>JANAVB010018799.1:3324935-4814935 GCA_029216955.1 Iris pallida
TGCAGACTCCCGCCGCTCTCAACTCCCTTAAGATCCAAAATCAGTCGAGCCAAGGTTCGGGCTTCGGCAACCGTTCCATCCTGTCCTACGCTGACACGGTGAGTCCTGAACGTCTCACCATTAACTTTCTGATCATCTCTGATGTGGAGCTACCAAAATTGGAGATCCTGCTCTCCCCATACGCGCATGACAATATTGTTCCATTCTCTTCCAAGGAAATTTCTTCCCTCTCAGCCCTATTCTCTCACAACTTCATCCTCAAATTCTTATCTAGATACCCGAAGCTTTCTCGCATCTAAGAAGTCATTCCCTCCTGGGTCTCACCACCGACTACATGGTTGTCCCTATGGATCCTAAGCACATACTTCTATACCTCTCATCTGAAATCGATAACAAGAATGTTTGGATCAGTGGCAACGGCAGGGTCGACTCCCATATCATAAAAAATGTCAAATGGTCCTCGGAGTTCAACCCCAAGGAAGATTCAACTATTGTGTCAGCATGGGTCACCAACCCTAACCCACCGCTGATTTGTTTTGTTCTTACCGCGATGAGAAGGATCGCTAATTCCTTTGGTACCTTCGTAGCGATGGCCGAAGAAACTCGCAACCTCACCAAAGTCAACTGTGCCAAAATCTGCATGGAACTCGACCTGTCGAGGGACCTCCCCAACTCTATCCAAGTCTTATTAGGTAGCAAGATGCACACACAACGAATCCTGTATGACAACAACATCATTTTATACAAGCACTGCCACATGAGAGGCCACTCCATTGAGCTTTGCTTTAAACTGTACCCTGAATTGAAGAGAATAACGACTAAAAGGACAGCCTCTACTACATTGTGGACACACACAAAAAAGAAGAAGAAAATGCTTTTTTTTATTGGCACAAGGCACCACAAATCGAGTACGCCTGAGAGATCCTGCGCTGAGGATCCCTGAGTACAAAAAGAATTCTGGAGAATGGAACGATGGAGATCGAGCTGCAGTTGCTCCTTTACTCTGTTGACACTCCGATTACAAAAGTGGGAGAAAACCTAAAAAAATTGCTAACTCTCGGCTCACTGGCAAGAAGTGCAGCAATTTGGCTCTTGAAAATGCTCTCCGTTCTGTGTTTTGAAGAGGGATGAGGCCCCCCTTTTATAGTCGTTCTTGAGCTGGAATGATGTTATGCGCCCACATGATGAAACATGCTGGTTTTTATATGGGCGCATAGTCCTGCTTTGGGCACATAGGATGTAGGCACATACATGCTGTGAGATCGTAGGTTGGTCGTGGTGTTGACGTGGCCGCATGCTTCGGTGCACGACTGCTTGTGGAGACTGACGTGGCTGTGTGCTTCGGTACGTATTTTGATCATGGCTTTGACTGAGTCAGGCTTGGGCGTATAGCCATGTCTTAGGCTATGCGCCCTCCTTTCGGAGGAGCTAGTCTTGGGCATATGAAGCTTTACTGACTGGGCGTATGGAGCTTCACCGACTGGGCGCATGGAGATTGACTGACTGGGCATATGTAGCTATGCTGACTGGGCGCATGGAGCTTCACTGACGGGGCGCATGGAGCTACACTAACTTGGGCACATGGGCTTCATTTGCTGAAATTTTTTCATGCTTCTATAAGACCCCCTTCAAAGTTTTTGATACTTGAACAAGTTCTAAATACTTTGAAAGAAGCATGGATCCTCTTCTCGTGAGTCAATGGGCGCATATCACGGCTTTCTCCTTGGGCGCACAGTTTTTGGCCAGCTTGTCAGGGAGATACGACTGTTGAGATTTTTCTCGAAATCTGAACTAACAGATTCATCAGAACTGAATTTGAAGCGGTCCATCCTTCATACGTCGTCCATGTCAGCAAGGAACAGTCGCATGGTATGCAGAGAGCTGATCCTTCACGTGGGCGCATAGGCTGTAGTGGGCGCATACAACATAATGGGTGCATACAGTAGGTAGGCGCATAGGAAGTGGCCCGTGCCTATAAATAGACCCTGAAGGAGAGAGAAAGTTTATTATTCCTTTCTCTTTTGAATTTTTCATAAAACTCTTCGTCTTTTTCCTTTGAGAACCATATCTCCCAAGGTCGTCAAGAGATCCGCGAAGGGCAAGGGGGCTGCGCTGAGTGACTCTCCTGCGGCAGCGTCCTCGGCAGTCTAGGACCCAATTTTGGGTGAGAACATGCTTCAAAAAATAAAGTCTCGAGCGTTAATTTGCGACTCTCGGACTTCTCTTCTGCTTGGGCGCTTGTGCCTAAGGCAAAATACTTCTGTGAGCATTACTATGTGCGCACAGAAGTCATGTGCCAACACTGTGATGTGCTATGCACCCACGTGTTGTCATGTTATGTGCCCTTTTTAAGATGTGGCATGTTATGCGCCCATATACTGTCCGTGTGTTATGCGCCCACATGTCTTATTTTGGACGCATATCCCTTTGGGCGCATAGCCTTTTGGGCGCATAGAAGCCCTTCAGAACATAGTTTTTCCTACAAATTTTTAAGTCTGACTGTCTTTTTGTCCCTTACTTTTTGCAGCATCCATACTGAAGGTTGAGACCTTTGTGAAGGAGGAGATGCTGTATTCTTTCATCAAACAAGGGTCACCGTTCGTTAAGGAGGAGGTGATACCAAAGATTAAGGTAAAAGAAGAGTTGACGCTCATCGGGGAAGGAATTACTCCCAAGATTGAAGCTGTTGTAAAAGAGGAGCCCAAGTCTGAGGGTCGTAGCGCTGAGAGTTCTGACCCACCTGCCCTGGCCGAGGACTTTAATCAAATAGATCCTTCATATGTGAAATGGTTGAGGGAAGGCTATATGCCTCGACACAGCTAGAAACCGCGGGTTTCATGAATGTTCGTATTTTGTCTTGATATCTCTGTCTGTCTTTGGCTTTGTGTTTTACCTCTTTTTTGGACATCAATATGTAATCATCTACTTCTTGCTCAGATAAAGAGATGGAGAACTTTTTGTTTTGCTCATGAGATGTAGTCCTGTGAATGTAACTGATTTTGAATAGACAAAGTACATTCGCTCCATTCTCTGCTTGTGGTATCTGTGGTGCTTTGTATTAGAGAGCCGAATACCGCATTTGTGTAACAGGTATCCCGCTGGGGGATCCCCCTCTCTCTTTTTTTGTTTGGACCTATTGCCCTTTTGTGCATCCGGAAATACGAGCAAATAGATTGGAATGATACTTTCATGGACCTATTACCCTTTGACACACCAGCGGTGCGGGCAATAGATTTGAAACAAAACCTAACAGTAGTTACGAGGTCATGATAGGTTTTGTGATCTTGGCGTCGTGCCTTTCATCTCGGGTTGGGTACAGGCATCAAGTTGGAAGACTATCGGTATCAGAGGTAATATGGACGTGACACGTGATAATCAAGAGTAGTTTTTGGTGTAATAGATTTTCTTGTCAGGCTTGGCTTCTTGTCAGGTATTCCTCCCTGAAGTGGAGGAAACTTTCCAAGCTTTTTCTCTGGCGACCTCCACTTAAGAGGACGAGATAGCCCAAGAAGTGGTCAGAGCTTCCTACTCGGTGCTGAAGGTAAACCTTCCTGGGGTCCTGAATCGGAATGCCGCCTTCAGCCCTGTAAAGGCTGTTGCAGAGTGCCAAGTGGCGGCCCTTGAGAGAATAGCTAGCTATGAAGAGCGGGCCAACATTATGAGGAAGGTCCTGAATGACCTGGTGGGTCAGGTGGCCAGGTTTCGAGACATCAAGCAGCAGAGTCCGACGTCAATGTTCCGTACAGAGGACGATACTTTGATGACAGCTCTTATGGAGGAGAAGGCTACTTTCCAGGTAAGGAAGGATGCCCTCGCTCGAAAGATCGACGAGCTGGCTGACCAGTATGGCCAGTTCAATGCTGCAAGTGAGGCACATGCTGCCTCGAAGAACAGGCTGGCTGCGCAGATCACTGAGAAGCACAATCACATTGCGCAGATCAGGAACGAGATCGCCCAGTTGGAAGCCGACTTGAGGGCGACGACATCTGAACAGGAGGATTATTTGTTCCAGGCTGTAATGACTGCCACCGCTTCTGCCCGCTTAGAAGAGCAGCTGGCAAAGTTGGAGGGGGAGCATCAGAGTCTGATCCTCTTTGAAGATGAAGCCGCTCGTCAAGAAGAGGCACGACATCGAGCTGTTATGAAATCTGAAGCTGAGATTGTTGCTCTAAGGGACATCATAAACCGCCTATGTATCCCGTAGATGTAACTTTCTTTTTCTTTTTCTAGCCGTCACAGCTCTTGTACCTTTTTTCTGTCTCTTGATAGATGTTGAAGTACAAAATAAAGATTTTTTTCAGAAGTGAATGTGGTTTTGTGAAATATCAATGCTAGAGGTAATGTGGACGTAGCAGAGATATTTCTGGTGGATATTCCACTAGAGAATTTTGATGTGGACCTATTATCCATTTTATAATCAAGTTATTCGAATATAGATAATAAGTTGAATGAAGCTGCCAGTAGAGGTAATATGGATGTAATAGCAGAGGATGTTCTATATCTGACCAGAGGTAATATATACGTGGAAAGATATATAATATTAGGTAGGAGTGGATAGTTCAGAGGTAGTATGGACATGACTATCTTTGATTAATGCTTTGTTCAGAGGTTATGTGGACGTGGCAAAACATTTGATCATTCCGCTGGAGAAATAATTGTCGGAAAACAATTCAGAGGTAATAGGGACGTGATTTGTTTTTGTCAAACCGAGTTTGGACGGAGTCAAAAACGAAAATGATTCCACTGGGGAAATATTTAGAGGACCTATTATCCAGGGCGTATTCAAGACTCTTGAAATACGGATAATAGTTAGATAGTTTTTTTGTTGGAATCATATAAACATCGTACTGTACATTAACAAGACTGAACATATGTGAACAAAAAGAGGTTACACATAGTATTTCTTCAGGAACTTGCCGTTGATAGGCATCATGAGCAAGTCACCATCGGACTTGGTTAACCGGTACGCACCATTGGAATACACCGATTCTATGACGAAAGGACCTTCCCATTTAGGTTGGAATTTCCCTTTTATTTTGTGCGTCATGACCATCGATCTTCTCACTGCTAGGACCAGATCACTGACTTAGAAGATCCTTTCCTTCAATTTTTTTATTGAAGGCTCTGGAAAGGCGTGCTTGGTATAGCTTAATGCGCTGCGGAGCTAACAAGCATTTTTCGTCTAGCGCTTCGAGCTCTTGGAGTCGCAGATGGTAGCTCTCTTCAGTAGTCAGCTCGCTGGCTAGGGCTACCCGAAGAGAAAGAATCTAGATTTTTTGGGAAAGAACTGCTTTGCTCCCATAAACCAGAGAGAATGGCGTACTGTTTGTTGGAGTCCGGACCGTTGTGCGATAGGCCCATAGACATTCACCGAGCTTCTCGTTCCAATCATGCTTATTTGAAGACACGAACATCTTGAGAAGTTTTATGATAGTTTTGTTGAAGGCTTCTGCTAGCCCGTTAGCCGCTGGATTATGGGCAGTAGAGGATACGTTCTTGATTCTATTCTTATCGCAGAACCGATAGAATGTATGGCTTGCGAACTGGAGACCATTATCATGGATGATCCTGCGAGGTAGGCCGAAGCGGTAGATGATGTGATGTTTGATAAAACTGATCACGTTTGACGTCTTCACTTCGGTGAGCGGCTAGGATTTCTTCATGTTTGATGTCTTCACGAAATGGGGATTTCTTCAGTTACAGTGTTAGACTCCACCACCTCGTCGAAGATTTTATCATAGAGCTTGGACGACTCCGGCACCGAATGAGCTGCTAGAAAATCAGCTAATGTTTGGCCTTTTACTGCCTTCTGAGGAACGAAGATCATATCATTTGGAGTCAACAACATTGCCCATATAGCTAAACGAAAATTGAGAGCCCGGTTTAGTCATGAGTATTCTGATAGGGTTGACTTTAGATATAATGTGGATAGTCTGTCTAGACACGTAGTGGCGTGTCTTCTGGATGGCAAATACTAGTGCAAGGCATTCCTTCTCCACCGGTGTGTATCTGTGCTCGGTACCCACCATTGTGCAACTGAGGTTGTAGATTGCCTGTTCATGGCTGCCTTCATTCTCCTGAGCTAAGAGGGCGCCAAGGGAATGATCCATAGCGCAGACATATAGTAAGAAGGGCTTCCCTATTATTGGATCTACCAATACTGGAGGGCTTGTAAGGTACTCCTTGATGTCGTCGAATACACATTGACATTGTTCAGTCCAGACGAAAGATACGCATTTCTTCGTGAGCTGAGTGAATGGTTGACACCTTCCAGAGAGGTTCGAAATGAATCGTCTGATGTAGGCTAGCCTTCCTTGTAGTCCGCGTAGCTCTTTGAGGTTTCTTGGAGGATACATGTCGAGAATAGCCTTCACTTTCTCCGGGTCCAGATGTATACCCTTTGAAGTGATGACGAAACCAAGGAACTTGTTGCTGGAGACTCCCAGAAAAGACTTGGTTGGATTCATCTTGAGTTGGTGTGTATGTATTAGTTCGAACACCATTCTCAAGTCTTGGAGGTGGTTGCCCTTGAGACAACTTTTGACTGCAATATCGTTTACGTAGCACTCCACGGTTTTGTACAAATGATCGCAAAAAATTATGTTCATGGCTCGCTGGTAAGTTGCCTTTTCATTCTTCAATCTGAAGGGCATCACCGTATAGCAGTATACCCCCAACGGTGTTCAAAAAGATGTGTGCTTCTCATCGTCGGAGAATATTTTGATCTGGTTGTAGCCTGAGAACCCATCCATGAAGGACATCTGCTCGAAGCCGCAAGTGCTGTCGATCATTACGTCAGTGATCGGTAGAGGGAACTCGTCTTTCGGGCATGCAGAGTTCAAATCACGGTAGTCGATACAGACTCGAACTTTACCGTTCTTTTTTATGACTGGAATGATGTTGGCAACCCAGTCTGGGTGTTGTTCTTCACGAATGAATCCACTAGCAATGAGCTTCTTGACTTCATTCTCGATGGCTTCCATGATGTCTGGACGGAATCGTCGTTGTTGCTGCTTCACTGGCTTAGCTTTAGATAAAATGTTCAGGCGATGCATAGCAACTTTAGGGTCCAAGCCTGGCATGTCTTCATAGCTCCATACGAAGACGTCAATGTATTCTCCTATAAGATGTATAAGAGATTGGCGTTCATCGCCAGATAGGCTTTTGCTGATGAAGATTGGTTTGAAGGATGCTTCATCTCCTAGATTGACTTGGATGACTTCGTCTTCGGCAGGTGGTTCCCGTTGTTCGAAGTGCAGCTCTACCTGGTGTCCATCTTTTGAGCCCATTGTTCGAGTTCGATTGATTGGATATTGTCTATAATTTGGTCGGCAGAAACCATGTTGACGGACAAAGTTGCTTTGAACATGTCGTCGATACTGGAGTTTGAGTCCCAGAGGAAGGAATCAGAAGAATAAGAACAACGATCTGCTTCATCATCTGATCCTTTTAGAGTTGTTGGAGGAGAGACATAGCCAAAACCAACACTGCTTCGTTGATAGTAGTTCTCGGGTTTGTCGGGGGAGCAAAGTGTCGTATTGGCAACCGTTGACCTCGGCCGTAATTTAGCCCTTTATTGCTTTTGATGTCATATCCCATGTTCTGGATGATGTTCTTGGCCTGCTAACTATACCAAAAAAGTTGTATTTTCCCAGAGTCATAGTCAGCTTCTGTGTTGTGCTTGGAAAAAGTAGAGTCTGGAATGAACTTTCTCTCGCCAATTATACGACCGAAGATGATTAGCTCTTCATCTTTCTTTCAGGCTGGAACGATGAAGTAGAGGATATCTTCAGGGTAAACGTTTTCCCGCAGGTGAGGTGTTGTGACCGGCATGCAGAGGTGTGGTCCTATGCCGTTCTCTAGAGCGTATATCGTATCTATGTAGTGGTTTACAGATTGATAGACATCGGAGTAATTCAAAGATAAACCTTTACTAAGAAAATACGCAAGTTCTTCTTCAGGGATAACATCATCCGTTGAAGGTATATTATTATGAGTATTGATATACGCATTGAGAGGATCATCATCTGGAAGGGGAGCCACAGTCTTGGCCGAGTTTACCACGTAGGGTAATTCTTCAGGATAGGGGGACGGGCGTCAGTAGGTTCCTCCCGGGGTGTCTTGTTGAGAGTGATGGTCAGTGGCTTGACCTTGTCAGGGTTCGTCTTTTTCACCCAGATTATGAGAGGCTTCGGAGTACTTTTTGGAGTAGTACATCCTTTGACTCGAATAATCAGGGGACCATTGGAGGATGGACCTTCTTCAGCTTCATTGTCAGCTTCATTGCCATCATCCTTGGGGTTGAGATTGGTAAAGTACCGAATCTCCATAGTAAGCTTCGATGCCCTTGAAAGGATCGACATCGGTAAACTTCGTCTTTACGACACCTTCGCTGTTGACGTACTTGAAGCACTAGTAAAGTGTGGAAGGAACGATCATATTCTCGTGTATCCATAGACGTCCTAACAAAATGTTATAGGATACATTGGCATCGATCACATAGCAGGAAACCTCCGTTCGGAGATCACAGATCTGGCATTTGAGACGGATCTTGCCCAATGGATGGCTTCGACCAACATTGAAAGCCATGATAGTTGTGTTGGTTACGGATAGCTTGTGCAGAGGGATCCCCATAATTTGAAGCAAATTTCTGGGAATGATGCTGAGGGAGGATCCTGGATCGATGTGCATGCGGTCCACTTTGATCGCCCCGATATACCATGTATAGTTCAGGGGTCTATCATGACGATTATTTTTGAGTAGCATGTCCTCCTGTGAGAAGGTGATGTTGGGCACCACTTCCATAGTACTGTGGCAGTGGGTACAGAAGAGAGGATCTTCAGCAGGGGCTTTGACTTCAGCGAGGTAAGAATCGACGTGTAATAATGCCTCACTTAAGGCCTTTCGGGTTTCTTTGGAGAGTCGTAATAGATCGAACAAAGACAACCTGGCAGGTGTATTGGCTAGCTGAGCCAGTATGTGAAAGTTGTAGGGCTGATCCATGCCTTCAGGAGGTGGCACCTTTAGAGATTTGTCAAATGCGTCTCCTTCTGCTTGGATTTGTCCATGGTTTGAGGCTTGGACGGGCTGGCTTCTGAGCTTGTGGGGGCAGTATGAGCTTGAGAAGGTACTACTTCTTCTTATGTGAGATTGTACGTCCGAAGATAAGTCTTCCCTGATCACATATCGCCAGATAGAACCTCATAGATAGGGGAGGATACCATATGTCATGGCTTGAATTTCTTGCCCCTTCTTGCTTTGGGAGGTGCTACCCCCTGCGTCACTTCTTGGACGAGGTCCGGATGGACCCACATGATCTCACCACGTTCAGTTGTGAGTGGGACCAAGGTCGAGTTGCGACCTGGTGGTAGGTTGACGACTTCCATCATCGCCTTGGGGATCGGGACCATGCCGTTTGGGACTTCTGTAGGAGAAAAATCACCAAACTGAAGAGAGATCATGTTAGCAGATACGACCTTGTCTTCAGCTTCGAGGTTGATCACTTGGCTGTCGATAAGCTATTATATCTTCTTCTTAGGATGATGCAGTCCTTGGTGGAGTGATGCACGTACTGATGATAAAGACAGTACTTGGGATCATTGAGTTGGCTCGCCTCTGCAGGATATCGTGGTGGAGGCAATATCAGCTTATTACCCTTCGTTAATGTGTGGAAGATGGTAATCATGACATTGTCTTTGTCGAAGGAGAAGGTCTCCTTAGGCTTGTCGGAGGCGCCATAAGAATTGGAAGCTCCTTTGGATGTGTCGACTTTCAGAACTTCTTTCCCTTTACCCCCACGAACAGGGATAGTTTCAGGATGCTTGCCCTTGTCTTCGGATTTGGGTGTCTTCAACCCCAGTAGTTCCAAGTTAGGAACATCATTTTCAGCAGCTTCAGCGGCCCCAATGAAAGCATGCCATGTATCATACTTATATATACCTAGATAAAACTTCACTGTAGGAAAGAAGTTATGTCGACAAGTATCCATAAGTTCTGAGTCTGGTATACCGAAGGGCATCTTCAGTGCTAGTTGCCTGAAGCATTCGATGAAGGCGATGACAGACTCAGTCCTTCTTTGCTTGGTCTCAATGAGGGTGGACATACTAACATGCATGCCGCTCTCGTAAAACCTGTTGAGGAACAACCTCTCCAAGTCTTTGAATGAATTGATACACCCGTCAGGCAGACTGCAGAACCATTCGAAGGCTACCCCATGCAAGGTGCTAATAAACAGCTTCGACAGGAACGGATCATCTATGGGCAAGTGCAGAGTCTGCGTGTTGAAGTACGTCATTTGCTGACGAGGAGAAGTCAAACCGTCAAATGAGTTTAGCGTCAGCGGCTTGTAGTTAGGAGCGCAAGTAGCATTCTTCCATTCAGGAGGATACGGTTGAGTTATCCCCATCTTCTGAAGCTCGTCTTTGTGTGAGATGGTGTCGAGGCGAACGACCAAGGAATCAATTGCATCCTGTTGGTTGAGCAAGTGTTGAGAAACGGCTGCTGAACTGTTGTCAGGCGTTGTTGGCGAAGGTCCACCCCCGATAATTGTAAGATTTGGAGGAGGTGCAATGGAATGATACTCCTTTTGTAGTGAAGGAGGGTTGTTGCTGTGAGTCGGACTAACATGGGCTGAGATATTTTATTAAGGTGGAGGAACAGCCCCAGCAGCTTGAACTTCCATGATACTGGTAAGCATATCAGTGATCTTGGCGAATGCTATTTTGAGACCCTCTGGCCATTTGCTACTCTGATCACTGGCTTCTTTAGGTCTTTCTCCGTCTGCCATATATGTTGATAGCATGCGAGGATGAACAGAGGAAGCAGTATAACTGGTGCTGATACTGTCTGTCTCTGAGTATATGAGTCATTCATCTTCAGGTAGAGGAGGTAGATAGTCGCCATCGGATTCCGAAGGATCATCGTCCTCTGGAAGGCTACCTCCAGTGTGGGGGTCATCTGCTTCAGATTCTGAGGGAATGCTACCCCGGGCTTGGGAATCTTCGTCGTCCATACAGAATCTTGCCTTTGATCGAGTACCCATACAGACTCCTTCGGATGTGACAGCCTGTTAGCCATCTGTTGGTAGACTTCTCCTTCTTTTTCTCACGGAGCTAAGAGAGAAAGTTAGGTTTGTAGTCCACCGTCTTTGATTGGGGCTTCCGTAAGGGGGACCCCATGAAGCCATGTTGGATAAAATACATAGTGGCTTCTCGTCGTCAGAGAAGTGTAGCCATCGAAACACGGACTTTCTCTGAGGCACTTTTGTTTCTTTGGAGCAACAACAGTTGATAACAATACTGGTGCACGAAAGCGCACTATGAATTGTTATGTTCTCCCTCGTTTTACGCTTATGATTTATCATGTCGCACAAGTCAGGGGAAGTTTGCCTTACAACCCATATTTTATGCATTGTCGAGCTTTGCATGCGGGTTCGTAAGGAGAGTAAGCGCATCCAGACTTAGTTCATGTGCAAGGGCAACTCCCACACCTAAATTCTGTGATGTCCTTGAAGACAGCCCCGTGCTATACGCGTTGGGGCCTGTCTTTTTGTTGCGGGCGCATAGGCCTTGGAGACTGGCCTTGGGCGCATGCTCCTTGACAGCATGTCTGAGCCTCCTTGATGTGGGCGCATAGTATGGATCCAGAGAGCCTGGGCGCATAGCCTTGGGCGCATGGTTTTGGATGCCCAGCCTGCTGAAGACAGAAGTGTTCTGGTTGGGGCTATGCGCCCAAACACTCCCCTGGGCATATGGCCTTAGGCGCATGCCTGGTGGAGCAGCGCTATTTTCTTCCAGTTTGGCCTCCTTCGTTTGTAAGCCTCGTCGAGTTCGGCCAGAGTGTCGCACACCCTGATTCTTGGCATTGTAGTGTTTTCCTCTGCCAAGTCTCGGGTGTTGAACACCCTGTTATTGGTTAAGCAGAGAAGAAGTCACTGGGCTAGTAGAGCCCGGAACAGTGTGAGCCTTCTCCATTTGGAGAACTTTTATGGCAGAGACATGCGCCCATGTGACAGACGCCTCTAGATGCATATCTTCTATGACACTAGCATGATATGCACAGCGAGCCTTCGGAAGCCAAGTCTTGTGAGACTTGTTTGGCTTCGCTGATTTTGAGGGAGTAGAGCCGTCCCTCGAGAGCATCTCTTCGAACGCCTACTGATCGAACTTTACGATCAGCATCTTTTGAGTACTCCCCACTTTGTCGGTATCAGATTGCGTCACCACCTTCTCGTCAGAGGAAAAGGTAGTTCCCAGCAGAGTCGCCATTTTTGTGGACACACACAAAAAAGAAGAAGAAAATGATGTCTTTTCTTTTATTGGCGCAAGGCACCACAAATCGAGTACGCTTGAGAGATCCTGCGCTGAGGATCCCCGAGTACAAAAAAGAATTCTGGGGAATGGGACGATAAAGATCGAGCGGCAGTTGCTCCTTTACTCTATTAACACTTCGATTATAAAAGTGGGAGAAAACCTAAGAAAATTGCTAACTTTCGGCTCACTGGCAAGAAGTGCAGCAATTTGGCTCTTGAAATTGCTCTTCGTTCTGTGTTTTGAAGAGGGATAAGGCCCCCCTTTTATAGTCGTTCTTGAGTTGGAATGATGTTATGCGCCTACATGAGGAAACACACTAGTTTTTATGTGGGTGCATAGTCCTGCTTTGGGCGCATAGGATGTAGGCGCATACAGGCTACGGGATCGTGGGTTGGTCGTGGTGTTGATGTGGCCGCATGCTTCGGTGCACGACTGCTCATGGAGACTGACGTGGCCATGTGCTTCGGTGCATATTTTGATCAAGGCTTTGACTAAGTCAGGTTTGGGCGCATAGCCATGTCTCAGGCTATGCTTCCTCCTTTCGGGGGAGCTAGTCTTGGGCGCATGAAGCTTCACTGACTGGGCGCATGGAGCTTCACTGACTGGGCGCATGGAGATTCACTGACTGGGCGCATGGAGCTATACTGACGGGACGCATGAAGCTTCACTGACTGGGCGCATGGAGCTATACTGACTTGGGGGCATGGGGCTTCATTTGCTAAATTTTTTTATGCTTCTACATACATCAAGACACAACAGCCATAAGGCACCTCTAATCCTATTACCAAACTCCCACCTCCAGTTTGAAGTTAGTACTGAAAAACCTAGCAGCCTAGAACAATTACAGAAAAGCCCCTCATATCGACAATGTTAGGGTTATATACTAAAAGCATCACTTTTGTATTAACTTTATTTCCTTAAATTTTGAATGAGAATCATATGGATGATGCTTGCATATTGTATTTGTTACAAGTGTTGATGCAAGTGTCTGAGACTTTATATTGTAGATGATATGGTGTGTGGTGTCACACAGAAGATCATATTATCAGTTCCATATATAATATATAAATGGTTCACAACCTAGATGAACTTGGACAATCTATTAGAAAGGTTGTAGTGTAATATGGTATTAGTCTATCTTGACTATAGGTTTACACTAGTACACTTTGTGTGTATTGAACATGACCACTTGAGGTTATTCTCTTTGTACTGACTGCATAAGAGAACAGACACCTCTGTTATTATGGATGCTTGTGCTCTTAATCCGGATATAATAATAGACATGTATATGCAGTGTGCATTACTTTGACTCATAAAAGAGTGAGATTTATTATGGGTCGACAACCTCTATGAATTGGGTAATAATATTGTATGTATGATGGCCTATTGATTATAAAAGGAATCCATGTCCCGATACGTCGGGTTGATGATGTCCCCTTAAGGAGCTCATAAGGACTGCCATATAAATCCTGCAGGTGGATTATATCCGACATGACTAATAAAGTTGAGTGGTACTACTTAAGGATAAAAGATATCGATCAATATAGTTGCTAGTAACTTAATCTGATCGACGGACATTCGATATCTTAACATAGGGAGCCAAACGAGCATATAATGGAAGGAGCCCATAATCATAATTTAGGATTAGGAAGGTAGTGCAACAATAGCTCATTAGTGGACCGAGCTATTGTTAATGGGCCTGGGTTGTGTGTTCGGGCTGAACACAGGACACCCAAATCCGTTAGGAGACCTAACCCTAATTTCTCCTCATGGTCCCTGTTGTAGCCTTATATATATCCTCTATTCTCTGGCCGCTAAATGATCATAAGAACTAAGAAGCTTTCTCTAAATTCGTGATCCACATAAGAAGAGAAAGAAGGGCTGCCAAGGAGAAGAAAATGTTGGGAGATCATCGCCCACATAACGTCCAACCCGAGAAAGGAATACGTGGAGAAGATCTTGGAGTCGTGATTGCTTGAGATTACAAGGAACTGTTATCTTCTTCCCACCGCAGGTATAATTTGTGAACCCTAGTTTTCGTCTACGAAAGGTTAGAACACGTTTATATCTGTTTAACTTTCTATCAATTAATACGCACACCAAACTAGGGTCCTGGGAATCCCTAGTTCTATCACGTCTCACCATTAACTCTCCGATCATCTCTGACGTGGAGCTACCAAAATTGGATATTCTGCTTTCCCCAGACGCGCAGGACAACATTGTTCCATTCTCTTCCAAGGAAATTTCTTCCCTCTCAGTCCTATTCTCTCACAACTTCATCCTCAAATTCTTACCTGGATGCCCGAAGCTTTCTCGCATCTAAGAAGTCATCGTCTCCTGGGGTCTCACCACCAACTACATGGTTTCCCTATGGATCCTAAGCACATACTTCTATATCTCTCTTCTAAAATTGATAACAAGAATGTTTGGATCAGAGGCAACGACATGGTCGACTCCCATATCATGAAAATTGTCAAATGGTCCTCGGACTTCAACCCCAAGGAAGATTCAGCTATTGTGTTGGCATGGGTCACCATCCCTAACCCGTTGCTGATTTGTTTCTTTCTTGCCGCGGTAAGAAGGATCCCTAATTCCTTTGGTACCTTCATAGCGATGGCCGAAGAAACCCGCAATCTCACCAAAGTTAACTATGCCAAAATCTGTATGGAACTCGACCTGTCGAAAGACCTCCCCAACTCCATTCAAATCTCACTAGGTAGCAAGATACACACAATGAATCCTGGATGACAACAACATCATTTTCTGCAAGCACTGCCACATGAGAGGCCACTCCACCGAGCTTTGCTTTAAAGTGCACCCTGAATTAAAGAGAACAACGACTAAGAGGGCAGCCTCTACTACATCGAGACATAACAGCCATAAGGTACCCCTACTCCTATTACCAAACTCCTACCTCCGCTTCAAGTTAGTGCTAAAAAACCTAGCAGCCTACAACAATTACAGAAAAACCCCTCATAGGGGAGGTCTTCCGCCACCACCACTAACCCAGGAATAAACCTCAACAACAAATTCGACATCCTGCTCACGGAACACACCGTTGATAGTCAGGAGGGAAAGGATTGTCATGAAGCCAAAAATTTTATTAAGGCTGTCGAGATCGAGGTCAGCACTCAGAATCAGGATCAACGATTGGAATCGAGCAGCATCAGGATAAAAACGACAAAGGAGGAGGCCCATACGGAGTCACCCGACAAGAATCATGTTAGGGAGCAACCTGTTATAAAGGTCTCTTTACCAGCTGAACCGGAAGCACACTATAAACCTCCCAATGAAGCCGACATACATGCAGAACTTCTAGCCAACATAAGCCTAGAACTAGTGGCCAGGCTGAAACAAGCGATTGATGCCGATTTCGCTAGCCCGGACAACTATTTCGGAGCTTTGGCTAAAATAGAAGTAGAGGTTTACCTGCACCCTGCAGTAGACCCTGTAGACACCAACAATTACGGAGGCGTCAAGAAAACCGGAAAGGACGACGCCAACACCAAAAAATCCATTAAAAGAAGAACGAAAGAGGTCATGACCATGATCACTCGATCAGCCACGAAACACAGCAACTCCCCCCTCCCTAACCACCTCAATAATTAACATCTTTTCTTGGAATGTCCAGGACCTCGCGAACAAACCCACCATGAGAAGATTAAAATGTCTTAAGAGACTCCACAGAATTGATATTCTTGTGATTATAGATCCCAAAATCTCCCCAAGAAACTCAAGTCCATCCCGCTGCAGTTAGGCTTCTCCTCCTCTATCGCCGGTTGTCACGATATATGGATCCTCTTTGCAGCAAACGTGAAGCACGACACCATCCATGACACGAGACAAGAGATCTCGCGTTGGATGGAACACCCCATGCTCCAGTCTCGGGCTCTCCTGTCTGCAGTTCACGGAAGTCGCGATATCTCCGAGCGTAAACAACTTTGGAACTATCTGAATGGCACCCACCAACAACATAACAACCTCCCCTGGCTCTGCGTTGGTGACTTCAATACCATCACCTGTAAGGAGGAGAAGTCGGGAGGCCAGCCCCCTCCTACGTCAGCAATGTTCGACATCGCCAACTTTATCTTTAATGCCCATCTATCTTCGCTCAATTTTTTCGACAACGCCTTCACGTGTGTAACATATAAGAAGGGTCACGACGGCAATACTCCCACCTTGATCGTGCTCTCATTAACTCGAAGTGGTTCGACCTAGATCTCAATTCCAGACTCACGTACCTCAACGCCACTGAAGCAGATCACTCTCCGCTCCTCATTGAGGTCAGTATTATTTCCAATCAGCATAAGAAAGTTTTTACTTCCTGGACCTGTAGAGCCATCACCCGGAGTTCAGAGATATTGTGTCGGTTGCTTGGAGCGGTCCTGATGCTCTCGACCCTCTCGTTCATGTGGCCGCCAAACTCAAAGCAACCATGAAAGCTCTCACTAGATGGAGCAAGGAAGCCTACGACAATATTTTCTAAGCTGTCCGTATCATAGAGGTTTCTCGAGCTGAGATTCTGTTCACCCGCTATGGCTTTCCTTCGACTGGCGCCTTCCTCAACCCGCCAGGGCGCTCTTGAAGTTCCAACTCAAATTCGAGGAGGAATTTTGGAAACAGAAAGCTAGGTTGACCTGGAATATTGAGGGCGACAAGGACACGAGCTACTTCCACTCTTGTTTTAAGGGGCACAGACAACAACTCAACCTTCACCAGATCACTGACGAGAGTAGTCGTACTCTCAAAGACCAATGGGATATTCAGTCGGCCGCGATGACTTTTTACATTGTTCACCAAAGAAGCCATCATTAAGGATGAGGCATTCCTCGCGACGATCCCTCGATTGATAGAAGAAAGAGACAACACCCAGCTGCAGCTCCTGCCCTCCGAGCTAGAAGTCAAAGATGCTGCGAAGGCGCTGAACGAGCATAGTACCCCTGGACCGGACGGTTTCACCGGTGTCTTCTTTAGATCCTACTGGGACATCATAAAGTTGGATATTTATGAGGCGGTAACTGTCTTCTTCCAAGGAGCCAGGTACCCCAAATCGATATCCAGTGCCAACCTGATCCTAATCCCCAAGAAGGATAACCCGGAGACCTTCAAAGATTTATGCCCTCTAAGCTTGTGCACCTTCACTAACAAAATCATCTCTAAGATTATAACTAATCGTTTGACCGGGCTACTTCCAAAGATTATCTCTGATGAGCAAAGTGGATTCGTCTATGGTCGTAATATCTTAGATAACATCTTATTGGCTCAAGAGATGATCAGTTGTATGAAATTCCCATCTAGGGTAGGGAACATTGCTATCAAGTTGGACAAAGAAAAGGCGTATGATAGGCTCGATTGTCAATTCATGATCTGGATGTTCAGGGCCTTCTGGTTTTCAGAGATTTTAATTGACATCGTTTGGAGATTGATCAGTAACTCGTGGTTCTCTACTGTCATCAACGATCAAGCTGAGGATTTTTTCAAATCCAGTCGCAGCTTCAGACAAGGAGACCCATTATCGTCCATCATCTTCACTATAGTAGCTGAGACACTGAGCAAAAATCTGAACCAAATGGTTGGTACCCCCCATTTTTAACATTTCCACACCACTAGCGGTTGCCCGATCATCACCCACCTGGCCTATGCCGACGAAATTCTTATCTTCTTTTTCGACGATGTCGGGTCCGTCAAGGTGGTTAACAACACGCTACAAAGATACTCCAGATGCTCTGGTCAGCGTGTCAACCCTAACAAGAGTGTTATTTATGCCCACCACACTGTAGATAGAGCCCGCACCACCATGCTCACTAATATTACTTCCTTTTCAGTTGAATTTCTCCTTTTCTCCTATTTAGGGTGCCTGCTGGTGTACAACATATCTAATACGGGTTTTTATGATGGATTAGAGGGCAAAATCAGGAAAAATATTGAGGGATGGCACAACGCGATCTTATCCCCCGGCAGGAAGATGATTCTGATCCAGAATGTGCTTTCTTCCATCTTGATTTATACCCTGGCTACATGCTCAATTCCTAAAAGGTCCTCACCATCATTGAAAACCTATTCACCAACTTCTTTTGGGGGCACTATGATGGTAAGGATAAGCATCATTGGGCCAGTTGTGACTCTATGGCTAGACCCACGGATGAGGGTGGACTAGGATTCTGTAGGTTGGCCCACATTGTCAATGCTTGTTCCATAAAGATGTGGTGGAAGCTTCGAAAGAATCGCTCTATTTGGGCTTGTTTCATGAAGGCTAGATATTCCAAGTACATTCATCCTCCTATCGCCTCCTTCAATTGCGGATCTTCGGCTTCCTAGCGACGCATCCTGAATGGGCGGCGTCTCATCGAGCCATTGATTCGTCTACAGCTGGGCTCTGGCGAATAATCCCTATTTCATGAAATATAGTCCGAGGACGTCTAATCCAGGTGCCCCTACCAACAATGCCATAAGAGAGCTGTGGGATAGTGTTGGGGAGTGGAATTGGGAGAGGGTTCGGGCTTGGAGCGGAGAAGAGGCTGCTGTAGCTTTAGCCGCATCTGGTTTAGTGGTTGGGTCAGACCTAGACTCACTGAGGTGGTCCCTGAAGGCTAAAGGCTGATTCTCTCTAGCTTTGGCGCGACAAGCGGTTTGCGGCATCGGTGCACCGTCCCCCATTATCGGGTCATTCTGGCCGTCCTGCATCTGCAAGAAGTGGTTCTTCCTGATTTGGAGAGTGTTTCGTAATAAACTCCCTACCGACAATATCCTTGCTACTATTGGATTCAGTTTAGTTTCAGCGTGTCATTGTTGCCTAGTGCGCCAGCCTGAAACAGTCAAGCACATCCTCTCGTATGGAGACCTGGCTACGAAGGTGTAGACCAGGTTTTCTAACTTTTGCCTCCAGACCAGGATGTTGGGGGATTCAACGATCTTCTAGCCACCTGGGTAGATCCTCACACGACCACCAGATCGTCGCAGTTGCCATCACGTGGGTAATTTTGAAGAATCGCAACAAATACAGATACGAAGGGCACCAATACACTTCTAACCAACTGATCCGTGAGGTTCTCAGACAGATTCACAAGGTTAGAAGACACTTCAAGCACGTCCGGGAGGGATTCTGGCACTCTTTGGACCGGTAACTTAGCCATTTTGTTCGAGATTGTGATCTTCGAGCGGGAGCTTGCCTCCCCGCTCTCTTTTCTTTTCAGTTAATTTTACTTTTTGAGCATACTTGTAAAGGCTACGACATTTTGCGCCTTTGATATGAATATATGGAATGGGGGTTGTTGTTAATATATATATATATATATATATATATATATATATATATATACTATAGATGGAGCTCGCGTGCGGTTGGCAGCCTTGGTCGGCCGGCCTCCTCGGCCAGGCCCCAGGCCCCCATAGTGGCCACTTCGCCTCCCGTCGAGCCCCCTTCTTAGGTCGGCCGGCCGTCTTGCCGCCTCCCCAGTGGAGGGGGGGTTCCCCCTTGTCGGCCTCCTCTGGCCGTGGGGATTCTTCTCCCCCCTCGCCGTGGGGGTTCTCCCCCCGGCGCTGCCCTCGGTGTCGCACCAGGCGCCCCCGTGCACGGCGCAGAACGGCCATCGCGCCCGGCGAGCATCCCCCCGCTCCGGTGCCCCCTCCCTCCGTCGTTCCTCTCTCGGGGCCCTCGGAGGCTCCTTCCCAACATCTCGCCTTGGCTCCTCCACCGGAGTTCGACCTGACGCCGGTGGCTTCGCAACCTCCCTCGTCCCTCCCCGCGGTGACGTCCCCCCCTTGGCTCAGGCCTCCTGCACCCTGCGATGGCCCAACTCGGCCTTGTCCTCCCTCAGCACCCCGGCTGAATCTCCTGGCGGCCCTGCCTTCCCAGCGCTGGCTTCCTCCTTCCCAGCCGTCGTCCCCCCAGGCGGTCCCGTCCTCCTCCGGCTTCGGAACCCCCCTCGTCGGCGGTGGTGCTCTCCCCCAGCAACCCCCCACGTGGGCTCTCGTGGCAGCGCAGCCGCCGACGACGGCCAGCCTCTCTTTCTCTGCGACGGCGTCGTCCCCTCCCCGCTACCCCCTTAGTGGAGGCCTCCGGTGTTCTCTCCGCCACCTGCCGGAGCATACCCCCAGCCAGGGGTAGGATCCCCCCACCATCGGCCGGACGCCCCCATCCCCTCGGTGGCCGAGACCTCCCCTTAGCCGTCCCCGATCCCTCCCGGGATTGCCCTACCGGCGCGCTTCAGGTCAACGAACCCTCCCCCACCGCTCCCTTCAAGCCGGCCCCCTCGTCGGAGCCCCCGTCTCTACTCCGGTCAGCGCACCGGGGGGGCCCGAGGCTACTCGGGCAGTGCTCCCCACTTTGGGCAGAGCGCCACCCACCCCCCCGGGCAGAGCGCTACCCCACCGCCACCTCGGGCTATGGGACTGCCTTGGGTTGCGTGCCCACCCACCCCCTCAGCGGGCTATTTTTCTGCCCAAACTTTTTTAGTTTCTGCCCAGTTTCAAAATAGTTTCAAATTTTGTATTTCGAAATTTCAAATTGTTTCTGAAACACACTCGTTTTAGAAATTTTGGTCCTCCAAAATTTTGATTGTATGTATTGCTAACTTTTGCTGTTATTACTTTGATATATAGGGCCCTTTTGTTTTACGGCCCTGTACTCGTCTGTATTGGTCTTTTTGAGCATCCTTTTATTTTCCAATAAATATCCTTCTTAATAATATATATATATATATATATATATATATATATTATTAAGAAGGATATATATATATATATATATATATATATATATATATATATATATATATATATATATATATTATATATATATATTATTAAGAAGGATATATATATATAATATATATATATATATATATATATATATATATATATATGGTAGGCGCGTCAACAGGTGCATTGAACCCTGCGCTACCTGTGGGTTTGCCCCCTGCTGGCACCCATTTGGGTGCGCAGCTCTCCGTTTGCGCTCATGCTGGCGACCTTTTAGGCGACCAGCTTGCCGCTCGTGATGCGCACCTCCTTTCCGCTCCGGGTGGCGCGCGTCCCTTGGTGGCACCGGTCCCTCTTCGCCTGGCTGCGTGCCCCACGCTCCCCTTAGCCTTTCCTGCCGACCTTTTGGCGCTCGTACCGTCTCTTTTTCCCTCGGGGCCCGCGTTTGATTGCCATTCGACCCCCTTCCTCCTCTGGCATTCTCTTCATCAGCTTCGGACGGCTCTCCCTCACTCTAGCCTTCCCTTGAGCTGGCCGTGTCCCGCTCTTCCGATGCGTCCCCTCAGGCGGTCGGGTCGGTTTTGCCTTCCAAACCCCCCGCTCATGCAGCTCGATTGTCCGGTGTCTCTTATGCCGACAAGCTCAGGCCAGATCGGGTTGTCACTTTCTTCTCCCCTTTGGCAGAAGTCCCCTTCTGGACATCGATTTCCCATCTCTTTCCGACATTCTGGAGATTAATGTCCCTTTCTCCCAGGCAGAGATCTCTACTCTGTCCACATCTTTCCCACACACTTTGTCCTTAAATTCTCTAGTGGTTGTCCGACGCAGACGCTGGTTCAGGAAGTCATCGCCAGCTGTGGTCTCACCTCGAGGTTTCGGGTGGCGCCCATGGACCCTAAATACATGTTCCTCCACTGTCATCGGTCAACAATCACAAGAACGTCTGGAGCAGGGGCAGCAACAGAATTGACTCACACATCATAAAATTAGTCAAATGGGCTCCGGACTTCAACCCGAAAGTAGATTCCGAGATCGTCTTAGCGTGGGTCACCGTACCGAACCTCCCCCTTATATGCTTCGCCCCAACGGTCTTGAGAAGGATCGCGAACTCTTTCGGACGTTCGTAGCCATGGCCGACGAGACGCAAAACCTCACCAAAGGCAATTACGCCAAAATCTGCATGGAACTCGACCTATCGAAGGATCTCCCCAATCACATCCAAATCTCGCTCGGCAATACGAATCACACCCGAAAGATTATTTACGATAACAACATCATCTACTGCAAACATTATCATATGCGAGGCCACGCCAGCGAACACTACTTCCGTGCGCATCCAGATCTCAAGTAGAAAGTTATCCAAAAAATAGACCACCTCAATCGAACAGGAACCTTCAACTGTCCCATCAATCCCCCTGTCACGACCCGCACCCACTGTTAGGGTACGAGAACGTAACAACGCCCAGCCTACGCCACAGTGTCGGCGGTAGAACGCTGTCCTAGGTCACATCATCTAACAATATAATGCTAAGCAGATACAGTCTCAATCACATTTAAGGTAGAGCATGATAAGGTTAGATAAAACATAAAATCCAAAGAGATACGGGAGATAGAAGTCTAAGTGTCTAAGATACAAAAACCCAGAAATACATCTCAAAACTCAAATACAGTAATCCACAAAGTAAATACAACTCCAGACAAATGAAATAACTATCTAAACAACCTCTAAGGTGTCTCCTCTAGGGTAGCAGGCAAGCTCTAAGCTATCTGTAAAATTTATCAACAGGTCCAGTCAGGACAGGAACGAGCACATCTCATCTAGAAAACCCAAGTAAATGACAGAGAACTATAAAGCAGTTATAGGCAGTTGTATTGATGAAAATGGCAGTTTATATTCAGGTGATGGTAAGAAAGACAGATAAGGTGCAAGGAAAGTAAATAACTAAACAAGAGAAGAATCATAGCAATGAAGTCTGTAAAAATAGAACTAATTGAACCAGGGTAATATGATATGAAGTCCAGACAACAATGTAGACCAGTATAACTCCAATGTAAGTCCAGTACAAGATGAATCTAATACAAGATGAATCCAGTAAGGGACGATTCCAGTTATAGTGATCAATGATTCCAGGGTGAGTCCAGCCTATACTCTAACAGTCTGTTTTAAAATACCGAGATCGACATGTAAACGGCTGTGGGTAATCCGGCACACCTCTCACTGATCAGGCGAGAGATGGCTATCATTCCAGTAGATTCCAGTAGGGGTGATTCTAGTAATGGGGTATGTCTACATGTCTTACTCTAGTATTTTCTCTCCCAGCAAGAGAATCCAGAATTCCGACATAATAATTCAATATGAGTCCAGCCAAAATATAATGATACCAGTAAATGATTCCAGTAAATGATTCCAGCAGGTGATTCCAGTAATAGAAGCCGAAAATAATGATACCAGTAATAGAGGCCAGAAAATAAATGTGTGTCGTATACATGAATCCAGTAATATCCACACGTGTTGTAACAGAGAATGGCATACAACTAACTAGAACTGAAATACAGTAATTGACAAATAAATGAGAGAACTATCAGAGAATGTACTCGCCTGATAACCTGAACAGCTGATAAGTATAGGGGGTCCAACTGAAGCCACAGAGTCCTATTTAAAGCAACACAGGTTACAAGGTGTCTGGCTCCTAATTAGAACAGCACAAGTCACAACATATCCAGAAGGGTATTATAAAGCACTACAATGTATTCTACATGAATCTAGGTCAAATTAGGCCAAAGTCAACCCTTGGTCAACTGCACTAGTCAAACTAGGTCAAACTAGGTCATGTCCTAACCCAGTAAGTCTTACTAGGCCTAACCAAGACTATCCTAGCAAGCACACATCAATATAAGGCTATACAAGCCAACATACACCCAACTCTATATAGCATGCAATTATTCAATACTCAAATAGGCAAGAATTTACATTGGATATACACTAGGTAATCTATTACTTTAAGCTATATATGTCTACACATATATACACATGCATATATTGGTATTCAATATTAGGTCTATAATCATGGCATTTCAAATGGTTATATAAACTTATATATTACAACACAATATGCTAACATATATATAACATACATACATAGCTAAGTTAACTATATTCATAAATACTTATTTAAGAGGCTATGTGTGTGTATGTGAACATGGCAAAGGGGCAAGTGAGGGTTAAATGGGCATACATAGTGTATACATATCAAAGAGTGTCAAAGTGTAAGTGAACAATGTGTCAAGTGTGATAGTGTCAACATAGTGTAAGGGGGTACATGAGGTAATATAGGATTTGTGTTAACATAGAACATTACATCTCATTAACTTGTATATTATATACATTACATCTGTTATTATATTACATTCATGCTTACATTCATTCATTATTCTCTTGCACCACTATATGCACCATACATTACATACTATGGAACCTATATATTCATTACAAGCCATACTTATACATGCTTACATTAGATAGGATACTTACACCTCATACATCATTTATTTAACCATTTACTCATGCTTGTATTCTCTATTTAATTACATAATGTATATACATTAACATGGGTTAAAATCAAATAGAACATTATATTACACACAAGGGTGCACAAAATGCATATGCCGAATAGTAACTCCTACTAATAATCAATACTATACTATCTCAGCATGAATTAAAATTTAGGATTAAAGTATGTTATAGATCTATGTGTTAGCTTTCCGAAACTTTAAACGGATCGCGTTTTCGTTTCCGGAAACTCTCGGAATCGCGAAAACACCGAGAACGCGTTTGTCTTTCGTACAGCTGACACTCAAATAATTCTCTAGAAAGTTACATAAAGAATTTGGCCTATGAATATATATATTTTTGGAAAGCTAACTTCAATACGCTTCTTTTAAAAAAAACGGGAGGTTAAACCGAGCTTTGAACTAGAAGTTATGACATTTCTAATTTAGGGCTGAAATTAAAAAACGTGGATAAAATCCTGACGGATTTAGGTAGTTTGAGACAAAAGAACACAAGTATATAACATAATATATCAAGAACTCACTCTCTACACTAATATGTATATATGAGACACTATAGAACACATCTCCAATACAAAAATATGAGATTAAACATGTAATAATTCATTCATACATAACAACAACACATAGTGTGTCCAAATTTGGGATTTTCCCACATGGACACAACCACAACACAAAGGACACTCCTATGACCTCCAAATGGATACGAAATGGACACAAATGGAGATACAACTATGGGATCATTCCTATGGGTTCAAAATAGACCTATATGCATGAGGAAATGAAAAGGAGAAGGGATTTATACCTCCCGGTAGATCGAATCGAAGAAAAGTCTTCCCGGAGCGACACCGACACGTAAAGATTCCAAAAGGACACGAACGAGCTTTGAATCCTCCCAAACTTGGGTAGCTTCCTCCTTGGCTAGAATGGAGAAGGAAAGAAGAAGATTTGGTGGTGAAATAGAATGATTTGGTAGAAAAATTGCTAGGGATTGCTCTCTAGGAATTTGGGGAAGAACAAGAGAGAGAGTGTGTGGATGAGAATAATGAAATGAACTTGAGCCTATCCTCTCCCAAAGTGGCTGGCCATATGGGGCTATTTGTCCTATTATGGTAAGGTCCAAAATGCCCCCACTAACCTATTCTATGAGTATTAGGAAAGGGCTAATTGGTTGGGGCTAAATTAGTCATTCTAAAGTCTCTAATCACACTAACCTTATCCATAATAATTAGTCTAACCTCTAACTAAAATATTTCTATCATGTGGACTAAAATTAATATCATGTGGGCCATGCCTAACTAGTGTGTGGGTCCCACTAGAGTCAAACTACTCCCGGGTCCCCGTTTCAAGTCGGATTGAGTTGAAATTCGAACCCGACTCAAATAACCCCAAAATAATATCATAAATAATAAAATAATATCAAAATAATTCAAAGAGGTCAAATGCAAAAATATTCTTAGGCCAAAAATGACATTAAAATATCATAATCATATGGTTAGGCTCTAGGTCAAACAGGCTCTAGGGTTTCACTAGCAAAACGTCAAAACAACAAGTCATTGATTTGAATAATTTTAAAATGATTTAAAATCACCAAAAATCATATCATGAATTAAATATTATTATTAAAATAATTATAAACACAAAATTTCATAATTACCCTCATTTGGGAAACTGGGTGCTACAACTCTACCCACCTTAGAAAAATTTCGTCCTCGAAATTAAAATGTCCATACTCCCTCTAGGTCAAACCCCCACAATCAAAGTCCCAGATTAAAACAAATCATGTGATCAAAATGACGACATACAGGGTCATGGCATACGGTGGTAGTGAAAGTCTCATCTAGGTATACTAGTCATGCTAACCGAAACGGTCATAGGGTATCAAAACATACAAGCAATTTAGGGTGCTAAACTAGAGAAGTTACAGAAACAACAAACCATCAAAACTATAAGGCAGTCTACCATCCTATATGAAACTGGTACTTATCAAAACAAAATAAAGGCAACTACCAATTATCTGAAAAAGGGTACAGAAAATCAAATTCAAAAATTAAGGAATTGAAAATCACTTGCATTGAAATCCAAATCACAATATATATATATACAGAGAGAGCGTTAGAGAGGAAAAACTAGCATTATGTAATGTTATGTGGTTTGTGTGTGTATGGGTGTATATGAAATATACATAAAATTGTATATGAGCTATCCTGTTACACTACTCATGGCATATGGGTTAACAACCTACAATACACAACCTATTTAATCATAACATGCATGGCTAACCATAAACATCTATAAGAGGTAGAGATTTAGTTATATATATACATATATTATAACATGTATGCCTAAGCTCTATATATATCTATACAAGTATGTGATCATAACATAGAGAGGAAAGGTTAGGTTACATGACAGCGTATACTAAGTTAGGGGGTGTGTGTGTGTCCTTGTACAGGGTTATAGCTTAGTATTGAAAGGTTAAATCCAGTTTTAGTTCAGCATTTACATACAAAATCTGAAAATAAGCTAACATTTAAACCAGTGTAATATTAACTTAATGCAGTCTCAAATTTTACAAATTTAACATAACTTAACCAATTTCTCTAAAAATTGAAACTCTGCAGATATCATACATGTGCAGTTATGCAGACAAAACTAATAACATGAAATTTATATTTAAATTACGAATTTAAACTGGAAAAGTAGAAAACCAGAAATATTGGGGTTTTGAAAATTTTAACATTAACAACATATTAATATGTATTTAGATAGGTAGAAAATCAAGTGTAGCATGCATACGTATCAGGCAAGTGTCCACTATGTAAATATACTCATATATTCTCATGTCCCAAAAAAAAATTAATTCTACGTTAAGACCAACATTTAGATTCCTACCAAGATCGTAAAATAGGTGATTGAAGAAATCAAGGCAGTTTTATTATTATTATTCAATACTAGAATAATAGCAAGAAGGAAATAACGATAAAAGCTGTTTGCTTATTTGCCTAAAAGAAGGAACCATTTTGAAACCAGAGCTAAATATCAAATCCAAGATAAAGTCTAGCAAAATCATCGATTCATTGTATTAAGAAGAAACTCATAGCAAGATGTTACACAAGCTACTCCTAAGTTAAATAATTAGAAGCAAAACAAAGCAAAGCAAATAATAATTCTTTTTGAAGGACTGCATCAAAGTAGAGAAAATATGCTTGAAAATATTTAAGGTACAATCAGATAATCATATGCGTCTATCCAAAATCATGGTACTCTAAATCTCCGTCATACTAGTAAGCAAGGCTACGATAATCACAGAGTCCTTGACTTATGCACATACCTCTAGAATCGTGGTATTTAACATTTTCGCGGTGCCGCTAGCTTGGCTGCGAAAACCTTAAATTCCCACACCCGAGAAATATATCCAGAGTCAGACTATATGTCCTCACCATGCTGGCTAATGTGACTATAGAAGATTAGATTCCATAACATAGATGACCTAGCCCATATAATTTCATCTTGTCAAAAAAAAATTAAATTAAATCAACAATGAATACCCATAAATCAAATCAAATTTATCAACGAACTTCAAAATTCAAAATGAACAAAAATCCATCAAAATACAACTCGGATGCAACAACTATCATCAAGATTCAAAATTCAACAATCATTCATCAAAATCAATGAATACAACTCAAATTCAACCATAATCCATCAAAATCAAATTTAACAACAGTAAGTAAAAATAAATCAAATCAAGGGAAAAAAGAGTTCTCAAATCGAAGTTAAAATAAGATTCTCAAGGGTCGTTCCGGGAATCTCTCAAGGGTTCCTAACTGTGATTGAGTACCTTCAAGATATATCATATTCCTACTGCAGGTTGTAGTGGTACTCAAATTCGAATACCTCTACATAAACGCGACCTGCATGGGCCACCACTAAAAACGTGTCACGACCCGCACCCACTGTTAGGGTACGAGAACGTAACAACGTCCAGCCTACGCCGCAGTATCGACGGTAGAACGCTGTCCTAGGTCACATCATCTAACAATATAATGCTAAGCAGATACAGTCTCAATCACATTTAAGGTAGAGCATGATAAGGTTAGATAAAACATAAAATCCAAAGAGATACGGGAGATAGAAGTCTAAGTGTCTAAGATACAAAAACCTAGAAATACATCTCAAAACTCAAATACAGTAATCCACAAAGTAAATACAACTCCAAACAAATGAAATAACTATCTAAATAACCTCTAAGGTGTCTCCTCTAGGGTAGCAGGCAACCTCCAAGCTATCTATAAAATTTATCAACAGGTCCAGTCAGGACAGGAACGAGCACATCTCATCGAGAAAACCCAAGTAAATGACAAAGAACTATAAAGCAGTTATAGGCAGTTGTATTGATGAAAATGGCAGTTTATATTCAGGTGATGGTAAGAAAGACAGATAAGGTGCAAGGAAAGTAAATAACTAAACAAGGGAAGAATCATAGCAATAAAGTCTGTAAAAATAGAACTAGCTGAACCAGGGTAATATGATATAAAGTCCAGACAACAATGTAGACCAGTGTAACTCCAATGTAAGTCCAGTACAAGATGAATCTAATATAAGATGAATCCAGTAAGGGACGATTCCAGTTATAGTGATCAATGATTCCAG
Organism: Iris pallida; assembly: GCA_029216955.1. Lineage (NCBI taxonomy): Eukaryota > Viridiplantae > Streptophyta > Magnoliopsida > Asparagales > Iridaceae > Iris > Iris pallida. The sequence goes on from JANAVB010018799.1 coordinate 3,354,173, forward strand.
GGTGAGTCCAGCCTATACTCTAACAGTGTGTTTTAAAATACCGAGATCGACATGTAAACGGCTGTGGGTAATCCGGCACACCTCTTACTGATCAGGCGAGAGATGGCTATCATTCCAGTAGATTCCAGTAGGGGTGATTCCAGTAATGGGGTATGTCTACATGTCTTACTCTAGTATTTCCCCTCCCAGCAAGTGAATCCAGAATTCTGACACAATGATTCAAGATGAGTCCAGCCAAAATATAATGATACCAGTAAATGATTCCAGCAGGTGATTCCAGTAATAGAAGCCGAAAATGATGATACCAGTAATAGAGGCCAGAAAATAAATGTGTGTCGTATACATGAATCCAGTAATATCCACACGTGTTGTAACAGAGAATCGCATACAACTAACTAGAACTGAAATACAGTAATTGACAAATAAATGAGAGAACTATCAGAGAATATACTCGCCTGATAACCTGAACAGCTGATAAGTATAGGGGGTCCAACTGAAGCCACAGAGTCCTATTTAAAGCAACACAGGTTACAAGGTGTCTGGCTCCTAATTAGAACAGCACAAGTCACAACATGTCCAGAAGGGTAATATAAAGCACTACAATGCATTCTACATGAATCTAGGTCAAACTAGGCCAAAGTCAACCCTTGGTCAACTGCACTAGTCAAACTAGGTCATGTCTTACCCAGTAAGTCTTACTAGGCCTAACCAAGACTATCCTAGCAAGTACACATCAATACAAGGCTATACAAGCCAACATACACCCAACTCTATATAGCATGCAATTATTTAATACTCAAATAGGCAAGAATTCACATTGGATATACACTAGGTAATCTATTACTTAAAGCTATATATGTCTACACATATATACACATGCATATATTGGTATTCAACATTAGGTCTATAATCATGGCATTTCAAATGGTTATATAAACTTATATATTACAACACAATATGCTAACATATATATAATATACATACATAGCTAAGTTAACTATATTCATAAATACTTATTTAAGAGGCTATGTGTGTGTATGTGAACATGGCAAAGGGGCAAGTGAGGGTTAAATGGGCATACATAGTGTATACATATCAAAGAGTGTCAAAGTGTAAGTGAACAATGTGTCAAGTGTGATAGTGTCAACATAGTGTAAGGGGGTACATGAGGTAATATAGGATTTGTGTTAACATAGAACATTACATCTCATTAACTTGTATATTGTATACATTACATCTATTATTACATTATATTCATGCTTGCATTCATTCATCATTCATTATTCTCTTGCACCACTATATGCACCATACATTACATACTATGGAACCTACATATTCATTACAAGCCATACTTATACATGCTTACATTAGATATGATACTTACACCTCATACATCATTTATTTAACCATTTACTCATTCTTGTATTCTCTATTTAATTACATAATGTATATACATTAACATGGGTTAAAATCAAATAGAACATTATATTACACACAAGGGTGCACAAAATGCATATACCGAATAGTAACTCCTACTAATAATTAATACTGTACCATCTCAGCATGAATTAAAATTTAGGATTAAAGTATGTTATAGATCTATGTGTTAGCTTTTCGAAACTTTAAACGGATCGCGTTTTCGTTTCCGGAAACTTCCGAAATCGCAAAAACACCGAGAACGCGTTTGTCTTTCGTACAGCTGACACTCAAATAATTCTCCAGAAAGTTACAGAAAGAATTAGGCCTATTAATACATGTTTTTGGAAAGCTAACTTCAATACGCTTCTTTTAAAAAAAAGGGAGATTAAACCGAGCTTTGAGCTAGAAGTTATGACATTTCTAAGTTAGGGCTGAAATTAAAAGACGTGGATAAAAATCATGACGGATTTAGGTAGTTTGAGACAAAAGAACACAAGTATATAACATAATATATCAAGAACTCACTCTCTACAATAATATGTATATATGAGACACTATAGAACACATCTCTAATACAAAAATATGAGATTAAACATGTAATAATTTATTCATACATAGCAACAACACATAGTGTGTCCAAATTTGGGATTTTTCCACATGGACACAACCACAACACAAAGGACACTCCTATGACCTCCAAATGGACACGAAATGGACACAAATGGAGATACAACTATGGGGTCATTCCTATGGGTTCAAAATAGACCTATATGCATGAGGAAATAAAAAGGAGAAGGGATTTATACCTTCCGGTAGATCGAATCGAAGAAAAGCCTTCCCGGAGCGACACCGACACGTAGAGATTCCAAAAGGACACGAACGAGCTCCGAATCCTCCCAAACTTGGGTAACTTCCTCCTTGGCTAGAATGGAGAAGGAAAGAAGAAGATTTGGTGGTGAAATGGAATGATTTGGTGGAGAAATTGCTAGGGATTGCTCTCTAGGAATTTGGGGAAGAACAAGAGAGAGAGAGTGTGGATGAGAATAATGAAATGAACTTGAGCCTATCCTCTCCCAAAGTGGCTGGCCATATGGGGCTATTTGTCCTATTATGGTAAGGTCCAAAATGCCCCCACTAACCTATTCTATGAGTATTAGGAAAGGGCTAATTGGTTGGGGCTAAATTAGTCATTCTAAAGTCTCTAATCACACTAACCTTATTCATAATAATTAGTCTAACCTCTAACTAAAATATTTCTATCATGTGGACTAAAATTAATATCACGTGGGCCATGCCTAACTAGTGTGTAGGTCCCACTAGAGTCAAACTACTCCCGGGTCCCCGTTTCAAGTCGGATTGAGTTGAAATTCGAACCCGACTCAAATAACCCCAAAACAATATCATAAATAATAAAATAATATCAAAATAATTCAAAGAGGTCAAATGCAAAAATATTCTTAGGCCAAAAATGACATTAAAATATCATAATCACATGGTTAGGCTCTAGGTCAAACAGGCTCTAGGGTTTCACTAGCAAAACGTCAAAACCACAAGTCATTGATTTAAATAATTTTAAAATAATTTAAAATCACCAAAAATCATATCATGAATTAAATATTATTATTAAAATAATTATAAACATAAAATTTCAAAATTACCCTCATTTGGGAAACTGGGTGCTACACCCCCTGCTTCCCTTACCCAATTCCCACATTCAGTTTGAAGCCAACTCAGGAAACACTCAATCCATTCCCCAAAAACAAACCACCACTGAAAAAGATATAGTGCCAATCACATCCCCAGGCATCAACCTCTCCAACAGATTCGTTATCCTAGCAACTCCCCCCCCCCTAATGACATCCATGAGATAGTTATCCCCGAAACACACAATCTAGTTAGGGATCAGGAAAATAATGGTGATCAGGGAAGGGATGCTGATCCTTCCACACCGGAGCCCCACTAAGAACCGAAAATTGAAGTAGACCCTAACCACCCCAACTCCCAGTCAGATACCACCATCAGTGCAGACGCTCTGGCCAACATTGGCCAAGCATCTGTGTCCAGATTGCAATAAGCCATCGAGGCAGGCTTCATCAGCACGGACAACTACTTTGGAGCCCTGGCTGAAATTGTTGGAGAGGTTTATTTACACCCGACTGAGGAAACAACTGATCAACCCCAGAGCAGAAACAACAAGACGGAGGACAAGGTCTCAACCACCTACAAGAAATCAAAAATGACATGCTCTATAGAGGGAACGACTATAACCACTCGATCAGCCGTAAAACTCACCAAATCCCCCATCCCTAGTAACGTGAATGCTCAACATGCTCTCATGGAATGTTAGGGGCCTCCCGAATAATCCTACCTTGAGAAGACTATTTAGTCTCAAGAAAATTCACAAGATTGACATTCTCGTGATCACGAACCTAAAATCCTTCCTAACAAACTCAAGTCCATCCAGCGGCAGCTTGGCTTCCCCTCGGCCATTGCCGGATGTCATGATATTTGGATCCTTTTTGGGGCATAGGTTAAGTGCGGCATCATCCACGACTCGAGACAAGCTCTCTCATGCTGGATGGAACATCCTATGCTCCATTACTGCTCCCTCTCGTCCGCCATCCATGGTAGTTGCAACATCAATGAACGGAGGCAGATGTGGGATATCCTAATGTATACACACCAAAACCACATCAACCTTCCTTGGCTCTGCATTGGTGATTTTAATGCTATTACTATAGAGAGGAGAAGTTTGGAGGTCGTCCCCCTACCCTAGCAGCCATACTTGACTTCACCAGCTTCATCTTTCGTACCCTCCTGTCTACCCTTTATTACACCGGTAGCGTATTCACCTGGTGCAATATGCAAGAAGGAGCCCGTAGACAATACTCTCGATTTGATCGTGCCCTCATCAATCCGAAGTGGATGGATCTGGAGGTCATCACCAACCTCTCACATCTCAGCACCACTGAGTCGGACTATTCCCCTCTCCTCTTGGAGATTAGTAGCAAATCGAACCAGATCAAGAAAAGCTTCCGCTTCCTTGACTTCTGGGTCCACCACCTCCAGTTCAAGAATATTATTGCCATAGCCTGGAGCGACGAGGACACCACTCAGCCCCTTGTTCGCTTCACCAACAAACTCAAAGGTACCAAAAAGGCCCTCACTGTTTGGATTAAGGAAACATTTGGGGACATTTTTCAGGTAGTCCGGACTGCTGAGGATGATGTTACCCGTATGGAAGCCTTCGCCAGTGAAAGATCGACGGCTGCTTGTGCCTCCCTGAACCTCACTAGAGCGTTGTTAAAATTTTGCATAAAAATCGAAACAGAATTCTGGAAACAGAAAGCTAGACTGACTTGGGATAGCGAGAGAGACAAAAACACTAGCTACTTCCACTCCTGCGTCAAGGGGCACAGACAAAAACTAAACCTTCACCAGATCGCTAATGAGAATGGAGATATTATCAAAGACCAATGGGGTATCCAGCTGGTGGTCGCAGATTTCTATTCTCAGTTGTTCACCAAAGTTGACATCTACAGAGACGAGAAGTTTTTAGCAGCAATTCCCTGCCTGATCGATGACAATGACAACACCCAAATGGAGCTTATTCCTTCTTAACAGGAAGTCAGAGATGCGGTATGGGCCATTGAGGAACACAGCGCCCTAGGCCCAGACGGGTTCACCGGTGTGTTCTTCAGATTATGCTGGGACACCATCAAGTCAGATATTCACGAGGCGGTCATCATTTTTTTCTATGAAGCCCGGTACCCCAGATCGATTTCTTGTGCTAACCTGATTCTTATACCCAAATAGGATAATCCGAAAACCTTTAAAGATTTCTTCCCTATTAGCCTGTGCAACTTCACCAACAAAATTATCTCCAAGATTATTGCTAACCACATGATCGAGATCCTCCCTAAAATTATTTCCAAAGAGCAGAGGTGTTTCGTTCGCGGTCAAAACATTTTAGACAACATTCTGATGGCACGGGAAATGATAACATGCTTGAAATTTCCAGTGAGAGGTGGGTATATTGCCATCAAGCTAGATATGAAAAATTCATACGATAGGCTGGATTGACAATTTATGATTTGGGTTTTCAGGGCCTTCGAGTTTTCAGAACCCTGGATCAACATTGTTTAGAGATCAATCAACAATTTGTGGTTCTCCACGATCATTAACGGCCAAGACGATGGCTTCTTCAAATCTAGCCGCAGTGTCAGACAAGGCGACCCGTTATCCTCCACCATATTCATCAATGCCGCGAAAGCGCTTAGCAAAAATCTAAACAAAATTGTGAACTCCCCGAATTTCCCACACTTCGATACCGTTAGCGGATGCCAGATCATCACCCACCTGGCGTACACCAATGGCATCCTCATCTTCTCCTCCGGGGACATCGGGTCGGTGGAGGTGGTGCACAACACGCTACAGAGATACACCAAATGCTCTGGTCAGCACGTCAATCCCAGCAGGAGTGTAATTTACGTCCATCACAAGACCAACATAGAACACTCCTTCACCCTTACATACAATACCTCCTTCTCGGTGGCGTACCCCCCTTTCTTTTACCTGGGATGCCCGCTGGTATACGGCAGATCCAACACGAGCATTTTTGATGGGCTGGTTGGTAAAATTAGGAAAAAACTTGAGGGGTGGCACAACTCCACTCTATCGCCCGGCGGGAAGATGATTCTGATACAGCACGTGCTCTCCTCTATCCCCAAATACACCCTTGTCGCTTGCTCCTCCCTAAGAAGGTGCTCACCGCCATTAAAAATATATTCACCAACTTCTTCTAGGTGATGGTAAGGACAAGCATCACTGGACGAGTTGGGACACTATGGCCAGATCTACGGGCGAAGGAGGTCTTGGATTTCACAGGATGTCGTACGTCATTGATGCTTTCTCGATGAAGCTATAGTGGAAGCTGCGAGTGAGCCGTAACCTATGGGCGCGGTTCATGAAAGTCAGATATTTCAAACACAGTCATCCGACCGTCACAGATTTCAACTGTAGATCCTCCGCATCGTGGCGTTGCATCCTCAAGGGTCGGAACCTTGCTGAACCTCTGATCCGTCTAAAGTTGGACTCGGGCGAATCATCCTTATTCTCCGAACATTGGTACAGAGATGATCTCCTCACCAAGCTATCGGTGGCCCCTTCCAACTGTACCATTAGAGAGATTTGAGATCCCTCCGGCGACTGGAATTTGGGTTGTCTTTACCTATATTCGGGTCTTTCTGGCAATCTTGTATACCCAAAAAATGGTCCGTTCTGATGTGGAGAGCGTTTCACAAGAAACTCCCCACCGACGATGCTCTTAACAAGATAGGATTCAGTCTGGCCTCTGCATGTTATTGCTGCACGGTAAGAGAATCCGAAACGGCGGACCATATTTTTTACTCCGGAGAAGCACCCTCGAGAGTATGGAACACTCTATCGCATCGTTGCAATCAGGCCCAGGACGGTGGGAGCTTCAACTATCTTCTGGCCACCTGGAGCACCTCTCACGGCCATCAGATCGTCGCAGCCGCCACTACGTGGGTCTTGTGGAAAAATTGCAACAAATTCAGATACGAAGGACACCAATATACGTCCAACCAACTTATCCGGGAGGTTCTTTGTCAAACTCTCAAAGTAAGCAGGCACTACAATCAAGGACTCGAGGATTTCTGGCAGTCTGTTCTCTCCTGATGATGGACCGTGGAGTGCTGGACATCGTCTTGTGTGTACTTTTTTTGGTTTTTTTTTTGCGCTTACTTGTAAAGGCTTCGGCATTTTGCGCCTTAACATGAATTAAACGGGGGTTTAAAATAAAATTATATATATATATATATATATAAATAATAGTTTTCATAATAAATATATTATTTTTGATACATAAATACTTTTAAAATAAAAGTATATTTTTGGTCTTCGAATAAAAGATAGATGGTTTTATTGGATTTTTATATGTTATCTCTATAATATTTATATAAATAAACTTCCAAATAGACTTTATATAAAAGTATATTTGACAAATTGTATTTAGCCTTACTAATGATTTTCTAGATTTCTAAGTGTTATTTATTTGAAATATTTTGAGTAGTGAAAATATAGTTCTCAAATATATAGTAAATTGTTGGCCCATTGGTCATGGTCGAACCGATTTTGATAATCGTCTAAACTCGGACTCGATATAAGGGCTACTCATAATGGACTACGACAACCAGTACTGCTATCGTTTGAGATTTGCACAGTCGTTGCGTTATTCTTTATTTTCTTTCTCAATTGTATTTTTTTACTATTTTTATTGAGTCTAGGGAATAATGTAAACCGCGTCGTACTGACAAATAGGCTTGAACCAAAAATGTTTTTCAAACTATCCAACTTATTTTTTAAAGCTACCCATTGTGTTGAAAAACCCAAAAACATGTATTTAAAAAACAGTCCCAAAAGCCAAATAGTTCCAAACAGCCCAAAACTATTGTTTAGACCCTGGATTCTGACCTAAACAGAAGACCAGAGTTTGGATAGAGTTCGTCCCAAACTCGGGTACCTGATTTGGTAAACACTGTAAACATGTTCTCCCTACAGATTCAGTTGCAATGGTCAAATTTTTGAACGTTTGGCATCTGAATTCGGCCAGAACTTGGTTTTTCAACAATCCTATAAATAGAGAAGAGCTTTTCATTCTAATCATTCATTTAGTTTATATCTTCTCTTCTCCTAAGCTTTCTAAGCTATTCAATTCTCTCATTTTCAAATCCCAAGCCAGTTTTACAACCTCTAGTCTACTTGCCAGTACGGTACGGTCTTGAAGTTTCAGAGAGTTGTAATCAAAAGCTTGATCCAGAAGTTCACACTTCACAATTGAAGTCGATCGAGCACTTCGGATTTAAAGCTCGGTGTTGTAAGGGCAGAAGCGTTCGGTTTAAAGCTTGTATTTCTCATAGTGGGTTTCAAACTCGGAACAAGAGTCCTCCAGCTTGGACTAGTCCTCACAAGAAGGAAACCATGATACATCATTGTGTTTGTGTTTGCTCTCTGTCCCTCTTATTTACTGTTTATATATACAATTGTGACATAGCCACTGTGACACGATAGTGATATAGTAGTTCTTAATTTTTTAATTGCTAATATTACACTCTATTCACCCCCTCTATAGTATATATTGCTGTATATCGATCCTACAATTAGTATCAGAGCGGGTTAATTGATAAGTCTTCTCTTATTAGTTAACCGTTTCTGTCATTTACTTGCATATACTCTTTAGAGATACTATCACACGGCTAATGCACATAAAGGACAATCCACCAACAGACCTCTACTGTTTGATGGAACCAACTGCACTTACTGGAAAACATGAATGAGCTTCTACTTGAAGTCACTAGATTTTGACCTTTGGTCAATCATTATTGATGGCTACAAAAAGCCATCATGTATAGTTGTTGATGGTGAACTTGTTGATAAACCACACAACAAGTACACTGATAATGAAAAGAAACAAGTTAGTCTTGACGCTCGTGCTATTAACGTATTATTTTATACAGTACGCATGACTAAATTTAACAGCGTGTCAACTTGCACAACATCACATGAAGTATAGAAGCTTCTAGAGGTGACTCATGAAGGCACAACTCAAGTCAAAGAATCAAAGATCAGCAAATTGACTCAGGAATATGAGGCATTTAAGATGAAGCCAAATGAAACGATTACTCAGATGTTCATCCATTTCCTTGACATCATAAATCAGTTGTCTCCTCTCGGTAAGCAGTACAACAATGACGAAAAGATTCACAAAGTATTGAAGGGTCTTACAAAGAACTGGAACCCCAAGACTACAACAATCATTGAAGGGAACGACCTCACAATAATGTTACTTGAAACACTCATGGGGAAGCTGATGACTCACGAACTAGATTTGTAAGATTTTGATGAATCGACACCCAAGGAGAAATCAATTGCTTTCAAGGAACAACACAAAAGAATAGTTGAAGAGGACGATGAATCAGATAGCGAAGAGCAAGCTCTCGTGGTAAGAAATTTTAGAAAGTTCCTAAAGTTTAATCGTCGAAACAAGAACATCATCAACAACAACAACAACAATGACGATGAAGAGCAAATATGCTACGGATGCAAAAAAAAGACACATCAAGAAAGACTGTCCGTCGGCATCATCGACAAAACTGAGAATAACTGTTAAACTAAGAATTCAAGTGAACTTGTTAACATGAGTTGCAATGATATATATATATATATATATATATATATATATATATATATATATATATATATATATATATATATATATATATATATATATATATATATAGGTAATATGTTGTATCTTGAAGGGACTGTGAACTGAAATCGAGTTTGGGTTGTTAGGTTGAATGGTTGTTAGAACTGAAATCAGATTTACAAGATTAACTGGAAACTAAGATGAATGTATGTATCCTAAATGTGTATGTAGGCATGGATACATAGAGTAGAGGGTTACACCTAGGATTGTCATATCAAGGTCTTATTTGGACAATATGCTATATGCAACATTGGCCTAGCTAAGGGGCTTAGGCATAAGGATTTATGTGATGCATGCAATGTCATCTTGGCAAACCAAGATAATAGGGTTGGGTAAGGTATTAAAATAGAGCATGTGTAGTCAATATAAGGATTTCCTAGAGAAGCCTAGTATTGGCTAGGATACATTATATATATGTTGACAGATGGTCGTACGTAGTTGGTTTTAGTTATCAGTCCACCTGTATGGCCTTTGGTATAGAGGTATCATGTATGTAACTATATGATAAGTATGGTAGTAGTAGTTGATTTATACCAAGATATAAGTTATAAGGATACTTGAGATATCTTATAAATATATTCATATTATAGGATTAGGAGACTATGGTAATCGATGTGAATATGTATATATAAATATGATGTAGGTTAATTGATATTCTAGAAAAGGTTTTGGTTTAAGACTTGAATTAGAATTCATGAATCTAGCTTGATATAGGGTTTGACTAGATAGTTAACTGTAGATGAGCCCTTGACCTAGATTTGACCTCATAGCCTAGTTTGACTAGAGTTGACCAAAAGTCAACATTAAGCCTAAATGGGACCAATTGACCCTTGCTAGCCTAAGTTTGACCAGTTGACCAAGACAGCCTTGTTGTTGACCTAGTTTGACTAGATGTTGACTTAGTTTGACCCGAAGTTGACCAAGTTTGACTAGATGTTGACTTGGTTTGACCTAGAGTTGACCAAGTTTGACTTTGACCTAGATTGGCTTACAAATTATGTAGATTGCATCGTAAACTTCATTTATCTTAATTTAAACACATTATAACCCATATTGCTCTATTTCGGACTTTGTGACTCCGGTTCAAACATCTGATATTATACTACTCTTTTCAGAGTGACATGAGAGTATATTCTCTGATAGTTCTTTCATTTACTTGTCAATTATTGTACTTCAGTTCTAGTTAGTTCTATTTGATTCTTGTTACAAACACGTATTGTTATTACTGAATTCATGTATAAGACACACATACTTTACTCGTTTTGCCTCTATTATTCGAATCACTCGTCTTGTCTCTATTATTTGAATCACCATTCGAACCACCTATTCGTATCTTCATGTGCTGGTTGGACTTGTATTCGTCTTATGTGTTGGATTATGGATTCATTTGTATTAGAGTGGGCGGGGAAATACTGATTAGACATGTAGATATATCCTCTCATTCGAATCACTCCTCTGTGAATGATATTCGAACGATAGCCATCCCTCACCTGATCAGTGTGTGGTGTGCCGTATTACCTACAGCCGTTTACATGTCGATCTTGGTATTTTGAAACACACTTGGAGAATTTATTCGAATCATTGTTAGAACATCATATGAATCATTATTCACACCACCTTATTCAAATCACCTTATTAGAATAATAATTAGAATCACATTCGACTCATACTGTACTGGAATCACATTCGACTCATCTTGTATTAGACTCATATTGGGATTACACTCGACTTACATTGAACTGTCTGGACTCATCATGTTACTCTAGTTTAGCTAGATCTTATTTTACAGTCTTCATTGCCATGCTTCTCCTCTTGTTTAGTTACCTTACTTTCATTGTACCTTAACTGTTTCTCTACATCATTACTCGTATAACTGCCATATTCATCAATACAACTATCTATAACTGCTTTATAGTTCTCTGTCATTTACTTGGAATTTCTATATGAGTTGTGCTCGTTCCTGTCCTGACTGGACCTGTTGAAAATATTACAGATGATTGCCCTGAGGACATTTGCCCTACTTGCTTTGGAGCAGAAAATGGCTTTATAACACCCAATTTTCCAAATGAGGATAATTTTGAACTTTTGTAATTATAATTATAATTTATTGATATTTATATCATATTATGAATTTTGGTGATTTTTAATCAATTTAAAACTGTTTTAAGTCATGACTTGTGATTTTGATGTGCTACTAGTGAAACCCTAGAGACCGTCTGACCTAGAGCCTAACCATGTGATTGGATATTTATTTATTATTTTTAGCCTAGGGGTAATTTGGTCATTTTGACTTATTAGAATTATTTGATTAATTATTGGATTGATGATTGTTAATTTTGACTTTTTCTAGTTGTGACTTAAGAGACTAACCTAGAAGCTAACCCTAGCTATGGTGACTTAGTTAGCATGGTGAGACCCTAGTCTAACTTAAGTCAACCTCATTTTAGTCATTTAGGAACTAGTTTGAAATAGGAGAAATAATGATAGGTGCAATGACGTATGACTTAAGGATTTAATTCCATGACTTATGAAAGTTGGCCCATGGCCCATGACTTGAACCCTAACCCTAATTTCAGCTATAAGTGACCAACCACATAGGGATCCCCACCCTATTTAAACACTCATTCACTTGTTCTTGCCTCTTTTGTGCTCAACCAACTTTTAGGAAGGAAAGGTAAATCCCCATCTTCCTAAATTCCTATTAATTCTATTTTAATTTCTTTTTCATCCAAATCTTTTGCAATAGATTCTAATCACCCTCTATTTGATATTCATGGAGAGTAATTTTAGTTTGAGTACAATTTGGAGGATTTGGCTAGCATCGGGAATCAATCAGTTTGGGGCTTTTCTTGGTCATTTGAACCTATAGGTAAAACTCCTTAAATTGTGTTTTTATTCTGATTTCTTTGCATATTAGGCTAGATCTAGGTGTCCCCTAGCTGTCCTTCAAGTTTGGTAGAAAACCGTATCCGTTTGGTGTCCGTATCGGACACGTGTCTATGTGTATGTGCAAGTATTTGTTAAAATGCCACAATGGATGTTTTTATCTTATTTTTGAAATCTTTTTTATTGGGATTGTTGGTTTTGATGTGTCCTATGATTTTCCCAACATAATTGTGCATTTCTGTGTCGTGTCGTGTCCACACGATGGCACGAACCCACTCGCGCACGCGGCTAGGATTTTCTCTGCTGTTAGGGCTTGACACAGGGCACGACACGACCTCTTGTAACACAATTTTTGGTGGGCATGAGGGGGAAACCTCTATCACCATCCTCCCAAAATTTGGGCTGGGTTGGTGGAGTATTCGAGGAGTTATCTCCCTCGCACTGACCTGTACTAACACTACACACGCGAGAAAAACCCCACTGATACGGGCTTCGCATCACGACACGACACAGCTTGGACACGGGGAAGGGTGTTTAGTCTCTATGTCCCCTCGACATGAGTGTAAGATCACGTGGTGCCTCGAGCACTGTGTCGATCCCACGAAGGCTCGACATGGCTGCACGAGGGATCGATTTTTACTGTTTCTGACATTATTCGATTTTGGGATTTGGATACCCCATGTCCTGATTCTTGGACTCGTTGGTGTCCCATTGGACACGTGTGACATGTCCACATGTCTGTACACACTTGACACTCACTCGCACTTGCACATCACTCGACCACATGCTCACATATCACTTGACACTCTAGTTTACTGCATAGCCTCTGATTGTTGCTGACACAATTTTAGACACTGAGTTTGGACACTCTCGACACACTGACACCACTTATGGTTGACACACACACACCTTCCTAACACGTGTATTAGTTTAGGGTTGCTTGTTAATTGAAAGGGATTTTGGGTTCGAACCTAGGATTTTTGATACTGTGTTCCAGGTTCGAAATATGGATCTCTTGATACCTTGAATATGTGGCTTTTCCAACTGATTTCAAATGATAATTCGATTTTCAAATGAGTTCATACATTTACCTAGGTTTCACAATGATTTTCAAGGTTGGGTTTCACGTTGAGTTGGTTTCAAAACTCAAAGACTGGATTTCAAATGGATTTCAAATTTATGTCTTCTTACCCTCTTATTCCCTGTCTGAGCACTGCTTAGCATAGGGTTTTGGGGTGTCTAGTTGGTTTGTATCAGAGTTGGGGATAGGTATCATATTAGATATATGTGTTAGTGTGGTTAGATGTCATAGAAGTGGTCGTGTGTGTGTTTTAGTGTCATGTTGGTGTTTCACTTAACAAAATGCCCTTAAAAGGCTTTTGAAAGAAAACGAGAAAAAAGTACAAGTAGATTCTGGGAAGTATTGCTATGGAAGTCTGATCTGAGAGCAATCACTTTGTTCCTTGGACCATAAGATGATGATGAAGAGAACTGCTTGAAGAAGAACAACCGAAAGAACTAAGTCACCAGAAAGGTATCGACACAATTGGCACTGATGGCACAGTCGAATGTTTTCCTGCTTTGCTTCACTCTGTTCTTGAGAAAAAGTTGAAGAGAAACACTCTGGAAAATCACTTTGCTCTGAAAGTCTCTGGGCTCCAAAACCTTGTCTCTTCCGTTTAAAAAAAATAAGTCTATTTATGGACTAGACCCTCTGGGCATAAGAAGCAACATAATTGGGTCTCTACGTAAGTAATTGCCACCCACGATTGAAAATCGACCTCTACGCGTGATGCCACGTGTCCCATATAGAGTTGTGGTCTCTACGCATGGTGACACGTGTCCCACAACTTCAATAATATGGGGAGAGCACGTACACACGTTCCTCGATAAGTGTGGCATGAAAGCCACGTATGCAGATCATGTTCTCACATAGATAGAAAAGATTGAGCGTGTACCCAAAACAAACTTCCTGCGTAGAGCGGCTAAAAAGTAGCCTTGAGCGTATAGCTAGCTCAAATAAACTCTACGCAAACAAAAGTAGCTGAGATAGCCTTGAGCGTAAGAAACTCAAATAACTTTCATGCGTAAAGGAAGCGGTCTTTTGAGCGTAAAGTAGCCCATCTGCACACTAAACTACAAGCGTTGGGTTTGGTGCAAAAATCTTCTTAGCTTTTGTGCAATGTTCTGTCAGAAAATCATTCTGTCAGAGCAGTATCATGCGCATTAAATGCGGTCTGGACAGCCTATCTCTCGCGTAAAGTCTGAGGATGGCTCTTGCGTAAAGGAGCTTGCGTAGAGTTAGACTCTGTTTGAACTCTGTGTAGAACTTGAATCTGACTCAGTTTGACTTGCGTAGAGTCTTTAAATGGGTTTCGCGTAGTGTCTGAAACTGACTTTGCGTAAAGTTCTCAACTTCTTTGACTTGGTCTATGAAGTTTATTTATGCTTCTACAAGACCCCCTTCAAAGTTTTTAAAGTTTTTTTCAAAATTTGAAATACTTTGAACAGAAGCGTAAAATCCGTGATATCCAACAATCATCTCAGAAGCGTAAAATTTGGGATACCCAACAGTCGTCTTAGAAGCGTAAAATTCGGGATACCCAACAGTCATCTCAGAAGCGTAAAATTCGGGATACCCAACAGTTACTTCGGGAATTTGAACCAATTTCAAATTTTTTATAAATAGAGCTTCGCTAGTAGAGAGAGAACTTTACTCATCTCTTGAAATCTCAATCTTCTTTACTCTTGTCTTCGAAATCCCAGTTCAAACAAATGGCACCAAAGAGCAAGACCACCATCGGCACTAAGGGCAAGAAGCCCGTTGTTGCTTCGTCGAGGACTGAGCGTACGGAGACCACCGTCGCATCATCGGAGGCAACCCAAAAGACCAACCCCTCTGTGACTCCGGCCATGATAGGTAAAACTCTATCTAGTTTGGCCATGAGCTCGTCGGAGAAGAAGAAGAACCGAACAAAAACCCTAACTTTCACGCCCACGTTTATACGTGTCAGCGTAGAATAAAAACCACCAAATACGCCCACGTCTATACATGTCAGCGTAAAATAGAAACAACAAAATAGGCTCACGTCTATACGTGCCAGCGTAAAATAGAAACAACAAAATACGCTCACGTCTATACGTGCCAGCATAAAATGTTAAGCATTAAATACGCCCACGTCTATACGTGCCAGCATAAAGTTAAAAATACGCAAGTCACCCACGTTCATACGTGTCAGCGTAAAGCAAGTCAAAAGACTATATGTTTTCATGCGTATAACTTTTACTCTTTTTGAATCAGAGAAAAGTATGCGTAAAAGACTTTTAATCATACACTGCATTAACTTAGAATATTTTCTAAATTTTTTGAAATAAAGAATGAAAAATATTCAAAATCCTTTACGCACAAATCTTCACTTGCATAAAAAAAACTCTTGCGTAGAGATGAAGCAATTTAGGATTTTTTTTCAATCTTTCTAAACCAAAGAATGAAAAATTTCAAAATCTTTACGCACAAACATTTACTTGCGTAGAAACATTTGCGTAGAGATATATAGAGATCAATTCTGAATTTTACTAACTTGATTTCTTTTTTTTGATCTTCTTTTTGCAGTGGACTTGCAGATTTATCCTCTCTCTGAAGTCTTTGGTTCCCCAACTGGTATCTTGGGTTCCAACTATT
The DNA here is from genome assembly GCA_029216955.1 of Iris pallida. NCBI lineage: Eukaryota > Viridiplantae > Streptophyta > Magnoliopsida > Asparagales > Iridaceae > Iris > Iris pallida. Next base: position 3,370,450 of record JANAVB010018799.1, read on the forward strand.
TGGAGAATTTGTCTCACATTGAGTTCCCACAAACTGACAAATAATACCCTGAAGAGAGACAACAACTGATAGCTGCTCAGGGAGACAGAATGCTGTTGTCATTGATAAATAGAGAATTGCTGGTGTCGCTAGATGGCCAGCAATTTTTGAAGCCTGCTTTCAAGTTTGGGGATGCTAATGATTTTCAATCACAGACGAACCCCAAGAAGGAGGCTTGGGTGTTTATGTTTGGAGAGAGGGCGATGTATCTCCCAACCATGCCAAGGGATTATCCCCTGTCTTCGTTTATTCATGCCACTCACCCAAGACATATGATCTGGAACCTGACTCCTAACAGTCATGGTAGACCAGGCAGAATTATATTCAAGAGGGACGGGTCCAACCAAATGGGCTACCATACCAGTACTCCCAGCGGTGGTGTCATTCCTTTCTCCGGTTTACTGCCTAGATTTACATCGAGCGAGGGCTCAGCTCTGATCCAACCAGTGCAGATACCAATGTTCATAAACAAGGTTATGAAAGCCTCACTACTATATCCCCAGGTCAACCCTAGGCTGCCAGGGTGGATGACCCCTCACAATAATAACTGGATTCATCTTAGTGCTTGGATCATGAAAAACTTAGAAACAGAATTGCGAGCCATTGGACTGTTTGAAGCAGTAGCCTCCACAAGTCAAGGCATACCAATGAACAATAACTTGTTCTTAGCCTTGATGGAGTTGTATATCAGCTCGACTGGGACTTTTGCAATCCCAATAGGTGAAATGGGTTTTGCACTCCATGAGATGTAATTCATCTCCAAGCTGCCAATGGAGGAAGCTCCATATGAAGAATACGTTCCCTCTAATCGGGAACTAGCAGAAATTAGAGAGAACAATCCTCACTTAGTTGAGGTATACCAAGAGTTGATGTACCATTATCTGATTTGTACCACTATGTATGAAATTGGATTGCATTTGGCATACATCAATAAATGGACAACTTATCTATTCTACCATAAGAATAGAATATTCAAGGATGACAAAGAGAGATTCCAAGACAACAAGGCTCAACCCATCAACCCCTGTTCAATAATTCCCGCTGATACAATAAACACTTGGATGATCACCTATAAGTCCCCGGACAAATATTTGACCACCAAGACCGGAGAATTCCCTGTAGGAACTGAAGCATTGAGCTTTCTGAGACATGGCAGTCGGAAGCTCTCAAAGGAAGCCTTGCTGGCGGTCTTTCTTTCCCTGTGGCTGCGTAGATAGGTCGTACCAGGGACTGGTACAGTCGACAGGATTCACCGAAATGTACTATGGTCAGCAGTACGTTTGGTATTCAAGGCCAGAATCAACCTGTTATCGGAAATGGTATGTCGAATAAATGCAGGTTTGCGAGCATTTGGTGATGAACTGATCAATAATGCTCCTTACCGAAAAGTTTTTCCTAGGGTGGAGATGCCCAACACTTATTTGATGGGCTGGTTATTGTATCACAACTACAATTTATTGCCACCAGGCCCTTGAAATGATACGGAGGTATTCCTCCAGAAGTTTAATAAAGCCACGTGGACTGCTACTTCAGTGGCGGATACCCAGGCAACATTAAACTTCTTCCATGGGTGGAACTTTTTCTGCACGAGACCACCAGTCCCAGATGACTGTTTCGGTGTATAATTTAAAGATGTAGGTCAAGAGAGGAGTGGGATACCTGCACCAGTCTTTAAATGGCTAATATGCATCAGACCCTCGCATCTGATGTATAGAACTGAAGACAACTGTATGTTCGAACCGTATCTACCCAGTCGGTTCGCTCGTCAGTTCGGGTACGACCAACTTCACATTGGTAATCCTTCTACTAGCTTCAACTATTATGGAAAATTAGTTGATTGTGCAAGGGCATGGAGGTATTTCAGCGCAGGATGTACCGGTGCTAGATTTCGTATGTCCACTGATACAAGTACAAGTGAGCTACGAATGCTCTATTCGTATGCTCATTTTTATGACTCCATTCGTTCCTTCGCAAATGACTACAACATGAAGGGAAGTCTTCGATAGAAAAAGGAAGAAAATGTTGAAGAACTAGTTAGGGTACCTTTGGACATACCTGATGATGCTGATGTTCCAGATGAATATCTGGAAGCACTCCCTATGGGAATGAGGGAACCAGTTGCAGAACCCATTACCATCACTACAACTTGGAAGCGAAAAACAGATACAACTGTTATTCCTCGAGAAAAGAAAAAAAGATTACTATTAATGGGCTTTCCAGACAGAGAGCCGCTACTCTAGAAAGCGAAACTCCTGTTGAGGAGCCTCAAAATATTACATCTTCTTCAGTTCAACTTGGAGAATGGTCCTCAGCATCCCAGCCAGCAGCAGCAACAGAAGTTATGGGAGTCCTATATCCCAGACGCCTCAGTACTTCACTACATCTAACCTCACCTCAAAAGGCGAAAGCTATTGAAGACACCGCCACCACTCACACTGTTGATCCGGAACCCATCCCCTTGGATAAACCGGCCCTTTATTTAGAAGATGATGACTGGGATATGGATTATGACGCACACTTGTCGCGTCCTGTACCTACTCCAGGTAAAGATAAATTATATAAAATTTATACAATAATATGTATTATGATTTTGTATATTGACTATTTTGCTTAATCTTTGTAGGTATCATAAATGTAGCAAAATTCGTTGCTCCTCCTCCTTCTCAAGAGCCTATCCATGAAGAGGAAATAGAGTTTGAAGAAGAAATTTCTACTTTAAAAGAAGATTCCGCTTTTAAAGAATGTTCTCCATCTATGGAGGTACAACCAGAGCCTGAAATATAGGCACAACAAGAATTGCCTTCTCTTGTTGAAGAAAGAGAAGAAGAACCAGCAGCAAAAGAAAAACCAGTTGCAGTCGAAGAACCAGCTGCTAATGAATCAATTGCTGCTCAAGAACAAATTGGTGAGGCAACATCAATTGCTGCTACCAATGCAGATCAAGTTCCTAAGACAACTATGTTCGAGTCTGAATCGAACATAGGAAGCAGCACCTCTATGATACCATCTTCTACCACCGGAGTTCATCCTCCTGAAGTAGCAGAAAAAGTTGCTGAAGATACAGTCTCGAAACTCCCTGAAAATCAATCGGCTATGGTAACGATAACAGATAGATCGTTGACTCAGCTTACTACCACAGCAACGACAACATCTGTCTCCAGCTTTCAGGAAAAGAGATTGGCTGATATCGCTGATACACCAAGCTCCAACGCTGATATAAATCTTTTGGTAGAGATTCATACTGAAACTTTTTACAAGACTTTGGCAGCATTGATCAAAATGGTCTTGAAGAAAGGCCTTAGTTATGAGGGCTTGAAAAGTGCTATTGCTACTACCATAAACAACATAGCAATGTTCAATGATACTGAACGGGCAGACACTTTACGAAAAATAGTCCAGGGACTTGAACAACCCATCAAAGATTATCTGAGGTTGTCAAGTGGGACTATAGAAAGCCTCGTCCAATCCGAGTATGATGCTCTCACCAATGAGTACACAACTCGAGAAACCATCTTCAAGGAATCTCTTCAAGATTACAACAATAAGGTTGCCGTGGAGAGGACTTTCTTGAAAGAAAATAAACCCTTATTGGAGCAGCATCAGCAAGCTTATGACTCCATGAATATCAAAATTCATGATAAAATTCGTGAAGTCGAGGCTGAGCTGGCTCGTTTAAAGGAGGAGCAGAACCGGATGACAACAGATAAAGATCAATTCTTAAGGCAAAGTTCCATTTTGGAGGAACAGATCTTTGGTTCTGAAGCAAAAGTAAAAACCCTTGAAGATGCCAAAGACAAAATGATATCTGCCTTTGCCGAACTCTCTCACCTCTACACTGCGGAAGCCCGAAGATCTATAGCATACACAACTGTAGTGGGCTCTCGTGAAAAACGTTTGGCAGAGTTGCAGAAGATGATTGAAGATCTGTCTGCTCCGCCTTAGGAACTTTGTATCAATAAAGAATTTTGTATTCTTCCTTTCATGTTATCAATAAAGAAATTTGTATTCTGTCTTTCTTTTGCTGTAATGTTTCAAATCATGCAATGAATGAAACAGTTTTTATAAAATGGTTGTGAGATAGAAAACAATTATCAGAGGTAATATGGACATGATAAGTTTTCCAAACTCAACAAAGTAGATTATATCTATCTAGAGGTAATATAGACATGATAGATAATAAAACTTGTTTTTTTTAGAGTATACAATACTATCAGAGGTAATATGGACATAATAGATCGTAATGACTCAAAGAAAATAGATTAATATTCTATTCAGAGGTAATATGGACATGCTAGATAATAAAGGAAAAGAATTAGATTTAATATTTATTTAGAGGTAATGAAGACATGATAAATAATAAATCTTTTTCTTTCTGAAATCAGCTGGTAAGACAGAAGATCAAAATTCTCTTTTAGGAGAATAAATAATCAGCTTAACCAAACCTTGGTAGCTGGGAAATAAAGAAAAAAATTCAAACGTAGTATTTCTTCAAGGATTTACCGTTAATTGGCATCATGAGCAAATCTCCATTAGGTTTAGATAACCTATATGCACCATTGGAGAATACGGTTTCGACTACATAAGGAACCTCCCATTTAGCTTGGAATTTGCCTTTACTCTTATGAGTCATAACCATGGGTCTTCGGACAGCTAGAACTAACTCTCCTACTTTAAACACCCTTTCTTTAATTTTGCGATTGAAAGCTCGAGATATGCAGGCTTGATACAGCTCAATGTGCTGTTGTGCTTGAAGTCGCTTCTCATCCAAACCTTCAAGTTCTTGGAGTCTCAAGCGATCATTATTCTCTGTAGTTAGCTCATTAGCAATGGCTATTCTAAGAGATGGTATCTGGATCTCTAGTGGAAGAACAGCTTCATATCCGTAAACTAATAAAAATGGTATAAAACCAGTTGGAGTTCGAACTGTTGTTCGATAAGCCCATAAACATTCTCTAAGTTTCTCATTCCAATCACGTTTATTAGAAGAGACAAACTTTTTGAGAAGTTTAATAATCGTTTTGTTGAAAGCTTCTGTTAAACCATTAGCAGCTGGATTATAAGCTGTAGAAGCTATGTTCTGGATCCGATTCTTGTCACAAAATCGATAAAATACCTGACTAGCAAATTGTGGTCCGTTATCATGAATTATTCTTCGGGAAATCCCGAAACGATAAATGACGTGATGTTTGATGAAGCTAACGACGTTAGACATTTTTACTTGAACAAGAGGAATTGCTTCTGCCCATTTAGAAAAGTAATCAGTTATAGCCAGGATAAACCGATGTCCTTTGATAGAAGGAGGATTAGTTGGACCAATAATATACATACCCCAAGCTTCAAAAGGCCAAGAAGCTGCTGTAGGATGTAGAAATTCAGAGGGTTGATGAATAAAATCAGCATGAATCTGGCACGCTTTACACCTTCTGGCATAATCCACAGCATCTGCTATCATAGAAGGCCAATAATAACCCATTCTTCGAATACGGTCCTGTAATTTCGGACCTGGTTGATACGCACCACAAACTCCATCACGAGCCTCACGAAGTGTTTGCATGGCTTCACTTTCCGAAAGACAACGCAGTAAAAGCCCGTCATAAGAACGACGATACAATATATGCATTGACGAATCATAATAGAATCGAAATAATCGTCTTTTGATTGATGCAGCTTCTTTTGGATCTTCAGGTAAAATCCTAGAAACTGCATAATCAATAAATAGACTTCTGCAATCCCTTTGCTGAGAATTTGATTCAGTAGCATAACTTTGTTCAATATGCAAATTATTCATGATACATAATAGATCTCTATCCAACAAAGTGATGGTATTTTGTCTTCTGATGGGAACTGCTAAGTCTGTAGCTAGACTAGCGAGAGCATCAGCTTCCAAATTTTGAGAATGTGGTACGAATTCATTGAAGAACCCTTTGAATGAAAGAGCCAATTCGATTACAACTTGATGATAAGGAATGAGGTCAGGGTTTCTGACTTCATATGTTCCTCTGACCTGATTAACAATCACTTGAGAATCTCCATATGCTTCTAAGAACTCAATATCCAATTATTTTGCTACTTGAAGACCAATTAGCAGGGCATTATATTCTGCCACATTATTGGAACATGGTTTATTGAGGGAATAAGCACGGTATATAACCATTTTATCAGGCGAGACCAAAACGATGCCTACTCCGAAGATAATATTGCCTTTAGGTCCAACTCGTGATGCTCCATCAAAGTATAATTGCCAAATGTCATTTTTCAAAGTCATGTTGCAATCTACGACTTCATCTGGAATGTCTTCATAGAGCTTAGAAGTTTCAGGTATAGGGTGAGCTGCTAAGAAGTCAGCTAATGCTTGACCCTTCACTAATTTTTGAGGTATGTAGACCATAACATAAGAAGTAAGCAACATTGTCCAGTTAGCTAACCGGGAGTTAAGAATACTCGACTTTTTCATAAATATCCGAATAGGATTTATTCTGGATATGACATGAATGGTCTGTCCCGATACATAATGTCGCGTCTTTTGAATGGCAAAAACAAAGGCTTGACATTCTTTTTCCACATGAGTATACCTGTGTTCAGCTCCAACCATTATTCGACTGAGATAATAAATTGCCTGTTCATGACCCTTACCACTTGTAGCTCCCCTTCCCGAAAATTTTTAAAAATATTTTTTTTATTTAAATGGTGATTTTAGAAATTTTAGAAATGATTATTTAGTAATTATTACAATAGATGATTTTAGTCATGGTTAATTATTTCTTGGTTTAGGATTTATTCAATTGTTTAAGGGTAGAGATGGAGCATCACTCTCTGTCTCTTGTGAGTTTGTCATTCCTCAAGAAATATACTGTTGTCATAAATGTGCCTCACTTAATGGTTTGACAAACATATTTCTTCTGCAATTGGAAGTGTTTCTGATTTATTTTTTTGGATTTATCTTGCATGGCCAACATTGTAAGCTATCTTTCTATAAATGTCGGAGTAGCTAGGATTATCTTCAAATTGGATTTTATTTGGTAGTGTTATTCGAGTTAATATATTATCCTCTCATAATTATGGCATTTAGGTTTATTCCCTTAAGTCTAATTTTGTCATGCAAGTAATCTTGTGCTTTTAGAATTGTATCTTAGTTGTCGATGTAATAATGTCTTGAGAAGTAAGGTTAGTAGAATAATAAGATGATTGGGTCAGACTGGGTAATCAGGCAAGCTTAATTGCTTGGAAATTTAGTCTTGTTAGCCTTACGGGCTATGACACATAGTTGGATTTTGGTAGCACATTTATCAACTGAAGATTGGTGGATCCAAATCTGAGAACCCATTACCATCTACAACTTCTTTTTAATTGTTGTATAACTTTAGTTTCTACGAAAAGAACAGAAGTAGCAGCCCAGGCAAATCCAGTCCGAGCTTTACAGGCCAACCCGAGAGTGTTAGGCAAGCCCAAACAGCAAAACCGGGCAAATGGAAATGTTCTCCCTTTCACGATTATTTCTTTTAGCTAATTTGAATGAAATGCAGTATTGCTTTGGATGCTCTCAAAACTGTACGAGTCCTTATAATATATTTCTAATACTCAACCTCTTTTGGTTTATATTCACCTTACTGTTGTGCTAAATCATTGTGTTACCGAATACTTTAATGTAGGTTAATGTTTGTTTTCATTGGTTTATGAAATTCGTAAATCAATCTTGTTGACGTGGACACTCACTGTCTTGTATGTATATTTTCGTATGCACACATGATGCATGTATAATCTTAACTATTAGAGAGGCTAGGGTGGACACTCATGAACAAACTAATCTAGGATTGGTGAAGTCCTAGATGCAAATTCTTCCAAAGGTATGGACACGGTTTGATTGATTAGAACAACCGGGCCAAAACCGATCCCACTAAACCCAACCCATTACTACTGCAGCCACACCCTACATATATATATATATATATATATATATATATATATATATATATATATATATATATATATATATATATATATATATATATAACAAGCTAAACCCTATGTTTTCCTCCATGCATACTAAACCGCAGCCCCATCTCGACCCTGGCTGGCCAGCGCCGCCTCTGATGGATCCACGGCGGATCCGCCTGACCGTGCCGCCGATTCCCCGGGAGCCAGTGCTGCGATATCTTCCTGTGCACCACGCGCTCCGCCGAAGAACCGTCATTCGACCGCTGCCCACCCGGACATCACTGTCGTCACCGCGTTCACAAGTTGGCCGCGTGACCCGATCCATCACCCATCTTCATACTTTACCACCTCCATCTGCTAAACGTCACCAACACCCCTCTCCGCGGTTCGTCGACTTGGAGTCGACTCCATTATGGAGAGCAAACTCTGCTCCCTCCCGGCTTGGTCCCAACCCTGTGGTCGAATCACCAGGTTGCTGTACCACAGACGCCGCCATGCCGACATCCCCGACCTCTTTGTCACCGGTGTGGGACTCACCAGGCAGCGCAGCCGCCCTTTCCTTTACAGGGACCACCTGTCGTGGGCGCTCCTCAGCGTGCAGCGCTGTCGTGAGCGATGCACTCTGCTTGGTCGTGAGACTTCCCGCCGTCCTCCGATGGCAAAATTGCAGTACCGCGCGCGTGGGCGGAGCAACCCCACGATGAGCCGTCATTACTGGCCACCCCCGAGCAACCGTGATTCGAACCCTTTCCGCAGTCCACCGCGGTTCTGATGGACCCAGAGCCGGTGACTTCCTCTGCGATGGTCTCATCGAGCCGCCGGCCCAACCCGCACGACGAGCAGCCTCGCTCGAGGTCGCAACTTGCTGTGCCTGAGCGCCTCATCTCCGCGAGAAGACGACGCCGTGCCGAGGTCACTCCGGTCGAATCTCCTCTGCGGAAGCCCCATCGTCGTGCCGTGGACTCTGTCCCGTGGCCGAGCTCCCGCCCGTGGCCTGCCATCGAACGGCGCCGCCCTCAGAGGACCCGCTCCCCGGCGAAGAGGGTCCTGACCGCCAATCTGCACCGGCCTTGGATGCAGACACTCCGACGTCGCGCAAAGCTCCGTCGACCCCGAAGTTGTCTCCGTGCGCCTTAACTTCCGTGGGCCGACCATCGTGTCCAAGCAACAGCCACCTCTAGTTGGCGTCGACCCCGACCCGCTCCGCTGTCGAGCCGGAGCGAGAGAGCGCCTCACCGTTGCTGCCGAGGCCCTCCTCCGGATCTCCATCCAGATCCACGCTGAGCTGCGCCGTGTCCCACAGTCTGCCACGCCGCCACCAACAGGTGACCCCCCTCTATTCTCTCTCGACTTCTCTCATTCTCACTCTCTGATCCTCTAGTTTCCTCATGTTATTTCTTAAGCAAAATAAAAAGGAAAGGGAAAGCAGAATGTGGGATTATACTGTATTGTTGCTAATAAAATTATTTAAGTAGAATTGTTTTGTGTGGGTTTTAAACTGTGGATTTTCAATAAATGGGGCTGAGCCCATTTTAAATAATTAAATTATAATCTAGTTGGGCCCATTTTGGGTTAAAACCAGGGGGAATAGATTTTGGGCTTATGTTTCAAACAAGTATTATTAGCAATACTTCATAGTTATTATTTACTTATTATTATTAACCTTAACCCTACTGTAGACATCAAATGTATATGATTAGTAATTTCCAGAGTTTATATTAATGTAGTTTTGGACTTCTGGTGTTGGACTAGTCTATTTCTCTATATGAATGATATTTTGAAACAAAATTAGTATTATTGGGTTTTAGAGATTTTAAATTTCTAAATAGTAATGGGCTTGGGCTAAAGCCAGTTAAGTTAGTCTGATAAATTTTGATAACATATATAGTATTTTGGGCCATATTACTTGGCTAGCAAATCAGTTTGGCTCTTTAAGTTGGGCCAGGTTTAAATAAATATATATATATATATATATATATATATATATATATATATATATATATATATATATATATACTTAAATTGGGCTTTTACTAGCTTTCTAAATATATAAAGATATCTAGAAATATTTTTAGCTAATAAAATATACTTTTCAAATATCGTAACTCAATAGTTTATAAATATTTACTATCTAATTGGATTATTAACTTTCAATGGATTTTCTAGTTTTTCTTGCATATATTAAAAATAATATTATTTTGATTAATAAATTATGTATTTCAAATATTATGAATAATTTCTAAAAAGACTACAAACATTTATATACTTTTCTTATTAAAGGTTTTCTGTTAATAAACAAGTCCTTAACAATCAATCCTTAACCGCGACTAGTCATACGTTTCCAATTTTTATGTTTCTGACTACTTCATAATCGACCCTAGGCTAACCGGACTATCATGGACTTAGCGAAATTATTGGTTTCACCAGCAAAGGACCTCAGGCAAGTGCACTTTCTGATTGCTTTCCGATTCATACTAGTCTTTTCATTTCATGTCTATACATATATCTTGCTGCTTGTTGACACGCTCGTCACACGGAGTAGTCGAGAGAGAAAATATCTTAGTAGACATGTGGACTACCCAGAACTATCCCATGATGTCAATTCGTGAATAATAGCACCTGTACACGACACATGCAGGTGCCGGATTTACCCCCTAGCCGTTCACATGTCGAAACAGATATTTCACACCACCTAGATAGATGTCTTTTATTAGTTTTTCCTTGTTTACTTCTCTATCGTGCTATGTCATCAGTTATCTTCCAGTTTTATCTCTCATATGTTATTTTCATGTCTTGTTAATTCTATTGTGTTTTCACATTGTCGTCGGTTTGTGTACTTGTTCCATTCCTGACTGGAAACCAACATTTTTCAGGTTTAGCCGCGATCACTCTTAGCAATGGGGAAGGCTTGGGTATGCTGAGGTCAACCTAGACATAGAAAACAGTTGTACCGTTTTCCTTAATTGTAAAATCTTGTATTTCCTTTAATTTTTAAATGATGTAAATGTTGTAAAAAATTTTAGAAATGTGAATGAAAGCAATTGTTATTGATTGAGCATTTATTTCTTGCGGGCTTGACAGCGTTCTACCGTCGACTCTACGGCGTAGGCTGGCTTGGACACGTCTCGTATCCGAAAAAGCTGGTACGGGTCGTGACAAGTTTTTGTGGTGGCCCATGCAGGTCAGTTTTTGCAAAAGATTGCGAACTCTAGATGGTACTTAAGTTAGTCGTACCATTGCTAGACTGCGCCCAAGAAATGCTCATTCACAAATTAGGATTAAAATAATTTAGGAGAATAACCAGGACTAGGAGTCCCTTGTTCAAATTGACTGTTGGGTAGTTAAGGTTATTAGATAGGCCATGCAATTTAGATAGCTTGCTAGATCCCTATTGGTACACTATACTTTTGATATGATAATGTGATCCAATGTGGATATAATATTCGCTTGGTATGTTAGACTTGCCTAGAATTAAGGCGTTAACTTTGATAAACTGTTTATTTTATTTTTGCTGTATTAGATATAAATCTTATATCATAAGTTAGAATTGCCTGTTTAAAATTCTATTTTGCTATGAAGAACTGGTTTATAATTTTTGATTCTGCTGTTCATATACAAATCTCGAAGAAGATTTGGTTCAAAGTTTTCCCTCAGCCATTTGAAATATATATGAAATAAAGATAGTAGGATGCCTATATAAGCAATAACACCAGGAAAGGATTTGATTTTCCCAAAACTCGAACCAATTGTGCCTTATTTCAAAAATCTTGCATATTTATATTTTGACTCTCTTGACCAACGCTGCAACTACAGTCTAGTTTTTGCAAGCTTACTCTTTTATCGAGCTTGATTCGAGACATATGTTTATTGGGGACGCCAGTTAACATATTGTCTAATCAGAATCATTGTATTACGGTCTGATCAACCATGATGCAATTGGTTCGCTCTTTATCTAATCATCCTACGTGGATTGAGATGTAGATGTCTCCAGGATCTCATCCACGACTGCTTTGACAATTCCTCTTGAATTATACATCCACCCTTGAATCACGTAATTGTGTTCAGTGACATCTCCCTTGAAACCTATTGTTTTGTCTTTCACTGATTTGGAAAGATGAAAGCTTATAATTGGTAGAGAGATACAGTGTATCTCCATGGCTATGATAGTTGTATACACAAGGGTAACTACCATCGGCCAGTCAGGTAACTAGAACCTTGCCTTAAGTTACTCGTCCTCTCTGCGACCCTAAACCTACTATCATGATCTTCTGGTCATTGGAGTCCGAGAATGATTAGAAACTTTTCCCTTGACCAAATGCCAACCTAGGAGACTACCTATTCTCCAGAGACCAATATTGTGAGCCTCTAATCATGTGTTTGAAGTTTGGTTTAACTAGAACCCTTGTGACAATAGTCTGGCAGGTTCGACACAAATAAAAGTTCACGACCCAATCATTAGAAACCTTTTTACCTTAGAGTTTGTTACCCCGTCAATAACTCTTATATACAATGGATGTGTATGTTCCTCTAATTAATTAACCCTGTGTCATTGTACACACTCGTTTTTCCATTTATTGAAGAACAACCCTTGATTTGACTTATACCTACCGTATCCATTACGTCGTGCCTTATTCTTTATTAATAAGAGTCGATGTACAATATCTGGACTTAGGAATCCTCTTAACCTCTTTATTCCTAAAACTATAGCCTAGCTTCTAAGGTGGGTAGAAATCTTAGTGTTTATGTAGTTACAAAATGGCTATGAGAAGGATATGAACTAGTTTGAGGAATGAAAGTTAAAGAGATTAAGATAGTAGTAGACTTTCCTTTGTGAATTTAAGGAATAGTTATGGAATAGAATTTCGAGGACAAAATTATTTTTAAGGTGGGTAGATTTGTAGCTCCCCTTCCCGAAAATTTTTAAAAATATTTTTTTATTTAAATGGTGATTTTAGAAATTTTAGAAATGATTATTTAGTAATTATTACAGTAGATAATTTTAGTCATGGTTAATTATTTCTTGGTTTAGGATTTATTCAATTATTTAAGGGTAGAGATGGAGCATCACTCTCTGTCTCTTGTGAGTTTGTCATTCCTCAAGAAATATACTGTTGTCATAAATGTGCCTCACTTAATGGTTTGACAAACATATTTCTTCTGCAATTGGAAGTGTTTCTGATTTATTTTTTTGGATTTATCTTGCATGGCCAACATTGTAAGCTATCTTTCTATAAATGTCGGAGTAGCTAGGATTATCTTCAAATTGGATTTTATTTGGTAGTGTTATTCGAGTTAATATATTATTCTCTCATAATTATGGCATTTAGGTTTATTCCCTTAAGTCTAATTTTGTCATGCAAGTAATCTTGTGCTTTTAGAATTGTATCTTAGTTGTCGATGTAATAATGTCTTGAGAAGTAAGGTTAGTAGAATAATAAGATCATTGGGTCAGACTGGGTAATCAGGCAAGCTTAATTGCTTGGAAATTTAGTCTTGTTAGCCTTACGGGCTATGACACATAGTTGGATTTTGGTAGCACATTTATCAACTGAAGATTGGTGGATCCAAATCTGAGAACCCATTACCATCTACAACTTCTTCTTTTTAATTGTTGTATAACTTTAGTTTCTACGAAAAGAACAGAAGTAGCAGCCTAGGCAAATCCAGTCCGAGCTTTACAGGCCAACTCGAGAGTGTTAGGCAAGCCCAAACAGCAAAACCGGGCAAATGGAAATGTTCTCCCATTCACGATTATTTCTTTTAGCTAATTTGAATGAAATGCAGTATTGCTTTGGATGCTCTCAAAACTGTACGAGTCCTTATAATATATTTCTAATACTCAACCTCTTTTGGTTTATATTCACCTTACTGTTGTGCTAAATCATTGTGTTACCGAATACTTCAATGTAGGTTAATGTTTGTTTTCATTGGTTTATGAAATTCGTAAATCAATCTTGTTGACGTGGACACTCACTGTCTTGTATGTATATTTTCGTATGCACACATGATGCATGTATAATCTTAACTATTAGAGAGGCTAGGGTGGACACTCATGAACAAACTAATCTAGGATTGGTGAAGTCCTAGATGCAAATTCTTCCAAAGGTATGGACACGGTTTGATTGATTAGAACAACCGGGCCAAAACCGATCCCAGTAAACCCAACCCATTACTACTGCAGCCACACCCTATATATATATATATATATATATATATATATATATATAACAAGCTAAACCCTATGTTTTCCTCCATGCATACTAAACCACAGCCCCATCTCGACCCTGGCTGGCCAGCGCCGCCTCTGATGGATCTATGGCGGATCCGCCTGACCGTGCCGCCTATTCCCCGGGTGCCAGTGCCGCGATATCTTCCTGCATACCACGTGCTCCGTCGACGAACCGTCGTTCGACCGCTGCCCACCCGGACATCACTGTCGTCACTGCGTTCGCGAGTTGGCCGCGTGACCCGATCCATCACCCATCTTCATACTTTACCACCTCCATCTGCTAAACGTCACCAACACCCCTCTCCGCGGTTCGTTGACTTGGAGTCGACTCCATTATGGAAAGCAAACTCTGCTCCCTCCCGGCTTGGTCCCAACCTTGTGGTCGAATCACCAGGTTGCTGCACCACAGACGCCGCCATGCCGCCATCCCCGACCTCTTTGTCACCGGTGTGGGACTCACCAGGCAGCGCAGGCGCCCTTCCCTTTACAGGGGACCACCTGTCGTGGGCGCGCCTCAGCGTGCAGCGCTGTCATGAGCGATGCACTCTACTTGGTCGTGAGACTTCCCGCCGTCCTCCGATGGCAAAATTGCAGCGCCGCGCGTATGGGCGGAGCAGCCCCACGATGAGCCGTCATTACTGGCCACCCCCGAGCAACCGGGATTCGAACCCTTTCCGCAGTCCACCGCGGTTCTGATGGACCCAGAGCCGGTGACTTCCTCCGCGATGGTCTCATCGAGCCGCCGGCCCAACCCGCACGACGAGCAGCCTCGTTCGAGGCCGCAACTTGCTGTGCCTGAGCGCCACATCTCCGCGAGAAGACGACGCCGTGCCGAGGTCACTCCGGCCGAATCTCCTCTGCGGAAGCCCCATCGCCGCGCCGTGGACTCTGCCGCGTGGCAGAGCTCCCGCCCGCGGCCTGCCATCGAACGGCGCCGCCCCCAGAGGACCTGCTCCCCGGCGAAGAGGGACCTGACCGCCACTCTGCACCGGCCTTGGATGCAGATACTCCGACGTCGCGCAAAGCTCCGCCGACCCCGAAGTTGTCTCCGTGCGCCCTGACTTCCGCGGGCCGACCATCGTGTCCAAGCGACAGCCACCTCTGGTTGGCGTCGACCCCGACCCGCTCCGCTGTCGAGCCGGAGCGAGAGAGCGCCTCACCGCCGCTGCCGAGGCCCTCCACCGGATCTCCATCGAGATCCACGCTGAGCTGCACCGTGTCCCGCAGTCTGCCGCGCCGCCACCAACAGGTGACCCCCCCCTATTCTCTCTCGACTTCTCTCATTCTCACTCTCTGATCCTCTAGTGTCCTCATGTTATTTCTTAAGCAAAATGAAAAGGAAAGGGAAAGCAGAATGTGGGATTATATTGTATTGTTGCTAATAATATTATTTAAGTGGAATTGTTTTGGTGGGTTTTAAACTGTGGATTTTCAATAAATGGTGCTGAGCCCATTTTAAATAATTAAATTATAATCTAGTTGGGCCCAGTTTGGGTTAAAACCAGGGGGAATAGATTTTGGGCTTATGTTTCAAACAAGTATTATTAGCAATACTTCGTAGTTATTATTATTACTTATTATTATTAACCTTAACCCTACTGTAGACATCAAATGTATACGATTAGTAATTTCCAGAGTTTATATTAATGTAGTTTTGGACTTCTGGTGTTGGACTAGTCTATTTCTCTATATGAATGATATTTTGAAACAAAATTAGTATTATTGGGTTTTAGAGATTTTAAATTTCTAAATAGTAATGGGCTTGGGCTAAAGCCAGTTAAGTTAGTCTGATAAATTTTGATAACATATATAGCATTTTGGGCCATATTACTTGGCTAGCAAATCAGTTTGGCTCTTTAAGTTGAGCCAGGTTTAAATAAATATATATACTTAAATTGGGCTTTTACTAGCTTTCTAAATATATAAAAATATCTAAAAATATTTTCAGCTAATAAAAGATACTTTTCAAATATCGTAACTCAATAGTTTATAAATATTTACTATCTAATTGGATTATTAACTTTCAATGGATTTTCTAGTTTTTCTTGTATATATTAAAAATAATATTATTTTGATTAATAAATTATGTATTTCAAATATTATGAATAATTTCTAAAAAGACTACAAACATTTATATACTTTTCTTATTAAAGGTTTTCTGTTAATAAACAAGTCCTTAACAATCAATCCTTAACCGCGACTAGTCATACGTTTCCAATTCTTATGTTTCTGACTACTTCATAATCGACCCTAGGCTAACCGGACTATCATGGGCTCAGCGAAATTATTGGTTTCACCAGCAAAGGACCTCAGGCAAGTGCACTTTCTGATTGCTTTCCGATTCATACTAGTCTTTTCATTTCATGTCTATACATATATCTTGCTGCTTGTTGACACGCTCGTCACACGGAGTAGTCGGGAGGAGAAATATCTTAGTAGACATGTGGACTACCCAGAACTATCCCATGATGTCTATTCGTGAACAATAGCACCTGTACACTACACGTGCAGGTGCCGGATTTACCCCCTAGCCGTTCACATGTCGAAACAGATATTTCACACCACCTAGATAGATGTCTTTTATTAGTTTTTCCTTGTTTACTTCTCTATCGTGCTATGTCATCAGTTATCTTCCAGTTTTATCTCTCATATTTATTTTCATGTCTTGTTAATTCTATTGTGTTTTCATATTGTCGTCGGTTTGTGTACTTGTTTTCTTCCTGACTGGAAACCAACATTTTTCAGGTTTAGCTGCGATCACTCTTAGCAATGGAGAAGGCTTGGGTATGCTGAGGTCAACCTAGACATAGATAACAATTGTACCATTTTCCTTAATTGTAAAACTTGTATTTCCTTTAATTTTTAATGATGTAAATGTTGTAAAAAAAATTTAGAAATGTGAATGAGCAGCAATTGTTATTGATTGAGCATTTATTTCTTGCAGGCTTGACAGCGTTCTACTGCCGACTCTGCGGCGTAGGCTGGCTTGGACACGTCTCGTATCCGAAAAAGCGGGTACGGGTCGTGACACCACTTTTCTGTGCAAGTAGAGCACCAAGAGAATGATCTAATTCTCGAACATACGGCAAAAATAGTCTTTCCACTACTGGGGGTACTAAAACAGGTAGATTTGTAAGCTATTGCTTGATGTCATTGAATGCTTTTTGACATGCTTCATCCTAAACAAATGATACACCTTTCTTCAATAAACGAAAGAAAGGTTAACATCTCCCAGAAAGATTGGATATAAATCTCCTGATATGAACAATACGACCCTGAAAGCTACGGTGTTCTTTCAGATTACGTGGAGGACGCATTTTAAGAATTGCTTTTACTTTATCAGGATCAACATGGATACCTTGAGAAGTAATGACAAATCCCAAAAACTTGCCACTGGAAACCCCTAAGAAAGACTTAGTAGGGTTCATCTTTAATTGATGTCGACGCATCAACTCGAATACTGTCTTCAAGTCTTGAATGTGATAATCTTTTAATCGACTTTTGACAGCGATATCATCTATGTAACATTCAACTATTTTTTGCAGATGTTCTTGAAAGATATTGCTCATGGCTCTTTGATATGTAGCGCCAACATTTTTCAGACCAAAAGGCATAACTGTGTAGCAATAAACTCCAAGGGGTATACGGAAAGCAGTGTGCTTTTCATCTCCTGGATGTATTTTAATTTGGTTATATCCTGAAAATCCGTCTATGAAAGACATGCGTTCAAAACCACATATATTGTCTATCATGACATTAGTAATCAGAAGTGGAAATTCGTCTTTTGGACAGGCTGCGTTAAGATCTCGAAAATCTATGCAAACTCGATCTTTTCTATTCTTCTTCATGACGGGGATAATATTAGCAACCAAATCCGGGTGTTGCTCTTCACGGACAAAGCCATATGTAATCACCTATTTGACTTCTGCTTCAATTGCATCCATCATATCTGGTCGAAAATGCCGCTGCTGTTGTTTTACAGGTTTGGCATTAGGAAGAATATTGAGTTTATGAGTAGCTACTTTAGGATCCAGACCCCGCATATCCTCATAACTCCATGCAAAAATATCGATATATTCTTTTATCAGCTTTATCAACTCTTTTTTTTCATCTTCAGAAAGGTATTTACTGATGAATATTGGCTTAGACGTAGTTTCGTCTTCAACATCAATCTGGATAATTTTATCTTCTGTGGGTGGCTGTCGTTGTACAAACCGAAGCTCCCACTGAGTGTCCATTTGTTGTGCCCAAGGGTCATTTTCAAATAGTTCAGATTCACCATCGGTTTGAACCATTTTGACTGAAAAGACGCACTCAGATTCAACATACTGGACTCCTTCAAAATCTGAGGATGATAAAGAACTGGAAGAAAATTCTTCTTCCATATCTTCACTAAACATATGGGGTGGATCATATCCCAACCCATGACGAGTTTGTTGATAAAACGGATCACCACATATCGGTAATCGTCTACCTTTGCCTTGATTGAGACCTAGCATGGTTTTAGAGTCATATCCCATATTTTGGATAATCTTAAGAGATTGTTGACTATATTTGTCAATTCTAATTTTTCCTTTATCTTTCTCTATGAGATTATCTGTCTGAATAACATGAATATTTCTAGCCAAGCCAAACACAATTTGACGCTTGTTTTTTTTATTAGACGGGATCACAAAATAAGATTCTTTGTGACGTCTATAAGTTACACAAGCTTGTAATGATGAGGCTACAGGTAGAAAATAAGGAGAAGATGTTAGGAACCTCTGAGCATAGGGTCCAACATCGACATGAGTAGGAAAAGAATTCTCTTTATGATTAATATATAAGGTTTCCTCTGTATTTATGTCAGTTTTATGTTGATGACTTTGATTATCAGCAGATAAAGTCATTCTTTCAATAAATTTGACAACCATATACTCTAAAAGAAAATCTTCATGAAAATGAGAGAATACAGAGTGATTAATATTTACATCATTGATAAACTGACTACTACGCTTTGGATTAATCATTAATGGACCGTCCTCCGTCTTCCGCGTAGACTTGCCAAGGTTGATAACTAGTGGTTCTGGATCAGCTGTACGAGAAGTACGTCCTTTAACCTTGATCATAAGAGGCTGATGACTAGTGTTAGTTTGAACCTGGTTCTTGACTGGAACCCTCACAGCTTCATCAAACGTAGCTTGAATTTTTTCTTTGACTTTAATCATCAAAGGTTCATCATTGACAGGTTGGGGTTGAACTCGACCTTTAACCCTAATCATCAAGGGTTGATCTTCTGAAGGCGATTGATCTTCTGAAATTGATTGATCTTCTGTAGGTGCTCGATCTTCAGCCATACCAGATATTTCTTTCACATGCTCCTGTTTATATAGTATTGAATCAGAGAAATAGGCTTCAACACCCTTAAAAGGATTAATATCTGCAAATTCAGTCTTTACAATCCCTTGAGAATCCACATACTTGAAGCATTGGTGGAGAGTCGAAGGTACAATGTTATGCTCATGTATCCATGGTCTTCCAAGGAGGATATTATAAGATACATCTGAGTTGATAACATAGAAGGTTGCCATGGTTCGAAGATCACATATTTGAATCTTCAGGCGACTTTTCCCCAATGGTTTACTCCTTCCAGAATTAAAACCAACGATTGTTGTACTAGTGTAAGTCAAATCACTAGTAGGAATCCTCAATGGTCTTAGCATACTCTGAAGAATAATGCTGATGGAAGACCCAGGATCGATATAAATCCTGTCAATTTCAGTAGAGTCAATATACCCGTATAACACAAAGGCCTATCATGTCGATTATGCTTTAACAACATATCCTCTTGTGTGAAGGTAATATTAGGAATTGATTCCATCACACTATGGCATTGGGGACATGACACCGGTATATTATCAAGATTTTTGAGTTGAGCTAAGCATGAATCGGCTTGTAGCAAAGCTTCGCTTAAAGTTTTTCGACTTTTTTTAGAGAGACGAAGTAACTCAAAGATAGAAAGTCTAGCCGGAGTATTGGCTAACTGAGCTAGTATGTCATACAGGGTTTCATCGACCCTTGATTTGAACTAGACTTCAACGGGGCATCAAAACGCACTGCCTTCTGTTTCCCTTTTTCAACCACTTAGGGTTTAAAAGGCCTTGTATCAGCAGGAACAGAAGATGACTGAGTCGGTAGTGTTTCAGCGGCATCATCCGCTTTTTTGGAAGTTCCCTCATAATCTTTGTGATAGTCTTTTCCAGATCTTGTTCCAGAAAAAGACTCTTCTTCAGACTCAGGAGAATGAAGTACCATATTACAGGATTTAATCTTCTTTCCCTTTGTCTTCTTCTTATGGGGAGTTTTATGAGGAACCTCAAATCCCAATCCAACGAAAGATTTTTGACCTTGAATTTGTAAAGGAACTCGCATACCTTTACCATGGTTCAAGCCTTCAGCTTTTTGAAAGTCATAGCCCATCTTTTTCATGAGATGGACTGATTGTTGATTGTATATGTGAGTAGGTAGCGGACTTTCAATAGTCGGTTCAACAGATGAGGAAGGGACAAAGACGTCTGTAGAAACTTTCGGTGCAGAAGATAAAACCCAACCGGAGCTTTCTCGTAGGCAGCAAAAACTTGTTGTGTCATATACAAAGGGACACTATTCATGGCTAACCATTGCTGATGAGTAAGTTTTAGTTTGGTAGAAGGAGGCAAACTCGGAGGGCATATGTTTAAACCCCTTAACCTATCTTCTAAAGGAATGCCATCCCACAAATGATCATAATCATCATGGTCTGAAATAACAACATGAGAAATCATATTGCAGGTTTTGACTTTTTGACCTTTTTTGGATTTTGAAATTTTACTTTCATGCTCCATTTCAGGTACTAAGTCAGAATGTACCCACATGATTTCACCATTTTTTAAGGTGAGAGGCACTAATTCTTTACTTTAATTTCGGGCTGATGGAAGATTCACAATCTTCATTGTCGCCTTTGGAATCGGGACAACCCCATCAGGAACTTGCTGTAGAGGAAAAGCTCCAAATTGAAGAGAAATCATATTGGTTGTGACAGTATGCTCATCATTTGTTAATGCGATAGCTTTAGCATTTATCAACTCTTAAATCTTCTTCTTCAAGACATAGCAAGCTTTCGTGGGATGATTTACGTATCTATGATAGATACGATATTTGGGATTATCAACCAAATCCACCTCATTAGGTCATTTTGGCTATGGGATCTGGAGTTTACCACTCTTCACGAGACATTGAAATATCCCAAGAATATCACTGTAATTGAAAGAGTATTCTTCTTTCGGCTTAGAAGACTCTGGATCACTTGGTGTTGTTTTGGGTTTCGAAAGGTTTACCACTAGGGTTTTCTTTCCTTTCCCATTGCGATTACCAGAGTTGTTACCTGAAGAGGCTTTATTTCCTTTACCTTCTGAGGCGAAGATCATCCCATGTTCACGAGCCAATCTACCGTTGGTCTCAGCTGAAACTGCTGCTATAATAAATGAGACCCAATCTGTAAATTGAGAGCCTGTAAAAACAGCGATGGTTGGTCGCAGATTTATTTTGCATATATCAATTAATGCTGAATCTGGCATACCAGGAGGCATTTTCAAAGTAGCCTATCGGAAACGTTCAATAAATGTCCGAGTATCCTTTTTCTCTTTTTGTTTAATTTCAATTAAGGAGGACATATTCATATCCATCCCTCCTTTATAGAAACGATAAAGAAATATTGCTTTAAATTCGTCAAAAGACGATATGCAATTATCGGCTAAACTGCGATACCAATCGTATGTTGTACCCGTCAAACACCCAATGAAGACTCGGGTGAGAAGAGCATAATTCTTCTGTAGATGCACAGTCATAATATCAAAATAATTGATATATTGTCTTGGAGAAGCCTTTCCATCAAATAATACCATGGATTGTGGCTTGGATTTAGGAGAAAAGGGCACTTCATTCCAGTGGGAAGGATAAGGTTGCTTAGTCCCCAATTTTTGGAGCTGATCTTTGTGCTTCAGAACCTGTCACGCCCCAGAACCAGAATACTGGAGAGCGGGAGCAGACATAGCCAGCTACGTATATGAAATGGATTCCATCTCGCTATACGGTCACGGCTGTCTAGATACATGAGGGTTTATCTACAAGCCAACAGTCTCTTAAGGTCATGAACAAGCCTAGTGTCTCAATCACAAGCAAGTAAGTAAAAGTTACAAGATGTATGATCATTAAATATACAATAGTAAGGCATCCCAAACATTACATATTTAGCTGATCATGAAGCTAGTCGTTACAAAATGTCAGGACTAGCAAGAGTTTAGTCATACATGATCAACCCTAGGATCTGTTAATCATGTTACAGCCCGTAGGCAGACAATAAATAAAGTACAATCGAGCTAAACAGGTGCTCGTCGGCTAAACGCCTCAAAAGAATATTTTTGCAATAAAGTGGAAGATCAAAAATAAACCCACTCGTTGCCAGGGTTCCGTCTAGTGGCCACCATCTGGCTGGAAGGTCGGTAGATCCTCTGGAGCTGCTCCGAAATCTGGCCATACAAAACCAACTGGGTCAGATCCCAGAAAGAGCAAGTGCCACAAAGGAAGCTTTACTTAGGAACTAAAACCAGCAATCAGCACAAGAGTATAAATAAAAGTAAGAACTGGAAATAAAGAAAACACATCAGGATGATATACGACGAGATAACCATGGAACTATTCAGATTACCAGGTTACAACCCGTAAACCAAACAAGGATCGGGGTTGTAACCCTTCGTCTGAACAGAACTTGGAATTCTCACCATTTATCGGTAAAATAAATACAGGCATTCTGGTCATGCAGTAATCTGGAACAGGATCAGGGCAAGACTAGACTGGTTAAAATCCATTCAATCATTTCACGGCCAAGCAAGAACTACGGCTTGATACTTTAACTAACTAGGGTTGTCACAAGCCTAATTACTAACAAGATGCAGTGAGATTATTCCACAGCCACAAGCCCTGCAGACCATCCAGGTTACCCAGGTCGAAAGATTAGGGTTGAATTCAGGTGGGTACACCGTCCAGGAAACGCATGTACCCTTAAGTAGCTTGAAGGGTGCAACACATGACAGTGTGCTGGAAATGTGCCCTACTCGACGGCAGGCTACAGATCCCAGGCGCGCCCAGGTAACGGGATTGCCTGCAGTTGGGAAATCTCTTCATGACTAATGTGTTAATCTAGTTATTAACCTTAGTCCATTTCAATAGGTACTCCTGACCATGGTACTCAGGAGCTCCCTCCCTAGACATGATGCAAGACAGGACTGGTTTATTTGTACAAGCACAATCGCCCACGGTGTCCATGTAATTTATACAGGTCATGTCATGTCAGGTAGCCGTCGCAACAGCTTCTCAAGATATATCATGTCAGGTGTACTTGTCAGGAGTGCGCCAAGGCGGGCCACTATCATGTCATGTCAGGTTTTCTTGTCAAGAGTGTACCACTACGGGTCACTATCAGGTCATGTCAGGTATCATTTCCAAACATATTAAACAAATCCATGATTATCAAGTTCATGACAAAAGGCGTAAGGATATAAAATGGACGTAAAATATCTAATAAAATATCAATATTCAGGGCTATAGAAGAGCCATACGGCTAAGGCATATGCGGCCAGGAATGATCACATGCGGCTGGAAGAGAACAGCCCATGCGGCTGAATGGATATGGGTTCATGCGGCCCGAAATCCGAGTTCATGCGGCTCGGAAAGGTCCGTCTCAAGGCAGTACGGGCGTGCGACGCATGCGGCTGCAGGAACTTATGGAGGGGTCTCATGCGGCTGAAGGAAATCAGGGTCTATGCGGGTCGGGATCAGTCAGTCATGCGGCTGAGAGGACTCGGGTCCTCATGCGGCAGCGGGAGACTGCGGTCTATGCGGCTCGCGAGTATTGGAGTTCATGCGGCTCGGATGGGCGAAGTCCCATGCGGTAGCGGGGAGCAATGCCTATGCGGCTGGGAGCAAAGGTACATATGCGGTTCGGAAAGAAGGGCCCCATGCGGCTAAAAGTACAAGAGCCTCATGCGGCCGAACTAAATACTTGCCGCATGAACTTGTCATGCGGTCAAGTCCAGTTGATAGTACATGCGGTTTCGAAGCTGACTTGCCGCATGAATATTCATGCGGTCAAGTGCTACCATGCGGCTCGGAACTGTGCTTCTTCTCCAAATTTCCGAGAAAAAGTACACCATAAGCCATGGCTTCCAAGCTGCATAACTCTATCATCCGGAGCCCAAATCTAAACTTCTATAGGTCAAAATAGGGTAGAACAAAATTCTCTACAACATGGAACCACCAAAACATAGAAATAACAAGATTTAGTAGATCAAAACCCAAGAAATCTAAAAATAAAATAAACATAGATCTACAGGAATCTAGCCATGAAAAGTGAAAATGTCAAGTACTAAAGTGCTTTAGAATGTAGTAAGGAAGAGAATGAAGTAATAAAATTGGAGTTCCTCCATGAAGCAAGTTGTACTTGCCTAGACCTCTCTCTTCTCTCTCTGGTAGGTAAGAAGTAATGAGGAAGAAGAAGATGAGATTAATGAAGAGAGAGAAAAGAATGGGCTAATAAATACAAATGGTGGTGGTAGGTAGGGGGTTCATCCAAGGGTTCATCATGAATCCAAGCAAAACCAAGCCAGGCCGAACCAACCAACCCGAACCAGGAATAGACCAAGCCAAGAAGGAAATGCCAAGCCAGGAAATCATACAATAAAATACGTACACGTATTCTAAGAATACGTGATACGAACCACAGGCATTACAACTCTACCCACCTTAAAAGAATTTCGTCCTCGGAATTTAATCAAGAGGCTAGAGGAGCAATGACAAGCTACATTAATCACATGCAAGCTATAACTAGGCAGACAATCACTCATTCAAGCAAGGAATCGAAGGCATGAGGCATAAGAAAGACATTATACCTCACGAGTCAAACAAGTCGGGATATCGCAATCGGATATCATCCTCACGCTCCCACATTGACTCCCCCAAAGAGTGATGACCCCAAGCAACTCGGACTAACTTGATAGTCTTGTTCTTGATGATCTTCTCTCTCCGGTCCAATATAGACACGGGCCTCTCCTCATACAAAAGGTTGGTACCAACAACCAATTCCGAATGATCTAGGATGTAGCTCGGGTCCGGGATATACCGTCGTAATTGGGATACATGGAACACGTCATGCACCTCGCTTAGCAACGACGGAAGAGCGAGACGATAGGATACATCTCCTACTCGCTCCAGAATGTCGAACGGTCCTATATACCTAGGACTAAGCTTTCCCCGTACGCCGAAACGAATGACGCCACGGTTAGGCGAAATCCTCAGGAATACATGGTCACCGACCGAAAACTCGAGAGGGCGCCGATGAGAATCGGCCCAATGGCGCTGGCGATCTTGGGCAACTCGAAGATGATCTCTGACCCTTCTGACCACTTCAACTGTCTTAGCGATCATTTCTGGACCAAGCATCTGTCTCTCTCCAACATCATCCCAGGCTAGCGGAGATCTGCACTTCCTACCATATAGTACCTCGAACGGTGCCATCTGGATACTGGCCTGGAAACTGTTGTTGTACGAGAATTCTACCAGGTGTAAGTGATCTTCCCATGAACCACCGAAATCAAGTGTGCAAGACCGCAACATGTCTTCAAGAGTCTGGATCGTACGTTCCGACTGACCATCTGTCTGTGGATGATACGCTAAACTGAACTGGAGACGAGTTCCCAAACTCTCATGCAGGCTACGCCAAAAGTGCGTCATAAATCTTGAATCTCGGTCCGAGGTGATACTGACTGGCACTCCGTGCAATCTGACAATCTGCCGGAGATATATCTCTGCTAACTGAGCCGTCGACTGACCAACTCTGAATGGAAGAAAGTGAGCCACCTTCGTGAGCCGATCAACTATAACCCAGATAGCATCTCTACCAGCTGGGGACCTAGGCAATCCGATCACAAAATCCATGGTCACATGCTCCCACTTCCATTCTGGAATCGGCAAAGGCTGAAGAAGTCCAGCCGGTCTCTGATGTTCAGCCTTGACTTGTTGGCAAACCAAACACCGAGAGACAAACCGAGCTATCTCCCGCTTCATGCCATTCCACCAGAAATACTGCCGGATATCACGATACATCTTCATACTGCCGGGATGGATGGAATACTGAGAACTGTGCACCTCTGACATGATCTCCTGCCTGATATCTCCACTGGGTACACAAAGACGCTTCCCATGTCGAAGTGTACCATCCTCATGAATGCACAACTCTGGTCTTCGTCCCGCCTCACACTCTGCTCTGAGTCGCTGAAGCTTGGAATCTGCCGACTGCGCCATCCGAATCCTCTCGACTATAGTGGATTGTACTTACATACTGGCCATCAATGCCACACTGGAAGGGAGAACAACTTCTATACCCATCTTCTGAAGATCTGCTAATAGCTCTGGTTGCGCTATTAGGAAATAAACTCCAGCTCTCCTGCTCAAAGCAACTGCGACAACATTGGCCTTCCCGGGATGATACTGTAAGTTGACATCATAATCCACAAGAAGCTCCAGCCATCTCCTCTGACGCATGTTAAGATCCTTCTGAGTGAAAACATACTTCAGACTCTTGTGGTCGGTGAAAATCTCCATCCTGTCTCCATACAAATAGTGCCTCCACAACTTAAGTGCAAACACTACTGCTGCCAGCTCCAAGTCATGGATTGGATAATTTCTCTCATGATCACGAAGTTGTCGTGACGCATAAGCTATTACCTTCCCATGCTGCATCAGAACACATCCTAAACCCCTGCCCGAAGCATCACAATACACTGAGAATCCTCCGGTCCCATCTGGAAGTGTGAGAATAGGAGCTGTTATCAGGCCTCGCTTCAACTGCTCAAAAAAACTCTGGCACTCTACCGTCCAAGCAAACTGCGCATCCTTGCGGGTCAACTGCGTCAATGGCGCTAAAATTCGAGCAAAATCCGAAACAAACCACTGGTAGTAGCCGGCCAATCCAAGAAAACTACGAACCTCTGAACTGTGCTGGGCACCGGCCACAACTCAATAGCCACAATCTTCTGGGGATCGACTTCTACTCCTCCTCTGGTGATGATATGACCCAAGTACGAAATGCGATCAAGCCAGAACTCACATTTACTGAACTTGGCATATAACTGGTGCTCCCTGAGAATCTGAAGAACCACACGGAGATGCTGCTCATGCTCGGCTTCACTCTTGCTGTAGACCAGGATGTCATCCAAGAACACAATCACAAACTGATCCAAGTAAGGCATGAAAATGCGATTCATGAGATCCATAAATACGATTGGCGCATTGGTTGCTCCAAAAGGCATAACAAGGAACTTCCAATGCCCATATCTCGATCTAAAAGATGTCTTCGGGATGTCCTGCTCTCTGACTCTGATCTGATGATAACCTGAGCGCAAATCAATCTTCGAGAATACTGAAGCCCCCTTGAGTTGATCAAACAAGTCATCTATCCTCGGAAGAGGGTATCTATTCTTGATTGTCACCGAATTCAAGGTACGATAATCAACACATAGCCTGGACGTACCATCCTTCTTTTTTACAAGAAGCATCGGGGCTCCCCAAGGCGATCCACTAGCACGAATGAATCCCTTGGTTCTGAGTTCTTCAATCATCTTGTACAATATCTCCAACTCTGACGGCGCCATCCTGTAGACTCTCTCTGACACTGGGGATGTCCCGGGAATCAAGTCTATAGTGAACTCGATCTTCCGCTCCGAGGGCATACCTGGAAGCTCTTCTGGAAAAACATCTGGGAACTCATCCACTATCCTGGGCAACTGCACTGCTGTTACTGCCATCCGCAATATCGGAGGAGAAGGCTCAACTTCACTTCGGGAAAAGGAAAACTCTGGCTCCCCTGGAATGCTAAAAACAACTCTGCCAATGTGGCAGTCTATTTTAGCATACTGGTTCCTCAACCAATCCATCCCTAAGACCACATCATAATCGGCCATCGGGAATTCTATCAATCTAGCGGGGAACTCTCTACCGCTAACTACAATCCGACACGAGGAAAACACTCTATCTACTCCCACAAGTCTGTTACCAGTAAGTATATTGAGCCTTACTGATAATGACTCGGGCTCCAATCCTACCCGTGTCGCGAATCGTGCAGACATAAAAGAATGCGATGCACCAGAATCAAATAAAGCTGAAGCTGGAAATGAGTTGGCGAGAATAGTACCTACACTACCTCTCCTGGTGCCAATCCTTCCTCTGCGGTCATCACCATAGCCTGACCGCGCCCGCGGGGTGCTGGTCCCCTTTGCTGGAATCCTCGCTGTCTGCTCTAACTCAAGGCTTGGGCTTGTGCATGCTGCTGGGGGTTCTGCTGCTGGAACATCTGGGACTGAGGCGGCAAGGGCCTCGGCAACGAATACTGCTGCTGCTGCTGGACTGGAACTGGGGCTGGTCCCCTCACCGAAGAGCTAGAAAGGTTGGATGATGATGAGCCACCCCTATTCGGGCAAGATCCAACCCTATGGTCTGCTGCTCCACAAGCCAGGCACAATCCCTGCGCCCTGCGACATTCTGCCACTACATGGCCTGGCTTCCCACAATAAGAACAACCCACTGCGGAAGACTGCTTCTGCTTCTGCTGCTGCTGAGGGTACGTCGGGGTGGAATGCTGAACCGACGTCACTGAGGCCGCCCGCCTCGGAGCTCCAATAGTCAAAGCCCTGGCCGCCGGGGCTGGTGCTGAAGACTGATTCATCTGGCCGTGAGATCTCTTCCGACCTCCGGTCCTATCCACAATCCTCTGGGAGGTATACTCATGTCTCCGGGCTGTTCTCAAGACTGCATCAAAAGTCTGATGCTCAAACTGTTCAACTGCCAATAGAATCTCCAGGTGAAGCCCTTGCTGGAATCGCTGGGCTCTATCATACTCTGTTGCCACCAAAGTGGGAGCAAACCGACTGAGTCTGGAAAACTCGGCCGCATATCCGTCGACCGTCCTGTCTCCTTGCTTCAGATTAGTGAACCGGGTCTGTAGATCATACCGAGCCACGGCATCGAAATACTTGGTCTGGAATCTCTCTTTGAACACCGCCCAAGCAATAGGTGCTGCTAATCCAACGGCCTGAGCTGCCCACCAGCTGCGGGCAAGATCTAACAACTGCAGGCGCACAACTGCCACCATCTCGTTCTCTGGAGTCCTGGCTGCTTCTAGAACAACATCTGTGTCCTGAAGCCATGCATCTGCCGCAATAGCATCTTCACTACCGTCGAAGAATGGAGGGTTCAGACGCTTGAAGCTGTTGGCCGCACTGTTACCCTGATGACCTCCTCTGGTCAAAGCATCCGTCACTGCCTATTGCAAGGCATCTCCACGATGATCTTGAGAAGCTATCAAGGTCCTGACGAGTCCTACTAATGTGCCATCATCAGGTTCGGCAGGCTGAACTAGCTGGACTGGTGGCTCTCCGCCAGAAGGCACGACTCTGGAGGCTACTCCGGAATGCTGGGCTTGATCTCCGGGTTGCTGCTGGTTCGCGGGAGGTGCTCCACCTTGCTGGTCGGTAGGACCACGAACAATGCCGCTGAAGAAGACGACATGGGGAACAATAAGGAAGGACCAGGACAGATCAACGATACAAGCACATGATCAGGACAAGAATCCAGGGATTCAGAAGATACGAGCAGAGATCAAGGACGAATACTGATTGAGATATCTATTCGGTAACCCCTCACATATCTTGATTTACAAGACCTGCATGGGCCACCACTTAAACCATGTCACGCCCCAGAACCAGAATACTGGAGAGCGGGGGCAGACATAGCCAGCTACGTATATGAAATGGATTCCATCTCGCTATACGGTCACGGCTGTCTAGATACATGAGGGTTTATCTACAAGCCAACAGTCTCTTAAGGTCATGAACAAGCCTAGTGTCTCAATCACAAGCAAGTAAGTAAAAGTTACAAGATGTATGATCATTAAATATACAATAGTAAGGCGTCCCAAACATTACATATTTAGCTGATCATGAAGCTAGTCGTTACAAAATGTCAGGAATAGCAAGAGTTTAGTCATACATGATCAACCCTAGGATCTGTTAATCATGTTACAGCCCGTAGGCAGACAATAAATAAAGTGCAATCGAGCTAAACAGGTGCTCGTCGGCTAAACGCCTCAAAAGAATATTTTTACAATAAAGTGGGAGATCAAAAATAAACCCACTCGTTGCCAGGGTTCCGTCTAGTGGCCACCATCTAGCTGGAAGGTCGGTAGATCCTCTGGAGCTGCTCCGAAATCTGGCCATACAAAACCAGCTGGGTCAGATCCCAGAAAGAGCAAGTGCCACAAAGGAAGCTTCACTTAGGAACTAAAACCAGCAATCAGCACAAGAGTATAAATAAAAGTAAGAACTGGAAATAAAGAAAACACATCAGGATGATATACGACGAGATAACCATGGAACTATTCAGATTACCAGGTTACAACCCGTAAACCAAACAAGGACCGGGGTTGTAACCCTTCGTCTGAACAGAACTTAGAATTCTCACCATTTATCGGTAAAATAAATACAGGCATTCTGGTCATGCAGTAATCTGGAACAGGATCAGGGCAAGACTAGACTGGTTAGACTCCATTCAATCATTTCACGGCCAAGCAAGAACTACGGCTTGATACTTTAACTAACTAGGGTTGTCACAAGCCTAATTACTAACAAGATGCAGTGAGATTATTCCACAGCCACAAGCCCTGCAGACCATCCAGGTTACCCAGGTCGAAAGATTAGGGTTGAATTCAGGTGGGTACACCGTCCAGGAAACGCATGTACCCTTAAGTAGCTTGAAGGGTGCAACACATGACAGTGTGCTGGAAATGTGCCCTACTCGACGGCAGGCTACAGATCCCAGGCGCGCCCAGGTAACGGGATTGCCTGTAGCTGGAAAATCTCTTCATGACTAATGTGTTAATCTAGTTATTAACCTTAGTCCATTTCAATAGGTACTCCTGACCATGGTACTCAGGAGCTCCCTCCCTAGACATGATGCAAGACAGGACTGGTTTATTTGTACAAGCACAATCGCCCACGGTGTCCATGTAATTTATACAGGTCATGTCATGTCAGGTAGCCGTCGCAACAGCTTCTCAAGATATATCATGTCAGGTGTACTTGTCAGGAGTGCGCCAAGGCGGGCCACTATCATGTCATGTCAGGTTTTCTTGTCAAGAGTGTACCACTACGGGTCACTATCAGGTCATGTCAGGTATCATTTCCAAACATATTAAACAAATCCATGATTATCAAGTTCATGACAAAAGGCGTAAGGATATAAAATGGACGTAAAATATCTAATAAAATATCAATATTCAGGGCTATAGAAGAGCCATACGGCTAAGGCATATGCGGCCAGGAATGATCACATGCGGCTGGAAGAGAACAGCCCATGCGGCTGAATGGATATGGGTTCATGCGGCCCGAAATCCGAGTTCATGCGGCTCGGAAAGGTCCGTCTCAAGGCAGTACGGGCGTGCGACGCATGCGGCTGCAGGAACTTATGGAGGGGTCTCATGCGGCTGAAGGGAATCAGGGTCTATGCGGGTCGGGATCAGTCAGTCATGCGGCTGAGAGGACTCGGGTCCTCATGCGGCAGCGGGAGACTGCGGTCTATGCGGCTCGCGAGTATTGGAGTTCATGCGGCTCGGATGGGCGAAGTCCCATGCGGCAGCGGGAAGCAATGCCTATGAGGCTGGGAGCAAAGGTGCATATGCGGTTCGGGAAGAAGGGCCCCATGCGGCTAAAAGTACAAGAGCCTCATGCGGCCGAACTAAATACTTTCCGCATGAACTTGTCATGCGGTCAAGTCCAGTTGATAGTATATGCGGTTTCGAAGCTGACTTGCCGCATGAATATTCATGCGGTCAAGTGCTATCATGCGGCTCGAAACTGTGCTTCTTCTCCAAATTTCCGAGAAGAAGTACACCATAAGCCATGGCTTCCAAGCTGTATAACTCTATCATCCGGAGCCCAAATCCGAACTTCCATAGGTCAAAATAGGGTAGGACAAAATTCTCTACAACATGGAACCACCAAAACATAGAAATAACAAGATTAAGTAGATCAAAACCCAAGAAATCCAAAAATAAAATAAATATAGATCTACAAGAATCTAGCCATGAAAAGTGAAAATGCCAAGTACTAAAGTGCTTTAGAATGTAGTAAGGAAGAGAATGAAGTAATAAAATTGGAGTTCCTCCATGAAGCAAGTTGCACTTGCCTAGACCTCTCTCTTCTCTCTCTGGTAGGTAAGAAGTAATGAGAAAGAAGAAGATGAGATTAATGAAGAGAGAGAAAAGAATGGGCTAATAAATACAAATGGTGGTGGTAGGTAGGGGGTTCATCCAAGGGTTCATCATGAACCCAAGCAAAACCAAGCCAGGTCGAACCAACCAACCCGAACCAGGAATAGACCAAGCCAAGAAGGAAATGCCAAGCCAGAAAATCATGTAATAAAATACGTACACGTATTCCAAGAATACGTGATACGAACCACAGGCATTACAGAACCTCAAACTGTGCTTTTAAATCCCGAACAGCTTGAATAGCTTCATTAGTGTAACGCCCAGTCCTAAAATACGTAGGACTAGGAACGTAGACATGCCAGCTGTATACATACGAAGTACTCTCCAATATATGGAACCCTCGTATGAATACATAAGCTATAAAATGCAGTAGAACCATACTAATCTCATCCACATAAATTAAATGAATAAAAGATATCATAAAATGATAATGAATTGTCTTGATACAATATGTTGGGCGAAGACAAATCTACAACCAACAAGTAAAAGAAAAATACATGAGAGAATAAATGATTTTTGGCGAGCGAAGCGAAGACGATCCAAGCACAATCATCCTCGAAGAAATGGAGATAGTCACGGCTAGAGCTAGAGCACCTGCGAAAGACAATAGCACACACCTGGCGAGATAACCAGGTCCTCAGAGGGACGTAACAAGACACATAATATCATGCCATATAAACTGAATAAATATTGCTCAAATAAATAAGTTAATTGAATTTATAACATGGTCCAATACACACCTATTGAACGAGCGTACCATCCCCCCAACCAAACAAGGACAGGAGATGGTAAACTAATTCACGGTGACGTAACTTTCCATGCTATGAATCCAATATGGTATTCGGACCCCAACAAGGTTAAATACCTTCTCATCGAAGTAGTAAGTCACACTTACAACCAAACAAGGA
Organism: Iris pallida; assembly: GCA_029216955.1. Taxonomy (NCBI): domain Eukaryota; kingdom Viridiplantae; phylum Streptophyta; class Magnoliopsida; order Asparagales; family Iridaceae; genus Iris; species Iris pallida. The sequence goes on from JANAVB010018799.1 coordinate 3,403,955, forward strand.
CAATATGTGATGAACTAATACGCGACAAGTAATTATTCCAAGCTACGGTCAGATACAAGTACCCAAACCAAAAGTACTCGTACCTAACGGATAAGGTAGCCTAACCGATCTAAGTAAAATATAGTTAAGAACAATACTTCCTACGCATGGGCCCTGGCTAAATAGGATCGGCATGGTCCCCCCTTGGGGCACCAGAGGCCCCATCAGTAAGAGCATGACGTTCCACAGAATTGTCAGTGGCCGTGAGTAATCATGGGTCATCAACCCCGTATCTCCAGCGGAGAGTCCAAGTCACAAAGGAAAGTGCATCGAAGCCCATACGCTAAGAAATTTTCCTCCCCGCCCAATGCCTACTGTGTTGTATCCACAACACAAAACGACTATAACCGCTAAGTCAAACTAGCATGCAATCTCTATTAGCGGTTATTCCTATTACAAGGCTTATACGTACTGGTGGCCAGCCAATCACGCACGTCCGTATTCTATATGCGACACACAACTTCGTGATACAACATGTCAAGGCCAATGAATGCAACACACAAGGTGGTCCCTTAAATCTAGGTTTAATGTGTAAGAAAAATAATACATAGCAGAAAATATAACTGAACAGTAAGTTCTAACAGGTTATGCCATGTATCACAGTTTATTTTGCATAAAGAAAATAAATAATGCATAAAATATGAGCTAAAATAAGTAAACAGCATATGACAAGGTGTCTTGCCTGGTAGGACGCCAAGTGTGCTGCGATGATCAAGGTGGCACAAACTGCAACTTCGGTGTAACAACTATGCAATGCGACCTCTGATGGCAGCACGAACGGTTCTATCAGGTCCAGGACGGTCAAATTGGCCAGGGACGATAGGAGGATGTATAGATTGGCGAAGGAATTTGGAACAATGAGGATACCCATAGGCGGAAAGGTAATCAAATGAAATTTGGAAAAAAAAATATATACTCATATTATAATAAAAATATTTTATGATATTGAGAACTAAAATTTTTAATTACTCAGAATATAAAAATAATTACTTACTAAAAAAAATACTTTTTATTTGTCAAAGTACTTGTAGGTAATTTTTCTAAAAATTTGATCGTAGGGCTAAAAATATAAATTTTGATAGAAAATATTTTAGAATAATACTAAAAATTTCTAAAAATTTATTTTAGGATTTCTTTCAACCAAATAACAAATAATAATAATAATAAATAGTAATAAGGATAATGACACGGTATACATACTTATAAATAAGATATAACAAATAACAATAATAATAATAATGAATAGTAATAAGGATAATGACACGGTATACATACTTATAAATAAAGAACCCATTAATAATAATAATAAATATAATATTGGAAAAAGAACCCAACGACACATAAAAGGAAAAGAAACCACAAAAAATTCCTTTTCTTTTCTGTCTTTTATACTAATAAAATAATAAAACATAACAATAATAATTTTAGTAAAATAATGATAATACATAAACTCATAATAAAACAAAATACCACTGTTTGTCGAGAACAGTGATTTCTCTTTAAAGAAGTACAAGAAAAAGATGAGGAAAGGGAAAGAGAAGGAGAGAGAGGATAAAGGAGGAAGAAAGAAAGAAGGAAGGAAAGAAGGAGTGGGAGTTGGAGAGGGGTTTGGGTCGGTGCCGGTCGGCGCGGCGAGGGGTTTATCGGCGGCAAAGAGCTCCGGAAGAGGGCGATGCCTCGCGCGTGGAGGAGGTGGAGGACTGGAGGGGTGGAGAGGCTCAGAAGGATTTGAGCAGAAGAGAACTTGGTGGCCTCGCCATTGGCGGGGAGGACCGACGTCGAGCCGTCAGCGCGGGCTCAGCTCGGCGGCGCCAGCAGACGAAAGGGTTTGGGAGTGGCGGTGCACGCTCAAGCGCCCAAGCATAATAGTTTCAGAACACAGCGGTGGTGGCCATGTGTCCCGGCGGAGGAGGCAGACCTTACCGGCGGAGAGGACGGCTGCTCTGGCCAGCGGAGTTTGGTATGTGGTGGTCCCTCAGTTTATTTTATTTTATTTATTTGGAGATGTTGGGGGGCTGTGGTCACGGAGGCGTTGGCCGGAGTTTGGGGGTCGGTCTGGTGGTGTGGGTGATGGCGACGGGTTTGGCAATGGTGGTGGCAGGTCGATGGGACAGCGGGTGCTGTGGCGGCAGGGACGCTGGGATGGTGAAGGTGGTAGGGTTTGGTTGCCAGATAGGGTGCTAGGATCGGGTCAGGTACTCGATGTGCAGCAATGGCCTGGAAGGTGGCGGCAGGTTGCCGGGTTTGGCTACGACAATTGCCGATTTGTCGGGGTGGTATTACTGGCAGTCATGAGGCGACACGGGTGGTGTTTGTTTTGGTCGGAAGTCGGGATTGATGACGAGGGTCGCAATGCTGTAGGGAAGACGTGAAGCAACAGTGGCTCGCCGGAGTTAGGTTTAGGATTTGATTTATCGTGTCGGAATTATCGATACAAGGAAATGAATGTACTTGTAAAGGGTGGAATAAGAATTGGATGGGGAACACGGACACGATGCAGACACATTTATGGTGGAATTTGTAGAGGAATATTATGGAGAAAATATTGGAGGAGTACCTGCCTATTTATAGGATGTGGGAATTCCCAATTGGATAGGATTAGGAAAAGATTTAAAATCCAAATTAGATAATTCAATCTATTTAATTCAAATCCAAATCCAAATACAAATCCTATTTAAATTATATCCCTTTAGTTTAAAATCAAATCAAATAAATCAAATTTCAATTATAAATATTAATTTAATCTATTTAAATAAATCCAAAAATCAAATCAAGATTCAAATGGCCACAATAACTTCCAAATATATTTTTCAAAATACCAATAATAATAATTTAGAAAATAATAAATATTTTTAAATATCTTTTTGAATAATAAAATATTAATATTAATAAATCTCGAAAATTACATTTTTATTTAAAATAAACTAGTAAAAAATTTAGAAAATATATACGTATGCACAAGAATATTATCAATAATTGTTATAAACGAAAGGCTTTGTACCATTAAAATAAATAAAATAATAAGCTTAAAAGTTTGGTACGATAGCTAAAATAATTATTATATAAATTATTTTGAAACTATAAAATTAGAAAAAATATTTTTTTTCTAAAATATGTACGCTCGCACATATTCGTACTCGTCGAGCAAATTCGAAAAATAAAATTTTGCGCACGACGTATAATACGACTACGCGACGTACAATACGAAATTTTAAATCAGTACCAAATTTAGTAAAAAAATATATAGTAGAAATTTAGGGGTTTTACATCCTACCCAACTTAAAAGAATTTCGTCCTCGAAATTAAGAATTAGTAGGGGGTGAGACGGTACAAGGGGTATGACAAGTCTTCGGGCGAGGCAAAGAAATAACGCCTTAACATAAACAAGCATTTAGTAGGTCACGATGGTAGGTTTAGGATCAAGGGAAAAACGAATAGTTTTAGGATGAGGATATAGCCACGGGTTAGTAATGGCTAATTACAGTGGTCATAAGTGATCGGGCAACTAAAGGGGATACTCGGCACGAGGGATTTCGTCCTTCTAAAATAGGAGGAAGACGAAAGCGATAAAGGGTTCCAAAGGTGAATTTATCGAATACGATTACGTGGTTCAAAGGCGACCAAAAAATTTCAAAAAGAATTTTCAAGGCAGTCGTGGATGGGACACTAAAGGCCAAGTTTAATTATGTTCCATCCACGTAGAACGATAGACAAAAGCGAACTAAAGTGCACTCGGTTGATCAGACCATCCTGTACCGGTTCTGATTAGACAATATGTTAGTGGAAGCGACCCAATTAACGTATGTCTTGGACAAGCTCGATAAGGAATAAGCTTGAAAAAAACTAGGCTACATTAGCATCATTAGTCAAAATGGTAAATACATAGGCACGAGATGTTAAGATTTAAAGGAAGGCAGAATGATTCTAAGTCATACAGTCGTCCTATAGTCTTCTTGTCCAAGTCCTTGGTTGTCTAAATGGGTTAGGGTCCTCTAAATTCTAGAATCTAAGTAAACTTGCTAATATAGGTCATAAGGACAAAGGGATTGCTAGGTCACAAGGCATTCTACCCAACTTAAAAGAATTAAACTAAGGGTGCTTGGGACATCTAACTTGTAGGGTCAATCTCTAGCAAGCACGAAGGGAAGATAAGGATAATGATAGGAGGAATCAAGCAAGATGCAGTCGATGAGTCAAACGGTAGATAAAATTTAGGAAAGAGGTCAAGTATGTGGATGAGATCCTAGACTTCTAATCCTATTCACAGGCTTGCTTGGTACGGTAAAGTAACCAAACAATTTATCTCGACCTGCATGGGCCACCACAAAAATATGTAACGCCCCAGTCCCAAAATACGTAGGACTAGGAACGTAGACATGCCAGCTGTATACATACGAAGTACTCTCCAATATATGGAACCCTCGTATGAATACATAAGCTGTAAAATGTAGTAGAACCATACTAATCTCATCCACACAAAATAAATGAATAAAAGATATCATAAAATGATAATGAATTGTCTTGATACAATATGTTGGGCGGAGATAAATCCACTACCAACAAGTAAAGGAAAAATACATGAGAGAATAAATAAATTTTGGCGAGCGAAGCGAAGACGATCCAAGCGCAATCATCCTCGAAGAAATGGAGATGGTCACGGCTGGAGCTAGAGCACCTGCGAAAGACAATAGCACACACCTGGCGAGATAACTAGGTCCTCAGAGGGACGTAACAAGACACATAATGTCATGCCATATAAACTGAATAAATATTGCTCAAATAAATAAGTCAATTGAATTTATAACATGGTCCAATACACACCTATTGAACGAGCGTACCATCCCTCCAACCAAACAAGGACAGGAGATGGTAAACTAATTCACGGTGACGGATCTTTCCATGCTATGAATCCAATATGGTATCCGGACCCCTACAAGGTTAAATACCTTCTCATCGAAGTAGTAAGTCACACCTACAACCAAACAAGGACAAGATGTGACAAACTAATCCGCGACAAGTTATTGTTCCAAGCCACGGTCAGATACAAGTACCCAAACCAAAAGTACTCATACCTAACGGATAAGGTAGCCTAACCGATCTAAGTGAAATGTAGTTAAGAATAATCCTTCCAACGCATGGGCCCTGGCTAAATAGGATCGGCATGGTCCTCCCTTGGGGCACCAGAGGCCCCATCAGTAAGAGCATGACGTTCCACAGAATCGTCAGTGGCCGTCAGTAATCATGGGTCATCAACCCCGTATCTCCAGCGGAGAGTCCGGATCACAAGGGAAAGTGCATCGAAGCCCATACGCTAAGAAATTGTCCTCCCTGCCCAATGCCTACTGTGTTGTATCCACAACACAAAACCACTATAACCGCTAAGTCAAACTAGCATGCAATCTCTATTAGCGGTTATTCCTATCGCACGGCTTGTACGTACTGGTGGCCAGCCAATCACGTACGTCTGTGTTCTATATCCGACATACAACTTCGTGATACAACGTGTCAAGGCCAATGAATGCAACACACAAGGTGGTCCCTTAAATCTAGGTTTAATGTGTAAGAAAAATAATACATAGCAGGAAATATAACTGAACAGTAAGTTCTAACAGGTTATGCCAGGTATCACAGTTTATTTTGCATAAAGAAAATAAATAATGCATGAAATATGAGCTAAAATAAGTAAACAGCAAATGGCAAGGTGTCTTGCCTGGTAGGACGCCTAGTGTGTTGCGATGATCAAGGTGGCACGAACTGCAACTTCGGTGTAACAACTATGCAATGCGACCTCTGATGGCGGCATGAACGGTTCCATCAGGTTCAGGACGGTCAAATTGGCCAGGGACGATAGGAGGATGTAAAGATTGGCGAAGGAATTTGGAATAATGAGGATACCCATAGGCGGAAAGGTAATCAAATGAAATTTGGAAAAAAATATATACTCATATTATAATAAAAATATTTTATGATATTGAGAACTAAAATTTTTAATTACTCAGAATATTTTTAGATAATTACTTACTAAAAAAAACACTTTTTATTCGTTAAAGTACTTGTAGGTAATTTTTCTAAAAATTTGATCGTAGGGCTAAAAATAAAAATTTTGATAGAAAATATTTTAGAATAATACTAAAAATTTCTAAAAATTTATTTTAGGATTTCTTTCAACCAAAAACATTTTGGAGATTATTTATCATAAATATTTTATTTGATACTAGCAAGAGTCAAATAATAAAACTTTTATTAATAAACAATCTTAATGACATAACACAATTCATAAGATATAAGAAATAACAATAATAATAATGAATAGTAATAAGGATAATGACACTGTATACATACTTATAAATAAAGTACCCATTAATAATAATAATAATAAATATAATATTGGAAAAAGAACCCAACAACACATAAAAGGAAAAGAAACCACAAAAAATTCCATTTCCTTTCTCTCTTTTATACTAATAAAATAATTAAACATCACAATAATAATTTTAGTAAAATAATGATAATACATAAACTCATAATAAAACAAAATACCACTGTTTCTCGAGAAAAGTGATTTCTCTTTAAAGAAGTACAAGAAAAAGATGAGGAAAGAGAAAGAGAAGAAGAGAGAGGAGAAAGGAGGAAGAAAGAAAGAAGGAAGGAAAGAAGGAGTGGGTGTTGCAGAGGGGTTCGGGTCGGAGCGGGTCGGCGCGGCGAGGGGTTTATCGGCGGCGAGGAGTTCCAGAAGAGGGCGATGCCTCGCGCGTGGAGATGGTAGAGGACCGGAGGGGTGGAGAGGCTCAGAAGGATTTGAGCAGAAGAGAACTGGGTGGCCTCGCCATTGGTGGGGAGGACCGACGTCGAGCCGTCAGCGCGGGCTCAGCTCGGCGGCGCCAGCAGACGGAAGGGTTTGGGAGTGGCGGTGCGCGCTCAAGCGCCCAAGCATAATGGTTTCAGAACACAGCGGTGGTGGCCGTGTGTCCCGGCGGAGGAGGTAGACCTTACCGGCGGAACGGACGACTGCTCCGGCCAGCGGAGTTAGGTATGTGGTGGTCCTTCAGTTTATTTTATTTTATTTATTTGGGGATTTTGGGGGGCTGTGCTCACGGCGGCGTTGGCCAGAGTTTGGGGGTCGGGCTGGTGGTGTGGGTGATGGCGACGGGTTTGGCGCTGGTGGTAGCAGGTCGACGGGGTAGCGGGTGCTGCGGCGGCGGGGATGTTGGGATGGTGAGGGTGGCACGGTTTGGTTGCCAGAGAGGGTGCTGGGATCGGGTCAGGTACTCGATGTGCGGCAATGGCCATGGAGGTGGCAACAGGTTGCCGGGGTTTGCTACGGTGATTGCCGATTTGTCGGGGTGGTATTGCTGGCAGTCAGGAGGCAACACGGGTGGTGTTTGTTTTGGTCGGGAGTCGAGGTTGATGACGAGGATCGCAATGGTGTAGGGAAGACGTGAAGCGACAGTGGCTCGCCGGAGTTAGGTTTAGGATTTGATTTATCGTGTCGGAGTTGTCGACACGGGGAAATGAATGTACTTGTAAAGGGTGGAATAAGAATTGGACGGGGAACACGGACACGGTTCACGCACGTTTGTGGTGGAATTTATGGAGAAATATTATAGAGAAAATATTGGAGGAGTACATGTCTATTTATAGGATGTGGGAATTTCCAATTGGATAGGATTAGGAAAAGATTTAAAACCCAAATTAGATAATTCAATCTATTTAATTCAAATCCAAATCTAAATACAAATCATATTTAAATTATATCCCTTTAGTTTAAAATCAAATCAAATAAATCAAATTTCAATTATAGATATTAATTTAATATATTTAAATAAATTCAAAAATTAAATCAAGATTCAAATGGCCACAATAACTTCCAAATATATTTTTTAAAATACCAATAATAATAATTTCAAAAATAATAAATATTTTTAAATATCTTTTTGAATAATAAAATATTAATATTAATAAATCTCAAAAATTATATTTTTATTTAAAATAGACTAGTAAAATATTTAGAAAATATATACGTATGCATAAGAATATTATCAATAATTGTTATAAACGAAAGGCTTTGTACCATTAAAATAAATAAAATAATGAGCTTGAAAGTTTGGTACGATAGCTAAAATAATTATTATATAAATTATTTTGAAACTATAAAATTAGAAAAAATATTTTTTTCTAAAATATGTTATCTTGCACATATTCGCACTCGTCGAGCAAATTCAAAAAATAAAATTTTGCACACGACATACAATACGACTACGCGACATACAATACGAAATTTTAAATTAGTACCAAATTTAGTAAAAAAAATATATAGTAGAAATTTAGGGGTTTTACAATTAGTTTGAGGGAGTATGTTTGATTGAATAGTAGTTGGATGTATCGTAACCCCCACCGAGGTGATACATCTTCTGGAATAAGAGGATCCAAAGATGTAGAGTTTTGGTTGATAGCAGGCTCTTGACTCAGATTATTCAAAGGTATGTCAACTCCTTGACTATCTTGAGTTTGCGCTGCTACCTGCACCGGTGTTACCACTGCTGGTTGGACTGTTTGTTGAGTCATCATTATTTGATGCATATTTTATATCATAGCAAGCATATCCTTTAGCGATTGTTCCACCGCCGAAAGATGCTGTTCTATATTAGAAGTAGACATCTCTGGTTCTTCTCCGATAACATAAGATTCAACCACTCTTGAACATAGAGGGATTGGTGTAGAGATATGAATCAATGCTATCAGTTTCCGACTCCAAGTACTGGGTACCTCCAGCTTCTGAATCTGAAGAATGCATAATTAAAGATTGTCGACTTCTTGATCGAGTATGTTGATATACTCCTTCAAAAGAGTCGATAATTCGGTTGAACCGTTGTTGACCTGGAGTCTGGGACGAATTGCATCTTGAACGTCGTCCTCTAATGATATGAGACGCCATATTGACTGATGCATGAGACAACTCATATTCTTGGTCATCATTTTGTTGCTGAGGTACGTTGTAACTTAATTGGTCGAAAACTGACCGTTTAGTAGCAGAAAAGCAATATTTGATCACTATTTGGTGACATTCACAATGATAATTTTCTTGAGGGAATGTCACAAGAGATTTTCTGTTTTTACGCTTTTGTACAAGTAACTCGCGTAAATTAGAAGAATTGGAAGGTAATATCTTCTTTTTTATATTTGGGACAAAGAAATATCCAGTCCCTTGTGTAAAAAGAAGATTACTAGCTTCATTGGCAGAAGAAAGGTGTGCGTTTTTATGCGCTTGGAGTTGTGTGCGTAAATCCTGCATTGATTTTTGTGCACTACGAACGCCATCAGCATTGCGCATAATCCTAAGATTAGGCATTTTGCGTAAAGCAGCATTAGAAAATTATTGGCGTAAAACAGAAGCTTTGCCAAAAAATTTATTCTCCTTGGATAAACCAAAGGAATTGTCTGTCACAGTAACAGAAGACTTGTGTTTATGCTGCACGAGTGTAGGCAAGTTTACTTTAGGTACAAAAGCACCATTGTGAACTTTATCTACCATGTCACCTACAGGAGATTTGTCTTTACGCGTATAGCGCAAAACAGAAGTATCTGCCACGTCACAGACGAGAGATTTGCCTTTATACGTATAGCACAAGACTTGAGCGTCTACCACGTCACAGACAGGAGACTAAATTTTACGCCCTGGGCGCAAAACTGAAGTAGGAACTGCCTCGTCACAGACGGGAGCCCCAACAACAGGAGTGGGAAGAATTCCCTTGCCTTCAGAGACAGTGGAGAGATCAGAGGATGCTTTGGACTTAGTGATCCAAACTCTTCGCACCTTTCGTGATTTTTGAACATTGGAGCAGCGATTACTACCCCCAGTTCAGAGCATTTCTTCGTAAGCAGTCTGGTCGAATTGAACAACTAGAGTCTTCTTTGTCGATCCAATCGACACATCATCATATTGAGTAATTGCCTTCTCGTCAGAGGAGAAAGTCGCCCCAGCAGAGTCACCATTTTGTTTCACTTAACAAAATGCCTTTAAAAGGCTTTTGAAAGAAAATAAGAAAAAAGTACAAGTAGATTCTGGAAAGTATTGCTATGGAATTCTGATTTGAGAGCGATCACGGTGATGAAGAGAACTGCTTGAAGAAGAACAACCGGAAGAACTAAGTCACCAGAAAGGTATCAACACAATTGGCACTGATGGCACAGTCGAATGCTTTCCTGCTTTGCTTCACTCTGTTCTTGAAATTTTTTTAAAGAGAAATACTCTGGAAAATCACTTTGCTCTGAAAGTCTCTGGGCTCCAAAATCTTGTCTCTTCTGCTTAAAATAATAAGTCTATTTATAGCCTAGACCCTCTGTGCGTAAGAAGCAACATAATTGGGTCTCTACGCAAGTAACTGTCATCCATGATTGAAAATCGACCTCTACGCGTGATGACACATGTCCCATATAGAGTTGTGGTCTCTATGCATGGTGACACGTGTCCCCACAACTTCAACAATATGGAAAGAGCACGTACACACGTTCCTCGATAAGTGTGGCATAAAAGCCACGTATGCAGACCACGTTCTCACATAGCCAGAAAAGATTGAGCGTAAAATAACCCAAAACAAACTTCCTACGTAGAGCGGCTAAAAAGTGGCCTTGAGCGTATAGCTAGCTCAAATAAACTCTACGCACACAAAAGTAGCTGAGATAGCCTTGAGCGTAAGAAACTTAAATAACTTTCATGCGTAAAGGAAGCGGTCCCTTGAGCATAAAGTAGCCCATCTGCACACTAAACTACAAGCGTTAGGTTTGGTGCAAAAATCTTCTTGGCTTCTGTGCAATGTTCTGTCAGAAAATTATTCTGTCAGAGCAGTATCACGCACATTAAATACGGTCTGGATAGCCTGTCTCTCGCGTAAAGTCTGAGGATGGCTCTTGCGTAAAGGAGCTTGCGTAGAGTTTGACTCTGTTTGATCTCTGCGTAGAACTTGAATCTGACTCAGTTTGACTTGCGTAGAGTCTTTAAATGGGCTTCGCGTAGAGTCTGAAACTGACTTTGTGTAAAGCTCTCAACTTCTTTGACTTGGTCTATGAAGTTTTTTTATGCTTCTACAGTTGGTAGAAATAGTTAAGTACCAGAGAGGTATCAGTCATGGGAGATATATGAGTTGGGATTTGAGATGTGAGCAGTTGCTTTTGGCTGCAATTGTATTTGCAGCATGCAGAAGGCTTTTGCAACAGCTTAGCCTGCAGCAGTAGCAGCTAGCGTAGGCCCTGCCTATAGCAGGGTAGTGGCACATAAGGCTGCCCCTGTGTGTGTATAGGCTGTCTTTGAAACTTCGTATTCGTTCTCGATTATTCTTCCTTGCCTTCTTGTACCATTGATTCTCGTTCTTTCCTATTCCGAGGTGATGAATGATCGTGCTGTCTAGGATTCATTATAAATTCTTAAATTATAGTATAATATTGCTTGACTATTGAATGCTTGGATGTTTATAGATATGTGAGATTATTAATGTCATATGCCTAGATATCTGCTTGTAGAATTGTTAGCAACTAGCTAGAAGACCATAAGACTTTAGTGACCGTATATTGAGGAGTAGTGTGACCAAAGGTGGGTAGAAGTCCTCAAGTATTCGAGGTTATAAAATATTTTTGAAAAATTAAATTTAAGGAGATTAAGGTTAAGGTAAACTCTCCTTTTGAATTTTAAGGAATATTTATGAGTTAGAATTTCGAGGACGAAATTATTTTTAAGGTGGGTAGATTTGTAGCTCCCCTTCCCGAATTTTTTTTAAATATTTTATTTTATTTAAATGGTGATTTTAGATTATTATAAATAATTATTAGTTTATTATTACGGTAGATGACTTAAGTCTTTGTGGATTGATGGAGCACAAAACAACTAGGAATTGTGGCACGGGAGATGTAGCAGTGTGCCTTGCCTAGTGTATTAGCCATGCCAGGGAAGGCCGAGCCATAAGTGTGTCCTAACTAGGAAAACCAGGCCAAGTTGCGATGTGACCACTATAAATAACTTAATTATTTATTATTAATATTATTGACTTAGGGAACCCGGTTGTACCGAACCTGTCCAGATTGGGCCCAAGTCAAATCCAAGCCTATGTGAAGTGGGACCAAGTACGGCCTTATAGACATGTTTGGTAAGTGCAAGTATTTTTGTATATATTTTTGGAATTGGCAATTATTTTCTAAGAATATTTGTTATAGGTAGATTATAGGTATTATTATTATTATTAAATAGTGTTTTACAAAATTTGTATGATCTTCTGGAGCCAGATAAGTAGTGTGCATGTTGTATCATCAGAAACGACTTTTGGGCTATTTAATTGTTATAAGGATTTTATTGTCATTAATACTACTTTGTTGTTACTAAATGTTAATGATTTATAATTATTAAATTATTTATTATATAAATGGTATATATATATATATGTGTATATATATTATATATGTGAATATATGTGTATGTGTATGTGTATGTATATGTAAGGAATGCCTAACAATGTATATCATAGGATAATTACAAATATATTTTCTTGGATAAACATAATACAATTATTTTATGTACATATGTATTAAATACGTTGTATTGTATATAGTTAGTTATATACAAATTGTTGCATTTATGTGCATTGTATATATATATATGTATAAGTATGTTACTCATTTAAGTGTTTGTATATATATATATATATATATATATATATATATATATATATATATATATATATTGACTATGACTTGTGATTTATAACCACCTTACTGTACTGTTGTTACATCACAAACTTGTTAGAATTCTAGCAACTTGGTAAAGGGTCTGATTAGAATGTATTTAAATTCATATTAAGACTTGCAAAGTCCAACCAGCAATTAGACATGGATGATAAAGTTCTAAGAATCCAATCGAGGCATGACAAACTATACTACACCAACTTCCCAAAAAGTTTGCGGAGAAGCATGTGGAACTTGGACAGGAATATATAGCAAGACGGGTGGAGGTACAATATGGGAGCAACTAAATTCCCACAGTCTAAACAGCAGCTGACCCAAACACTCGGCCCAGCACCCAAACCCAGGGCCCAGCCCATCCCAATAGCTCCCTTCCTTCACAGCAACCAGCCCGAGCCCCATCCGCATATACTAATACGTAGCATAGTAGCAGAGCGAGAGAGGTCGAGAGTAAACTCGGAAACCCTAAATACCACCGTCCCTCCAGCCTAGGCGCACCCCCCGTTCGCGCCGCCGCCTAGGGCCACCGTCAGCCGCCGTACGCAACCGAGCAGACAGCGCGCGTGAAACAGGGCAACGACAGCACATCCAGGTATGACACTTCGTTTACATCCCTCTCGACGTAGGAACCACCGTTTTCAATTTCGTAAAGTCCTACGCCTAGTAGACATGATCGACTAGGAGATCCATGCACTGGTTTTAGGATTTTCATTATATTTTGGTCGAATTATTTTTCCAAAGGTCGGGAAAAACCATAGAATTCATGTCCTGTTTTGACAACTTTTCTGCTACATTAGAAGGTAGATTGCCACCAATCTATGGCGAGTTATCAAATTCTATTAGAACATACCTAATGACAACCTATAGGAGATGGAGAACCCATTATTGGTTTAATTTCTAGTTGTGTATCTAGTAAAGGAAACCCTGGGAAAGATCGAGAAAAACCCATAAAAATAGTTTTCAAAAAACTTGAAATTGTCCGATACGACGTGCGTTCCGCCATTCCGGGCAACGTGGTCGCAAATCGAAAGTATCGAAAGCTGCATATCGGCTTCGTGGTCGTGTGGGCTTTGACGAAATTCAAATTGGTCGCGTATGCGCGACAAATTTGATACGTATCCGTCGAAATTCACCGTATCGGCCACTTTGCAAATTTCTCAATTACTTCGTGCACGCTCGTCAGATCGAGATGAAACTTACGCCAACAGGACCGTATCATTTTTCTGGTCATGTATGCCAAGTTTGGTCCAATTCTGAGACAGTTGATTGGATCGCCGTTTCGCGGGCCCTACTATCCAATCCAACGGGCGATTTTGTGCACGGCCCGCCGAAATCCAACTTCGGATATACGGTTGGGTTCGTATCAAAAAACCAGATCCGTAAACATATAGTTTGACGACTTTAGAGACTATTGACTCTGGCACACTTTTCGGTACAAAGCGGGTCCAATGGCGGACACCGTTTTTGTCTAAAATTACCGTTTTGCCCCTGTGTCCAGAATTGGACTTAAGGACAGGCAATCCAAGCTAATTTGACTATTCTGAGAATGTTGGTAACGTTTATTTCAGCTTTCGGAGTCAGTTGTGATGACTTGGACTTTCTGACTTGTGATTGGCGATATATTGTTGGTTCTCCGTACAACCCCCAGGCAAGTATACCTTGCCAACTTGTACAGTATAATTTATATGCATGTTCATTATCTCTCTGCTGTTCTTTCCCTTACATTCGTGATTGCTTTATTCCATGTCTAGTACACTCATCATGTTATAGTTTTACTTTACGTGTTCTAGTTGCCTGCACATTCTCGTTCCTTTCTGTTACGATATTTCTATCTGTTACACTGTGTTAGTTTCATACGTACTGCTTGATAGAGTCGTCTAGTCCTACACCATGATTTCCTCGACTTGATTATAACTTGACTTGACTTGACATGACTTGAGTAGGACTTGACTTTGACATTCTACAGATTGTGAGTACTTACCTTGACTACGGTCTATAGGATTTTATACTAGGATTGGCTACCGTCTTGGTTGTGAGTACTTGCCTTGACTGCGATTGAGACACTATATAATGTGAGTACTTGCCTTGACTGCAGTCTATAACTTTGACCTATTAGCCATTTCTAGTATGGCATACCAGTGTCTTAGGATCCTTGTGTTTAGATCTTGTGTCTTGGTCCATGTTGTCTCGTTGGATGTCCTTGATTGTTTCTCACTTCTTTGTATATTTGTACTATTACATGTTGGCTTGTATATTATGTATCTTGCTAGTCCTCTGAGGACCTGATGATCTCTTCAGGTTTAGCGACTGCGTGGAGTTAGTTAGCGGCCCATGATGGTAGAGGATTGCGAAGTATGATACATGTATTTGCTTGTGATATTTCTTTATTAGCTTCTCGTGCTTTATATTCCATATCATGATATACTCTGCTTATTTATAGACTCACATCATTCTTCGAGTCTAATCGAACAATATGTTAATGGGCTGCAGACCATGACCCATAATTGTTCATTCTTGTCTTATATGATTCATGTGGATTGAGATATAGTTTAGACTAGATATGATACCATGACCTTGACAGCTTATACGTACTCGAGTCGGGCTGGAGTCCGCTCGATACGTAGCTTGCTTGCTCACGACCTCGCGTCCGGAAACCGGGTGTGGGTCGTGACAAGAAGGCTTTTGCAGTAACTTAGCCTGCAGCAGTAGCAGCTAGCATAGGCCCTGCCTATAGCAGGGTAGTGGCACATAAGGCTGCCCCTGTGTGTGTGTAGGCTGTCATTGAGTATGCAGTGTAGGGTGTAAAGGATTAAGAAGATAGTACATATGGTAATTAGTATAAACCATAGGCTTGGGGTTAGTCCAGTTAGTGCATGGGTGTGTTGAGATACTGAAGGTTGTATGATGTATAGGAGGAATCATTGTGTGTTCAGTTAGAAAAATGGATGAGGATATGTTTTAGTTATATAAGCCTATATATATTGTTCACAGTTAATTCATTTCATGAGGAGGCACTGGACATGGGTTAGATAGATAAGTTTGGGTTCAATACTTGTATTGATAGCTAAGGATATGTACTTAGATATATTGATAGGTGAGAATATCATGTATCAATCTTCCCTTAGCATATAACAATCAGTAGGAAGGGTAAACCATTGTATATGTGAGTGTGTCAGTTTATCGTAGAGTGTGGGTGTAATTGTCTTTGATAGTAGGTAGATGAGTTGGGTATATAGGTTAAGTAGTTGGAAGCTAGATTGATATATGATAGATGGATAGCTAGATGAGCATGTAGGCATTGCAATGTGAGAATTAGAGTGGGTATGCTAGGGTGTGTTATAAAATGGGTAAATATTAAGAGAGTGGGTATGTAGGTAAATGAGCATGGATCCATGTATGCATAAGAAATGTAATATAGGCTATGAATATAATGTATATATGAATGTATATGAATATGAATATATATGGTATATAATATGTATTGATAGTGACTTGTGATGTTGCTTGATTGCTAATATAGGCTTGGTTAGGCCCCTGGTGAGACTTGACTGGACTAGGATTGACCTAGTTGACTAATATAATTGACCAAGGTTGACCAAAGTTTAACTTTGACCTAGATTGACCTAAAAATCATGTAGATTGCATCGTAAACTTCATTTATTGTATTTTAAACACATTATAACCTGTATTGCTCTATTTAGGACATTGTGACTCCGGTGTAGATATCTATTTTCATCAGTTGCACAGGGTATCAGGTGAGTACATTCTCTGATAGTTTTCTTATTTATTTGTCAATTACAGTACTTCAGTTCTAGTTAGTTTTATGTGATTCTCTGTTACAACACGTATGGATATTTCTGGATTCATATATGCGACACACATACCATATTGTTTGGCCTCTATTACTGGAATCATTGCTAGTATCATCATATTTGGCTGGACTCATCTCGATTCTCGTATCGTATTTTGGATTGACTTGTACTTGCTAGGAGGGGAAATACTTGAGTAAGACATGTAAACATACCCCAAATCTGGAATCTCCTAATTAGAATCACTGGAAGCATAGCCATCTCTTGCCTGATCAGTGAGCGATGTGCCTTATACCTACAACCGTTTACATGTCGATCTTGGTATTTTAAAACACACTGTTAGAGTATAGTCTGGACTCACCATAGAATCTTTGATCACTGACTGGAATCATCTTATACTGGACTCATCTTGTACTGGAATCACCTGTTATTAGATTTATATTATCTGGACTCACATTGGGATTACACTTGACTCATATTATACTATCTGGTTTTATATCATGTTACTCTAGTTCAGCTAGATTATATTTTACAGTCTTTATTGCCATGTTTCTCTCTTGTTTAGTTACTCTACTTTCCTTATACCTTAACTGTTTCTCTACATTATTACTCATATAAACTGCTATGTTCATCAATACAACTGTCTATAACTATTTATAGTTCTCGGTCATTTACTTGGGATTTCTTGATGAGTTGTACTCGTTCCTGTCCTGACTGTACCTGTTGAAAATATTACAGATGCTTGCCCCGAGGACACTTGCCTTACTTACTATGGACCAGGAGATGGCTTAGCTACCTTTGGCCCCGACACTCATGAGTGATTGGGAGACTACGTAGTTTACTTGGTTTAGTTTTCATGTTTTAGAATTTGAATTGTAATAAGTTGAGATATTGTTTGCTTTGAGATTGTTTGAGATTATTATTATTTAGTAGTTGTTTTTGTTGTTATTATTTAGTCTTAGTTATAAACTTCTGTGTTACCATATCGTGCTTAGACTATGATTGAGATTTTATTATATCTATACTTGTCCTCTGTTCGGAGTTGAGATTTTGACAAGTACATTATATAATTGCGTGAGTTGTTGATTAGATAGTAACCTAGGACAGCGTTCTACCGCCGACACTGCGGCATAGGCTGGGCGCTGTTACGTACTCGTATCCTCACAGTGGGTACGGGTCGTGACACGTTTTTAGTGGTGGCCCAAACAGGTCGAGAGTCGTATTAGTACGATATCGTGGTAGTACGGCGACTTAGTTGTACTGCTACGAGCCTGCGATAGGACTGAGGAATAGCCTTTAGCAGAGAGGTTACTCAATCACAGTTTGGACTATTTGAGAAGATTCATGGGATGACCCTTGAGAATCTCATTATAAACTATCTCGAAATTCGATTCCGACATTTATGTCTACTTTCTTGTTCATCGTTGAAATTGATTCTTGGTATTCATTATTGACTTGATTTTCTACCAAGATAACATTATGGGCTAGGTTGCCTCAGTCATAGAATCTAGAGTCTTCTACAGCCATATTAGCTGGTTTGGTGATGAGATAGAGTCTGATTTTGGATGTATTTATCGGGTATGGGAATTTAAAGTTTTTGCAGCCAAGCTAGCGACAATACAAAATTTTTAAATACCATAATTCTAGAGGTATATACATTAGTTGTGGACTCTATGGATTATCAAAGCCATACTTACTGGTGTGACGAGGATTCTGGTGACATGGTTCTGGATAGACGGGTATGATTATCAGATTGTGGAATAAATACCATATATATAGTGCCCTAGTATAATTTAGTAGAATATCAGGGTGGATATTACTTGAGTGTCATAGATTAGATTGAGGGAGCTAGGCCACCTTTAGCATAGCACTGTGCCCCATACATCAGAGGAATACACCCCAGAGGGGCAGGGCGTTTGCGCTAACAATCGAGTAGACCGACGCTACGGGTGACGGGTTAGCAGGTCTGTCTTTTCTGTTCTTCTTTCCATCTTGTTGCGTGATTCCATTAGTACCTGTCAGGATGTTTTGTTCTATGATAGATAGTATAGTGACCCTGATCAAAACCATGATATCACGACCAGTAAGATTATGTTTGCCCGATTATCTCTTGACCTTGAATGTTGGGTGTTTGACCTATTAGGGGTACGATCATCTTATTCGAGGGCAAAATTTTCCTAAAGGGGGTAGACTTGTAACACCCAGTTTTCCAAATGAGAGTAATTTTGAACTTTTGTAATTTTAATTATTATTTATTGATATTTATATCACATTATGAATTTTGGTGAATTTTAATCAATTTAAAACTGTTTTAAGTCATGACTTGTGATTTTGATGTGCTGCTAGGGAAACCCTAGAGACCGTATGACCTAGAGCCTAACCATGTTATTGGATATTTATTTATCATTTTTAGCCTAGGGGTAATTTGGTTATTTTGACTTATTAGAATTATTTGATTAATTATTGGATTGATGATTGTTAATTTTGACTTTTTCTAGTTGTGACTTAAGAGACTAAACTAGAAGCTAACCCTAGCTATGGTGACTTAGTAAGCATGATGAGACCCTAGTCTAACTTAAGTCAACCTCATTCTAGTCATTTAGGAACTAGTTTGAAATATGAGAAATAATGATAGGTGCAATGACTTATGACTTAAGGATTTAATTTGATGACTTATAAAACTTGGCCCATGGCCCATGACTTGAACCCTAATCCTAATTTCAGCCATAAGTGACCCGCCACATAGGGATCCCCACCCTATTTAAACACTCATTCACTTGTTCTTGCCTCTTTTGTGCTCAACCAACTTTTAGGAAGGAAAGGTAAATCCCCATCTTCCCAAATTCCTATTAATTTTATTTTAATTCCTTTTTCATCCAAATCTTTTGCAATAGATTCTTATCACCCTTTATTTGATATTCATGCAGATTAATTTCAGTTTGAGTACAATTTTGAGGATTTGGCTAGCATCGGGAATCAATCAATTTGGGGCTTTTCTTGGTCATTTGAACCTATAGGTAAAACTCCTTAAATTGTGTTTTTATTCTGATTTCTTTACATATTAGGCTAGATCTAGGTGTCCCTTAGCTTTCCCTCAAGTTTGGTAGGAAACCGTGTCCGTTTGGTGTCCGTATCGGACACGTGTCTATGTGTATGTGCAAGTGTTAATTAAAATGCCATAATGGATGTTTTTATGTTATTTTCGAAATCTTTTTGATTGGGATTGTTGGTTTTTATGTGCCCTATGATTTCCCTAACATAATTGTGCAGTTCTGTGTCCTGTCGTGTCCACACGAGGGCACAAACTCACTCGCGCGTGCGGCTAGGGTTTTTCATGCTATTCGGGCTTGACACAGGACACGACACGGCCCTCGAGACACGATTTTTGGTAGAAACGAGGGGGCAATCTCTGTCACCATCCTCCCAAAATTTGGGGTGGGTTGGTGGAGTATTCGAGAAGTTATCCCCCTCGCACTGACCCGCATTGACACTGCATACGCAAAAAAACCCCCACTGATACGGGCTTCGCATCACGATACGACACAGCTTGGACATGGGGCAAGGTGTTCAGTCCCTAGCCCTATATCCCCTCGACACGAGTGCAAGAGCACGTGGTGCCTCGAGCACTGTGTCGAGCCCACGAAGGCTCGACATGGCTGCACGAGGGATCGATTTTCACTATTTCTGACATTATTCGATTTTAGGATTTGGACACCCCGTGTCCTGATTCTTGGACCTGTTGGTGTCCCATTGGACACGTGTGACATGTCCACATGTCTGTACACACTTGACACTCACTCGCACTTGCACATCACTCGACCATATGCTCATATATCACTTGAGACTCTAGTTTACTACATAGCCTCTGATTGTTGCTGACACGATTTTGGATACTGGGTTTGGACACTCTCGACACACTGACACCACTCATGGTTGACACACACACACACCTTCCTGACACGTGTATTAGTTTAGGGTTGCTTGTTAATTGAAAGGGATTTTGGGTTCAATCCTAGGATTTCTGATACTGTGTTCCAGGTTCGAAATATGGATCTTTTGATACCTTGAATATGTGGCTTTTCCAACTGATTTCAAATGATAATTCGATTTTCAAATGAGTTCATACATTTACCTAGGTTTCACAATGATTTTCAAGGTTAGGTTTCAAGTTGAATTGGTTTCAAAACTCAAAGACTGGATTTCAAATTTACATGTCTTCTTACCCTCTCATTCCCTGTCTGTACACTGCTTAGCATAGGGTTTTGGGGTGTCTAGTTGGTTTGTATCAGAGTTGGGGCTAGGTATCATATTAGAGATATGTGTTAGTGTGGTTAGATGTCATAGAAGTGGTCGTGTGTGTGTGTTTTAGTGTCATATTGGTGGAAATAGTTAAATACCATAGAGGTATCAGTCATGGGAGATATATGAGTTGGGATATGAGTTTTGAGCAGTTGCTCTTGGCTGCAGTTACATTTACAGCATGCAGAAGGCTTTTGCAGCAACTTAGCCTGCAGTAGTAGCAGCTAGCATAGGCCCTGCCTATAGTAGGGCAGTGGCACATAAGGCTGCCCCTGTGTGTGTATAGGCTGTCATTGAGTATGCAGTGTAGGGTGTCAAGGATTAAGAAGATATGACATGGGGTAATTAGTAAGAACCATAGGCTTGGGGTTAGTCCAGTTAGTGCATGGGTGTGTTGAGATACTGAAGGTTGTATGATGTATAGGAGGAATCATTGTGTGTTCAGTTAGGAAAATGGATGAGGATATGTTTTAGTTATATAAGCCTATATATATTGTTCACTGTTAATTAATGTCATGAGGAGGCACTGGACATGGGTTAGATAGATAAGTTTGGGTTCAATACTTGTATTGATAGCTAAGGATATGTACTTAGATATATAGATAGGTGAGAATATCATGTATCAGTCTTCCCTTAGCATATAACAGTCAGTAGGAAGGGTAAACCATTGTATATGTGAGTGTGTCAGTTTATCGTAGAGTATGGGTGTAATTGTCTTTGATAGTAGGTAGATGAGTTGGGTATATAGGTTAAGTAGTTGGAAGCTAGATTGATATATGATAGATGGATAGTTAGATGAGCATGTAGGCATTGCAATGTGAGAATTAGAGTGGGTATGCTAGGGTGTGTTATAAAATGGGTAAATATTAAGAGAGTGGGTATGTAGAGCATGGATCCATGTATGCATAAGAAATATAATGTAGGCTATGAATATAATGTATGTATGAATGTATATGAATATGAACCTGTGTATGTATGTATCTAAGCATGTATGTAAATATATATATGGTATATAATATATGTTGATAGTGACTTATGATGTTGCTTGATTGCTAGTGTAGGCTTGGTTAGGCCTAGTGAGACTTGACTGGACTAGGATTGACCTAGTTGACTAGTATAATTGACCAAGGTTGATCGAAGTTTGACTTGGACCTAGATTGACCTAGAAATCATGTAGATTGCATCGTAAACTTTATTTATTGTATTTTAAACACATTATAACCTGTACTACTCTATTTAGGACATTGTGACTCCGGTGCATATATCTATTTTCATCAGTTGTACAGGGTATCAGACGAGTACATTCTCTGATAGTTCTCTCATTTATTTGTCAATTATTGTACTTCAGTTCTAGTTAGTTTTATGTGATTCTCTGTTACAACACGTATGGATATTTCCGGATTCATGTACACGACACACATACCATATTGTCTGGCCTCTATTACTGGAATCATTCTGGAATCATTGCTAGTATCATTATATTTGGCTGGACTCATCTCGATTCTCGTATCGTATTCTAGATTCGCTTATACTTGCTGGAAGGGGAAATACTTGCGTAAGACATGTAGACATACCCCAAATCTGGAATAGTCCAACTGGAATCTACTGGAAGCATAGCTATCTCTCGCCTGATCAGTGAGCGATGTTCTTGATACCTATAGCCGTTTACACGTCGATCTCGGTATTTTAAAATATACTGTTAGAGTATAGTCTGGACTCACCCTGGAATCTTTGATTACTGACTGGAATCATCTGATACTGGACTTATCTTGTACTGGAATCACCTGGTATTAAATTTATATTGTCTGGACTCACATTGGGATTACACTTGACTCATATTATACTGTCTAGACTTATATCATGTTACTCTAGTTCAAGTAGATTATATTTTACAGTCTTCATTGCCATGTTTCTTTCTTGTTTAGTTACTCTACTTTCCTTGTACCTTAACTGTTTCTCTACATCATTACTCATATAAACTGCCATGTTCATCAATACAACTGTCTATAACTGTTTATAGTTCTCTATCATTTACTTGGGATTTCTTGATGAGTTGTACTCGTTCCTATCCTGACTGGATCTGTTGAAAATATTACAGATGCTTGCCTCGAGGACACTTGCCCTACTTACTATTGACCAGGAGATGGCTTAGCTACCTTTGGCTCCGACACTCAGGAGTGATCAGGAGACTAGCTAGTTGACTTGGTTTAGTTTTCATATTTTAGAACTTGAATTGTAATAAGTTGAGATATTGTTTTCTTTGAGATTATTATTATTTAGTAGTTGGTTTTGTCGTTATTATTTAGTCTTAGTTATAAACTTCTGTGTTATCATATCGTGCTTAGACTGTGATTGAGATTTTATTATATCTATACTTGTCCTCCGTTCGGAGTTGAGATTTTGACAAGTATATTATATAATTGCGTGAGTTGTTGATTAGATAGTAACCTAGGATAGCGTTCTACCGTCGACACTGCGGCATAGGCTGGGCGCTGTTATGTACTCGTACCCTCACAGTGGGTGCGGGTCGTGACAGGCTTAGCTACCTTTGGCCCCGACACTCAGGAGTGATCGGGAGACTAGCTACTAGACTTAGTTTAGTTTTCATGTTTTAGAACTTGAATTGTAATAACTTGAGATATGAGTTTGTATTTGAGTTGTTTGAGATATTATTATTTAGTAGTTTTGTAATTGTTGTTATTTAGTCTTAGTTATAAACTTCTGTGTTATCTTATCGTGCTTAGACTGTGATTGGGATTTCATTATATCTATACTTGTCCTCCGTTCGGAGTTGAGATTTGACAAGTACATTATATAATTGCATAAGTTGTTGATTAGATAGTAACCTAGGACAGCGTTCTACCACCGACACTGCGACGTAGGCTGGACGTACCCACTTCTCGTGCCCCTACACTGGGTGTTGGTCGTGACATCGACCAAGAAGGGTAACAAATATAAATGGAGTTATACGAAGAAATCAACGTCCAGAAAGTATGCAAACACTAGCATATGGAAAAAAAGCGAAGCCAACGACTCAGAAGCCAACGACTCAGAAGACGACAGTTCTCAAGACACTGTAAATGTGTGCCTAATGGCGTTCAATCAGGTAACTACTAACCCTCTATATGTGTAAGCCCCTATATGAATATTTTAGGATTTATTAAGGATTAGGGTTGATTTGGTTTTACTTAGGAATGACTGATTAATATTAGATTGCCACTTTTTTATGATCATTAGGTGCACCTTGCCATGATTTTAAAATTAGGAGCACAACATTAGTCATTTTCTGAAAACAAGCTTCATATGCATGACCTAGACAAGATCCTCTACATCTATTACCTTCATGTCCCACTCAAACATAGCCTAATTTTAATCTCTGCCATGCACCCATGTTCACCTTAAACTTGATTTGGAGACACAATTTTAATCCAAACCTTCCAACCCAAAGTATGGCCATGACCCAAACTAAGCCTACTACACACATGACACTTGTGTTCCACTAAATTGAGCCCTAAATGTTATTTATTTATCCATGATCATAATTGACCTAATTTATAGTCATGGTGACACCAAACCCAAACCTAACCCAACATATCCCAAGCACCCAACCCAACCCCATGTGCACACTTTCATGACACCCACAAAATACCCCACAGTATTTCTTCTTTCTGAAAAAAAAACAAGCACCTAGTTTACCCACTCATAAATCCAATGGATAATAACATGAAGGCTATTTCTAAAAAGGGACTTAAACTTATGTTATACTCCACCATCCCACCATTAATGCACACCCAAAATTGGGCAAGCCAAAGGGTGGCTATCATGACACCTCCCTTTCACTCACACACTCCTTAGGTCATTTAAACCATCATTCATTCATGACCAAACACTAATAGGTTCACTCAACACTCAACCTCACCATTTCACTCCTTAAAAATACGCTCCTCTTGGACCAGCTGTAGATCTCACCCTCCTCAAAATTTCTCCACAACTCCTTCATAACATTTCTTCATCTCTATTTTCTCTACAACTTCTCTTCATACATCCCCCTCCAATAACCTCCACAACAGCCCCAAAACTCATAAGCCAACTTACTCATGCTGCTTCCATAACAGTACCTCCTCACAAATCCGGCCATAACTCCAGCTCCACCAGCGAACAAGATCCTGGGACATGTCATGACCTTCCCGTCGACTCCATCAATTCACGTGGAACCTTCACCACAGCATGCACCAACTCACTAGGAGGGACAGATTTCAAAAACATCGACCCAGCAGGAGGTCCATCTGCCTCTTCGGTCGCCTTTCTACCTCAGATATTGTACATGCCATTCACTCCCCAGATGGCTCAGCAGAAGGGACAGTCGCATATATTCCATTTCTTTCAGGAGATGATGTAGGCATAGTGGCATCAGACCAAAGTTTTGAGGCAGAGCTTGATGACGGCCCTAGAAAGAATACCTACACCAGTACCTGCACCAGCACCAGTACCAGCTCAGCCGGTAGACACTATCCAGAGATATCGCCAGATGAATCTGAAGTCTTTTGATGCTCAGGAGAGCCCAAAGGAGGTCACTGAATTGATGGTCAACACACATAAGCTTCTAGAGGCATCACAACTGCCTCTTAACCAATGGACGACTGCCGTGAGGATTCAGTTGGAGGTTAATGCTTATTATTGGTGGGAGTCGAAGGAGCGTGAAGTTGGCAAGAACCAGGCTTGGAAGCAATTCTTCAAGCACTTTAAGATGAAGTACTCCCCGATGACTATTAGGGACATTCCCTTCGATGAGTTCCTCAACCTCAAGCAGGAGAACATGACTGTAGACGAATGTGATGCGCAGTTCAGCAATCTTAGCCGGTTCGGTACCATTCTGATACCGAACGAGAGAGAGAAGGCCAAAAAGATTTTACCAAGGATTGACAAAGGAGCTTCAAACAAGCCCCAGCCCTCAGGCGAGGAACTCATATGCAGAGGCGATAGAAGAGGCCAGAGTCCAGGAGGCCATCAACAAGGATCCATCGATTTCGAGGTACCCCGCTACTACTATCATACTAGACGAAGGACAACAAGGAGGACCGATCAGGCGCTCAGGAGAACATATTCAGCAGAGGGACATCCCATACTAGGCAAGGGACATCAAGACTGGTCACTTTTGCGGCAAGAAGGGACACATTTAGAAGGAGTGCAGGAAGAAGCTACGATTGTGCTTGAAGTACGGATCGAACCAGCATCGGGTTTCGAGGTGTCCAAAGTGTCAAGACGAAGATCAACCGTTAGTCCCGATGCTACTTCTGTCGCAATTGGGTATGATTGCCAATTGTTATTTAATTATTAGTATTACATATTGTTATATTATTGTGTATCTAATTTCGAGGACAAAATTTCCTAAGGTGGACAGATTGTAAGCCCATGTTTGAGAATTTTAGGATTTATTAAGGATTAGGGTTGATTTGATTTTAATTAGGAATAATTGATTAATATTAGATTCCTACTTTTTTATGATCATTAGGTGCACCTTGCCCTGATTTTAAAATTAGGAGCACAACACTAGTCATTTTCTCAAAACAATCTTTATATGCATGACCTAGACAAGACCCTCTACATCCATCACCTTCATGTACCACTCAAACACATCTCCTTGAGCTCTATTTTAATCACACAACATTCCTAACACATAGCCTAATTTTAATCTCTACCATGCACCCAGGTTCACTTCCAACTTGGTTTGGAGACACAATTTCAACACAAAGCCCCCAACCCAAAGTATGGCCATGACCCAAACTAAGCCTACTACACATATGACACATGTGTCCCACTCAATTGAGCCCCTACAAGCTATTTATTTATTTGATCAAAATTGACCTAATTTCTAGTCATGGTGACACCAAACACAAACCTAGCCCAAGCACCCTCCCCAACCCCATGCGCACACTCTCATGACACCCACAAAATACCCCACACCATTTCTTCTTTCTACAAAACACCAAACACCTAGTTTATCCACTAATAAATTAAATGGACAATAACATGAAGGCTATTTTAAAAAGGTACTTAAACCTCTGTTATACTCCACCATCCCACCATTAATGCACATCCAAAATTGGCCAAACAAAAGGGTGGTATCATGACACCTCCCTTCCACTCACACACTCCTCGGGTCAGTTAAACCATCATTCATTCATGACCAAAAACTAATTGGTTCACCCAACACTCAACTTCACCATTTCACTCTTAAAAATACCCTCCTCTTGGACCAGTTATAGCTCTCACCCTCTTTAAAATTTCTCCACAACTCCTCCACAACATTTCTTACTCTCCATCTTCTCTATAACTTCTCTTCACATATCCCCCTCTAAAAACCTACACAACATCCCCAAAACTTACCCACAAGCCAACCTACTCATGCTGAACCCATAACAGTACCTCCGTAGAAATCTAGCCATAACTCCTTCCGCATTCACAATTTTCCACAAGTCCTTCCTAACATTTCTTTCTCACCCTTTTCGCCATTATTTTACTTCAAAACTCTTTCCCTAGAAACCCCTCCAAGCTCCTCAAAACAGTATTCTAAGCAGCCCTAACTGTTGTCCACTGCTGCAGGGTGCTTCTGCATATTTTGGCTATTATTGTGTCTTTAGCTGTCTCCATATTCATAATTTACCCATAAATCCTTCACAATATTTCTTTCTCTCTTTCTTCTACAACCTCTCTTCACAACGCATCCACCAAAAACCCCCACAACACCTCATAAAAAGTCACAAATACAGCCTAGCTGCTGTCTATTGTTGTCGTGCTAGCAGCGGCTTGTAGCTACTATTGCGGCTTCCTCACTGTTGTCCACCTCCTTCATGATCTTCGTGCAACCCCTCATTGGCTCTAGGAGCACGCCCCTGGGTTGTGGTTCGAGCCACATTTGTCACGACCTACACTCGCTTTTTGGGATGCGAGTGCGTGCGTAAGTCCAGCATATGCCACGGTATCGATGGTAGTACACTGTCTAACCCGCAATACACAAGTGCGCATAAAATATATCTTTATTTGGTCATTCACAACAACTAAATCATTTACAATATTCAATCATTACATTTAAAGAAAATACAATATCTTATAAATATCGAATACTACTATCATCACATCTAACTAGCCTTCATGGGTTGACCTCCGCATATACCCATGTCTCCTCCAATGGTCCAAAAGCGTAGAGTAGTAGCGGCTAATCTGAAAAATTGGTTTCCAGTCAGGAATGGAACAAGTACACATATGACAGGCTATTCAAAACATGATAGAAATTACAAAAACATAAAAATAACATATGTGATTAACTAACAGGTAAAACTGACATCATGCTTTAGCAAGGAAGGAAACAGAAAAACTCTAGATATAGCAACCAGGACACATGTAAATATGATGACATGGCAGGCGATGACAAAAACAAGGTAAAACAAGTAAATCGACACCTATCTAAGTGTGTTAAAATATCGTGTTCAACATGTGAACGACTAATGGATAAATCTGGCCAATCGCACGTATCGTGTGCGGCTGCTATTCTTCACGAAAGACCATAGAAATGGAAATGGTAGTTAACACGTCTACTGAGATATTTTTCTGCCCGACTAGTACTTATGGATTCAAATAGGTCACAAACATGGTAATCATGTAAATACATTAGTCACGAACATAGTAGACAAAATATAACAGGTAAGGAATCCATATTACTAACCACGTGTATCAAGCGTGTCAACAAAATATGAGATGCATATGTATAGCATGTAATAGAAAAACTATCAGGAATCGAAAGCAATCAGCATATGTACTTACCTGGGGTCCTTTGCTGGAGAAACAAACCATCTCGTTAGGTCCAGAATAGTCTGGTTGCCAAGGGTCGATTTGAAGGATTTCAGAAATCGCAAGGAAATTGTAACCTTCGTTATCGAATTACTGATTTTCTTTCGAATTTTTAAAATTTCTATTTTATGAAATTATCTAAATCTTTGAAATCGTAAAATGAAACGTATTTCGAATGTATTATGCTATCAGTGCTTGTTGGTCTCGGTTTTGAGAAAACTATATTTTTTGATATTTTTCTTGTCCTAAATAAATACCTGTCATTTTCTTGAAAAGTAATAAGTATTACTTTTGTATGTGAAAAGATTTATCATAAATAAATTTTGTTTTGTTATATATATATATATATATATATATTATGAATAATGTTTTTAGTAAATAAAAATGAGTGATAAAATATGTTTTGTAAATAAATATATTTATTAACTAATTAACTAGTTGTTAATATCTATATCTAGCTAGTGATTAATTAATATTATTTAACTCATAATTAAATGGATAGGAATAATGGTTAGCAGTTAGTATTAGTGGTTAGCATTTTTCCCACTATTTCTCCTATAGCTACTACATTTACATTTATGGCCATTTGGATTTCTAACCTACCCTATAAGTATTGGACATCTTCCAATATTTTATAAGACAAATTGCTAATCCCTATAATTCTCTATTGTAGCCGCCAGCACCTACATTGCCAATACTACTACTACCACCACCAGCGCACCTGCCCCGACCTTCCCGACCTCCCGACTAAGACTGACCACCACCATTGCCAGCCTTCTCCACGACCAACTGGACGGATCTCCACTACTGTACCCATATTGCTCTAAATCTCTCGACCGCCACCTTGACATTGCTACCACCACCATTTCTATTTTCGATAGCACTGCCCCTGCGACAGGACGACCACCACCTCCATCAGGACCGAGCCCCGCCGTCTCCTT
Organism: Iris pallida; assembly: GCA_029216955.1. Classification (NCBI taxonomy): domain Eukaryota; kingdom Viridiplantae; phylum Streptophyta; class Magnoliopsida; order Asparagales; family Iridaceae; genus Iris; species Iris pallida. The sequence goes on from JANAVB010018799.1 coordinate 3,433,617, forward strand.
CTCCCCTGTCAAGCTGGCCATGGTCAGGTGCTTATCACCGCCACTACCATTATCATCCATCCATTCCTGCCTCATCCACTACCTAAACACACCAACACCCCCACCATATCTGTTGGGTTTTGGTGTTTTTTTCAAAGTGAATTTCAGTCCCACATCGGCTAGACCAAAGGACTTTTATCTCTATATATTAGCTTTCCTAGTTTAGAGATGCACATGTGGTGTGGAGGTGCACATGGGTGTGCCATGTGGGGTTATTTTTTTAATGGGAAAAAGGCTAAATCAACAATTGAAAGCATTCATGCTTTTTGCTCTTGGGAAATTTATTTCCAAGGGAGCTAAGCCCCGTAGGGGCTTAGTGGCTCGGACTCGGACTCGGACTCGGGCTCGGGCTCATGGGCTCATGAGGCGTAATGTGGCATTTTGTTGGCGCACTTTATATTTAGCACGTCAGCATCGTCGCTAGGCATATAGTGCACTTTAGTTACGCTCGTTGCATGAGCCACTTGCGCTACCACGTTGCACAAGCCCAGTTGTGCTGCCTAGGTGCGCGCCCAGGTTGCGCCTAGTTTGCGCTTGGTTGTGCGGGTTGCGCGGGCTCGTAGGTTGCACGGGTTGCGCGGGTGCGCGGGTTGCTCGGGTTGCGCGGGTGCGCTGGTTGCGCTGCGTGTGCCGCGTGCACAATGCGTGCAGTGTGCGCAGTATATGCAGCTCAGTACGCGCTATGTCGTGCGGAGTGCAAGGAGCGCAGGGTCCGCGCATTTGGCGCAACTTGTATCAGAACGTGCATTTGCACGTTCTGGACGATTGCTACATGTTCGGGGTAGTTTTTACCATGACCCTAAACAGAGAATTCCAGCTACCGAGCAGTTGTTGCAGGGCCTATATAAAGCATCCTCTCTCTCACAAGGCGATAGATATACAAGTAATAGAAGCCACCACAGAAAGTTTACGAAGTGTTTTCTAACACAAGTAAACAGAGAATTCCAGCAGCCTTCGAGAGAAAGGAAAGATGTCGCACCAGCGTTGCTTTTGTACGGTAGTTCATGTCCATCCGAGGAGTCAGAAGAGCCGGAGTGTTCCAAGTTCTCCGACAAACTTGTTGGTTCCTGGAAGCTGTTCGTGTAGGGCGAATAAAGCTTTGAGCAACGGTGATTATTCACCCAGCAGGAGTTCTTCCATCTTTCGCCAGTCACCTTCTTCATTGCTGCCAGTAATTCTGATTGTATCTTCTTTTTAGGAGTACTACGATCGATTGCTGTGGATTACGAAATCTTTTTAGATTCTTGTAATACTAAAACGAGATCTTTTTAGATCTTCGTTATACTCGAGCAACCTTCCTAGAAGTGTTGCGTTGGAACATTGTTTTTACAATTGTTTCATCTTCTCAGTTTTCCATTGAAAAATTGTGCCCCGATAATACCAATCTTAAAACTTTATTGCTACGATGGAAAACGTTAATGCTTCACTCCTGAATACTGACTTTTGTAAGTTAGAAAAGTTTGATGGAGAGCATTATTAAGTCTGAAAGAGGAAGGTTTATCTCACTCTTCAACTCAGAGACGGTGATCACGTGCTTATTGAAGAGGAACCTACCGTTCCAGATACTGGGTCCGCTGCTGCAATCACTGCGGCTACTAAACTTCAGGCCAAGTGGAGAAGGGAAAATAGCATTTGCAGGCTGCTTATCCTAAATGCTATGGAGGATTCTCTAGCAGAATCTTAAAGTAAAAAACTAATTGCCAAAAATATATAGGAGTCTCTGGAGAAACTGTACGAAGAAGACAAAAATAGGAGCAAGATATTTGTGGTTGAAAAATATCACAAATGGCTCTTTGAGGGCGAGAAGTCCATGTTGCTGCAGGTAAAGGAATTTCTGAAACTGCGACAAAAGTTGGAAGACGAGGCGATGCCCCTCCCCGACAAGTTTGTTGTTGGAGGGATTGTCTCAAAGCTCCCCGCTGGGTGGAGTAAGTTCTATGCAAATATGCATAGGAAGAAGCTTGAGATCAGCCTTGAAGATCTCTTGCAGGAAATCTATGTTGAGGACCAGATGTGGGCTCAACTGAAGATGGACGCACTGTCCAAGCAATTGGCTAACGCCAATCTGGTTCATACCAAGAAACCAAGGGAAAAGCAGGCGGCTTCCCACAGCAAGAAGAAGGACCCTAAAAATCTGAACGTGAAGGGGACTACCTTCAAGCGACAGAAGGCAAAGTCTCAGATGCCTTGTTTCAAGTGTGGCAAGTGGGCCACTTCAGAAGTGAATGCAAAGCAAAAACTAAGCAATCAGAGCGAGGAGAGCATAGTAAGGTATCTATGATCACTGACGTTGTTGCTATGATTGTACAGGTTGATGCAGTAAGGACTGACTCTGACTGGTGGGTAGACATTGGAGCCTCCTGCCATGTCTGCTCCAGCAAAGAATGGTTCACCACCTACACACCTACTTCTGAAGTGGTTATGATGGCGAGCCAGGCACAAGCAGAAGTGCTCGGGATCGGGATGGTGGTGTTGAAGCTGACTTCGGGAAAGTCTCTGACATTTCAAGGCATAAAGCACGTACCTGCTATCGCCAAGAACCTGATCTCAGGATGCCTACTCTGCAACGCAGGCCTCAGGATGGACATCAATGCTGGCCAGATGGTGATGTCTATTAAGGGAACATATTTCGAAAAAGCTTTTTATACCGAAGGAATGTTCAAGATTCAGCTTGTGAATCAGTCCAATGTAATTAATGTAATTAATGCAATCACTCCTTCTGCTTATACTCTTGAGTTGTAGCATAATAGGCTAGGACATGTTCATTGTAAACGAATAAACAGAATATCTAGTCTAGGACTTATCTCCAAGTGTGGGGGTAAGGTAGAGAAATGTGAAGTTTGTGCTCAAACAAAGATCACAAGAAAACCCTTTCCTCGGGTTAATCGAAGTACAGATCTTATGGAGTTGGTACACTCCGATACGTGTGACTTCAAACAGTTTTCTACAAAGGTCGGGATGAAGTATTTCATAACCTTCATCGATGACTTCTCAAAGTATACGTTCGTCTACTTGCTGAAGGCTAAGGATGAAGCATTCGAGAAGTTCAAGGAGTTCAGAGCCAAAGCTGAGCGGCAGACTGAACAACAACTCAAAAGAATAAGAAGTAATCGAGGTAGGGAGTACAGGTCTCATGAATTCGCATCGTTCTGCAAAGAACATGGAATTGTCAATGAGACTACGGCTCTGTACTCTCCTCAATCAAACGGAGTAGCAAAGAGGAAGAACAGAACGTTAACAGAAATGATTAACTTAATGTTGTTGACTGCTGGTCTTCCTAAGTGCTACTGGGAGAAGCTGCATTGACGGCCACTTTTATTCTGAATTGGGTGCCTCATGCAACTTCTGACATTACTCCTCATGAACTCTGGTTCAAAGTCAGACCTAACTTGAATGTCATTCGAGTGTGTGGGTGTCTGGCATATGTCAAGCTTCCAGATCTGAAGATTCAGAAGCTTAGGGCAAGGACTACTAAGACGATCTTCTTGGGGTATACTGAGAAGAGTGATGCTCGGAGATTTCTTGATATTGAGTCAAATCATATCATTGAATCTCGCGATGCAGAATATTTTGAAGACAAATTTATAAGGCACAAGAATATTGTTCTTACGGATATTCCGAAGAATAATGTGGGTGCGCAGGTCTTCAATGAAGATGTGGTCCAAGAAAATGTTGTTGTTGATACAACAATTGAACCAGATCTCGCTGAGCCGTCAACGAAGCGAGTGAGGAGGCCGAAGGACTTCGGAAGTAACTTTGTCACCTATCATGTGGAAGCAGATCTGCTTACCTATGATGAGGCGATGAAGACCAGGGACACGGTTTTTTAGAGGGAGGCAATTGACAATGAAATTGAATCCATCACCACCAATAACACTTGGGTATTGGTTGATCTTCCTGAAGGAGCAAAACCCATCGGATGCAAATGGATCTTCAAAAAGAAGATGAAAGCAGACGGAACTATTGACAAGTTCAAGGCTAGGCTAGTAGCCAATGGGTTTTCTCAGAAGCAGGGAATCGACTACTTTGACACGTATGCTCCAGTAGCCCGGATAACTACCATCAGAATGTTGATTTCTCTCGCAGTGATACATAAGATGGTGATATATCAGATGGATGTGAAAACGACTTTCCTAAATGGCGAGCTGATCGAAGAGATTTATATGCAACAGCTAAAGGGATTTGTCGTCAAGGGTCTTGAAGACAAAGTCTGCAAGTTGGTAAAATCTTTGTACGGTCTTAAACAGGCTCCCAAGATGTGGGATGAGAAATTTGACAAAGTTATAAGGTCAAGTGGCTACATGGTCAGCGAGACAGACAAGTGTGTTTACATAAAGTTTGCTGATGGAAGAGGTGTGATCGTTTATCTGTACGTGGACAACATGCTTATCCTAGGTACGGATATGAGCTGTGTCACGGAGACAAAGAAATTCATCTCGAGCAAGTTCAGTATGAAGGACTTGGGGGAAGCTGATGTGATCTTAGGGATCAAGATCATCCGGACAGACACTGGACTAGCACTGTCACAGTCTCATTATATTGAAAAAATTATCACTCGTTATGGGTATCGGGATCTTCCAGGGATCGATACGCCGTACAGGTGTGATCTGAAGCTGAAGCTGAAGCTTAATTCAGGGGAAAGCGTCAGGCAGCTAGAGTATGCAAGTATAATCGGGAGTTTGATGTATGCTACTACTGCCATAAGGCCTGACATAGCTTTTGTCGTGGGAATGCTGAGTTATTTCACGAGCAACCCAGGTGTTGAACACTGGAAGGATGTAAAACGGGTTATGAGATATTTCAAGAAGACTCAGACATATGCACTATACTACAACGGAGATCCGCCGGTAGTGGAAGGCTTCAGTAATGCCTGTTGGTGCTCAGAGATGGAGAGCGAGAGGTCCACAGGTGGATTCATTTTCACAATGGGTGGAGCTGCTATATTGTGGAAGTCGAAGAAGCAGACTATGCTCTCGTGGTCATCCATGGAATCTGAGTTCTTTGTACTTGATACCGCAGCCGAGGAAGCATAATGGCTTCGGGAGCTCATGTATGATCTTCCAGTGGTTGGGGTACAAATACCGGCAATACCGATATACTACGACAACCAGGCGAGTGCGGCGGTGGCATCAAATGACCTCTTCAACGAAAAGAAGAGGACTGTGCGATTGAAGCACAGGGCAGTACACGATCTTATTAAAAGAGGTGTAATTACAGTGATTGATGTTCGGAGTCAGGAAAACCTGGCAGATCCGTTCACCAATGGCCTCAAGCGCCAGCTGGTCGATGACTCAGCATGTAAAATGGGCTTGAAGGCATTCTGATATTAGTTATTATATTCCTACCATAAAGTTTTATGCTATTAGTTCAAAGATTATCTACTAGGCATCTAGATTTTGGTACAAGGGAGGACCATTAACTGGAAGAATATCAGAAACGGTGGGTACATGTTCTATTGGGCATGGAGAGGTTACGAACCTATAACCACTGTTGTCTACTGTTGTTTTCTGCTGAAAACGGTTCCTGTAGGAAGGCTGGCTTAATTGCCTTAAAGAGTTCTCAGGCGGAGTGAATGCCTGGTGTGCTTTACAGGAGGCACGGTAGAGCAGCACTTCAAGGAGTGAAACTCCATGCTACAGTAGGATGACTCCACGATGTGGTTCCTATATGTGGGGTGCTGCCCAGGAATAGGATAAATCCTCGGCTTTGCAGGCCAAGTCACAGCGGCGTAGCACCGCAAATAGGCAGTTAGCCTAATATTGTATGTTAAAATAAAGAGGGGTGTAGTCAACACTACAAAGAGGAGGAGTTTCTTATGTAATAGTGACACGACACCACGATAAGGTACCCGGTTAGGAATAAAGCTGTTAGGGTTATATACTAAAAGCATCACTTTTTTAGTAACCTTATTTCCTTAAATTTTGAATGAGAATCATATGGGCAAATGTTTGCATATTGTATTTGTTGCAAGTGTTAATGCAAATGTTTGATGTTCTATATTGTAGATAATATGGTGTGTGGTGTCACACAGAAGATCATATTATCAGTTCCCTATGGAGTATATAAATAGTTCACAACCTAGATGGACTTGGACAATCTATTGGAAAGGTTATAGTATAATCTGGTATTAGTCTATCTTGACTATAGGTTTACACTAGTACACTTTGTGTATATTGAACAGGACCACTTGAGGTTGTTCTCTTTGTACTGACTATATAAGAGAACAAACACCTCTGTTATTATGGATGCTTGTGCTCTTAACCCGAATATAATAACGGACATGTATATGCAGTGTGCATTATTTTGACTCGTAAAAGAGTGTGATTCATTATGGATCAACAACCTCTATGAATTGGATAATAATATTGTATGTATGATGGGCTGTTGATTATAAATAGAATCTATGTCCCAATACATCGGGTTGATGATGTCCCCTTAAGGAGCTCATAAGGATTGTCATGTAAACCCTGCAGGTGGATTATATTTGACATGACAAATAAAGTTGAGCGGTACTACTTAAGGATAAAAGATGTCGAATCAATATAGTTGTCAGTAACTTAATTTGATCGACGGACATACGATATCTTAACATGGGGAGCCAAATGAGCATATAATAAAAGGAGCCCACGAACATAATTTGGGATTGGAGAGGTAGTGCAACAATAGCTCATTAGTGGACTGAGCTATTGTTAATGGGCCTGGATTGTGTGTTCCGGCTGAACACGGGATATCCAGATCTGTTAGGAGGCCTAACCCTAATTTCTCCTCATGGTCCCTGCCTAGCCTATATATATCCTCTATTCTCTGGCCGCCATATTACTGATCAGAAATCTGAAATTTTCTCTAAATTCGTGATTCACGTAAGGAGAGAAAGAGAGGGCTGCCAAGGAGAAGAAAAGGTTGGAAGATCGTCGCCCACACGACGTCCAACTCGAAGAAGGAATACGTGTAGAAGATGTTGGGGTCGTCCACTCGAGATTGCCAGGAATTACTTGTCTCCTTTCCGTCGCAGGTATAATTCGTGAACCCTAGTTTTCGCCTATGAAGGGTTAGAACACGTATTATATCTGTTTAACTTTCTATCGATCAATACGCATACCAAAGGAAGGGTCCTGGGAATATCCAGTTCCATCAATTGGTATCAGAGCCACTTTGGATCTACGTATTGATTGATACGTCCATGTTGTCCAATAAAACCTGTGCTGTGTAATAGTCGGTAGATATAGATCTGTTCTAACTCGATTTTGCAGGCATCTTAGATCCAACTATTATGGTCTAATGCATGTTTTTGATTGTGTTGTTTAAACCACGGACATGTCGTGGATGTTGTTGTTGCTGTGGATGTAATTAAAATCATGAGGGTTGATCGTGCTTATTATTTTAATTTTACAATTTAGATTATGTGTGAACTCCTTCGGGAGGCATAGGATTGATGTAATTTTAATTATTTTTGATCAATCGTGATGGCGGTGGTGGCTGTTTTTGACGTCGGACGAGATGCTGGTTTTAAGCAGTCCAGAGGCAGACAGATGATTTTCGATGAAGGAATCGATAGCCAAAACCTAAATAACTAAGCAGTCTAGAGGTCGAACCCCGAATAGATCTGCACAGCGCCAGATTTTGGATTCGGATAGTTGAGGACGGAGCAGCAAAGATGACCATAATAGTTGGATATTTTCTCTTATTTTTGTCATTTTGTTTTTTCTGATTATGCATGTTTATTATTGTGTGGTTGTTTTTTTTGAAAAACCAAGCCTACATTAATAATGGACAATATGGACATAATATCAACTAGTAGAAAAACCCTCATTGTTAAATAACTAGGTGGGAGAGGATATTTATTTAGTTTAAATCCTATGGTCTCTATTACTGGTTTGTAGGTGATGTAATTATACTTGCATGTTGGCTATAGTACTTTTCTCCATATCGGATGAGTATAATTATGGATCACCAGTACAAACTTTCTTAGGGATAATTGTAGAAAGTTATCTAGTATGTGTTCACTTCTCCATCTGAAGGAACTCATTACATGGTAATGGACTTAGTATTAAGTAATGATATACACTTAGATACAAATAATGGTATCCTCCCCATCGGAGTCACTGCTATTATTTGTATGACCAGAGCAAGACCAGTATATTAATTTTATTTGTCATAAAGTTATGTTGATATGATAGTAAAATTAATAAGAAAAACCTACTTGAACAAAGTTGAATTTGTATACGTCCACACTATCGTGGCATGCTAAATTCATGGTGTTCAAGGTGTTGGTGAATTTTTTATTATTGTTTTGAGGGAATCAATATTTAGTTAATTCAAAAAGTTTTTTTTGCCCTACATAATTTTATTTATGTCATTCTCAGGATTTCAAAAATGGGTTCTTTCAGTCCACTTATGGTGATTCTTAAAGAAAATAAACTTACTGGACCTAATTATATTGACTGGAAACGTAATTTGGATATTGTTCTGACTGCCGATGAGTACAAATATGTACTTGTTAAGGAATGCCCACCTAAGCCTTATGCTAACTCTGATGAAGAGGTCAAAGAGGCTTATAAGAAGTGGAAAAAGGCAGACGAGATGGCGCGGTGTTACATTCTGGCATCTATGTCAAATATACTACAACATCAGCATCAGGCCATGGCCACTGCTTATGATATGATGTGTAACCTCAAGGAACTCTTCGGACATTAGAGTAGAGCAGCTAGGCAGTTTGCTATAAAATGTTTGATGAATACAAAAATGGCTGAGGGTACACCATTAAGGGATCATGTTCTCAAGATGATGGGTCATCTGAATGAGATGGAGATCCTTGGAGCTGAAATCGATGGGGAATCCCAGGTCGATATCATTCTCGGGACTCTACCTAAAAGTTTTGACAATTTTTGCCTTAATTATAACATGAACAAAAGGTTGTATAGTTTGGCAGAACTTGCAAAAGAGCTACAGGGTACTGAATCTCTCTTTAAGCAGAGCGGTCATGTTTTTATTTCTGAAAAAGATTCTACTTCTAAGCCAAAAGGTGGTTAGAAGAATAATAACATTCAGAAACAGGCAAACTCAGCAAAGAAGGGCATGGGACCTCAAGGCGCGATGAAAAAGTCGAAAGGCAAATGTTTCAAGTGCAAAGGGTCAGGACATTGGAAGACTGATTGTCCACTTCTCAAACAAGGGAACAAAGAAGGTATATCTCATTTACTAGTAGTTGAAACATGTTTAGCGGTATTATCTACCGACACCTGGTGTGTAGATATAGGAGCCACTAATCATGTCTGCAATACATTGCAGGGGTTCCAAGAAACAAGACGGCTCAGTGATAGAGAGATATGCTTGTTCATGGGTGATGCTACAAAAGTATCGGTCGTTGCATTAGGAGATGTTACTTTATCTTTTGGTAGAAATAAGTCTTTAACATTGAGAGATTGTCTTTATGCACCTTCACTTAGAAGGAATTTAGTTTCTGTTTATATGTTAGTTAAGGATGGATATTCAGTTTATTTTAATGACAATATTGTTATTAGAAAGAATAAACATTTTATCTGTTCTGGTGTATTGGTTGATAATTTGTATGTCATTAATCCTATTTCGCCCACAATACAACTTATGAAAATGAATAATATATTATCTAACTTAAATAAGAGAAAAGAACCTTCTTGTATGAACCAAACATATCTTTGGCACTTGCGATTGGGGCATATTAACCTAAGAAGGATTCAAAGACTGGTTGAAGATGGACCTTTGAGTTCATTGGAAGTAGAGGCACTACCAGTTTGTGAATCCTGCTTGGAAGGTAAAATGACCAAAAAGTCTTTTACGACAAAGGGGTATAGGACCAAAGATGTGTTGGAATTGGTTCATTCTGATTTGTGTGGACCCATGACTATCCAAGCTAGAGGTAGCTTTGAATATTTTGTCACATTTATTGACGATTATTCAAGGTATGGATACATTTATTTGATGCGCCGTAAGTCTGAGTGCTTTGAGAAATTCAAAGAGTACAAGGCTGAAACTGAAAAATGTCATAGAAAATGTATCAAGTCATTATGATCAGATCGTGGTGGCGAGTACCTCTTTGGAGAGTTTAGGGATTATTTATCAGAGGCTGGGATTGCATCCCAATTGACTACACCTAGAACGCCCCAGCAGAATGGTGTTGCCGAAAGAAGGAATAGAACTCTTATGGAGATGGTTAGATCAATGATGAGTTATTCGGATTTGCCAGATTCGTTTTGGGGATATGCCTTAGAGACTGCAGCTTATATTTTGAACTTGGTTCCTTCTAAGTCAGTACCTCTTACTCCCATAGAGCTGTGGATTGGGTGTAAGCCTAGTCTGAAACATGTTCACATTTGGAGTAGTCCAGCATATGCGCTGAATGGGAAAGCAGATAAGTTGGAATCTCGTACATCAGTACGCTTGTTTGTAGGCTATCCAAGAGGAACGAAAGGAGGTTTATTTTATAGTCCTAAGGATCAGAAGGTCATTGTTAGCACCAATTCCTGATTCTTAGAGGAAGACTATGTGATGAACCATAAACCCACAAGTAGAGTTGTTCTAGAAGAACTGAGACGTGAGACACCAAGTACTTCAGTACCAACAGTACAAGAGGATGAACCACAAATAACTTCACAACTTGTCACAAATGTTACACCACAACCGATATTGCCTCGTCATAGTGGGAGGGTTGTGATACAACCTGATAGATATATATTCTTGGAAGAGTCGTCAGACTTCGTCCCTGAGGAACAAGATTATGATCCCTGTACCTACAATGAAGCACTCCAATATAAAGATGCAGAGTCTTGGCAAAAAGCAATGATATCTGAAATAGAATCTATGGATTCTAATCAGGTGTGGGAGTTTGTAGAACCATCCGTTGGTGTAAAAGCCATTGGATGCAAGTGGGTCTATAAGAGAAAAAGAGGATCAGACGGTAAGGTTGAAACCTTTAAAGCTCGGCTTGTAGCACTACAACAGATATGGGATATAATAGCGTGCTCCGAACGCTGTAGAATGTCTATTATAGCATATTGCGTCCGCTATAAATGCCCCCGCTATAATAATCCCATGTACAAGAACGCTATAAAAGTATAGCGTTCCAAAACGCTGTTGATGGTTTATAGCGTTTACGGCCGCTATAGAGCATATATAGCATTTTGAAACACTGTAAATTGCTTATAGCATTTGGGAACGCTATAGAGCTTTAATAGCATACATGAACGCTATTAATCAGTTGTAGCGTTCATGAACGCTATAAACCTTTTATAGTACTGGAAAACACTGTATAGGTTTTATAGCGTTTATGAATGCTATAGCTTATTAATAACATTTGTTTACGCTATAAATGTGTTATGGCGTTCCTGAACGCTGTTGAGTTATAATAGCGTTTCGTTTTATATATGCTATATATCTGCATTTCTTTCCTGCTATTATATTTGCAATAATAGCATGTCAGAATGCTATTGCAGAGTAAAAATTCTGTATTTGAAAATTTGCAGAATGCAGCCCACAGTTACACAAAATGCAGGTATTCAAATGTTTAAATGCGAATCAATCACAGAATGAAGTAGTACCAAACATATGTAGAACAACGAAGTAGTACCAAACATTCAAAATCCTTAATTTCTCCATGTAGAACAACGAAGTAGTACCAAACATATGTCCAAATATTAAACATTAACAGTGTGTCAGCTACATATATCCCAAAATGTTGACTATCTAACATTTAGCTCCCTTCGAGCCTATCCACAACCAAACCCCTCAGAAAGCATCCTCTTCCTTCATCCAACCTACACAAAAATAGGGAGGGAAAATAGAAGTAAAAATGACTGATTTAAACAAGGGACAAAATTGTTTTCAATGATATATATATATATATATAATGTTTTTTTAGATAAGTTCTGATTTGTCCACAAAAAAAAAAAATATATATATATATATAATGTTTTTTTAGATAAGTTCTGATTTGTCCACATGATGAGTCCTGCAGTCTCCTGGTGAATACTGGGATAAGACATTCAAGATAGGAATAAGTGATGAAGATAAAAGGATGCAAATTGCAAAGAGTAAATTCATCTTACTTACAGAGGGGTGAAGATAGGACGGCTGTGAGTGAGAAATCTAAAATGAATTTCTGGTGCCCTGTATGACCAAATTCAAGATTATAAAAATATCCAGTAGAATTAGATTTACTAATGATATTCAGATATCTGTGACAATAGATAGGGCTACAATGTTGAGGAAGGGTGGAGACCCTCTTGGAGTTGGCAGGGGATTTACCATTGATGTTGACTCTGATGACCTTCTCGACCAAGAGACCATTTATTCTTCAACTCATTGTGATCCAAATGCAAGAAAATAGAGTGATGATGAATGACAGGAAAATGGAGACCAGTGATGATTGTGAATGGGACCAATGGGTATAGATGAAGGATGAAGAGGAGAGATGTATGTGGTAAGGAGACATATTTTGAGGGGAAAACAAGTTTGGCATTCTATTTATAATTTATTTACAATCCATGTTGGTATTGCAGAAGCCTCACTATTTCAGGAAAACCCATTGACTTATCACAATTCTAAGCTTTCATGATCCAGCTGAGTAAATGGATGTACACACATATACTTTGCTTGAAACAACATGATACCAAGTTTGGCTTGAATATATCATTTGTATGTGTGTGTGGCACCACTATTATTTATATGAAACCACAGTTGTTGCATATATTGTTGATATAATCAGGGTTGGATACTTTATATGTTAGTGGTGTGCCTCAAAATGTTATCTAGGTATGAGACTTGTCGATTTATGGTAATGAGATACGTTTCACATTCTGTAAAGTATGTAAATCTGGAACATTTGTCTTCACCTATCAAGAGCTCCTATGCTAGTATTATGTTTGGCAGTCTGCCGATAGGTTTTGTCGAGTATAAGTGATGTCATCCTAAGACAGTTGAAGCCATGTTTCAAAACCTTTTGCAATAGTGAAACTGTCTTTTCTGTGTTCATGTATATCTTTCTCATTACCTACCCGAGAAGGGGGTGTGTTCTGTGTGTGTGGTTGGGGGGAAGGGGGGTTCCAGTTGTGTTGCTAGTCGATGGCCATCATAAAGCCTTAGTTATAGGAAATCGACCAATTGTAGGATGTATTAATGCAGCTACCATGAATAAATTAGGATAAAGGCTTTGTTATTATGCATTATGTAAAAATTTATGGGTTGCATTAAACCACCTACAAAGAGCTTCTTGAGTGCTAGTATCTTGACAATTCCCTATAGCAAATCTTTATATATGAGACTTTCTCAATCTATCATGCAATTAAAACTACTAGAACCCAGGATCAAAATTCATCATAATTGCAAAAAGGTTGAAGGGATGATGACCAGGTAGATAGAGAAATTACACTAAATTATAAACCAGTACATGAAATTATTCTTAAAACGAAACAAGTTACATGTGAGTTGCTTGATGCATGATGGACTTTAGCTGATATATACAGGACATTATTCTTAATACGATACAGACATACCTACCTCTGCTACAGAAATCTCTATTTGAATTCTCTCTATAACTACATGACGAATACTCTTGAAGAAAATATCGTTATTCACATGGGCACTGATCCAAGTCTCATGTTATCACCATTTACACCTCTCAGTAGTGGGTAGTGGCATCTTCAATCAGAGAGGAGAGGGCATCATTGTATGATGTTATGAATTGGGTGTCTTTGCAGTGATCATTACATTAAAAAATGGTTTAATTTCAAGATATTAATTTTGCTACAATCAAGAAATTTCATCTAGTCCTTAGTATTTTGTTCAGCAAAGTTGTACGATGCACGACACAGACATGGATCTGGATAAGGACACAATTTGGTATGGGATACAGAATTCTAGATGTGTACCATATAGTCATCTATGTTATACACTACTCTCATGAATACGGACACCATTTTTCGTATTTTTTTCCTTTACTGCAATACCTTTCACACAGTAAACATGCACGAGAATGAGTTCATAACATAATCACTTGATACTTTTAAATTTGTTCACATAGTTATGTCAATATTGCAATAAATGTGGATCCATCATGATTTGATTACTTCATGTGTAGTGGATTGTCATGAAATTTCACTCTGTTTCCAAGTATCTATTTGTCATGGCAGCAGATAATTTGAAGGATTACCTAATGGTGATTATGTGACAACAACCATTTATAATTTTAAGCCCCTCTCTCAGGAAACATCTTCAGCATATACAATACATAAAACAAAGTAACTTATTTTACAAGGAAAAAACAACCAGAAACAGAAAACCGTCTCAGAGTACAGTGAACTTACTTTGGCGCATCTACTGCATGGAGCGTCACATTGAACCATGTCAGGTCACTTCCTGTATCTACATCAAGACTGGAGGATTCTGAATGATAATAGATGTATAATAGTGTATTAAATATCAGTATGACATTTCTACTATTACAAATAATAGAGTCCTTGAAGAGACTTACCTACAAAACATCTTGTTCAGACATTTTCATACAGAACACACATCAGAAACATCGTTCAGACATGTTGGGGCCCCTCGTGTGGCTTCTAACTAGCGAGATCTTCCCTTTGGAGACCTGGTCGGTAAGGCAGAGTATTAGTGTCTCGGTGAACATATTATTCACCTTCCTCATCGCCCAGGAATTCCTCTCATTTTCTATTACGACAACTTGATCTTTTCTGCTGCGCATTTTGCAGAAGAGCTGGAGAGATTTTGGATCGTCGGACGAGCTGCATGAATCGAGTTCATCAATAGAGGATACCGACCCATTTTGTGTGAAACTAGTCAAGTGAAGCGACAGTTTCATGGGTAGTTTAGATACAACTTAAATCTTGAATATATGAGTGTTTGTTACGACATGGAACATGGAAGATGTGTTCGAAATTCTATGTTCTTATAAAATAGTAAAAAATCCAAGTGAAGTTAGTCTTAAATTTCAAGTGGCATGAAATGGTTTCTACATAACAAAAAACTAAATCATTTTTGAACTAGAATAACCAACATGAGACTGAATAGTAAGATGAAAAAATGGAATGCTATTTGCAGCAATGAAATGATGGTTCACTGACATTTGAACTGATACATATCTAGTTTAGATACAAGACAAGTATACCATTGGCTTATGTTTTCACCATAATGGTTCTCTTACATTTGATCCAATGACAAGAAACTTTGAAGTATCTTGTGTTCCCCCTCCCCACGATCTTTAGCATCACAAAGTATAATCTACACAATAAAGTCTCCTTTAAGGAAAAAACACACCAAAGAATAATACAAAACTAGCTAAAAATGCATAAATGACTAGCTATTACAAGAAAAAAAATATGTAAGCAACTTGAAATGAACAGACAGATTCAATCTGGATCACTATACAATAATTCGCAATCATTTAGGGTATATTTTCGTGCTCGAAGAGCAACAACCGCAATTAAAGAAGTCGACAAAACTGATAACTAGTTTAAATGAGAGCTTCTACATCAGTATGAATATATGAAATTGGTTAAGCAACATATCATAAATTCAAGAAGAACATAAAAACCAATAAGTTGGAAGGGGGGAAAATAGCTCTAGGAACTTTATTACGATTCAAAGAACTTTTTTGCTAAAGGTTCATGAAACTTTTTTGCTAAAGTTTCTAATAGATCAACCTAGGATTCTTAAGATTCAATCAATCCCTCAAATGCATGCCAATGTATTTCTTAAAAAAATTGTTTAGTTTACTTGTAAGAAATTGCTTCTGGTTTTTGTTGGTCTGCTCTTTAGTTCCAATTTCCGTTGGTACATTTAACAATACAATGGAAATACCAGCCACTAGGAACACTGACATGAGAATGCCAAAGGAAATTAGGTATGCATTAGGTTCCAAGAAGAGTTTCTACAGTCATATTTTGATTCATTTCTTATATCAAATAATGACAAAGAAGCAACAAAAATGGATATTATATTATACCTGTTATAGCAATCAAAGAACATAACAATCAATGGGCTCGACTCTGTCCTATGCCGCCCTTCCTCCATCTCCCCCTCCCGGTGGATCTCGACTCTGTCCTATGCCACCACAATCCTTATCGAATGTCTCTCGAAGTACTCAGACACCCACACCCCATCCCAACGTTGGCATCCACCAGCCAATCCGGGTCCTCCTCCTCCACCACCGCCCCTGCCTCCTCCTTCTCCATAAGAATTTTAGTAGGATCCTCCTTCCTGCTCAAACCGATATCCAAAAAAAGGAGAAGAAGAATCTAAAAACCCTAAAGCCCTAATCAAATTCAAAGAAAGATGTACCCGACGGAGGTCTTCCTCTTGATTGCTTCCTAGGTGATGGAGGAGGGCCTGTCGTGGCGGTTGGCCACATCCATGTGACTTTTTCATTTGCGAAGGCTTGGGCGACCTCGGAGGAGCCGAGAGTCCTGGTAGATGACGTGAGGAAGTGGTGGAGGTGCTCTATGCCGGCTCCATCTCCTTTGTGTCCTTCGCCCGTTCCATCTTCAGTTCGTCCTCCATTGCTAGAGGAGGAAGAAAAATTTGGGTTAGGGTTTCGGGATCTAGGGGTGGCAGGAGGAGAGAGAGAGATAGATAAGTTTTGGGAGAAGATTTTTGGAAAATGGAGAGAGCAGTTTTGGGGAGAGAATTTTTGAGAAATGGGGTTCCAGCGGGAAGAAGGGGGTGGGGTGCGGGTTTGGGAAAAAAATTGGGAGGGAGTAAAAATTTTCAATGAAAATTTAATGTGCGGACGAGGAGTTGAAGGATTGGGGGAGAATATATTAAAAAATTTCAACTCTATGTATGTACCTACGAACTCGCAATCCTTAAGGGGCGTTTTGTATGCGGAATACTATATAGCCGGGAATTCTATATTTCCGGGAATCAAATTCCAAGGAATTAAATTTCCTGAAAAATTACATTCCCATGTTTGGTGACAATATAAATATTTCGAAAAAAATAAAAATAAAAATAACGAAAAAAAGGACAAATATAAAAAAAACGGTAAAAACATAAAAAATCGGTAAAAACGAAAAAAATAGTAAAAATGACAAAAAATCGGTAAAAACGATAAAAACGATGAAAAATGACAAAAAATCGGTTAAAACGACAAAAACGACCAAAAACGACAAAAAATGTATAAACGACAAAAAATAACAAAAAAAGGGTAAAAAACGACAAAAATAACCAAAGCACGACAAAAACGACATAAAACCGATAAAAAGGACAAAAAATCAAAATGCGGCAAAAACGACAAAAAACAGCAAAAAAATCAGTTGAAAACGACAAAAAATCGGTTTAAAAAAAACAAAAAAGTCGGTTAAAACGACAAAAAATAACCCAAAAATAATCAAAAAGTGACAAAAAGACAAAAATAAAGGGTAAAAACGACAAAAAAATCGCTTAAAACGACAAAAAAATTGGTAAAAACAACAAAAAAAATTACAAAAAAGCGATAAAAACGACAAAAAATAATCAAAAAGTCACAAAAAAGACAAAAAATGGATAAAAATGACAAAAAATCGCTTAAAAACGACAAAAATTTGGTAAAGATGACAAAAAAGCGATAAAAACGACAAAAAATAATCAAAAAGCTCCTATAACTTATTTTTTAATATAAAATAGAAAACTGTGTTGCTTCTCCTATGATTAGAACAGTAGATAGTTCAATTGTGAGCATTCAATTAACTCGGTTAACCGAATCGAATTACCAAATACCGAATTCGACCGAAAATCGAATAACAAAAATTGAAACCGACCGAAATATCCCGTACCGAACCAAACCGAACGGAATAAATCTGTTCAATTTTCAGTTTATTTGGTTTGACCAATATTCCAGTTTATTTATAATTTTTTTGTCAATATATATAGTAACTAAATATACAAAGATATATTTCGTATATATATTACTAAATTTTCTTATTCGGTTTACCAGGGAGAGGAATTTTCGATAAAATTTCTGAAAGGTTAGTGGGATTAAACCGAAACCAAATCCTAAAACCGAAACTGAAACCGAATAAGAAATTTTAGTATTTTCGAAACCGAAACCGAATTTTTCTCAAACCAAACCGAATCTCTTATTCGGTTAGGTTCAGTTCGGATTTCGGTCCAAAAATCGAATAATGCTCACCCCTAGACATACGAGCATGGCAACGTTCAGAAAAAATTATACCTTTAATAGCGTTCATAACATGCTATATAAAGTTCTGTTAACAGCACTGCATAATGAACGCTATTGATAATGACATTCTAATAGCAAGGAGCCTTCAATGCTATAGATAAACTGCTATTGTATGAATGTTTAATAGCACTTCAATATGAACGCTTGTGGATGATTATATTATAATAGCAGGGAGACTCGAACGCTATAGATAAACTGCTATTGTATTCTATTTTAATAGCACTGTGGAAGGAACGCTATTGATTATGGCATTCTATAGCAGGGACGCTTGAACGCTATAGATAAACTGCTATTGTATACCCTATTTGTTGTAGTATAGCAAAATGTTTTACTCAAAGAGAGGGTATCGATTCTGAGAAAACCTTTTCTCCTGTAGCCATGCTTAAGTCTATCCGAATTCTTTTATCTATTGTAGCTCATCTCGATTATGAGATTTGGCAAATGGATATGAAGACAGCTTTCCTTAATGGAAGTCTAGAGGAAGACTTCTATATGAAGCAACCGGACAGGTTCATTGAAAAGGGCCAGGAGCATCTTGTTTGTAAGCTCAAGAAGTCCATTTATGGACTTAAGCAAGCTTCCAGATCTTGGAACCTATATTTTGATCAGGTGATAAAATCGTATGGATTTGATCAATGTTAGGATGAATTATGTGTATACAGAAAGTGTGACGGAAATGTGGTGGTGTTCCTAGTACTTTATGTGGATGACATCTTGCTCATTGGAAACAATGTGATGGTGTTATCTGATGTAAGGGTATGGTTATCCAAACAGTTTGATATAAAGGACTTGGGAGAAGTAGGTCACATCCTTGGGATCAAAGTTCTACGAGATCGCAAGAAAAGGATGTTGGGCTTATCCCAAGCTTTTTATATCGATACTGTACTAACTCATTTTAGTATGCAAAATTCTAAGAAAGGTTTCATACATTTTAGGCATGGAATTACTCTATCAAAGGAGTAGCTCAGAGGACACCTAGAGAGATAGAGAACATGAAGGCAGTTCCATATGCTTCAGCAGTAGGAAGCTTAATGTATGTAATGCTATGTACGAGACCAGACTTCTGCTTTGCCGTAGGCATGGTCAGCAGATATCAGTCTAACCCAGGACAAAAGCACTGGACTGCCGTAAAGCATATTTTGAAGTACGTGAAAAGGACTAAAGAGTATATACTAGTTTACCAGGCAGATAGTTTAGTTCCCTTGGGGTATACAGACTCAGATTTTCAGTCAGATAGGAATTCCAGGAAATCTACCTCAGGTTATGTGTTTACTTTGGGAGGTGGAGCTATTGTATAGAGGAGTATCAAGCAAAAATGTATTGCTGATTCCACCATGGAAGTCGAGTATGTGGCAGCCTCTGAGGCAGCTAAAGAAGCAGTTTGGTTAAGAAACTTTCTGTTGGACTTAGATGTGGTACCTAGTTTGCCTAAGACTATTACACTTTATTATGACAATAGTGGTGCAGTTGCAAACTCGAAGGAACCATGAGCCCATAAGACTGGCAAACACATTGAGCGCAAGTACCACCTGATACGAGATTTCGTAAAGAAAAGAAAAGTTGCTGTGATCAAGATAGCATCAGCCGACAACCTAGCTGATCCCTTGTAGCTCCCCTTTCCGGAATTTTGAAATATTTTATTTATTTATTTGATTTAAATGGTAAATTATGTTTTTATAAATAATTATTTAGTTAATTATTACGATAGATGATTTTTTTGCCATATTGGAGTTTTGGAGTACAAGACGACTAGGAATCATGGCACGGATAGTGCAGTGGCGTGCTTTGACTAGTGTTTAGCTATGGTAGGGAAAGGCCGAGCCATAATGACGTCCTAACTAAGAAAACTAGGCTAAGTTGTGACATGATCATTATGAATATTTTAATTATTAGTTATTATTGTTGTTTGACGTTTAGGAGACCCGGTTGTACCAAACTAGTCAAACTGAATCCGAACTGAGCCCAAGCCCATGTAGTCATGCGGGACGTCCTACGAACTTCGTGTTGATGTATCTTGGTGTGATGGTGTCGAATTCCCTTTTAATTATCCTATGAATATTTTCTAAGCATTTTAATTAAATATTATAAAATACCGTTATTAGTTGATATTCAATGGTAATTGTATATATTGTGTCCTTGTACGTTTTGGATTATTAGGCTGTATATGTAAAGTTGTATGTACACCCGTTATTGGTTTATTAAATTTCGTTATTATTATTATTATTATTATTATTATTATTATTATTATTATATTATTTTAGTATCAAGGTTATTATATATAATATTTTTACTATTATTGGTAATATTATATTTGTCAAATAAACGACATATATATATATATATATATATATATATATATATATATATATATATATATATATATATATATATTCGTATTTATATTGATAGGCCCTCTAATAGAATATATTAGGATTCTATTTAATTTATGGAGAGGATTCTATAAATATATATGTCACGCCCCAGAACCAGAATACTGGAGAGCGGGGGCAGACATAGCCAGCTACGTATATTGAAATAGAATACATCTCAACTATACGGTCACGGCTGTCTAGATATGAGGATTTACTACAAGCCAACAGTCTCTTAAGGTCAAGCCTATTGTCTCAATCTCAAGCAAATAATATAATTACAAGATGTTTGACCACTAAATATACAATAAAAGGCGTCCCAAATATTACATATCAGCTGATCATGAAGCTAGTCGTACAAAATGTGAGGACTAGCAAGAGTTTAAGTCATACATGATCAACCCTAGGATTTGTCAATCATGTTTACAGTCCGTAGGCAGACAGTAAGTAAAGTGCATCGAGCTAACAGGTGCTCGTCAGTTAAACGCCTCAAAGAGTAACTTTACAATAGAGTGAGCGAAACAAAATAGAAAACCCACTCGTAGCCCGGGTTCCTTCTAGTCGCCACCATTGGGCTGGAAGCTTGGTAGATCCTCGGGAGCTGCTCCGAAATTTGGCCATACAAAACCTGCTGGGTCAACCCCAGAAAGAGCAAGTGCCACAAGGAGGCCACGAAATAAGAACAAAGCCAGCAACCAGCACAAGAAAAATATAATATTAAGACTAGAATTTACGAAAAAATATGGCAGGGTGATATACGACGAGATAACCATGGGACTATTCCGATAACCAGGTTACAACCCGTAAACCAAACAAGGACCGGGGTTGTAACCCTTCATCTGAACAGAACTTGGTTTCCACCATTTATCGGCAAGATAAGTAATGTAAGTAATCAAGACAGAAAGCAATCTTGCATGGGATTAAGACATGACTAGACTGGTTGTACCTCATTCAATCAATCACGGCCAAGCAGATCCTACGACTTACTACTTTAACTAACTAGGGTTATCACAGGCCTAATTACTAACAAGATGCAGTAAGATTGTTCCACAGCCACAAGCCCTGCAGACCATCCAGGCTACCCAGGACAAAGATTAGGGTTGAATTCAGGTGGGTACATCGTCAGGAGACACATGTACCCTTAGGTGACTTAGAGGGTGCAACACTCGACGGTGCGCTGGAAATGTGCCCTACTCGACGGCAGGCTACAGATCCCAAGAGCGCCCAGGTAACGGGATTGCCTGTAGCTGTGTCGTCTCTTCATGACTACTGAGTTATTCTAGTTATTAAGCTTAATCCATTTTAGTAGGTACTCCTGACCGTGGTACTCAGGAGTCCCCTCCTAGACATGATGCAAGACAGGACAAGTGGATTTAACAAGCAAGCAAGAAGAACCACCCACGGTGTCAAGGCAGGTCAAGTTAAATTATCAAGATAAATCATGTCAGGGTACTTGTCAGGAGTGCGCCACGACGGGCCACTATCATGTCAGGTTGGTCATGTCAGGAGTGCACCACTACGGGTCACTGTCGTGTTATGCTAGTTCATTGTCATACCATGCCATGTACAATAGTCATTCCAAACATATTAAGTAAAATCAAGTTCATGACAAAAGGCACTAAGGATATAAAATGGGCATAAAATATCTAATAAAATATCAATATATAGGGCTATAGAAGAGCCAAGCTTAAAGAAATAAGACCAAAACTCCAAGAGCCAATCGGTTAAGCAAGGGGTCAGGGGAGCAGCGTACGAAAAAGTTACGCACGCTGAGAGAGCAATGTACGTGAAAAGTCACGTACACTACAGGGAGCAGCATAGGTGAAAAGTCACGCACGCTACAGGGAGCAGCGTAGGTGAAAAGTCACGCACGCTACAGGGAAGCAGCATAGGTGAAAAGTCACGCACGCTGAGAGAGCAATGTACATGAAAAGTCACGCACGCTACAGGGAGCAGTGTAGGTGAAAAGTCACGCACGCTGAGAGAGAAATGTACATGAAAAGTCACGCACGCTACAGGGAGCAGCGTAGGTGAAAAGTCACACACGCTCAAGGAGGCAGCATACGTAAAGTCACGCACGCTCAAGGAGGGCAGCATACGTGAAAAGTCACGCACGCTCAAGGGAGCAGCTGCGTGAAAAATCATGCACGCTCAAGGAAGCAGCGTACGCAGCGCTAAAGAGCGCACGTAGCTCAGGGTGTGTAAGCTAAGTAGCTCTGCACACTGCTCACAGTCTCCTCCAAACAGCAAGAACACCATGGCTAAACTCAAGGCTTCAAAATTCATAACTTGGCCATCCGAGCTCCAAATCCAGATTTCCAAAGTTCCAACTTGGGTAGAATTGAATGCTCTTCCACATGGAAACATCAAAAACCCATAAAATCCAACTTAAGTAGCTCAAACCATGCAAAATCCGAAAATAGATATAACTTAGATATACAACAATGGAGGCTCCAAATCACAAAAATCCAAGTTCTAATGTTGATCACCATATCCTAATCTATCAAATGGACAAGGAAAAGAGGGTTCTCATGTAGTGGCAAGATGCACTTGCCTAGGGTTGGGAGAGTTGTGTTGAGGAAGGAGAAGAAGAAGAAGAAGAAAATAAATGGTGGTTATTAGGAGAGAGAGTGGTAGGTGAGGATATAAAGAGGGGGAGTTGTGGTGGGTTGAGGGTGTAGCATATGTTAAGGTGATCCAACTCACATAAACCGAACCAGACCAACCCAATAAAACCGAGCCATGAGAAAACCCAAAATACGAGAAATACTGAAATCCTACAAGTTGAGAAAAATAAAAATACATGCCAAAATCCAGATACGAGTATAAATACGAAATACGGGAAATATGGGAAATGAGGGTGACAATATATATAAATAAATAAAAGTATATACATAAATATATATAGAAATATATATTTTGTCATATATGTATCATATATATAGATATAAATATATAAGTATATACGTACAAATGTGTAGTTGTATATATATAAATATAGAATATAATTATATATGTGTGTGTATGTATAAATAAGTATGTATATAAAAATGTGTGTAAATATACATGTATACATGTACATAAGTACTTATGTATATATATATATATATATATATATATATATATATATATATATATATATATATATATATATATTTATATATTTATACATATAAATATATATATTATATATATATATATATATATATATATATATACATATATATATATATATAAAATATATATATATATATATATATATATATATATATATTATATATATATATATATACATATATATGTATATATGCATATTAGCAAATAAATGAAAAAGAATAGAAAGAAATAAGCAAACCCCCAAACCAGTGAGCCCAACAACCAGCCCAGGGGCTCACTCCCTAGGCTCGAGCCCGAGAAAGCAGTAGAATTTCCTCAACACAGTTAGAACACGACTGCACAAGCGCTTATATACAACTGCATATATATAATGGAAGAGCGGAGAAACCGAGAAGAAAAACCCTAGCGCCACAACCTCTTAGCCATGGGCGACCCACCCGCGACCTCCAGGCGGGCGCGCGCCACCGCAGGTGCCGCCCTAGGCCGCCGCCGGCCGGCCGCGGCTGGCCGCGCACGCGTGCAGACGTGGGAGAGATGCGTCAACAGCCGCAGCACGGGGCTGGATTCGCGACGATGTATCGTCGTACACATTCATCCGTTTCTCGAGCCCCTTGCGCAGGTATACTCACAACCTATACGGCTTCGATTTTCTTCTAATAGCTTGTAGGATAAAGACCTAGGTTGCTCGATAAATCGCTCCAAACATGGCAAAAAACCTGTCCAAAAAACAGGACATATAACAATCCATGAACCCACATTGACGGATCGTTTTGATCAATCCAGTCCAATATTAGAAAAACTTTTTGAAGACACTTTTTGACAACATGTAGGGCTTCGAATTCCTTCTTATGAAAATTGATTTCATCGACTACGTGCCGAGAAATCGGATTCCGAAGTTTCCCAAAAACCTATTTTAAAAACTAGAAAATTGTTCCACACGACGTGCATCCCGCCATTTCGGGCGATGTGGTCGCGAACCGAAAGCTTCGAAAGCTGCGTAACGGCTTCATGGTCGTGTGGGCTTTGGCGGAAATCAAATTGGTCGCGTGTGCGTGACGAATTTGATGCGTATCCGTCGAAATTCACCGTATCGTGTACTTTGCAAATTCTCCAATTACTTTGTGCACGCTCGTCAGATCGAGATGAAACTTGTGCCAATAGGACCGTATTGTTTTTCTGGTCCTGTATGCCAATTTTGGTCCGATTCTGAGACAGTTGATAAAATCGTCGTTTTGTGGGCCCCACGGTCGCACTCAACGGGCGATTTTGTGTACGGCCCGCCGGAATCCAACTTTGGACATACGGTTGGGTTCGTATCGAAAAACTGGATCCGTAGACATGTAGTTTGACGACTTTAGATACCGTTGACTCTGGCACGCTTTTCGGTGCAAAGCGGGTCCAACGGCGGACATCATTTTTGTTCGAAATTACCGTTTTGCCCCTGTGTCCAGAATTGGACTTAAGGACAGGCAATCCTAGCTAATTTGGCTATTCTGAGAACGTTAATACTATTTATTTCAGCATCCGGAGACTTCTACATGTGTTGACTGATTGTGGCTCTTTGAGTGGTATGGTATTATTGGTTTCTCCAGCTAAGGACCTCAGGCAAGTGCACTTTCTGATTGCTTTCCGATTCATTGTTGTCTTTTTATTTCATGTCTATAGATATATCTTGGTGCTTGTTGACACGCTCGTCACACGGAGTGTAGCACCCAGTTTCCCAAATGAGGATAATTTTGAAATTTCGTGTTTATAATTATTTTAATAATAATATTTAATTCATGATATAATTTTTGGTGATTTTAAATCATTTTAAAATTATTTAAATTAATGACTTGTGGTTTTGACGTTTTGCTAGTTTGCCCCTAGAGACTGTTTGACCTAGAGCCTAACCATGTGATTATGATATTTTAATGTCATTTTTGGCCTAAGGATATTTTTGCATTTGACCTTTTTGAATTATTTTGATATTATTTTATTATTTATGATATTGTTTTGGGGTTATTTGAGTCGGGTTCGAATTTTAACTCAATCCGACTTGAAACGGGGACCCGGGGGTAGTTTGACTCTAGTGGGACCCACACACTAGTTAGGCATGGCCCACATAATATTAATTTTAGTCCACATGATAGAAATATTTTAGTTAGAGGTTAGAATAATTATTATGGATAAGGTTAGTGTGATTAGAGACTTTAGAATGACTAATTTAGCCCAACCAATTAGCCCTTTCCTAATACTCATAGAATTGGTTAGTGGGGGCATTTTGGGCCTTACCATAATAGGACAAATAGTCCCATATGTCCAGCCACTTTGGGAGAGGATAGGCTCAAGTTAT
This sequence comes from Iris pallida, assembly GCA_029216955.1. Lineage (NCBI taxonomy): Eukaryota > Viridiplantae > Streptophyta > Magnoliopsida > Asparagales > Iridaceae > Iris > Iris pallida. The sequence continues at coordinate 3,459,682 of JANAVB010018799.1, forward strand.
TTCATTATTCTCATCCACACTCTCTCTCTTGTTCTTCCCCAAATTCCTAGAGAGCAATCCCTAGCAATTTCTCTACCAAATCATTCTATTTCACCACCAAATCTTCTTCTTTCCTTCTCCATTCTAGCCAAGGAGGAAGCTACCCAAGTTTGGGAGGATTCGAAGCTCGTTCGTGTCCTTTTGGAATCTTTACGTGTCGGTGTCGCTCCGGGAAGGCTTTTTTCGATTCGATCTACCGGGAGGTATAAATCCCTTCTCCTTTTCATTTTCTCATGCATATAGGTCTATTTTGAACCCATAGAAATGACCCCATAGTTGTATCTCCATTTGTGTCCATTTTGTGTCCATTTGGAGGTCATAGGAGTGTCCTTTGTGTTGTGGTTGTGTCCATGTGGGAAAATCCCAAATTTGGACACACTATGTGTTGTTGTTATGTATGAATAAATTATTACATGTTTAATCTCATATTTTTGTATTGGAGATGTGTTCTATAGTGTCTCATATATACATATTAGTGTAGAGAGTGAGTTCTTTATATATTATGTTATATACTTGTGTTCTTTTGTCTCAAACTACCTAAATCCGTCATAATTTTTATCCCCGTTTTTAATTTCAGCCCTAACTTAGAAATGTCATAACGTCTAGCTCAAAGCTCGGTTTAATCTTCCGTTTTTTTTAAAAGAAGCGTATTGAAGTTAGCTTTCCAAAACATGTATTAATAGGCCTAATTCTTTCCGTAACTTTCTGGAGAATTATTTGAGTGTCAGCTGTACGAAAAACAAATGCGTTCTCGGTGTTTTCGTGATTCCGGGAGTTTCCGGAAACGAAAACGCGATCCGTTTAAAGTTTCGGAAAGCTAACACATAGATCTATAACATACTTTAATCTTAAATTTTAATTCATGCTGAGATAGTACAGTATTGATTATTAGTAGGAGTTACTATTCGGCATATGCATTTTGTGCACCCTTGTGTGTAATATAATATTCTATTTGATTTTAACCCATGTTAATGTATATACATTATGTAATTAAATAGAGAATACAAGCATGAGTAAATGGTTAAATAAATGATGTATGAGGTATAAGTATCCTATCTAATGTAAGCATGTATAAGTATGGCTTGTAATGAATATGTAGGTTCCATAGTATGTAATGTATGGTGCATATAGTGGTGCAAGAGAATAATGAATGATGAATGAATGCAAGCATGAATGTAATGTAATAATAGATGTAATGTATGCAATATATAAGTTAATAAGATGTAATGTTCTATGTTAACACAAATCCTATATTACCTCATGTACCCCCTTACACTATGTTGACACTATCACACTTGACACATTGTTCACTTACACTTTGACACTCTTTGATATGTATACACTATGTATGCCCATTTAACCCTCACTTGTCCTTTTGCCATATTCACATACACACACATAGCCTCTTAAATAAGTATTTATGAATATAGTTAACTTAGCTATGTATGTATATTATATATATGTTAGCATATTGTGTTGTAATATATAAGTTTATATAACCATTTGAAATACCATGATTATAGACCTAATATTGAATACCAATATATGCATGTGTATATATGTGTAGACATGTATAGCTTAAAGTAATAGATTACCTAGTGTATATCTAATGTGAATTCTTGCCTATTTGAGTATTGAATAATTGCATGCTATATAGAGTTGGGTGTATGTTGGCTTGTATAGCCTTGTATTGATGTGTGCTTGCTAGGATAGTCTTGGTTAGGCCTAGTAAGACTTACTGGGTTAGGACATGACCTAGTTTGACCTAGTTTGACTAGTACAGTTGACCAGAGTTGACCAAGGGTTAACTTTGGCCTAGTTTGACCTAGATTCACGTAGAATGCATTATAGTACTTTATATTACCCTTCTGGACATGTTGTGACTTGTGCTGTTCTAATTAGGAGCCAGACACCTTGTAACCTGTGTTGCTTTAAATAGGACTCTGTGGCTTCAGTTGGACCCCATATACTTATCAGCTGTTCAGGTTATCAGACGAGTACATTCTCTGATAGTTCTTTTATTTACTTGTCAATTACTGTACTTCAGTTCTAGTTAGTTGTATGCGATTCTCTGTTACAACACGTGTGGATATTACTGGATTCATGTATACGACATACATTTATTTTCTGGCCTCTATTACTGGTATCATCATTTCCGGCTTCTATTACTGGAATCACCTGCTGGAATCATTTACTAAAATTATTTACTGGAATCATTTACTGGTATCATTATATTTTGGCTGGACTCATCTTGAATCATTGTGTCGGAATTCTGGATTCACTTGCTGGGAGGGGAAATACTAGAGTAAGACATGTAGACATACCCCATTACTGGAATCACCCCTACTGGAATCTACTGGAATGATAGCCATCTCTCGCCTGATCAGTAAGAGGTGTGCCGGATTACCTACAGCCGTTTACATGTCGATCTCGGTATTTTAAAACACACTGTTAGAGTATAGGCTGGACTCACCCTGGAATCATTGATCACTATAACTGGAATCGTCCCTTACTGGATTCATCTTGTATTAGATTCATCTTGTACTGGACTTACATTGGAGTTACACTGGTCTACATTGTTGTCTGGACTTTATATCATATTACCCTGGTTCAGCTAGTTCTATTTTTACAGACTTCATTGCTATGATTCTTCTCTTGTTTAGTTATTTACTTTCCTTGCACCTTATCTGTCTTTCTTACCATCACCTGAATATAAACTGCTATTTTCATCAATACAACTGCCTATAACTGCTTTATAGTTCTCTGTCATTTACTTGGGTTTTCTAGATGAGATGTGCTCGTTCCTGTCCTGACTGGACCTGTTGATAAATTTTACAGATAGCTTGGAGGTTGCCTGCTAGCCTAGAGGAGACACCTTAGAGGTTGTTTAGATAGTTATTTCATTTGTCTGGAGTTGTATTTACTTTGTGGATTACTGTATTTGAGTTTTGAGATGTATTTCTGGGTTTTTGTATCTTAGACACTTAGACTTCTATCTCCCGTATCTCTTTGGATTTTATGTTTTATCTAACCTTATCGTGCTCTACCTTAAATGTGATTGAGACAGTATCTGCTTAGCATTATATTGTTAGATGATGTGACCTAGGACAGCGTTCTACTGCCGACACTGCGACATAGGCTGGGCGTTGTTACGTTCTCGTACCCTAACAGTGGGTACGGGTCGTGATACGTTTCTAGTGGTGGCCCATGTAGGTCGAGTTTATGTAGTGGTATTCGAACTTGAGTACCACTACAGCCTGCAGTAGGAATAGGGTATATCTTAAAGGTTCTCAATCACAGTTAGGAACCCTTGAGAGATTCCCGGAATGACCCTTAATAATCTTATTTTAACTTCGATTTGAGAACTCTTTTTTCCCTTGATTTGATTTATTTTTACTTACTGTTGTTAAATTTGATTTTGATGGATTATGGTTGAATTTGAGTTGTATTCATTAATTTTGATGAATGATTGTCGAATTTTGAATCTTGATGATAGCTGTTGCATCCGAGTTGTATTTTGATGGATTTTTGTTCATTTTGAATTTTGAAGTTCGTTGATAAATTTGATTTGATTTATGGGTATTCATTGTTGATTTAATTTAATTTTTTTTGACAAGATAAAATTATATGGGCTAGGTCATCTATGTTATGGAATCTAGTCTTCTATAGTCACATTAGCCAGCATGGTGAGGACATATAGTCTGACTCTGGATATATTTTTCGGGTGTGGGAATTTAAGGTTTTCGCAGCCAAGCTAGCGGTACCGCGAAAATGTTAAATACCACGATTCTAGAGGTATGTGCATAAGTCAAGGACTCTGTGATTATCGTAGCCTTGCTTACTAGTATGACGGGAATTTAGAGTACCATAATTTTGGATAGACGCATATGATTATCAGATTGTACCTTAAATATTTTCAAGCATGTTTCTCTACTTTGATGCAGTCCTTCAAAAAGAATTATTATTTATTTTGCTTTGTTTTGCTTCTAATTATTTAACTTAGGAGTAGCTTGTGTAACTTCTTGCTATGAGTTTCTTCTTAATACAATGAATCGATAATTTTGCTAGACTTTATCTTGGATTTGATATTTAGCTCTGGTTTCAAAATGGTTCCTTCTTTTAGGCAAATAAGCAAACAGCTTTTATCGTTATTTTCTTCTTGCTATTATTCTAGTATTGAATAATAATAATAAAACTGCCTTGATTTCGTCAATCACCTATTTTGCGATCTTGGTAGGAATCTAAATGTTGGTCTTAACTTAGAATTAATTTTTTTTGGGACATGAGAATATATGAGTATATTTATATAGTGGACACTTGCCTGATACGTATGCATGCTACACTTGATTTTCCACCTATCTAAATACATATTAATATGTTGTTAATGTTAAAATTTTCAAAACTCCAATATTTCTGGTTTTCTGCTTTTCCAGTTTAAATTCGTAATTTAAATATAAATTTCATGTTATTAGTTTTGTCTACATAACTGCACATTTATGATATCTGCAGAGTTTTAATTTTTAGAGAAATTGGTTAAGTTATGTTAAATTTGTAAAATCTGAGACTGCATTATGTTAATATTACACTGGTTTAAATGTTAGCTTATTTTCATATTTTGTATGTAAATGCTGAACTAAAACTGGGTTTAACCTTTCAATACTAAGCTATAACCCTGTACAAGGACACACACACACCCTAACTTAGTATACGCTGTCATGTAACCTAACCTTTCCTATCTATGTTATGATCACATACTTGTATAGATATATATAGAGCTTAGGCATACATGTTATAATATATGTATATACATAACTAAATCTCTACCTCTTATAGATGTTTATGGTTAGCCATGCATGTTATGATTAAATAGGTTGTGTATTGTAGGTTGTTAACCCATATGCCATGAGTAGTGTAACATGATAGCTCATATACAATTTCAAGTATATTTCACATACACCCATACACACACAAACCACATAACATTACATAATGCAAGTTTTTTCTCTCTAACGCTCTCTCTGTATATATATATTGTGATTTGGATTTCAATGCAAGTGATTTTCAATTCCTTAATTTTTGAATTTGATTTTCTGTACCCTTTTTCAGATAATTGGTAGTTACCTTTATTTTGTTTTGATAAGTACCAGTTTCATATAGGATGGTAGACCACCTTACAGTTTTGATGGTTTGTTGTTTCTGTAACTTCTCTAGTTTAGCAGCCTAAATTGCTTGTATGTTTTGATACCCTATGACCGTTTCGGTTAGCATGACTAGTATACCTAGATGAGACTTTCACTATCACCGTATGCCATGACCCTGTATGTCGTCCTTTTGATCACATGATTTGTTTTAATCTGGGACTTTGATTGTGGGGGTTTGACCTAGAGGGAGTATGGATATTTTAATTTCGATGACGAAATTTTTCTAAGGTGGGTAGAGTTGTAGCACCCAGTTTCCCAAATGAGGGTAATTTTGAAATTTCGTGTTTATAATTATTTTAATAATAATATTTAATTCATGATACAATTTTTGGTGATTTTAAATCATTTTAAAATTATTTAAATCAATGACTTGTGGTTTTGACGTTTTGCTAGTGAAACCCTAGAGACTGTTTGACCTAGAGCCTAACCATGTGATTATGATATTTTAATATCATTTTTGGCCTAAGGATATTTTTGTATTTGACCTCTTTGAATTATTTTGATATTATTTTATTATTTATGATATTGTTTTGGGGTTATTTGAGTTAGGTTCGAATTTTAACTCAATCCGACTTGAAACGGGAACCCGAGGGTAGTTTGACTCTAGTGGGACCCACACACTAGTTAGGCATGGCCCACATGATATTAATTTTAGTCCACATGATAGAAATATTTTAGTTAGAGGTTAGACTAATTATTATGGATAAGGTTAGTGTGATTAGAGACTTTAGAATGACTAATTTAGCCCCAACCAATTAGCCCTTTCCTAATACTCATGGAATAGGTTAGTGGGGGCATTTTGGACCTTACCATAATAGGACAAATAGCCCCATATGGCCAGCCACTTTGGGAGAGGATAGGCTCAAGTTCATTTCATTATTCTCATCCACACTCTCTCTCTTGTTCTTCTCCAAATTCCTAGAGAGCAATCCCTAGCAATTTCTCCACCAAATCATTCCATTTCACCACCAAATCTTCTTCTTTCTTTCTCCATTCTATCCAAGGAGGAAGCTACCCAAGTTTGGGAGGATTCGGAGCTCGTTCGTGTCCTTTTGGAATCTCTACGTGTCGGTGTCGCTCCGGGAAGGCTTTTCTTCGATTCGATCTACCGGAAGGTATAAATCCCTTCTCCTTTTCATTTCCTCATGCATATAGGTCTATTTTGAACCCATAGGAATGACCCCATAGTTGTATCTCTATTTGTGTCTATTTTGTGTCCATTTGGAGGTCATAGGAGTGTCCTTTGTGTTGTGGTTGTGTCCATGTGGGAAAATCCCAAATTTGGACACACTATGTGTTGTTGTTATGTATGAATGAATTATTACATGTTTAATCTCATATTTTTGTATTGGAGATGTGTTCTATAGTGTCTCATATATATATATTAGTGTAGAGAGTGAGTTCTTGATATATTATGTTATATACTTGTGTTCTTTTGTCTCAAACTACCTAAATCCGTCATGATTTTTATCCCCGTTTTTAATTTCAGCCCTAACTTAGAAATGTCATAACTTCTAGCTCAAAGCTCGGTTTAATCTTCCATTTTTTTTAAAAGAAGCGTATTGAAGTTAGCTTTCCAAAACATGTATTAATAGGCCTAATTCTTTCTGTAACTTTCTGGAGAATTATTTGAGTGTCAGCTGTACGAAAGACAAACGCGTTCTCGGTATTTTCGCGATTCCGGGAGTTTCCGGAAACGAAAACGCGATCCGTTTAAAGTTTCGGAAAGCTAACACATAGATCTATAAAACACTTTAATCTTAAATTTTAGTTCATGCTGAGATAGTACAGTATTGATTATTAGTAGGAGTTACTATTCGGCATATGCATTTTGTGCACCCTTGTGTGTAATATAATTTTCTATTTGATTTTAACCCATGTTAATGTATATACATTATGTAATTAAATAGAGAATACAAGCATGAGTAAATGGTTAAATAAATGATGTATGAGGTGTAAGTATCCTATCTAATGTAAGCATGTATAAGTATGGCTTGTAATGAATATGTAGGTTCCATAGTATGTAATGTATGGTGCATATAGTGGTGCAAGAGAATAATGAATGATGAATGAATGCAAGCATGAATGTAATGTAATAATAGATGTAATGTATGAAATATATAAGTTAATGAGATGTAATGTTCTATGTTAACACAAATCCTATATTACCTCATGTACCCCCTTACACTATGTTGACACTATCACACTTGACACATTGTTCACTTACACTTTGACACTCTTTGATATATATACACTATGTATGCCCATTTAACCCTCACTTGTCCTTTTGCCATGTTCACATACACACACATAGCCTCTTAAATAAGTATTTATGAATATAGTTAACTTAGCTATGTATGTATATTATATATATCTTAGCATATTGTGTTGTAATATATAAGTTTATATAACCATTTGAAATACCATGATTATAGACCTAATGTTGAATACCAATATATGCATGTGTATATATGTGTAGACATGTATAGCTTAAAGTAATAGATTACCTAGTGTATATCTAATGTGAATTCTTGCCTATTTGAGTATTGAATAATTGCATGCTATATAGAGTTGGGTGTATGTTGGCTTGTATAGCCTTGTATTGATGTGTGCTTGCTAGGATAGTCTTGGTTAGGCCGAGTAAGACTTACTGGGTTAGGACATGACCTAGTTTGACCTAGTTTGACTAGTGCAGTTGACCATAGTTGACCAAGGGTTAACTTTGGCCTAGTTTGACCTAGATTCATGTAGAATACATTATAGTACTTTATATTACCCTTCTGGACATGTTGTGACTTGTACTGTTCTAATTAGGAGCCAAACACCTTGTAACCTGTGTTGCTTTAAATAGGACTCTGTGGCTTCAGTTGGATCCCCTATACTTATCAGCTGTTCAGGTTATCAGGCGAGTACATTCTCTGATAGTTCTCTTATTTACTTGTCAATTACTGTACTTCAGTTCTAGTTAGTTGTATGCGATTCTCTGTTACAACACGTGTGGATATTACTCGATTCATGTATACGACACACATTTATTTTCTGGCCTCTATTACTGGTATCATCCTTTTCGACTTCTATTACTGGAATCACCTGCTGGAATCATTTATTAGAATCATTTACTGGAATCATTTACTGGTATCATTATATTTTGGCTGGACTCATCTTGAATCATTGTGTCGAAATTCTGGATTCACTTGCTGGAAGGGGAAATACTAGAGTAAGACATGTAGACATACCCCATTACTGGAATCACCCCTACTGGAATCTACTAGAATGATAGCCATCTCTCGCCTGATCAGTGAGAGGTGTACCGAATTACCCACAGCCGTTTACATGTCGATCTCGGTATTTTAAAACACACTGTTAGAGTATAGGCTGGACTCACCATGGAATCATTGATCACTATAACTGGAATCGTCCCTTACTGGATTCATCTTGTATTAGATTCATCTTGTACTGGACTTACATTGGAGTTACACTGGTCTACATTGTTGTCTGGACTTCATATCATATTACCCTGGTTCAGCTAGTTCTATTTTTACAGACTTCATTGCTATGATTCTTCTCTTGTTTAGTTATTTACTTTCCTTGCACCTTATCTGTCTTTCTTACCATCACCTGAATATAAACTACCATTTTCATCAATACAACTGCCTATAACTGCTTTATAGTTCTCTGTCATTTACTTGGGTTTTCTAGATGAGATGTGCTCGTTCCTGTCCTGACTGGACCTGTTGATAAATTTTACAGATAGCTTGGAGGTTGCCTGCTAGCCTAGAGGAGACACCTTAGAGGTTGTTTAGATAGTTATTTCATTTGTCTGAAGTTGTATTTACTTTGTGGATTACTGTATTTGAGTTTTGAGATATATTTTTGGGTTTTGTATCTTAGACACTTAGACTTCTATCTTCCGTATCTCTTTGGATTTTATGTTTTATCTAACCTTATCATGCTCTACCTTAAATGTGATTGAGACTGTATCTGCTTAGCATTATATTGTTAGATGATGTGACCTAGGACAGCGTTCTACCGCCGACACTGCGGCGTAGGCTGGGCGTTGTTACGTTCTCGTACCCTAACAGTGGGTGCGGGTCGTGACACGGAGTAGTCGAAAGGGAAAATATCTTAGTACACATGTGAACTACCCAGAAATTTCCCCAAACTGTCTATTATTGTATGATAGCAGCTGCACACGACAAGTACAGTGAGCTGGATTTACCCCCTAGCCGTTCACATGTCGAAACAGATATTTCACACCACCTAGATAGATGTCTTTTATTAGTTTTTCCTTGTTTACTTCTCTATCGTGCTATGTCATCAGTTATCTTCCAATTTTTATTTCTCATATGCTATTTTTATGTCTTGTTAATTCTATTGTGTTTTGTATTGCCGTCGGTTTGTGTACTTGTTCCATTCCTGACTGAAAACCATCATTTTTCAGGTTCAGCCGCGTTCATTCTTAGCACTGGGAAGATTTGGGTACGTTGAGGCCAACCTAGAAGTAGATAGCCATTATATTATTTCATTAATTGTAAAACTTTGTATTTTTCTTTAAATATAAATTTTGTAACTGTTGTAATAAATTAGAAATGTGAATGAGCAACAAATGTGATATTTTGAGCATTTATTTCTTGCGGGCTTGACAGCGTTCTACCGCCGACTCTGCGGCGTAGGTTGGCTTGGACACGTCTCATATCCGAAAAAAGCGGGTACGGGTCATGACAAGTTTTTGTGGTGGCCCATGCAGGTCCGTCTTCGCAAAAGACTGCAAACTCGTGGTGGTACATATCTTAGTCGTACTACTGCGAGCCTGCGACCAGAAAATACTCATTTCACAATTAGGATTAAAATGATTTAAGATAATGATTAGGACTAGGAGTCCCTTGTTCAGATTGACTGTTGGGTAGTTAAGGTTATTAGATAGGCCATGCAATTTAGATAACTTGCTAGATCCCTACAGGTACACTATACTTTTGATATGACCATGTGATCCAATGTGGATATACTATTCACTTGGTATGTTAGACTTGCCCAGAATTAAGGTGTTAATTTTCGATAAACTGTTTAAATTTTCTTTTGCCGTATTAGATATAAATCTTATATCATAAGTTAGAATTGCATGCTTTAAACTCTATGTTGCCGTAGGGAATTAGTTTAAATTTTCTGATTCTGTTATTTGCGTACGAATCTCGAGTAGATTTGATTTATGGATTCCCTCAGCATTTTGAAATGCATATGAAATAGATACTAGAATATTTGTATCCCTTCTGCGTTTAGTTATTTCCTCCATATTTTATTTTAAGTATTATGACTGATAGGACATGTACCTACGCTTTATTTTAGTCAACTAAGTTGAATCCCTAGCAGCTCTCTGACGTTCTTAGGAATACAGTTGGAGCATTTTACCGACTGCGACTACTAGACAGCAGCGCACTGTCGCCAATTATTGAGAACGAATAGTGTGGGTTCACTGCAGCCAGCAGCGCACTGGCGAGGCACAACCCATAGAATTAAAATCATTTTGGAGAATCATAGCCTATGGAACATTGCAGAAGCTATATTCTCGTTGACTTCTTTAGATCTTCGATACCCTTGTGCCAATATAGAGTAGAGTACCTGATAGCTTAACACACCTGAATCACGGAACCAAGGGTTTGTCACAGCCGAGTATACGGGCAAGACATAATTCTCGGTCAAATGATTTCAGATGTGATTACAAGTTTAGAATACTATAGAAGATAGGAAATGCCCCGTATGCCCCTTAAGACCCTATGCCAATACTAGTGGAAGCCCTGTAAGTGGTAGTATGCCTCCCAACTTAACATCATGTGGTCCTTGTGATCTATTAACGAGGTAATTGACTGACAATAATAGGCTTATCCTAGAATATAAAATTTAGAGTTCCATAACTCATTAGTCGACCAAGGCCTTATTGATAAGAAGATAGTAGGAAGACTATATGAGAAATAAGAACACCAGGTAAGGATTTGTTTCTCTCAAAACTCCAACTACTTACTCCTCCTTCCAAAAATCTTGCGTACTTGTATTTCGACTATCTTGACCACTGCTGCTATTACAGCCTAGTTTTTTAAGCTTGCTCTTTTATCGAGCTTGATTCAAGACATGTATTTATTGGGGACGCCCGCTAACATATTATCTAATCAGAATTATTGTATTACGGTCTGATCAACCATGATGCATTTGGTTCGCTTTTTATTTAATTATCGTACGTGGATTGAGATATAGATGTCTCTAGGGTCTCATCCGCGACTGCTTTGACAATTCCTCTTGAATTAAACGTTCGCCCTTGAATCGTGTAATTATGTTCAGTGACATCTCTCTTGAACTCTTTATTATTTTCGTCTTCACTGATTGGAAAGGCGAAAGCCCATAATTGATAGATAGATATAGAGTATCCCTATGGCTACGATAGTGGTATACGCAAGTGTAACCACCATCGGCCAACCCTGTGACGGGAACCTTGCCTCGAGTTACTCGTCCTCCCTTCGACCCTAAACCTACTATCCTAATCTTCTAGTCCTTGGAATTTAAGAATGATTAGGATCTTTCTCTTGATCAAATGCCAACCTAGGAGACTACCTAATCTCAAGAGACCAAGTGTTGTGAGCCTCTAATTATTTGTTGAAGCTTGCTGTAACTAGAGCCCTTGTGATAATAGTCTGGCAGGTTTGATCCCAATAGAAATTCACGACTCAATTGTTAGAAATCTTTTCATATGATGTGCCTTAGAGTTGGTTACCCGGTCGATTACTCTTGTATACTGTGGACGAGTAGGTCATTCTATTTTATCGACCATGTGTTATTGCACACGTACTCGTTTTCCATTTATTGAGGAACGACCCTTGACTTGACTTATATCTACCGTATCCCGATACGTCGTGCCTTATTCTCTATTAACTAGAGTCGAAGTACAGTATCCAGACTTTGGGAACCTTCAAACCTCATTATTCCTAAAATCCTGTCCTAGCTCCTAAGGTGGTAGACTATAAGCCTTCTAAAAATTTTAGGATATACAAGGATTTTCGATTGATTAGAATAATATCCATTAGCATGATAATTAGTGCCCCTTAGACTCCCACTTTCCGTTTAGATCATTTTGTGTCCCCAGCCGTGTCATTAATATTCGGAGCACAGGACCAGCAGTTACCTTCCAACAAATTTTACATGCAAACTCTAGACAAGTCCACCTTCATCTAGGTATATCATGTCCCACTCAAAACCGTCCCCTTGTACTCTATTTTTGGGGTACAACTTTCAGGTTAAAAGGATTAGCTATAACCCTTACCATAATGCTGGTATATTTTTCGACTTCCCTTAGAGCTTCAACCACGACTCATTTCCCTCGATCCAATATATGGTTGCGATCTACTCGAAGCCCACTATGTACACGTCATTAGTGTGCCACTTGATTGAGGCCTCTTGTGCTACTTAAACACGAAAGTCACTGAAGGCGCATTTCAGGCTTATGGACCTAGCTAACCAACCCGACTAGCAACTAGCTCAACCACTTGGAAGGAACCCTATTCTAGGTAACCCTAATCTAGTAGGAAGAGTTTTATCGTTGGAATCTTGTCTAGTCAATATAGATTGAAACCCAATAATCATCCAACCAACGACTGATGCCCAAATAAAGAACCCAGTAAAACCACAACCTTGATTTTTCAAATTTTGTCCTATTACAAAACCTTGTTTAGAATTTCGGAAGCAGAATTTCTGGAGCAGAATGTCTGTATTGCATGGATTGCAAGCCCCTCTAAGAACGAAGGGTTCTTCGATATAGCAAGTGACTGGACTAGAGTGGCCCAATCTAGCGAATGAGACTATAGGTTCATTTATACCCTTTCTATCTGTATTATTGTATATTCTCTACCGCTCTTTAAACTTCATAGTTGCTCTTGATTATTCTTCCTTGTCTTCCTATCGTGCTTATTTCAGAAGACAAATGGTCATGCTTATTAGAATTTGCCAATATTTCTTAGCAATTCGTATAAATTTGTTGATTGTTCGATTTTGGGTTATTTGATAGATACGAGAGGATTATAGATACCATATGCCTAGATACTTGTTAGTAGGATTTTTAGCACCAGTTAGAAGATTTTAAGATGTTAGTGTGAGGAGTAGTGTGACCAAAGGTGGGTAGAAGTCCTGGAGGCTAATTGGCTAGGAGAAGAATACAAACTATTTTTGAGGAATTAAAAATTTATTGGGATTGTGGTAATAGTGGATTTATTCCTTGACTTTTATATTTTAATTTTAGGCATGGTATGAGTTAGAATTTCGAGGACGAAATTATTTTTAAGGTGGGTAGATTTGTAGCTCCCCTTCCCGGAATTTTGAAATATTTTATTTATTTATTTGATTTAAATGGTGAATTATGTTTTTATAAATAATTATTTAGTTAATTATTACGATAGATGATTTTTTTGCCATATTGGAGTTTTGGAGTACAAGACGACTAGGAATCATGGCACGGATAGTGCAGTGGCGTGCTTTGACTAGTGTTTAGCCATGGTAGGGGAAGGTCGAGCCATTGTGACGTCCTAACTAAGAAAACCAGGCTAAGTTGTGACATGATCATTATGAATATTTTAATTATTAGTTATTATTGTTGTTTGACGTTTAGGAGGTCCGGTTGTACCAAACTAGTCAAACTGAACCCGAACTGAGCCCAAGCCCATGTAGTCATGCGGGACGTCCTACGAACTTCGTGTTGATGTATCTTGGTGTGATGGTGTCGAATTTCGTTTTAATTATCCGATGAATATTTTCTAAGCATTTTAATTAAATATTATAAATTACCGTTATTAGTTGATATTCAATGGCAATTGTATATATTGTGTCCTTGTACATTTTGGATTATTAGGCTGTATATGTAAAGTTGTATGTACACCCATTATTGGTTTATTAAATTTCGTTATTATTATTATTATTATATTATTATTTAAGTATCAAGGTTATTATATATAATATTATTACTATTATTGGTAATATTATATTTGTCAAATAAACGACATATATATATATATATATATATATATATATATATATATATATATATATATATATATATATATATATATATATTCGTATTTATATTGATAGGCCCTCTAATAGAATATATTAGGATTCTATTTAATTTATGGAGAGGATTCTATAAATATATATATAAATAAATAAAAGTATATACATAAATATATATAGAAATATATATTTTGTCATATATGTATCATATACATATAGATATAAATATATAAGTATATACGTACAAATGTGTAGTTATATATATATAAATATAGAATATAATTATATATGTGTGTGTATGTATAAATAAGTATGTATATAAAAATGTGTGTAAATATACATGTATACATGTACATAAGTACTTATGTATATATATATATATATATATATATATATATATATATATATATATATATATATACATATATATGTAAAAAAAAAATATGTATATATGTATAACATATATATGTATATATGTATATTAGCAAATAAATGAAAAAGAATAGAAAGGAATAAGCAAACCCCCAAACCAGTGAGCCCAACAACCAGCCCAGGGGCTCACTCCCCAGGCTTGAGCCCGAGAAAGCAGTAGAATTTCCTCAAACAACAGTTAGAACACGACTGCACAAGCCGTTTATATACAAGTGCATATATATAATGGAAGAGCGGAGAAACCGAGAAGAAAAACCCTAGCGCCACAACCTCTTAGCCATGGGCGACCCACCCGCGACCACCAGGCGGGCGCGTGCCACCGCAGCGCCACCCTGGGCCGCCGTCGGCCGGCCGCGGATGACCGCGCACACGTGCAGATGCGGGAGAGACGCGTCAACAGCCGCAGCACGGGGCTGGATTCGCGACGATGTATCGTCGTACACATTCATCCGTTTCTCAAGCCCCTTGTGCAGGTATACTCACAACCTATACGGCTTCGATTTCCTTCCAATAGCTTGTAGGATAAAGACCTAGGTTGCTCGATAAATCGCTCCAAACATGGCAAAAAACCTGTCCCAAAAATAGGACATATAACAATCCATGAACCCACATTGACGGATAATTTTCGATCAATCCAGTCCAATATTAGAAAAACTTTTTGAAGACACTTTTTGACAACATGTAGGGCTTCGAATTCCTTCTTACAAAAATTGATTTCATCGACTACGTGCCGAGAAATCGGATTCCGAAGTTTTCTAAAAACCTATTTTAAAAACTAGAAAAAAATTTCACACGACGTGCATCCCGCCATTTCGGGCGACGTGGTTGCGAACCGAAAGCATCGAAAGCTGCGTAACGGCTTCGTGGTCGTGTGGGCTTTGGCGAAATTCAAATTGGTCGCGTGTGCGCGACGAATTTGATGCGTATCCGTCGAAATTTACCGTATCGTGCACTTTATAAATTCTCCAATTACTTTGTGCACGCTCGTCAGATCAAGACGAAACTTGTGCCAACGGGAGCATATTGTTTTTCTGGTCCTGTATGCCAAGTTTGGTCCGATTCTAAGACAGTTGATAAAATCGTCGTTTTGTGGGCCCCACGGTCCCACTCAACGGGTGATTTTGTGCACGGCCCACCGGAATCCAACTTTGGACATACGTTTGGGTTCGTATCAGAAAACTGGATCCGTAAACATGTAGTTTGACGACTTTAGATACTGTTGACTCTGGCACGCTTTTCGGTGCAAAGCGGGTCCAACGACGGACATCGTTTTTGCCAAAATTATCGTTTTGCCCCTGTGTCCAGAATTGGACTTAAGGACAGGCAATCCTAGCTAATTTGACTATTCTGAGAACGTTGATACTATTTATTTCAGCATCCGGAGACTTCTATATGTGTTGACTGATTGTGGCTCATTGAGTGGTATGGTATTATTGGTTTCTCCAGCTAAGGACCTCAGGCAAGTGCACTTTCGGATTGCTTTCCGATTCATAGTAGTCTTTTCATTTCATGTCTATACATATATCTTGCTGCTTGTTGACACGCTCATCACACGAAGTAGTCGGGAGGGGAAATATCTTAGTACACATGTGAACTACCCAGAAATATCCCCAAAATGTCTATTATTGCATGATAGCAGCTGCACACGACACGTACAGTGAGTCGGATTTACCCCCTAGCCATTCACATATCAAAACAGATATTTTATACCACCTAGATAGATGTCTTTTATTAGTTTTTCCTTGTTTACTTCTCTATCGTGCTATGTCATCAGTTATCTTCCAGTTTTTATTTCTCATATGCTATTTTCATGTCTTGTTAATTCTATTATATTTTGCATTGCCGTCGATTTGTGTACTTGTTCCATTCCTGACTAAAAACCATTATTTTTCAGGTTAAGCCGCGATCATTCATAGCACTGGGAAGATTTGGGTACGCTGAGGCCAACCTAGAAGTAGATAGCCATTGTATTATTTTATTAATTGTAAAACTTTGTATTTTTCTTTAAATATAAATGTTGTAACTGTTGTAATAAATTAAAAATGTGAATGAGCAACAAATGTGATATTTTGAGCATTTATTTCTTGCGGGCTTGACAGCATTCTACTGCCGACTCTGCGGCGTAGGCTGGCTTGGACACGTCTCGTATCCGAAAAAGCGGGTGCGGGTCGTGACATCCCTTTACAAAGAGCTTACCAGCTAAGGCTTTTGATAGTCATGTTGAGGGAATGGGAGTCAGATGTGTAGCAGCATGGCTTTAAGTATAAGTGGGAGATTTGTAACAGTATACTGAAAAGCAATGCTTTGAGTATAAGTGGGAGATTGTTAGGGTTATATACTAAAAGCATCACTTTTTTAGTAACCTTATTTCCTTAAATTTTGAATGAGAATCATATGGGCAAATGTTTGCATATTGTATTTGTTGCAAGTGTTAATGCAAATATCTAATATTCTATATTATAGATAATATGGTATGTGGTGTCACACAGAAGATCATATTATCAGTTCCCTATGGAGTATATAAATAGTTCACAACCTAGATGGACTTGGACAATCTATTGGAAAGGTTATAGTGTAATCTGGTATTAGTCTATCTTGACTATAGGTTTACACTAGTACACTTTGTGTGTATTGAACATGACCACTTGAGGTTGTTCTCTTTGTACTGACTACATAAGCGAACAAACACCTCTGTTATTATGGATGCTTGTGCTCTTAATCCGGATATAATAACGGACATGTATATGTAGTATGCATTATTTTGACTCATAAAAGAGTGAGATTCATTATGGATCAACAACCTCTATGAATTGGGTAATAATATTGTATGTATGATGGGCTGTTGATTATAAATGGAATCCATGTCCCGATACATCGGGTTGATGATGTCCCCTTAAGGAGCTTATAAGGATTGTCATGTAAACCCTACAGGTAGATTATATTCGATATGACAAATAAAGTTGAGCGGTACTACTTAAGGATAAAAGATGTCGAATCAATATACTTGTCAGTAACTTAATTTGATCGACGGACATACGATATCTTAACATGGGGAGCCAAACGAGCATATAATAAAAGGAGCCCACAAACATAATTTGTGATTAGGGAGGTAGTGCAACAATAGCTCATTAGTGGACCGAGCTATTGTTAATGGGCCTGGATTGTGTGTTCGGGCTGAACACGGGATATCCAGATCCGTTAGGAGGCCTAACCCTAATTTTTTCTCATGGTCCCTGCCGTAGCCTATATATATCCTCTATTCTCTGGCCGCCATATTACTGATCAGAAATCTAAAATTTTCTCTAAATTCATGGTTCACGTAAGGAGAGAAAGAGAGGGCTGCCAAGGAGAAAAAAATATTGGAAGATCGTCGCCCACACGACGTCCAACTCGAGGAAGGAATACGTACAGAAGATCTTGGGGTCATCCGCTCGAGAATGTCAGGAATTACTTGTCTCCTTTCCACCACAGGTATAATTCGTGAACCCTAGTTTCCGCCTATGAAGGGTTAGAACATGTATTAGATCTGTTTAACTTTCTATCGATCAATACGCACACCAAAGGAAGGGTCCTAGGAATTCCCAGTTCTATCAAAAGCCTCAGCCTTGCAAGCCATATCGTTGCGGTGTAACACCACAAGGGAGCCTAAGGCTTTATGCTGGGTAGTTTGGCACTACAAAGAGGCTGTTGCCTCATGCTACAGTAGTATGACACTATGATGAGGTTCCCGGTACGGGGTAAGGCCTCGGCTTTAAGCCATGTCATAGCGGCGTAGCACCGCAAGGGAAGCGCAAAGCGATTCATGCCATGTCTCTTTATAATGAACTCACTTATAGTGTATGGACAAAGAGATATCAGGCCGTCTCTTGAGGATAAACTTGTAGACGCCCAAAATTATACACTGAAACCATGCTGGCATAGGGCCTTTAATGTGTAGCCAGAAGCACATGTAACTACATTATGTGAGTGGGAAAAATTTCAGCTATGATGCAGAATTCAAGGCTTAGTCCATTCTTGTATTATAGTCTGTTGTTTGAACCATGCGGGAAGATTCAAGTCATCAGCGACATCTCTCCTAATGCATGATGGACATTTACTGTGGGGAACACTTATACTCATATATAGAGATATGTGGGAGATTGTTAGGTTTTGGTCTTTTTTTAAAGTAAATTTTAGTCCCATATTGGCTAGACCAAAGGACTTGTATCTCTATATATTAGCTTTGCTAGTTTAGAGATGCACATGTGGAGTGGAGGTGCACATGGGTGTGCCATGTGGGGTTATTTTTCTAATGGAAAAAAGGCTAAATCAATAATTGAAAGCATTCATGCTTTTTGCTCTTGGGAAATTTATTTCCATGGGAGCTAAGCCCCGTAGGGGCTTAGCGACTCGGACTCGGGCTCATGGGCTAATGAGGCGTAATGTAGCATTTTGTTGGGGCACTTTGTACTTAGCACATCAGCATCATTGCTAGGCGTATAGTGCGCTTTAGTTGCACTCGTTGCACGAGCCACTTGCGCTGCCACATTGCGCAAGCCCAGTTGTGCAAGCCCAGTTACGTAAGCCCAGTTGCGCTACCCAGGTATGCACCCAGGTTGCGCCCAGGTTGTACTTGGTTGCTCGGGTTGTGCGGGTTGTGCGGGTTGTACGGGTTGCACGGGTGCGCAGGTTGCTCGGGTTGCGCGGGTGTGCTGGTTGCGCTGCGTGCGTCGCATGCGCAATGTGTGCAGTGCGCGTAGTGTGCGCAGCTCAGTGCGCGCTATGTCACGCGGAGTGCAAGGAGCGCAGGGTGCGCGCAGTTGGCACAACTTGCAGCAGAACGTGCGTTTGCACGTTCTGGGTGGTTGCTACATGTTCGGGGTAGTTTTTACCATGACCCTAACTTTGTGGCAACCGAGCAGTTGCTGCAGGGCCTTTATAAAGCATCCTCTCTCTCACAAGGCGATAGACAAACAAGTAATAGAACCCACCATAGAAATTTTACAAAGTGTTTTTTAACACAAGTAAACAGAGAATTCCAGCAGCCTTCGTGAGAGTGGTAAGGCGCCGCACCAGCGTTACTTTTGCACGGGAGTTCGTATCCATCCGAGGAGTCAGAAGAGCAGGAGTGTTCCAAGTTCTCCGACGAACTTGCTGGTTCCTAGAAGCTGTTCGTGTAGGGCGAATAAAGCTTTGAGCAACGGTGATTATTCACCCCAGCAGGAGTTCTTCTATCTTTTTCCAGTCACCTTCTTCATTGCTGCCAGTAATTCTAATTATATCTTCTTTTTGAAGTACTACGATCGATTGCTGTGGGTTATAAAATCTTTTTAGATTCTCGTAATACTAAAACGAGATCTTTTTAGATCTTCGTTATACTCGAGCAACCTTCTTAGAAGTGTTGTGTTGGAACATTATTTTTACAATTGTTTCATCTTTTCAGTTTTCCATCAAAAAATTGTGCCCCGGCAATAACAATATCCATGCCACCCCCTGGCCAGCATCACTCGGGCCACCCGTGGACAAGTCACCACGCCGGTTGCCCGAACCCCATCGCCACAGGCCAACTCCAGGTACCGATTTCCCCAACACTACATCACCAAAGAGAGTAGGAGAGAGGAAACTTACCGCTCTCTTTGCCGCCATCTCCCACCGCTTTGTGACCGACGGATCTACACCGACGACCGCGTCCTTCGCCAGCCGCCCTGCTCCCCGAGCCGTCGGCCATCGCTCACCTCGCGCGTGGCCTCCGCTGCGCCGGATCCGGCTCTACTGTTCCCAGACCGATCCAGACCCACGCATCGTGCGCCACCCTGGTCCGCTTCCTCCTCTTTACTAGATCGCCGTCGAATCCTCCCCACCCGGCCGGAGTCCCCCTTGGCGAGCTCCGTCGGCGCTCCGCCACTATAGACCCCGGATATAAGCCCCACTCGTTCTAGCTCTCTCCCTTCGAATTGGTATTTTCCTCTCTGTGTGGTTTTCATTGGGACTTAGGTTTTTTATTTGAGAAATTATGAGAGAGATGGGACCAACAATAGTGAACCCCCCTTTTTTGATTAATCTCATTTTGGCTGCTGATGATGATTTTATTATTAGTAGAGGCATGATTAGTCAGGGATGGGTTATGGTTGTTGGGCCAAGCCTGCTGCACCCCTCCATTTTACTAAATGGGTATATTTAATAAATATTTATTATTATTATTATTATTATTATTATTATTATTATTATTACTATTATTATTATTAACTTTATGGTTAAGATTAGGGGATTTGGGTTTTGATTATTATCATTATGTGATTTTAGGGTTGAAGTATTTGGATGGGGTGTGAGATACTTGGGCTATGATAGGCTTTTGGGGTATTATCTTGTTTGGTTAATTATTATTATTATTATTATTATTATTATATATATATATATATATATATATATATATATATATATATATATATATATATATATATATATATATATATATTTGCATGATTAAATATTTTGTACAAATTATTTAACAGTTTATGTATAGATATGTGTAAATGTTTTCAATAAAATATTTGATTATTTTTGGGCATAAAACCATTTATCTTAGATCAAAATTTAGTATGAATTTCTTATAAATAAAATTATTTCTATAATTACTAATATTTTCTAGAGGATTAATAATATTTTAAATAACTACTAATTGTTTTCAATATTATAAATGATTTTCAAGACGGTTATACATTTTTAATTGCTTCTTTTTCTCTTAAATATCAAATCCCAACTATTATAGTCATTTTCTATTCTCATCTCGATTTTTGTGCTGAACTCTGAATTTGGGTTTCTATATACACTATTTGGACTATTCTGGACTCGATGGAACCGCCTGTGCCATCATTTGGGTTCATCTTGTGGAGCATAGCATCGGTACCTATTCCGTGTCGACACGTTTGTGTCATGTACGTCGACTCCAAATAAATTAAGGCGAGCACATTCTATGATAATTTTTTGTTTATGTTATTTTCTATATTTCGTGTATTTATTGTAGATATCTATGATTTCTTGACACGTTGGTCACACGGATTGGTATTGTCTGGATACTGTCATAAGATGTTATTCCTTGTATTTCTTGGTATATCTTGTGCGAGTCTTGTCCTTGTTCTTGTGCATTGTGTAGACACGATTCCTGTGGAGGCTTGTGACCTTCTCAGAGAATCCGTGTCATAACGTGTCATGGTTGGATCTACTGTATTAGTCGGGGGCGGAAAGTAGTAGTGTAGATATGTAATCAATACCCTCCTTACATCAAGTCTTGAACCTTGAATAGTGTTAATCATATATTGTACGTATGATTAACCAGGCCATAATCTCTTGAATCAAGTTCCTAAGCCGATCACATGTTGAAGCTAGTACTTACTCACATAGCTAGTATAGATTCATGTCTCTTATACATGATATAACCTACTTTACTTTTCCTTGCTCTAGTTTACAATTTTACCATGCCATGCTACTTTCATGTACATTTTACTTATTCTCGTATATTCTCTCTATTTACTATTACATAGTCTTTATCATTTACTGGAAACTGTTGTTAGCGATGTACTCGTTCCAATCCTGACTGGATAACCAACATTTTTAGGAGTTGTTCTGCCCCCACATACTTGGACCACATGACGATGCTAGCTGAGACAGGTTCTCGATGTTTCATTTACCGTAAGTTATATTCTGGGAGCTATAGGACATTATTCCTTTTTTAGATTTATGTTTCGTTGTCAGATTTATCTCCGACACATTCTTATTATGTATGATCATTTGTAGATTTTGGTTGATTTAGTGATACGGTTATCTCTTCTTATTCATATCTTCTTTATATGTATGTATTTTGAGTACAGATTATTGTTGTAGATCGTATATGTTGTAGATAGATACTGGGTACTTGACAGTGTTCTACCGTCGATACTTGCGACGTAGGCTGGGCGTGGCCCACGTACTTGTGCCCGAATATCTAGGTGCGAATCATGACACATTTTTATGGTGGCCCGTGCAGGTCGGTCTTCGCGACTAATGCGAAGTCGTGGTGGTACTTAGGCTTAGACATACTACTGCGAGCCTGCTCTGGGATTAGGGTTGAATCATGGAATATTTTAGCAAGTTTGGTAATCAATCACATATTAGGAACTCTTGAGAGATTCCAGGGATGACCCCTGAGAATCTTACTTCAAACTATAGTGAGTCTATCTTCATTTCGCTTTTGTTTATCCTGATTTTCGAAACACTTGTCCGTTGTCGAACCCTATTCTTGCATTTAGATGAGTTTAATAGCAACTTGGAAATGATTACACTTGGAGGATTATTTTGAGTATGAACTACTTTAGAAAGAACGTATGGGGATCTCGAGTAAGAAGAACATTAAACATACATTAATGGTGAGAACTGCAATATTTGTAGTCATATTTTTAGAACTGGTGAGTATATTCAAGGTCGACTTGATTTTGAGAACTTGGATATTTTTGGGTTACTGATCCTTGAGATATTTCATATTCGAATTAAGGCTATGATGCTAAATTTAGGAAATTGAATAATAGAGAAGAAATTATTACCATGCGATGTTGATACGGTATTGAGTGAAGAATTGTAGGAGAATGATTAAGAACTACTAAGAAAAAAGATTTTAAGCTGTAGAAAAAAATTTAGAGACTTTTGTCAGACTTTTAAACGTAAGAAGGATAATGTTTGAAGGCATGAAAGTTGAAGGAAATATGAAGGTTTAAAAAAAGAAGAAAAAAAGAAAGAGGAGTTATGGAAAAACTCATGAGTGGGATAAAGGACTAGGCTATAGTAGTTATATAGGAGAAGTTGATCTTCATGACTGAAGATTATAATTTGATAATAGCCGTATAAAGGGTTGATTTTCACAATTGGAAATCATGATTTTGTAGTGGTATGTCTGGACTTATAAGATAAAGACATAATTGGGAAATGATGATAAAATAATCTAGTAGTAGTCAAAGTAGAGTGAGATGATTGACTTCCTTATGAAAATCCTATATCTTGATTTCCTATCGAAGTGGAAGAGATCGGTTTCCCTATCCTTGAATCCGTTCTTTAAATTTCAAGATCACAAAATCGATTTCCTTTAATTGTGACCAATCGATTTTGACTATCTACTGTATCGCGCCGACAATCGTAATTCTTGACTATACTGGATGATTTTAAATTCGATCGTGACTTGGATTTTGATCCCTTGTTGCTCATGCTCAGACTTTGATTTTGTTCTTCAACATGCTTAAATCATGTTTTACATCAAGAGTTGATTTTGGTCCGATCTTCGATCGTGTCAAAATCTCAATTATGATTGTGTTTGGATTTCAATGCCATTATCGCTTGTGCCTAAAGCTTCGATTTAAATTCTTAATAATGACTATTTTCTTTCTAATCATAATTTGACTTAACCACCTAATCTTCACGTTTGGTCGCGCCTAGATGACATGGCACGACTATGCGACTTTGATTTCCATGATCATGATTCTAAGGATTGAGACCATATACATTAATTTTATCCTTGATCGTGCTGGTGCGACTTTAACTCTGATTTTGTCGAGCCTAGAATCTGTCGATCGTGTTATAGTTAAATCTGATTCTACCTTGATTATAACCAAACCTAAATTGGTTCTATTAGCTGTGACTCGAGTTGTGCCTAAGTAATTGAAATTTTATTCTAAATAGTGCCTAATCGATTTGACCATACAACGAGCATATTCTTGATCGTGCCAGTATCGTGCTAATATCATTAATCGTGCCGAAGTGATTTTGAAATTGATTGTCTTGATCGTGCCAAAGTCATCATTCTTTGATCATGCCTAAGTTATTAATTAAACTCTCTATCGTATTTTGATCCCGCTGCTAACCTTAAATTTTGAGGACATAATTTCTTTAAGGAGGGTAGATTTGTAACCTTCATTTACCAAAATTTTAATTTTCTTCGAATTTCTAAATTTTCTATTTTACGAACTTTTTAAAATATTTAAAATCGTAAAATGAAACGTATTTTGAACGTATTATGCTATCGGTTCTTGTTGGACTTGGTTTTCAGAAAACTATATATTTCGAGATTTTTCTTGTCCTAAATAAATCCCTGTTATTTTCTTGAAAAATAATAAGTATTACTTTTGTATGTGAAAAGAGGTTTATCATAAATATATTTTGTTTTGTTCTACTCAATATATATATATATTTATATATATATATATATATATATATATATATATATATATATATATATATATATATATATATATATATATATATATTTATTAACTAATTAACTAATTGTTAATATCTATAGCTAGCTAATGATTAATTAGTATTAACTAACTCGTAATTAAATGGATAGCAATAATGGTTAGCAGTTAGTATTAGTGGTTAGCATTTTTTTCCCACTATTTCTCCTATAGCTATTACATTTACATTTGTGGACATTAGGGTTTCTAATGTACCCTATAAGTATTGGACATCTCCCAATACTTTACAAGACAAATTCCTAATCCATATAAATTCTCTACTATAGCCGCCACCACCTACATTGCCAATACTACCACCACCACCAGCACACCTGACTCCGACCTTCCCTACCACTTGGCCAAGATCGACCACCACCATTGTCGGCCGCCTCCATGGCCAACTGGACGGATCTACACTACTGTATCCACATTGCTCGAAATTCCTTGACCGCCACCCTGACATTGCTGCCACCACCATTCCCATTTCTGGCAGCACCACCAGCACCATTTCGACCCTGACCCTGCGACAGGACGACCACCACCAACGATAAATTCGTAAAGAAATATTATGTCTGAACAAATAAATGAGACATACCGGTGCCGACTGTCATTTTCGGAGGTATTGTAAAATATGATACATGTACTTCATAAGACAAACTATTTTCGTCTTACATTTGGAAACATTTATCCCGTCTTATGTCTCCACCAATGCATGAGGCCTTTTGCAAAATCCCTATACAAATACCCTTCTGCAACTCAGCTGCCCCAAGGATATCTTACCTATTAAGTTAAAGAAATCCCTCTTACATTTGGAAACATTTATCCCCTAGTCAGGTCAAAGGTATCCTCTACTGCCCTTTCTCGAGGACAGTATAATTAAAAAAAAAAGTCACGTCCACATCACTTCTGAATTTCCCCTCCGAAAAATGATTACGTCCATATTACCTTTGAGTTGTTTTCCTGAAGTAAGAGACATATATTTGCCATGTCCATATTACCTCTAAGCAAAATATTCTCGCTGTTTGCCCCAAAACAACACCCAGATCACGGATACTTGCCATGTCCACATTACCTCTGAGCAAGATATTCTCGCTGCTCGCCCTAAAACAGCGTTATGATCTTGATAACTTGCCACGTCCACATTACCTCTGAGCAAGTTATCCACGCTACTCATCCTAAAAAGAGTGACATAATCACGGAGCCTTGCCATGTCCACATTACCTTTGAGAAAAAAATACATTTCGTATGTCATCGTGCCAATCTCTCATTCCTCCTTGATATCTGTACCCCATCTTTGGTACAACATGGATAAAAAGGCCCATTAAAATCCTAGTATACTCCTCCTAAGAGACGTCATCCACTTTACAAACATCTCTTTCAATAGAAGTTTCCCAAACACATGAAACACAGGAAGACCACTCATGT
Source organism: Iris pallida (assembly GCA_029216955.1). NCBI lineage: Eukaryota > Viridiplantae > Streptophyta > Magnoliopsida > Asparagales > Iridaceae > Iris > Iris pallida. Next base: position 3,486,056 of record JANAVB010018799.1, read on the forward strand.
ACAACTAGTTGGTTCGGACGAAGTGTGTTAAAAAAAGTTTTATTGATAGTGAAGGAGGGGATTATAAAACAAGGACACAAGGGCCTGACAAAAAAGGAGCCCCTAGGAAGAGGAGCATTCAGAGTCGCTGATGAAGTCCACAAAGCCTTGGAGGGACCGAACTCCTGACGAAGCAATGATGAAAGGCCTCCAGCACGCTCGACCGCTCCCTCTTCGTCGGATCCAGTGGAAGCGAGTTGAAGTCAGGAGGCACGGCCGAGGGCCTAGCAAGGTCCCCTACCATTAGGCCAAAGAAGTCCAGGAGTTCCCGAGCCATCGCCAGTTTCTTCTCCGCCAACCTCCTCCGCCTCTACTCAAGGGAAGGCGATGGAGGGAGCATCAGCATGGGCCTAATGCCAGAAGCTACGACACTAACAGACTCCGCCTGCCTTGACCTCCTGAAGCGCTTATGATTAGAAGTCCTTTCAGAATCCATAAATGAGATGAGATAACTCAGGAATGAGAACCCCCTTAAATAAGAAGGGCGATCAACCTTCAGATGCTCACATTTATGACAAAGAGAAATTATGATGGAGAAAGATGCCTCGATTCCCTCCATGCATAATTCCATGTCCTCCAAACAACGGAATAACAGAGATCGATGTGAGATTTCATCAAATCCCAAAGCAAGTATCAATAGCAAAAGCTTGCCATCCTGGCAACGTTTCAAAGAAAGGTGCACCCAGACGAAGCGGCGCCATCAAAAGTCCATAGACTCCATCAAAGCCTTGATGGACCAGATCGAAGGGCCCAAGAACCTGAAGGGCCCATGCTTCTGTTCAAAGTATTCCAAATTCATTGCCAAGTTCGAAAACTTTGAAGGAGGTCTTGTAGTAGCATAAAAATTGCCCGAAATCAATTAAGCCCAAACCACATTAGACACGGTGCACTTAGGCCTAGAGACCTCCAGTGGGATGCCAAGTCCCAGCAACACAGTGCCCCAAAGTATATTTCCTTTGCAGCACCAGAGGCATCCAGTCCACTTCATGTGACCAGGGCACATGCAGCCCAGACACCATATGGCTTCCTTTCCAAGAAGCCTCTCTGCAGCCAAGAAGGTAAGCGGCCCAGAAAGCTTCAAAAATCCTCCATATCAAGATAAACGGCTCACACCCTTGGTTGGGCCACCCCAGTCATCAATACAGCTGCTTCATGCCCCCAACCGGATTACCTCAAATCCCGTTGGTAACGGCTGAAAGGATCAACACCATATTTATGGTGTGTGCACCAAAACTGCCCCATCCAAACCAGATATTTCCTCCAAATCACGGCCAATGCCATGTATCAACCAAAGTTCGTGTCTCCTGATTTAAGTTTATGGTTTATGGCATGCGTGTCACATAGCCGCCCCATTCAAACGATGTGTTATCTTAAACACTCGTATGAGCTATGTTATCGGTGATCTAGCCGTGTAGATGGACAGTCATACCTACCAACAACTACACTCGAGGATCCTAAAGGTCCTTCCCCAAAACTTCTACAGCAAAGGATGCCCAATCAGCGCCTCTACCAGACCGAGCAGTTAAACAGCCTGTCTAAACAGTTGTGACAACCCAGATGGCGTCCTCCACGCAGGAGATCCTCCTCCATCATTGCCTCCTTCATGGCTTGTCTACTAAAGACAACTATAAGAGGTGGTGCACACCATCAATAAAAGAGGAGCCCAACCAAGAGAGAGAGGAAAAAAAGAAAGAAAGAGCACCAAATACACATGAGAGAGTCGTGTCATGACCCGTACTCGCTTTACGGGATAAGAGTACGTAGCCAAGTCCAACCTACGCCGCTTCATCGACGGTAGTACGCTGTCTTGGTCTCAATATCAATCTCAAATACAACAAAATCATAACTATTTGCTCATTCACAACCGCTATTTTATTTATAAATCCAAAAATACAACAAAAATAATTTTTAGAAACAAATCCGCTAAACATCTAAATAAAAGAAACTAACTAATCCATCTAGAATCTAAGGTCGCTTCCAAGCTCTCTATCTCTACCCGTATGGTCCTTAGCGAAAAAGTATGAAGCATGCCAAGTCACCTACAATGGTCCAGTCAGAAAATGAGCATAGTACAACCCTATTGCATTTATGTAACTTAACACAAAATAAGCTAGACAAGTAGAGATGTGGTAGAGAATAAAGAAAACATGTACATTAACTGGAAACAATAAACATGTACAAAAAACTACTAGCAGAAACATGTATGAACAAGACAACTAGAACATGAACAAGTAAAACTAATCAAATAGTGATTTGAAATACCTTTGACAAATGAACGACTGGGGATAATATAGTACATCATACGATGGCTATCCATATTTTTGGTATGGCCAACCCATACATGAGGCGTATGACATCTATCCACATTAAATACTCATTCAGGTTTGTTCACACATTTACTTAGCATTTTTTCTTCTGACTTACTAAACAGTCAATAAATAAGAAATGATACAATCATGTCTACCGTGTCACAATCATGTCTCAATAGGATATTAAATGGAAACACAATATTGTATAGCATTGTAATATAATAGAAACATAAAGAAATGGTGTACTTATCTCAAGTTAAGTTGCAGTTGACGTGTGGGACACAATCTCGATTTGGTTGAAAGTTATCGTCGTTATGGCTAACCGTGACCAAATCGATGAATTACCGGTCAAATCTTAGTTTAATAAAATAAATAAAATATTAAATGAATTTTTAAAATTCTAAAAAATTTATATGTTATAGATCTTCGTGTCAGCTTTCCAAAACTTCAAACGTATTACAAAATGGAGTTCGGGATCTCCCAAAATCTCGAAAATAGTACGACGCCTCAATTTTTGGACAACCGACACTCAAATAAATCTCTAGAAATTCACGTAAATAATTACAGAAAATAAATATAGATTTAGAAAACTAATCTCGATACAGTTCAAAAAAATTAAAGGTATAACTGAGTCCGGAGTTGGTCGCAATGGCTTTGCGAAGTTTCTATAGCTTAAAAAAACGAGGCTGAAATTTATGACGAATTTTGGTCTATTTTAGACGAAAGTATAGAGGAATTTTGCAAAAGAAAATATGGAAGTTGACATAGGTTCAATAGGTTTATATAAATGATAGTCATTACTTAATTAGGATTAGATTAGAAGGGTTTTGGTTTTGGGAGAAGAATATGTCACGACCCGCACCCACAGTGAGGGTACGAGAACGTCACAATGCCCAGCCTATGCCGCAGTGTCGGCGGTAGAACGCTGTCCTAGGTCAGTATACATCTCTCAATATAGTACAAAGCAGTAAATGAACTCAATCACAACTAAGGAAGAAGAAAGCACGATAAGATATAGAACTCAAGGAAATACAGAAGATAGAATAGACTAAGATAATATCCCAGCAAATATCCAGAGTACATATCTTAGCTACTGAATATGAAAGAATATACACAACTGAACATCTCTGAACAGAAGTAAAGTCTAGCTAAACAGTCTCAAGACAACATAAAAATAAGATAAGGCCTAACTAAACTAGTCTAGGCAGCGGGGGTGATGTCCTCAGCTAGAGCTGTCCCGTAGAAGGTATCCTCACGGGCCTCCTCCTTGTCCTCTGTAATATTTTCAACAGGTCCAGTCAGGATAGGAGCGAGTACAGTACATCTCAACAGTTCATAGCAGGTTAGAAAATATAATCATGCAGTAAAGTAAGATATAGATACTGAAGAAATGCAGTATATAAACAGAAAGAGAGAACTGTAATAGAAATATCTACTATAAGTAAAGAGCTACCAGTGACTAGTGATTTAGAGCACAAAGTCGACATGTGAACGGCTTGATTTATACATGGCTATACTAAAGAGGCGTACATGGCTATTCTACTTTGGAATTGTTTACATGGCTATTTATACTCCCCCGTACCCCCAACTAATACACAAGGATCCAACCAGGTTATGTTATAATTCTATGTAACAGCCCCCGAAGGGTGATAAGCCTCCGAAAGGTGATAAGCCCCCAAAGGGTGATATGCCCCCAAAGGGTGATAAGCCCCCAAAGGATGATATGCCCCCAAAGGGTGATAAACCTCCGAAAGGTGATAAGCCCCCGAAGGATGGTACATAGTAGTCCCATAAATGGGATAAGGATTCGAAGAAGACTCTGTGATCATATGGCTATATGTCACAAGTGATCAAAGAACCAAAGAAGCATATGATACGCTATGTAAGTAAAACGTACAGAACATAGAGTACCCGATGCTCCCTGAAGGGATAACATCTCAGGGAGGGATCCATATTGTACTAATCCGTGTGACCAACGTGACAGTATCAAGTAAAGTAATTTAATACAGGAAAATAATTCTAAGCAGGATATGAAATGGTCAGAGAATGTACTCGCCTCGTATCTGAATGTCTGAAATAAATGTACTGTCCGAGGAGAGCTGTCTGGCTCCTAATCAGAACAGCACAAGTCACAACAAGTCTAAAATGATATAATGAAGTCCTACTATGCATTCTACATGATTCTAGGTCAATCTAGGCCAAAGTCAACTCTTGGTCAACTCTGGTCAACCCTAGAAGTCAAACTAGTTCAAACAAGTCTAAACTAGGTCAAACAAGACTAATCTAGGCTAATCAAGTCTATACTAGTCTAAACTCGGCTAAACTAGCCTATTCTAAGTCTAACAAGACTGTACAAGACTAATCTAGACTCTACTAGGTCTAACAACACACCCATGAATCACATATCACATGTCAATCATTTATCTAAAAATGAAATACACTATAATATAGGATACACATGTTGATATGTTACACAATCTAATATAGAAATACTCATTAGCTTATATGTTATCCATAATGTACCACACATTACATATATCATATATATATAATAGCACATACTTATATATATATAGGAAACCCATATATATATATATATATATATATATATATATATATATATATATATATATATCCCAATACATATATATATATACATATGAAAAGAGTGAAAGGGGGAACCTATGAATATTCAATGTGTGTGTGTGAAGACTGAAAACAGTGTGCTAAGGCATGTGAAAAACAGTGTGCTAATGTATAAAATTCAGTGAGCTAATCAAGGCAATGTGGCATGGCAACTTGTGTGTGTGTGTAAATCTGAAACAGAAAACAGTGGCAAAATAGGAGAAAACAGGGAGCTATAAACAATGTGAAAATCTGGAACCTACACAATGTGATAGTGTTAGGCAACAGTGAAGAAAATCATTAAAATGCACATTGTGATATCCTGAATCAGGAAACAGTGTGACATGTGTGTGTTCAGTTAACATTTTTAGTAAAACCCGGTTTCAGTCCTAGGTTTCCAGGTTCAAATGAGTGTAAGGATTTACATGGTAATGAACTAACAAACATGTAGGAGAAATCAAGACACTCAAACATCAATTGAGTTCAGTCCAAGAAGGAATAAATGTAAATTTCTAAATACAATTACATAGGAAAACTAGGATTGAAATCAACACTCAGTTTAATCATTGAACAGTCATTCGATTCTCAGTTTATATTCAGTTGTGTGTGTAAGAATGTGTAAACATGTGAGAGTGAGAGGAAAACAATGTGTAGGCAATGTGTGTGTGTACATGATTTGACTAGGAATTCTAATCTCAGTTTTCAGATTTAGGGGCGTGAAATGTCATGTGACTGTGGAGGCATGTGACAAGAATCAGTGTATCCATGTTCAGGACAGTGTGATAGCCGTGGATAGGTTGGTGTCATGTGACTTGGTGTGTGAGTGTTGGTGAGGAACAAACAGTGAGAACAAAGAGCATGGGCCTGTATGTGTTGACAGTGTAGCAGTGCCATAGAACTCAGGATTCTAACAACTCAAACTCAGATTTTATATCATTGAATCTAAACAGTTCAAAAACCCATGATAACACACAAAAATCATTTAGAACTTTCCCTATATAAATCCCAGATTTAATACTCAGATTTGAAACCCCACACAATACACAAAACAGCAAAACAGCGAACAGGAATAACATGTAATCTGGAAACATTGACAGTTCATTGAAACAAAACAGTGATGTATATTATCCTGAAATCAGTGAGTGGTAGGAAACTGAAATACATGACATAGTCTACATATAACTCAATCTCAGGTTAAGACCCATGACAGTGAACTTAACATTGAGTCTAAATTACAGTTTTCAGCTCTTTATTTAGCAATGTTCTCAGGTTATTCATGGCATTCGTAAAGGAAGGAATTGGAATTCAATTCCAGTTCTTAGGAGGAACATTCACAGTTAATAGGAACACAACCTCAGATTTAAATCAATATTTAAAGAACTAAAACAGTTCACAAATTGAAGGAAGGGAAATCAGTCCAGTTCTAAACCATTCGAATCCAACACAAAAGCTAAATTTCCATTTTCAACTCAAAAGCCCATATTTGAATTGTCATATACAATAATGTGAAGCAACAGATATGTGAGAGTAAATTTCAGTTGAAAAACATCAATGACAGGGATTAATAGCTCAGGAATTTGAAGGAAAAATAATGTATCTAACATGTATCAGTCAACAAGGGAAATCCCATATTCAAATAATGAAAATAGGTTAAAATGATAAATTATAGGTTGGTAATAAATACCCAACAAGTTTTCGTGTCTTAGGGAGTGTTTCGTGTCCATCCCAATATGATACAGTGTCCAAACCAAGGGAAAACCCACATCGAGCACAACACAGGCACTCACTAATACACAACATCGTGCACGTGTTCGTGCAAGTCTAGGACACGACACACGTGTCCTAGGGTCTCGTGCTCGTGTCCCTAGGTAGGTGAAGTCTCAGGCTAGAGGTTCGACACCCTGTATCCCCGTGTCGAGTCGCACAGGCGTGTCCTAGACAGCGTATCTGTGCACGAAAATCCGCTGAACGAAACAGTATAAAACTCGTGCAGAGTGAATCTCGTGTCCGACACGACACGAGGAGACTTGGGACTTGGGGGGGAAGACTCGCAGACATTGCCCCCACCCCCTCGTCCAAACTCAGCTCGCCACGTGGCCTGTGCAGTGAGCACAAGGCCACGAGTAGAAGGGGATCACTGTACACGCACGCGCAGGCATGTGTACGAGTCCTGTACGACCCCGATACGACACGAAATGTGTCCAAACAATCAGAAACCCATAAGCGACCTAAAAACTTAATTTCCTATTCAAACACTTCCTAAAAAATCACTCGAAATGCCCTTTGGGGCATTTCAACAAACACCTTAACACTAACACTGATACGTGTCCATTTAAGATACGAAATGGACACGAAACCTAGGTCTAGGCATACCTACAGGACCAGGACACTTAGGGCTAGGTCTACATGCAAAGAAACTAGAATTTTAATGATGTTTATATTGATTTACCTATTGGTGTCAAAATACAAGAAAAGCCTCAAATGGGGGGGTTCCTCTTGCTAGCAAACTTCTCCAAATTGCCCCAAAGCTGAGGTTGAACACCACAAACAGAAAGAGAACATTGATTAGATCCTAATGGAAGAAATTCCAATCAAAAAGGAGTCCTATTGATTAAACTAGGAAGGAATTAATGAAGGCTTACCTATTTTCTTAAGAAATGAAGAACTATTGAAGAAAGAGGCACAAATTCCCATAGAGACATTATATAGGCAAGGGGGGGTCTCTTGGCTAGTCATAATAGTTAGGGTTAGGGTTTTTAGGTTTCATCCTATGGCTAGGATTGAATCAAGGGAAATAGATGGCCTAGAACAAAGGGTTCTATCCTAGTTTCTTGCAAATCACTTAACCATAACTAAACTTGACTCAACACCCTAACCAACCCATCTAATTCTCAAAGTGGCTCACTAAGTTAGTTATGACCCATATAGGTTAGGTCCAATCTAGGTTAGGCTACCTAGGTCATTGCTAGTCAAGTCAACCTAGTCAACCCTCATTCAAACAATTCAAAAATAAATTCTAAAAATTCCCATAAATTCAAATAAATTATAATGAAATCAAATAACCCCAAAAATATCAAAAATACCCTAATCACATGGCTAGGCTCTAGGGTAGGCAGTCTCTACTGTTCACTAGCAAAACACCAAAAATCATAAGTCGTGAATTTAAATAGTTTAAAAATAATTAAAAATCACTAAAAATTATAATATGAAATAAATATTATTAAATAATAATTATAATTATAAAATTTCAAAATTACCCTCTTCTGGAAAACTGGGTGTTACAATCCTACCCACCTTATAAAAATTTTGTCCTCGAAATTAAGATGATCACACCCCTTCTAGGTTAAACCCCCAGCAATCATAGTCTCAGAATCTATCTTAAATCATACAGTTGAAAAGTGTAACCTATGGGGGTCATGGCATGCAATATCAGTCTGGGGTCTCATCTAGTTATACCAACCATGCTACAGTACTAGGCAATCACAAGGTATCAAAACATACAAGCAAGGGTTGCATCAAAATTCTCAAGAAGGAAATACTAAGGTTAGGTCAAAACTCACATCCAGCTAGGTCTGAGAACCAGAACTCCCTCCTGGAAGCAGGGCCCTGGTTGGGGCAGGTATAGCAGGGCAGTGCTGCACCCAGTGTACAGCTGAACCACAGATTAGGCACAATCCTAGTCTCTTTCTACAGTTGTTCCACTTGTGTCCAGACTTCTTGCAGTAGGCACAAATAGGCTCTGGCTCAGCTAGCCTCTGCTGGACAGGAGACTGGGCTGGGTATGATGATATAGGCTGGATAAATGGGTACTCCTCAAACTCTGGGTAGGACTGGGTACTGCTCCTCGCCCTCTTGGAGCTAGGCTCTCCTCCTAGAAGCACAGAGTCTCGCAGATGTAGCAACCTCTGGATTTGCTCCCTCATGGCCTCCTTATGAACTCTCTGTGACTCCAACAGCCTCTCTTGAAAATATCCAAACATCTGGCTGTGTCAAGTAACAAACCTCCGGGTAGTACAGTAGGGAGTACCATCCCAAGGGGTAGGAGAAGGCTCTCAGTCTCAGCAAATTTACAGCTCTTTCCTGAACGACAGGAGATGAAGGAAGACTATCTGGCGAGGCTACCACCATCTCCTCAATGGCAGGAGGTGCCACCACCCCCTGATCAGATAGAGGGATCACTACCTCCTGAACAGTAGGAGGTGGAGGCACACTCTCAGTAGCTGCAGCTGCTCTCAGGCGACGGGCTCGGGTCATGGGTGCCATACGGAAAGAAAAAGAAAGGAAAATAAAAATAAATCAATCATCAAGGCTGAAAAACTAGTAAATATCAACAAAGGAGAACTAGCTACAAGAATCACTATTTAAAGCCAGGCTATACTATCATTCCTAAGACAAGGGCCTAATCACAAGTCATCAAATCGTCACACTACGAAAGAACTACATATGCATAAGCTCTATAAAGCTGAATTATCTTCTACTCCTAAATTATTTGATGATGGAAACAATTTATAATAACTGGGATAAAGATAGAGACGATATATTTAAGAACCTTTCCAAGATACAATCTGATAATCATATGCGTCTGTCCAAAAATCATGATACTCAGAATCCTCGCCACGCTAGTAAGCAAGGCTGCGATAAACGGTAGAGTCCATAACAGTGGAATACACCTCTATAATCATGTCGTCTGGAATTTTTGCTATGCCGACTAGTATAGCTGCGAAAAATTCTAAATCTCATAACCAAGATACGTACATCCGAAGTCAGGTCTCTATGTTTCTGCCACGCCAGCTAATATAGCTGCGATAAACTCTAGGTTCCATAACCAAGTAGACGTTTTACCATTCCTGTATTCCCGTCGACATATGTTATCAGAAAATATCGTAACTCAGGCCATAAAAATTCATCTCGATAGGAAAATCAAATCAACAACGATCCACCAAAATCAAATTCAATAATCAAAGAGTGAGAGCAACAAGCAAGGGAAATGATTCAAATTGAAGTTTAAATAAGATTCTCAAGGGTCGTCCCAGGAATCTTTCAGGAAATCCTAACTGTAATTGAGTACCACAAAATATATTCAAATTCTACTGTAGGCTGTAGTGATACTCTATTTTAAATACCACTACATAAACTCGACCTGCATGGGCCACCACTAAAAATGTGTCACGACCCGTACCCACTGTGAGGGTACGAGAACGTCACAACGCCCAACCTATGCCGCAGTGTCGGCGGTAGAACGCTGTCCTAGGTCAGTATACATCTCTCAATATAGTACAAAGCAGTAAATGAACTCAATCACAACTAAGGAAGAAGAAAGCACGATAAGATATAGAACTCAAGGAAATACAGAAGATAGAATAGACTAAGATAATATCCCAGCAAATATTCAGAGTACATATCTTAGCTACTGAATATGAAAGAATATACATAACTCAACATCTCTGAACAGAAGTAAAGTCTAGCTAAACAGTCTCAAGACAACATAAAAATAAGATAAGGCCTAACTAAACTAGTCTAGGCAGTGGGGGTGATGTCCTCAGCTAGAGCTGTCCCGTAGAAGGTATCCTCATGGGCCTCCTCCTCGTCCTCTGTAATATTTTCAATAGGTCCAGTCAGGACAAGAGCGAGTACAGTACATCTCAACAGTTCATAGCAGGTTAGAAAATATAATCATGCAGTAAAGTAAGATATAGATAATAAAGAAATATAGTATGTAAACAGAGAGAGAGAACTGTAATAGAAATATCAACTATAAGTAAAGAGCTACCAGTGACTAGTGATTTAGAGCACAAAGTCGACATGTGAACGGCTTGATTTATACATGGCTATACTAAAGAGGCGTACATGGCTATTCTACTTTGGAATTGTTCACATGGCTATTTATACTCCCCCGTACCCCCAACTAATACACAAGGATCCAACCAGGTTATGTTATGATTCTATGTAACAGCCTCCGAAGGGTGATAAGCCTCCGAAAGGTGATAAGCCCCCAAAAGGTGATATGCCCCCAAAGGGTGATAAGCCCCCAAAGGGTGATATGCCCCCAAAGGGTGATAAGCCTCCGAAAGGTGATAAGCCCTCGAAGGGTGGTACATAGTAGTCCCATAAATGGGATAAGGATTCGAAGAAGACTCTGTGATCATATGGGTATATGTCACAAGTGATCAAAGAACCAAAGAAGCATATGATACGCTATGTAAGTAAAACGCACAAAACATAGAGTACCCGATGCTCCCTGAAGGGATAACATCTCAGGGTGGGATCCATATTGTACTAATCCGTGTGACCAACGTGACAGTATCAAGTAAAGTAATTTAATACAGGAAAATAATTCTAAGCAGGATATAAAATGGTCAGAGAATGTACTCGCCTCGTATCTGAAAGTCTAAAATAAATGTACTGTCCGAGGAGAGGTGTCTGGCTCCTAATCAGAACAGCACAAGTCACAACAAGTCTAAAATTATATAATGAAGTCCTACTATGCATTCTACATGATTCTAGGTCAATCTAGGCCAAAGTCAACTCTTGGTCAACTCTGGTCAACCCTAGAAGTCAAACTAGGTCAAACAAGTCTAAACTAGGTCAAACAAGACTAATCTAGGCTAATCAAGTCTATACTAGTCTAAATTAGGCTAAACTAGCCTATTCTAAGTCTAACAAGACTGTACAAGACTAATCTAGACTCTACTAGGTCTAACAACACACCCATGAATCACATATCACATGTCAATCATTTATCTAAAAATGAAATACACTATAATATAGGATACACATGTTGATATGTTACACAATCTAATATAGAAATACTCATTAGCTTATAGGTTATCCATAATGTACCACACATTACATATATCATATATATAATAGCACATACTTATATATATATAGGAAACCCATATACATATATATATATCCCAATACATATATATATACATATGAAAAGAGTGAAAGGGGGAAACCTATGAATATTCAATGTGTGTGTGTGAAGACTGAAAACAGTGTGCTAAGGCATGTGAAAAATAGTGTGCTAATGTATAAAATTCAGTGAGCTAATCAAGACAATGTGGCATGGCAACTTGTGTGTGTGTGTGTGTAAATCTGAAACAGGAAACAGCGGTAAAATAGGAGAAAACAGGGAGCTATAAACAATGTAAAAATCTGGAACCTACACAATGTGATAGTGTTAGGCAACAGTGAAGAAAATTAGTGAAATACACATTGTGATATCCTGAATCAGGAAACAGTATGACATATGTGTGTTTAGTTAACATGTTTAGTAAAACCCAGTTTCAGTCCTAGGTTTTTAGGTTCAAATGAGTGTAAGGATTTACTTGGTAATGAACTAACAAACATGTAGGAGAAATCAAGACACTCAAACATCAATTGAGTTTAGTCCAAGAAGGAATAAATGTAAATTTCTAAATACAATTACATAGGAAAACAAAGATTGAAATCAACACTCAGTTTAATCATTGAACAGTCATTCGATTCTCAGTTTATATTCAGTTGTGTGTGTAAGAATGTGTAAACATGTGAGAGTGAGAGGAAAACAGTGTGTAGGCAATGTGTGTGTGTACATGATTTGATTAGGAATTCAAATCTCAGTTTTCAGATTTAGGGGGATGAAATGTCATATGACTGTAGAGGCATGTGACAAGAATCGGTGTATCCATGTTCAGGACAGTGTGATAGCAGTGGATAGGTTGGCGTCAAGTGACTTGGTGTTTGAGTGTAGGTGAGGAACCAACAGTGGCAAGAAAAATAGTGAGAACAAAGAGCATGGGCCTGTGTGTGTTGACAGTGTAGCAGTGCCATAGAACTTAGGATTCTAACAACTCAAACTCAGATTTTATATCTTTGAATCTAAACAGTTCAAAAACCCATGATAACACACAAAAACCATTTAGAACAGTCCCTATATGAATCCCAGATTTAATACTCAGATTTGAAACCCCACACAATACACAAAACAGTAAAACAGCGAACAGGAATAACATGTAATCTGGAAACATTGACAGTTCATTGAAACAAAACAGTGATGTATATTATCCTGAAATCAGTGAGTGATAGGAAACTGAAATACATGACATAGTCTACATATAACTCAATCTCAGGTTAAGACCCATGACAGTGAACTTAACATTGAGTCTAAATTACAGTTTTCAGCTCTTTATTTAGCAATGTTCTCAGGTTATTCATGGCATTCGTAAAGGAAGGAATTGGAATTCAATTCCAGTTCTCAGGAGGAACATTCACAGTTAATAGGAACACAACCTCAGATTTAAATCAACATTTAAAGAACTAAAACAGTTCACAAATTGAAGGAAGGGAAATCAGTCCAGTTCTAAACCATTTGAATCCAACACAAAAGCTAAATTTCCATTTTCAACTCAAAAGCCCATATTTGAATTGTCATATACAATAATATGAAGCAACAGATATGTGAGAGTAAATTTTAGTTGAAAAACATCAATAACAGGGATTAATAGCTCAAGAATTTGAAGGAAAAACAATGTATCTAACATGTATCAGTCAACAAGGGAAATCCCACATTTAAATAATGAAAATAGGTCAAAATGATAAATTGTAGGTTGGTAATAAACACCCAACAAGTGTTCGTGTCTTAGGGAGTGTTTCGTGTCCATCCCAATATGATACAGTGTCCAAACCAAGGGAAAACCCACAAGAATCAGTGACTGTGGAGGCATGTGACAAGAATCAGTACATCCATGTTCAGGACAGTGTGATAGCAGTGGATAGGTTGGTGTCAAGTGACTTGTTGTGTGAGTGTAGATGAGGAACCAACAGTGGGTGGCAAGAAAAATAGTGAGAAGAAAGAGCATGGGCCTGTGTGTGTTGACAGTGTAGCAGTGCCATAGAACTTAGGATTGTAACAACTCAAACTCAGATTTTATATCTTTGAATATAAATAGTTCAAAAACCCATGATAACACACAAAAACTATTTAGAACAGTCCCTATATGAATCCCAGATTTAATACTCAGATTTGAAACCCCACACAATACACAAAACAGTAAAACGGCGAACAGGAATAACATGTAATCTGGAAACATTGACAGTTCATTGAAACAAAACAGTGATGTATATTATCCTGAAATCAGTGAGTGATAGGAAACTGAAATACATGACATAGTCTACATATAACTCAATCTCAGGTTAAGACCCATAACAGTGAACTTAACATTGAGTCTAAATTACAGTTTTCAGCTCTTTATTTAGCAATGTTCTCAGGTTATTCATGGCATTCGTAAATGAAGGAATTGGAATTCAATTCCAGTTCTCAGGAGGAACATTCACAGTTAATAGGAACACAACCTCAGATTTAAATCAACATTTAAAGAACTAAAATAGTTCACAAATTGAAGGAAAGGAAATCAGTCCAGTTCTAAACCATTTGAATCCAACACAAAAGCTAAATTTCCATTTTCAACTCAAAAGCCCATATTTGAATTGTCACATATAATAATGTGAAGCAACAGATATGTGAGAGTAAATTTCAGTTGAAAAACATCAATAACAGGGATTAATAGCTCAGGAATTTGAAGGAAAAACAATGTATCTAACATGTATCAGTCAACAAGGGAAATCCCACATTCAAATAATGAAAATAGGTTAAAATGATAAATTATAGGTTGGTAATAAATACCCAACAAGTGTTCGTGTCTTAGGGAGTGTTTCGTGTCCATCCCAATATGATACAGTGTCCAAACCAAGGGAAAACCCACATCGAGCACAACACAGGCACTCACTAATACACAACATCGTGTAAGTGTTCGTGCAAGTCTAGGGCACGACACAAGTGTCCCAGAGTCTCATGCTCGTGTCCCTAGGTAGGTGAAGTCTCAGGCTAGAGGTTCGACACCCTGTATCCCTGTGTCGAGTCGCACAGGCGTGTCCTAGACAGCGTATCTGTGCACAAAAATCCGCTGAACGAAACAGTGTAAAACCTGTGCAGAGTGAATCTCGTGTCCGACACGACACGAGGAGACTTGGGACTTGGGGGGAAGACTCGCAGACGTTGCCCCCACCCCTCGTCCAAACTCAGCTCGCCACGTGGCCTGTGCAGTGAGCACAAGGCCACGAGTAGCAGGGGATTACTGTACACGAGCGCGCAGGCATGTACACGAGTCCAGTACGACCCCGACATGACACAAAATGTGTCCAAACAATCAGAAACCCATAAGCGACCTAAAAACTTAATTTCCTATTCAAACACTTCCTGAAAAATCACTCGAAATGCCCTTTGGGGTATTTCAACAAATACCTTAACACTAACACTGATACGTGTCCATTTAGGACACGAAATGGACACGAAACCTAGGTCTAGGCATACCTACAGGACCAGGACACTTAGGGCTAGGTCTACATGCAAAGAAACTAGAATTTTAATGGTGTTTACATTGATTTACCTATTGGTGTCAAAATGCAAGAAAAGCCTCAAATGGGGGGATTCCTCTTGCTAGCAAACTTCTCCAAATTGCCCCAAAGCTGAGGTTGAATACCACAAACAGCAAGAGAACATTTATTAGATCCTAATGGAAGAAATTCCAATAAAAAAGGAGTCCTATTGATTAAACTAGGAAGGAATTAATAAAGACTTACCTATTTCCTTAAGAAATGAAGAACTATTGAAGAAAGAGGCACAAATTCCCATAGAGACATTATATAGGCAAGGGGGGTCTCTTGGCTGGTCATAATAGTTAGGGTTAGGGTTTTTGGGTTTCATCCTATGGCTTGGATTGAATCAAGGGAAATAGATGGCCTAGAACAAAGGGTTCTATCCTAGTTTCTTGCAAATCACTTAACCATAACTAAACTTGACTCAACCCCCTAACCAACCCATCTAATTCTCAAAGTGGCTCACTAAGTTAGTCATGATCCATCTAGGTTAGGTCCAATCTAGGTTAGGCTACCAAGGTCATTGCTAGTCAAGTCTACCTAGTCAACCCTCATTAAAACAATTCAAAAATAAATTCTAAAAATTCCCATAAATTCAAATAAATTATCATAAAATCAAATAACCCCAAAAATGTCAAAAATACCCTAATCACATGGCTAGGCTCTAGGGTAGGCAGTCTCTACTGTTCACTAGCAAAACACCAAAAATCACAAGTCATGAATTTAAATAGTTTAAAAATAATTAAAAATCACTAAAAATCATAATATAAAATAAATATTATTAAATAATAATTATAATTACAAAATTTCAAAATTACCCTCTTCTGAAAAACTAGGTGTTACAGAATAAGGACTCCTTAAATGGATGGAGATTGACTCATAATTTCCTAATTTGGAAGGGTCAAGAATTTAATAATAAATCTTTCCATTAAATTCAAATCAATTTAATCTAAAAAATATAGATCAAATCTTAATCCATAATTGATTAAAATAATAATTAGATTTGTGGAAAAAAGCAAAGGTAGGCTTTCCTTTATATAGGAGATGGAAGATTTCTTAAATAAGGAAGGACTAGATTCAATGAATTAAATCCTTCCATGAATTAAATTAGATTTGACCCAATCCCAATCCATAATTAATCACAATAATATTACTTTCAAATAATATCTAATATTTTAAATAATCTCTAAAATAGATTTCATAAAATTAAATATCAAAAATATTGTTAAAAATAATTCAAATATTCCTAAATAAATATTTTCATAAATACAAATCTCATCTAAAATAATATAGCAATATACTAAGACTAAATCTAATCATAAGTTAGAATTGACCACATCTAAATCCAATAATATCTAATAATTCAATAATATTTAAAAATAGACTTTTATAAATATAAACATAACTGATAATGGAAAATTAATAAGTTTAAAAGTAAGTCTTTTTATAAAAACAAAATCAAAATAAAAAATAGTTTGACAAATCCCTTCGTCAATAAAAATATCTTTTATAGAATTAAAAATATATAATTTATTTTCTAACTAAAAAATATAAAACTAAAATAAAACAAAAACATATAAAATATAAAAAATTCGGGAAGTGGGCTTACAAATCGATCCACCTTAGAAAAATTTTGTCTTCGAAATTTCAAAGGATACGATTAGGCACGATTAAGAATATAATCAAGAAATGATACGATTAATGATCAAAATAGGTTAGGCATAATCGCGGATTGAATCGAGAGCTCAAGAAAAGATATGATTTAATACGATCAAAATATAGTCAAAAAGGGTTAGTCAAAACCTAGGCTTGGTTAAGGATAGAATCGAAATACGATTTTCTCAACAAGAAAAGTTATTAAGCACGATTATAGAATCAAAATCTAGGAAAAGATGCAAATTGTCTTGATCAAAATATAATGAAGATAGTATAGTTGCGATCGAAATCGTTTAAGAATGATCAAATCGAAGTCGTTTCGACACGATCCGCTATTTAACCCAAATCATTTAGGTATAATTATCAAATTGGATACGATTATGTAATCTAGTGGAAAGAAATCAAAATAGGTTTAAAAGATTACTAGGAAACCTAATAATGATATAAAAATAAAAGATAAGAAAGAAAGGTCAGAAAAGGAAAAGATAAGAACTAAATCAAATTCAAGTGAGGGTGCATGAAATTACGAACCATGAAAGTCAATAGTCATATGCCAAAAATGATGTAGTCCCTATAATATTCAAAAATTGTAATCATGTCCGAAGTCTTTTTACCGAGAACCTATGCCTCACCAGTGTACATCTGGCTGCAGTAAACCATTGGTTCCATAATTAATCACAATAATATTACTTTAAAATAATCTCTAGTATTTTAAATAATTTTTAAAAATATTTCATAAAATCAAATATAAAAAATATTGATTAGAATGATTCAAATATTCATAAATGTATATTTTCATAAATACAAATCTCATCTAAATAATATAGCAATAAATTAAGACTAAATTCAATCATAATTAAGAATTGACCACTTCTAAATCCAATAATATCTAATAATTCAATAATATTTAAAATAGATTTTTATAAATATAATCTAAAACATAATTGATAATAGAAAATTAATAAGTTTAAAAGTATATATTTTTCTAAAAACAAAATCAAATTAAAAAATAGTTTGAAAAATCCATTGGTCAATACAAATATCTTTTATAGAATTAAAAAAATTATTTTCTAACTAGAAAATATATAAAAGTAAAATAAAATAAAAAAGTTAAAAAAATGAAAAAAAAATGGGAAAGTGGGCTTACAAGTCGCTAGAGCATTTTAAGAAGCTGCTAAGTATTAGATCGTCAACGGAGTAAAGGGGTCATTGTACTACCCAATCTCCATCGTTACACTTCTCCAGAATTCGTCAACGGAGTAAAGGGGTTAATGCTCTACCCGATCTCCATCGTAACACTTCCCTAGAATCTATATTTGTACTAGCAAATCCTTACTATTAGGGCTTTGTGTACTGTTCAAATCGTGATCTATAAAGGAAATGAGTTTTATCTCAACCTATCTATTCTTTCCTCATCACCGAAGATCCCGCGATGGCGAACAACTCTAACTAGTTTTTAAGATTAGTCTAGTCCATATACTAGAGAATTAGTCACAACTCTATAGGTAACATACTACTATAATAAAATACCATTTTTTATATAATAAAAGGATATTTATTAATTCTAGAATAATATCGTAAAATAATTTAATAAATAATTTATATACAATTATTATACTAGAAAACAATAACTAGTTGTCAAGTCCAACTAGCCGCACAAAGTCGCAATTTCTTGGATTAGTTGGAAAGATATAATCATGCAAAAATACTAATTAAATATTCTAAAATAAAATATTTATATTAATAATTCCCAGAAATTAAATCATGAGTTTTTATGATTTTAAACATTGAAGTTTATATAAAATTGGTTGCACAACAACAGACACAACAAACTACGAAAATCAATGGAGTTCAACGACAAAAAGCAACAAAGAATTGACCACAAATCTATGCAAAACTCTATGCAAAACTCATAGAGCAATTTAATAACATGAATATGGGGTTAAAGTGGGATGTTAGGGTTCTCACCACGGGCCTCAAAGTCATCGTATGGTTTCGCAAAGGGTCACGGATATCATCTATGTCCAGCGCAATTCAGCCTGGACACCCTGTCTCAAAACTTGTGCCATGGACAAACCATTATGATCCACGAGCCACAACTTTACACTATTGCACTTTGTATGTATTGAACAGGGCCACTTGAGGTTGTTCTCTTTATACTGATTACATATGAGAACATACACCCCTATTATTATGGATGCTTATGCTTTTAATCTGGATATAATAGACATTTATATGCAGTATGCATTACTTTGACTCATAAAAGAGTGATATTCATTATGGGTCAACAACCTCTATGAATTAGGTAATGGCATTGTGTGTATGATGGGCTATTAATTATAAAAAATTCTATGTCCGATATATCTGGTTGATGATGTCCTCTTAAGGAGCTCATAAGGATTGTCATATAAATTCTACAGGTGGATTATATTCGACATGAGAAATAAAGTTGAGTGGTACTATCTAAGGATAAAAGATGTTGATCAATATAATTTTCATTAACTTAATTTAATCGACGGACATTCGATATCTTAACATGGTGAGACAAACATGCATATAATAAGAAGAAGCCCATAAACGTAATTTGAAATTAGGAAGGTAGTGCAACAATAGCTCTTTAGTGGATCGAGCTATTGTTAACGGGCCTGGGTTGTGTCTTCATACTAAATACGGGATACTTGAATCCATTAGGAGATCTAACCCTAATTTTCTTTATGGTCCCTGTTGTAACCTATATATTCCATCTATTCTCTGGACATCATAGGGAACAGAAAAAAGATCAACTTTCTCCAAATTCGTTTTTTGCATAAGGAGAGAAAGAGAGGTTAGCCAAGAAGAAAAAATTGTGAAATCGTCGCCTACACGGCGTCCAATCCGAGAAAGGAATACAGTAGAAGATCTTGAGGTCGTTGATTGATCGAGGTTGCTGGAAAGTATCATCTACTTTTCATCACTTCAAGTATAATTCGTGAACCTTAGTTTCCACCATTGAAGGGTTAGATCATGATTTAAACATGTTTGTTCTTTATCAGTCGATAGCACACCAATTTGTAGTCCTGGGGAAAACTAGGACTTTGTCGCATGGAAATCGCCTTGTGCACATGGATAATAAATCATTATGCGGCAAACTATCTTTGCTGTATGGGCACATCTCTGTCTCATGGATCTAGTCGTGGTTCTAGGTATCCTACTTCCATCAATAGGTATCAGAACCGGTATTGGATCTGCGTATCGATTGATAAATTCATGTTGTTCAATAAAACTTGTATCAAAAAATAGTCGATTGGTGTAGATATGTTCTGTTCCGTTTTACAGGCATCTTAGGTACAACTATTATGGTGATTGCATATTTTTTATTTCTGTAATTTGAACCCACGGCTTGTCGTGGCTATTATTCTTCATGGATGTAATTAAAATCACGAGGATTGATCATGCATATTAGTTTAATTGTTTTCAATCTAGATTATGTGTAAATGCCTTCGGAATTCATAGGATTAATGTAATTTTAATTTTTTTGGTCTATCGTGATGGCGGTGGTGGCTTTCTCTACATGGGACGAGATGCTATTTTTTAGCAGTCCGATGGAAGTCGGATAATTTTCGATGAATGAATTCACAACCAAACCCTTTAAAAAAGGAAGGGCGCTGCCCCGAACCTAGCGACTGACCGCGAAAGTCGAACCTCGAATGTCTCTGCGCAGTGCAATAATTTGGATCTCGCACACTTGAGAAAGAAGCTAGATTTATGGCTATAATAGTTTGAATTTATTTCTCTTTTATTGCTATATTTTCTTATTATGATGTTTGTTTTTTGTGGATGTTTATTATAAACTGAGCCCACATTAATAATGGACAACATGGACATAATTCGACTAATAGAAAAACCCTCATGTTAAATACTTAAGTGGGAGAGGGAGTTTATTTGGAATAAATCCCATGGTCTTGATTACTAGTATGTAGGTGATATAATTATACTTACGTGTTGGTTTTAGTGTCTTCCTCCATATTGGATGAGTTTAATTGTGGATCACCGGTACATACTTCCTTTGGAATAATGATAGAAATTTACCTAGTGTGTGTTCACTTCTTCATCTGAAGGAACTCATTGCAAAGTAATGGAGTTAGTATTAAGCAATGGTATACACTTATATACAAATAATGATATCCTCCCCATCGGAGTTATTTCTATTGCTTGTAGGACCAAAACAAGACAAACAAATTAATTTTATTTGTCATAAAATTTGGTTGACATGATATTAAATTAATAGGGAAAGCCTCCTTAGACAAATATTAAATTTGTATACGTCCACACTAACGTAGCATACTAAATTCATGGCATTTAAGGTGTTAGTAAATTTTTTATTATTATTTTAAGCGAATTAACATTTAATTAATTCAAAAATTTCTGTCCTGCATAATAGTTAAGTATGTGATTCTCAGGATTTTAAAAAATGGCTTCATTTTGTCCACTTATGGTAGTTCTTAAAGAAAACAAACTTACTGGCGCAAATTACATTGATTGCAAATGTAACTTGAATATTATCTTAGCCGCTGAAGAGTACAATTTGTACTCAATGAGGAAATCCCACTTAAGGCTGATGCTAATTCTAATGAAGAGGTTAAAAAGGCTTATAGGAAGTGGATAAAGGCAGATGAGATGGCACGGTGTTACATTCTGACATCTATGTCAAATGTGTTACAATATCAGCATAAGGCCGTAGCCACAGCTTATGACATGATGTATATGTAGGAACGAAATCGTAAAGCACAATACTCTAGAGGGGGGGTGAATAGAGTTGGCAGCGGAAAATTGCTAATTAAAAATGTTAGCAGCAAGATCACAGAATAATAATCACAACTAAGTAAAGTAAAGGCAGAGATAAGAAAGCAAACGCAAAGACAGCGATGTATACTGGTTTCCCTCTGTTGAGGACTAATCCAGTCGGTAGAACTCTTGCTACCAGTTGAATCCACTATTGGCAAACCACAAGTTCTCTTACGAAGTCCTTACAACTTCTATAACGCGAGCTTTGATACGAAGAACTCGTCCAACTTCAAATATGAAGAGGTATTCTTCAATCAAGCCTTCTGATTACAATCTCTCAGAAACTTCTAGACCGTACCGCACTGGCAAATCGACTAGAGGATTGTAATTGGCTTGGGATCTGAAATTTAAAGCTCAAGAAAAACTCTTTTGGAAGACTGAAAGCTTTAGATAGAGAAAAGATTGAAAGTGAATGAGTGAGTTGAAATGATCGAAATCCTTCTCTATTTATAGAAATTCCAAAGACAGAATTCGGGCAGAATTCGGGCAGAACTCGATGAGGAAATCTCGGTCAAATCCGCAACTGTAGGAGGACCAAGTTCCAGAGATTTCAAAAATCAAACGGCCACCAATCGAACTCTGGCCGAGTTCTGTCAGGGTTAGGTTAGGGTTTTAAAATCAATTTTTGGGGATTTTTGAAAACCTTTTTGAAAACCTTTTTGAAGCTTTTGTTTAAAAGAATGTTTTTCAAAACAAAAGATATTTTAAAAGTATTTGAAAACATTTTGGAATAGCCTATTTGCCAGTACGACTCGGTGTACAATGTATTCCTAGACTCAATAAAATGAAAAATATATTACTTAAAGGAAATACAGACTCGAGCAAGCAAACATAGCTTCGGTCTTGAACTGTGTAGATAGCTGTTCTTGTTCATGTCCAAGAGTCCGATACATCCTGACTAGCTTCAAATATCCAGACAGAGTTTGATCAATTATTAAAATCAGGTTGACCATATGACCAATGGGCCAACAATCTCCCCCATTTTGATAATTGACAAACTATGAATGATATAACATTTAAGCTTAAAAATAGAATAAAAAAATAGTACATGTCCTGCATTTTCTCAAACGAATGTTAGATCTTTATTTTTCTCCCCCGTTGTCATTTAGCAAAATAATTGCAAAAGAAGAAAAACTCTCCCGCAATCAATGCTTAAATAACAAACAGTGAAGAAACACAAGAAAATACATAAATAATAGTAAAGAAAATTTGAATGACATCACAGGCATGTATTTGTACTCAGGCAGTTAGAATAAACAAAGAATTATGTCACAGGCAGTTTATAGTAGAGAAGCAGATAAAGAAATGCTAAGTAAATAAACTGATGTGAACCATAAACTACGAAATCTATAAAGATAATGATAAAGATGTTCAGATGACATAAAATAAAAATCAAATCCAGTACAAGTCCTCAAAAATACTGATAATAAAGTCTGAAAATAGATAAACTTGGAATGTCGGAGCATTTCCAAGTGTACAGTAGATAATGTCTAAGTCTCATATCAACTAACATCTCAAAACTCCTCCTCCTCATCTTCATCATCAGTATGATGACCAGCATGTCCAGAAGGACCAACGCCAGAAGTACCGGCGCCAAAAGGGTGAGGAGGAGCGCCAGTGTAAAACTCACCAACATAATCACGAGGAGGAGCACGGTCAGAACGGTACCAATCATATACGTTACCGGGCTGGAAGTAGGCATGAACAGCCTCATCCTCACAGCGGTAACCAGAGAAAGCTGGATCTCTAGGGATGGAACCGGCTGAATGTCCAGTCTGGGCAAAACGAAGATCAGCTAATGAATTTATAATCGCCTGATAACGGGTGACGTCGCGGAACTCACGCTCGCGAGCCATGTCCGTCATCGAGACGTACAAATCTGAAGGTGCTGGTGTATGCCCTCAAAAGTCATAGCATACTGCTGAGGAGGTGGAGGAGGTGGAGCAGTAGCAGGAGCAGGAGAAGGAGCAGATGCAGTCATACTGCGACGAGATAACTTAAGAACCTTGGGCTCAGGGTCTTGAGCACAAGTAGATAAGTCGATATCGAAACGCTGAAAGATGCGTGGGAGAATCATCGCATAAGAGAGATTTCTATCGCTTATACGACAATGTCCCATCATCTGAATAATGGTCTTAGGGGCAGAAAATGGAATCCCCTTAAGAATGTGATACATAGCAGATAATTCAAAAGACGTGACATCATCCTTCGAAGTAGACTTTGGAAGGAGAGTAGAATAAATGATACGGTGCAATTCATAATTAAACAAGTTCAGGTTGTTTGCCTTGAACTTTCCAGAGCGAACTCTATCAGGTGCACAAAGTTTAGCTTTGAAACTTGTAAGTGTCGTACCTTCGGGAAAATCAAACTCAGTGATGTCAACAAGTGGTTCACCTTCATTGGGAATACCAAGGATCTCCGCTAAGAGAACATCATTGAAATTGATATCTAATCCTCCAACACGTGTGCTTACATCAAAAGTGTTTAATATGATATTGCAGTAAAATAGTCTAATGGCATTAGTTGCTATGGGAAAACAGAGTTTAACAAAATGCTGTAACCCTAATGCCTCAAAGAAATAGCGATGATCAGGAAATACAGTCCACTTGATGGGTGCGCCTGTACATATGGATCTCATGGAGAAGTCTCCATACCACAGTATGGCTTGGTCTAGGGTTTGAAAGTAAAACTTGTCGAACGCGTCGTCGCTAGATTGGACTGGCAAAAATAGAGAATTAGTCGGTGGATCCGAAGATGAACCTTCCTCACTTGGGTTGGTTGTCTTCTTCCTCTTAAAGGGGTTGAATCCCTTAGGTGCCATTTGTGCAAATAGAAGTAAATATGCACTAATTGAAAAGTGGGGAAGGGTTGAGTTATACCTCCCGAAATCAAAGTATGTCGAAGAGAACGACGAACTCCGCACGAATCCAAAGTTTGGATTGATTTCACCACTTGGATTAGAAGATAGGGGGTGGTGAAAAGCTAGGGTTCGGGGCTCCTTCGCGGCTGCTGTTGCTGGTTATGATGTAGTTTAGAAGCAATGAGGAAGAAAGGCTCTCGGGTTCTGGTATATATAACCTGACACCCTCAACCGAACTCGGGCCGAATTCGGTCCGAAGTCTGGCCGAATTCTCCTGGGTTTGGTTTGAAATACTTTCTTTTTCATTGGCTCATTTCAAATATTTAATTCAAAGATTAGTAATTTCAACCTTCAATTAACATAATTAATATTATTTTATAGATTAAATATCATTACACAACGAATATTTCAGATTGGCTGTAGGAGTACAATTCTAGCTGGCGGAGGTTCACCGGGGAACTCTTAAGTACCGCTTCGCTTCAACCGTAGTTGTGGTGACAGACAGACTCTTTATTGGCTTGTCTCTAACACAGTTTTTGCATATTGAAATAAAATCATAAAATAATATTAATTAATATTATTGACGTCCAATATTTCTAATTCTCGACGTAAATAATTGAAACGATCTTCTGCTAGAGGTTTTGTGAAAATGTCAGCTAATTGATTCTCAGTATCTATATATACAAGGTCAATATCTCCATTTGATGATGATCTCTAATGACCTAGAATGTCTAATCTCGATATGTTTTGTACGAGAATGACATACAGGATTCTTAGTCAAATTAATAGTGCTCGTGTTTATAGGCCTCAAAAATGAAAGTCACGCTGAGTTGATCAGAACAAGGTCCAAAAGTCACGCTGAGTTGATCAGGACAATATTAAAAAAGTCACGCTGGGTGACAACTCATCATTTGTCAAAAATTTTATCATGACTGACAGCACGACAGTCGAAGAATGTCTCCTCGCATGCCACGTATTCACAGAACTCGAGAGATCACAGCCGACTATTGCGTGATTTTCGAAATCTTCTTCAACAAGACTCAGCCTTCGTCAAGTTGGCGTACCAAAAGAGCTTCTTGTCATTTAATGCGACTGACAAAAGTAATTACTGTCAGAGATTTTGTGTCAGTCAAGGCACGTCGAATCAAGACAGCTGGCAGTCCTGCCTCAAACGAGCGTGGATTATGTTCTTTCCCAAAGTATGCGTATATTTTGAGCTTCCTGCCTCAAGTTTGCGTGGATTTTGAAGCTTTCTGCCCCGAGTCTGCGTGGATTTTGTCTTCAACAAGTCTGCGTAGATTTCAGCAAATTGGAGTACGTGGTAGCCATGCCACTGACCTCTCGCCTGCGTGTCCTGTAACTTGTACACAACTCATGCATGATTGCCATGTGTCCAACAGTTACAGGCCACGTCCAGTAACTTCTCACAACCTTGCGTATGTTAAATCCTGCGTGATTTTTAACTAAGCACAGGCTGTGAAGACAGTTATCTTTTTCAGTTATTTTTGACTCTATAAATGGAGTTCTTTTTCTCATTCATTGTACAGATACATAGTTATCTACTGTCAAAATTTTGAGAGCTTTTCTTCTTCGTATAGTCCAAGGGATAAAGTGATCGTCTTCTAGATCAGATTCCTACAGTTGTAATTTTCCCAGAAACACAATAAATAAAGTGAATTTATTTATGGAAAACAAATTGGCGACTCTGCTGGGGAAATCCATCTCCTCTTCTGAGATGGCAATAACTCATTGCGACACTTCGTCATTCGGCTCGACGAAGAAGGTGATGACGATCCAATTCGATCAACTCGCCTATGAAGAAATGCAGCGGGCTAAGAGCGGCAAGTCTACTTCAGCCTCCATCATCACTGCTAAGTCGAAGGGACACTCTGTCTATGTCCCTAAGAATCAGTTGGTAGTCAATTGTGAAGTTTCTGCCACAGTGTCTACTCCTAACACTGGCAAGAACTCTACTGCAAGCACGCACACTCTTGTGCGCTCGAAGATGACAGCATTCAAAAGTCATGCTGACAGCACTGGCTCCTTAGCCAAGTCTGTTCCAGCGTGTAAATTCAACTCTAAAAGTCACGCTGACAGTACTGGCTCCTTAGCCAAATCTGTTCTAGCGTGTCTCTCTAAAACCAAAAATTACGCTGACAGTACTGGCTTCTTAGCCAAATCTGTTCCAGTGTGTATTTCTAAAATCAAAAGTTACGCTGACAGTACTGGCTCCTTAGCCAAATCTGCTCCAGCGTACAATTTCACCCCTAAAAGTTATGCTGACAGCACTGGTTCCTTAGCCAAGTATGTTCCAGTTTGTACTTCCAAAGTTAAAAGTCACGCTAACAGTACTGGTTATTTAACCAAGTCTGTTTCAGCGTGTATTTCATCTAAGAAGAATAGCTCTTTAGCTATCTCTTCTTCTTTGCCAAGTTTTACTAGAACTGGGGGTGGTCTTCCACACAAAGTCCCTTCGAAAAGGAATAACTCTTTAGTTGTTCCTTCTGCTCCTGTAGTTTTTACTTCAGGAACAGCTTTGACTGACAATTTTGTTAGTCAAAGAAAAGGAGATGGTCTTTTGACTACTCTTCCTTCTGGACATTCTATGTCTCAAACCTTGAATGAGTCTAAGAAGAAACATTCTGTAATGTCTTCTTCTATGACTTCTTCAAATTGGGCACAGAATTTGTCCATAAAAGAGGGTTTGTTACCAACTCCTAATCAAAGAGATGGTTCTATTTTTTCTTCTCTGCAAATATCCAGATCAATGGAAGGAAAACTCCAAGTTTTCAAAACTAATGTGTCACCTCCAATTGATCTAAGAACAAAACTTAGCACTTCTGGTGTTAAGAAACCACATCAGTTGGAAACAAGGATAAAAGATCCAGATGCAGAGTATGCTAGAAACTATGTGGCTCATATTAATCATTCTTTATATAATCAAGAGCCATCAAGAACCAAGAACAGGAAATATACTCCTCAATCTTCACAAACAGATTTACGAGAATATCTTTAACAGAAGAGAAGGAGTAATTCTGTGTCAAAAGATCATGCTGAATGTGACATCCAGCCAAGAGTCATAATTCAATGCAGATGTCAATCAATGGCTCATGACCATGTTAATCATGAATGTGACTTCCAGCCAAGAGTTACAATGCAATGCAGATGTCAAACTAAACGACAATCTGTCTTCAATCGAATTCAGTGTGAACCTATGCCTGATGAAGATGAGCCTTTGTTTGCTTCTGTCAACATGACCTCTCGGGATGCTGGGGGTAGAGCTGATAGTCCAGATGGAGTATATAGAAACACCAGAGCAAGAGTCTTAGCTTCTAGTCAAAGAAATTTGATCTCTGAAGATGATTCTGAATTTCTAGGAGAATTTAATTTTCCACCTCTTCCAACTGGGGGTAGTTCTCCTTTAAATGACTTTGATGCACGAAGCAGTGATTCAGAGCATACAACATCCACTAATTCATCAATAATCCTTCGTACAGTCACTACATATATGGTAGATGGGAATACTGAATTGAACAATGAACCTTCCTCTTCGGTGACTCCTCAGGACCAAAGAATTGCTTCTTTGGAACAGCAAATGAAGTCTATGGCTGATACTATGAAGTCGATGTATGAACTCATGACAGCTCAGTTGCAGAATCGACAGACTGTATCAGATGCCATACCAACTGACACTGATATAAGTCCGGTACAAGTTCCTCCAGCAGTACAATCCAATACTCCTGGACCAGCTCAACCAAATCCTAGTCTCTCTGGAGCTGGGGATAGTGCTTACAATGCTGTTCCTCCTCCTAACTATTCTCTACAAGTTACAACTCCACAATCTTCTGGAGTTGTTAATGAAGAATTGAGGAATCTCAAAACTCAATTCGAGGCATTCAAACAGAAAGATGGTTTACAAAGGTTAGGCATCAAACAACCTTATCCGATAGAATGGAAGCAAGTAACGTAGCCTCCTAAATACAAGCCTCCTACTATCTCATTCTATGATGGAACCACTTCTCCAAGTCAGTTTATTAATCACTTTGAAGTGATGACTGATCAATTGCAACCAAGTGACGCCCTCCTTACTCGGGTATTTGTTGGATGTCTCAAGGGAACTGCTTATGAATGGTATAGAAGTCTCCCAGATGGGTGCATTACCTTATTTGCCAGTTTCAAACAGATGTTTCTTGAACGGTTCTATGAAGGGCTCAATGACATGACTATGTCTGCTCTTATTAGGATCAAGCAGAAAAATAATAAAACTACAGAGGATTTCATTGAACGGTTTCGAAGAGAAGCTCTGAAGATGCCTCTTGGAACTCCTGATGCTGTCACCATCGACACATGCAAATCAAACTTGTTGCCAATCATCAGCATGTGGACAGGATCTACTCAATTTCAAGATTGGCCTTCCTTTATAGTCAGTGCCAAGGCCGTAGAAATTAGTGCTGAAACCTTCAAAGGTTTAGGAGTGCAGATGACTCCCAAAGAAACAGGTCAAGGTACTAATAATAATGCTAAAAACAATGCTTGCAAGGGAAAAGAAACTCTTGAAGTTAATCTTCAGAGCAAAGTTGCATCAACTGTTCAAACTTCTCCTACCTCTACAACTCAACAACCAAGAACACCTCGCCCCAAAGAAGAGTACTCTTTCGATGACGACGATGTCCTTGGTATCTTTGAATGTCTGCTGAAAGGTAATAAAATACAATTACCTGAAATTAAGAAACCTGATGAAGCTGGAAAGACAGATCATCCTAAATACTGTCCATACCACAGAATGTTGGGTCACACAATTCGTACATGTTATGTACTGAAAGAAAAGATCCAAGAAATGATTAAATCTGGAGCTATCTTCCTTACTCCAAAAGAGAAGACCGTCACCTCCAACGTCGTCTCTATGCAATTCGGAGATTTCTCTCCTCAATTCCTTGAAAGTGGGATCGTTCCTATTCCCAAGACAACTCTTGAGATAGTGAATATTCCTCCTCCGCAGTCTGAAGGATTAGTGCCAATCACTTTGGAAACAGAAGAAATCATGTGGATTCATCCTGATCTAGTGGCAGATTTTGACTCTCCTCCTCTTCAAAAGACTACATCTCGAAAGTCCAAGAAGGCTGGGAAGATTAAGTTATGTCATATGACTTCTCTTAGATCTACCTCCGACACAGAGCCAAAAGATAAAGAAGAAGCACTTGTTAGTGCTACTCGAACGGGGAAACCTTATCTAAAGGATTATTCCAAGAATCCTGAGGATACTCCTGATATCCCTTCAGCTAATAAAGATGCTCCTAATGTTCCTCCTAAAGAAGAATCATCCACTGCACCTGTTCCTTCAACTACATCGGTTGAACCTATTTCTCCCAAGCCTACGGCTTTTGAGAAAGGCAAAAACAGGCTCGGTTTGATAAACCAATCAAGAAGTCCTCTCCTCTTGGACTTCAGAAGCCTTATAATTTCGACGTTCTAGCTCAACTTGCTAATACTCCAGCTAGAATGTCCTTCTTTGAACTTCTACGTCTTTCTAAAGAGACTCGAGAGACGTTAAGTGAAGCACTTCTTCAGGCAGACTCTTGTCTTGCACAGTTAAAGAAGCCAGATGCAGAACCTGCCACTTGCTTACATTGCAACAGTGTACTGGAGATTATCCCAAATATCACCTTTACACAAGACGACATGCTATTGGAGGATAATCGACATGATCGGCCTCTCTACTACACTGGTTATATCGATACAATGAAGATAGATCGTATCCTCATTGATCCAGGGTCTGCTATAAGTATAATGCCAAAGAGTCTGTTGGATGAACTAAAAATTCCTCTTCACAAGCTCTCTAAGACGGTTACTACTATCATGGGATTCAATCAAAGCCGAAGCAAGCCTTTGGCAAAGATTCATCTGAAGCTTCAAATAGGCGATTTCAGATCCAAAGTCACTTTCTATGTGATCGAGATTGTGGGATCCTACAATCTTCTTCTTGGGAGGCCCTTTATTCATGAAAATAATATGGTGCCTTCTACTCTTCATCAGTGTTTTAAATACATTGATAGCAATGGAAGAGTACAAAAAGAAGTTGCTGATATAAATCCCTTCCATGGGGTTGAAGCCTATTTCAATTATTCCCGGATGTACAAAGAAGAGTATACAAGGGTGATACAAGCTATGGAGAAAGAGGATTCACAAAGTGAGACTTTAATAATCCCTATTAAAGGTCGAACTACTCAGCAACAATCTCCCAAATCCTTCGGAGAAGGTTCTTTCATCATTCCGGTGAGTGGACGGATCTCTCCGTTACCTCAGTCGTCTGCTCAAGATACAATAATCATTCCTGTTAGTGGGCGTACTACAGTTCTTATATCTTCACAGGATACTCTGCTAATTCCAGTTGGAGGGCGGATTATTCTTCCATCTCAAGCTTCAAGGGAGCTCACCTCTTCTGAGCCATTTGTTATCGATCTTAATCGAAACAAAGCTTCTTCTCGTTTTTCTTCTTCCCCTTTAGTCATTGACTTGGCTAAGATCTCTAAGGCTCAGCCTTCTCCCAATGTAAATATTGCTGCTTTTATATTTAATGAAAAGTCTCCATCTTTGTAATACGCTGATGTGTGTAATTATGTTCATAGTTATTTACATTTGTTAGATGACTTGAGCACAATAACCATAGGAGTTGTACAGACTGCTCATACAGATGTATCCCTAGAACCTGTACAATCTTCATACTTTCTAGTTCCCAGCAGAAAGCCAGGAGACATTCCAATATTCTTCTACAAAGGGCCCCAAAGTCCTTCTGATTTAGAAGATGATGACAAAAATGATGATACTGGAAGATTACAACTACGTCGTTATAGTCAGCAATCTAAAGACATCATCAAAAATATGGGCTATGACTTCAGAACTGGCCTCAATAGTGGAAAAGGAAGAAAAATGCCTGTCCGGATTCCTCCTCTGAAGTATGGGAGGACGAAATGCGGATTGGGCTATATTGCTCCTACTCTTTTTTTTATCTATGAAGATCCTGAATCTGACGAAGATAAGAGATTTGATTCTTCTAGTACCACTTCTTGGGATTCCGATACGAGTATCGGTGACTTCTACTGCAACATTCTGTCTTCCAATTGACTGTTTTGAAAAGTGATTAAATACTTGACGGTTTATCCGTTCATCTGACGGTTCGTCCGTTCATTAATACTTGACGGTTCATCCGTTCATCCATCCGACGGTTCGCCCGTTCATTATAATCTAACGGTTAACCCGTTCATTCATCTAGTCTTTTGATTTCCGAGTCTAAAGATCATAAAAAATTGAGTTCAAAGATATTTTTATGTCTGAATTCTATTTTTTCCAATCAGTATTAAACTAAGATCATTTCTGGTTTAATATCATCTGATAGAATTACAAAGTTTGTTTGTATATTCTATTCTACTGAAATATGTCATGTATTATTTACCTCTGAACATATTTTCTATGAATCTATCATTATCAAAACAGCAAAACCAAAAATCAGATCAAGGATTTTCATTCATTCCAGAATCAAAACATGAAATACAAGTGAAAGTGAAAATAAAAGAGATTCACTTATTTGGAGTTATCAGCTCTCTAATACGATCTAGAACAGCATTCAGTTTCTCTTCATGAGTCTTTCTAACTCTTTCTGCTGCCACAATTGTAACATTCTGTTCATCAAAAATAATGATGGCAGACTGGCGACAATTGACTTCTTCAATCTGTTCCGCCTGCATCTGTTCTTGTTCCTTCTGAAGAGTCTCACAGCGTTCGGCTTCAGAGATATAAACAGTAGCAACATTAGCTTGCTCTGTTTCCATGACAGCAATACGCTCTTGAAGACGAGCTAATTCCTCTTTCAATTTCTTCAGTTCTTCAGTCTTGGACGCTTTATCTTTCTCTAAAAACTCTACTTTTCGACGAGCAGCTAATATTTCTTCACCCTTTTCTACTAATTTTTCAGTAGAAGAGGCAAGAAATGCTTCGAGAGCTGCCTGTTGGGATTGTGCTTCATGCTCTAGTTGATCAATCTCAGCTACAGTTAAAGAGTGAATGTCCTCCTTCTTGGTCTCCCAGTATTTTCGGATAGTTACTTCTAACTCATCTAGGAGATGTTCGAAGAAGATGTACTGAGATTCGCAACCAGCATGTCGCAACGCCATCAATGGGAACTTGACCATAGTTCGAAGATCAGAAAAGGGCATGGCTTCATCCTTCAAGAAGCGTCTGGAATATGTATCTAGATATGAATAAATGATCTCCGGATACATTCCCAAGGTTCTTGCTAGCCCAGTCTCGAATCCAGGAGTCGCTGTCATCATGGAAGAAGAAGCTTGAATCCTTGGAACAGAAGTATGTGCGACCGGAGAAGTTGGCAAGTGTGAACTCCCTTCATCAGCATCAGCCTGGATAAGCGGAGCATGAGTCGAACTCATTGCTGCAGCAGTTCCTACAGTTAAAGAAAAATGTAATCAGCATTTAAAGAAAAAAGAAACAGCGGAAACAGTATTTGAAATAAAGTTCTACCTGGCTGAGGTTCATATTCGGTATGTGGAGGGAGTTTTGCTTCTTCTCGCAGCCGGTCCATGATTATATCCAATACCTGCTTTATATGGCTGCTTCCAGCTCCAGAATTACTGGGTGCTAGAGCGTTGTTCGGTGATTGAGCAGGTTCAGGGCTAAGTTCCATTCTGTTCCTCTTGACTTTGTCTTCATCATAAGGAGTAGAGGTGCCAGCATGCCAGTCTTCTCCTCCTTCAGCTTCTTCTTCTTCTTCATCTTCAGGACGAACTTCTGATTCGGAGTCAATGATATTCACATCTTCATGAGTCTCAGGGACAACGACGATAGCAAGCTCAGTGTTGACTGCCGCCGGTTCAGTCCTCTCTGGAATATCGGTTCGAAGAATGATGTCTTGACAAACATTCTTCAATAAATCATCAGCAGCTGATAGCTCAGACGCCGGCACGTCTTCATCGCCTCTGGCCGAAGAAATATTTTCTTCAGCTTGAGTTTCAGGAACTTCTGACTGTTTTGTCATTTTTTCTGGAGCAGGTTCTTCTTCAGAGTAATCAATCTGGTCATCCAGTGCCTGAATGACGCCCTCAGTCCCATGCTCAAATAGGATCATCCTCGTCTCCGATGCTTCAATAGCTACTCCACTTGTGGTCGAAGCAGTTATTTCCTGAGCTTGAGCAGACTCTACTTCAGTCTGTTCATCATCAGACTCGGTCTTCTCAGTAGAGACTGCTTCGTTGATTTCTGGCAAAACTCCTCCACTCATGATTGTTTCTAGGAGTTTGTTGCCCTTAATTTTGCTGACAGACTTTTTGACATATTTATCTCTCGACCTCCTTATCAAAGGAGCGTCGTTTTCATCAGTCTCTTCGTCTTTATCAGCGGCATCGTCCTCATCAACTGAGATACCGCCTAAAGATGACGTAGCAGTCACTGAGACTCCTTTCTTCTTTTTCTTAGATGTTGGAGACCTAGTACTCCTCTTGGAGATGGTTTCAGATTCATCGCTTCTCTTTCTCTTAGAAAGAGATACGAATATAGGGGGGAGAACTTCATCAGGAAAATTTCCCTCCTGAAACAATTCATACAGAGGTTCAACCTCCGTTGTCTCATCTTCGAGTTCCGGAGGGAAATGTTGAATAACAATCCTCTTCTTTGACCTCTTCGATTCATCCTCTGCAACAAAGGTCTTCAGATTGAAACTCGGCCTAAAAGTGCTCGACGACACATAAAAGCGAGCATATGTATAAAGCATCTTTGGCCCCGAACTAGATAAAGGATTAGGCATAGAGAATACAACTTTTGTATCCCTAGCCGCAAAATATCTCCAAGCTCGAGCTCCGTCGACAAGCCCTCCACGAGCAGATAAGCAATAGGTGGCGTTCCCAACGTGAAGTTGATCATAACCGAATTGCCTGGCAAATCGGCTTGGTAAATATGGCTCCAGATACGCCATTTCTTCATGACAATACACTAGATGGGAAGGCCGTATCCTCTGCAACTACTGAAAGGCTACATCGTCTAACCTGTTCCCCATATCTCCGTCCATCATATTTAAGGGCATACTCTCATAGCCCTGTGGTGGAGGGACACATTGGATAGACCACTGTGATGCCCGATTAAGACATTTCTGCATTCTGGAAGGGTGTGAACTTTCCAGAACGTCTCTCCAGAGTACCTCTCCAGAAAAAGACTGCTACTTCCTCCTGCCCCTGTAGGTATCAGACCATCATGATGAAGAAAAAGCCAACCATAAAGATACGTGAAGGGCATCTCTATCCTTGGGAATTCTTCAGTCATCATCCTCTGAGTAGACAGCATGTTGGTGACAAAATTCCGAAGACCCGCATTCAGTCTACAGGTCATCGTCGATAATAAATCCAGCTTGTAACCATACACAAGGCGTACCGCTGCAAAGATAACGCCTCTGTGTATCCTGTCCAAGGAGCTGGAGCCAGGAACGATGAATCTTCTTAACCACAGGGATAGGAATCCGGCCAGATGACCGTTCTTCGACAGACTCTTTCCACTCTGTCTTACATAAGAGCTGAAAGTAGTGCCAGCTTTGAACTCGTACCAGTCTTCAGTAATAGTGAAATCCTTGCAATCATATTTCTCCAGCAGATAAATGATTTCACCTTCAGAGAGAGGTTTGAAGTTGCTGATCTGGTACCATCTCTTCTCGTTTATTTTCTTATCATCCTTTTCACGGTTCATGAAAAGGTAGGACATCCACTTCTGAATGTGGTTGCCAGCTTCATCCTTGGAACCCTTGTAATATAGAGTACATGTGCCAAAATGGCACATCATCTCTTCAAATAGATGTACCATCTCTGGGTTCTTTTCTGACAGAAAGTTCAGCTCTTCTGTCGTAGGAACATATTCCTCATACGGCAGCGAGCCTGAAGGTAGGTGTGAGATGTATTCCATCTCATGAAGGGCGAAGCCCATTTCTCCTTTCGGAATCATAAAGGTTCCCGTCCTATGGTTGTACCTCTCAACCAAAGCCAGGAACAGAAAAGGTTAGGCTTGAAGCCGTAGGACGAATTGACGACGACATCATAGAGATTTATCTTCTTCAGCTCAGTTTCAAAATTCTCCAAAGCCCAGTGGACTAAAGTCTTCCATCTCATATTCTCCTGATTCATTAGACCATTTATCCTCGGCGTCGAATCGGTCGGATAGAATGCATTCTTGTTGGACATGAATTCGTTTATGAAAATGGGCATCCTGAACGGCATCAATATGGCTGAGTCTTCAGGTGGTATGCATCCAGGCTTCAAACCCCGAAACACTGATACATGGTCTTCTAGGGGCACTGAAAAATCACTCTTTCCTATAAATAATACGGCTTGCCTTCGCCTACTGATATTCTGTCAAATACCAGGACATCTTTCTCGGGTAGCTGGCATGCATAAGTCTCATAATTGACAAACCCCTGGAAACCTTTGGCCAGTACATGTGTTGTTTCACATCCCCTTCGAAGTAGAAGCACACCTTCTCTCTTATGCCCTTCGGCTGAGATTTTTGTGCTATGGCATCTCCAAACAAGAATGCTGGTTTCTTGTGGGATACCAGATCCAGACTCTGAAAGGGTTGTCCATTCATTAAGCAGAGTAAAGTGGTATGATCTTGATTGACCAATAATGATAGTCTTGCTTAGGAAGATCAAATTGAGGGAATTGTACATGAGATAGATCATGCTTAAATGAGAAACTCAAACACCCTTCATATTCTGCTTCTTCGCTTCGGATGTTCACTACAGAAAATGACAGAAGACAAAGTCAGATATGTCTATGTCTATGCGTGTATTACAGTATTTGAAAGAAATTTCAAAAGTCACGCAGATTCTATATGGATATACTACCATGACATGCTGAGTGATTTATTCACGCGGATGATTAATTCACGCAAAGTCCAGACAGATTAAGATAAAAGTCACGCATCATTGCCAGAATCACATTTAGTGAAAATGACAAAAATACGCTGACAGATCAAGACTAACCTATCCAGAAGATGACTCTCAGAAGACTGCGTAAATAATTCAACATTGACATCTCTGCCAACATGTGAAAAATCACGCAGAATCATCAGAAGTCTGCGTGAATAATTCAACATGTGACATTTCTTCCAACATGAAAGGTCACGCAGGTCATGAAAGCCATGCTCCTTTGCGTGAAACACAGAGCTTCGTAAATACGAAGATGTGAAGTATGGCCGACCCTAAAGAGGGGGCATACTTTATTAAATATCCTTTGCCCTAAGAAGGGGGGGATATATTTCTGAAGTTTATTATCTTAAGATCCTAAAAAAATTCTATGTGGAGTTCATCTTCATCGTCTTCGACAGTTCGTGTTCTCCCATCACTTACGATGCATAGGAGCTTGCGGGACTTCTTGTCGAGGAAGTCTGTCAGTTGTGGCACGCTGACGAAGTCGCAGGGGCTTTCCCCTTGGCTTGAGCATCAGTTTTTTTGGGAGCCATTGCTGCTGAAAAAGGAGAGGAAGAAGTCGGAGAGGAAGGAGTTCGTCGGAGAAGATGAAGTTCTCTTCTGTGGGTTCTCTCTTTCAAATGCAAGTAAAGAAAGAAAGAAGTAATCTATGGCTTATTTATAGGCTTATGAAGAATTCCAAACGGCCCATCATGATTTGCCTCGATTTAGGAGATTGGTACGGGATCTTAACTGCACAGAATCCCAACAGTCCAATCATTCAGGAATAAATATATCTTTAAAGTCAACTTAGCGTGACTAAATTCATTTTTAACATCTCGATTTCAAAGTATTTCGAAATAATTTATCATTTTTCGAAAACTTTGAAGGGAGTTTTGTAGGCCTCAAAAATGAAAGTCACGCTGAGTTGATCAGAACAAGGTCCAAAAGTCACGCTGAGTTGATCAGGACAATATTAAAAAAGTCACGCTGGGTGACAACTCATCATTTGTCAGAAATTTCATCATGACTGACAGCACGACAGTCGAAGAATATCTCCTCGCATGCCACGTATTCACAGAACTCGAGAGATCACAGCCGACTATTGCGTGATTTTCGAAATCTTCTTCAATAAGACTCAGCCTTCGTCAAGTTGGCGTACCAAAAGAGCTTCTTGTCATTTAATGCGACTGACAAAAGTAATCACTGTCAGAGATTTTGTGTCAGTCAAGGCACGTCGAATCAAGACAGCTGGCAGTCCTGCCTCAATCGAGCGTAGATTATGTTCTTTCCCAAAGTCTGCGTATATTTTGAGCTTCCTGCCTCAAGTTTACGTGGATTTTGAAGCTTTCTGCCCCGAGTCTGCGTGGATTTTGTCTTCAACAAGTCTGCATAGATTTCAGCAAATTGGAGTACGTGGTAGCCATGCCACTGATCTCTCGCCTGCGTGTCCTGTAACTTGCACACGACTCATGCATGATTGTCATGTGTCCAACAGTTACAGGCCACGTCCAGTAACTTCTCACAACCTTGCGTATGTTAAATCCTGCGTAATTTTTAACTAAGCACAGGCTGTGAAGACAGTTATCTTTTTCAGCTATTTTTGACTCTATAAATGGAGTTCTTTTTCTCATTCATTGTACAGATACATAGTTATCTACTGTCAAAATTTTGAGAGCTTTTCTTCTTCGCATAGTCCAAGGGATAAAGTGATCGTCTTCTAGATCAGATTCCCACAGTTGTAATTTTCCCAGAAACATAATAAATAAAGTGAATTTATTTATGGAAAACAGTGTTATCACAGAAAATGGGAATATGTGTATAAAATAAATTATAGTCTTCCAAGGTTTGTTTCATCCACAAAATCTGAGCACAACAACGTCCTGCGGCGATATACTCAGCCTCTGTTGTTGATAGGGCTACAGAATTTTGCTTTTTACTAAACCATGAGACTAAAGCTTTGCCTAAGAAATGACATGTGCCACTGGTACTTTTTCTATCAACTTTGCATCCCGCAAAATCTGCATCCGAATAACCAGTAAGGTCAAAGGACTTAGTTTTGGGATACCACAAGCCAACAGAAGAAGTGCCCTTAAGGTATCGAAAGATACGCTTAACTGCGCACAGATGTGATTCCTTTGGATTAGCTTGAAAATGTGTACACAGGCAAACACTAAATATTATATCTGGACGACTAGCAGTTAAATAAAGTAAACTACCGATCATACCTCGATACTTACGTGTGTCGACCGGCTTGCCTTGTTCATCAATATCAAGCTTTGTTGAAGTTTCCATCGGAGTGCCAATAGGTTTGACATTGTCCAGGTCAAACTTCTTTAGCAAATCTTTTGTGTATTTGGCTTGATTTATGAACGTCCCATTGTCAGTTTGTTTGATTTGCAGTCCGAGAAAGAATTTCAGCTCTCCCATCATGCTCATCTCAAACTCATTCTACATACACTTAGAAAATTCTTGACACAGAGATTCATCAGTAGATCCAAATATGATATCATCTACATAGACTTGTATTAAAAGAAGCTTACCATTAAAGGACTTAATAAAAGTGTAGTGTCAACCTTGCCTTTTGAAAAACCGTTGTCAAGTAGGAAAGAGCTTAGTCGATCATACCAAGCACGAGGGGCTTGTTTCAAACCGTACAAAGCTTTCTTCAACTTGAAAACATGATCAGGATTTTTAAAATCTGTGAAACCTGGAGGTTGTGCTACAAAAACTTCTTCTTTTATAAAACTATTTAAAAATTCACTCTTGACATCCATTTGAAATAATTTGAAATCATGAAAATATACAAATGCATATAACATACGAATAGATTCTAATCTCGCAACTGGGGCATAAGTCTCATCGTAGTCGACACCTTCTTCTTGATTGTATCCTTGAGCTACGAGTCGAGCCTTATTACGAGTCACTAAACCATTCTCATTTAGTTTATTTCGGAATACCCAACGGGTGCCAATGATCGGACGATCAATAGGCTTGGGAACAAGTTCCCAAACTTGATTCCGTTCAAATTGGTTTAACTCCTCTTGCATAGCATCTATCCAAAAACTATCACTATATTCTTCATCAATAGTTTTGGGTTCTAGCTGTGAAATAAATGCAATACTAGAAACAATATCTCTACTGGATGTACGAGTACTTACACCTTTGGTAATGTCACCAATTACCAAATCCTTTGGATGATCAGCTGTAAATTTTAATCTTTTCGGCAGACTCTGAAGGTAGCTGGTTCCGGGATCTTCTCTAGGAGGATCAGCCAGTACCGAGCTTGGTTGAGAATCAGCTGTTGTTGAGCTTGGTACAGTTGGATCTTCGTCATTGTCATCGATAGTCATTTGATTCAGTTCATCAAAAGTGACGTTGATTGACTCTTCGATGATCATGGTTCGTTTGTTGAAGACTCTGTATCCTTTGCTCTTGGCCGCATAACCTAAAAATATACCTTTATCGGCCTTTTCGTCAAACTTTCCCAAATTGTCTTTTGTATTAAGAATAAAACATTTACAACCAAATATTCTAAAATATAAAACAGATGGAATTCTATCAAACCATAACTCAAATGGAGTCTTCTTCGATTTGGGTCGAATTAGAACTTTATTGGGAAAAAAGTAAGCTGTATTGACAGCTTCAGCCCAGAAATATTTGGGTAGACTAAACTGATTTAACATCACTCTGGCCATTTCCGATCGAGTTCTGTTCTTACGTTCCATAACTCCATTTTGTTGTGGAATCCTAGGGCAGGAGAACTCGTGTACAAAGCCGTGTGTGTCACAAAATTGCTCAAACTCTGCATTCTCGAATTTGCCACCATAATCGCTGTAGAAGCATGGAAAATATCAGAATAATGGTCCATGCGGCTTCGGATACGAAGCCCATGCGGCTCATATGGGAGCTGTCTTATACAGTTCAAAGGAAGACTCTCTGTCTCATGCAGCTCGAGAGTGTATGCGGTTCATCAGGAATATGCGGCTCGATCCATGCCACGTGTCCCCCTGAGATCCTTCCCACAGCTGGCCCTTTGAATAGTGGCCTTATTTAATGCTCTGACACGATTTGACGACTGTGGCAGCTCTGGCATAAAGTGTCATAATGGCTCTCCCATAATGACAGACGCTTCGGAAAAAGAAGAAGATCTCTGACCCAATCCGTCAGAAATCCTAGGTTGCCACGTGGCAAATCTCATGCGGCTTAAAGAGAGAACAGCTTCATACGGCTCACTGAGAAGTCACCCTATATGACTAGCAGAAATCAACCATATGCGGCCCGCTGAGAGCTCAGCCCCTGCGGCTCAATACAACGCTAGCTCATGCGGCTCGCAAAGACTATGCATATGCGGCTCATTGAGAGTTCGTTCCCTGCGGTTCGACGAAGCACTGTCCCATGCGGCTCATGAAGATTATCTCCCTGCGGTTCAAGTCTTGCCTATCCCATGCGGCTCTGGCAGGACCCACAATTAAAACACGTGGCATCGAATCAATCAAGGATCTAACCGAATCCCAACAAGTATATTTGACATCATCGTCATAATTACTAAGATCAGGGCATATCATTTATCATCAAGCCAATGGGACACGTGGTGAGCAATCGGGCATTGGTATAATCAATCATGAAGATTTAAAGCAATCAGCATTAATTGCTCACAAGATTCGGTGCTATCCTCATTAATGGCCGAGATTTATTGTAATCAGGAGCAAGGGTTCAGATAGATTGAAGGAGCGCCGACATTCCAAACAAATGATCATTAGCAAACCCTAATGATCATACCCCACTCTTATAAATAGCCAGCATCATTTCTTTGCACAGGGACCGGCAACAAAAGAATAAAAATATACAGAGTCAGAGAGAGAATACACACAGAGAGAGAGAGAGAAGCCAAGAGAGCAACAGAGGAGCAAAAAGAGCACTTCTTCGTCAACGCCAACCATCTTTTCACAAGGAGCCAAGGCTGCATACCGATCGTCCAAGGAGTAAGACAGGGCTGCCGTCGCCTTCCCGAGCCTCTATCGTCACCCCTCAGAATCTAAAATAAACAATTGTACTTAGATTGCTGTACCTAGGTTTTCGTCCCGAGGCTTTCTTTGTACAAGCGAGTTTGTATTGTGAGTCTAAGTTCAGTCCTCCGATAATTGTTCTGTACTTTTACAATCAATGGCAAACACGATGGCGACTCTGCTGGGGACTAACTTCTCCACGGCTGAGGAGTTGGTGACGCAATCGGATGCAGCCAAACTTGGCTCCACGCAGCAAAAGATGGTCGTCCGCTTCGACCAACAAGCGTTTGAAGAGATGCTCTCCGAAGGAAGCGCTGGTCCGGTCCAGAAGCGCACCCGCACGACAAAGGCTCGCAGAGAGTGGAGGCCAAAATCATTTGCTCCTCCCCAAGCCCCCGACGGTGTGCCCTCTGTTGCTCAAGACGGTGAGAAGGACTCTTCTGCGGCCCCACTTCAGACCGTAGATAACTCTGCTGTCTCCAGGTCCGGCAGAAGAAAATACTATGATGCTGGACTTGCAGAGGCAAAGAGGAACTCTACGCGAACTGAGTCGCATAGGGGTGCTAGCCGAGTGAAAAAGGCTCATACGACCACATCCGCTAGCCGCATGGACAAAGCCCATGCGGCCACAGTCGCTAGCCGCATGAAGAAGAATCAGACGGTCACATCTGGCAGCCGCATAGCTTATGCAGCTATAGTCGCCAATCACATGGATGAAACACATGAGGCTACAGGAGGCAGCCGCTTGAAGAAAACCCATGCGGCCACTATTGCCAACCGCATGCGGCCAGCCTGCACGGTCATGACTCCTAGCCGCCCAAAGACAACTCATCCGACAGCAGAAGATGACCGCATGCAGACAGCCTGTACGGTACCCAACTCTAGCAGCATAGCATCCGTTCTACGCTTCTCTCAATTGGTCTTCGACCGTCTCTCATACGGTCCTGACCCTGATGATACTCTGTATGATAAGCCAGACTCTGTAGCATTTAACTTGGACTTCTCCTATTACGCACCCACAAGTGCTAGAATGAGGAAGTCTAGGGCAACGCAGGCTCATCGAGCCCAGTCAGCTGTCCTAACCTCTGACTAACGGAGCGTCCCGTTGACTATCACACGGGCCTCGGATGGAAAGTTGTATACAACCACTCAAGTCCAGCCCCCCGCGGCAAACAGACAGAGTGGTTCCTCTGACCTGCGGGAGAAGATCCTCCACAAATGCAAGGAAAGAGAAGGAGTGTCGGTGTGCAAAGAGTCCTCGCTTGGACATCGCTGCACCCAAATCATCGTCAATTGCTGCTGCAACAATGCGACAATGACGGAAGCTCGGCCATCCGCCTTCCAAAGGCTACAGCACCCGAACTCAGAAGATGAGGCACCTCCTGTTGTCTCCTGCAATTCTGCTCAAAAAGTTTCTGCCGAAGAGAGGAGGAAGAAAACGAGCGTCTCCAGTCCGAAGATATCAACCATTACAACTAAGAAACTGTCGACTAAACGGTTGCCCTCCACTGGTGTATTCCAACACACCCGTTCAAAGACGAAATTTACCTCGATTGGAAATTCATCATCCACATCGCTGGGGGTAGAAGGAGCTGGGGGTAGCACTCCTCCGAACATCCGCAACAATCCGATGTTCCAATGAACCGAGTCCGCACAAACAACTCTTCCATCAGGAGCAACGGACGCTGATGCCCCCGAGGACATCCGTAACTCTCAAGACAAGGCAAGCTCTGAAGCTGGGGATACCATTCCCTCCGAGTCCGAGCCCGAAGAGAACATTCCCACCTATCCCGATGACTTCTCGGTACATGGGTACGACTCAGAGGTCACATCCTCCACCGTTCCTTCCGTCACTCCTCACGTAAGAACGGTGTTTATGGCGGACAGCGATCAAGGTGGTTCCAGCGATCGCCAGTGCATCGACAGTCTCGAAGCCATATTACTTGCTTTGGTCAAGTCTGTAGACGAGATTAAAGCGGCCCTGCCCACTCTACAAGGAGGAGCGCCTGGTCAAACAAATACGGGCCCCGCGGTCAATGTAGATTCGAACTCAGCGGCACCAAACCCGGGCAATAATCCTCCCGAAATAACAGCCCCCGCCGCGACAGATGAGACCCGAGAAGTAAGAAGAGAGGTTCAGGAGCTCCGTGCCATGTTTTATGCCCGAGAAAACGCTCAAGATCTC
The DNA here is from genome assembly GCA_029216955.1 of Iris pallida. Lineage (NCBI taxonomy): Eukaryota > Viridiplantae > Streptophyta > Magnoliopsida > Asparagales > Iridaceae > Iris > Iris pallida. The sequence goes on from JANAVB010018799.1 coordinate 3,529,938, forward strand.
AGAATACAGTAACCATACCCTGCTGAGTGGAGGGATGTTCCATTCCCACCAAGATATAAGCCGTTCAACATCAACCCATATGATGGCAAAACTTCAGCAAGTCGGTACATCACTTACTTTGAGGTCACCACCGACCATCTGCCCCATGAGGATGCGATCCTCACACGGTTATTCATTGGAGCATTGGAAGGAGTCGCCTTTGATTGGTACCGCAATCTACCGGACAACTGCATCCATTCCTTCACCGTCTTCAAGCGCATGTTCTTGGAACGGTTCTATGAAGTAGGACAAGACGTCACTATGTCCACTATCATGGATGTCGTCCAAGGGGAGAAGGAGCTAATAAGGAACTACATCGAGCGGTTCTGCCAGACCGCCATGAAGCTGCCTTCCGGGAATCCGGATTCTTCTTTGATCGAAATCTGCCAAAAGAGACTGCTTCCAACGATTAGTCTCTGGATGGGCGAGAGTCAATTCAAAGATTGGAAGGCATTCATCATCAGCGCCACAAGCGCTGAAGAACGACTGAAGAAGGCCCGCCAACTGGGGTTGCACATCTCAGAAGGGAAAAACAAGGGCAAGCGTCTCAACAACGATAATGGGGGTAACCCCTCCAACAATCGGGACAGCAAGGGAAAACAGGCTATGGTGGCCGACACGGCCCAGAAGCCCGAGCCACAGCCAACAGACAAGCAATGGCCTCAGATCACTTAATCTTTCGAAGACGGCCACGTCAAGCCTATCTTAGACATGCTTATACAAGGAGGTAGAATTCAGCTTCCTCCACCAAGACTGGAGCCTCGGCCGGCTGATTTGGAGAACCCGAAGTTCTGCCATTACTACCGTTATGTACACCACGCTACACATGACTGCTACCAACTAAAACGGTACATCCAAAGTCTCATCGATTCGAACGCTCTGGCCATCGACTTCGAAGAGGTAACCGTAGCAGCCAATATAGTATCCGTACAATTCGGCAACTTTCCTCCAACGGAGACCCAAGACGGGGTAATTCCCGTCCCTCTCGCGACAATGGAGATTACCAATCTTCCTCCGCCCGAGAACAAGCTGCTGGTCTAGTACCTCTCACCATCTCAAAAGGAGAGGTCATGTGGGTCCATCCAGACTTGGTGTCAGAAGTAACTCGGCCCACACCATCTCCCACCAACAAAAAGAGTAGAAAAATCAAGACCTGCCGCACAATTTCAGCAGACAACGAGGAAGCTACAGCCGTCGTCACGCGGTCCGGAGCGCAATCCCAACCTGTGGTTGATAGTCCAGCTGAAAATCATCAACCCACTGTAACTGATGCTCTGGGACCGGCTCAGCCTTCGACGACCGACAAGCCTAGGCCGAAGGAGACTCGCTTCGACAAATCTCTCTGAAAGGACGCAGCCCAAGGGCTAGAGAGGCTCTACAACTTTGACATCTTAGCACAATTGGCTAACACTCCGGCCAAATTGTCATTGAATGAACTCCTGAGGCTCTCCAAAGACGTTCGTATTGCATTGAGCGAAGCACTCCAAAATGCCGATGCCTATCTCGCTCAATCTAACCTCACTGGGGAGGACTCAACCATGGATCTCCAAGATAGTGCCTGCACGGGAGCAATGCCCAACATCGTCTTCACTCCGCAGGACATGCTCATCAAAACCAACCTACATGATCGCCCGCTATACTACACGGGATACATCGGCGACGTGAAGGTGGATCGGATGTACATTGATCCTGGCTCTTCCATAAGCATCATCCCGAAAGGTCTGCTACATCATCTCCGCATCCCAATGCATCGCCTAACACCTACAAGCACCGCCATCAGCGGTTTTAATTCGGGCAGGAGCTACCCTATCGGGAAGATTCGTCTGAAGTGTCAGATTGGCGATCTCCAATCCGAAGTCACCTGCTACGTCATAGATGCAGACACTTCTTACAACATCCTCTTGGGGCGCCCATGGATACACGATTATATGATCGTACCTTCCACGCTACACCAGTGCTTCAAATATGTCGACAAACACGGCTTCGTGAAGACAGAGTTTGCTGACATCGATCCCTTCAAAAGGGTCGAATCTTACTACTCGGACTCCTGTTTATACGAAAAGTCAAAAAGGCACCTGGATGAAGGAGACGCACAAGCTCATACTGAGACAGCCACGGGATCAGAAGGACCCCTGACGATCCACCTCCAAGCTCGTAAATCGGGCAAGTCTGCACCCCTCACCGCCACTCTGCGGAAGGACGCGATCAGCCTCTCAGCGCAAGAGGAGCAGATGACAATCCGGCTGCCGAGATCCGGCCAAGTGCCGAGACCCACAACGGAGCCACTAACAATCAGGTTACCAAGAGTCAGTCAACCACAAACCGGGAAGCTCAACCCCTCGGACAGGCCATTGACAATACGCCTTCCCAAGAAAGGTTGTCGCCTCGATGCAAGGTCTGACACTTCCAGCGAACCAGCCACTCCTCGCTCCACATCGAATGCCAAACTGGGGGTCGCCAGTCTGCCAACGAATCTACGCTCTGTTCCATCAACTGGACCACTGACGATCAAGCTTCCTAGGTCGTCCTCTCAGTCTTCGTTCACACAGGGGGTAGCCGAAGAGGAACCGGAGCTAGCCAAGTATATGGCTGCCCACACTGATGTCCCCTCCGTCGATGATGTAATCCCCCTAGAAAAGATACCTTACTTCATCAATAAAGGGTTATCTTTGAACTACATCGAGCTCAATAAGCTATGTACGATGTATGCTATGGAACACGGTATAGGCGCTCACCTACACACACAGGTGACAAATGTGTACACCGCAATCCAGCTTACTCCAGTAGAAGATGCCTACCGAATACACAAGGGAGGGGATCAGCCAGTCATCTTCGGCCGGACGAACAACCCTCATCCCCGTACCATAGAAGAAGACGACCTCGGGTCAGATGCCGGGAGACTGCCTCTGTATCTCTATAGCCCTCGATCCAAATATCTCATGCAGAAACAGGGGTATGATCTAGAGACTACGCCAGGATTGAACTATGACACTGGGCGACGATTACCTTTGAAGCCGCCAGCCCCGGCGGGCAAACCATGGAACTACTATAACAAAACTCGATGCGGGTTAGGGTATGTAACGCCTACAACGACCCCGAAAAGTTCAGATGAAGAATGCGACTGGCAGTCGCATTCAACCGGATCGCCAACTTTCGACTCAGATACCAGCATCGGAGATGTGTTCAGACAAGTCATGTCAGTCAATATGACGTTTGCCGACGCTTACGAGGAAGACGAAGACATCCCTGAAATCCTCGAGCTAGAGCCATGGGCCCAGCAATTAGACGCGCAATGGGAAAAGAGATTCGAACTGAGAGAACCTCCTACTGAAGATAAGGTCATACAAGTGGATCTCGGCAGCGAATCTTCTCCAAAACCGATCTTCATCAGTGAAAGCCTAACCAACGAAGAACGGGAGTCACTTTAGAACTTGTCAGGGAGTACATTGATGTGTTCGCCTGGAGCTATGAAGACATGCCAGGGTTAAATCCTGACATCGCTCTTCATAAACTCAATATTCGGCCAGATGCGAATCCAGTCAAACAACAACAGCGACGCTTCCGCCCAAGCATCATGGACGCGATCGAAGCTGAAGTCAACAAACTAATAGCCAGCGGCTTCATTTGTGAGGAGCAACATCCCGATTGGGTCGCCAATATAGTACCTGTCCTCAAGAAGAATGGAAAAATTCGAATCTGTATCGACTTCCGTAATCTGAACGAGGCATGCCCCAAAGATGAATTCCCCCTTCCTATCACAGACATCATGATCGACAATACCTGCGGCTTTGAGCGCATGTCATTCATGGATGGCTTCTCGGGATACAACCAAATCAAGATGTCTCCCGACGACGAAAAGCATACATCATTCCGAACACCGATTGGCACGTACTGCTACACAGTCATGCCTTTCGGTTTAAAGAATACTGGCACCACATATCAAAGAGCTATGAGCATCATCTTCAGAGACCACTTACGTAAGACGGTGGAGTGCTATGTTGATGATATAGCCGTCAAGAGCCGTAGCAAAGGAGACCATCTGCAGGATCTAAGGACGGTATTCGACCTAATACGGACGCACAATTTGAAGATGAACCCTACGAAGTCCTTCCTGGGCGTATCTAGCGGGAAGTTCTTAGGCTTCATCATCACTGCAAAGGGTATCCATGTAGACCCCGAGAAGACAAAAGCAATCATGGAGATGGGTCCCCTGAGAAATCTCCGCGAACTCAGAGGCCTTCAGGGAAGGCTAGCTTACATCAGAAGGTTCATTTCCAACCTCTCCGGACGATGTCGGCCATTTACGCACCTCATGAAGAAAGGAGTCTCATTCGTATGGGACGAAGAATGCCAGCATGCTTTCGATAGCATCAAAGAATATCTGTCAAATCCTCCGGTCTTGGTAGCTCCAGTCCCTGGAAAATCATTTTTGCTCTATGTACGAGCAATGGAACACTCCCTCGGTGCTCTGCTGGCACAGAATAACGATGCAGGCCATGAACAGGCCATATATTACCTCAGCCGAATGATAATTGGACCAGAGCACCGATACACCGCTGTGGAGAAGGAATGCCTCGCTCTGGTGTTCGCCATTCAGAAAACGCGGTACTATGTCATCGGACAAACGATACATGTGATCTCACGAGTTAACCCTCTCAGGGTCCTCATGACTAAACCAGGGGCACTCAGCTCTCGTCTCGCTACATGGGCAATACTGCTGTCCCCTTATCATATGATCTTCGTCCCCCAAAAGGCAGTCAAAGGTCAAGCCCTGGCAGATTTCTTGGCAGCCCACCCAGGCTCGGAGTCCTCTAGGATATACGAAGAGATACCAGATGAGGTCGCCGACTCGCATACAACCTCCCACGAAAATATATGGCGAATGTTCTTCGACGGCGCTTCGAGGACCGGACCTAAAGGCAATATAGTCGTCGGAGTCGGAGTAGTACTAATCTCTCCTTCCGGATTGGTGATTAACCGCGCTTATTCCCTCACTGAACCCTGTTCTAACAATGTGGCCGAGTACAACGCTCTGGTCATTGGCCTCCAACTTGCAAGAGAGCTGGGGGTAGAATACCTTGAAGCGTACGGCGATTCCCAACTAATCGTCAATCAGATCCGGGGTTCGTACGAGGTACGCCATGAAGACATGATCCCTTATCATCAAATAGCGATCAATATCATCTCGGCATTTGAGAGGTTCTTCATCGAGCACGTCCCCAGACTCCGAAATATTGAAGCCGATGCCCTAGCTGGTCTCGCCGCTTCCCTAGCAGTTCTGAATTATGATCGGCAATCAGTGGAAGTGATAGGCCATGAACTGGTCTGTCCCAAAAACAATGTGCAATTCGTCCTAAGTTATTCCGTACAGACGATCGATGACGCCCCAGATTGGAGACAACCATTCATCGACTTCGTCGTCTACGACATCCTGCCTGAGAACCCAAAGGAAGCTACTTCCATCAGAAGGCGTTCCCTCAGATTCTTCTACGATACAGAGACGAAAATGTTGTATCGCCGCTCCTACGACGGATTACTGCTTCGGTGTCTGTCAAACGCAGAAGCCAAAGAAGCCGTACGAGAAGCCCATGACGGTGTTTGCGGGGCCCACCAGCCCGGCCCGAAACTGTAAGACTGCCTTCGCCGAATGGGCTACTATTGGCCCACAATGGTGGCAGACGCAATAGATTATGCTAGAAAGTGCAAAGCTTGCCAAGTCCACGCGGACTTCATCCACCAACCCTCTGAATTTTTACATCCGACAGTGGCGTCCTGGCCATTCGAAGCATGGGGAATGGATATCATTGGTCCAATCACCCCACCTTCCTCCCGAGGACATCGCTTCATACTTGCGATCACTGATTACTTCTCTAAATGGGCAAAACCTGTCCCACTCGCAGAAGTCAAGACTTCAAACGTGATCAGCTTTCTTAAACACCACGTCATCTACCGCTTTGGACTGCCCCGAAGGATCATCCATGATAATGGTCTACAGTTTACAAGCCACGCATTCTATCGGTTTTACGATAAGTACCGTATTCAGAATATCGCCTCGACGCCGTACAACCCGACAGCAAATGGGTTAGCAGAGGCGTTCAACAAAACAATCATCAAACTTCTCAAGAAGTTTGTCTCCTCCAACAAACGTGACTGGAACGACAAGCTCGGCGAGTGCTTATGGGCTTATCGCACCACGGTCCGAACAGCCACCGGAAATACACCATTCTCCCTGGTATACGGAAGTGAGGCAGTCCTCCCCTTGGAGACACAGATCCCCTCACTACGTGTCGCCCTCACACACCAATTGACAACCGATGATAACTACCGACGTCGACTGCAAGAGTTAGAGGCCTTAGATGAAAAGTGCCTCCTAGTTCAGCAAAGGATCGAGCTATACCAAGCACGCATCTCAGGAGCCTTCAACAAGAAGGTCAAAATCAGAACATTCCAGGTAGACGATCTCGTCTTGGCAATCCGGAGGCCAATGGTCATGACTCACAAGACCACCGGCAAATTCCAGCCAAAGTGGGAGGGCCCATTTATCATTGAGACGGTATTCTCCAACGGTGCTTACCGCCTTACAAAGCAAAACGGAGACTTGCTCATGCTGCCCGTCAACGGCAAGTTCCTGAAGAAATATTATGTCTAAATGACATTCGCTACAAGGTCGTTGAGTCATGTACCCGCTGGTACCACTGAACTCACACCCTCAGCATTTCAGATTATCGAGTCATGTACCGGCTGGTACCACTGAACTCACACCCACAACATTTCAAGATCATCGAGTCATGTACCTGCTGGTGCCCCTGAACTCACCCCTACATCCCCTTTAGATTATCGAGTCATGTACCCGCTGGTGCCGCTGGACTCCCACTTTCTCAATATGTTAATTTACCGAGTTATGTACCCGCTGGTGCCTCTGAACTCACATTTCGGTCACTCTTTCAGATAGTAAGTCATGTATGATTATACCTCTGAACTTGCTTCCCTGGAAGAGATCCTCCCTCATGATCCAATACCCGCACTCCCAGTGCACAAAAAGGGTAATCGATCCACAAATTTCCGAAAACGGACATGTCCTCATTACCTCTTAATCGTTTTCACTTCCACCAAAAACAAACCGCCCCTCACATAGAACCTCCACGTTCTCCTACCTCTGAGTCATTCTATGTACTCCCTCTTCATTGAGCCCACTCCTGCCATGTCATCATTACCTCTGAGTGGGAAGGCTCCGTCGAAGAACCCTTCATGCTTGCCATGTCCACATTACCTCTGAGCAAGTATGTCGGTCTCCTTTCGACCTATTATCTGTACCCACAACCGGAGTACGACAAGGATAATAGGTCCACAAATGTCCGCTGTTGACCACGAATATCCCCTGTGAAACCTTCCCTGCCATGTCCTCACTACCTCTGAGCAGGAAGGTTCTACGGTAAAACCCTCATGCTTGCCATGTCCTCATAACCTTTGAGCAAATATGTTGGTTTTCCTTTCACCCTATTATCTGTATCCCGAACCAGGGTACGCCAAGGATAATAGGTCTACAAATATTCCTTTGCTAAGCTTCTTAGCATAAATCCACTACCCCACCATGCCCCGGGAGCCCAGCTGCTCTACGGCATTCCTTTTTTTAGCACCGAGAACATCCATGACCACTTTACCACGGCTGTTCCGGATATCCTGTCCAAACTTGTTATCCGTACTTAAAACCAAGGTACGCCTAGGATAACAGGTCCACAAATAATCCCCCAGCAAGTCCAGTTCCACAAAACACCCAAGTACAAAGAAAGAAAAGATGAGATGAAGCATATCCATTTTCAAAGTTCCACATCCTCCGGGATTATATCGCTGCTACAAGATAGAAATAAAGAGAAAACAAGCAAGACAAGATAGAGGAACAACTATGGTTCAGAGGCACACAACGTCAAGAAATAGTCCGTCAGCGAGGCAGTCGACACCTTCTTCTTGATTGTATCCTTGAGCTACGAGTCGAGCCTTATTACGAGTCACTAAACCATTCTCATTTAGTTTATTTCGGAATACCCAACGGGTGCCAATGACCGGACGATCAATAGGCTTGGGAACAAGTTCCCAAACTTGATTCCGTTCAAATTGGTTTAACTCCTCTTGCATAGCATCTATCCAAAAACTATCATTACATTCTTCATCAATAGTTTTGGGTTCTAGCTGTGAAATAAATGCAATACTAGAAACAATATCTCTACTGGATGTACGAGTACTTACACCTTTGGTAATGTCACCAATTACCAAATCCTTTGGATGATCAGCTGTAAATTTTAATCTTTTCGGCAGACTCTGAAGGTAGCTGGTTCCTGGATCTTCTCTAGGAGGATCAGCTAGTGCCGAGCTTAGTTGAGAATCAGCTGTTGTTGAGCTTGGTACAGTTAGATCTTCGTCATTGTCATCGATAGTCATTTGATTCAGTTCATCAAAAGTGACGTTGATTGACTCTTCGATGATCATGGTTCGTTTGTTGAAGACTCTTTATCCTTTGCTCTTGGCCGCATAACCTAAAAATATACCTTTATCGGCCTTTTCGTCAAACTTTCCCAAATTGTCTTTTGTATTAAGAATAAAACATTTACAACCAAATATTCTAAAATATGAAACAGATGAAATTCTATCAAACCATAACTCAAATGGAGTCTTCTTCGATTTGGGTCGAATTAGAACTCTATCGAGAACAAAGCAAGCTGTATTGACAGCTTCAGCCCAGAAATATTTGGGTAGACTAAACTGATTTAACATCACTCTGGCCATTTCCGATAGAGTTCTGTTCTTACGTTCCATAACTCCATTTTGTTGTGGAATCCTAGGGCAGGAGAACTCGTGTACAAAGCCGTGTGTGTCACAAAATTGCTCAAACTCTGCATTCTCGAATTTGCCACCATGATCGCTGTAGAAGCATGGAAAATATCAGAATAATGGTCCATTCGGCTCCGGATATGAAGCCCATGCGGCTCATATGGGAGCTGTCTTATACAGTTCAAAGGAAGACTCTCTGTCTCATGCGGCTCGAGAGTGTATGCGGTTCAGCAGGAATATGCGGCTTGATCCATGCTACGTGTCCCCCTGAGATCCTTCCCTACAGCTGGCCCTTTGAATAGTAGCCTCATTTAATGCTCTGATACGATTTGACGACTGTGGCGGCTCTGGCATAAAGTGTCATAATGGCTCTCCCATAATGACAGACGCTTCGGGAAAAGAAGAAGATCTCTGACCCAATCCGTCAGAAATCCTAGGTTGCCACGTGGCAAATCTCATGCGGCTTAAAGAGAGAACAGCTTCATGCGGCTCACTGAGACGTCACCCTATATGACTAGCAGAAATCAACCATATGCGGCCCGCTGAGAGCTCAGCCCCTGCGGCTCAATACAACGCTAGCTCATACGGCTCGCAAAGACTATGCATATGCGGCTCATTGAGAGTTCGTTCCCTGCGGTTCGACGAAGCACTGTCCCATGTGGCTCATGAAGATTATCTCCATGCGGTTCAAGTCTTGCATATCCCATGCGGCTCTGGCAGGACCCACAATTAAAACACGTGGCATCGAATCAATCAAGGATCTAACCGAATCCCAACAAGTATATTTGACATCATCGTCATAATTACTAAGATCATGGCATATCATTTATCATCAAGCCAATGGGACACGTGGCGAGCAATCGGGCATTGGTATAATCAATCATGAAGATTTAAAGCAATCAGCATTAATTGTTCACAAGATTCGGTGCTATCCTCATTAATGGCCGAGATTCATTATAATCAGGAGCAAGGGTTCAGATAGATTGAAGGAGCACCGACATTCCAAACAAATGATCATTAGCAAACCCTAATGATCATACCCCACTCTTATAAATAGCCAGCATCATTTCTTTGTACAGGGACCGGCAACAAAAGAATAAAAATATACAGAGTCAGAGAGAGAATACACAGAAAGAGAGAGAGAGAGAAGCCAGGAGAGCAACAGAGGAGCAAAAAGAGCACTTCTTCGTCAACGCCAACCATCTTTTCACAAGGAGCCAAGGCTGCATACCGATCGTCCAAGGAGTAAGGCAGGGCTGCCGTCGCCTTCTCGAGCCTCTATCGTCACCCCCCAGAATCTAAAATAAACAATTGTACTTAGATTGTTGTACCTAGGTTTTCATCCCTAGGCTTTCTTTGTACAAGCGAGTTTGTATTGTGAGTCTAAGTTCAGTCCTCCGATAATTGTTCTGTACTTTTACAATCAATGGCAAACAATCGTTTCTTATACGAGTGATCATGTAACCTTTTTCATTCTGAACTTTCTTGCAAAAGGCGACAAATTTATATAATGCATCATTCTTGCGTGTCAAGAAGTATATCTACGTGTATCTAGAGAAATCATCTACAATTACGAAAGCATAAAGCTTACCTCCGAGGCTAGCAACTCTGCTAGGACCAAATAAGTCCATATGAAGCAATTGTAGAGGTCTAGTAGTACATACTGCGTTTACTAACTTGAATGTGGATCTGGTAGCTTTGTTCTTTTTTACATTGGCTGCATACCGAATCCTTCTTGAATGTAATGTCCGGTAAACCGCGTACTAGCTTCTTTGTGGATAATCTTGATATTGTGTCCATATTTGCATGACCGAGTCTCATATGCCACAGATGACTCTCATCGCTTTTAGCCATTAAGCATCTACCTGAAATGTTAGTTTCTTCCAACAAATAGAAAATATATATGTTGTCTTCCCTGATACCTTCAAAGATAGTACTACCATTTGAGCTATCAACTATAGTACATTTGTCTTTGCCAAAGTCGATGCCATAACCATGATCAGCCAAATGACTTACGCTGAGTAGATTATGTTTCAACTCGGTAACTAGACAGACATCTTTAATAACAGGATAGGGAGACTTACCAACATCACCGATACCAATAATATATCCTTTCAAGTTATTACCGAAGGAGACATAGCCTTCCTTCTTTTCCTTCGACAGTATTGCAAATAGTATAGCGTCACCGGTCATATGCCGTGAGCAACCGCTGTCGAGGATCCATTTGCTTCTAGCATGTGAAGGGTGTTCCACCTACAAAATAGTTTGCAGATAAAACTTTGGTACCCATTTCTTGTAGGGTCCTGAAATGTTAGCCTTTGGTATCCAAGCATAAATATTTAAATCAACAAGCTTTCTGATTCTACATGCAGATGAAATATGACCAATGAGGCCACAATAATGACATTTTGCATGTCGAGTGTTGAAAGCTGAGTGGTGTATATGGTTGGTAGGTTTAGGTTTTCTAGTATAGAAGAAAGCATGCCTATAATCCTGTTTGGGCCTAACCTTTTGGGGTAAAGGTTTGATAGGGTTAGGTCTGACAGTGTTTGGCTTAGGAATGTTCCAATTTTTCGGTAAGTGACACGTGTTAGGATAGGAAGCAGCAGGCTCAGGCTGTTTTCCTAACCTAATTTCCAATCTTTTGGAAGTGTCAAATAACTTAGTATAATCAGAAGTGAGTGTTTCCATTCTGATTTGTGCACTTTGAAGACTTTTCTTCTCTTTAGAAAGTTCTTCCTTGAGTTGGTCAATAACTTTGTCTTTCTCTTCAGATGACTTGGTAGTCTCGTGTAATAAGAGCTTTATTGAAGAAAGCTCACCAGACTCACTAACATTATTTCTAACCTCAGCTAGTAGGTCGGTAAGTCTACCTATTTCACCTTTGTACTCTTTGAGTACCTTCTTAGAGGTCTGATACTTGCTACGCAGTTTCCTGTAATCAGTCATCAGGTCACTGAAGGCATCTCCTAATTGCTCAAAGGTGAAGTCATCATAATTATCAACTACAGGTTCAGTAGGTACCTGATCGGATGTCATAAAGCATACGTTTGCAGCGTCTTCTGATTGTTCGTCTTCTGAGTCGCTGGCTTCACTTTCATGCCATATGCTGGTATTGGCATATCTTCTAGATGTTGATCTCTTCAGGTTCCCTTTTTCATACCTGTTGCTCTTCTTGCTTGATGATGAGTTTGTAGGACAATCTTTCTTCATGTGTCCCTTCTTCTTGCAGCCATAGCAGATAACATCATCTTGTTACCAGTTGTTGCTGCTGTTGTTTTCTTTGGCTCTCTTCTCATATCTCATGAATCTTTTGAATTTCCTTGCTAGGAGTGCTTGATCTTCAGTATCAGATTCACTGCTGTCTGAGTCACCTTCAGCAGCTTTTCTGTGCTGAGCCTTGAAAGCGATCGTCTTCTCCTTTGGTACAGGCTCTTCAAAATCTTGTAGCTCCAGTCCATGAGTGAGTAGCTTACCCATGAGTACTTCGAGGGACATAGATGTGAGGTCGTTCTCTTCAATGATTGCAGTAGCCTTAGGAATCCAGTTCTTGGTAAGTGCTCGCAGGAGTTTGTGAATCTTTTCATGGTTACTGTACTCTTTGCCTACGGAGGATAAAGGATTTACAATATCTAAGAACCTTTCGAACATCTGAGTAACTGTTTCATTGGGCTTCATCTTGAACACCTCATACTCTTGAGTAAGTCTGCTGACTTTAGATTCTTTGAATTGAGTCGGGCCTTTATGTGTGACTTCAAGTAGCTTCCACACTTTATTAGCCGTTGTGCAGATAGACACCCTGTTAAATTCAGTTCTGTCTAAAGCACAAAATAGAGCATTAATAGCATGTGCGTCAAGACTGGCCTTTTTCTTTTCCTCCTCTGTATATCTGCTATGGGGTTTTTCAACTAAAACTCCATCAACATTTATACGAGGTGGCTTTTGATAGCCATCAATAACAATAGACCATAAATCAAAGTCAAGAGATTTCAAGAAGAAACTCATCCGTGTTTTCCAATAGGTATAGTTTGTACCATCAAACAATGGAGGTCTGTTTGTGGCCTGGCCTTCACTTGTGAATTTCACAGTTGCCATGTGTTGTACTGTGATCTATATAATAGTTAATAAAATAAATAAATAATTGTACTGTTACCTTGCTTTACCGGTAACACCCGCTCTGATACCAATTGTAGGAACGAAAATCGTAAAGCACAATACTCTAGAGGGGGGTGAATAGAGTTGGCCGCAGAAAATTGCTAATTAAAAATGTTAGCAGTAAGATCACAGAATAATAATCATAACTAAGTAAAGTAAAGGCAGAGATAAGAAAGCAAAGGCAAAGATAGCGATGTATACTGGTTTCCCTCTGTTGAGGACTAATCCAGTCGGTAGAACTCTTGCTACCAGTTGAATCCACTATTGGCAAACCGCAAGTTTTCTTACGAAGTCCTTGCAACTTCTACAACGCGAGCTTTGATACGAAGAACTCGTCCAACTTCAAATGTGAAGAGGTATTCTTCAATCAAGCCTTCTGATTACAATCTCTCAGAAACTTCTAGACCGTACCGCACTGGCAAATCGACTAGAGAATTGTAATTGGCTTGGGATCTGAAATTTAAAGCTCAAGAAAAACTCTTTTGGAAGATTGAAAGCTTTAGATAGAGAGAAGATTGAAAGTGAATGAGTGAGTTGAAATGATCGAAATCCTTCTCTATTTATAGGAATTCCAAAGACAGAATTCGGGCAGAATTCGGGCTGAACTCGATGAGGAAATCTCGGTCAGATCCGCAACTGTAAGAGGGCAAAGTTCCAGAGATTTCAAAAATCAAATGGCCACCAACCGAACTCTGGCCGAACTCTGGCCGAGTTCTGTCAGGGTTAGGTTAGGGTTTTAAAATCAATTTTTGGAGATTTTTGAAAAGCTTTTTGAAAACCTTTTTGAAGCTTTTGTTTAAAAGAATGTTTTTCAAAACAAAGGATATTTTAAAAGTATTTTGAAAACATTTTGGAATAGCCTATTTTCCAGTACGACTCGGTGTACAACGTATTCCTAGACTCAATAAAATGAAAAATACATTGCTTAAAGGAAATACAGACTCGAGCAGGCAAACATAGCTTCGGTCTTGAACTGTATAGATAGCTGTTCTTGTTCATGTCCAAGAGTCCGATACATCCTGACTAGCTTCAAATATCCAGACAGAGTTTGATCAATTATTAAAATCAGGTTGACCATATGACCAATGGGCCAACAGTATAACCTCAAGTAACTCATCGGACATCAAAGTAGGGTAGCTAAGCAGCTTGCTATAAAGAGTTTGATGTATACGACCATAGCTGAAGGGACGCCAGTAAGGGATTAGGTTCTCTAGATGATGGGTCATCTGAATGAGATGGAGATCCTTGGAGCTAAAATCGATGGACAAACCCAGCTTGATATAATTTTTGGAACTTTGCCTAAATGTTTTTATTCGTTTTGCCTTAACTACAACATGAACAAAATTTTGCATAGTTTGGCAAGACTTGCAAAAGAATTACAGGATGCTAAAGCTCTCTTTAGGCAGAATGGTCATATTTATGTTACTGAAAAGCTTTTACTTCTAAGCTGAAAGATAGTAAGAAGAAGAATAACATTTAGAATCAGCAAATTCAGCAAAGAAGGGCATGAGACCTCAAGATGCTGTGAAAAAGTTAAAAGACAAGTATTTCACGTGCAAAGGGTTAGGACATTGAAAGAATGGTTGTCTACTTCTCAAACAAGGGAACAAATAAGGTGTATCTCATTTAGTAGTAGTTGAAACATGTTTAGCAGTGTTATCTACTGGCACCAGATGTATAGATACAAGAGCTACTAATCATGTATTCATTGCAGGGGTTCCTGGAAACTAGACATGTTAGTAATGGAGTGATATGCTTGTTCATGGGTAACGCCACAAAAGTTGCGACCGTTGCAATAGGAGATATTATTTATCTTTTGTAGAAATAAGTCTTTGACATTGTGAGATTGTCTTTATGCACCTTCTCTTAGAAAGAATTTGATTTCTGTTTCTATGCTAGTTAATGATGGATATTCAGTTAATTTAATGACAATATTTTTATTAGAAAAAATAATCATTTTATCTGTTCTGGTACATTAGTAGATAATTTATATGCCATTAATCCTATTTCACCTATAATGTTGCCTATAAAAATGAATAATACATCTTCTAACTTAAATAAGAGAAAATAACCTCTTGTAAACATATCTTTGGCACTTGTGATTATGCTATATTAATGTAGAAGGATTCAAAGACTAGCATATAGACCTTTCAGTTCGTTGGAAGTGGAGGATCTTTCAGTCTGTGAATTTAGCTAGAAAAGTAAAATGACTAAAATGCCTTTTAAGGCGAAAAGGGTATAGATGTGTTGGAATTGGTTCATTCTAATTTTTGTGGGCCCATAACTATCCAGGCTAGAGGTGGCTTTGAATATTTTGTCACATTCATTAACGGTTATTTAACGTATGGGTGCATTTACTTGATGCATCATAAGTCTAAGTGCTTTGAGAAATTTAAAGAATACAAGGTTGAAACGGAGAAACATCATAGAAAATGTATTAAGTCATTGCGTTCAGATCGAGGTGGCGAGTACCTTTTAGGAGAGCTTAGGGATTACTTGTCAGAAGCCAGGATTATGTCCCAATTGACTGCACCTAGAATACATCGGTAGAATTGTATAGCAAAAAGAAGGAATAAAACTCTTGTGGAGATGATTAGATCAATGATGAGTTATCTAGATTTACCAGATCGTTTTGAGGATATACCTTAGAGACTGCAGCTTATATTCGAAATTTGGTACCTTCTAAGTTAGTACCTATTACTCCCATAGAGCTGTGGACAGGGCAAAACCCAATCTAAAATATGTTCAGATTTGGGATAGTCCAGCACACGTGCTAAATGAGAAAGCAGATAAGTTGAAATCTCGTACAGAAGTACCTATGTTTGTATGCTATCCAAGATGAACAAAATGAGTTTTATTTTATAGTCCTAAGGATAAGAAGGTCATTGTCGACACCAATGCTCGATTCTTAGAGTAAGATTATGTGATAAACCATAGACCCATGAGTAGAGTTATTCTTAAAGAATTGAGAGGAGAGACACATAATACTTCAATACCAATAGTACAAGAGGAGGAACCACAAGTAACTACACATGTGTAACAAATATTAGACCACATCCAATAGTGCCTCATCATAGTGGGAGGGTTATAATAAAACCTGACAGATTCATGTTCTTGGGAGAGTCGTCAAACTTCGTCCCTAAGGAACAAGGTTATGATCCCTGTACCTATAATAAAGCAATCCAAGATAAAGATACATAATCTTGGCAAAAAGCAATGATGTCGGAAATAGAATCATTAGATTCTAATAAGGTCTGGGAGCTTGTAGAGATACTTACTGGTGTAAAAGTCATTGGATGCTAGTGGGTCTATATGAGGAAAAAAAAAGAATACGGTATGGTTGAAATTTTAAAGCACATCTTGTTGCAAAAAGTCTTACTTAAAAAGAGGGTATTGATTATTGGAAAACTTTTTCGCCGCTGGCCATGCTTAAGTCTATCCGGATTCTTTTATTTATTGTAGCTCATCTTGATTATAAAATTTGGCAAATGGTTGTCAAGACAGCTTTCCTTAATGGAATTCTTGAGAAAAAACATCTATATGAAGCAACCAGACGGGTTCATTGAAAAGGGCCAAAAGAATCATGTTTATAAGCTCAAGAAGTCCATTTATGGACTTAAGAAAGCTTCTAAATCTTGGAACATCCGTTTTGATCAGGTGATAAAATCCTATGGATTTGATCAATGTTCGATGAATCTTGTGTACAAAAAGTGTGACAAAAACATAGTGGCATTCCTAGTACTTTACGTGGATGATTTATCTAATGTAAGGGTATATTTATCGAAACTGTTTCATATGAAGGACTTGGGAGAAGTAGGTCA
This sequence comes from Iris pallida, assembly GCA_029216955.1. NCBI lineage: Eukaryota > Viridiplantae > Streptophyta > Magnoliopsida > Asparagales > Iridaceae > Iris > Iris pallida. Next base: position 3,546,779 of record JANAVB010018799.1, read on the forward strand.
CATCTTTGAGATTAAAGTTCTACGAGATCGAAAGAAAAAGATGTTGGACTTTTCTCAAGATACCTATATCGATATTTTACTAACTAATTTTAGCATGCTAAGAAATGTTTCTTACCTTTTAGGTATGGAATAGCTCTATCAAAGGAGCAGTGCCTGAGGATACCTAAAGATAAAGGACATGAAAGCAGTTCCTTATGCTTCGACAGTTGAAAGCTTAATGTATGTAATGCTATCTACGAGACCAAATATCTGCTTTGTCGTTGTCATGGTTAGCAGATATTAGTCTAACCCATGACAAGACCACTGGACTGTGTAAAACATGTTCTCCTTCGGACAGTCCTTGACTTGATGATCTGTAGAACAATAACGAAAGTATTGTATCGATGTCTTCCTACTATCTTTCGACCTGTGTCCTAACCTCCGGAAGTAGTTGCAAGTAACTTGATGTTGCTTCTGCTGCTGGACCCGGGCTTGCCCTTGGAAGATCTCCTGCTAAGCTAGGCCTGATCCTGGAAAGTCTTCTGCTGACCATGGTAGCATTTCGACGGTCCAAGATTAGGATCCTTGCCTCCATTACGATCCTTCTTAAGTCTAGGCTCCATGTCCATCTCAACCTCCCGTGCTACACTTAGTATCTCCTCGTGGGTGCAAGCTCGGCTGGTGGTGTAAACCCCCTAAAATTTTACTATAGATTTTTTATTTTATTTTTTTATATTGGTATTTATATGTGGGGGACGAATACATATATACATAGTACTTAGTTATTTTTATACAAAAGTTTTATTTTAAGTTTTAATAAATATAGAAAATAATATTTTTTTTGTTTCAAAAAATATAAGGTAAATATTTTGTATATAAAATATGTCCCGCCGGATTTTAGTCAAACTATAATTTTATTTTATATAAAGGCTATTTTATATGTTATATAAGTACAGATACTAATTTAGAAAATAATGTTTGTCTTTTGTAAATAATATTTACTATTTGCATGCGATGTACATGAAAATAGATTCATCAATATATGGAAAAATTTGAATTTCAAAAACAATTTGAAATTACTTCTATTTATAAAAAGTATTTTATATTTATTTGATTTAAATTTTAAATATTTGAAGTTCTATAAATTTGGATTATTTATCAAATTGGTTTTAAATTTGATTTAAATTAAATGTGAGACTATCTAGTGGGGATTTAAATGAGTCTTAATCCTTATCTAACTAGGAGCTCACCTCCTATATAAGGAGAGCTCCCTTGCTTTTTTTTTCGAAAAAGCCAAATAATTCTACTCATCCATCCAAATTTGTATCGTGCATTATGTATGTATACAACTTCTCCGTATCAGCCATGACGACCTCAGGTCCGACCCCAGGTGTCTTTCTACTATTTTCCTTTTTACATCTATAATTCCTCACCGTCCGACAACTCCGAACACATCAACAAAATTCTACAAAAACTTTTCGTGTTCGTGTCACGCAGGAGACGTGACACAAACCCTAACCCAGCCGTAACCTAACTCAGTTGCCGCCACGCTAGAATCCCGTCTCTGCCACAGCCTTCCCGTATGAGTCATCACCGCCGTCACTACATCCACCACTCGCCGGAACCCCACCGGTTCTCCACTTCCCCCACCACTCATTTTTCTCTTTGCTGTCAGCCCAGACCGCCGCTCAACCCATACTACTCCTTCCCGTCGACCGCATTCCTCCGGCCGCCCTCAACCTCCGCACCTACCCATCGTGATCTCGACTACCCAAACACAACCTCCACCCGCCATCACCATCACAACCACCACTATCAAACAACCACGACCCCTCCGGCGTGCCGGAGTAGCACACGTTCGCCTCTAGCCTCTCCAGATCTGACCCCCGAAATACCAGATCTGTACGACTGGTGCCAAGCAAGTGCCACCGCAGTCTGCCCCATCTCTGTCGATCATGTCGTTGCTCCTCTGTGCATTGATCGTGTAGCTCCCTCCAGCGTGCGCTGCGATCCCGACGTCGACCTCTGCTCCGGTGAGCCCCCGCGCTGCCATGAGCTTCCCCGCGGGTGACCTTTGATGAGCTCCCATGTCGAGCCTCGGTAAGGCCTACACTCTGTCTCTCGCCTCCCCCTCCATTGTTTCCTCACCAACTCCTGCTTCTCTCTCGATCTCTTTCTCTCCTGCTCTCTCCCTATCGCTCTTTATCTTTCATCCAATATCTCGTTCTCTCTCTTCCTCTACACTTCCTAAGAAGTAGTACAGAGGAAGCACAGTGCTGCCATACGAACAGTTGTTCTCATTTTTTTTATCTTTTACTGTTATTTTTATTTTTGTTTTTATTTTGTGTTTTATTACAGTGTTAATTAATATTGATATTGTCACTTTTGTCAGAATAAGAATACAATATTTATTATTATTATTATTATTATTATTATTATTATTATTATTATTATTATTATTATTATTATTATTATTATTATTATATTATTATTATTATTACTCTTTGTTTGAATAGATATTTATTATTATTAGTTATTACTATTATTTATTTTCATAATTACATATATAATCTTATAAGAAATTATTATTTCTTATCAATATTTTTGTATCATTAGTAATACAAAATATTTAAATATATATGTTACTATTTTCGAAGGTTCTATTGTAACCAAAATTTAGTATCAGGCTTCTCCCTACACCTATTTTCAATTTGGATTAAAAAACCTAAATGTTTTATTTTAGTATTTCTCTAACTAATTTAAAGTACAGATACAATTAACAAAATTATAGACCTAAAATAATTTTTTTTATTTACTTAAATGTGTTTTTGGACTAATAAAAAATTAGTTTTTAAATATTATAAATATTTTCTAAAAGTAGTATAAGTATGTTTTTATTACAAATCTCTTCGATTATTATCACTATTCGTGACTAATCATGCACTCATATTTTCTCGCAAATTTGGATCCCTTCACATCGACCACGGCTATCGGACAAATTGGACTTATGAGATCATCGCACCACGACAGACAAAATACCTTGCCATATTTACTGCTTATATTTAGTTTCATCTTTATTGATTAATTACTGCATATTTACTATTTATTATTTCTAGTTCTTCCAGTTGCATCACCGTTTACTGTTTATGTTTTACTTTATTGTGCTTCCAGTTATATATGATGCAAGTGTTAGTCATGCTTTTAATCTTATCTTTAAGTTATGCATATAGACCTAGAGTTAAGGGACTACCCCTTGTTTAGTAAGCATTTCATAAACTTAGATACGGATGTGACACGAGATGTGTGTGAGTTGTGAGAAGCATATTAAGGTAACTTGGGACATGGATAGGTACATAGGGTGGGGATGACAGTTCCATGAGATGTGTGTGAGTTGGCTGATCAACCAAGCGCAGGCATTAGGTCCAACTGCCAAATAGATGCATGATAGAAAGGCTTGGCAATTATTAGAGGTACAATGTTGTGGATATGACATGGATAGGTACATAGGGTGGTAAGGACAGTTCCTTAGCGTATGGGCCAAGTATGCACTTCCCTTTTGTACTCGGAAGCTCCGCTAGAGATAAAAGGGTATGGCTACCCCTTTTGTTCCTGCTGGCCTCTGACGTTCGAGGAACGCCATGCTTTGAGGCCCCTGGTACCCAGAGAAGGGACTATGCCTATCCCATATAGCCAGAGTGCCCATGTGTTGAAGGTTTGTTCTTAACTGCGTGTACAAAGTAGAATAGTTAGATGACCTTAGTTGATGTCATTTCACACTCCGTTCCAATCATGGCATGGGCAGTATCATATCACGGAATAGTGTGCCATCCCTTGTCCTTGTTTGGTTATAGGGGTGGTATACTATTTCAATGATGGGATACTGGGCCGTGTTATGATTTGGATTATTCTGCTTATTGATCATGACTTGTAACATATTTTATATTCAGTTTATATGGCATATTTTTATGTATCTTGTTAAGTCACTCTGAGGACCTGGTGATCTCTCCAGGCATAGGTGTTCATGACTTTCTACAGGAGTTCTAGCCAAGGTAGTGACCTTCTCCTTTCTATCGAAGATGACTTTATCTTGGATCGTCCTTTTGTTGTTATGACAAACTCTTTCATTGTTATTTAATTCTTCTCATTTAAAATACTTGATAGTAGATTTGTCTCCATCCAGAAACTTGTAAAATGAAAATCCATAATTAATTTATAATATATTGTTTTCTTATTTGTGGATGAGATTTAGAAAACTATTACCATCTATATACTGTATTTACAGCTTACGTATATTTATTATACGGCTAGCATGTTACGTACCTAGTCCTACCTATTTTAGGACTAGGATATTACAGGTGGTGATAGCTAGGCGAATCTCACGGGATAATCCTTATTTTCAGGGATACGGACCATGTATTCTGCCAAGTGGCTCGGTCTGCTGAACTCTGCAGTACACTCGTCAATTGTGAGACGACCTTGCTCTAGCCTCTCGAACTGACTCTCAAGGGCTTCTCTAGCAACCTCGGGATAAAACATCTTCTTGAACAACTTTCTGAAGTCATCCCAACGAAGTCTTGGAGCAGAGAGTTGAGGGTCATACTGGTACCAAGTGTGGGCTATGTCGAATAAGTGCATGCTAGCGACCTTAATCTTAAGGTCGTCGAGAACTCGAGTGATCTTCAGAATATGTTCCACATTCTATATCCACTCATTGGCATAGAAGTGGCCTCGATGCCATAAAAGTCTAAGGGTCCAAGGTTCTTGAAATCTCTAGCACTCCCTGGCCTCGTCAGTGGCACCTTCTTAGATCGAAGTACATCTGCGATAGTGGTTTTGAAAGTCATTGCATGCCCTTTCTGGGAGTTGATGAGCCCTTGGAAAATTCCAAGTAACTGGGAGCCATCAAAGGTGAGAGTTGGGGTAACAGACAGAGGAGGAAACTTAGGGACTTTGGATGCAGTCCGCTCAACCTCTCCGGGTAGCCCCCCTCTAACATTCCTAGTCTGAACCATCTCAGTAAAGAAAGAAAATATAGAGTTATTTGGAAATCAATGTTGGTCAAACTCAAGTGAGTAAGGAGTGGTCATGAAAATAATAACAAAACTGCCTAAGCTATGATTGACCATTTCTATTTCTTAGGCTCCCAATGGTTCTTTAGTCCTAATCACCATTAGATAGACCTACATGGTCCACATCTAGAAATATGTCACGACCTGCTCCCAGTCTTCTTGATACGAGTCGGACACATCCAGCATACGCTGTTGTAAACAGTGGCAGTAAGCTGTCTATACCTCATAAATCATCAAGTGGTAATATCAATCCATGGCTCAATCACAAAACTAATAGACAGAAAACAACCCAACACACACTCACACGATCAATAATCTACTATCATCTCCGTACACAATACATGACAGTCTTCGGAGACAAATTCGGTAACTATGCTGACCATATCCATCTAACACATTGAATACAATTAATACATCCAACTTTTATTCTAATCTTCTAGTCTTCCAAATATAGTCTTCTGATCCATGTGCTATCTCCATGTATAGTCCTGTCAGTACGGGAGCAAAGTACATCCAAATAACACGTCGCACTATACAAATAAAGTATTAAAATAGTACAGAACAGTGAAACATAGAATACTGTCATGACCATAAAACCTGTAACACGAAAAATTATGAGAATCACCATAAATAGAATGAACACGACTAGACAGGAGAACATGCAATGAGCGAGAAGAACACGACTAGCAATCTACGTGTGTCAAAATACCATTTTTAATATGTAGGCAACTAGGCTTTCACGCATATTGGTATGACTCGAGCATACATGTAGTGTATGTCAAACTATTTGTCAAAAATAGAAGGTTTACCCATATATCTACTTGGTATTTCCCTTTTCCGAGATTTAGAAACAATTAGTCATATCTGATTCCCAGAGTACATGAACAGTAACAATGATACAGAGTCACCATGTCAAAGTCATATCACAATATAAAACCTGTCAATTTATGGAATAAAATATAGCTTTTATAATGTATGGAGAAATATCTTGAAAGGAGTACTTACGTTAGCTCCAAGAGTAGGATTTGCACTAAGTCCTCCTAGAACATAATGTATATATGCTAAATTCTAGAATAGGTTGAAGACTAATCAAATTAACAATTTCTAGTTAACAATTTCTAATTAACTCACTAATATTCACCAAAATACTAACTAATATAATTAACTAACAAGATCACTAATTAATACTAATAAAATATTTAACAAAATATGCCTAACTAATTGATTAGGAAAATAGTACAAATAAATAATATTTGAATATTAAGATTAAAATATGACAATTAATAATTAATAAACTAATTATCTACTAATTACTATTTAATAATTTAACTTTTTTATATTTTTTCTTGGCCCACTTGCTAGCCCACCAATTCGGCCCACTTCCTATACTCAACTTCCTTCTCTCTGGAGAGAGAATACTCGAGAACTGAAGAACTCAAGAAGAAGGAGCTGAAGAAGAAGAAAGAGTCGAAGAAGTAGAGGAAGAGGGTTGAGAACCTCACGAAGCTTCTGGAAGCCGCGTTGGTGGCTCTTACGAGGTCGGAGGAGGGTGGCAGCAGAATCGCCACGAGAATCGACGACGACAGATTGAGGACTAGTTTGACGCGATGGTGATCAATCATGGCGGTGGTGGTCAAGCTCGAGCCTTACAACAGAGTACGACGGATGGCCACCAAAATCGAGGGCGACAATCGGGGTTCGGAAGCCCGGTAGATCCGGTGGAGGGTAGTCCCAACACTGAGGATGGCAGTCATGACCGAACAGACGATGGCAATGGCGCTCGCAGAGGCGATCGGACAAGCTCGGGGAATGGAGCTCATACGGCATCCACAAGGAGGGAAGGAGCTCACCTCTGTCGAGGAGGCAAGGGATGAGATCCAACAGTGGATGGTGGCAGACGGCCATGAAAAGGATGCTCTGGCAGAAAAAATGGTCCATGGCAGAGGGAACCGAGGAGCTGCTCTCAACCAGGCGGTGGTCACAGCGACCCAGGATGCAACCGAGGGTCACGGCTGGCCAAGGAGGTGCTAGCTGATCGGCGGTCCTTCGACGAGAAGGAGTCGACGTTGGGGTCGGTCGACGACTCAGGTAGCAGCACTACTCAAAGCAGCGGTAACTCAGGGCGATCGTACTCCGACCATGGCGGTGGGAACATAGAATTAGGGTTAGGGTTAGGTTTAGGCTTTCTGAGCAGTAAATGCGTCAGTTTTTTGGGACACAGGACACAAGAATGTATTAGGGACTGTAATGGAGAGATTTGGAAATAGGGTATATTTGTATCCTTGGGATCAAACCCGGGACACGAAAGAGATGGGTGGGAAAACCCTGTAGTATTGGACACGAAAAATGTATTTGTATTTTGTAATAGCTAGAAGACCTAATGAAATAAGATAGACACGACGATACGACTAGGACACAAAATAACGAAAGAGATGGGTGGGAAAATCGTGTCATGTCGGACATGAGAAATATATTTGTAATTTTTAATAGCTAGAAGTCCTGAAATGAGATGTACATGCCGACACGACTAGGACACAAAATTTAGGGTTAGGATTTGGGTAGTCAATATTTTGGGATAACTAACAATGAGATTACTGGCTATTTACAGCCTTTAGGGAACAATCCATAAAAAGAATATTCTAAAAAAATTTTAAGAATATTCCAAGGAATATGCTAGATTTCAAAGAATATTTCATCCTTAATTAATCACATGGTTGACCTATGCCTTGACTAATTAAACTAGAATTATTAGTTATTTACTAATCATGTCACCCTCCTAAACTATATGCTTATACAAAATTACCAAATAAACAACTCCACCATTAATAATTACTGAACATCCACTCCCTCTACACTTAATTACCAAACTACCATCCCTTTTCTAAAAATTACCAAATTGCCACTTTCTTTCCATAAATCATCAATAGTATTTTCTAGAAAAATAATTAGAAAAATTTAGAAAAAATAATATTATGAATTTTGAAAAATAGGGGTAGAATGGCACAACTAGGCATGACGAAGAAAAATTTTATCCTCAAAATTTCTAATGGCACGATTAGGTACGTACGACGAAGAATATATAAATGGCTTGATTAAAATCAATTAGGCATGATCGTGAGTAGAATCAAAATTTAGGAAAAGATATGATTTGGCATGATCAGAAATATAGTCAGAAGGGAATAGTCACAATCAAAATCTAAGCATGTATAGGATAGAAAAATACCTAAGCACGATTAACTATAGAAATGACATGATTGGTCATGACTAAAAATAAAATTCTTATCATTTAGGTATCATCTAGTCACGACTAATAGAAAAGTCGTCTAGGTAAGATATAATATTTAGCTAAAGCCATCTAAGCTAATCATAATCAAAAATTGTTTAGACATGATACTTAATCAATCTCATGATCTAGGAATAATAAATATAAAGGCACAATCTATATATTCAAACAAATAACCTAAGTATGACCAATGAATTGAATCAAAGTCTAGTAATATGCTTTTATTGAGAAAAATGATGATTACAAAGATATAAATAAAGAAACTACAAGGAAATAACTATTATAGCAACTAATACAATAACAACTACAAGGTCTAAGCTATAGTGCTTAGCTCCGCGAAGGTACTAGATGGACAGAAAGATCGGTGTTGGCTGAAGAGGAAGCCTTCACGACGACGACTTCATTTTCTGATTCTTTCATGCCTAATAAAGAATTTATACTTTTTGAATGAAAGTCTATTGATAACAACAAGTTTGTAATCTTTGAAACGATTGACCTAGTATGTTTTAAGTAAAATGAATGTTGCTAAATGATCGAACCCATTGCTATGTTAAAAAAGATAAAAGAAGCTGTGCATGCTAATATTAGAGTGTCCCTATAATTGATGAACTTTGTCATGCTAAGTAAGTAATGAAAGAGAATGTTCACATATATCTGAATTACATGCTATTAATAGTATAGTCCCTACTTAACGTTATTGTATTGCTGCCATGCTCATAAGAAAAGGAATGATGTTATGTTCTCATATCAAGTACTAAAATGATAGAAATATAAGAATAAAACTTGTACTGTTTGAATGAATGACAGTAAAAGAGAAAATCATAGTTATGACTATGTTGTATAATGAATGAAAAGAAATGAGCTATTTGCTTCATAATCTAAAAAGAAGAGAGGAGCTACTGGCTCTTTTTATGAAAAGAAGAGAAAAGACAGAAATATTACTTACTGCTAGACTGTGAATTGAATATAGTTTTATTGATAGAAATTGTATTCATGCATTGGTCTCGGATAATTTGTGTACAAGGTAATAGTCTCTCGACGGTTCCTGGGGCACCGAGAATCGATCGGCCTAGGAGAGATTATAATAGCACCCCTGAGATGAATGCTAGACCTCACGATTAGGAGGGGCTGTGTCTATTAGCGATGAGCTGAACCAAAGAGTCCCAGTGGCTAATCATTGGAGTAGACCCATCGACCATCATGTAGATAGGTGTCGGTTAGTAAAGAGCTGAACCCTGAGCCTTAGCTGTTAGTATGTGTTTAAATCATTGCAAAGTTGAACCTTGCGTCAAAACTGCTGGTATGCGCATATATTAGTACAGAGTTGAGCCTTGAGTCATAACTTCTAATCTGGTGGTGCATGCATATGTAGAGATTTTGTAAGTGTAACAATAACGAGACGAACATGGAACTTGTTGGTTATATATTCTCTTATTCTAATTCCTATCTTTTGCAGGGAACGATCAATCGTTAGCTTAGGTAAGAACTACCGAATGGTGATGTACGTTTATGGTTTTATATTTTCTTATATGAACTGCTCATATGAATAATTTGGTCCTCCTGGTATGCTAATGTCCCGATAATAGTGAAAGACATGTGTTTGCATGATACTACTAAATGTAATTAAGAGAAAGGGTATGATATGATATGTGTTCTAATTGTAATCTATGAGAAAGAGTTTTGCATGTTAAGTTATTGCTAAAGTTCCTATAAAATGAATATGGCTCATGGGACACGCTGCGCACATCCAATAGATGAATTGATAACATGCATGGAATTGACCCCTATATTTCTGCTCGATAGAAATATCAAAATGAAATATATAGGAGAAATTTGTATGAGCAATAATTCCTATATAAAGAGCATCCGCTCTGATACCAATTGTTAGAAATTGGAATTGGAGCAAGGACTGTATTATTTGGCTTAACATCTTTAGAGTACCTCTATAGGGGGTGAATAGAGTACGTGTGTACATCGAAATAAAAATCACCTATAAAAAGTTATAAGACAGTAATCAAGCTAATATTAAGTAGGCAGTATAAAGTAAATGTGTGAAGTAAATAAGTTCAGAGAAGCAAACGCAAACACCATAGTTTATACTGGTTTCATTTGAGCGGACTAGTCCAATCTCGAGTACTCTAACTCGATGTTGAATCCACTATCTTGTAAACCACAAGCTTTGAATCAGAAGTGATTGCAGCTCCTTACAACACATGCTTTTTATCCGAAGAGCACTACTTCAACTTGTAAGCCTTTAATCCGAAGGACTTGCTAACTTCAGGAACAATATAAAAACTGATATATTTTTAAGCCTTTTGTATAACTCGACTAAACTTCTAGATTGAACCGAAACTGGCACTAGCTTGGCTAGGAGTTGTAAAGATTTCATTTGAAAGTAAAAAGCTATTTGAAAACACTTGAATGAATAGAGAAGAGAAGAGATGAATGAGTGAATATAATAAAGAATTATCCTCTATTTATAGTATTTGTTTTGGACAGAACTCGAGTAGAGTTCGGTAGTCCAACATTCAAAAATCTAAATGTTTGGAGCCTGTTCTTTGTGATGACCAGATCCCTCGGAAACTGGGTCAGGGGGACTGAGTTTGGTCCGAGTTCGGGCATAACTCGGTCCGCATTTGGTTACCCTATATATGTGGCTGAATCATGAAGAATAGGTTTGGGTTTTATGGGTTTTATGAGCTTTTCGATATGTGAACTTAGTTTAATAAATGGAAAAAAATAGGGTAGGCTATTTTGGTAGGTGGACTTTTATAGCTTAGTCAGGTGACAATCTCGTTCAACCGTATATTTTTTTGACTCAATAAATTAGAAAATGCATAATCACATAGAAAAAATGTCTTGATCAGCGAATTGTTTGAATGTAGCAGCCTAGTAGTAGTCATTTAGCAGCAGCATCGTAACTGTATATTATTTGTGTATACCGAATGGTAGTATTTGTCGGTTATCAAAATTAGGTGTGACAAGACCAATAGGTGAACAAACTGTTGCTTTTCAAAAATGGTTTCCAAAAGAAGTAATCCGATTATGTACTATTTGAAATGAACGTAGGTAAAAGTAGCAAAAATATCTCATAAGAAATGTATTATCCCTAAATTACTTAGTGATCATTTCAGACGATGAAGCCTTTATTCTTTTACTAGTACATTAATGTACTGACCCACCACCAGTTAACCCGCAGGTGCAAGGTGCTCGAAACGAATGATCCGAAGCGATAGCCAGATCCTTGTCCTAAGGAGCCAGAAACAAGACAAAGAGAAATATACAAAAGAGAAGGTTTTCAATATAAAGGGATATAATGTATGGAACGTGATCATTAAATTCTGTAATGTTCTAATGAGATGTAAGCCAAATATGGTGTGTATCAGAGAGCCTTGTAATCTGTTTAAAAGTCATCAATAAAGAAAATTTGTTTCTAATATCATTATGTTCAATTTGTATTCTGCAATGTGACCGCTGCTTCAATTTCTACTTAGTTATTCTGCTGCGTTGTTGTCAATATTTGTCTATTTTGTTATTGTACAGGTCTTGGCATTGTGCAAGTGCAACTTAAACTTGCACGATATCACGCCCAAGCGAGAACGATCGATTCCATAGATATCAAGCGAGGATGAAAGGACTCTACGGAATAGGGGCGTGACAAATGCGACCATTATTCTAGAAGACATCATCCCTCAACTTCTTTTTATAAACCACTAAGAAATGGCATACTAGGATCCATCATACCTACTCTAGTGCTACTCCTCGCCCTTCTCCTGGGAACAGTCCTTGACCTGATGCTCCATAGACCTACAATAAAAGAATTACCTATCTCTCTTCCTACAATCCTTCCACTTGTGTCCCAGCCTCTTGCAGTAGGTGCAAGTAACCTGATATTGCTTCTACTGCTGGACTCGGGCTTGCCCTTGAAAGGTCTCCTGTTGAGCTAGGACCTGATCTTGGAATGTCTTTTACTGACCATGGTGGCATTTCGACGGTCCAGGATTAGGATCCTTGCCTCCATCATAATCTTTCTTAGGTCTATTCCCCATGTCTATTTTAACCCCCTGTGCTACACTCAGTATCACCTCGTAGGTGCAAGCTCGGCTGGTGGTGACAGCTAAGCGAATCTCTCAGGATAATCCTTTATTGAACCTACGAGCCCGGTCTTTAGGGGTACGGACCATGTATTTTACAAAGTGGCTCAGTGCTAAACTTTGCAGTATACTCATTGACTGTGAGACTGCCTTGATTTAGCTTCTCGAATTGACTCTCAAGGGCCTCTCAAGTAACCTTAGAATAAAACTTCTTGAACAACTTTTTGAAGTCATCCCAAGGAAGTCCTGGAGCTGAGAGTCGAGGCTCATCCCGGTACCAAGTGCGGGCTATGTCAAATAACTACATGCCTCAATATTAAAGTCGTCGAAACTCGAGCAATCTTCATGAGACATTCCAAATTATTTATCCACTCATCGGCGTAGAAAATGCCCTCAGTGCCATAAAAGTCTAAGGGTCCAAGGTTCTTAAAAAAATTTGTGATCCTTGGCCTCGTTAGTGGCATCTCCTTAGATCGGAGTGCATCTACGATAATGGTTTCGAAAGTCATAACTTGCTCTTTCTAAGAGTTGACGAGCCCTTAAAAATTCCAAGTAACTGGGCGCCATCCAAGGTGATAGTTGGGGTAACAAGCGGAGGAGGAAACTCAGGGATTTCGGATGCAGTCTGCCCAACCTCTCCAGGTGGGCCCCCTACGGTGTTCCTAGTCTGAACCTTCTCTGTAAGAAAAGAAAAAGCTGGAGTTATTTGGAAAGCAATGTTGGTCAAAATCAAGTGATTAAGGTGTAACCATAAAAATAATAAGAAAACAACCAAAGCTATGATTGAGCATTCCTATTTCATATGCTCCTAATGGTACTCTAGTCCTAAGCACCATTAGATGACTTGCATGGACCACCACTAAAATTATGTCACAACCCGCTTCAAGTTTTCTAGATACGAGTTAGACCCGCCCAGCCTACGTTGTTGTAAACAGCGGTAGTAAGCTGTCTATACCTCATAAGTCATCAAGTGATCATGATATTAATCATTGGCTCAATAATAGAACTAATAAATGAAAAACAACCCAGCACACACTCAGACAATCACCAACCCACTATCATCTCAGTACATAATACATGACAATCTCCGGAGACAAATCCGGTAACTATGATCACCATATCCATCTAACACATTAAACATAATTAATAAATCCAACTTTTATTCTAATCCTCTAGCCTTCCAAATGTAGTCTTGCTACGTGCTATCTCCATGAACTAATATGTCAACTGCCGTATCAAAACGGAGCAAAGTACATCCAAATAACATGTCACACTAAACAAAATAAAGCATTGAAATAAGGCAGAGTAGCAGAGGCCAGTAGGATTGCTATACCCGTTTCTTATCTCGGATTGAAAGTGGAAGCACATTATGATGGATTTTGTGATCGGTTTGCCTAGATCCTTGACTAGACGAAATGCTATTTGGGTGATAGTGGATTGACTCACGAAGGTAGCTGATTTTCTTCCTTTCAGAGTAGGCCAGTCCACTGAGCAGTTGGCAGACATGCATATGAAGCAAGTAGTGAGGCAGCATGGTGTTCTAGTGAGTATTATATCTGATCGCGACAACTGATTCACCTATCACTTTTGACAGAGTTTACATCGAAGCTTGGGCACCAGATTGAGGTTTAACACAACTTATCATCCACAGATAGAGCGCAGTTAGAGAGAACCATTCAGACCTTAGAAGATATGTTACGAGCTTGAACCAATAATTTTTTTGAATCTTGGAAGGATCATCTTTATTTGGTGGAGTTCTTTTACAATAATAGTTATCAGGTGAGCATTCAAATGGCCCCTTTTGAAGCATTATATAGAAGGAAATGAAGATCACCTCTAGTATGGGACGATGTGGGTGAGCAAATTGTTGGGACTGGAGATGAACACGCAGACAGTGGAGATAGTCAAATTGATTCGAGAGCGGCTCCGAGTTACACAGGATATGCATAGTCATTGGGTAGATCAACATCAGAGACCCCTAGCTTTACGAGAATCACCATAAATAGAATGAACACGACTGGACACGAGAATATGCAATACACGAGAAGAATAAGACTAGCAATCTACGTATGTCAAAATACCATTTCTAATATGCAGGCGGCTAGGCTTTTACTCAGATTGGTACGGTTTGAGCATATATACAGTATATATCGAACTATCAGTTAGAAATAGAAGGTTTACCCACATATATATCTACTTGGCATCCCCCCTTCCCGAGATTCAGAAACAATATCAGTCAATTCTCAGACCTGATTAACAGAGTACATAAACAATAACAATGATACAGAGTTACCGTGTCAAATTCGTATCGTAATATAAAACCTGACAAGTCATGGAATAAAATATAGCATTTATAATGTAGGGAAAAATATCTTCTAAGAATTACTGGCCTTAGGTCCAATAGTAGGATTTGCACTAAGTCCTCCTAGAAGACAATTTATATGTGCTAAATTCTAGAATAGGTTCAAGACTAATCAAATTAACAATTCCTAATTAATTCACTAATATTCACCAAAATAAGTAACTAATATAATTAGCTAACAAGATTACTAATTAATACTAGTAAACTATTTAACAAAATATGCCTAACTAATTGGTTAAGAAAATAATACAAATAAATAATATCTAAATATTAAGATTAAAACATGACAATTAATAATTAATAAACTAATTATCTACTAATTATTATTTAATAATTTATCTTTTTCTATATTTATTCTTGGCCCACTGGTCAGCCCACCAATCTAGTCCACTTTCCATACTCAACTTCCTTCTCTCTGAGAGAGAAGACTTTAGAACTGAAGGACTCAAGAAGAAGGAGATGAAGAAGAAAGACTCGAAGAAGCAGATGAAGAGGGTCGAGAACCTCACCAAAGCTTATGGAAGTCGCGTTGGTGGCTCTCGCGAGGGCGGAGGAGGGAGGCGGCAGAGTGGCCTCGGGAATCAGTGACGGCAGATCTTGGACTACTCTGAAGTGGCGGTGATCGATCGTAGCGGTGGTGATCAAGATGGAGCCTTACGATAAGGTGAGGTGGATGGCCACCAAAGTTGAGGGCGACGATCGGGGTTCGGGAGATCAGTAGATTCGGGCAATGGGTAGTCCGACGCAGAAGGTGGTGGTCAGGACTAGACAGATTATGGAGGTGGCGCTCTAGGAGGCGATCGGGGGGAGCTCGGGAACTGGAGCTCATACGGTGCCGACAAGGAGAAAATGAGCTAAACTATGTCGAGGAGGCAAGGGCTGAGATCCGATGGTGGAAGAATGGCTAAGGAAAGGATGCTCTAGCAAAGGAGACGGTCTATGGTGGATGGAACCGAGGAGCTGCTCTCGGCCAGGCGGTGGTCACTGCGACTAGGGATACAGTAGAGGGTTACGACTGACGATGGAGGCACGGTGGCGGATCGACAGTGCTCCAACGGGAAGGAGACGACCTTGGGGTCGGTCGGTGACTCAGGGAGTAGCACCGCTCGATGTAGCGATGGCTCACGGTAATCGAACTCCAGCCATGGCAGCGAAAAAATAGAATTATGGTTAAGATTAGGTTTAGGGTGTCTAAATAGTGAATGTGTCCGTGTAGGAGGACACAGGACACATGAATGTATTGGGGACTGTAATGGAGAGATTTGGAAATGGGGTGTGTCCGTGTCCTCGGGGTCGACCCGAGACACTAAAGAGATGGGTAGAAAAGCTATGTCATATCGGACACGAAAAATGTATTTGTGTTTGTAATAGCTAGAAGACCTAATGAAATGAGATGGAGACGTCGTCACAGCTATGACATGGAATTTAGGGTTGGGATTTGGCTAATCAATATTTTGAGATAATTAACCATGGGATTAGTGGCTATTTATAGCCTCTAGGAAAAAAATCCAGAAAAAGAAAGTTCCTAAGAATTTTTCAAGGAATATGCTAGATTCTAAAGAATATTACATCCTTAAATAATCACATGGTTAACCTAAATAATGACTAATTAAACTAGAATGATTAGTTATTTTCTAATCATGTCACCCTCCTAAACTATATGCTTCTATAAAATTACCAAATAAATAACTCTACCTTTAATAATTACTGAACATGCCACTCCTTCTACACATAATACCAAACTACCATCCCTTTTTCTAAAAACTATCAAATTTTTACTACATTTCCATAAATCACTAATAATGTTTCCTGGAAAAATAATAATTAGGAAAATTTGGAAAAATATTATTAGAAATTTTGAAAATAGGTGGTTACATCAGATTTTCAGTCAGATATGAATTCCAAAAAATCTATCTAAGGTTATGTATTTACCTTGGGAGGTGGAGCCATAGTTTGGAGCAACATCAAGCAAAAATATATTATTGATTCCACCATAAAAGTCGAGTATGTGGTAGCCTCTGAGGCAGCCAAAGAAACAGTTTGGCTGAAAATCTTCCTATTGGACTTGGATGTGGTACCTAGTTTGCAAAAGACTATAATACTTTATTGTGATAATAGTGGTGTAGTTGCAAACTTGAAGGAACCACGAGCCCATATGATAGGTAAAATTATTGAGCACAAGTACGACCTGATACGAGATATCATAATGAGATGAGATGTTGCTGTGACCAATATAGCATCAGCGGACAAACTAGCTGATTATTTTACAAAGAGCTTACTGGCTAAGGCTCTTGATAGTCATGTTGAGGGAATGAGAATCAGATGCAGGGCAATATGTCTTTAAGTATAAGTGGAAGATTTGTATCAGTATACTAAAAAGCAATAAATTGAGTATAAGTGGGCGATTGTTATGGTTATATACTAAAAGCATCGCTTTTTTTATTAACTATATCTTTTTTGAATGAGAATCATATAGACAAATGTTTGCATATTATATTTGATATAATCTTAATAAAAGTGTCTATATTCTACATTGTAGATAATATGGTGTATGGTGTCATACAGAAGATCATATTATTAGTTCCTTATAGAATATATAAATGGTACACAACCTAGATAGATTTAGATAAACCATTAGTAAGGTTATAGTGTAATCGGATATTAGTGTATATATATATATATATTTTTTTTTTAATCGGATATTAGTGTATATATAATATATATATATATATATATTAGTGTGTATATATATATATATATATATATATATATATATATATATATATATATATATATATATATATATATATATATATATATTTTTTTTTTTTTTTTAAAACCAAAGCCGGTGGACGACTCCACCCAACCTTGGCCCGGAGGCCGTGGCCACCGCCACCCAGCCACCTCCGTGGGAGGGAGGGCTCGAACCCGGCCCTCACCTCCGGTGCACGGTGGTGTTACCAGTACACCACGACTCGATGTATATATATATATATATATATATATATATATATATATATATATATATATATATATATTTTTATATATATATATAAAAATATATATATATATATATATATTTATATATATATATATATATATATATATATATATATATATATATATATAAATATATATATTTATATATATTTATATTTATATTTATATTTATATTTATAAATATTTATAAATATATATATATATATATATATATATATATATATATATATATTTATATATATATATTATTTTATTTTATTTTATTTTTATTTTACATATAATATATATATATATATATAATATTAAATACATGTGTGATTTTAAGGTCTGTGGTGTTGTTTTTACTGATAATCTCAATTCATAAGTTGCGCTCTGATTTGTCGTTCAGCTTTAGGTTTCCTTCACTCAGCCTACACTTTCTATCTATAACAACTTACATACTTTGAAGCCATCATGACTGTTATTCTTCGTTGCCTCCAGGTGGTCGTCAATTATAGCTTTCCTTCAGTTATCATTGAACTGGATTCATATGCTCTAGCTCAAATGCTTGAAGGAAAAAGGCTCCTCCTTGGCAATTAAAGCAGAGTATTGAACTCATATCCCTCCACTCTCAGCCTCAGGTGGTGATCGCCTATAGTTGGTGCCCTTTCGAGTGCAATCACACTGCTCGAACTCTTGCCTTCTCCAATATTGGCAACAATTCTCATCGGTGGTTCTTCTCGACAGCTCATCTCCCACAGAAAGTCTATGGAGCATACAATCTTGACACTCTTGATACAACATATCTTATCTTTCCTCATGTTGATGGTTCTTCTTTGTAATGACTTTCTATTTTCAATAAAGCTCCGGATTCCATTAAAAAACATGTATGATTTTAAGGTTATATTGGAATTATAGAAATTTCAGGCGTGAAGGGTACGTAAGTTCTACATATAGGGGGTAGTATAAAATACATATTGTATGTGTATATAAATATTTTTGTAAATAAATTAGTTTATTTTATGTTAATTATTTGTATAAATATATATGGTACATATGTATTATATACACGAATATATGTTTATATGTATAAGGTACTTATTTATACATATATTTTTCTATTGAAAATAAAGATATATATATATATATACACTATAATCCCAAAAATCCTATCCCCCCCAATCATAACGCAGCAGCAGTAGCATCTACTGCCGCGCCACCACTGCGGGGCGGTGATGGGAGAAGGGGCTGTGTTGGGCAGTTTAAGTTTGAAATTGGAATATTTTTGTCCCATTTTTTTTAGGGTATCAAGTTGTACAAAAAAAGGTTTATAGTATCAAGTTGAAAAACTGAAATAGTTGAGGGTATCAAGTTGCAATAGAGGCTTCTTTCCTTTTGATTTTTGTAACACTAAACAAAGATAGATTATATATTGAGGAACCCGATGATGGGGGCAAAAATAATAACATTTGTACTAGTTTTCACTGATTAACAAATAATCACCAACATAACCCAACTATATTATTCATATAATTATTCAGCACCGAGAAATTATTTGAACTTATCATGCCATTCATCAGATTACACGAAGATTTGTGGATACACTTATCCCAATGCCATCCATAGCATTAAAGGTTGAACGATGCGTTCGACCCATACAATAATTTCTGATTCTGGACAAAAATATTTTTTTTGAAAGTGAAGCATTCTAACTAAAATCGACGAGAAATTATTGCATGGTCCGGGCACAGTGCATCAGACCCCTCCTCAACTGTTGGATTGTCTAGGGATCCCTATGGTAGTCCAACGGTTGTCATGGAAATGATGGATTACGTACGGCACATCCAATAATTTCTCACAATCGACCAAGTTGCTCTAACCCACATTGGTTCCTTCATCCTTTTTCCCCTTAATCGCCTCTCCGCTAGCAGCCTTCGACGCCTCCTCCTTGGCCTTGTTAAGAGCCTGTATCAGGCTCTCCAAGCACATCTCTACGTCATGCTCATGGTCGTCATCGGACTTCGGCATCAGGTTCTTTGCAACATCGGAGGGAGTGATATTAACCTTCTCCATCAGCCCCCGGATTGTCTCGAACGTCCGGTGCAAGTCGATCACTAGATAATTCCTGGCCAGGTCCTTGAATGCCTCGAAGCTATAGTAGGATATCTCGATGTGCTTGTCCATCCGCCCCATCCGAATGAGGGCAGGGTCCAGCTTCTTTTTGTGGTTTGTAGTGAATACGACGAGCCTCTCTCCAGCGGAGCCCGACCAAAGCCCATCGATGAAGTTGAAAAGCTCCGACAACGTCACTCTAAAACATCTACTGACGTGCCCCGCCGTGCCGCCGCATCCCTAGCCCAACACGGCAGCAGCAGCGTCCAACTGTAGTGCGTGCAATCGCAGCGTTAGTAGTCGCAGCACCGCGACACGGCCACCAACGGCCCATCATAATATACGCACGACCTCTGTGAACCTCCTTCGTCAGTCGTCATCCTGCTCGATACGTGATACGGACGATTCATGCATTTCGTACGAAATCCCGTCGTGACGTGCGTGAATTCGATTCCAGAATTGTGTTTTGAGACAACAATTTTGGACGCATTTTTTGGACAATTCGACCGTTGGATTGTCGATCCGATTCTTTCTTATCAATCTCAGTATATATTCCTTTGCTCATCTAAATTTTCAACTATTAATTCGATAGTTTGATAGATCAAAACCGGCTGTCAAGTTGACCGTTTAAAATACGTTTAATTTGGTCAAATTCGTAGAGCAAACTTCGTGGATTCGTTTATATTGTAGAAGCTCTGGTGGATGAACCACCAACTTGATGCGTAGCAGGTATAACCACCTTTGTTCCATAAAAAGTTTTAGTTTCATAAGATATCGTTTGGTTGGTTGAAATCGACGCCAAATTTGGTCATTCGCAATCGTAATTTCTAACATGTAAAATTATGATTTTGAACCCGGGACATCAGATTCCAAATACGACACTACTATTTGACTCGTGGCGTTATTCTGGCAAAGATTGACATATACTTTGTAACGCTCAGTCCAAAAATACTTAGGACCAAGTATGTTGACATGCCAGCTGCATACATACGAAGCATACTCTAATATACGAAAACCTCGTATGTATACATAAGCTATAAAATGCAATAACCATAAAACTGATCTCATCCACAAACCAATATATCATAAAATCAACTTATTAAAGTCATTTGTACAAAATGTTGGGCGGAGACAAATCCACTACTAACAAGTAAGAAAAGAAATACATGGAAAATGAAATGATTTGTCGAGAGTAGCAAGAAAAGATCCAAGACACGTCATCTTCGAAGGGAATGAGAAGATCATGACCTCGGCTAGAATACCTATGGAAGACAAGAACACACACCTGGAGAGATAACCGGGTCCTCAGAGGGACGTAACAAGATACAGAAAAACATGCTACAATAACTAAAATATAATATACAAGTAGGCTTCTTAACCATTCTATGTGAAATCATACACTTTGAAGACAATGTTCCACACAGGGGCTTTTCGAAACTAGAGGCACGGTGCGTTAGCGTTTCACCTGAGGCACTAGTGGTATCTAGAGAAAAGTAAATAAGTGCATGACAAACTAGCTCTCGGGTGGGTCACTAACGGCAGCTAGAGGAAAGTAAATGCACGGCCCATTAGCACTCGACTGAGTCACTAAGGGCATCTAGAGAAAAGTAAATAAGTAAAAGCCCCTACTCCTGATAGATATCTTTCCCATCCCATGTACTACACGTGCTGTATCCACATCACGATATTCCTAATAACTATTAAGTCTTCTAGACATCCAAAACTATTAGCAGTTATTGCCTATTGCACGGCATATGCGCACTAATGGCCAGTCAATACGTACGTCCGAGATCTATATGAGACTCGTGACTCATGATACACAAGTGTCAGAGCCAATGAAGCATAGAGATGCTTTATACACATGAGGTCGTCTCTTAACTCTAAGTCACTATGCATGAAATAAATAAAAGAAACGGAAAGAACGACTAATATAGTCACTTGCACCCAAGTGTGACTTTGACGTATAGTTTAAACAAATGAATAGAAAATAAATAAGTAAACATACCAAAACAAATATGCATAATAAAAATCATAGCAAGGTATACTTGTCTGTGGTGTGAATAGGGCAATCCAACAGTCGCAAGCGGCAGCACAAAAACTCACAAATCACAGATGACTTCGAATGCTGAAACAAACATCAAAAACATGTTTGATGTAAAATATATCTTTAGGAAATGCCTGTCTAAAACTCAAATTTTAGAACAGGGGCAAAATCATAATTTCGGGTCAAAATGATGTCCGCCGTTGGACCTACTTGCACCGAAATGCGTTCCAGTATCTAAGGTCTCTAAAGTCGTCAAACTATATGTCTATGGATTCTGTTTAAGGAGATGAACCCAACTGTATGCCCAAAGTTGGATTTCGATGGGCCGTATACAATTTCGCCCATTGGATCGGGTCACGGGCCCGCCAAAATAGGCGTTCCGATCGACCTTCTCAGATTCAGACCAAACTTGGCACACAAGACCAGAATTTCGAAACGGTCCTGCTGGCACAAGTTTTGCCTCGATTCGACGAACGTACACAAAGTTATGGTCAAGTTTGCAAAACGTCGATATGGGGGTATCTTGACGGATACGCATTGATTTTGTTGCGCACACTCAACGAATTCGAGTTTCGTCAGTTCCCACATGTCGACAATATCCATACACGCCTTTCGATACGTATAGTGCACAACCACGTCTCCCGGTTTGTCAGGGCGAACGTCGTATCGGGAAGTTTTCTAAAGTTTTCAGTTATTTAAAACCAGTTTTTCGTACAAGTTTAACATCACGTCATTCTCTGCACAAATAACGAAATAAGATTCTACGAAGTACGTTTTGTTCTCGGTTATGTTGGTTTTAACTGTTATAAACTAGATTAACAAAAACTCTAATGTATATATCGAAAATGGGCTTCCAAGGTAAGGGTTTGGAGCAATTTTTTGTTCTGTTTTTCGACAGCGAACGCACAACTTTGCGTCGATTTCTGCACCGATCTAGGGTACGAAGTCGAAATTCCTTTGAAGGGTTTCGAAGAGGGTTACTAGGTCTCTCATCAGGATTTAACTATTCGCAAAACGATTGAAAATTGAAGAAGATATCATTGTTAGAAAATGGGTACCTTGCGGTCGAAAAATTTTGGACTCTCAGCGGTGCGGTCGGCCTGGTGGTTGCGACGATGTTCCGATGACGGCTGTAGGCGCTTAGTGGCCGGAGCGGTGTGCCAGAGGGTGGGGGAAAGCTCGAGGATGGCTTAGGTGGCTTCGCAAAGTTTTTGGGTTAGGGTTTTCTCGGATTTTCTAGTCGCTCTTATATATGCTGCTATTAATCCCGATCCGTGCCCAACACAAATTGAGGCTGCGGCCATTTGAACCAGATAAGTATTCGGTTTGAGCTATGGCAATCTAAGTGAATGGATGGCTAGTATGCATTCTAGGTTTGAAGATTTGTAAAAGATTTGAAATCAAAATATGAATTGAAATCTTTCTTTCAATCGCATGAAAGGGGGGTCGGGATATATTGAGTATTGTAGCTTCGGCTAAAGTATCGGCTGCTTTTCTTTAAGGGCTATATATATATATATATATATATATATATATATATATATATATATATATATATATATATATATATGCTACTCTATTATTAGAATAAAGTGACAAAAATGGCACAAAAAATTCTCTAGAAAAAACATAAAGATATATACTTATTTCCTAGCAATAATAAGGACTACTTTATCAGTATTAGCACAAGCATTCATACCTATATATTAACAAAACCCATGACTTAATTATATATAACAAAATTTAATAAAAATAAAAATATATAGTAAATTAATTAGGAAAAAGATAGGGGTTTACATCCTACCCAACTTATAAGAATTTTATCCTCGAAATTAGAAATAGTGCACGTTGTATGGAAACTAAGTACAAGATGGAAGAAGAATCGAGCGCGAAGATCGTGTTACGATATTCGTGCAGATAAGAGAAAACGGTTGTATATGTTATCCTCTCGCGTCCACGTTTTAGCAGAGCACTATGATAACACACGAACCGAGGGAGTAGAATAATTTATGGTACTTACAAGGGTCATGGTAGTGGTTTCTAACTTGATCAGAAATAACCTTCTACTACTTAGCCTTTATGTCCTTTTGTCTCTATGTTGATCTAGATAAAATTCTAGGTCATGCTATACTCATGGACATGATTCCTAAAGTGAAGGTAATCTTCTAGGTTGGGGTACGACCCAAAAATGATTCTAATTATTCTCAAGTTTCCAAAATTGTTAGAAGGTCATGATAATTGATCTAGGGACGAGAAAAAGAAACAGTAGAATAAGACGAGATTGTAGTCACCTGGTTTGGTCGATTGATAACTTACACTCACATATATACAACTATCCTGACCATATGTGGTATGGTAACCTAAGTGGGATACTCGACGTCTATCTATCCTTAAGTACGAAAGTTTATTTGGAATAGGTGAAGACGAAAAACAATAGCGGGTTCAAGGGAGACGCGATCGAACACGAATATGGGTTCAAAGGCGATTTGGATAGTCCAAAGGGAGTTATCAAAGCTGCCGCGAATGAGATCCTATAATGGTTAACTATCTCTAATCCACGTAGAATAGTCATATGAAAAGTGAACCAAGTGCACTATGGTTGATCATACCATAATACGATAGTTCTGATTTGATAATATATTAATGGGCGCCCACAATAAAACATGTGTCCTGGACAAGCTCGATAAAAAGTAAGCTTGCAAAACTAGGCTATAATAGCAGCGTTTAGTCAAGATAATCCAAAATTATGAGTACGCGAGATAATGATGAAAGAAAGTATAAATAGTCTAAGTTCCTGAAGAATCTAAGTCTTGTTCGATGTTTGTGCCTATATCGTTGTCCTATTGTTTTCTTGTCTAAGGTTTTAACCAAATGGGTTAGTGTCCTCTAAACTCTATAGTATAGGAAAACCTGTTAGTACTCTCTTTAATGGGTCATAGGGTCTGGGGGTGTTAGGTCTAGGGCATTCTACCAAATTTACAAGAATTTAACTAGTAGTGTGATGGGACAATGGGTCATGTCCACCTAGTATAGGTTACCTTCCTAACCACTATCAAGCACGAAAGAAAGATAAGAATTAATGGTAGAGGGAATCAAACAAGATGTAAATCAAGGCAGTCAAGTAAGAGTTTTAAAAAGGTAATCGAGGGAGACGGTTAGCTATGTGGATGAGATCCTAGACTCTAATCCTATACGCAGGCTTGTTTGGTACGATAAAGTAACCAAACAATTTATCTCGACCTGCATGGGCTACCACAACAATATGTAACGCTCTAGTGCCAAAATACTTAGGACCAAGTACGTAGACATGACAGTGTGCATACATACGAAGCATACTCCAATATACGAAAACTTTATATGTATACATAAGCTGTAAAAGGCAGTAACCATGAAAGTAATATCATCCACAAACCAATATATCAAATCAACTTATTAAAGTCATTTGTACAAAACGTTGGACGAAGACAAATCCACTACCAACAAGTAAGGAAAGAAATATATGGAAAATAAAATGATTTGTCGAGAGTAGCAAGAAAGATCCAAGACACGTCATCTTCGAAGGGAATGAGAAGATCACAACCTCGGCTAGAATACCTGCAGAAGACAAGAACACACACATGGAGAGACAACCAGGTCCTCAGAGGGACGCAACAAGATACAGAAAAATATGCTACAATAACTGAAATATAATATACAACTGGGCTTCTTAACCATTCTATGTGAAATCATGCACTTTGAAGACAATGTTCCACACAGGGGCTTTCCGAAACTAGAGGCACGACATGTTAGCATTTCACCCGAGGCACTAGTGGCATCTAGAGAAAAGTAAATAAGTGCACGGCACACTAGCTCTCGGGTGATCACTAACAGCAGCTGGAGGAAAGTAAATGCACGGCCCATTAGCACTCGACTGAGTCACGAAGGGAATCTAAAGGAAAGTAAACGAGTGAAAGCCCCTACGCCTGGTAGCTGTCTTCTCCCATCCCACGCACTACATATGCTGTATCCACATCACGATATTCCTAATAACAATTAAGTCTTCTAGACATCCATAACTATTAGCAGTTATTGCCTATCGTACGGTATATGCGCACCGATGGCCAGTTGATACGTACATCCGAGGTCTATATGAGACTCGTGACTCATGATACACAAGTTTCAGGCCCAATGAAGCATAGAGATGCTTTATACACATGAGGTCGTCTATTAACTCTAAGTCGTTATGCATGAAATAAAGAAAAGAAACGGAAAGAACGACTAATATAGTCGCTTGCACCCAAGTGTGACTTAGACGCGTAGTTTAAACAAAAGAATAGAAAATAAACAAGTAAACATACTAAAATAAATATGCATAATCAAAAATCATAGCAAGGTATACTTGCCTGTGGTGCGAAGAGGGCAATCCAATAGTTGCAAACGGCAGCACAAAAACTCACAAATCACAGATAACTCTGAATGCTGAAATAAACATCAAAAATGTTTTCGATATAAAAGATATCTCTAGAAAACGCCTGTCCGAAAGTCAAATTTTGGAACAGGGGCAAAATCATAATTTCGGGTCAAAACAATGTCCGCCGTTGGACCCGCTTTGCACCGAAATGTGTGCCAGTATCTAAGGTCTATAAAGTCGTCAAACTATATGTCTACGGATTTGGTTTGAGAAGACGAACCCAACCGTATGTCCAAAGTTGGATTTCGGCGGGCCATGTACAATTTCGTCCGTTGGATCGGGTCGCGGGCCTGCCAAAATAGGCATTCCGATCGACCTTATAAGATTCGGACCAAACTTGGCACACAGGACCAGAATTTCGATACGGTCCTGCTAGAACATGTATCGCCTCTATTCGATGAACGTATACAAATTTATGGACAAGTTTGCAAAACATCGATACGGGGGTATCTTGACGGATACGTATTGATTTCGTCGCGCACACTCAATGAAATCGAGTTCCGTCAGTTCCCACACGTCAGCAATATCCATACGCGCCTTTTGATGCGTATAGTGCACGACCATGTCTCCCAATTTGTCGGGGCGTACGTCGTATCGGGAAGTTTTCTAAAGTTTTCAGTTATTTAAAACCAGTTTTTCGTACAAGTTTAATATCACGTCATTCTCTGCACAAATAACGAAATAAGATTCTACGAAGTGCGTTTTGTTCTCGGTTATGTTGTCTTTAACTGTCATAAACTAGATTAACAAAAACCCTAATGTACTGATTGAAAATGGGCTTCTAAGTTAAGGGTTTGGAGCAGTTTTATGTTCTATTTTTCGGCAGCAAATGTGCAACTTTGTGTCGATTTCTGCGCCAATCTAGGGTATGAGGTCGAAATCCGTTTGAAGGATTTCTAAGAGGGTTACTAGGTCTCTCATCAGGATTTAACGATTCATAAAATGATTGAAAATTGAAGAAGATATCATTGTTAGAAAATGGGTATCTTGCGGTAGAAAAATTTCGGACTGCTCAGCTGTACTGTCGGCCTGGGGGTTGCGGCGATGTTCCGACGATGGCTGCAGGCGCTCAGTGGCCGGAGCAGTTCGCCAGTGGGTGGGAGAAAGCTCGAGGATGTCCCAGGTGGCTTCACAAAGTTTTTGGGTTAGGGTTTTCTCGGATTTCCAAGTCGCTCTTATATATGCTTCTATTATTAATCCTGATCCGAGCCCAACTCAAATTGAGGCTGCGGCCATTTGAATCAGATAAGTATTCGGTTTGACCTATGGCAATCTAAGTGAATGGATGGCTAGTATGAAATCTAGGTTTGAAGATTTGTAAAAGATTTGAAATCAAAAGATGAATTGAAATCTTTTTTCAATCGCATGATGGGGGGTCGGGATATATTGAGTATTGTAGCTTCGGCTATTATGCATATATATATATATATATATATATATATATATATATATATATATATATATATATTTTATATATATATATATATATATATATATATATATATATATATATATATATATATATATATGTATATATTATTTATATATATATATATATATATATATATATATGTATATATTATTTATATATATATATATGTGTGTGTGTGTGTGTGTGTATGTATATATGTATATATGTATATATATATACACAAATTGAGGTTACATGCCATTTGAATCAGATAAGTATTCGGTTTGACCTATGGCAATCTAAGTGAATGGATGGCTAGTATGAAATCTAGGTTTGAAGATTTGTAAAAGATTTGAAATCAAAAGATGAATTGAAATCTTTCTATGAATTGAAATCTTTCTTTCAATCGCATAAAGGGGGGTCGGGATATATTGAGTAAATCAAAAGATGAATTGAAATCTTTCTATGAATTGAAATCTTTCTTTCAATCGCATAAAGGGGGGTCGGGATATATTGAGTACTGTAGCTATCTAGGTTTGAAGATTTGTAAAAGATTTGAAATCAAAAGATGAATTGAAATCTTTCTTTCAATCGCATAAAGGGGGGTCGGGATATATTGAGTACTGTAGCTTCGGCTATATATATATATATATATATATATATATATATATATATATATATATATATATATATATATATATATATATATATATATATATATATATATATATAATATAATATAATATATATATATGCTACTCTATTATTAGAATAAAGTGACAAAAATTGCACAAAAATTTCTATAAAAAAACATAATGATATATACTTATTTCCTAGCAATAATAAGGACTACTTTATTAGTATTAGCACAAGCATTCATACCTATATATTAACAAAACCCATGACTTAATTATATATAAAAAATTTAATAAAAATAAAAATATATAGTAAATTAATTAGAAAAAAGATGGGGGTTTACATACTTTGTCAAATTTGGACAACCTTTGTCCTGGCATGTTTTTCAGTGCAAAGTGGGTCCAATGGCGGACACCATTTTGGCCCAAAAATATTATTTTGTCCCTATATCCAGAATTGTACTTATAGTTAGCCTATCCTAGCTATTTTTTAATTTTGAAAATTTTTGCAATGTCTGTTTCAGCATCCGAAGATATTTGCGGGTGTTCCACATTTACTTCTTCATTTGGATTGACGAGTTTGCTTGCAGGATGTCAAATTAGTGGGCAACCTTCAGGCAAGATACATTACCATCTTGCACTCGTACTTGATTCATGATATTTTTGTGTTTGCTAGTATTTTATATTAGTAGAGTGCGTCCAAGTGTGACTTGGGTGCCATTGATATATCTATCGATGTTTGTGTGCGTACTTGTGTGTGTTGACCATATGTGATAGTTGACATTCCTGATGTGTTGAAGTTATGCTTCGTAACTTCTTTGACATGTTGACATGTCTCATATACGACAAAAGAGTGATGATCATAGAGTTGGCACGAACATACGTATTCGGCTAGCTACCGGTGCAAGCGGTTCATGTTTTGGTGCATGTAGAGTTAAATTGTGTCTTGTTTAGTGACTCGCATTGAAAAATGGATTGTTTGAGTCATGGATATGACTTGTACCATCCATGGGCGAAAAATACTACTAGTAGGCGTATGGGATAGCCCCTTTAGACTGTGTAATCTTTGGAGGATATTACGGAGTCATGAGCCTCATAGTTTCATAGTTGCCTCTTTGGCTCGTAGCTCATAGTTCATAGCATCGGCTCCTGATTCGACACCGGCCTATGATTCGATGTTATATACTTATCCCTTACCCATACGCCTAATGTTGTCTTCAACATGCATTCACATAGTACGATGAGATGATGTACTTATCCCGAACCATAGCATAGGACAACGTCTTGTCACGGAATAGTGGACCATACCTTATCCTTGTTTGGTTGTGGGTGTGGTTCTCTATTTCGACGATGAGATAGTGGACCCTGTGGTAGTTCAAGATGTTCATCCAATTTTTATTATGGCATGGGATAGTGTCTTGTCAAGGAATGGTGGCACTACGAAGGAATTCGTGTTTCTCGACAGACCAAAACCGTCGAAAATTGCATATTTCGACAATTTTGGTCCGTCATATGGTCCATCAAAAATAAATTGTAGTTTACTGTAAACGATGGTTTTCTACCGTCAATAAGCATGTGGGGAAATGACGGGTTTGGTCTGTCAAACCATAAACGACGGACTTGATCCGTCAATTAACCCGCTAAATTAATTCTGCATAGCTGTTCATTTTTTGACCGACAATATCTTTCGAATTTCTGTAAAAAATTCACCATGACTATTTTTAATTAATAAAACATGTTTACTGTAAACAAGTACACATTTATTGAATTTAAATATAATTCAAGAAACTCAATAGAAAATGCATACACTCAATTCAAAATGAATATAATCACCATCATTCAAGAATCTTAATTGATATTGAATATCACTAGTTAGTCATTGTCTTTATCATATATAAGTACTTGCAATTGTTCTCACACATAACATCCAAATCAAAAAAAGAATAGAATTTTAGAATACCTACAAAGTTTACACCAAAAAGTAAAACAAAAACTAATTTCAAATCCTATGAAACTGAACAACTCTTTTGGCAAATTGATCAAATCACCAAGCATAATGTCTTCAAACTTTCCATCTCCTTCAAACAAATATGCATTTAGGTCAAAGCTTTCATCGACAATGATATTATAAATATCTTCCTTTGGTGGTGTATCATAATTTAAGCGTCCAAAAGCAATATATTTTCTTTTGAAGTCCTTTAGAAAACATGTCTTAGGCAAGTTAGATTGTTCAGGTACCTACAACCATTGAAACACAAAGATACAATAACATTAGCTACTGTAATTTACATATGTCACGACCCGCACCCTAGAGTAAGGGCACGAGAAGTGGGTACGTCCAGCCTACGTCGCAGTGTCGGCTGTAGAACGCTGTCCTAGGTCAATCATCTAACAAAATAAAGGTACCTGTACAGTATATACTCTCCGAATGGAGGTGACATAACAGAAAACAATCTCAATCACATCTAGGGTAGAAAAATGAAAGATAGATAGATAGACAGTAACTCAAAGAGAACAGTAGCATAGATAAAATAAGTCCAAGTGTCTAGGATAACATAACATCCAGAATGTCAACCCAAAATACAATATAAGTCTAAGAGTCTATACATCTCAACATCTCAAAATACAACTCAGAATGTGAGACAAAATGATAATATGAAAAAGACTGACTAGCTAAACTAGCCTAGACTACTGGGGCAACATCCTCAGCTACAGGTGGATCTTGCTGAGGGTCCACAACATAAGTATCATCTAGTCCTGCTCCATAATAGGTAGACACCAGGGCCTCATCCTTATCCTCTGTAATATTTTCAACAGGTCCAGTCAGGACAGGAACGAGCACAATACATCTTACGCAGTTCATAGTATGATAGGAAATATAAAGCATATAATAGATTAAAATACAGGAAACGCTGAAGGAAGATACATGTAGTAAAAGAGATAACTGTAATAAAATATCTACTATAATAGAGAACTAGCAGTGACTAGTAAGTCAGAGTAAAATATAGACATGTGAATGGCATAGGAGATTCATGACTACAGCTAAGAGTGATTCATGACTACAGCTACTGGGGTAATATCCACATGACTATTTTCACTCCCCCATCCCCAATCAATACACAAGGATCCGTTCAAGTTATGTTAAGATTCGTGATAAGCCCATAAATGGGTGATTCATGAGAGGCTCTGTGAACATGAGAGTACATGAGTCACAAGCGATTCGTGAATCTATGGAAGCATAGAGATACATGATGATTCGTGAAACGTACAAACATGCTGTATCTGATGCTCCCGAGGGGGATAACATCTCATAAAAAGATCCATATAGTACCAATCCGTGATAATAATCGTGTCAGCATCAAGTAAAGTAATCTAGAGCAAGAATATAAATCCTGGCAAGTATGAAACGGTCAGAGAATGTACTCGCCTGATAACTGAATGTCTGAAGAGGATGTACTGCCTGAGGAGAGGTGTATGGCTCCTAATCAGAGCAATACAAGTCACAATATATCCACAATGGTAAAAATAGAGTATGCAATGCATACTACATGATTCTAGGTCAATCTGGTCAAAAGTCAACTCTTGGTCAACTCAACAGTCAAACTAGGTCACAGGAAGTCATACTAAGTCAAATAAGGTCAAATAAGGTCAAACAAGTCTAATCTAGGTTAAAGTCAACCCTTGGTCAACATTCTAGCCAAACTAGTCAAATACTAGTCAACATGATCAATCTAGGTCAAGCCTAGGTCAACTTAGACTAACTAAGGTTTTGGTCAAACAAAGACTAGTCAGCAAGGTAATAGGTCAATGGTCAACTATCTAAGTCAATACTCCATGAGACTAACTCAACCCATGACACATCCTCTAAGTATTCCACTTAACCCCATACATATCTTAATCTACATAGGTCCTTCCACAAAACCCAAGTCACAATAATATACTCATATATAGGTCAAACCTAAACCAACTAGTTAATAGCCTAGGGTTTAGTCAAACATTAGTCAACTAGTCCTTCTATGTTCATCCAAGTCATTTCTAAGTTAATTAGGTCATGGTTGACCTATAGTTGACTTTGGTCAACAATGGCCAACAAGGGTCAACTTGCTAGTTAAACTAGGTCTACTAGACCTATTGGTCAAGTCTAAACCTACTAACCATAGACCATAGGCCATAGGCCCATGTATCTAGGATACCTTATATAGGTATCCATATCTATATAAAATATGAACCTACCCATATCTATACATATATATATATTCAACTATATAGTACCACATATATATATATATATATATATATATATATATATATATATATATATATATATATATATATATATATATATATATATAATACCCAATTATATATATAGTACCCACATATATACACAATATATATATATATATATAAATATATATCCCATATATACACTCAACTATATATATCAATATATATATATATATATATATATTTATATATATATATATATATATATATATATATATATATATATATATATATATATATATATATCTACATAACCTATATATATATACAACCTACATATATATATATAGAGAGAGAGAGAGATCAATAGAGGGAGAGATGTAAGAGAGTGAGAGGGATAGAGAGTGAACAAGAGAGAGAGAGATATGGGAGTGTGTGTGTGTCACTGTGACAGGGGGGGTGTTCTGTTCTCAGATTTCTGAGAACAGAAACCACACACACATACACAATACACATATATACACCTAGGTATATATACAGACATATCTACACAAATACCCATGTAAATATACCCAAATTTCCACCTACACACACATACATATATACATATATATACAGTATATATACACATAAATATACATATATATACATATCAAAAATCGATTTGAAACTCAAATAAAATACAGAAAAAATACCAAGTTACTGTTCATTACTGAACATATAGGGGTAAC
This sequence comes from Iris pallida, assembly GCA_029216955.1. Lineage (NCBI taxonomy): Eukaryota > Viridiplantae > Streptophyta > Magnoliopsida > Asparagales > Iridaceae > Iris > Iris pallida. The sequence goes on from JANAVB010018799.1 coordinate 3,580,155, forward strand.
CCCAAATCCGACCCCTAAACTCGACTAAGGCTTGAAACCAATGGTTGGTAATCGTGCCCCTAGGTGTACTCGTGTCCCTAAGTGTCCACCACAACACGACACGACGTATCCAGAGTCAAAAATACAGAATCGGGTAACACAGTGTACTGAAATTTGTACTGTATCGTGTACGTGTTCACGTGTCTCGTGCTCACGACACATGACACGTGAGGTATCGTGCTCGTGTCCCTAGGTTCGCCTAGGGTTAGTCTAGGGGTAGGGTAGCCTGCACGGTGTCTACGTGTCCTCATGCGTCGACACGAGACCCGTATCAGTCGAGAAAACTCGACTGATACGCGTGGTTTGGCACCGCATCGTACAGCGGTGCACGTGTCTCGTGGACACGACACGAGCCACGTGGGGCCTCGTGGTCATGTCCACGTGTAGCCCACGTATTGGGCTACACACTCGTGTCACCTCGAGGTGTCCACGTGGTGTCTAGACACGACACGAAGGCCGTGTCCAAGTGGGAAAACTAGGTCTGTGCGCGCGTGCACTGTCAGTGCGTGTCCAGTGCGAGTGAGATTTCTCACTCGATACGACACGGCATGACACGAAATTTAGGGGGCATGTTCGCAGACATTGCCCCCGTGTCCATGTCAAATTTTACGTGTCCTAGTGCTCTGTACAGTGAGCACGAGCAGCGTGGTAGCAGGACACGCGTGCGTGGCCTCGTGCTGCGAGTTCGTGTCCATTTTGGACACGGATACAACACAGAAATGTGCTCAGTCCTAGTGTCTCGTGATCAGCATGCCAAGGGCTACCCAAATGTGTAATTTATTTTGGAAAACAACAACTTTTATTCCTAAGTGGCATTTCACCAAACACTGTTTTTCAAACATGGATACGTGTCCGATACGGACACGAAATCGAACCTACTTCCTACCAAATTTGACCCACAGTTAGGGTAAACCTATATGCATGCATTTATGAAGAAAAAATACAATATTAACTAGGTTTATAGGTATTTACCTATGAGTGCAAATCCAATGAAAAATCAATGAGAGGGGGGAGGGGTGTTTGTCCTTCCACTTGGTGATGCCCAAAGCTTGTGAAACTTTGGTTGCTAGTCTCTTTCAGTTTCCTCAGTGTAGTAGGGTCCCAATGAAGAAACTAGAGGTGATTTGGTTCAAATTTGAGGAAGTTACCAAGGTTTGATGAAAAAGGAATTTTTGTAGGTTTTAATTCATGTAAAATGATCATGAATAAAATGTGATGGGGTTATATAGGAAGGGGTAGTGGTGTGGTCTGCCATGGGGTAGGGGAGGGTGTCCTCTAGGTTGCTTCCAAGTGAAGGGAAGGACTTTCATGCCAAAGTATTGATCTTTTGAGTGTTTTGTGGAAAATATCTAATAAAGTAAATATCAAGATATTTTCCCTACTTTAACCAATGTAAATATCTATCCTCTAGCTTCTAGGTTACTGGCTAACTTCTAGATTAGGGCTAAACTAGGTTAGGGACTCTCATGACACTTAACAATAATTAAATAATAATAAAAACACATAAATACAAATACTTCCAAATAAATCCTAGAAAATTATCAAAATACCCTTTAGGCTAAAAAGTGCTAAAATGGTATCCTAATCACTTGGTTAGGCTTACATGGTCATGGTAGTCTCTAGGTTATGAAATCTTTAGAGTTTACACTAGGGTTATACTAGTAAAATCACAAAGTCATAAGTCATGACTTAGAAATAGTTTTAATTACACTAATAATCACCAAAAATCATATCATGACTAAAACACCATTAATAAATAATAAAAATAATAAATTTTCAAAAATACCCCAATTTTAGAAAACTAGGTGTTACAAGTCTACCCTCCTTAAAAATAATTTCGTCCTCAAAATTTAGATGGTCGTACTCCTCCTAGGTCAAACCTCCACCAATCAGGGTCGAAGCTACTACCTAGCAACATACAAGGTCAACAAGTAAAATATGGGTGGTAGACTATATTGGGTCATGTCCAAATTTGGCTGGCAGTTTTAGGTCATAAGGTGTCCTTAATTCAAATCGAAATCAAAAGTAACTCCATGGGGTAAATCAGGATGGAGCCTCGGGTCAGAAAAATTGTACTAAGCAAATGAAGCACACGATGGTATGCCTGAGTGGGACACTATGGTCATGGGTGTAGAGTGTCATGTCTAGGTCATGTATGTGAAGTCAGTTTTAAGAAAACAACTAGTCTTGTGCTCCTAATTTAAAAGTCACGGTAATGTGCCTACGATGATCATAATTTAGAGTAGGAAAGATCTATGGCCTAAATTGAACCGGAAATGTGATGCAATAGTAGCATAAGGGGCAGGTTAAGTGGGACAGTCCTGGTCATGGGTGTATACTAGGAAGATAAGGAAATAATAAATCACAGGGCTAAAAGGGTTACCAATCTATGGTCAGAGCTACTCTATCAATTCTAAGTCAAAAGGCATAACACATAAATTAATTCATTTAAGGAAAAAAAAATTTCTTAACAAAAGAAGTTATTCAAGAATTATATTAATAGCTAAAGCTACTCCTACTCCTACTCCTACTTCTAAGTAAGAGATGAAGAAATAAATAAACAATCGACAAAAATCAAAAGAACTACCAGGTCAAAACTTATCTCTAATAAAGAAACAGGTAGGAGCAGATGGAATTGGATTTCAAGATAGATATAATGAAACAAGGTGGGAATGGAATTTAGAAGAACAGAACCTGCAAGCACATCGCCAACTGCCAGGGCATCCTCAACTGTCATGGCGTAAGCTTGCCCCTGCTGGCCTCTTTCAGCCTGTTGCTGAAACTGCATAAATCTCTGCTGCTGTGGCTGTAACGGTCCCCTCTGCTGACCTACCGGAGCCTTGGCTCCTGCTCCTGGTGCTGCTTCCTGTGCTACTCTGCCTATGTACTGGGAACACTCCCTCAGCTGGTGGTCCGCTTCCCCACATAGTAGGTACCAGCCTAGCCTCTTCCTGCACTCTCCCTATCCATGTCCCAGCTTCTTACAGTAGGGACAACTGGTAGTCTGCTGTCTCAGGGCCTGTTGCTGTTGCCTCGGCTGCTGATACTGCTGTGGCTGTCTCTGCTGATGCTGATAATGAGGCCTCTTGGCCTGACCTCCACTGCTGCCGGCTCCCTGTGTATCACGGCCCCTCTTGAGCTTCAGCTCAAGATCATCCTCAGCTGCCATCGCTCCTGCCAGAATCTCCTCAAAAGTGGCATTCCTGTCACTCTTGGTCAAGGACTTGACCTCCTTGACCAAGCCCTTCCTGAACCTCCTCGCCTTTGCTGTCTCGCTAAGGCCCTCTACAAATCTTCTCAACCGGCAAAACTCACCGGAATACTCCTCTACAGTCTGGTTCCCCTGAACCAGGTTCTCGAACTGGGTCTCTAAGGCACCGACTGCCTGATCCGGGAAAAACTTCCCCTTGAAGAGCTCCTTGAAAGCTCCCCATGTCTGCCCTGGAGTGCCTACTCTCGGGTCCGTCTGATACCAGGTACGGGCAAGATCCCGCATCTGGCTGGCTGCTGCCTCTATCTGCAGTCCGGCTGGTATCTCCGCCAGGCGGAAGATCTCCTCAATGTGCTCAATCCAGTCATCAGCATAAAGAATCCCCTCTGTCCCCAAGAAGTCCCTGGGGTTCATCTTCTTGAAGTCCTGAATGCCCGGAATCCTCTGCTGTCGCGGCTGTCCCAATCCTCCCTGTGGCTGGACAGCCAACCTCTCCACCATCGCTCTAGCCAGCTGATGGACCTCATCTATGCCCCTGGTAAACTCCGTCGTTTGACGCTGCTGCTGGGCCTGCTGCGTCTCTAGGAAATGCTGGAAGTATGAAAACATCTGTGCAGCATCCACTAATCCAGATGGCATCGACGGTTGGAACTGCTGCTGGTGCTGCTGAAACTGTGGCTAACGAAACTACGGGGGAGGCATGTCTGGGGTAGCTGGGATGGTCCCCCGAATAAGTAGAGGTGCACCCCCAAATGTGGCAGAAGCTCCCACATGAGCTGGAGTAAGGGGAGCTGTGGTCTCCGGGTTCTGGTGAGCTGGACGAGAGGTGGCAGACCTCTCAGTGGTGTCACCTGGACCGAGACGCTGTGATCGTGTCTCCACCATCCTGAAGACAGATCAACAAGGAAGTCAATAACGGTACAAGGATGATAGTATCAAGGACAATATGAAATAGATTATACAAATTTGAACAAAAGTCAGTCGGTTCAAATCCATGGAAATTTCCTAATTGTGATTGAGTATCCACTCTCTCTAAGCCTATTCCTCAAATCCTATCACAGGCTGTAGTGGTACTCTAGTTCGAATACCACTACATAAACTCGACCTGCATGGGCCACCACTAAAAATGTGTCACGACCTGCACCCTAGAGTAAGGGCACGAGAAGTGGGTACGTCCAGCCTACGCCGCAGTATCGGTGGTAGAACGCTGTCCTTGGTCAATCATCTAACAAAATAAAGGTACTTGTACAGTATATACTCTCCAAATGGAGGTGACAAAACAGAAAACAATCTCAATCACATCTAGGGTAGAAAAATGAAAGATAGATAGATAGACAGTAACTCAAAGAGAACAGTAGCATAGATGAAATAAGTCCAAGTGTCTAGGATAACATAACATCCAGAATGTCAACTCAAAATACAATATAAGTCTAAGAGTCTATACATCTCAACATCTCAAAATACAACTCAGAATGTGAGACAAAATGATAATATGAAAAAGACTGACTAGCTAAACTAGCCTAGACTACTGGGGCAACATCCTCAGCTGCAGGTGGATCCTGCTGAGGGTCCACAACATAAGTATCATCTAGTCCTGCTCCATAATAGGTAGACACCAGGGCCTCATCCTCATCCTCTGTAATATTTTCAACAGGTCCAGTCAGGACAGGAACGAGCACAATACATCTCACGCAGTTCATAGTATGATAGGAAATATAAAGCATACAATAGAGTAAAATACAGAAAACGCTGAAGGAAGATACATGTAGTAAAAAAGATAACTGTAATGAAATATCTACTATAATAGAGAACTAGCAGTGACTAGTGAGTCAGAGTAAAATATAGACATGTGAATGGCATAGGAGATTCATGACTACAGCTAAGAGTGATTCATGACTACAGCTACTGGGGTAATATCCACATGACTATTTCAACTCCCCCATCCCCAATCAATACACAAGGATCCGTTCAAGTTATGTTAAGATTCGTGATAAGCCCATAAATGGGTGATTCATGAGAGGCTCTGTGAACATGAGAGTATATGAGTCACAAGCGATTCGTGAATCTATGGAAGCATAGAGATACATGATGATTCGTGAAACGCACAAACATGCTGTATCTGATGCTCCCGAGGGGGATAACATCTCATAAAAAGATCCATATAGTACCAATCCATTATAACAATCGTGTCAGCATCAAGTAAAGTAATCTAGAGCAAGAATATAAATCCTGACAAGTATGAAACGGTCAGAGAATGTACTCGCCTGATAACTGAATGTCTGAAGAGGATGTACTGCCTGAGGAGAGGTGTATGACTCCTAATCAGAGCAATACAAGTCACAATGTATCCACAATGGTAAAAATAGAGTATACAATGCATACTACATGATTCTAGGTCAATCTGGTCAAAAGTCAACTCTTGGTCAACTCAACAGTCAAATTAGGTCACAGGAAGTCATACTAAGTCAAATAAGGTCAAACAAGGTCAAACAAGTCTAATCTAGGTTAAAGTCAACCCTTGGTCAACATTCTAGCCAAACTAGTCAAATACTAGTCAACATGATCAATCTAGGTCAAGCCTAGGTCAACTTAGACTAACTAAGGTTTTGGTCAAACAAAGACTAGTCAGCAAGGTAATAGGTCAATGGTCAACTATCTAAGTCAATACTCCATGAGACTAACTCAACCCATGACACATCCTCTAAGTATTCCACTTAATCCCATACATATCTTAATCTACATAGGTCCTTCCACAAAACCCAAGTCACAATAATATACTCATATATAGGTCAAACCTAAACCAACTAGTTAATAGCCTAGGGTTTAGTCAAACATTAGTCAACTAGTCCTTCTATGTTCATCCAAGTCATTTCTAAGTTAATTAGGTCATGGTTGACCTATAGTTGACTTTGGTCAACAATGGTCAACAAGGGTCAACTTGCTAGTTAAACTAGGTCTACTAGACCTATTGGTCAAGTCTAAACCTACTAACCATAGACCATAGGCCATAGGCCCATGTATCTAGGATACCTTATATAGGTATCCATATCTATATAAAATATGAACCTACCCATATCTATACATATATATATTCAACTATATAGTACCACATATATATATAATACCCAATTATATATATAGTACCCACATATATACACAATATATATATATATAAATATATATCCCATATATACACTCAACTATATATATCAATATATATATATACCTACATAACCTATATATATATACAACCTACATATATATATAGAGAGAGAGAGATCAATAGAGGGAGAGATATAAGAGAGTGAGAGGGATAGAGAGTGAACAAGAGAGAGAGATATGGGAGTGTGTGTGTGTCACTGTGACAGGGGGGTGTGTTCTGTTCTCAGATTTCTGAGAACAGAAACCACACACACACACACAATACACATATATACACCTAGGTATATATACACACATATCTACATAAATACCCATGTAAATACACCCAAATTTCCACCTACACACACATACATATATACATATATATACAGTATATATACACATAAATATACATATATATACACATCAAAAATTGATTTGAAACTCAAATAAAATACAGGAAAAATACCAAGTTACTGTTCATTACTGAACATATAGGGGTAACCCCAAATCCGACCCCTAAACTCGACTAAGGCTTGAAACCAATTGTTGGTAATCATGCCCCTAGGTGTACTCGTGTCCCTCGTGTCCCTAAGTGTCCACCACAACACGACACGACGTGTCCAGAGTCAAAAATACAGAATCGGATAACACAGTGTACTGAAATTTGTACTGTATCGTGCACGTGTCCTCATGCGTCGACACGAGACCCGTATCAGTCGAGAAAACTCGACTGATATGCGCGGTTTGGTACCGCATCGTACAGCGGTACACGTGTCTCGTGGACACGACACGAGCCACGTGGGGCCTCGTGGTCATGTCCACGTATAGTCCACGTGTTGGGCTACACACTCGTGTCACCACGAGGTGTCCACGTAGTGTCTAGATACGACACGAAGGCCGTATCCAAGTGGGAAAACTGGGTCTGTACGTGCGTGCACTGTCAGTGCGTGTCCAGTGCGAGTAAGATTTCTCACTCGACACGACACGGCATGACACAAAATTTTGGGGGCATGTTCACAGACATTGCCCCCGTATCCATGTCAAATTTTACATGTCCTAGTGCTCTGTACAGTGGGCACGAGCAGCGTGGTAGCAGGACACGCACGCGTGGCCTCGTGCTGCGAGTTCGTGTCCATTTTGGACACGGACACAGCACAGAAATGTGCTCAGTCCTAGTGTCTCGTGATCAGCATGCCAAGGGCTACCCAAATGTGTAATTTGTTTTAGAAAACAACAACTTTTATTCCTAAGTGGCATTTCACCAAACACTATTTTTCAAACATGGATACGTGTCCGATACGGACACGAAATCGAACCTACTTCCTACGAAACTTGACCCACAGTTAGGGTAAACCTATATGCATGCATTTATGAAGAAAAAACACAATATTAACTAGGTTTATAGGTATTTACCTATGAGTGCAAATCCAATGAAAAATCAATGAGAGGGGGGGTGTTTGTCCTTCCACTTGGTGATGCCCAAAGCTTGTGAAACTTTGGTTGCTAGCCTCCCTCAGTTTCCTCAGTGTAGTAGGGTCCCAATGCAAGAAACTAGAGGTGATTTGGTTCAAATTTGAGGAAGTTATCAAGGTTTGATGAAAAAGGAATTTTTGTAGGTTTTAATTCATGTAAAATGATCATGAATAAAATATGATGGGGTTATATAGGAAGGGGTAGTGGTGTGGCCTGCCATGGGGTAGGGGAGGGTGTCCTCTAGGTTGCTTCCAAGTGAAGGGAAGGACTTTCATGCCAAAGTATTGATCTTTTGAGTGTTTTGTGGAAAATATCTAATAAAGTAAATATCAAGATATTTTCCCTACTTTAACCAATGTAAATATCTATCCTCTAGCTTCTAGATTAGTGGCTAACTTCTAGATTAGGGCTAAACTAGGTTAGGGACTCTCATGACACTTAACAATAATTAAATAATAATAAAAACACATAAATACAAATACTTCCAAATAAATTCTAGAAAATTACCAAAATACCCTTTAGGCTAAAAAGTGCTAAAATGGTATCCTAATCACTTGGTTAGGCTTACATGGTCATGGTAGTCTCTAGGTTATAAAATCTCTAGAGTTTACACTAGGGTTATACTAGTAAAATCACAAAGTCATAAGTCATGACTTAGAAATAGTTTTAATTACACTAATAATCACCAAAAATCATATCATGACTAAAACACCATTAATAAATAATAAAAATAATAAATTTTCAAAAATACCCTAATTTTAGAAAATTGGGTGTTACAACATAGAAGGATGCAATTCTTTATTACTTAGTAAATGAGTCAAACTAATAAACAAATTAAAACAAAATCAAACTGACATATGTATTATCTAAATTAGTATCCGATACGACAAAAAAAATGAAAATTGTCCACAAATTAGAACTGTCCATTTATCAAACAAATTACAACAACAAGGGAGAACAACAATGGCCGGGTTGGGTGTCAACTTGTAGGGCAAGGGGTAGCAGTAGTGTCATGGTGGGTGGTGCGGGATCTGTTGTAGTTCTTTTAATTACTCAAAGTTGTTTTGCCCTAAAGATAAACTTAAAACAGAAATCTTCTCATGGTTTAGTATCTTATATTCTACACTCAGACACATGAACAAGAACTCCATGTAGATTTTTTAATTACATATATCGGGTTCTTCATAGTTTAGTATCTCTTGGTCTATTATCTCAGGTTTAGTATCTTAGGTTCCACACTCAGACTCATGGTTTAGTATCTCAGGTTCCTCATGGTTTAGTATCTCAGGTTTTGGCCTAAGGGTAAACTTAAAATAGAAATATCCCTTCTTGGGTGTGCTAATATACAAAGTTAGATGGAGTCAGGTGATTGCAGAGAACTTGCCCATCAACAACACTATTCATTTGTATCCCAAGGGTGAGGGAAGAAATAAATCACATAGATGCTTATATGATTTTTCAGTTCATCCTCAAGTAGGGTTAACCAAAATCAATGTTACCATCAAGAGAACTTATCATTATAAAGGGAAAGAACTGATTTCCTTATAATTTTAAGACAATTACAAAACCTCATTAGATCAAGTTACATAAAAGGCTCATATCTCAACATGTGAAATAATTAACACCTCGTCTGATTCTCAAAGAAGAGCGGTTCAAGCTGAAGCCCTAACTTCCAAATAAGAGCAGAGGGTTGCCCCTAGTGAGTTAGCCTCATATCTACAGTTGATACCACGAGTCAAGATTCTATAACATTTGTGTTATGTAATTTCCATGTAGAGACTAGAAAATTTTACCTAGGGTCTACCTTTTCTATATTTTTGATAATTCAGGTAAGATCAGGATATTTACAAAAAAAAATACTACAAATGACAAGGAAATGTACCTAGGGTCTACCTACTCTATATGTTTAATAATTTCAATATTGTTTTCATCAATCTCAATATATTTCAAAGAAAAATAAGCAGTATCGTATTACTTTGGTACCTTTTAGCAATAAAAAAAGTATACAGAACCAAACTTACCACTAGAATTTCTTAGTGATTACTTTGTAAAATGTTTAATATTATAGAATGAAGTAAATTCCTAAAACAAAATATAAGTTTTTGATACACAATTCTTACAGAGTCCTAATAGAAACAAGTAAACTATAATTGGCAAAAGAAATATTTAATAAGGTAGATTGAAGATATTTACTATTGGACCATGAGGACAATGCCATAACAAATAAAATAATTACTTCCATCAGAGAGTTAACTATGAAATCAATTGGAGCTACCAACCAGTAGTTGATCTGTCACACTCAGCAATCAAAAATCTGAAATGTCAATGTTGCTTCATAAATGCATTTTTGATGCACCAAACATGTGAGAACATTACAAGAAGCCTAGAGAAATCAATTGGTACATTGGTCAGAGTAAAAAATAGAACATAAGCAGTAGGAAGATCTTGACCATGGTATCAAATAATTATACCTTGCATACAATTATAATTCTCTGCCTCCTTTCTGACCACACTAAGAACCGACTCTACAAGGTCAGCTCCCTCAGTGTGATGCCCCTTAGCCCAGTTGTTCCTGGCACCCAATAGTCTAAACACAAAGTTATCTAGGCAGAAGATCTGCCCATGTGGCCCAGTCCTTATGATATACATCACGCTACATATATCAAAATAATATCACAAACTAGGATCCAACATCATGGCCAGTTAATTGGATCATAATTGATTGCCCACTCATTTTTACTATAAACTAGAAAAATGTAAGTAGAAGAGGGTTATCATGGCTTGGTTGATGAATAGCACCTGAATCTAAATACGCAAGTGAGCTGTTCTAGTGTAATGAAGGGTCATGAAAAAATTCCATCAATATAAGGACAACGAACATTAATATGCAGCTAACATTTATGAGAAAATATATCTGCTTACACGTATAACTTCAACAAAGATAGGTCTAAGTCTCAAATAACTTACAATCATGGATCAAGCAAAAAAGAATAGAATAGGAATAATCAAGATGATAAAAAATTATGAAAAAACAATATATATTGAAACTAAACATGGGTGACCATTAGAAGGAATGATGCAAACAACCCTATATCTATTACATCTTTATTGAATGTACCCAAAACCAAGTGCATTACCTGCTCCTATTAATATGGGTTTGCTCTTATCTTTTATGAAACCAAAGTATGATGGTTCTGCAGTTTTCACTTATTTTTTGTGAATGATGTCAGATCCCAAAGTTTTTCTCTTGGTTATATGTTTACACTAGTGTATATTGTGTGTATTGAACATGACCACTTGAGCTTGTTCTCTTTTTATTGACTACATAATAGAAAAAACACATTTTTTAGTATAGATGCTTGTGCTCTTAATCCAGATATAATAACAGACATATATATGTAGTGTGCATTAATTTGACTCATAAAAGAGTGAGATTCATTATGGGTCAACAAACTCTATGAATTGGGTAATGGCATTCTGTGTATGATGGGTTATTGATTATAAAAGGAATCTAGTAAACCCTACAGGTGAATTATATCTGACATCAGAAATGAAGTTGATTGGTACTACTTAAGGATAAAAGATGTCGATCAATATAGTTGTCAGTAACTTAATTTGATTGATGGACATTAGACATCTTAACACGGGGAGACAAACAGGCATATAATAAGAATGAGCCCATAAACGTTATTTGGGATTAGGAAGGTAGTGCAACAATAGCTCTTTAGTGGATCGAGCTATTGTTAACGGACCTGGGTTGTGTGTTTGGGCAAAACACGGGATACCTTGATACGTTAGGAGGCCTAACCCTAATTTTTTCTCATGATTTCTACTGTAGCCTATACATACTCTCTATTCTCAGGATGTCATAAGGATAAAAAAGAAGATCAACTTTCTCTAAAAAAAATTTCGCATAAGAAGAGAAATAGAGGCAGTCAAGGAGAAAAAAAAAGGTTGGGTGATCATCGCCAATACGACGTCCAACCCGAGGAACGAATACGTCAGAAGATCTTGAGGTCGTTAATTGATCGAGGTTGCTAGAAACTATCATCTACTTCTCATTGCTTCAGGTATAATTCTTGAACCATAGTTTCTGCCATTGAAGGGTTAGATCATAGTTTAGACTTGTTTGTGCTTTATCAATCGATATGTACACTAATTTGCAGTCCTGGGGGAACTAGGACTTTGTCGCATTTAAATTGTCATGGGCGCATGGATAAGGAATTATTATGCGGCACACTGTCTTTGCCGCATGGGTGCGTCTCGCATGGATCAATATGTGGTCCTAGGAATCCCAGTTCCATCAGGCATGTATATATGTATATTTTTATGTCCCTTCTGGAGACCTAGTGATCTCTTCAGGTTATTAATGATTTGTTGCATAGAATATGGAGGTAGTTGATGATTGTCTTCAGGATTCAGGTATCAATTGTGGTACTCTTTTTCATTCTTTCGTATTTTTTATTTATTGCCATATGTTTCACTGCTATTATAGCCTAGTTTTTTAGACCTATCTTGTTTTTTTGGGTCTAATCGAACACATATATTAGTGGGTTGCAGACTACGAATCATATTTTTCCTTCTTGATGTTTATTATTTATGTGGATTGAGATATAGTTTTGACATGCCATGATTAGACCTATTACCATAGTCTAGACAACTTATACGTATTCGAGTTGGACTGGAGTTTACTTGATATGTACCTAGCATGCTTATATATCTAGGTCCTACGTATTTTGGGACTGGGGCGAATTTTCTCCTCCCGACTCACTCACAAACAAATATGATCACTTGTATTAACTTTGAACTTGAACACTAAACTTTGAACGAAAACATTAAGTGAACATGTATGGCAATGATAATAAATATGACTCTCGTGCACCAACAATACAAAAGATAAGACCAATAGTTAAAAGAAAACACATGGAAATTAATTAACTAGTATTTAAAACACACCATTCAATAAATCATTTTAAAATTCCTAATAAAATATATTAAATTCAAATAATCCAAAAAAATGACAAAAGTACCCTCAAGGTTAAATGACAAATAAGTATCCCAATAACATGGTTAGGCTATAGGTCAACCAGTCTCCAAGGTTACACTATCAAAACACCAAAATCATAAGTCATGATTTAAAATAGTTTTAAATAATTAAAAATCACCAAAAATTATATCATGATTTAAATATCATTATTAAAAGACTAAAATTACAAAATTTCAAAATTACCCTCATTTTAGAAAACTGGGTGTTACACCGTTAGTACTAGTTAAAATATATAGTAAGTAATTTCCCAAAATTAATTTGGACTTATATATGTTGGCCCATTCCATGGTCACACCCGATTTTAATAATCGACATAAACTTAAGTCAATACACAAAATATACGTACTGCTGCTAATCATTTCAGGTCTTGTGAAATCAATATCAACAAGCGTATTACTGCATCATCAAGCACGTAAATCATCAGTCTGAAGCTTACTTTCATTGGAATCTAGTCTGAGTCATTTTATAATTTATTATGTATTTTATCTTTATTGAGTCTAGGATATAGATTGTAAGATCGACTGGGTAATACTGGCTTAGGTTAATCATAGTCCACTTTTCTATACAGCCTACCTATCCATATTCCATCCACCAAAAAGTTCAATTCCATTCTGCAACAATATTTTACAAATGTTTAACATTTTTACCAAGATAGAACTCAAGCCGAGTTCGGTCCAAACTCTGACCGAGTTCGGTCTATTTAAATTTAAATATTTTTTGCCTCCAAATCTGCATGCAACGTTCATCTGCGAAATCTTTGCATCAGAACTCTGCCAGAACTCTACCTGAGTTCGGTCCCAGAAAACACCTATAAATAGAAGAGAATTTCCCATTCCAAATTACTCAATCAATTTTATCTTCTCTTCTCTATTCAGTAAGTGTTTTCATTCGATCAAAATCTTTTATATCTCACCTACACTAATCTTAGCCAAAGGCCAGTAATATCTATTTTGATCTAGAGTTTTTTGGTTGTACCAGTTCAGAGTACAGAAACTATCTCTGTTGTGGAGCCGGTCGTGTACTGGTCATCAAGCACATTGTTGTGAAGTTGGTCGTGCACTTGTCACCAAGTACGGTGTTGTAAGAGACTACAAGCTCTCAATTAGCTTGTGCCTTAGTGGATTAACATCGAGCAAGAGTACTCGAGACTGGATTAGTCCTCTCAGAGGGATACCAGTATACATCACTGTGTCACTGAGTTTGATCTCTCTATCTCTTACTATATTTATTTACTATCTCTTATTTACTACCATAGTTATATGTTTATAATTTTAAAATTGGTGATTATTTTTTGCTGCACTCGCACTCACTCTATTCACCCCCCTCTAGAGGTGCTCAACGGTCCTATAATTGATACTAAAGCAGGTTATGTTCTAATATAACAAATGTCAGAGAGTATATATGGCACCCGTGAATTCAATATTCAACGGTGAAGGGCAATCCACAAATTGACCTCCACTATTTGATGGTACTAATTATACCTACTGGAAAACACGGATGACTTTCTTCTTAAAGTCTCTTGACTTTGATCTTTGGTCTATAGTTGTTGACGGTTATAAGAAATCGGCAACTACAGTAGTTGATGGCCTGCTTGTAGACAAGCCTCATGACAAATATACAGAGGCTGAAAAAGCAAAGGCTACTATAGATGCTCGTGCCGTCAACGCACTGTTCTGTGCAATTGACAAAATGGAATTCAACAAAGTTTCAACTTGTAAGATGTCTCACGAGATTTGGAAACTTCTTGAGGTAACTCATGAAGGTACTTCCCAAGTGAAAGAATCCAAAATAAGTAGACTAACACAGGAGCATGAATCTTTTAAGATGAAATTTGGTGAGTCAATTACACAGTTGTTTACACGTTTCCTTGATATTACTGATCCTTTGCAATCTCTTGGTAAGGATTACAGCAATCATGAGAAAATCAGAAAAGTGCTGGGCTCTAACCAAGAACTAGAACCCGAAGGCAACAACAATCATTGAAGGAAACGATCTCACCACCATGTTTCTGGAAACACTGATGGGCAAGCTCATGACCCATGAGCTTGATCTGCAAGAGTTTGAAGAAGCAACCCTAAAGGAAAAATCTATCGCCTTTAAAGCTCAAGCCAGAAAATCTACATGCAATGATTCTAAGGAAGAATCATCAAGTGGTGATGAACAAGCCCTACTAGTGAAGAACTTCAAAAAGTTCCTAAAGTTTGAGAAATCAAACAGAAGGAAGAGAGATATCCAATAAAGCAATAAAGATAAAATAATATGCTTTGGATGCAAAAAATTAGGGCACATAAAGAAGGACTGTCCAACTTCGAAGAAAAGAAGTCCATACGATAGATCAAGATCAAGCAGAAAAGCAACAACCAGTCGAAAGTATACTAACACAAGTATCTGGCATGAAAGTGATGCCGGTGATACAGAGGAAGAAGATAGACCCTGCGAAAATGTCTGTAGAACCCTAGAAGGGGGTGAATAGGGAAATAAAATAATTTAAACACAACAAGCAATATTCTTCAATTAAAAGGAGAGAGAGGAAATCAAACGCTCGATGTATCTTGGTATCCTGTCTTGAGGCAATCCAGTCCCGGAACTCTCTTCGGCTTAAATCTACTATTTAGTAAAATAGAACACACGAGTTTGGATCCGAAGAACTCGCCAACTTCAACACGAGTTTGGATCTGAAGAACTCGCCAGCTTCTTACACACGAGTTTTCTAACGAAGGCTCGCCAACTTCAAATTGAAAGGAAGAGAACTTGTTGATCTTCTAACACTTGAAGATCGAAAGGTACAACTCTTGAATACTCTAGCACTTTGGAAATGGATGACAACTAAAAGCTTGTATAGAGATTAATGGTGGAGCTCTTGGTTGTTGGAAAATTTATGGCAAAAAGTGGATAAGCCTTCAAGAGAGAGAAGGCTTCTATTTATAAAAAAATCAAGAGTATGTAGCATTTAATGCTCCTGGATACAGGCTAACCGGCATACCGTCGATAATGACCGACATGCCGGTCTGAACAGTAACGGTCATAATTATATCCGTTGGGAGCATTAATGCTAGCAATTAATGCTAGTGTTTGTCGTTCAAAAATCAAATTTTGTAAACCGGTATACCGTCGGTATGCTGCAGTATGTCGTCGGTATACCGATGTTTGTCACAGAACATTTTGTGATAAACAAAGCGGTATACCGTCGGTATGCCGGAGCATACCGTTGGTATGCCGATAATTACCACAGAACGTTTTTGAGGCAAACAAAACGGTATACCGCCGGTATGCCGGAGCATACCGTCGGTATGCCGACGTTTAACACAAAACGTTTTGTGGTCCACAAACCGGTATACCGCCGGTATGCCGGAGCATACTGTCGGTATGCCGATAATTCTCACAGAATGTTTGTGGTCAATAAAACGGTATACCGTCGATATGCCGGAGCATACCGCTGGTATGCCGTTCTTTAAGAACTTGATTTTTGACTGAAGAATTAGAAGGCTTTTAGTTTTGTCATCAAACCTAAGTGTTTACAGAAAGACCTAGACCTTGCACAGACTCGAAATCTTGAAGTGTTTAGAGCCGTCTTTTTAAGGAACGTCGGTCTGTGCTTCAGTCTTCAAGGCAATGAATGCTATTATTAAATGGACAGACTTTATGTAGTAGAGCTTCTGAAATGATATCAATCTGAAAACAGAGAAAACTAAACTACGAAGATGCTGTTAATATTATCAAATTAAAATGTGCCAACAATCTCTCCCATTTTGATAATTGACAAAATAGAGAGATAGCATCTTTCGGGAGTGACTCCTCCGTAGGTGGACAACTCCCCCTCAGTACGTTTTCTCCCCCTTTGTCACTTAGTCAAAGATGGGAAATAAAACAGATATATCATTGAATTTGCGTAAACAGTAAGATAGACAGAAGCACGCATATATATTTAAAGATAGGAATTGGGTACATGCAGGACACTTCATAAAACACGACATAAGATAATAAAACTCTCCTCTATGAGAGTCAGCAAGACAACTGAAAAAGAAACATAAAAGTCCCCGTAGGACCACACACGACACTAACAAGACACTGGTCCCCGAAGGACCTCAAAAGACACACTAAAACAACCAACCAATTATTCGACACCATCAACACTAGGAAGCCGCCACTTACTCATCAGCCGGATCATCCCCCCTATCCTGAGCCCGGTGGAAGGCACCAAAATGATCAATGCCGTCCGGGTACATAAACCAGTAGGTATTGGGATCGGAGAAGCGAGGGGTCTGGTACATAAGATCCTGAAGATTCGAATCTAGAAATGCATCCCGGTTCTGAATGGTGCGCTGAATGAAGTACGCCTGATCATGGAAGCGGCTTTGGATCAGGGTCCCAAGGCCACGAGTGTTGGCCCTCATCTGCTCCTCCGCCTGAGCCATCCGTATGTCAAAATACTGCTGGATTAGTGGAATGTAACGGCCAGAGGCAGGAGGAGTAGAGGTGGGTGCAGCAGGAGCAGTGGCCGACGGCTCTTGGGAGGAGGAAGCACGAGATGTGGAGGCACCACCGATGGAATGAGTAAGAGCAAGAAAGGATGGGATGCCATTCGAGTAGCAAAGGAAGAGATCGACGTTCTTTGCTTCCAAGATGAGGGTGATGAAGGAACCATAGTACAGAGACTGCTTCCCCGCGGGCAGGACGCCGAAGAAAGTATTGAGAAGATTCTTGGGGAAGGACCAAGGCTTCTTCGAATAGAGAAAGTACATGCAAACCATGGCATCAGCGGTGATGGCATCATAGTTACCACCCTTGGGATAGAGGGTGTGGCATACGATCCAATGGGGCTCGTAATAGAATGGCTCCAACAGCGCGAAAGGGGCCGGGATTGCAGGAGGATTCGGTCCCTTGCAGATGATTTTGCAGAATTTATTAAAAGAAACCTCGGCCGAAGGATAAAGAGCAGCCAAGGTCGGCAGAGCCTCTCCTCGGCCAGGGACACCGAGAATGCCAGCGATGTCACGAGCCGTCAGGCGGAAGTGACGGTCGTTCACCATCGTCTCAATGGCACCGTTCTCGATGTCAAAAACCATGTTACAGTAGAACAGGCGTACTACGGCGGGGTAGACAGGCACCTGACGTCGAAGGAGGAAAGAGAGACCGGCCTCCTCGAAGAGAGAGAAAGATGGCCGGAGAAGAGGTTCCAGTTGATGGCGCAGCCTTTGAAGACGTTGTGGTGCACGAAATGCTAGAACCATGCTTCGACAGCCAAGGAAGAGGTGAAGATCCTCTGGTCATAGCCATGGGGGAGATACACAGAAGTGAATAGATTTGTAGCGGTGGAGGAGGAGCGGGGTCGCTTGTGGGTGGCCATGGAAGAGTGGAAAGAGGTGGTAGGAGGAGAGATGATTTGAAAAGTGGAGGAGGATGAAGAAGAGAATGGGGTTTTTAAAGAGGAGTGGGGAAGAGGAAGGGCTGGGAACGGTTGTAGAAGAAGAAGTGGAAAAGTGTGGTGGGTTGAAAAAGAAATAATGAAGGAGTTAATGGAAGAGAGGAAGAGGTGGGACGGGAAGTTAGGGTATTGGAAAGAGGAGAGGAAGAGATGGCTATTAACGAGGAGATGATTGATGTGATGTGTAGTTAAGAGGGAAGAAAGGAATAAAGAGAGAATAGAAGAGTAGTGGGGCCCAAGCAGATTTGACACAGTAGTCCGCCACAAACTGGTATACCGTCGGTATGTCGATGTATGCCGATGGTATACTGATTTTTGGTAGAGAACATAATTCTGAACCAAAATCGGCATACTGTCGGTATACCGCAGTAAACCGTCGGTGTTCCAGTTGAGAGGAACTATGAGTCAAAATTTAAGATGCCCAATTCTTGGCAAAGAAAAATGAAGCGATCCTCCGGGAGTGGTTTGGTGAAAATATCGGCTAACTGATAAGTAGTGTCAATAAATTCAAGGCAGATATCCCCCTTTTGTTAATGGTCATGAAGAAAATGGTGTCTAATTTTAATGTACTTCGTGCGTGAGTGACAAATCGAGTTTTTCGTGATATTGATCGAGCTAGTATTATCACATTTAATAGGGGTGCAAGTATGAGAAATGCCATAATCTACAAGTGTTTGTGACATCCAAAGAATTTGTGCACAATAGCAACCGACCGCAATATACTCGGCCTCAGTGGTTGAAAGAGCAACAGAATTTTGTTTCTTACTAAACCATGATACTAAAGATTTCCCAAGGAATTGACATGTGCCGCTAGTACTTTTTTAGTCAATCTTGTATCCGATAAAATCTGCATCCGAGAAGCCGTGAAGCTCAAAGGATGAAGATTTCGGATACCAAAGGCCCATATTAACGGTACCTTTGAGATATCTAAAAATACGCTTGACGGCACATAAGTACGATTCTTTTGGATTTGCTTGATATCGTGCACAAAGATATACACTAAACATGATATCAGGACGGCTAGCAGTTAGATAAAGTAAACTACCGATCATACCTCGATACTTACGAATATCGACCGATGTGCCATCTTCATCATTGTCAAGGTTTGTCGTTGTTGCCATTGGAGTCCTCATTAATTTGGATGAGTCGAGTTTGAAATGCTTGAGGAGATCCTTTGTATATTTTGCTTGATTGATGAAGGTTCCTTTGGGTCATTGTTTTATTTGTAAGCCCAAAAAAAATGAGAGTTCTCCCATCATACTCATTTCAAACTCTTCCTGCATAACTTTGGCAAATTCTACACAAAGTGTGTTGTTAGTAGAACCAAAAATAATATCATCAACATAAATTTGAACCAATAAGAGAGTCCCATCATGGGATTTAATAAAAAGTGTGGTGTCAACTTTTCCCTTTAAAAAATTGTGAGAAACAAGAAAAGAGCTAAGACGCTCATACCAAGCACGTGGAGCTTGTTTGAGGCCATAAAGGGCTTTATGAAGTTTGAAAACGTGGTCAGGAAATTGAAAATCTTCAAAACCGGGAGGTTGTTTAACATAAACTTCCTCCTTAATAATACCATTAAGAAAAGCACTCTTAACATCCATTTGAAATAGCTTAAAGTCATTAAACAAGCAAAGGCACAAAGCATACGAATGGATTCAAGACGTGCAACCGGAGCATAGGTTTCGTCGTAGTCAATGCCTTCCTCTTGGTTATAGCCTTGGGCAACCAATCGGGCTTTGTACGAGTCACTAACCCATCTTCATTTAGCTTGTTGCGAAACACCCATTTAGTTCCAATAATGGGATGATTGCTAGGTTTTGGGACAAGTTCCCAAACCTTGCTTCGCTCAAATTGATTAAGCTCCTCTTGCATAGCTATCATCCAAAATTCATCGAGAAAAGCATCATTAACATTTTTAGGCTCTACTTGAGAGATAAAAGCCACATTGGCACAAAGATCACGAGTGGCGGATCTTGTGCTAACACTTGAGGAAGGATCCCTAATGATGAGCTCCTTAGGATGATTGGTGACAAATCTCCATTCTCTTGGGAGATCCTTTGGAGGAGGCTCGAGAGGAGGAGACTCTTTTGATGGGGTCACAACTTCATTGTTAGATGAAGAAGGACGATCCTCAATAGAGGAGTTCTCCAATCCAAACGAGATGTCATCAATATCCTCGGAGGAGGAGAATGTAGAAGAGTTGAGTTCATTAAAAGAGACATTGATTGACTCTTCGACAACAAGACTTCTTTTATTAAAAACACGAAAACCTTTACTATGAGTTGAGTACCCAAGGAATATTCCTTCATAGGCTTTTTCTTCAAACTTGCCTAGGTTGTCCTTGGTATTCAAAATAAAATAGTTATATCCAAAAACTTAAAAATATTCAATAGAGGAAATTTTGTCAAACCAAAGCTCATAAGGAGTCTTTTTAGAAATAGGTCTAATCAAGACCCTATTTATAACATGACATGCCGTGTTAACGGCTTCCGCCCAAAAATATTGGGGTAGCTTATATTGGTTTAACATAACCCGGGCCATATCGCCAAGGGTTCTATTCTTTCTCTCCACAACACCATTTTGTTGAGGAGTTCGAGGGCAAGCAAAATCATGTCCAAAACTATTTTTTTTCATAAAATCTTTTGAAATCGACATTGTCAAATTCTCCTCAATGATCACTTCTAATCTTGTTAATAGAAAAACCTTTCTCATTTTTAACAAGTTTACAAAAAGCAACAAATTTACGAAAAGTATCACTTTTACAAGCAAGAAAAATAACCCAAGTAAATCTCGAAAAATTATCAACCAAACCAAAAGCATAAAGCTTGTCTCCAAGACTAGCTACTCTACTAGGACCAAATAGATCCATAAGAATAAGTTGAAGTGGTCTAGTGGTACTCACAGAGTTGATGGATTTGAAAGATGACTTGGTCAACTTATTTTTCTTGCATTCTTCACACACCATATCCTTTTTGAAAGGGATACTTGGAAGTCCTCTTACAATCTTCTTGGTTGCAAGATGAGAGATGGTATCCATGTTGGTGTGTCCGAGCCTCATGTGCCAAAGCCAACTTTTATCGTTCTTTGCAACTAGGCACCTGTCATTGTTAGTACCTTCAATAAGATATAGAACATATATATTGTTCTCTCTAATGCCTTCATAAACAATAGATCCGCTAGAGCTATCGGTAATGAGGCATTTGAGTTTAACAAACTTAATATCATAACCGTTATCGGTGAGATGACTGATACTAAGAAGATTGTGTTTGAGATTTGTAACATGACACACATTCTTAATACAAGGATAAGGAGGGAAACCGATATTACCATTTCCTATAGTGTAACCTTTAAGATTGTTACCAAAGAAGACGTGTCGTTCCTTCTTCATCGATAGCATTGTAAATAGTGAAGCATCACCGGTCATGTGCCGTGAACAACCGCTATCGAAAATCCACTTGCTTCTAGCATGAGAAGGATTCTTCACCTATAACATAAGTTGAAGATGAACATTTTGGTACCTATGATTATTTGGATCCTTGATTGTAAGTCTTAGGAACCCATTTATAAACTTTCATATAAACTTGTTTCCTTGTATGACAGAAATTAGAAGTATGTCCAAGCAAGCCACAATAGTTGCACATCATAGAAGATTTAGAAGAAAATAAGTGAGTGTTATGCATATGTGAAGCTCTAGTACGAGGAGTTCTATCATGAGTGTTATGATGATGATAATAGAATACATGATGTGAGGTGTTCTTCTTAACAAACGGTCCTTTTCTTGAGTTAGAAAAGGACTTTTGTGTAGTGTTCATGTTCATGTAAGAAGTATGAATAATATTGTGATAGGTATGAGGGTGTCTTGGAGCATGTGGGCAAGAAGATCATTCTACTTAATAGAAGTACCATATTCTCTTTTATTCGCATCTTGAACTTTATGCATAGCAAAAGCATAAGCCGCTCTGATTGATTGAATCTCATCATCCTTTTTCTTGATGGTGACAAATTCTTGAAGCTTGAGTCACAAAGACTCTATTTCATCCATGTCAGAAGCAGGAGATTTCCCTTTTACATCAATAATGATGCTTGAGAGTCTCTCTACTTCTAGTTAAAGAGCATCAACCTCTTTTAGAGATTTCTTGTATTTATTCCTAACACCTTTGTGTTCTTTATGTAGTTCAAAGATATCTTTCTCCAAGTCATCATAAGTAAGAGTATTTAAGGAAAGATCATCAAGTACCTCATTGGTTGCCATGAGACAAACGTTTGCATTGTGTTTGCAATCTTTGTCGTTGTCGGAGTCGCTTGCGTCACTCTCACACCAAATGCTTGTGTTGGCAAATTTCCTGGAGGACGAGCTTCCTTTGGTAGGCCTATCATACTTGCTTGAGTCTTTTCTTGTCATGGGACAATCTCACTTGATGTGACCGGGTCTTCTGTATTGGTAGCATGTCGGATCTTCATCGTTGTCCCATCTAAAGCGGTTGGCTTTGTTGAATTTAAGGAACTTTCGGAAGTGCTTAGCTGTGAGAGCTATATTTTCATCGTCATCCGACTCGTTGTCGTCGGAGCTATCCTTTGAGTAAGATTTTATAGCCTTGAGAGCTAGAGACTTCTCCTTCTCTTTGGCCTTCTCCTTCTCCTTCTCTTGCATGAAAGATTCTTCTTGATCTTTCATGTCGAGTTCATGAGTCATAAGCTTCCCCATGAGAGTCTCAAGGTTCATGATTGTCAAGTCATTCCCTTCAATGATGGCGGTAGCTTTAGGACTCCATCCTTTGGTCAATCCTCTAAAAAAATTTCTAATCTTTTCATGAGCAGGATATTCCTTACCAAGAGAAGAAAGAGGATTAATAATATTACCAAAATGAGTAAACATGCAAGTAATAGACTCATCTTGTTTCATTTTAAAGGACTCATATTCTTGTGTGAGTCTACTAATCTTGGACTCTTTTACTTGTGATGTTCCCTCGTGTGTAACTTCAAGCAACTTCCAAATTTCATTGGAAATCTTGCAAGTAAAGATTCTATTGAATTCACTACTAACGAAAGCACAGTAAAGAGCGTTCATAGCCTTAGCATTTCGACTAGCAAGCTTCTTGACATTTTCAGTGAGTAAGTCCCTAAGGGTGTCAGATGCAACATCCTTAATAACTTTGGAAGGAGTAGGGAGACCATTTATCACACAATCCCATAAATGAAAATCTATGGACTTCAGATAAATGCTCAACCTAATCTTGCAGTAGTTATAGTTGGTTCCATCAAATAAGGGAGGACTATTTGTGGAGTGTCCCTCATTGTGGAAGGTGTTGATGCTAGGGTTAGTGGCCATGGATCACTCTAAGGGTGTAAATCCAAATCAAGAGAACAAAGCTCTGATACCAATTGTAGAACCCTAGAAGGGGGTGAATAGGGAAATAAAATAATTTAAACACAACAAACAATATTCTTCAATTAAAAGGAGAGAGGGAGAAAATCAAATGCGCGATGTATCCTGGTATCCTCTCTTGAGGCAATCCAGTCCAGGAACTCTCTCCGGCTTAAATCCACTATTTAGTAAAATAGTACACACGAGTTTGGATCCGAAGAACTCGCCAACTTCAACACGAGTTTGGATCCGAAGAACTCGCCAACTTCTTACACATGATGTAAACCCCCTAAATTTCTACTACGATTTTTTTAATATTTTTATACTTCGTATTTATACGTTGCATACGAGTTCGCATTTTTGCGTAGCATACGAGAATTTCATTACGTATTGCTCGACAAGTGCGAATATGCGTCGAGCTACATATTTTAGAAAAATATATTTTATTATAAAGAGAGAAAAATATATTTTGCGTAGCATGCAAGAATTTCAATACCTGACGTATGGGCTTCGATTGTACTTTCCTTGTAACTCGGAAGCTCCGCTGGAGATACGGGTATGTTGAGCCTCTCAGGTTGGCCACTGTCATTTTTGAACGTCATGCGCTTAGGTCACTGGTGCCCAAGTGGGGACTATACCAGATCCCATTTACAGCCAGGGCTCATGCGTCGAAGGATTGTTCCTCAACTGCATGTTCACTTTAGTACGGTTAGGTTACCCTATTTGTGTCCTGTCACTTTCTTTGATTGTGGTATATTTTATAGTCAGTATTTATATGGCATGTTTATTGTATCTTGTTACGTCCCTCTGAGGACCTGGTTATCTCGCCAGGTGTGTGTTCTTGTCTTTCGCAGGTGTTCTAGCCGTGGCCATGGTTGTCACTATTTCTTCGAGGATGATTGCGCTTGATCGTCTTCGCTTCGCCTGCCAAACTTATTTTATTTTCCATGTATTTTTCCTTACTTGTTGGTAGTGGATTTGTCTCCGCCCAATGATTGTATACATGACAAATTCAAAGTTGCTTTCATATCATTATTTATCTTTATGGATGAGATTTAGTGACTTCGTTACTGCATTTTACAACTTATGTATACATACGATGGTCCATATACTTCGTATGTATACAGCTGGCATGATTACGTTTTAGTCCTACGTATTTTGGGACTGGGGCGTTACATGTTTTTGTGGTGGCCCATGCAGGTCAAGTTTGCCATTTCGGTTACATGATTGTACCGAACGGGCCTGCAATATAGGATTAGAGTCTAGAATCTCATCCACCTACTTGACATCCTTTCTTGACTTCAAATTTTGAACTTTCGTTCGACCTCCTTGAATTGCATATTGCTTGACGCCTTCTACCGTAAATTCTTAGTTTCGTGTTTAGTAAGATGACTACACTAGTATATGCTCATAGGTTAAACACATGGCTAGATGGATTACATTGACAATTAATATGCATTGATTTTATTTGAGTTATAAATGCAGTTATTTTCCTAGAAATATGATCTTAAGGATTAGTTAATTTCAAGTTGGGTAGTAGCATATTACCGCTTCCAAAAGATAGTTGGAATTTTATTTTGCTATTACAAGGTGGTATACACAAGAGGACAGCTAGATCGAGAATTGTTTTTTATAATTTATGATTTTGGAAAGTGCAAAATAGTTTATGATTTATTGGGATATGAAATCGATTTGAAAAACATCTTTAAATTGTGACACATGAATTATGATTAAGTTCAAGTTTGGATTGAATATGTTAAAGTTTATCTCGAATTTATTAAAGTGTTTTAAATTATAAGTTATAATTTTATAAACGACTAGAGAATATGAAGGGTTTATGATTTACGGTTTATTAGAGAGCTTGAAGTTTTAAATTGATTCTACGATTTACGAATTATAAGTATTTAATTTTGAGCTTGAAGAGATAATAGTAAAAAATTTGTTTGAAATATTTTCGGAAGATATGAAATCGACTTGAAGGAAAATTTAAATATTTAAAATTTGCTCATATGATCTATGATATAAAAAGTTATTTAGATTTCGAGTTTAAAGCCTTGATTATGGATATTTAAATTTTGGTGAAAAAAAAATCACTTTTGTAGAGTAGTTGTGACTTATAGGAAGCTAGATATACACATTTGAAGGATATAGAATTAAAATTCGGGAGTTATTTAAACGTTCCATTTTTGTAATATGAATTTCGACGGATAAACTTATTAAATGTTGAGTTTAAGATTTAGAAAAAAAAAGGTCATTATTCAAGTTGCGATATACAAGGGTTGTTTCCAGATTGACTAGAGATTTAAAATTGTGATTAAAGTTGACAGTCAAAGGTAATTGAAATTTTGGCGAAGTATCTTGGAAATTTTATTGAGAAACTTTCAAGGAACTTAAAATTTTAGATTAGATCATATATTGGTAGAAGCCCAAGAAGCAACTAAGGTCACCCTAGTGATATAGAAGTATTCCACATTAGATTGCCATACCACCTATGATTATGATATTGCATATACACAAGTATAGTTAGTCATCGACCAAACCGATGAACATACCTTTGACTTACTCGACCTTCCCTCAAATATATATCCTTATTCGTGGCCATCTAATTGTTTCAAACTTCGAAATGATTGGAATCATTCCCTTGACCATACCCTTATCTATGAGACTATTTTCTCTCTAGAAACTGTCTCTCTAACTTATTTTATCTTGATCTACGAGATTCCATTGATTATCTTTATTTCGTGTTTTAAACCTTTTATTTTTGTGCGTTAATTAGTACCTTATGAAAACTCACTTTATATTTTGATCATTCGGCATTCCCTATCGTAACTTTGATATTTGGAGCACAACACTAGACTTTTCCTTCCCACAAATTTCACATGCAAGACCTAGACGAGCTCACCTTCATGTAGGTATATCATGTTCCACTAAAATACGTCCCCTTGTACTCTATTTTTATGGTACGACTTTCGGGCCATAAAGACTCAACCATAACCCTTACCATGGTACCAATATGGACTGCACCTCGATTCAAATTTTTCAACCTAATATGTGATGGTGATCTATTAAATGCTTAACTTTGCGTTTATCTTGCCTGCTTAACCCTTGTCATTTATTTTCATGTCTTATCTCGATTCACTTAGACACATAACATTTTTTCGCTCTTCAATATTGCAACCTCTACCCTTCGCTCTTCCAATTAAACTGCTTTACTTATATTTCACTATGATTCCTCGATAGCTTATGCAACCTTGTTCCTTGTTTGATTCCCTTATGCGAAATAAAATTTGATCATGACAATCTTGGGTTAGTAGAGGTTAGATTGGAGAACCCCACAACATGAATAAATCATATAGTGGTTAAGATAATTACAAGATTACGAGGTGTAGATGGGACATAAATAAGTGTGCGATAAATCCAAATATATGAAATAAGGAATAATATACGGTGTTTTGATGAAACACTCAAGAGTAAATAGACTTCTCGAATTTCAAAAGCTTGTTTTGAGGTAACCAAATATCGAGTGAAGAGTCTTCTAAGGTGTTGGTGGTTTAAGAACCAAATTTATATATTAAATTTATGGATGCAAATTTTTGATAAGGACAATATTGACGTTGCCTTCGATAGCATAGAGTGTTATGATGATATTAGCTTTCAAGGATGACCAATTGTTGAAGAAAGAAACCTTTACATTTTTATTAAGTTCTAAGATGATTATGAATATGAAGTTAAGATGAGTTTCATTTCTACCATCAAAAAGATGAGATTGTTGAATTCAAATTTTCGAGAGAGAGACTAATAAATATTTTAAAAAAATTTCAATTGTGATTGAGTTATGAAAGTATATTGTTAGTTTTTGAAATTTATCAAACATTGAAGACGGACTTTAACTTGGTACCTAAGGATGCATTGTATATTGACCAACAAATACAAATCGTAGTAAGGAGATTTTAACTTTTACTTGGGCCAAATTGGTTGAAAGTTTTGGAATTTTAATTTTAGAGAAAATGATGGCTTGGAAAGATATGTACAGGTAAGCTAGTATAATGGAGATTATGGAATTCAAAATTTGAGACTAATTGAAATTTTATGACGAGATAGAGGAAGTTAGAGTACATTTATAATCGAAATTGTTTTGTTAATTTTTAAGGGAACGTAGTAAGAAAGTAAATTATTTGAAAGAACGATTTATGATAAGAGAGATTACCTGAATATTGATGATATCAAAGGATTAAGGAATTTATTACCTACTTATGAGGTTGCTTTTTTAAGGTTAATGTTAAGGTTGATTGAGCTTAGTCATTGATTGGTTGTCATATACATAATTGTAATCTAAATTGAAACCATCGATATTTTCTGTTCTAATCGCTCAAATGACATATTGCCATTGAATTGTCGCTCGCCTCATCGTCGAATATTTTGTTTGCATTCTCGTCCCAAGAAGATCTCGTAAATCTATTCAAATAAACCCGTTCCATCCCCTTCGCCCTACCTACCCTAATTTTTCCTAAATTTCGAGGACGAAATTCTTTTAAGTTGGGTAGGATGTAAACCCCCTAAATATATTTTTATACTTCGTATTTACACGTTGCATACGAGTTCGCATTTTTGCATAGCATGCGAGAATTTCATTTCGTATTGCTCGACAAGTACGAATATGTGTCGAGCTACATATTTTAGAAAAATATATTTTATTATAAATTTTATTTTAATAGAAAAGTATATTTTTTAAATAAATGTGATAAATATTTTCTTTTGTATAAAAGAGTTATTTTGTTCGTCGTTTAAAAATAAGTAGTAATTGGAAAATTTTGGTTTATATGAAATGTTTCCAAATATTTTGCGAAATGTGAAATTTGTTTATTAATAAATTTTGTTATTTATAAAAGCTAGTTTATGATTTAATATTTAAGTATTTATCATAATTTTTGAAATTAATTATTACCCTATTTATTTAATTATGAAAATAATATTTAGAATTTTGTTAAAGATAATATTTGATTAAATATGGTAATTTAAATTTGAAAAGATTTTTATTGACTCTATTTAAATATTTTAAATTGGATTGGATTTGGTTGACTTGGCTTTAAATCTATTTAATTAAATGATGAATTATCTATTGGAGATTTAAATAAATACTCCTCCAGAAACTTCCACCATCAACAGATGTGCATCGTGTCCGTGTCTCCCATCCACTAAAATTTTTCTATTACAATTACAGTATTTCTCCACCCCGTGTCCGACACACCGGACACCATCCCTTTCATTCTCTCGAATCTCGCAGGATACAACCCGGACACCATGCCAGACACCTAATCCTAACCTAGTCGGTCATCATCAGCCCTGCCAACCACAACAGCTTGTCCGTCGTGTAGATCCTGACACTCCCCCGGCCCCGACGAACCCTTCTGGCCTTACCACCATCTCCGTCAACCCGTCACCAACACCGTAAGCCCCATCTCACTGCCATCAAAACCCTGCCACCCACACGACTCCCTGCTCTCCTCGTCCACTCTCCCGTACACCGGACAACCGCCGCCGTGGCCATAACTCCATCATACGACCATCGTCCGCCACCGACCACATAGTCCCAACACCATCCAAAACTAACCCAACCAACCCATCATCGTCGTCGTCCACCACCAACACCAAAGAACGCAAGAAAAAGAAGGAGAAGAAAACCCAAACCTTAAACCGCCGCACTCCTCCATCGCCGCCACCATGTCCGCCGCCTAAGGCCTCCGACGAACCGCCCCCTCTTAGATCTGGGCGGTACCGCCGCCGCGCCCAAGCGCACAGCCGCGAACCGCCAGCCGCCGAACCCCCTCGCCGCACTTTGCCGCCGCGTCCCCAAGAACCCGTGCCTCCTCTCTCCTACTTTCCAGCCCGGCGCCATCCGTCCACACCCGCCAGAGAACCGTCCCCTTTGGTAAACTACCTGCCCCCTTTCCTCACTCCTCTCTTAGTTCCTCTGTCTCTCTCTCTCAATTATTTTGAGTTGGAGGAGGGTTGTTGTGAAGATATTAAGGGTTTTATTATTATTATTATTATTATTATTATTATTAGTATTAATATTAATGATATTATTATATCATTAAAATTATGGTAATACTTTTATTATGATTATGATTTTATTATTAGAATTATTAGTGTATTATTCTCCAAAATACATTTTTGACAAAATTAGAGTTTAACCCTAAACTGTTTATTAAAAATATCTTGATTACCAAAAATTTAGTAAATTCTATATTGACAACTTAGAGCTTTGCCTAAAAGCCATTATTTATTTTTCAAGTATTTTTCTAAAAATTATTTTTACTAATAAAATGGTAGTTTCCAAATTAAAATCTCATTTTTCAAGTATGTATTATTCTAAAATATTTTAGACTAACGAAATATATTTTTCAAAGTATTATAAATATTTTTACAAAATAATATATGTATTTTTTCAAATTCCCTCAATTATCTTGATTGCGACTAATCGTCTTTCCTATTTCCTCGTGACTCTCGGACCATTACACATCAAACATGGCCACTGGACAGACATGACTTGTCGGATTATCGCACAACATCAGGCATAACACCAGGCAAGATATCTTGCCATTATACTATTTATTTTTAGTTTGCATTTTATTACATATCACTGTTCATTTATTTCCAGTCCTTGATTTACTGCCTGCTCAGTGATATTAGATGTACATTGTTATTTATCCTTTGATTACATATGGACCTAGAGTTAAGGGACTACCGTTGTAGTGTATTGCATATACCTTGACACAGTTGTACCACGAGGATGTGTGAGATGAGTATCATGTAGAGGTTCTTGCATGTGGGCTGATCCCCCATGTGCACGCGTTAGGACTAACTGCTAATAGAGGTATGTTATGAGACTTAACAGTTAGTAGAGAAACATGATCGTGGATGCGACATGATAGATACATTGGGTGGGGAGAATAATACCTGACGTATGGGCTTCGATTGCACTTCCCTTGTAACCCGGAAGCTCCGCTAGAGATACTGCAAGCCCACTTCCCAAATTTTTTTTTATTTTTTTAATTTTATTTGTTTATGATTAATTTTATGGCCATTGTGAGTCATATCAAAGCTTGTCGGTGGGCTATGACCATATTAAGGTCATATGACCTCTAGATAGCTTATATATGTATTATTTAGCTATTTTATATTTTTCTACAATTTTTGGATATTTGTAGGTATTTAATATTTAAGGTTTTATTATTTTTAAGGACTTTTAGGATTTTCTGTATGGTCATACGGGGGTATTTCGGGACGCAATATTTTTATTTGGTCTCTAAATGACTAAAAATATTTTATAGAATATTTTAGAATTTTTCTGGATTATTTTAGAATTTTTGGAAATTTTTATATAATTAAAACCTATAGAATTTATATTTTATAGGCTTTGGAAATTTACTGTGAGGTCACATGATAATATTTTGTGTTAAAAATATTTTATTTAGATTCTAGACACTTAGAAATATTTTCTAGAATTTTTCTGGATTTTTCTGCAATTTATTTTGATTTATTCGGACTTAAAATGATTTTTAAATGATTTTCTGAATTAAATAATTAATAACCTAGAAATTTACCCACGGGGGGGCCCACCTGTCGGCGCCCAGCTGAACCGCCTCTCTCTCCTATATATATATAGTATTATATTCGAAACCCTAGTAAAATTTCAACCGCCTTTTTGAGAGAGAGTTCTAGTAGAGATCTCGACTTCCCGAAGCGATTCCCGCCAACTCCGACGTGCTTTTTGCCCGCCGTTTTTTTTGTTGAAAGCGTATTGAGGTATAGTTTTGGAATATCAAATTCATTTTCATACTTTCTAAACCTAAATTTCTGGAAAATTCGTAGAGTGTCGGTTGTCAGAAACATGACACGTTTCGGTGTTTTCGAGATTCCGGGAGAACCAGAAATCGAAATCACGAACCGTTTAAAGTTTCGGAAAGCTAACACAGATCCCTACACATATATTTTATCCAACAATTATTCCGTTCATTTAATATTTTATTTATTCTGTTGAACTCAAAACTGATCGGTTGATCCCCGTTTTGGTCACGATTAGCCATAACGGCGATATCTTTTGATCAAAGCATGATTTTGAGGCACGGTCGATTCCAGCGCACTCGTGGCAATAAAATCTACTCAGGTGCACTTTCAAAATCTAGATTTCATAGCATTTGACCAAAAAGTCAATGGTACGTCTCGATTTGTGTGACATGGTTTCCAAAATTGAGAAACATGACTTTTGATGGCCAAACTTGTATGTTTAGATTATATTCAGATTATTATTAGGTTAAATTAAGTTTTTTAAGTGAATTATTATAGAATTAATTATTATTAAATTAGTAACCCAACTAGCCACTATTTAGAACTAGAACATTAGAATTAATTTGTGGTTTTCGTGCACTGTTCGTGGTGCGATGTATGTTTTAGGTTGACAGCTTCTAGATCGACTTTCCTTCACCCTCGGCTTGTTACTACGGTTTGTGCAAGGACCTCAGGCAAGTGCACTTTCTGATTGCTTTCCGATTCATAGTAGTCTTTTCATTTCATGTCTATACATATATCTTGCTGCTTGTTGACACGCTCGTCACACAGAGTAGTCGGGAGGGAAAATACTAAGTAAATACGTGAACAAACCCAATTACATTACTGAACGATAGCTAAGTCATACACACTCACGTATGAGTTAGCCGTACTATTACTGCACGATAGCCATCGTATGATGTGCCGTATTAGCCCAGCCGTTCACGTATTAAAAGGTATTTCACACCACATAGGTAGATGTCTTTTATTTTTCCTTTTACTTTTCTACCGTGCCATGTCATCAGTTTTCTTACTAGCTTTCATATTCCATATGCTATTTTCATGTCTTGTTAATTCTATTGTGTTTTCGCATTATCGTCGGTTTGTGTACTTGTTCCATTCCTGACTGGAAACCAACATTTTTCAGGTTTAGCCGCGATCAATGTTAGCATTGGGAAGACTTGGATATGCTGAGGACAACCTAGAATAGAAAGCATTTGTATCAATTTCTTTAATTGTAAAACTTTATTTTTCCTTTAAATATACATGTTGTAAATGTTGTAATAAATTAGAAATGTGAATGAGCAGCAAATATTATATTTTGCGATTTTGAGCATTTATTTCTTGCGGGCTTGACAGCGTTCTACCGCCGACTCTACGGTGTAGGCTGGCTTGGACACGTCTCGTATCCGAAAAGCGGGTACGGGTTGTGACAGATACGGGTATGTTGAGCCTCCCAGGTTGGCCACTGTCGTTTTTGAACGTCATACGCTTAGGTCACTGGTGCCCAAGTGGGGACTATACCAGATCCCATTTACAGCCAGGGCTCATGCGTCGAAAGATTGTTCCTCAACTGCATGTTCACTTTAGTACGGTTAGGTTACCTTATTTGTGTCTTGTCACTTTCTTTGATTGTGGCATATTTTATATTCAATATTTATATGGCATGTTTATTGTATCTTGTTACGTCCCTCTGAGGACCTGGTTATCTCGCCAGGTGTGTATTCTTATTTTTTGCAGGTGTTCTAGCCGTGGCCATGGTTGTCACTATTTCTTCGAGGATGATTGTGCTTGATCGTCTTCGCTTCGCCTGCCAAACTTATTTTATTTTTCATATATTTTTCCTTACTTGTTGGTAGTGGATTTGTCTCCGCCCAACGATTGTATACATGACAAATTCAAAGTTGCTTTTATATTATTATTTATCTTTGTGGATGAGATTTGGTGCCTTGGTTACTGCATTTTACAGCTTATGTATACATACGATGGTCCATATACTTCGTATGTATACAGCTGGCATGATTACGTTTTAGTCCTACGTATTTTGGGACTGGGGCATTACACACGAGTTTTCTTACGAAGTCTCGCCAACTTCAAATTGAAAGAAAGAGAACTTGTTGATCTTCTAACACTTGAAGAACGAAAGGTACAACTCTTGAATACTCTAGCACTTTGGGAATGGATGACAATTAAAAGCTTGTGTAGAGATTAACGGTAGAGCTCTTGGTTGTTGGAAAATTTATGGCAAAGAGTGGATAAGCCATCAAGGGAGAGAAGGCTTCCATTTATAAAGAAACTAAGAGTATGTAGCATTTAATGCTCCTGGATACACCCTAATCGGCACACCGTCGGTATGGACAGCATGCCGGTGGTATGTCGGTCTAAACAGTAACGGTCATAATTATATCCGTTGGAAGCATTTAATGCTAGCAATTAATGCTAGTGTTCGTCATTCAAAAATCAAATTTTGTAAACCGGTATACTGTCGGTATGTCGCGGTATGCAGTCGGTACACCGATGTTTGTCACAGAATATTTTGTGATAAACAAAACGGTATATCGTCGGTATGTCGGAGCATACCGTCGGTATGCTGATAATTGTTACAGAACGTTTTTGAAGCAAACAAAACGGTATACCGCCGGTATGCCGGAGCATACCGTTGGTATGCCGGAGCATACCGTTGGTATGCCGGAGCATACCGTCGGTATACCGACGTTTAACACAGAACGTTTTATGGTCCACAAACTGGTATCCCGCCGGTATGCCGGAGCATACCGTCGGTATGCCGATAATTCTCACAGAATGTTTGTGTTCAATAAAACGGTATACCGCCGGTATGCCGGAGCATACCGTCGGTATGCCGTTCTTTAAGAACTTAATTTTTGACTGAAGAATTAGAAGGCTTTTAGTTTTGTCATCCAACCTAAGTGTTTACAAAGACCTAAACCTTGTACAGAATCGATATCTTGATGTGTTGAGAGCCGTCTTTTCAAGGAACGTCGGTCTGTGCTTCAGTCTTCAAGGCAATGAATGCTATTCTTGAATGGACAGACTTTATGTAGTAGAGCTTCTGAAATGATATCAGTCTAAAAATAGAGAAAACTAAACTACAAAGATGCTGTTAATATTATCAAAATAAAATGTGACTGTTTGCCATTAAAATCTTTTGCTTGTAAATTTCAATATAAACAGAACAGTGTTACAATGTAGGACTTAGACGTAGTCCTAGGAGTATACTTTTGTTTATCTGGGTTCCTTGTGCCGATGGAGCGAGTGGTAATATGTTGACTCCGTTGACGATCTGACCAGTGTTCTCGATTCTCTGAAGGTCTGGATTACTCTGGGTGCTGGAGCTTGCTGAGAGGAGGAAGACGTTGAGTGTCTGTATCTGCCTCTTTGTGTATGCTCGCAGGTCTGCCTCTGTATATGTATGTCGGTGCTTGTATGATGTGTGTAGATCTCTGTCTGTGTGTGTGTCAGAAGGAGATGATCCCTCTATTTATAGCTTTGTAGGCTGGCTACTCATGTGCATATGTAGGATGCGCCTGTACGTGGGGACGCCACGTGGTGATTGCTGATGGAGGCGCATGGACGATGCGCTCTGATTGAGGAGTTGAACCCTTCTTGTTGCTGTCGTGGGCAGCGGCAGAGCTGACACGTAGCAATGGAGAGGATCTTTCAGTTGCTGAGATCTTGGGTGATTAGCACCCCTTCATAGGCTGAATCAAGTCAAAGGACGCGTGTCGTAGGTCCATGGCTCGAAGATCTCGGAGTTGATGGGGAGTGATTCTGATAGGATGCGCCTGGGATTGGACGCATAAGGAGACTTTGGCTCGCAACCTTTAGGAGTCACGAACCAGTTGGGGCGTATGGCTTTTGAGGCACATGCGGGGCTTCAGTAGTAACTTTACTTCTGTCTTTAGGAATCAGAAAAAAGTCTGAGGCGAATGGCCTTTAAGGCGCATGCAGAGATTGGGAAGCATGGCTGCGGAGGCGCATGCGAAATGGTTGGACGGCCACGTGGCTTGTAACCGCCGGAGGGGAGTAATGATGTGCTGACTTCGGCGATGCTTCGTCTTCTAAAAAAGCTGTCAACTGTTCAGTCCTCGGGGGACGTGCTGCCAACTCTGTCAAACTTCAGCATTTAATGTTCTTTGACGGGTGATTGGCGATTGAGTGGGCGCATCGATCAGCGTTCCACTAGGCGCATGGGGATGCATGGGGGTGCATCCTTGTGAGGCGCTTGATGTTTGAAGGGCGCATCTTTGTGAGGCGCTTGGTTGGGGTGCATCTGTATGATGCGCGGTCTGACCGACGCATCCGTTTACATGGTACGTCTTTATTGGCCCGACTGTTATGTTCTTCGAGTGCTTTAAATAGCCGTTCTTGTCTTGGCTGAATTCAAAGCGTCAGGTTCATCACCATTTAATACAAATTCATTGCACGGGATTCGGAGAGCCAGCCACTTGGCGCATGGGTTTGATTTGCCCGGCCTATGAATAGTGGCATGGAGAGGGTTTGCTTCTCGTTCTCTCACGTCTTCCCAAAATAAACTTGTTTGCTCGAACTCATTCTGTTGACAAGATACTCCCGAAGGTGAAGATGCGACACAATGTCTTTATTGATGCACTTGAAGGTGACTGTTATATCCAAAAGTCGGGGTCGAGGACTTCTGAGGCAAGCAGAAGATGCCTGTTGCATCCAAAGATCGGGATGCTCGAGCCCCATCTCCGTCATGCTGGAAGAGCCGCAGATCAGAATTGCGGTGTCCCGATCATCTTCCTTGGACTTTGGGAGAGCTCCTTCTCCTGCTAGAGTGGGTGTTGCCCATTCTGGTTGGGTTGAAAGCTGCTCCTTTAGCCGCAGGTTGATTGCGGTGCTCTCCTCTTCCTTGGTTTGGGGAACTCTTCCTCCAGCTAGAGGGTTGATTGCTACCCTCGTTCTGCTCAATAAATACTTCATTAGTCGAAGAATTTGACGGTGCATATGCTGACATTTCATGATGTGCCTGACTGGGACGCTGAAGGGTGGCACATAACTGAGCTACTGAAAGGATGCACATAACTGAGCCGCTGAAGGGATGCACATAACTGAGCCGCTGAAGGTATGCACATAACTGAGCCGCTGAAGGGATGCGCCTAGCTGAGAGCACATGGCGAGATGCGCCTTTCTGGGAGCGTATGGTGGTTACTGCGCCTATTTGAGGACGAGATGCGCCTGTTTGAAGGCGCATGGTGGTTGCTGTGCCTAGCTGTAGACTTAGGATCTTTTTTTTATAGGAATTCTCCTTTGTACAGCTCTTTTTTAGTCATGTAATAGACTTTTATTTTTAATGTCTATTCTTTTGCTGTGCCCAGTACTTTACCTGAGCTCCTTGGCGCATGTAGTGTTTGGCGCATAGGATTTCTGGTCCTTAAATTCCATGCTTCTACAAGACTACTTCAAAGTTTTCAAAACTTTTTGTCAAGTTTTGGAATACTTTGAATAAAAAGCATAGTGGTCTTGGCGCATGACTGTTCGGGCGCATGAATACTCCGCGCATCAATGATGGGGCGCATGCTCCTCTCAGTAAATGCGAATGATAACGCTTCGATAACCAAGAAGATTAATGATGATCTTTTTGGATTTATTTGCAGTTATCTCCTCACAGAACCCGAGGTGGCGGACTTGAAGCATAAGATTGAAGAGCTTTCGGCAACCCCGGGGACGTTTAGGGATTGTAATCGCTTCTTTTTGTCTAATTTGAAACTCTTGCTGGGGATGTAATCCTTTATTTTTGAATAAAGAATACAAAGTTTTTGTGGTGTGTTCATTTTTGCTGTCATGAACTTGATGATTTGTGTGGACCTATTATCTCTTGCACACCTTGGTTTTTAGGTACAGATAATAGGTTCAAGAGAATCGACATGCTTGCTCGGAGGTGATGTGGATGTGGCAAATATGGGATTCAAATAATGGAATCTTCCTACTCAGAGGTGTTATGGACGTGGTAGGAATGACTCTGGGGGATACGCGGAACTACTCAGAGGTAATATGGACGTAGAAGTTCTGCGATCAATGTACGGCAACACAGGGGTTGTCCGTACGGGATGTTTACTCAGAGGTAATGTGGACGTGGTAAACATGATGGGTAGCGTAGCCTTACGGAGCGTAAGGTCCTGCTTTGTAGTGTGTAGGGGAACAACTCGGAGGTAATGTGAATGTGGTTGTCCTTCTACTGGAGGATAGAATGCCACGGAACAGCTGGGTTCCGAAAGCGTAAGATTTTGTGGAAGGAAATTATATGTGAGCCCTGATGATTGGGTCCACAGACTCCTTATTGGGTGGAGATAGAAGTACATGTCTGAAAGATATCAAGAGTAGTACTTCTTTAGGAACTTGCCGTTGATGGGCATCATGAACAAGTCCCCATTGGGTTTGGCGAGGCGGTAAGCACCGTTCGAGTATACCGTCTCTATGATGAAAGGTCCCTCCCACTTGGGCTCGAACTTTCCAGGTGTCTTGTGAGTCAACACCATCGGCCTCCTGACTGCCAGAACCAGGTCGCCTACTTGAAAAGTCCTCTGCTTGACCTTTTTGTTGAAAAAAGCCTGTGATATACGGGCTTGATAGAGTTCGATACGTTGTTGAGCTAGGAGACATTTTTCGTCAAGTGCCTCCAATTCTCGCAGATGGCGAAGTTGATTGTATTCTTCTGCAAGTTGATTTATGATCGCTACACGGAGCGAGGGTATCTGGATCTCGAGAGGCAGTACCGCTTCG
The DNA here is from genome assembly GCA_029216955.1 of Iris pallida. Lineage (NCBI taxonomy): Eukaryota > Viridiplantae > Streptophyta > Magnoliopsida > Asparagales > Iridaceae > Iris > Iris pallida. The sequence goes on from JANAVB010018799.1 coordinate 3,618,454, forward strand.
CTCCCGTAGACCAGGGAGAATGGTGTGTTGCCTGTCGGGGTCCGTACCGTTATACGGTAGGCCCAAAGGCATTTGCCAAGCTTTTTATCCCAGTCACGTTTGTTAGATGACAGGACCTTTTTGAGTAGCATGACGATCATCTTGTTGAACGCCTCGGCCAATCTGTTTGCTGTCGAATTGTAGACGGTCGATGCCATGTTTTGAATACAATTCTTGTCACAGAATCTGCTGAAAACATGGCTGATAAATTGTGGACCGTTATCGTGAATAATCCTTCGAGGTACCCCGAAATGGTAGATGACGTGGTGTTTTATGAAGCTGATCACCCTGGAACTCTTTACTTCTGCCAGTGGGACTGCTTTCGCCCATTTGGAGAAGTAGTCGGTGATGGATAGGATGAAGCGGTGTCCCCTTGATGAAAGAGGGATGATTGGTCCTACAATGTCCATGCCCCAGGCTTCAAAGGGCTAGGAGGCGACCGTAGGATGAAGTGGTTGTGACGCTGTATGGATGAAGTCGACATGGAGCTGGCAAGCATGGCATTTCTTAGCATAGTCGACAGCGTCGGCTGCCATGGTTGGCCAGTAGTAGCCCATGTGTCGCAGTCGATCCTGTAACTTAGGGCCAGGTTGATGGGCCCCACAGGTTTCGTCGTGAGCTTCTCGAAGGGCTTCGGCTGCTTCTTCGTTGGATAAACATTGAAGGAAAAGTCCATCGTAGGAGCGTCGGTACAGTATTTTAGTAGCTGTATCGTAATAAAATAGAAGGGAACGCCTCCTGACTGAGACAGCTTCTTTTGGGTCCTCTGGGAGAATTTCGTAGACAGCGAAGTCGATGAACGGGAACCTCCAATCTCGGACATTAACACCAGCACTTGTTGACATGGCATAGGCCATTTGTGAGCATAGATTATTTTTAGGGCAGACCAAGTCTCGACCAACTACCGTGACGTAGTGTTGAGTCCCGAGGGGTGCTGCCAATGAGGCTGCGAGGCCAGCCAGAGCGTCAGCCTCTAAATTTTGTAGACGAGGTACATGTTCGATGAAGAACTTGGGGAAGATTGAAATGATGTTCAACGCAATCTCATGGTAAGGGACCAGATCTTCATGGCGAACTTCGTATTGCCCTCTGATCTGGTTAACGACGAGTTTTGACTCGCCGGAAGCCTCCAGATGATCTACCCCCAGCTGTTGTGCCAGCTGGAGTCCCATGATGAGCGTATTATACTCGGCAACATTGTTGGAGCACGACTTTGAAAGGGAGTAGGCACGCTGGACGACCAGCTGGTCGGAGAAGACTAAGACTACCCCCACTCCTGCGATGATTTGGCCTTTGGGGCCTGTTCTTGAAGCACCATCAAAAAACATCCGCCAGACGGAGCTTTCTTCGGTGACGTTTGATTCTTGGACCTCGTCCGGGATGTCTTCATAGAGTTTGGAGGACTCTAGGATGGGGTGCGCGGCTAAAAAGTCGGCTAAAGCTTGACCCTTGACAGCTTTTTGTGGGACGAACACCATATTGTACGGTGTCAACAGGATCGCCCAAGTAGCTAGCCGGGAGCTCAATGATCATGGCTTCATCATGAAGACTCTGAGTGGATTGACTCGAGGGATGACATAAATTGTCTGGCCCGAAACATAATGGCGAGTCTTCTGGATGGCGAACACCAAAGCCAAACACTCTTTTTCAACGGGGTTGTACCGGTATTTGGTCCCGATTAGTGTTCTACTGTGGTAGTAGATAGCTTGCTCATAGCCTGCATCGCTGTTCTGGGCCAGCAGAGCGCCGAGGAAATGATCCATGGCACGGACGTAGAGGAGAAATAGTTTTCCGGCGACGGGTGCTACCAGGACTGGCGGGCTCGTCTTGATATCATCGAAAGCTTTTTGGCATTCCTCTGTCCAGACGTAAGAGACTCCCTTCTTCATCAGCTGGGTGAAGGGTTGTCATTTTCCGGAAAGGTTTGCTATGAACCTCCAGATGTATGCCAGACGCCCTTGCAGGCCTCAAAGTTCTCGGAGGTTCTTCGGAGGGTCCATGTCAAGGATGGCTTTGGTCTTCTCGGAATCGACATGAATGCCTTTCATCGTGATAATGAAGCCTAATAACTTTCCGCTAGAAACCCCTAGGAAGGATTTAGCGGGGTTCATCTTGAGTTGACGCGCTCACATGAGATCGAAGACTGTCTTGAGGTCTTATAGGTGATCTCCTTTGAGACGGCTCTTGACTGCGATGTCATCAACATAGCATTCGACTGTCTTGCGAAGATGCTGACGGAAGATGGTGCTCATAGCTCGTTGGTATGTTGCACCAGCGTTCTTCAAGCCGAAGGGCATCACTGTGTAGCAGAAAACCCCTTTCGGAGTCCTGAATGACGTATGTTTTGCATCATCGGGAAACATCTTGATCTGGTTGTAGCCCGAATACCCGTCCATGAAAGACATGCGTTCGAAGCCACATGTGTTGTCGATCATCACGTCGGTGATTGGAAGCAGGAATTCGTCTTTCGGACAAGCGGCGTTGAGATCCCTGAAGTCGATACAGACTCGTATCTTCCTATTCTTCTTGGTGACAGGGACGACTTTGGCCACCCAATCCGGGTGTTGTTCTTCACGAATAAATCTGCTGGTCAGGAGTTTGTCTACTTCTTGATCGATAGTGTTCATGATGTCAGGACGAAAATGTCGTTGTTGTTGCTTTATAGGCTTGGCATCAGGTAAGATGTTAAGCCTGTGTATCGCGATCTGGGGATCAAGTCCCGACATATCTACGTAGCTCCAGGCGAAGACATCGATATATTCTTTAGCCAGCTGGATTAAAGATTCCCGATCTTCTCCTCTTAGGCTTCTGCTGATGAAGATGGTTTGGAAGAAGATCCATCCCCAAGGTCGATCTGCTCGACTTCGTCTTCGGTAGGGGGTTCGCGTAATTCAAAACGAGACTCCCACTGCTCTCCTAGGAGTTGAGCCCAGGATTCTTCTTCTAAGAATTCTGGCGCTTGGTCTTCGCCTTCATCTTCTTGAGATTGTGCAGATGTCATGTTGGCTGACAGCACTTTCTTGAAGACTGGTCCGATGCTGGTGTCGGAATCCCTAGTTGATGCTTCGGACGAATGAGAATGTTCTAATTCTTCTGCCTCTGAGCTTTCTGGAGTTGACGGTGGCGTGACATAGCCCACCCCCCATCGAGTTCGATGATAGTAGTCTTGCGGCTTTCCTTTAGGTGTTGGAAGCCGGAGAGGAAGACGTCGACCCTTGCCGTAGTTCAGGCCTTTGTTGCTTTTTAGATCGTACCCCATCTTTTGGATAAGGTACTTTGCCTTGTCCGCGTACCGATAGACTTGTATTCTGTCGGTATCTGGTTCTTGTTCGAGTGGCGGGAGGTCTTGATGACGCTCGACTTTGCCGAAGATGATGGATTCTTCGTCTCGATTCCGCGATGGGACTACAAAACAGACCCCTTGGGACGGGACTACTCGATTTACATGATGGACGATCGTTATTTGTGTTTGCAACGATCGTAGAGCGTTATCTAATGTATACATGGCATTCCAATATGGAAGACTAGAATAATTAAAAGATACTATATTATTGATGAAATACGAGATTTTATCTTGCGGGATTATATTATCCAGAGAGGGTACATCTACATCAGCAGAGATATATTCCCCTAGCTCTTCGTCTGTGAGTATTGGGGTTGGATCGGGAGAGTCCACCACAGCTTTGATCTTGGGGTCCGAGCGGGCTATGTGGGCCTTCTCCGACAGCTTGGATGAGACAGATGATTGCGACGGCTTTCCCTTAAGATGCACCTTCAAAGGTGCCTCAACTGCGCCTTCGGTAATTGGTGCCTTCCCCTGTAGTTTTGCCACAAGGGAAGCCGATGTTTGAGGCAGCCTTCCTTTGAGCCGTATCTTCAAGGGAGCTTCAGCTGGAGTTCTACCCGGAGCAGTTGGTGCTTTTCCAAGTAGCTTGATGCTCATGGGAGGCAATGTCTGAGGCGGCTTCCCTTTGAGTCGAATTTTTAAAGGAGCGTCAGGAATCATCTCTGGCTCCATGTCCGGCTCTGCTGTCGTTTCTGCTTCATCATCAGCATCATTGGCTTCCTCTTCGTCGAGCGACTTGTACAGGGTAGAATCCGTAAAGTAGGCTTCGACCCCCTTGAAAGGGTCAATGTCCGCAAACTCCGTCCGGATGATATCGTTGGTGGATACGTATTTCATATATTGGTGGAGTGTAGATGGCACCACCATGTACTCATACAGCCATAGCCGACCCAGGAGGAGGTTGTAGTTGACGTCGGCATCCACGACATAGCAAGTTACCTCGGTTCTGAGGTTACCAATATGACACTTCAGCCGTATTTTGCCCAGTGGCTCGCTTTTGCTAGCATTGAAGCTACTGATTGTTGCGTTGGAAGGCGTCAGTCGGTACATTGGGATCCCCAGTGTTGAGAGCAGCGTCTTCGGAATGATGCTGAGGGAAGACCCCGGATCGATCTGAATCCGCTTTACCTTGACGGAACCGATATACCCTATATAATACAGCGGCCTGTTGTGTCGGTTGTGCTTGAGCAGCATGTCTTGTTGGATGAAGGTTATGTTGGGGATAACTTCATCCGCACAATGACAGTGTGCACATGTAGTCGGAGTATCCTCAGGCTGCTTGACCTGGCTGATGAAGGACTCAGCATCCTTCAGGGCTTCACAGAGAGCTTCCAGAGTATCCTTGGAGAGACGAAGGAGCTCGAACAGAGACAGACGGGCAGGAGTACTGGCAAGTTGTGCCAGTATGTCGAAGTTGTGGGGCTTGGCTAGCCCCGAAGCATTCTTCTTTCGCAGAGGCCTGTCGAAACGAGCCTCTATATGCTTCTGATTATTTGCTGTTGGGGGCTTAGATGGGCCCTCTTCCTGGGCAGCAGGGATGGTGCAGGGAGGCACCACCTCGACGGCACCTTCGTCGGGTTGGGCGTTCTGATGTGAACGTGTATGTACAGGAAGCGCCTCTTCCGCAGAGGAAGAGACCATGCGACAAGACTTGATCTTCCTGCCCTTAGTTTTGGAGGCAGAGCGTACCTCCGGTTGAGTAACCTCAGAGACGAGGTCAGGATGAACCCACAAGACCTCTCCCCGGGATATGGTGAGTGGGATGAGTCCACTCACGTTGTCATAAGTAGGTGGTAAGTTAACCACCTCCATTGTCGCCTTCGGGATGGGAACGACGCCATCTTGTGTTGTAGTGGGCAACAAGGTGCCAAACTGTAGTGACACCAGGTTGGCCGAGACCGTTTTCTCCTCGTAGTCGATGGAGATGACATCCGCATTGATCATGCATTGGATGTAGTTTTTGAGGACGTAACAGTCCTTAGTTGGGTGTCCGACAAACCGATGGTAGTGACAGTACCTCGGATTGTCCACTTTCCCAACCTCGTCGGGATGCTTCGGGTCTGGCAACTTGATCTTGTCACCCTGCTTCAGTATCTCAAAGAGTTGCAGGGTGTCTTCATCGTTAAAAGAATAAACCTCCTTTGGCCTTGGTACAAGTGGAGGCTTCTGAGAAGGTGCTGACGCACCTTTGGAGGCATTGACAGTCACCGCCTGTTTCCCCTTCGTCTCTCCGCCGGGGTTGTTGGCTGCAGGCCGTTTTCCCTTGTCCTCAAAGGCAGGGAAACTAACTCCCAGAAGGCGAGCATTGGACGCCTTCTTTTCTGTTGCTTCGGCTTCGATGATCAAGGAACTCCAGTCGGGAGGAGGAGTGGAGTTGAGCCATAGTCTGACTGCAGGCAGCATGTTCATGCTACAGGAGGAGAGGAGTGCATATTCTGGCATGCCCGAGGACAGTCTGAAGCTGGCCTGACGGAAGCGTTCGATGAATGCTCGAACTGTTTCCTTCTCTTTCGGGCGTATCTCCATGAGGGACGCCATTGTCATGTCCTTTCCGCCATCGTAGAAACGGTCGAGGAAGAGAAGCGTCAAGTCGTCGAAGGAAGATATAGAGTTATCGGGAAGGTTGCAGTACCAGTCATACGCCACTCTTTTCAGTGCCCTGACAAATATGCTGGTGAGTAGTGCATCCTCCTTCGAAAGATGTCCCGTTTGGGACTAGAAGTACGTCAGATAGCGACGCGGAGAGTCCTTCCCATCGTATGGCGTCAATGTTTATGGTTTGTACTTAGGAGGATAAACCACTTTATTCCATTCGAGGGGATAGGTTTGGGGGATCCCCATCTTCTGGCGCTCCTCTTGTCTATTCTTGGACTCAAAGCGCTCGCGCAAGTCCCTGATCATCTCGACCACGTCTTTCGTAGAGCTGGGAGTCGGGGAAGGTGGTACCGCCTGGAGTTGAGCATTTAAGGGCTCCGACGTTCGAGGTGCTTCGCGGTGATCTGTATCTAAGGATACCCGTTGAAGGGGTACACTTGATTCTCCATTGGCCCATGGGTCAGGACCGGTAGAAGGTACCCTGGCCAAAGCTAACCGTATCTCAAACATTACTTGAGTCAGTGTTTGCATGGAGGCAGAGAGGGTTTTGAGTCCTCCCTCCAGCGTATCCATGCACTGGACGAGGTCTGCTGGCGGAACATCCGGCTCGGTATCTCCCCAGTCATGTATACTGTCATGACACGGCTGGAGTCGGATGGATCAGTTGAGGCTTCGCTTTTGGCCTCGCTCTCTTGTAGGGGAGTTTCCTCTCCTGGAGCTTTGTCCTGGCTATCCCCAGCTATGTTTTGGAGGACACCCTCATCTTCGGAAGAAGTATCCGCGAGGGCCTGATTACCCCCAGTTCTGTCTTGGAGGACTTCTTCATCTTCGAGACGCGGGTCCACAGGGGCCAGACTACCCCCAGCTATGTCCTGGAGGCTGACTTCGTCTCCAGGATGAAGATCCACCCCAGCTGTCCTCTGGAGGACATCTTCGTCTTCAGAAGGAGGATCAACAAGGGCTTGACTACCCCCAGCTTCCTCCAAGATCTTCTTTCTTCCCCCGCGTGCCTTCGAACACTCCAAAGGACGGGACAATTGTCTTGGTCTTCCTCGGCTGGCTCTTGGACGAGGACGAGGAATTGCCAGTCGCCCTTCGGACTGAGGAGGAGTTAGAGATTACGTTGCATGAAGCAACCTTTAGTTCTGGCTCCTCTTTTATCACCTTCTTTCCGAGGCGACGTCGGAGGGGTATTGATGATTACAGTCGCTGGAATACCGACTATCTTGGTGGCACCGCTGCCTTACAATAGCAGTTGATGGTGACTACAGCGCAGGTGTGTCCAGTGAGAGACGCATTATGCTTGTCAGTCAACTCTCCTGATCGGCGTTTGTGAGTGATCATGTTACGCAGATCGTTGGAGAAGAGTGCCACCTTTGCACCCTCATCAGGCGCATGGCAAGGCCAAGCGCCGATGTGGTTATGTGAATGTTGCGTCCCCTGATCCAACACCAAACAAGCGCTCGGATCAGTATTGGAAGAACAACATTTACAGTGATTTGAATGAACCTCAAACGCACAACCAGTGGAGACGCGGGAGTTCAAGACCACAGGGCTTGCCTTGCTCGACTTGGTTGCGAACGCAATAGATGCGCCCAAGTGAGACAAGAACTTTGAAGGTCGACCCATTTTCGGTACAGAAGCACCCGAGTCGACCGTATACAGCTTATTATCAGCAGCGCGCATGATTGTGAGCGCATGCTTCTGATTTGCTGTCGGTATAGCACGTTTGAGGCGCATGGCCTGTACTGTCTTAGACTTCTTCGTACCAGCCCGCTGGGGCACATAGTACTCAGAGTCCAAATTTTCCTCGCCACTACAACGAGTGAGTCTGTCAAAGACAGAGACTTTTAGTGGTGCATCAGAGGTGATGCACGGGGCATTAGCTGCGCCCCTGCTCCGTCGGCACATCTTCTTCGCCTGAGAGGGAGATGGCTGGGGAATGTGGTCAGCCGCACGTTTCTCCGAGGGATGTGCTGCACCGGTGGGCGCATATTGGTTGCTGAGGACGTCAGCAGGAAGGAAAGGCTGCATTGGTGCATCCCCTTTGGTGGTGGTGGCAGAGGCGTCGACCTTGCGCACCCAGACTCGACGAGTCTTCTTTGGCTTCGGCAGCCGCTTCGAAGGACTCGTACTGCCTTCAGAGATGAACTCCTCATACGCCTGTTGATTGAGGCGTACGACCAGCATTTTGTGGGAGGTGTCCACCTTCACGTCGTCGAATTACGACACAGATTTCTCGGTGGAGGAGAAAGACTTCCCCAGAAGAGTCGCCAGCTTTTTTGCCATTAAAATCTTTTGATTATAAATTTCAATACAAACAGAACAGTGTTACAATGTAGGACTTAGACGTAGTCCTAGGAGTATACTTTTGTTTATCTAGGTTCCTTGTGCCGATGGAGCGAGTGGTAATACGTTGACTCCGTTGACGATCTGACCAGTGTTCTCGATTCTCTGAAGGTCTGGATTACTCTGGGTGCTGGAGCTTGCTGAGAGGAGGAAGACGTTGAGTGTCTGTATCTGCCTCTTTATGTATGCTTGCAGGTCTGCCTCTGTATATGTATGTCGGTGCTTGTATGATGTGTGTAGATCTCTGTCTGTGTGTGTGTCAGAAGGAGATGATCTCTCTATTTATAGCTTTGCAGGCTGGCTGCTCATGCGCATATGTAGGATGCGCCTATACGCGGGGACGCCATGTGGTGATTGCTTATGGAGGCGCATAGACGATGGGCTCTGATTGAGGAGTTGAACCCTTCTTGTTGCTGTCGTGGGCTGCGGCAGAGCTGACACGTAGCAATGGAGAGGATCTTTCAGTTGCTGAGATCTTGGGTGATTAGCACCCCTTCAAAGGCTGAATCAAGTCAAAGGACGTGTGTCGTAGGTCCAAGCCTCGAAGATCTCAGATTTGATGGGAAGTGATTCTGATAGGATGCGCCTGGGATTGGACGCATGAGGAGACTTTGGCTCGTAACCTTTAGGAGTCACGAACCAGTTGGGGCACATGGCTTTTGAGGCGTATGCGGGGCTTCAGTAGTGACTTTACTTCTGTCTTTAGGGATCAGAGAAAAGTCTAAGGCGCATGGCTTTTGAGGCGCACGCAGAGATTTGGGCGTATGGCTGCGAAGGCGCATGCGAAATGGTTGGGCAGCCACGTGGCTGTTTGCCATTGATTGTAAAAGAACAGAACAATTATCGGAGGACTGAACTTAGACTCACAATACAAACTCGCTCGTACAAAGAAAGCCTAGGGACGAAAACCTAGGTACAGCAGACTAAGTACGATTGTTTATTTTTGATTCTGGGAGGTGACGATAGAGGCTCGGGAAAGCGACGGCCGCTCTGCCTTACTCCTTGGACGATCAGTATGTAGCCTTGGCTCGGGGAAGATCTGCTTGGCGTTGACGAAGAAACGCTCTTCTTGCTCTCCTCGGATTGCTCTCCTGACTTCTCTCTCTCTGTGATTATCAAGAAGAAAGGGGGAGCTCTCTCTGTGTAGATCTCTCTCTTCTTCTTTTGTTGCCGACCTCTCCTCTCTCTTTTTTTTCAAGGGAATGATGCTGGCTATTTATAAGAGTGGGGGGGTGATCATTAGGGTTTGCTAATGATTATCTGTTTGGAATGTCGGCGCTCCTTCATTCTATCTGAACCCTTGATCCTGATTATAGTGAATCTCGGCCATTAATGCGGATAGCATCGTATCTCATGAGCAATTAATGCTAGCTGTTTTAAATCCTCGTGATTGATTATGCCAATGTCTGATTGCTCGCCACGTGTCCCATTAGCTTGATGATAAATGATATGCCCTGATCTCAGTAATTATGACGATGATGTCAAATATATTTGTTGAGATTCGGTTAAATCTCTTATTGATCCCATGCCACGTGTCTTAATTGTGAGTCCTATCAGAGCCGCATAGGATTGACTATCCTCGATCCACAGAGAGATACTCTTTGTGAGCCGCATAGGACGATGCTTCATCGAGCCGCATATGCGTAATCCTTGTGAGCCGCATGAGCTGGTATTGTATTGGGCCGCAGGGAATGTGTTCCCAGGGAGCAGCCGCATGGGCTAGCCTTGTATCGAACCGCATGGAACGGGTTCTCAGGGAGCCGCATATGACTGATTGCCACGTGGCAATCTGGGACTTCTGACGGATTTGGTCAGAGATTTTCTTCTTTTCCCGAGGAGTCAGTCATTATGGCAAGGCCATTATGAAACTTTATGTCAGGGCCGCCACAGTGAATCGTGCTGGAGCAATAAATGAGGCCACTACTCAAACGACCAGCTGTAGGGAAGGATCACACATGGCGTCCATCGAGCCGCATATGCCTTGCTGAACCGCATACGCTCCCGAGCCGCATGCGATTGAGAGTCTTCTTTGAACCGCATAGGGCCGCTCCTGTGTGAGCCGCATAAGCTTTTTACTCAGAGCCGCATGGATCATTATTCTAATATTTTCCATGCTTCTACAGGACCCCCTTCAAAGTTTTCAATTTGTAAAAATTGGAATACTTTGAACAAGAAGCATGGCCCTGTTCATGCCGCATAGGATTTTTCTGTCTGCCTGAGCTTCCTAGCCGCATAAGTGCCTTAGCCGCATGAATTCATCTGGCCGCATAAACTGGTTGCCACGTGTCCTGAACACGTGTGCAAATCTTCATTAAGTGCCTTTGATTTGATTTAACGCCGCCTTTTGGGGGAGGATCCCAAGAGTCGGTTTTGCCTTGACCGAAGCGTTTTGCCTTTATTCTTTGGGGGCGGCGCGTAATCCGAGGCATACTCCGAGACGTCTGTTCGTTTCGTGAGTCTCTTTTGCCTATAAATAGGAGTCTTTAAGCCTCTTGGGGCTTTTCTTTACCTTCTCTCTTTGCTCTGATTCTCTATTTGCTGTCTTTGCTCTTCGTCTTTTAGCAACCGACAATGGCTCCCAAGAAGGCTGCAGCATCGAAGACCGCCTCATCTTCTGCAGCAGTGAAGGGCAAGAAAGTCGCGTCTTCATCGACTGCGGCGGCGAACATGGCGGCTCCTCCGTTGACTGACGTACCCGCTTTTCACCCCGACGTCCACCCGCCTATCGCTGGTAAGGGTCCCTTAATATGAACTGCCATGGCTACGCCGCATATTTTATGCGCAAGCCTATATTCTAAAGCACACTGTGTGTCCGACTCATGCCTGGGCCGCATGGGGTATGACCCAGGTTTGAGCCGCATGGAAGTGGTTGCGTAACTACTTCTTTAACAGGGCCGCATAGGCTCATCCTCGCTGGACTGCATAAGCTCATCCTTGCAGGGCCGCATAAACGTTTTCGAGCCGAACATACTCCTTTCGGACCGCATAAGTTCCTCCGTACTGAGTCGCATGAGTTCCCTTTGAACGGAACCGCATGAGTTTATTCGTACTGGACTGCATGGGCTCTTTCCAACTGAGCCGCATAGGCTCATTTGAACTGACCTGTATAAACCGAGCCGCACCTATGCTGAGCCGCATAAGCATCATGTGTTTTTGTCGTTTCAGCTATCATTTTGACCTTGTTTCTTTTACCTTTCTTCAGTGACTCTCCCCGTGAATCCTGCTGGGGAACTTATGGTAGGCTCACGTCAGTTTGCCTCGGGCGTTCATCGGGACGACTTAGTTCGTCAAGTGTCCGAACAGCTACTTGTTGATGAACCTTTGGAGCGACTAAATGCTATCAGGGTTCAATCCTTTCAGTTCCTTGTTGATATGATAAGCTCTGGGCAGTCTGACGGAAAGTATCTGAAACTGGTCTTCCTCTTTGGGGATGCGTTGGTTGTAGAAAACTCCCGAGTGTTGGATGTTTCGGAGAGTTGGGATTTTGACCTGGACGGGATGCCGATTCACATCCCTATTATGAAGCGCCATTTCCCTTTTGAGTGGTTCAATATGATCGTTCTGGATAGGCAGATGCCGGACACCCTCACTCCAACCAGACCGGGGATGTTTGTTGGTAATATCCGTTATAACAGAGCCACTGGGTCAGTGCGCGCAGTCAAAGATCCGGCCAGTCGGTCCGTGATGGGGTTAGTTCCAGGTACCTTCATCAACCCCCCTGGTCCTAATTTTTCATTCTTCCAGGCTGATACCTTCCTGAGTCAGCTTGCTCGCAAAGGGTCCTATCCTATTGGTAGGTTTGTCCTGCCAAGCTGGGTACACCCCATTCCTCCGTGGGCTAATCTGTCCTTATGGATCCTACGAAAGTATGAAGAGTTTTTGTGGGGAGTCAACCTTTATGAAGCTATACGTGGTACCAGCCACGGGTTGCCCGTTAATAAGCCACTGTTCATGGCCCTTTTGGAGATGTACAATCATCGAACGAGGACCTTTTTTACCCCTATTGGAGAATTAGGGCTCGCTCTTCACGAGATGTATGCTGTCTCCAAGCTCCCCTGGGGGGATTTACCCTTCGAAGTGTATACGCCGACGAATGAGGAGCTCCAAGATTTGGATCAGCGATTCCCCGATTTCGTCACTGTGTATCAAGAATTATTATGCCATCATAGCACCTGTCACCGGACGACTATCCAGAAAAATGATAGCTCGGAGGGGGACTCTCCCCATACTAAATCTTGGGTTGCATACCTTTTCAAATTTAGCGCGGCTGGCCGGGTTACTTTCCGAGATCGTTTAACTCCTAAAGAAGTGGAGGTCTTGATGTCGACTGCCAGGAGGTCGAAGTCTCAAAGTGATAGGTTCGGGAGCCGGATTGACTCCTTTAGCTACTTTCGTTATGGTACTCGGCGGTTGTCAGAGAAGGCACTCTTGGCCGGATTTTTAATGGTGTGGCTGCGCAATTGCGTGGTCTCAGGAGGGGCAGGCTCTATTGAGAGGATCAGTCGCCACTTCATTCTTCCTGCCGTGAAGTTGGCCTTTGGGGTCAGGCTAGCCCTCCTTCCTGCCATGGTGTGCAGTATTCAACATGGTCTTCGCGCCTTCTCGTCCAAGGTCATTGCTCGTGACGTGGCAATAGATTTTGAACGTGTAGAATTGCCTTACCATTACTTGCTGGGATGGCTATTGCTGCATTATCAATCCTTGAAGAGACCCGGGACGGGAGATGGCGTTACAGGTGATGACGCATTTCTTTTCAAGTATCACCACCAGCCTTGGGAATGTAGTACCATGCCGGCGTGTCGGAGGATGCTGGCGAGGATGGATGGGTACAATTTCTTCGTATCCGTTCCTCGTTTCACTGATCAAGAGGTGAAGAGTGTTCATGTTGATGGGGTCGGCCCTCCTCATTTCTTGCCTGAAAAAATGCGTTTCTGGCTGCGCAATATTCGTCCGGCGCATCTAGTTTACCGGAATCGCACCACTGTGTATTTGGAGCCCTACTTGCCTAGTAGGTTTGTCCGTCAATTTGGGTATAGTCAGCTATTCCTCGGGCGCCCCAGTTCTCACCTGGGATTTGAAGGCAGCATTCTTGATGGTATCAGAGCATGGAGCTACTATGACACCTGTCATACTCGGACTAGCTTCTTGGTCCCTACCGCAAATGTGATGGATGAAATCCTGCATATGGAGGCCCTGTATCATGTCACGGCGAATCCTCCTCCCCTCGATTTTGACTTGAGGACTAGCTTCATTGTGGGCACTCGCCTAGCGGAGAAGGCTATGACGTCGAGAGCAAAGAAGAAAAGGACGAATAGGGTTCCTTCGCCCGATTCCGAATCCTTCGACACAATTGAGGAAGATAATGAGCGGGACGGCGAAGACTCATTTTCTTCGGGTGATGGGATAATGGCGTGTCAGCCTCCCGTTATGGCGGCTGAGATGGCGACGGAACAACCGTCGGCCGTAGTTGACGAAGCAGTGGACCCGTTACCGTCTACGTCGGAGGAGGTACGGGTAGATCTATCGCCCGCCATGCCTGGTCCTTCGCGTAAGCGAGGCAGGCATGAGCCTACCGGCGGAGAGGTAACTTTTTCTGTAAAGAGAGCGGCTGTCGGTCCCCGTAGGCTGCTTATTACGGAGAAGGGTGAGGGTGTAAACGATGTTCCGGAGGTAAGTCCAAGTCGGAGTTATATCTTTGTTGTAGCTTTATTTCCTTTCGGGGATATGACTTGATCATTTTTTCTTTGTAGGCGTCTGACGAACCAGGCTCTCCTGAACCATCTGCTGCCTCAGTAGTTGATCCGGCCCTTGCCGCTTTGATTAGCGACACGTGTGCCGCGGTCCTCTCTGCGGGGGCTCTCTCAGCGGCGACTAAGGACTCCCAAGCTGCTGAGGCCCCAGCCCAGGGTGACGAGATTTCTGAATTTCAACGAGATGACGCCATCCTCGGTGCATCCCCTCCCGAGGATACAAGGGCAGATGAGTCTTTTATTCCTGACTCGGAGGCTGTTGGTGAAGAGGTTGTGATGGCTGTAGGCGAACCTCAGCCTCCACATTCCTCCACTGGTAAGCTGAGCCACATATTGACCACCGAGGGGGCTTATTGCTCTATCAGCATGTCCTTCGAGTCAAGTCGATTCATGGTTGCCTTGGCCGTCCAGGTCCTGACCCTTTATCTCCTGCCGCTGATGTTCTTGGGGAAGGCCTGGTCTACCGTGATCAGAGGGAAGGGAGTGTTTCCTCCCCTTCGTCATCGCATGTTGAGGGACATCCTGCCAGCTCTGGGCAGATGGGGATGGAGTTGGTGCTGGCCCCGGCCTCGTCTTCGGCTGCTTATACGGCTCCGGAGATTGACTTCTCGACCCTGCCGAGCATCCAAATTCTGCGGGCCGCTGAAGAGGAATTGGCCGATGTTCAAGCGTCCTTCCGTGCGGAGTTGGTTTCTCTTGTGGCAGGAGTGGCAGATTCCGTCACGTCTTCTTCCGTGCTACCAGCCACACTCCCGTTGACACCGGTTTCCTCGGAGGCTCTGGACGAGGTGACGCAGGATGTGGTTGACAGCTTCTATCGCCACTTAGGGAGGGGTGTAAACACTGCCATGGAACGGGGGGTCCCTTTTTCTCTGTCTCTACGGGGAGCTCGGGGCCAAATTGACACTCTGAAGGGTCTTCCTGGCGGGCTGGGGTTAGCAGCGCTCCTGGAGCCTAAGTTGACAGAGGCTGATCAGCTTGTAACCCAACTGCTGGCAGTGCGGCAGGCTGGCTTGCCCGCCGCGACTGAACGGGAGCGGAGCTTCCTGGTCGCTGCTAGGGACAGGATTAAGCTCGCTCGGGAAACTGCCGGACCGGCTGTGCAGGAGGACCTTGACAAGTTCTCCGTCTCTTATGACCGACTAGGTCGTCGGAGTCAGGCTTGTAGAGCCCGGGAAGAATCTGCCTCTCGTGGAGTAGCTGATACGAAGGAGCGGATTCTCGCACTCCAGAAGGAGTTGGCCTTCTTAGAGTCAGAGCGGGAGGCTGCTCGTGTAGAACAAGAGTTGATTGCTCGAGAGGCCGAGAGGATTTCCCGATCCTCTGTCAACCTGGAGCGGGCCTTCAAGAAGTTTGAGGACAACTGGCGAGCCCATGCTCATCTGGAGGATACGGCGGTGTTGAATCAGGAAGCGGAGCGCCGAGCCAGACAGAAGCTTGAGCGGTCGGTTGCCTTGATAAAGGACCGTCTTACGGCATTATGTGTTCCAGAGCAGTGATCGGCCTTCTGTCTTCTTCTTCTTCTCTCTTTCTCTCTTCTTTTTTTTTCTTTTTTAATTTTTGCAAGGGGGTGTGATCCCTGCTGATGTAGCCCTTTGATTTTTGAATAAATGAGCATGTTTCAACTCATCTTTTCTTTCTTGCACTTGGGTGTTTATGGAATTTGGACTTGCTGGGGGATTTATTTGTGGACCTGTTATCATAGGCGTACCTTAGTTTTAGATACGGATAACAGTTTAGATAGGATGTCCGGGACAGGCACGGCAAAGTGGTCATGGATGTTCTCGGTACTGGGGGAAGGAATGCCGTGGAGCAGCTGGGCTCCCGGGGCATGGTAAGATGGTGGATTTATGCTAAGAAGCTTAGCGAATGAATATTTGTGGACCTATTACCCTTGGCGTACCCTAGTTCAGGATGCGGATAATGGGGTGAAAGGGAACCGATCACATTTGCTCAGAGGTTATGATGACATGGCAAACATGAAGGTTGTATCATGAAATCTTCCTGCTCAGCGGTAATGAGAACATGGCAGGAGAGACTTTACGGAAGCTATTTGTGGTCAACAGAGGACATTTGTGGACCTATTATCCTTGTCGTACTCTGGTTGTGGGTACAGATAATAGGTTAAAAGAGGACCGACACACTTGCTCAGAGGTAATGTGGACATGGCAAATATAACGATTTCTTCGACGGAGCCTTCCCACTCAGAGGTAGTGAGGACATGGCAGGAGTGGGCTCAATGAAGATTGGGTACATAGAACGACTCAGAGGTAGGAGAACGTGGAAGTTCTATGCGAGGGGGCGGTTTGTTTTTGGTAGAAGTGAAGACGACTCAGAGGTAATGAGGACATGGTCGTTTCGGAAATTGGTGGATCGACTACCCTTTTTGTGCACTGGGAGTGCGGGTAGTGAATCCTGAGGGAGGATCTCTGCCAGGAAGAAAGTTCAGAGGTATAATCATACTTGACTTACTATCTGAAAGAGTGATCGGAATGTAAGTTCAGAGGCACCAGCTGGTACATAACTTGGTAATTTGGACTATTGAGGGAGTGGGAGTTCAGCGGCACCAGCGGGTGCATGGCTCGATAATCTGAAATAGGGTAGATGAGAGTTCAGTGGTACTAAAGGGGTACATGACTTGATAATCTAGAGAATGATGGATGAGAGTTCAGTGGTACTAAAGGGGTACATGACTCGATAATCTGGAGAATGATGGATGAGAGTTCAGTGGTACTAAAGGGGTACATGACTCGATAATCTGGAGAATGATGGATGAGAGTTCAGTGGTACTAAAGGAGTACATGACTCGATAATCTAGAGAATGATGTTCAAACATAGTATTTCTTCAGGAACTTGCCGTTGACGGGCAACATGAGCAAGTCTCCGTTCTGCTTAGCGAGGCGGTAGGCGCCGTTGGAGAACACGGTCTCGATAACAAATGGACCTTCCCATTTTGGCTGGAACTTACCGGTGGTCTTGTGAGTCGTGACCATCGGCCTCCGGACTGCCAGAACAAGATCACCCACTTGGAATGTTCTAATTTTAACTTTCTTGTTGAAGGCTCCGGAGATGCGTGCTTGGTATAGCTCGATCCTTTGCTGAGCTAGGTGGCGCTTTTCATCTAAAGCCTCCAACTCTTGTAGTCGTCGTCGGTAGTTATCATCCGTCGTCAATTGATAAGTGAGGGCGACGCGGAGTGAGGGGATCTGAGTCTCCAAAGGGAGGACTGCCTCGCTCCCGTACACCAGAGAGAATGGTGTATCCCCGGTGGCTGTTCGAACCGTGGTGCGATAAGCCCATAAGCACTCGCCGAGCTTCTCGTTCCAGTCGCGTTTGTTGGAGGAGACGAACTTCTTGAGGAGCTTGATGATTGTTCTGCCAACCCGTTTGCTGCCTGGTTGTATGGTGTCGAAGCGACATTTTGAATGCGGTGCTTATCGCAGAATCGGTAGAATGCATGGCTTATAAACTGTGGACCATTATCATGGATGATTCTTCGTGGTAGTCCGAAGCGGTAGATAACGTGATGCTTAAGGAAGCTGATCACGTTTGAAGTTTTAACTTCTGCGAGTGGGACAGCTTCCGCCCATTTGGAGAAATAATCAGTGATCGCAAGTATGAAGCGATGTCCTCGGGAGGAAGGTGAGGTGATTGGACCAATGATATCCATTTCCCATGCTTCGAATGGCCAGGACGCTACTGTCGGATGTAGAAATTCGGATGGTCGGTGAATGAAGTCTGCGTGGACTTGGCAGGCCTTGCATTTTCTGGCATAATCTATCGCATCTGCCACCATCGTGGGCCAGTAGTAGCCCATCCGGCGAAGGCGGTCCTGTAGCTTAGGGCCGGGCTGATGGGCCCTGCAGACACCGTCATGAGCCTCTCGTATGGCTTCTTTGGCTTCTGCGTTCGACAAGCACCGAAGTAGTAATCCGTCGTAGGAGCGGCGATATAGCATTTTCGTCTCTGTATCGTAGAAGAACCTGAGAGAACGTCGTCTGATAGAAGTAGCCTCCTTCGGGTTCTCAGGCAGGATGTCGTAGACCACGAAGTCTATGAATGGTTGTCTCCAGTCTGGCGCTTCGTCGATCATCTGAGCAGAATAACTCGCCAGGGCTTGAACGTTGTTCTTGGGGCAGACCAGCTCATGGCCGATTACATCGACCGAATGATGAGAGTGAATTGGCACTGCTAGGGAAGCAGCCAGGCCTGCTAGGGCATCAGCTTCAATATTTTGGAGTCTGGGGATGTGCTCGATGAAGAATCCCTCGAATGATGAGATAATGTTGATCGCAATTTGATGGTAGGGGATCATGTCTTCATGGCGAACCTCGTATGAGCCCCTGATCTGATTGACGATTAGTTGGGAGTCGCCGTATGCTTCAAGGTATTCTACCTCCAGCTCTTTTGCAAGTTGGAGGCCAATGACCAGAGCGTTATATTCGGCCACATTGTTGGAGCAGGGTTCCGTGAGGGTGTAGGCGCGATTGATCACCAGCCCAGTAGGAGAAATTAATACCACTCCGACCCCGACGACGATGTTTCCCTTGGGTCCGGTCCTTGAGGCGCCATCGAAGAACATTCGCCATATGTTATCGTGGGTGGCTGTATTCGAATCGGCGACCTCGTCTGGGATTTCTTCATAGATTCTGGATGACTCCGATCCTGGGTGGGCTGCAAAAAAGTCTGCTAGGGCCTGACCCTTAACAGCCTTTTGCGGGACGAAGATCATATGATAGGGGGACAGTAATACTGCCCATGTGGCGAGGCGAGAGCTGAGGGCCCCTGGTTTAGTCATGAGGACTCTGAGGGGGTTGACTCGCGAGATCACATGTATGGTTTGTCCTGTGACATAGTGCCGCGTCTTTTGAATAGCGAATACCAGGGCGAGACACTCCTTCTCTACGGCGGTGTATCGATGTTCTGGCCCGATCATCATCCGACTGAGATAATATATGGCCTGCTCGTGGCCTGCGTCGTTGTTTTGTGCCAGCAGGGCACCGAGGGAGTGTTCCATTGCTCGTACATAGAACAGAAATAGTTTTCCAGGAACCGGGGCCACCAGGACTGGAGGATTTGATAAATATTCTTTGATGTCATCGAAAGCGTGCTGACATTCCTCGTCCCATACGAATGAGACTCCCTTCTTCATGAGGTGGGTGAACGGTCGGCATCGCCCGGAGAGGTTGGAAATGAACCTCCTGATATAAGCTAGCCTCCCTTGGAGGCCTCTAAGTTCACGGAGATTTTTCGGGGGACCCATCTCCATGATTGCCTTCGTCTTCTCAGGGTCTACATGGATGCCCCGTGCCGTGATGATGAAGCCTAAGAATTTTCCGCTGGATACACCCAAGAATGATTTCGTAGGGTTCATCTTCAGGTTGTGGGCTCTCATCAGGTCGAATACCGTTCTCAGGTCTTGCAGATGATCTTCCTTATGGCGACTCTTGACGGCGATGTCGTCGACATAGCATTCTACTATTTTGCGTAAATGTTCTCGAAAAATGATACTCATGGCCCGCTGATATGTAGCGCCAGCATTCTTCAAACCGAATGGCATGACTGTGTAGCAGTATGTACCAATCGGCGTTCGGAATGATGTGTGCTTTTCGTCGTCAGGAGACATATTGATTTGGTTATACCCCGAGAATCCATCCATGAATGACATACGTTCGAAGCCGCATGTGTTGTCGATCATGATGTCTGTGATAGGAAGGGGAAATTCATCTTTGGGGCATGCCTCGTTCAGGTTGCGGAAGTCGATGCAGATTCGAATCTTCCCATTCTTCTTGAGGACGGGTACTATGTTGGCGACCCAATCAGGATGTTGCTCTTCACGAATGAAACCGCTAGCTATTAACTTGTTGACTTCAGTTTCGATCGCGTCCATGACACCTGGGCGGAAGCGTCGTTGTTGCTGCTTGACTGGCTTTGCATCTGGCCGTATATTGAGTTTGTGGAGAGCGATGTCAGGATTTAACCCCGGCATGTCTTCATAGCTCCAGGCAAACACATCAATGTATTCTCTGACGAGTACTAACAGCGATTCTCGTTCTTCGTCAGTTAGGCTTTTACTGATAAAGATCGGTTTTGGAGAAGATTCGCTGCCGAGATCCACTTGTATGACCTCATCTTCGGTAGGAGGTTCTCTCAGTTCGAACCGCTTTTCCCATTGTGCGTCTAATTGCTGGGCCCATGGTTCTAGCTCAAGGATATCGAGGATGTCTTCGTCTTCCTCGTAAGCGTCGGTGAATGCCATGTTGACTGACATGACTTGTCTGAACACATCTCCGATGCTGGTATCTGAGTCGGAAGTTGGTGATCCGGTTGAATGTGACTGCCAGTCGCATTCTTCATCTGAGCTTTCAGGGGTCGTAATAGGCGTTACATATCCTAAACCGCATCGGGTTTTGTTATAGTAGTTCCGTGGTTTGCCCGCCAGGGCTGGCGTCTTCAAAGGTAATCGTCGTCCAGTGCCGTAGTTCAGTCCTGGCGTTGTCTCTAGATCATACCCCTGTTTCTGCATGAGATATTTGGATTGAGGGCGATAGAGATACAGAGGCAGTCTTCCGGCATCTGACCCGAAGTCGACTTCTTCCATAGCGGGGGGATGTGGGTTGTTCGTCCGGCCGAAGATGATCGGGTGGTCCCCTCCCTTGACTATTCGGTAAGTGTCTTCTGCTGGAGTAAGTCGGATGGCGGTGTACACGTTCGTCACCTGTGTATGTAGGTGAGTGCCTATACCGTGTTCCATAGCATACATTGTACATAGCTTATTGAGCTCGGTGTAGTTCAAAGATAACCCTTTATTGATGAAGTAAGGTATCTTTTCTAGAGGGATTACATCATCTGCGGAAGGGGTATCTGAGTGGGCAGCCACATACTTGGCCAATTCTGGTTCTTCTTCGGCCATCCCCTGTATAAATGAAGACTGAGAGGATGACCTAGTCAGCTTGATCTTCAGAGGCTCAACTGGTGGAGCAGATCGTGGAGTTGTTGGTAAACTAGCAACCCCCAGTTTGGTACTTGATGTGGAGCGAGGAGTGGCTGGTTCGCGAGAAGTTTCAGACCTTGTATCGGGATGATGACCTTTCTTGGGAAGGCGTATTGTCAGCGGTCTGTCGGAGGGATTGGGCTTCTCCGTTTGGAGCTGACCGACTCTCGGTAGTCTGATGGTAACTGGCCCTGTTATGGGTCTCGGCGCTTGGCCGGACCTTGGCAGCCGGATTCTCATCTGTTCTTCTTGTGTGGAGAGACTGATTGCGTCCTTACGTAGAGTGGCAGTAAGGGGTGCGAAATTGCCCGGTTTGCGAGCCTGAAGGTGGATCATTAGAGGTTCTTCTGATCCTGTAGCCGTCTTGTTGTGAGCTTGCACTTCCTCTTCGACCAGATGCTTCTTTGATTTTTCGTACAGACGGAAGTCTGAGTAATAAGATTCGACCCCCTTGAAGGGATCGATATCGGCAAACTCTGTCCTCACGAAGCTGTGCTTATCGATATATTTGAAGCACTGGTGTAGCATGGAAGGTACGATCATGTAATCATGTATCCAAGGCCGCCCCAGAAGGATATTGTCAGAAGTGTCGGAATCTATGACATAACAAGTGACTTCTGATTGGAGATCGCCGATCTGACACTTCAAACGGATCTTCCCTATTGGGTAGCTCCTGCCCGAATTGAAACCGCTAATGGCGGTGCTTGTAGGTGTCAGGCGATGCATCAGAATGCGAAGATGATGTAGCAGACCCTTCGGAATGATGCTTATAGAGGACCCAGGATCAATGTGCATTCGGTCCACCTTTACGTCGCCGATGTAACCAGTGTAGTATAACGGGCGATCATGCAGGTTAGTTTTGATGAGCATATCTTGCGGAGAGAAGACGATATTGGGCATTGCTCCCGTACACGCACTATCTTGGAGCTCTGCAGGTTGGTTATCTCCCGTGAGGTTGACCTGAGCCAAGTATGCGTCGGCATTTTGGAGCGCCTCACTTAAAGCCGTACGGACATCCTTTGAGAGCCTGAGGAGTTCATATAAGGACAATTTGGCCGGGGTGTTAGCTAATTGCGCTAAGATGTCGAAGTTGTAGGGCCTCTCCAGCCCCTGAGGTGTCTCCTTCCGGAGGGACTTGTCGAAGCGAGTCTCCTTCGGCCTAGGCTTGTCGGTCGTCGAAGGCTGAGCTGGTCCCGGAGCATCATTGGTAGTGGGCGGATGATCATCAGTCGCGCTTTCGGTCACCGGTTGGGCTTGTGTTCCGGATCGAGTAGTGATGGCCGAGACTTCCTCTTCTTCCGTCGAGGCAGTACGGCAGTATCTGACTTTTTCACTTTTCCTTTTAGAAGGTGGAGAGGGCTGAGTTACCTCGTGGACTAGGTCCGGATGGACCCACATGATTTCCTCTCGTGATGTGGTGAGGGATATTAGACCAGCGGCTTGACCGCGAGCAGGCGACAGATTAGCAATCTCCATTGTTGCCAGAGGGATGGGTATAACCCCGTCCTGAGTCTCTGTTAGCGGGAAACTGCCGAATTGTACGGACACCATGTTGGCTGCCACGGTTACCTTTTCGAAATCGATGGCCAGGGCGTTCGAATCGATGAGGTTTTGGATATACCGTTTCAGTTGGTAGCAGTCGTGTGTAGCATGGTGGATGTAGCGATGGTAATGGCAGAACTTTGGGTTCTCCAGATCAGCCGGCCGAGGCTCCCGTCTTGGTGGAGGAAGCTGAATCCTATCTTCTTGTATAAGCATGTCCAAGATAGGCTTGACGTGGCCGTCTTCAAAGGAATAAGTGATTTGAGGCCATTGTTTGTCTGCTGGCCGTGGCTCGGGCTTCTGGGCTGTATCGGTCACCATAGCCTGCTTACCTTTGTTGTCCCGGTTGTTGGAGGGGCTACCCCCATTGTCGTTGCTGGTGTTGGGACGCTTGCTCTTGTTCTCTCCCTCCGAGATATGCAACCCTAGTTGGCGAGCCTTCTTCAATCGTTCTTCAGCACTTGTAGCACTGATGATAAAAGCCTTCCAATCCTTAAACTGACTTTCGCCCATCCAGAGACTAATTGTTGGAAGTAGTCTCTTTTGGCAAATTTCAATCAAAGAAGAGTCCGGGTTGCCAGATGGTAACTTCATTGCGGTTTGACGAAACCGCTCAATGTAATTTCTCGTCAGTTCTTTCTCTCCTTGAACGACGTCCATGAGGGTAGACATCATCACGTCCTGTCCTACCTCATAGAACCTCTCCAAGAACAAGCGTTTGAAGCCAGCGAAGGAGTGGATGCAATTGTCTGGCAGGTTGCGGTACCAATCGAAGGCGACTCCTTCCAGTGCCCCAATGAATAACCGCGTGAGGATAGCGTCATCATGGGGCAGATGGTCGGTAGTGACCTCAAAGTAAGTGATGTATCGACTTGCTGAAGTCTTGCCATCATATGGGTTGATATTGAACGACTTATATCTTGGCGGAAAGGGAACATCCCTCCATTCAGCAGGATATGGTTGCCGTATTCTGAGGTCTTGAGAATTTTTTCGGGCGTGGAACATTGCTCGGAGCTCCTGAACCTCTCTTCTTACTTCTCGGGCCTCATCTGTCGTGGTAGGGGCCGTTATCTCGAGAGGATTATTGCCCTGGTTTGGTGCCACCGAATTTGAATCTACGTTGATTGCGGGACCCGTGCTTGTCTGGCCAGGTGTCACTCCCTGCAGAGTAGGAAGTATCGCTTTGATCTCGTCTCAGACTTGACCAAGGCATGCAATATGGCCTCCAACGTGTCGATGCGCTGGCGATCGCTGGAACCGCCTTGATTGCTGTCTGTCATGAATACCGTCTTCACATGAGGAGTGACAGAGGGAGTGGTGGAGGATGTACCCTCCGAGTCGTACCCATGCGTCGAGAAATCATCTGGATATGTGGGGATGTTCTCTTCAGGTTCGGACTCGGAAGGAACACTACCCCCAGCTTCGGAGCTTGCTTCATCTCGAGAATCATGGACGTCCTCGGGGACATCAGCATCTGTTGTACCCGATGGGAGGGTTGTTTCTCGGGGTTCGTCTTCTTGAAACGTTGGATTATTGTGGACGTTCGGAGGAGTACTACCCCCAGCTCCTACGACCCCCAGGGTCGGGGACGATGAGTCTCCTGTTGCAGCAGATTTCGTCTTCGAACGGGTGTGTTGGTATACTCCGGTGGAGGGCAACCGTTTAGCCGATATTTTCTTAGCTGTAGTGGCTGATATCTTTGGACTGGAGATGCTTGTCTTCTTCCCTCTCCCCTCGGCGGGGACCTTCTGAGCGGAATTGCAGGAGACAACAGGAGGTGCCTCATCTTCTGAGTTCGGGTGTTGTAGTCTGTGGAAGACGGACAGACGATCTTCCGCCACTGCCGCATTGTTGCAGCAGCAGTTGACGATGATCTGGGTGCAGTGACGTCCATGTGAGGATTCTTTGCACGCCGAGGCCCCTTCTCTTTTCTTGTGTTTGTGGAGGATCGCCTCACGCAGGTCAGAGGAACCACTTTGTCCGTTCGCCGCCGGGGATTGGACTTGAGCGGTTCTGTACAACTTTCCATCAGAGGCCCGTGTGATAATCAGCGGGACGCCCTGATAGTCAGAGGTTGGGGCAGCTGTCTGGGCTTGATGAGCCCGCGCTGCCCTAGACTTCTTCTTTCTAGCATTCGTGGGTGCATAATAGGAAGAGTCCAAGTTGAACATCACAGAGTCTGGCTTATCATCCAGAGAGTCATCAAGGTTCGGACCGTACGAGAGACGGTCGAAAACTGATCGAGAGGAGCATGGAGCAGATGCTATGCGGCTGGGAGCGGAAACCGTGCAGGCTGTCTGTATGCGGTTGTCTCCTGTCGTCGGACGAGTTCTTATGCGGCTAGGGGTCATGACCGTGCAGGCTGGCCGCATGCGGTTGGCATCTGTGGCCGCATGGGTTTTCTGCAAACGATTGACTTTACTGGCCGCATGAGTTTCATCCATGCTGTCGAGAACTGTAGTCGCATAAGTTATGCGGCTGACAGAAGTAGCCGCATGAGTTTTCTTCATACGGTTGGCGGATGTAGCCGCATAGGCTTTTTCCTTACGGCTAATATTCTTCTGCGGTTCGGTCCGCGTAGAGTCCCTCTTTGTCCCTGCAAGTCCAGCATCATAATGTTTTCTTCTGCCGGACTTGGGGACAGCAGAGTTGTCTACGATCTGAAGTGGGACCGCAGGAGAATCCTTCTCGTCGTCTTGAGCAGCAGAGGGCATCCCATCGAGGGCTTGAGGAGGAGCAAATGACTTCGGTCTCCATTCTTTGCGAGCCTTCGTGGTACGGGTGCACTTCTGGGCCGGGCCAGCGCTGCCTTCAGAGAGCATCTCTTCGAACGCATGTTGGTCGAAGCGGACGACCATCTTCTTTTGTGTGGAGCCAAGTTTGGCTGCATCTGATTGCGTCACCAACTCCTCATCCGTGGAGAAGTTAGTCCCCAGCAGAGTCGCCATCGTGTTTGCCATTGATTGTAAAAGAACAGAACAATTATCGGAGGACTGAACTTAGACTCACAATACAAACTCGCTCGTACAAAGAAAGCCTAGGGACGAAAACCTAGGTACAGCAGACTAAGTACGATTGTTTATTTTTGATTCTGGGGGGTGACGATAGAGGCTCGGGAAAGCGACGGCCGCTCTGCCTTACTCCTTGGACGATCAGTATGTAGCCTTGGCTCGGGGAAGATCTGCTTGGCGTTGACGAAGAAACGCTCTTCTTGCTCTCCTCGGATTGCTCTCCTGACTTCTCTCTCTCTGTGATTATCAAGAAGAAAGGGGGAGCTCTCTCTGTGTAGATCTCTCTCTTCTTCTTTTGTTGCCGACCTCTCCTCTTTCTTTTTTTTCAAAGGAATGATGCTGGCTATTTATAAGAGTGGGGGGTGATCATTAGGGTTTGCTAATGATTATCTGTTTGGAATGTCGGCGCTCCTTCATTCTATCTGAACCCTTGATCCTGATTATAGTGAATCTCGGCCATTAATGCGGATAGCATCGTATCTCATGAGCAATTAATGCTAGCTATTTTAAATCCTCGTGATTGATTATGCCAATGTCTGATTGCTCGCCACGTGTCCCATTAGCTTGATGATAAATGATATGCCCTGATCTCAGTAATTATGACGATGATGTCAAATATATTTGTTAAGATTCGGTTAAATCTCTTATTGATCACATGCCACGTGTCTTAATTGTGAGTCCTGTCAGAGCCGCATAGGATTGACTATCCTCGATCCGCAGAGAGATACTCTTTGTGAGCCGCATAGGACGATACTTCATTGAACCGCATATGCGTAATCCTTGTGAGCCGCATGAGCTGGTATTGTATTGGGCCGCAGAGAATGTGTTCCCAGGAAGCCGCATGGGCTAGCGTTGTATCGAACCGCATGGAACGGGTTCTCAGGGAGCCGCATATGACTGATTGCCACGTGACAATCTGGGACTTCTGACGGATTTGGTCAGAGATTTTCTTCTTTTCCCGAGGAGTCAGTCATTATGGCAAGGCCATTATGAAACTTTATGTCAGGGCCGCCACAGTGAATCGTGCTGGAGCAATAAATGAGGCCACTACTCAAACGACCAGCTGTAGGGAAGGATCACACATGGCGTCCATCGAGCCGCATATGCCTTGCTGAACCGCATACGCTCCCGAGCCGCATGCGATTGAGAGTCTTCTTTGAACCGCATAGGGCCGCTCCTGTGTGAGCCGCATAAGCTTTTTACTCAGAGCCGTATGGATCATTATTCTAATATTTTCCATGCTTCTACAGTGGCTTGTAACCACCGGAGGGAAGTAATGATGTGCTGACGTCGACGACGCTTCGTCTTCTGAAAAAGCTGTCAATTGTTCAGTCCTCGGGGGACGTACTGCCAATTCTGTCAGACTTCAGCATTTAATATTCTTTGACGGGTGATAGGCGATTGAGTGGGCGAATCGATCATCGTTCCACTAGAAGCATGGGGATGCATGGGGGCGCGTCCTTGTGAGGCGCTTGATGTTTGAAGGGCGCATCTTTGTGAGGTGCTTGGTAGGGACGCATCTGTATGATGCGCGGTCTGATCGGCGCATCCGTTTGCATGGTGCGTCTTTATTGGCCTGACTGTTACGTTCTTCGAGTGCTTTAAATAGCCGTTCTTGTTTTGGCTGAATTCGAAGCGTCAGGTTCATCACCATTTAATACAAATTTATTGTACGGGATTCGAAGAGCCAGCCACTTGGCGCATGGGTTTGATTTGCCCGGCCTATAAATAGTGGCATGGAGAGGGTTTGCTTCTCGTTCTCTCACGTCTTTCCAAAATGAACTTGTTTGCTCGAGCTCATTCTGTTGACGAGATGCTCCTGAAGGTGAAGATGCGACGCATTGTCTTCATTGATGCACTTGAAGGTGACTGTTACATCCAAAAGTCGGGGTCGAGGGCTTCTGAGGCAGACAGAAGGTGCCTGTTGCATCCACAGATCGGGATGCTCGAGCCCCGTCTCCGTCATGCTGGAAGAGCCGCAGATCGGAATTACGGTGCCCCGATCATCTTCCTTGGGCTTTGGGAGAGCTCCTTCTCCTGCTAGAGTGGGTGTTGCCTATTCTGGTTTGGTTGAAAGTTGCTCCTTTAGCCGTAGGTTGATTGTGGTGCTCTCCTCTTCCTTGGTTTGGGGAACTCTTCCTCCAGCTAGAGGGTTGATTGCCACCCTCGTTCTGCTCAATAAATGCTTCATTAGTCAAAGAATTTGATGGCGTATATGATGATACTTCATGATGCGCCTGACTGGGACACTGAAGGGTGGCACATAACTGAGCTGTTGAAGGGATGCACATAACTGAGCCTCTGAAGGGATGCACATAACTGAGCCGCTGAAGGGATGCACGTAACTGAGCTGCTGAAGGGATGCGCCTAGCTAAGAGCGCATGGCGAGATGCGCCTTGCTGGAAGCACATGGTGGTTGCTGCGCCTATTTGAGGGCAAAATGCGCCTGTTTGAAGGCGCATGGTGGTTGCTGCGCCTAGCTGTAGACTTAGGATCTTTTCTTTGTAGGAATTTTCCTTTGTACAGCTCTTTTTTAGTCAGGTAATAGACTTTTATTTTTAATGTCTATTCTTTTGCTGTGCCAGTACTTCACCTGAGCTCCCTGGCGCATGTAGTGTTTGGCGCATAGGATTTCTGGTCCTGAAATTCTATGCTTCTACAGTGCCAACAATGTCGATGTCTGTCTTATGGCTTTTGATAAGGTATCCTTAAACCCTTTGTATGATGACTTTACTTTCGATGAATTAGAAAATGCCTTTAGCGAACTACTTGAAGAACACAGAAATGTGCTTGACAAGTATAAGCAATCTCGAAAAGAGATTAAGGCATACACAACCGAGATAGCTAGACTGTCCAGTCTTATTGAAGA
Organism: Iris pallida; assembly: GCA_029216955.1. Lineage (NCBI taxonomy): Eukaryota > Viridiplantae > Streptophyta > Magnoliopsida > Asparagales > Iridaceae > Iris > Iris pallida. The sequence goes on from JANAVB010018799.1 coordinate 3,646,949, forward strand.
CATTAAAGAGACATCTACTACCGGTAACGCGGAAGAGATAGCCAAACTCAAAGTAGACTATCATGAGGCTATCCTCAAAGTTGATAAGGAAGAAAGAGACTCTGTCAAAATACAAGAGTTATATGATATAGAGAAGAAGAAGAACTTAGTCACAGAATAAAGACTCTCAGACATGACTGCTAAATATGAAGAGTCTTTTGCGGTTTCTAAAAAGTTAGAAATCAAGTTAGGCAAACAGGCATTACTTGTGACGTAGCCTAAGTTTAGTCATAATGCTAAGCATATACCTAAGAGGACTAAAACTCAGAAAGCACGAAAGAAACACGATTATCACCATGCTTTCACTTATAGGTTTTCAAAGAAACCAAATAGGCATGTCAACACAGTTTCAACTACCATTGTTTCTAAACTAATTTACACATATTGTAGTACTCATGGACACATATCACAGTATTGTTTAGCAAGGAAACTTGTTGACAATCGCACTTTATTTTGGAGACCTAAGACTAATCAATATGGACCCTTCAGTAAATGGGTACCAAATGATTCATCTACATATTTTGTAGGTGGACCCTCAACCCTCTCATGCTAAAATCAAGTGGATCCTCGATAGCAGATGTTTGCGGCACATGATTGGTGATGCATCTTTGTTCGCCATGCTATCGATGAAGAAAGAAGGATATATCTCCTTCGAAAATAATCTGAGAGGTAATATCATTGGAAATGGAACTGTTGGTATATCTGCTTATCCTGTAATAAAAGACGTTTGTCTAGTTACAGAATTGAAACATAACCTACTAAGCATAAGTCATTTGGCTGATAATGGTTATGGTATCATCTTTGTAAAAGACAAATGCACCACATATGATATATTATCTGGTAATCTCGTATATGAAGGGATTAGAGAAGACAATATTTATGTTTTCTTTCTGGAGAGTACTAATAATGCAGGAAGATGCCTAGTAGCTAATCTAGATGAAAGATGGCTATGCCATATGAGACTAGGACATACAAATATGGACACTATCTTACGACTGAGCACTAAGAAGCTGGTAAAAGGACTCCCCGAGATTCCATTCAAGAGAGATATGATATGTGCTGACTATGAAAAGAACAAAGCACATAGGTCTACATTTAAATCCGTCAATGCTGTAAGTACTTTTAGACCTTTGCAGTTGATACATATGGATTTATTTGGTCCTAGTAGAGTCGTTAGTCTTGGCGGTAAGCTCTACGCTTTTGTCATTGTTGATGATTTCTCTCGTTTTACTTGGGTTTACTTTTTATCAAACAAAAGTGATTCTATTTTTAAATTTTAGTTATTTTATAAAAAGGTACAAAATGAAAAAGGCTTCATGATTACTCATATTCGAAGTGATCATGGTGGCAAATTCGTAAATACTGATTTCAAAAAGTTTTGTGATGATAGTGAGTACTACCACAAATTTTCTTGTCCTAGAAATCCTCAACAGAATGGTGTTATGGAGCAGAAGAATCGTACTCTAAGCGAGATGGCTAGAGTCATGCTGAATCAGCGTAATCTTCCTAAATATTTTTGGGCAGAAGCTGTTAGCACAATCTGTCATGTTTTAAATAGGGTGTTAATTCGACCCATCTCGAAGAAAACACCTTATGAACTTTGGTTTGGAAGGATTCCAAACATTTCTTATTTCAAAGTTTTTGGATGTCGCTGTTTTATCCTGAACACCAAAGACAACTTGGGTAAGTTCGACTCTAAAGCAGATGAAGGGATATTTCTCGGATATGCTGCTAAGAGTAAGGGATATAGAATTTTTAATAAAAGGTCTATGATTGTTGAAGAATCTATTAACGTTACTTTTGATTAGCTCAATAGTCACAGATCTAGCGATAGTGATGATGAAGGTGTACAAGCAAAAACCGATAAGAGTCCTGTGGAAGATCTAACACATAAATTTGAATCATTAAAGTTTGTACCAGATCATCCAGAGACACTCATTATAGGTGATGTATCAAAAGGTGTAAGTATACGCTCCTCTTTTAGAGATTCTGAAATAGCAGCAAATGTAGCTTTCATTTCTCAAATAGAACCAAAGAATATAGAAGATGCCTTTACTGATGAGTTTTGGAATAATGCCATGCAAGAGGAACTTAATCAATTTGAGAGAAACCAAGTTTGGGAACTCGTTCCTAAACCTATTGGTCAATCAATAATTGGTACCAAATGGGTGTTCCGAAATAAACTAAGTGAAGATGGACATGTTCTACGCAACAAAGTACGTCTAGTGGCACAAGGTTATAATCAAGAAGAAGGTATTGATTATGACGAGACATATGCTCCTGTTGCTAGACTAGAAGCTGTCTGCATGTTTTATGCATTTCATGTTTTAATGATTTTAAATTATTTCAAATGAACATGAAAAGTGCATTTTTGAACATATTTCTAAAAGAAGAAGTTTTTGTAAAACAACCCCCTGGATTTAAAGATTTTCAAAAACCTGATCACGTCTTCAAGCTTAAGAAAGCACTTTATGAACTCAAACAGGCACCTCGTGCTTGGTATGAGTACCTAAGCGCCTTCTTATTTGATAATGCTTTTTCAAAAGGAAGAGTTGATACAACTTTGTTTATCAAATCTTTAGATGATGACATTCTTCTTGTGCAAATATACGTTGATGACATTATATTCGGTTTTACAAATGAAAAACTTTGTCAAGAGTTTGCTAAGTGTATGTAGAGTGAATTTGAGATGAGTATGATGGGAGAGCTGAACTTCTTTCTAGGACTCCAGATCAAACAACACTCAAAAGAAACATTCATCAATCAAGCCAAGTATACGATGGACATACTAAAAAAGTACGACTTCGATAATGTAAAGCCTAACGGAACTCCAATGGCTACATCTACAAAGCTTGACACTGATGAAAGTGGCAAACCTGTCGACCAGCGTAAGTATCGAGGTATGATTGGTAGCTTATTATATTTAACTGCTAGTCGCCCTGATATTATGTTCAGTGTTTGCATCTGTGTACGATACCAGGCAAATCCTAAGGAATCATACCTAAGTGTCGTTAAGCGTATCTTCCGATACCTTAAGGGAACTTCTACAGTCGGCTTGTGGTATCCTAAAACCAAATCCTTTGACCTGATAGGTTACTCGGATGTGAATTTTGCAGGATGCAAAGTAGACCGTAAAAGTACCAGTAGTACGTATCATTTACTAGGAAAGGCCTTAGTCTTATGGTTTAGCAAGAAACAAATTCTGTAGCATTATCAACTACTGAGGCTGAGTATATCACCACAGGACGTTGCTGTGTTCAAATTTTATGGATAAAGCAAACCCTAGAAGACTACAATCTGCACTACACTAAGATTCCCATTTATTATTATAACACTAGCACTATTAACCTGACTAAGAACCCTATATGTCACTCACACACAAAAGACCTTAAGATTCGTCATAACTTTTTACGTGATCACCAGCAACACGGGGACATCTGCCTAGAGTTTATTGACATATATCATCAACTAGCAGACATTTTTACAAAACCACTAGCTGAAGACCGATTTAACATTATGAGACGAGAGCTCGGCATACTTGAATTTTCAGATTCATAATGTAGTATATTTATTAAATTTATTTTTATAACTCAAAACTTCATAATTTATTTAACAAAAATTATTTTGGGTACAAGCCGAAAGGGTCCTTCTGTCATACAGGTGTAAATAGCCTGAAGCGACACGGTGTACTAGTCTTCAGACTACCGCTAGCTGGGATTCGGCCCCTATAGCTAACCCAAAGTAATAGAAGTTATTAAATAAAGAAGTACAACAGTTATAAATTCAGATTTTTAAACAAATACTGCATTTATGGTATTGGAAATACAAGCAGCCGAACTCGGACCGAACTCTGACCGAGTTTGGACCGAGTTCGGTCAGTGCTATTCAGATTCCAGAACCGAACAGTCGGCCCTAGCTCTATATAATCCTCTTCTTCCTTCCATTTTTTTCATCCCTCAACCGAGAAAAACCCTCCAATACTCCCAAGAACTCTTCCTCCTCCTTCCGTTCAAGCTTCTCAGGAGTCTAGTGGGATATTCTTCTCCATCATCTCCATCCTCTTCTAAGGTATTCCATTATCCTCTCCTTCTTATCTATGGCACCTAAGCACCAAAAGAGAAAGGTTGATTCCTCACATGCAGGATCATCCTCCTCTGACTATGTTCCCACTAATGTCTTTAGTCCAGCTAGACCTACGGGATCCGATGATTATGATTCCGGTCTCTTTCCTGACAAAGAATTTTTGGACCTTTGGTTTGACTCTTTTTCTGGTCGTAGAATTTGTGCTGGAGCACGTGTAAATTTTACTATTTTTTCTGAATATGCTTCCACTTTCGACCGTCTCGGCTTTCGTGACTTTTTTGAAGTAGCTAAGAACATTTATCATAATGTTGTTCGTATGTTTTACTGTAAGCTGCAAGTAAAAGATAACAAAAATTTCTATTCTTGTGTTGCTGGGCAAGAACTAGAATTCAGCGCCACCGACATCAGTGAATACTTCCATGTTCCTGATATAGGTGAAGCTTTAGTGGATATTCATCACATTCAATTCCCTGAAGGTGTCACTCTTGATTCCTTCAAAGAACTTTTGTGCCATCCCAAACCTGTTCCTAGAAGAGTTTACTCCAAGCATCTCAACCAAAACTTCTATGAACTCCATAGGTTTGTATTCTTTCTTCTTCTGAAGAAGAAGGGATCCTCTGATGAGATTACCTTCCTGGAATTATCAGCTATGTACCACATTCACTTTGGCATTCCATTCTCTGTTCCCAAGACTATGATGGCTTGGATGCTCAACTGCAGAAATACAGGATGCAACCTCATCTATCCGATGTATTTGGCTTCTATCTTTAGAAGGTTTGAAATCGATCTTCAAACCTGTTCTTACTCCTCCACTGCTATAGAGCTTATTAGATCTAGGTTATACCCTACTCCTCCTCTACCTCCTGGTGTTGAGCCTGTTCCAGATGTTGACCCCGAGGCTCCTCCTGCTGCTGCTGCTCCAGTCCCTGCTCCGGGTTTTGATCCTGGCTTCAATCAGCGCTTTGATGATTTTGTTGCCCTCTCTATGCAACAACATCAGGGTTATCTTGACTCAGAGTTCTGCCATATCACCCAGGCTCAGGTGTTGTAGAACAGCATTGCTGATCTTTACTGGAGTCTCTCTCATGAACCATCACATCCAGTTACATACATCCTCACCCCAGCTTCCCTGGCCCCAGGTTCGACGATGAGGCGACATTTCCTCACTTCGATCCCACTGCTGCATATTTTCCACCGGATGCTCCTGGAGGTGACGACACTCCGATGTGATGAGGACTTGAGCTAGTAAATTTTGGATAGGATCTGATAGATGATGATCTATGATGTAGTTTTTTTTATGTCTAAACTTTTCAGTTAGACATTTATTAGCACTTTGTGACGTTTATGGTGGTTGTATCTTTCTATTATGTATGACATTTTCAGTATTTCACTACTAGTTATTTCATTTATGCACTTGGTATTTGTGGCAATGTTGTTCTTTGGTTATCTCTAGTATTACTTTGGTTATCTCTCTAGTATTACTTTGTCTGTTTGATGAATATTGTTGGCTTCACACATTACGGGGGAGCCAAAATCATTTTTTATTGACAAAAGGGGAGAGAGCGCAATACCAAAATCAACATTCAAAGAAAGACTACCAAAACTATTTTTTAGATAATTTTATTTGTTCTAATTTAGATATATTCTGGTATAGACTCAAGTTTGTCAATTATCAAAATGGAGAAGATTGTTGGCCCATTCCATGGTCACATTCGATTTTAATAATCGACATAAACTTAAGTCAATACACAAAATATACGAACTGCTGCTAATCATTTTGGGTCTTGTGAAATCAATATCAACAAGCATACTACTGCATCATCAAGCACGTAAATCATCAGTCTGAAGCTTACTTTCATTGGAATCTAGTTCGAGTTATTTTACAATTTATTATGTATTTTATCTTTATTGAGTCTAGGATATAAATTGTAAGATCGACTGGGTAATACTGGCTTAGGTTAATCATAGTCCACTTTTCTATACAGCCTACCTATCCATATTCCATCCATCAAAAGTTCAATACCATTCTGCAACAATATTTTACAAATGTTAACATTTTTACCTAGACAGAACTCAAGCCGAGTTCGGCCCGAGTTCGGTCCGAACTCTGACCGAGTTTGTTCTATTTAAATTTAAATATTTGTTGCCTCCAAATCTACTTGCGACGTTCATCTGCAAAATCTTTGCATCAGAACTCTGCCAGAACTCTGCCCGAGTTCAGTCCCAGAAAATACCTATAAATAGAAGAGAATTTCTCATTCCAAATCACTCAATCAATTTCATCTTCTCTTCTCTATTCAATAAGTGTTTTCATCCGATCAAAATCTTTTATGTCTCACCTACACTCCTATTAGCCAAAAGCCAGTAATATCTATTTTGATCTAGAGTCTTTTGGTTGTACAAGAGTTGTAAAGAGGTTGTTCAGAGTATATAAACTATCTCTGTTGTGGAGCCAGTCGTGCGCTCGTCACCAAGCACGGTGTTATGAAGTTGGTTGTGCACTTGTCAGCAAGTACGGTGTTGTAAGAGACTGCAAGCTCTCGATTAGCTTGTGCCTTAGTGGATTAACATCGAACAAGAGTACTCGAGACTGGATTAGTCCTCTCAGAGGGATACCAGTATACATCGTTGTGTCACTGAGTTTGATCTCTCTATCTCTTGCTATATTTATTTACTGTCTCTTATTTACTGCCATAGTTATCTGTTTATAATTTTAAAATTGGTGATTATTTTCCACTGCACTCGCACTCACTCTATTCACCCCTCCTCCCCCCTCTAGAGGTGCTCAACGGTCCTACAATATATATATATATATATATATATATATATATATATATATATATATATATATATATATATATATATATGCAAATGACCTCTAGCTTAGTGGTTAAGAGAGATGCATGCGGCGCAAGTGGTCGAAGTTCGAGCCCCAGTGGATATATATATATATATATATATATATATATATATATATATATATATATATATATATATATATTTATTTATTTATTTATTTATTTATTTATTTATTTTGAAGTATATATTATTACTGTTGTACATGTGGCACGTATATTATATACCTTGTTGCGTCCCTCTGAGGACATGGTTTTCATCCAGGCAAAGGTGAGGAGGACTACTCGGAGGTGTATGGATCCGAGATTTACTCAGGTGCAGGACCAACATTGGAGGACGAGGTTTTTCCGGAGGAGTACCCCTGATTAGTGGTAGATCCCTCTCTTGGATTCGATATCGTTATCTAGTTAGTTGGATATCGGGTCTATTTATCTTACTACATTTTCTTTCTATCCAGTACTTGTACTAGCGGTTTTGTTCCCGTGAAACACTTTCAGAATTGTACTATGTTATATTTTCAGAGTTATTTACTTTTCGCCCATTAGTAGACTCATTTTTTTTCTCTGTGCTTTATTATCCATATCTATGGATGAGACTAGCTTACTTCTTGTGTTTAGATGTTTTAAACTGTTGTTGTATCATACAACTTAAGTGCAATCCCAACGGTTCTATTAAATTGGGACAACCATTGGAGTGGTACTAGTTGGTCATTGCCACGTGGCCCGGTTCCACACTTTTGGAAATGGGGCATGATAAGTGGGGCTAAAGCAGGTGCAGTATACTTTGCTTTACGATAGATGGATTTCCATTCACCTTGTGAAGAACTAGACATTTTATAGTCGGTCCAAGCATATTGACACGTGATATCATTGGATAGGAAATGTGGTTGAGAAGAAGGACACATCGTTTAAGAAGATTAATGCAGATGACAACGGAGCAAACATATTCACAAAGGTTCTACCAAGGAAAAAGTTTGAATACTGCAGGAGGATCGTCGGGATGATGACCCCCTCCTTATAGTTGTGAAGGGGAAGATTTGTTGGAGTGGGTGGGTTTTCCAACTTATGTGGAAAATATCCCAGAGTGCGATGAGCGCCATCCATGTGTCGAAGAAGTCCGAGGAATGTATATTGGAACATATATGGTAAATAAATATATGATTGGATTTCCATCTTTGACTTTGATCATATATTTATGATTGCATCTTTCATATATTGACTTTCCATTTAATTGGACTCCCAATTATGGCAAGCCAATTATGACTGGATTTTCATTAAATATATGATTGATATATATTAGAATATTCATATATATTAGGCTTCCATATATATATATATATATATATATATATATATATATATATATATATATATATATATATATATATATATATATTTCGAATATGGTAACCCTAATTCATGCAAGGGTTTATAAAAGCTTGATGCATGCAAGTTGAAAGTAACAGAAAAGAATAGAGAAGAAATAAAAGGTGGCAAGAGTGCTTGTGAAACTTTGGGAAGGAGATATAGGGATTGGAGGCCATTTCGGTGAAGGAGATCAATTTCGGGTATTTTTCGTTGTCTTCTATCTCTGTGGTTGTAATATATTTTCTGTCCAAGTGAATTGTGATGATACATTTGGATCAGGAGGAGCTTGTAAATGGTGTATTCTCTTTACTCCATTAGTAAAAGTTCTTTACGGTTGGAGTCCGATTGTCCCATGGTTTTTCTCATTTGGGTTTTCCACGTAAAATTTTTTGTGTCTGCGATTTGTGTTTGCCATTTTTGGTTTGTGCTTAGTTTGTGTGCTTTTGATCAGTATCGTAGGGCTCTCTGGTTTAGGAGAACGGTTTCGCGCTTCGATCCCAACATTTAAATCAAAAAATCCAACTTTAAAACTATATAAAGTGGTAACCATTACTAATTCGGTGAATCATCAACCATCTTGGTTTCTACGAATTAAAAAACTATTAAACAATTTTGTTAATTTTTAGAAAATTAGTATTGTAGATCTATGCGTCAACTTTCCAAAACGTAAAATGGATCGCAAAACGGAGTTCAGGATCTTTCGGAACCTCAAAAACCGTATGATATATCTATTTTTGGACAACTGACACTCAAATACTTTTCAAAAAATTCATGTAAATAATTACAGAAAATAAATCATATATTCGAGAAGCCTCAATATGGTTCTAAAAAAAACTACAGGTGAAACGGAGTCCAGAGTTGGTCGTAACAGCTTCGCGAAGTTGCTACAGTTTCTAAAAAACGAGACTGAATCTATGACGAATTTTGGACTATTTTGGACGAAAAAGAGACGAATTTTGGGAAAGAAAAATATGAGAGATGTTCATAAGTTCAATAGGTTTATATAATTGGTAATAATTACTTAATTAGGATTTGGTTGGAAGGAAAAAAGGCATTCCTTAAATAGATGGAGATTTCCTAAATAGGTTGGGATTAAGAATCCAATGATCAAATCTTTCCATAAATATTCAAATAAATATTTAAAACACAATTAATCAAATCTAATCCAATATTTAATTACCATACATAAATTAAAATCGTATTTGTTTTCATCAAAGGATAACTCAAAACATATTTGCATTATCCAAAATCTTATTTAAAATAATTTAGTAATAAATTTTATTGGTCCAAGATAATAATCAATGATTTTAAAACTAAATTAATCAAATATAATTCTAATATTTTATTACAATAATAACTCAAATTAATATTTAATATCATCAAAATAACTCAAAAAATATTTCATAAACCCAAAACTAATTTTAAGAATATAATTTGGCAAAACCTTTTGTCATTCGAAAGTATTTATGGTTACCTTTTGTAAAAATTCAAAGCATAATATATTTTCTAAACAAAATGTCTAAAATAATTAAAAGTAAATAAAATTTTAAATTTTGAAAAATGGGGGTTACACTTGTATCTGTGGAGGTTTATTTGTGTGTTTCTAGATAGTGTTTTACCGTCGTTACCGCGACGTAGGCTGGGATTGGTTACGTACTCGTACTCGGTTATCCGAGAGCGGGTCGTGACACCCTCAGGCTAAGTGCTAATTTTGGGCTTTAAATGTGCCTTTACCTACAAGAGTTACATCTATTACTTACGATAACTCTACTTACACTATAATAAAGAAAAGATACAAAATCGACTTGCCTTCTTTAATTTTATCCACCTTTGATAGAGATTTGGCTTTTGATTAGGTCTCTTCTATGGCATAAGTTAATGACCAATCTTACGTCAAATTATCAAACAAAAAGTTTATAAATTAAATATTAGGCAAACAAAGCAATATACATAGCATGTTTGTGTCTGTAGGACTATATCATACCCAAGATATCATGAAAGATAAGTTTAAATGATAATAATAATAAAATACTATAACTTGTCCTTAGTTAAGAATTAACAATAATCAGTGATTGCATGAATACTAGTAATTTCATAGCAATAAACCTAACCAATTAACCATAATCAAATATCAAAAGTGGCCATTAGGCTAACACTGATACGTTATTTACTTGTCTGGCCATCCTTGGTGTCTGCATCCAATGTCCTTGATGAATCCTCACTACATTAGTAACTAGGAATAACCTAGGTAGCTAAATGTAGCAAATCGTAGGATATGCTTAGCCATGACATGTTGATTTTCTTGATTATGTCTTTATATCTGCAGTAGCTAGTTTTTATTTATATTATTTATTCTGAGGTTGTGTGTTGTTAGTGTAGCATTCTTTTGTACTTTATGCTTTATTTTCCTATTCCATGACCTATGCTATGTTAGATTTATTTTCCTATGCATGTTTTTTTAAACCTCTCTTTAAGATTCCTTTCTGATACTTGCTATTTGGGACTCACCCTATTGATTTTGTATGGCCAGATCTCATGGTTGATTAGTGGATCTACCGGCGCTCTCCTTTGATGCACTATGCCAGGAGGACCGCATCATGGGAGTTTGAGTGGGTTTCTTTCTCTATCCAAGAAGTATCCAGTGTCATATACACTATATTATTTTTGGTGTTTAGCCACAAACCATGTATTAGCCCTTACATCTGGCCGCATGTTTTTGTCTTTGAACATCATGATTGTATATACTAAACTGTAGCTTATTTTGTGACCACGTATTATTGATACTTCTGCTAGTATTATTTTTGTTTTGCGTACTAGCTTTATAACCATACATGATATAGCGTTTGAGACACTTTATTTCTCAAACTACATGAGATTTTACTGCTTCTTGCTTGTTCGGATTGAGATCTAGGGTTTCTAGTTGCTCGTAGGTCAGACTAATGGTTTGTAGATTATCCCTTATCTTTGTACAGTCGTGATAGTAATCTAGGGTGTCAGAGTACTATGTAGTTCACAGCTACTTGAGTTATACTTTCGTTCTCCATATTCAAGTACTGAGATGGGATACCTTTATTCAAACAACATATAGGGATCCTCAAAGAATGTGATATCTCATACCAGATAAATGGCCTTAACCCTTCTTGCTCTTATAAATGCTACAATTGTTCTTGTAAATTATAGCCAATACTAGGTACGTAAATAGTGATTTCAAATCTACAGGTTAATCTTACTCTGCAACTTTATGTAATGCAAAATATTGTTTTTGGAGGATGATAGTGGAAAAGTTGACAAATAAGTCGCCCTTATGTCACTCTAGAAAATCGTACATGAGATTTTGCCTCATACGGCTCCTCCTTCAATTTTTTCAAAGTAATTGAATCCTTTTCTTTGCTCTATAATCTCGTCCCTTCTTCTGCTCCTGAAGATTAACTAAGACCAATTGATTTATGTTTTAATGTTCCAATTGAATACTTTTCATGTATGATCAAAGGAGAAGATTATTATTTTTATCAAACATATGCGGATCAAATCACGATCTTCTAATCTAATAAGAGCAAAATGTATTTCTCGATTAATCCCTGGTTGTTTGTCCCTCATTCTTTTAAAAAAAAAAAAGGCTTAATTACTACTTGATACCCTCAACTATTACCGTTTTTCAACTTGGTACCCTAAACTTTTTTTCGTAACAACTTGATACCCGGATATTATTTTGGACAAAAATGCCCTATCCCTAACCCCCCTCCCCCCTGCTAGCTTCGCGCCCCCCTCTGCTTGCTCCGGCCGCAGCTCCCCCCCCACCCCCCCTGCTCGCTTCAGGCCACCCCCTCCCCCCCCCTCTCGCTCTGGCCGTCCGCCCGCTCCCGCCTCTCCCCTAGGGCTCGGCAGCGGGAGGAGGGGGGGCTGGGAAGGGGGGTGCGGTGCGGGAGGCGGGGCGGGAGGCGGGGCAGGGGTTGGCCGGAAGCGAGGAGGGGGGGGGGGGCGGTTGGCCGAAAGCGAGGAGGGGGGGGGGGGGGGGGGGGGGGGTCCGGCCGGAGCTAGCAGGGGGGGTGGCTGGAGTGGGGGAGGGGGTGGAGGGAGGGAAGGGATAAGGGCATTTTGGGTTTTTTTAAAATGTTAGGTATTAAGTTGAAAAAAAAAATAGTTGAGGTATCAATCTGTTACGAAAAAAAGTTTAGGGTATCAACTTGAAAAAGTGTGATAGTTGAGGGTAGCAATTAGCAATTAAGCCAAAAAAAAATCAAGTTTAAATTTATTTATTTCGAATCTGGGCTCTTCAATTTTTTTATTCTTATAAGAAAACTCCAAGTATTAAGTTCTGATTGGATACCGGTGTGACTATATATACAAAAGCAATTATATTTATTGGAGGTTATGATGACTGATTGGATTTTGACTCAATGATTCTAGGTTGGTTGTGTCCATCCGGATTTGATTACTATGATTCAATTCTTGATTTCTCCAAAAATTAAACTATAAGATGGCATGCATGAATAAGTGGAAGGAACTAGTAAGATTCAATATTAGAAATAATGAAATGGCATGTTGCATAAAATCGCTCTTGTTCGTAAGAGTTCATAGAAATACATGAGTTCCAGCACTTGTATTTTATATAAAAAAAACAGTGGAGATATCAGACGGGACAGAATTGGAGCCTCTAAACGCGTAGGTGTAGGCGTGTGGTTGTAACAGAAAAGAAAAAGATACTTTCATGAGAATAAGCTGCCTTGCAATTGAAACGGCCCCTAGGCTGCGTCCATGATTGGTACAATATAACAAAGACAGCCACAGGGCTGTTCCTCTGACAGAATAGAATTTGATCAATCAACATTAATCTGCAAGTGGCGATCAACCTAAATGGAGGTGAATCAAATTAATAATGATTCTTTTGGGGGAATCCAATCATACGGACAAGAAGCAGAGCCGGTTAAACCTATGCAGATTCACCTAAGAATCCTAACCACCCCTCCACCTCCCACTCAAAAGAGTAAAACAAACACCCACCCCCTCCCTAAGCTTTCCTAGTCGCAAAAACAATAATGAACAAACGGCTCCTCAGCCTCTTACAAGCGCCTCCTCTCCCCCCCGCATCACCCCTCGTCCTCCCGGCCGGGCTCGTGTCCTCCCCGTCCCGTCCCGATTGGCTAAACGCCTCCGACAACGAATGGCAGCTCACCGCCACCGCCCTAGTCGGCCTCCAGAGCGTGCCAGGTCTTATAATCCTCTACGGCAGCATGGTTAAGAAGAAGTGGGCCGTGAACTCCGCCTTCATGGCGCTCTACGCCTTCGCCGCCGTCCTCCTGTGCTGGGTCCTGTGGGCCGACCGCATGTCCTTCGGCAGGCGCATCGACCCGCTGACGTCCTTCCCGGATGCGGCATTGGCTCAGGGGTTCTTGTCGGCGCAGAGTTCCGGCGGCGGAGGGATGTTTGCTAATGCGACGTACACTCTCTTCCAGTTTGCCTTCGCGGCCATCACTGTTATATTGCTGGCCGGGGCTTTGCTTGGGAGGATGAACTTTTACGCGTGGATGCTGTTCGTGCCGCTGTGGCTGACGTGCTCCTATACGGTGGGGGCGTTTACGATATGGGGTGACGGATTTCTGGCCAAGCTTGCGCTGGTCGACTTTGCTGGTGGCTATGTCATTCATCTCTCCTCGGGGATTGCTGGATATACGGCTGCCTATTGGGTGAGTTAATTATAATACTATAAAACAGAAACTAAATTAATGTCTTGCTTCATAGATTTTTTTTTTTTAATATTTCCGGATTCATGAAAAATTATTCCGTTTAGATTATACAAATTTATTTCCTAAAATTATTAATATCCAGTAAAATATGACAATTCTATCCCTCAAGAATGGATGAATATATTTTTGTTATCCGAAAAAACAAAATTTTGTTATTCTTTTTCTAATACTTTTATTTATTTCTTTTCTTATCTTCTATTTTTTAAAATTTTTAATTTTTTTTAAAGATTTCTTTTAGTTTTAGGTTTATTTTGGTCATTTGTTTCATTTTCTAAAGATTTTTTTATTTTTTTTATCTTTTTTTTTTTCATTTTTCAATAATTATTTTAGTCCTTTGATTTATTTATTTTTCTATTTTAATTTTTTTAAAATTTTATATTTTTTAATCTTTTTCAGAATGTTTTTTGATTTTTTTAACTTTTATGTTTTTTTTTTCGTTTTTATGATTTTTGATTTTGTTTTTTAGTTTAATCTCTGTTTTTAAATTATTATTTTTAAAATATTTATGTAGTCACCAAATATGAAAATATAGTTTTACAAAAAAAAATTATCAATAATTTAATTTCAAAAAATATAGAATTTTTGGCAAAATAGTCAAAGTTTCCTAAAAAGACTTTGTCACCCCATCTCTTTCTGGATTTGATTTTGCAACTTCATCTTAATTGCTACTCTCTACTGTCAAACTCCTTCCAACCTATCATCTTGTTTTTTTTTTTTTTTTTTTTTAATTCTTCAATTACATTGCCAACATTTCTTTTACAAAATAACCCTTTAACTTTCCAATAAATTTTGGGTTGAGATTCTCCAAGTAGAAACCGAATGAAAATCGGGGCGGGTTTGGGTACAGACTAGAAACCAAAAAAACTTTTGGACTAGGTTAGAATTTTACATGAATTAGACTTGGATCCGAGCTGTTGACATCCCTAATCATTGTACACGTTGACGTTACATTATGAGGTACTAATAACTAAGAATCTTTGTTCTAACCAACATGACTAAATGTCATCTTTTTTACCAAGCAAGTTGTATATATTTATGTTTTGTTAGAAAACTCTTGTTTGTTTATTTTTTAAATCCTATAACCAACCAAAATAAACAAGTTTAGTCTTATCGACCTTTGGAAAAGTCGCGCACGAGGCATTGTCATAAGTGTTGATCCGAGGTCTATGTACAGACTGTTATTGAACTCTCATAGTGGTAAAATCTCCGTGCTATCGACTTCTCGTCGTCGCACATAACTTCGAGAGATGTGACCTAAACTTAACCTTGACCAGAACACAAATTGAAAAAGACTTTGGAATGAACAGGAGAACCGAGAGAGAGATTTTTCTTTCGTGAATAACAGTTTTTCCGGTAACCAGCAAAGGGAAAGAAAGACAATATATATATATATATATATATATATATATATATATATATATATATATATATATATATATATATATATATAGCAAATGACCTCTATCCTAGTGGTTAAAGAGAGATGCATGCGGCCCAAGTGGTCGGGAGTTCGAGCCCCAGTGGAGGCAAGTTCACCACAATTACCCATTGCTTCAAAAAAACGTGCAGAGAAAGAGGCAGGAAAATCGTGCAGCCGTACACTGTACCGTTGACTGACCCCACGTAAAAACGTGCAGAGAAAGAGGCAGGAAAATCGGATCTCAAAACTGCTCCAACGTGCACGAAAGAATCGGTCAAAAGAAGAAAAGTTGAACAGCAAAACGGATTTAGGGTCTCAATTCAAACCCGAAGAGTAAATCGAATCGGTATTCGGCACAAATGTGGGGACATGTCCGCACCCATTAAGCGCGCCGAACAGAACCGAGCCGATTCGGGCCGGGCGGTGGCGGCAACGCACCGTGTGCCCCATGGGGCTACCCACAGAAGACTTACAAATGAGCAAAGGAGGAGAAATAATATATACACACAACCACCCCACCTCCTAGCTCCCAACCAATGTGGGACTGAACTTGTTTTTTTGCACGTACAGGAAATATCAGACAACAACAACCCTCCCCCCCCCCCCCCCCCCCCCCCCCGCCCAAAAAAATCGAAAACAGAGATAACAACAGAATAAGAATAGAGAATTTATGGAGAAAAATATACTATTCATATACGAGATGGACTGCAATCTTGAATCTTACTAAGTGAATATTGTTTTTGTCTGAAGAAGAGTTGGTTGGACTATGCCTTGAATCAGACTTCTTGAACCAGATTCAAAAAATAGCATACATAGTACTATAGAGGTTCTTGGGTCTATCGGGTGGCATGTTTGATTGGCCATACGCACTTATTCCATATTCATGAGAGTTGTCTGGGATCGTCCTGTCCCACAGTCGTGGCCTTTACGACCTCTCATATAGGTAAGTCCTCAAGGGTTTGTGATAGGTGTCAATCCTGTATAAGCTTTGATCTATTAAGACTTAAAACTCATCCTAATCGTATCAAACTGGAACACTATCACCATATGGATGGGATATCATTGTACAACCTCGTACAACCGTTTGGGCATTAGTTTTCAAAAATTTAATCTCAGGATCAGTGTTCCATATTAGTCACCGAAGTCCAACTTGTTTCTACTATTGAACCGGCTTCTTGGGATCTCTAATCAGACTCGGATGGGTTGTCACTACTGGTGACTTATTTATGGGCTTAACCTCATCCCTCTCGATGATTCTAGGATCAATATCCTAGATAGACCCTTCGTCAAGTGGTTTACAAGGTTCTTTTCCGTTCTTTATATAGTCAAAAAACCATATATTTGTCTATCAGGCTCATTATTGACTTGAAGCGCAGCTACAGGTGTCTGTTCATCTTATCATTCACAGAATCATGCTTTAGTAGTCCTATAATAGATTTATTATCACAGTTTATAAAAAATGTATGAACATAAATGTGAGAAACATGTATATGCGTACTAAGATTTCTTAGGCATTCAGCTTCTGTACAAGTAGTGTCCAATGCTATCATTTCAGAGTCCATTGCACTCCTAGCTATGATAGTTTGTTTGCATGACCCCCAAGAGATAGCAATTCCTCCTAGAGTGAAAATATATCCATAAGTAGATTTCACATCATGTGAATAGTTACCTATTTTGTATTTGAATAACCTTTTATGGTATCAGGGGGTCTAGTATAGTGAAGTTTATAATCTTGAGTACCTTTAAGCTATCTAAATACTCATTTTAATGCTGACCAATGTGAATTATTTGGGTTACTGGTATATCTACTTTGTCTTCCAACAACAAAAGCAATATCAGGTCTAGTTCTATTGGTTATATACTTAAGAGAACCTACCATCTGTGAATATCTATGTTGTTCTACATGTGAACCTTCATTCTTCTTGAGAATAATACCTTGTCAAAAGGAGTATAGACATGTTTCTTATCAAAACACTCAAATTTCTTTAGCATTTTTCCAATGGAGTGTACTAAGCATAGAGTATAACTCTTTTTGGATTTGGATACTTGTATTCCCAGAATCAAGTTGGTTTCTCCTTGATCTTTCATATCAAACTTTTTAGATAATTAATCTTTGGTATTGTCTATCAACTCAAGTGATGATCCTAGAATGAGGATATCATCTACATACAAGCATAAAGTAATACTGCTTTAACCTATATTTTTAGAGTATATACATTTGTCATACTTATTTAACAAGAAATCAAATTCTAAAATAACCTAATTAAATTTGTTGTGCCACTGTTTGGGGGCTTCTTTTAGACCATAAAGAGATTTTACTAATCTTCAACTTTTTTCTTGACCCTTAGCAATAAAACCTTCAGATTGCTCCATATAAATTTCTTCCTCTAGATCTCCATTTAAAAAGGCTGTCTTTATATCCATTTGATGGATCAGCATATCATGAATGGATGCTAAAGCTAGAAATGTTCTTATAGAGGTAATCCTAGTTACAATAGAATATGTATCAAAGTAACCTAATCCCTTTTTATGAGTGAAACCTTTGGCTACTAATCTAGCTTTGTATTTCTCTATAGTGCCGTCGACTCTAAGCTTCTTTTTGACGATCCATTTACAACCTATGGGTTTACTACCTAAAGGTAGGTCTGCTAAAAATCAAGTACTATTCTCTATGATGGAGTTGTACTCATTGTTGATGGCTTCTTTCCAAAAATGAGCATCATGAGAAGATATTACTTCTTCATAAGTTGAGGGATCACCCTCTATCAAATAAGTGAAGATTCATTCCCCTAAATTCCTTTCAATCCTTCCCTTTTACTTCCTCTAGGTTCTATAACTTGTTCATCTTTTGAACTAGATGTTTGAAAATGAGAACTAGTAGAAGAAGCAAGAGAAGAGTTGGTGGTTGCGAGAGAAATTCTATTCTTGAAAGCGAATATATTCTCAAAGTAAACTACATCTCTAGCTTTTATAATGTTATTTTTAGAGATATCTTTACTTCAGTATGAGTTACTAGAAATCAATTGGCATTACTATTTAAAACATAACCTATGCATATAGGCCCAATCTTTCTCTTTTTAGGTTCAAAAAATTCCTACTTTCGCTAGACATCCCCAAACTTTGAGATAATGGACCCTAAGAGTTCTACCTTTCCACAATTCACAGAGAGTCTTATCCTTTGATTTTCTAGGATCCTATTTAGGACGTAGCAAGGGCTTCTCCATAAAAATTATCATGAGCATGTGAGCTGAGAAGCATAGCATTCACCATGTCTAACAGAGTACAATTCTTTCTTTCTACAATTCCATTGGATTGTGGTGAATAAGGAGCAGTCACCTCATGAATTATTCTGTGTTCTTCACAGAAGTTAGTCATTTCGTTTGAGGTATACTCTCCACCACAATCAAATCTAAGTATCTTAATCTTTTTATCTAATTGGTTCTCAACTTCTAATTTGTAAATCTTGAATTTATCTTGAACTTCATCTTTAGTTTTGAGAAGATAGGTATAGCAATACTTATGAACAATAATCTATAAAAGTGACAAAGTATTTCCTATTGCCTCGGATCAAAACCCTATTAGAGTCACATACATCACTATGAACTAGAAGGCCAAAATTCCTTTCTAGAGATTTGAAAGTTAGTCTAGTGTGTTTTGCTTGAATACAAATCTCATACTTGTGTTTATCATCTACTGGAGACTTAGGAATAAGATCAAAGTTTATCATCCTTCTAAGAGAACCTAGATTTATATGACACAAAGACAAATCCCTTTGGTAGAAAAGTAAAAAATATGATACGATGCATTTCAAAAAAATATGAATTAAGATAGCGAGCATAAAATCTTTCAGGTGGACAATTGTGTGGGGCACAAAGAAGGTTTTTGAAAGATTTCAAACTTACATTATCAGTAAATTGAACTTGTGTAATGCTAACTACGGGTTCACCTTCAGCAGGAATGCGTAGGATGTCACCTAAGTCAGTTGCATCAAATTTAATGTTAATGCCACGTACCATTGAAATTTTTTTGCCATCTTCAAAAGACACGTTGCAATAAAACATGCGTAGAACATTTATAAAAATACGACTGCGAGTTACAACTAGTTCTTCAAGTTAAAGATTTTGAAAAAAAGGTAGAAATTATTATGTTTAATAAAATCAATGTGGTGCCCTGAACAAATAGGTTTATGAGAGAAATTATTGAACCATTCGTTAGAATTTTTGAGAGATCGAAATAAAAAACCATCGAGTTCTCCAATGTTTGGCATCATGGGAGAGAAAAGGTGATCAAAAGAATGTTTTCTATTTGGAGCCATTAGAATTACCTTAAGATGGAAGAGAATAAAGATTCCTTAAAGGAGGCAAACCACTAAGTTAGGATTTTGACAAAAACTAGGGTTTTGAAGGCTTGTTGGAGGATTTCATGGGTATGTTTGAGATTTATGAAAAAGCATGAACATATAGCAGCAATAGCCCTAAGATTGAGTGGGGTCGGCCAAATCTCAAAAAATGACGATGTATGCAAATCCGAGTTCAGTTATTCGGCCAGAGATCGGTTGGCATATGAATAATGATTTCTATTGTCAACTTTATTTGAGGTATTAGTTTTCTAGTTTTAGATATATGAGCTATGAGTGCCAAATGGGCTTTATAAAGTCATAAGGTACTATAATTACATACAATCTTGGAGTAGCTGTAGGGCCAGATCCCAGTTAGTGGTAGTTCGAAGACACTTGACACCGTATCACTTAGGCTATTTATGCCTTTGTGCTAGAAGAGCCCTTTCAGCTTGTATCCAAAATAGTCATAACTTTTAGCAACTTAGATTGATGTAAGAATTTAAAGCACAAATATAGTTTTACATTTTATCTGAATAGAGATGTCCTAATTCTTGACAGATAAAGTTGAATCGATCTTCAGCCAGAGGTTTAGTAAAGATGTCTGCTAACTGATGCTCTATGTCAACAAATTGTAAACATATGTCCCCATGTTGTTGATGATCCCTTCAGAAATGATGTTTAATTTCTATGTGCTTAGTACGTGAGTGATATATTGGATTCTTAGTGAGATTAATGGTGCTAGTGTTATCACAAAATATAGGAATATTATTATAGTGCATATCAAAGTCTTCTAGGGTTTGCTTCATCTACAAAATTTGTGAAAAAAAAGTCCTATAGCGATGTACCCATCCTCTACTGTTGATAGGGCGACATAATTTTGCTTCTTACTAAACTAAAAGACTAGAGACTTTCCTAGGAAATGACATGTGCCATTAGCACTTTTTTGATCGATCTTGCATCTAGCAAAATCAACATCCATATAACCAATAAGTTCAAAGGATATAGTTTTAGGATACCATAGACCGGTCATTGAAGTACCTTTAAGGTATCGGAAGATACGCTTAACTGCGCATAGATGTGATTCCTTAGGATTAGCCTGATATATAGCATATAAACATACAAAGAACATGATATCCCGGCGACTAGCAATTAGGTACAACAAACTACCAATCATACCTCGATTCTTATGAATATCTGTAGGTTTGCCCCTTTCATCATGGTCAAGCTTTGTTGATGTTTTCATCGGAGTTCCGATCGATTTGGCATTGTCCATGTCAAGCTTCTTGAGTAACTCCTTTGTGTACTTAGCTTGATTAATGAATGTTCCTTGTGATGTTTGCTTGATTTGTAAACCGAAGAAGAAGCTGAGTTCTCCGATCATACTCATTTTAAATTCTTATTGCATTACTTAGCAAACTTGTTACATAGCATCTCATTAGTGGATCCAAATATGATATCATCAACATAAATTTTACTAAAAACATAAAATTAGTAGAAGTTTTTATAAAAAGTTCATATCAACTTTTCCTTTTAAAAAATGTTTTCAAGTAGAAACAAACTTAGGCGCTCGTATCAAGCACGTGGGTCTTGTTTAAGTCCATATAATGTCTTTCTTAGCTTGAACACATGGTCAGGATGTTTGAAATCTTTAAAGTCAGAGGGTTGCTTAACAAAAATCTCTTACTTGATAAAACCATTTAGAAAATCACTTTTAACATCAATTTGAAATAATTTAAATTTAAAAAGGTAGCAAAAGCACAAAGCGACCAAGTGAACTCTAGTCGAGAAACTGGAGCATATGTCATATCATAGTCAATACCTTCCTCTTGGTTATAGCCTTGAGCTATGGGACGTGCCTTATTACGTATGACTGAACCATTCTCATCTGTTTTATTTCGGAACACCCATTTGGTGCTAATGATCAGATAATCATTTGGTTCAGGAATGAGTTTCCAAACTTGATTACGATAAAATTGTTGAGTTCCTCTTGTATAACAGAGATTCAAAATTTATCAGTAAAAGCCTCTCCTATATTCTTAGGTACTATCTTAGAGATGAAAGCAACATTAGCAATAATATCTTTATTAGAAGAGCGAGTACTTACACCTTTGGATACATTACCTATTATCAATTCCTTTGGATGATCCGAAGAGAATCTCAGTATCTTAGGCAGATCATCCAAATGACTTGATGTGAATATATCCTTAGGCTTGTCATTTGCTTGAGTTACATCATCATCGTCACATTCGTGTGGTAATTGTTGGTTGAGCTCATCGAATGTGATGTTGATTGACTCTTCAATAGTTAGCGATTGCTTGTTGAAAGCCCAATAGCCTTGCTTTTGGTGGCATAACCTAGAACAATACGTTCATCGGCATTGAAGTTAAATTTTCCAGCATTATCTTTAGTATTAAAAATAAAACACTTAAAGCCAAAAATATTAAAATAACTTATATTAGGAATTCTATCAAACCAAAGATGGTGTCTTCTTCGATATAGGTCGAATAAGCACCCTATTTAAAATATGACATGCTGTATTTACAGTTACAGCCCAAATATATTTCGTAAGATTGTACTGATTTAACATAAATCTAGCCATATCGTCAAGAGTTCTGTTCTTCCGTTCCACAACACAATTTTGTTGAGTATTTGTAGGACATGAAAGTTTACGTGAAAAACTATTTACAAATTCGCCTCCATGATCACTACGGATGTGAGTAATCATGAAGTCATTTTCATTTTGTACCTTTTTACAAAAAGTGACAAACTCAAAACATTCTTCATTTTTATTTGAAAGAAAGAAAACCCATATGTATCTTGAAAAATCATCTACAATGACATATGTATAAAGCTTACCGCCAAGACTGGTGGCCCTGCTAGGTCTAAATAAGTCCATATGCAGAAGTTGAAGGGGTTTAGAGGTACTTATAGAGTTTACTGACTTAAAGGATGATTTGGTAGATTTTTTCTTTCGACAGTCAGAACAAACCATATTCTTCTTGAAGGGAATATCTATAACTCCTCTTACCAGTTTCTTTATTAATAGTCTAGAGATGGTGTCCATATTTGCATGTCCTATCGTATGTGCCATAGCCAGCTGTCATTTTTGTTAGCATATAGGTATTTTCCTGCATGGTTAGTATCTTTTGACAGATAAAAAATATAGATATTGTCTTCTCTTATACCTTCAAATATGATAATATGATATTGTTGGTAGTCCTTTCATATATGGATCATTTGTCTTTTACAAAGTTAATGCCATAACCGTGATCAGCAAGATGACTTATGCTGAGTAGATTATATTTTAATTTCGTAACTAGACAAATGTGCTTGATGACTGGATAGGGAGGAATACCTACATTACCATTACTAATGATATAGTTCTTAAGGTTGTTACCGAAGGAAACATATCATTCTTCATTGTTAACGCTGCAAATAAATCGGCATCAATGGTCATATGTCATGAGTAGCCGCTATTTAGAATCCACTTATTGTAACCTTTGTTACCCATTTTCTTGTGGGTCCTGTTGTGTTAGTTTTTTGTACCCTTGCATAAACATTTGTATCTACCAACTTTCGTGTTCTACAGAATCTAAAAAATGCCCTTTTCTTCTACAGTAGTGACATATGGCAAGGTTGTGGGTAATAGGTACAGGATCATAGGTCTGTTTATGTGAAGTCATGATCTGTTATTTATGAAGATATCTATAGTAGAATGTGTGGCTATGTGGCATAGTGTGTTATGATTTGCATGTATAGTGATAAGATTTGGATTAGTGTGTTCTGTATGCATGATGATAAGAACTATTATCCTTTCTTTGATAAGTCTTATTTTGAGTGCCAACTTGCTTGGCTACGGGTCTCGTGTTTGGCTGGATAATAGGTTATTCAACATTTTACCCAATCTAGTCTCTAATATTTTAGAGGTAGCACATATTTCATCACCTTAGTAGTTAAAGCATCTATTCTAAGAGTCGCTATATGATACTTTTTTTTTGGATTTGAATTTCTCCTTCAGTTTAGTATTCTCTTGAGATCTCTTATCAGTACAATCAAGAGCCTCATGAAGACTAAGCTTAAGTTTGGATATCTTGTCTTCATTATTACAAGAAGATGTACCATTAATTTCTCTTAGTAGAGTAGTAAGTTTTTCAATCTCAGTCTAATAAGATTGAATATCTTTCTTGGTATGCTTGAACTTACTATTGAGCTTTTTATATTCCTCTAGTAGATCAATGAAGACATCACCTAATTCATCAAAAGTATAATCATGATAGTTGGCTTTATCTGATACCAGATAAGTTAGTGCCATGAAGCAGAGGTTTGCAAGTCTCGATTTTTTCTTTTTCTTTAGACTCACTTGCTTCACTCGCATGTCAGATGCTTGTGCTAACATACTTTATTGATGAAGTTCTTCTGGAT
The DNA here is from genome assembly GCA_029216955.1 of Iris pallida. Lineage (NCBI taxonomy): Eukaryota > Viridiplantae > Streptophyta > Magnoliopsida > Asparagales > Iridaceae > Iris > Iris pallida. The sequence continues at coordinate 3,671,219 of JANAVB010018799.1, forward strand.
GGGCGATCACTTCGGCTTCTTTTCTTTATTGTTGGGCATTCTTTCTTTATGTAGCCAGGCTTCTTGGAGTTATAGCACATTGGCTCTTCATCACTGTTGTCGTTTTACTCCTTCTTTGATCTCTCAATTTTTAGAAATTTCTTAAGTTTTTGGGGATCAGGAGAACGTCATCGTCTTGAGAGTCATCGTCATCAGAGTTATAGTTGGAGGCTTTCTCGTGATAATGTGCCTTGAGTGCAATCGTCTTTTTCTTTGGTACGGGCTCTTCAAATTTCTTGAGATCTAGCTTGTGAGTCATCAACTTCCCTATGAGCATCTCGAGGGTTATTGTTGTCAGATCATTCCCCTCAACAATTTTTGTGGCCTTGGGATTCTATTTCTTAGTGAGTCCTCTGAGTACCTTTCGAATCTTCTCATGGTTGTTGTACTCTTTGCCAAGAGAGGTAGAGGATTGACGATGTCTAGGAACCATATGAACATCTGAGTCACCATCTCATTCTTCTTCATCTTGGATACTTCATATTCTTTTGTTAGATGACTGGTTTTTTATTTTACTTACGTGGTTCCTTCATGAGTGACCTCCAGAAGCTTCCATACTTCATGTGAAGTGGTACAAGTAGAGACCCTGTTGAATTCAATTATGTGTAAAGCATAAAATAATGCGTTAATAGCTTTAGCATTATGACTGCGTGTTTTTTCCTATGTTTTTGTATTTATCATGGGGCTTCTCAGTAAGATTGCCATCTATGAAACTTCTAGGTGGCTTATGATATTTATTACTGCATACAACATATCAAAATCATGAGACTTTAAGTAGAGCTCATACGTATCTTCCAGTATGTGTAGTCGGTACCGTCAAATAGGGGTGGCCTATTTGTCTATTATCCTTCACCATTGTTGGTGTGGATAGATACAATAGTTGCCATCTCTTAGGGATGTTAGTCTGGTAATAAGAGATCTAGATCTGATACCAACTGAGAGACTGATAGGCAACTCTAGAGACAGGGTGGATAGAGTGCAGTGAAAATATCTATCCAAATAAAAAAAATTCTAAATGAATGTAGTGAACAACTACATAAAAATATATGCAAATAAAAAACATGTATTGAAAGTAGCAGAGTTTAGAGAGAAAATACAAACACCGAGAATTTTATCCTGGTTTCACTCTGAGAGGCTAGTACAGGCTCGAGAACTCTTGCTCGGAGTTAAATCCACTATAGTCACAATAGTAAAACAGAAGCTTTGAATCCGACGCGCTTGCAGCTCCTACAACTTGTGGTTTTATCTGAAGCGCACAACGACTTTAACAACACGAGCTTTTATCTGAAGAACACGCGACTTCAGCAGCAGAGATAAGCTTTAATAAACCAAGCTTTTTCAACTCTTTACATACTTCTAACCGAGATCGCACTTGGAACTAAAAGGCTGAGGGAGCTGTTCTTGAAGATGGAAAGGTTAAAGCTCAGAGATCACTCTATATGATAAGAAAGATGAGAAGGCTTTTTGTAGACATAGTTCGGCTAGAGTTCGGGTGTATATTTGAATTTTTTTCGAACTTTGTGAACCACATTATTTGGGATTTCACAATTGTCTAGATTTTTCAGGATTGCCAAGACGAGTTCGGTTACCAAGTATGGTATAGTTATTAGCCTGTTTTGGAATGGTTTTGATTTAAATGAGTTGGACTTTTTAAAATGGGCTTGCAGGCTGTTTGAGTTGGTACATGTTGGGTTTATATTTGAGTGGACTTCAGGTACCAAGTGAGACTCAATGTACATAAGTCCTAGATTCAAGAAATATAAAATTACATATTTGACAAAGTACAACTTTCAAGTACCGCAGCATAGTTGAATCTTTACGTGAGTCATATTTGTGACATATCGAGACATGGTTTAGTTAACTATCAAAATCAAGTTGACTAGGATCGAATGGCCAACACTATCTAAAGTACTTGGGTCTCTGCGTTGTAATATGGCTTGTGTTGAAATAAGGAAAACCCTATTCGAGTCCAGTTTTGGATGGGTTTCGACGGCTACGATTTGCTTTAATATTTAGTATTATTAGGAGAGGCTATTTAAGGTTATTTCTAACCCTAATATATGTAAGCTTATGTTAAAGGTTTAGGGATGCTTTGTTTGTGATTATCCTAAAAATCTCTAAGGCATTCGAGACAAGAATGAGGAGCACTCGTTCAAAATCTTATAAGGGAGGATTTTTTTTGATATGATATTATTATACTAAATCTTCTAAATCGTTCTCTTGATTCAATAGAGTATTTTCTCATGTTATCCTGTAGACCTAGGCCAATCTTTGATCTAATCAAGACAACTATATAATTAATTATCCAAATTTTCTAAATTTAATCCCTAAATTTTAAAACAACATGTAATTAACCAAGAATTAGCCAACATGAGTAAAAATTATAATTCCAAACTTGAGTAAAGATCATCATAGTTAATGCTACATGAGTAATTAAGATGGAGGGACCCTATAAAGGAAACATGAAAGAAATGGTAGGAAGGCACACAACAAAGGATGAGAGAGGGGCGGTTCGTTGATGAGGCAGCGACGGAGGAGGGGCAACAGGTTGGGGAGGACACGATGATAACAAAGAGAGAGAGAGAAAGAAAGATTGATTGATTGATTGATTTTGGAGGGATAAATAAAAAAAGTCAGCAAATTTAGTTGACCAAATTAATTTGGAGGGATAAATAAAAAAATGTCAGGAAATTTAGCGATGTCTAGCGACTCCATTTTGTTATGTCAAGCGGCATAATCAGCAACGTCAAATAACGTAGTTAAGTCAATGCTGACTTGGATATGCAACACCGTAGCAACATACTTAGCAACACACTTTGTGCTTACCTGGCATGAGCAATATAGTTAAGTTCAATGCTGAGTTGGATCTGCAACACAGTGGCATACTTAGCCAAACCTAGCAACGCACTTTGTTCTTACCTGACATGAGAAGGCTATGATGTATCTAGCGACATTGTCACAAATTTGTCACTAGAACATCGGAAGGATATCGCTAGGTTCCCATCCATCCCTGGAGTTAACCAGGAACGTTGTAGTGATGTTTGGCAACATATCCGGCACACTTTTTTAGTGTTGTAATGATGTCATATTTTTTGTTAATTAATTCATTCCATTATGTCATCGCTTATAGTCACTATCGATGACGCTAATTTATAGCATCGCTAATTACGTTTCTATCTTCATTTTTTTGTAGTTTAAGGACATCAAATATAGGTGAGTAGACCTCAATTGAATATTAGGATATTATAAGGAACATGTTATACAGAGGTAATGGACAGTACTAGGGAGTCAAGAAAACAAAGCATGGATAGAGAGAGCCATGATTATATCATTGCAGGCAAGCCTTACGGAGGAATTCTAGCAAACACAATTAGTCATTTTTACTATTTGGTTAATCAATCACCATCTACAACTATACTAAAGAGATATAGTGGGAGCTAGTATGCTATGATTATTAACATATGTTCGGGTGGCATACCTATTCATTCATCAAAACCAAGCTGGAGCCAAAGTCAAAATAGTACATTTCTCTAGCATTCAAATATTGAGTTAAAGACTACAAGTTATGGGATTCAGAAAAGTAAGATGATATTCACTATGATCTTTGATGGGGTTTCCATGTTAAAAGACATAAAGAAAAAGTCTAAGAAGGCGAGTGGCACATCAGATAATAATGATTTAGTAGAGGTGGAGGTTTCTGTTACTTTAGAGGATAGGTTACCAAAACTCCATTATAGCGCCTATTGATATGGAGGTGGATTAATAGTTTACGGATATAGATGATGAGGACCAACTGCAGTGGGATCCATATATAGTAGTATTATGGAGATCGAAGTTTCCACATAAGACACCAATCACATATCTTTTCGAGATATGGTTTTATTTTTATAATAAAAAACATGATATCCAAGAGATTAGAAGAAGGTTGACATTGGACAAAAGTACATGAGTTAGTGGATACTCTCCATGATTAAGGAGATGAAGTCACTCCGGAGGAACGGTACATTGAACTTGAATGGGCTACCAAAATAAAAATAAAGCTATTAGCCACAAGTGTTTATTCAAGAAAAAGGAAAATAAGCAATACAAAGAAGGTTAGTTGTTAAAGGTTATGCTCAGAAGAAGGGGATTAATTACAATGCCATTTTCTCACATGTGGTTAAGCATACGTTTATTCGAGTTTTGAACCAAAGTTAACTCTTTATAGATTGAAGCAATCTTCCTGAAAGGAGGATCATGTATGACAGTTGTATGTACCTGAAGTGGCTCAAGGATGGTCCGTTGATATATCTCTTCTTATATGTAGATGGCATGTTGATTGCTTCTATGAGTATGACATAAATAAAGGCATTCAAAGATTCATTGAGCATAAAATTTGTCATAAAGTATTTAAGTGGACCACGAAAAATCATTTAGATGGAAATCATTCTAGATAAGAGGGTTGGAAAGCTATAACTATCCAAAGGAATTACATTAAAAAAGTGCTGGAGAGATTCAACATGAAGGACTCTAAAAAATGAGTACCCTTATCATCAATTGTTTCAAGATTTCCTTCTATGAGTGTCCGAAAATAGCGGAGGAAAAGGACATGATGTCTCGAGTACCATATGCTAATAAATTAGGTTCACTAATGTACACTATGGTATTTACCCGACGAATTTATTATTTGTAGTTAGTTTACTAGTTGGTACAAGTAAAATAAAGAAAGGCTTTACAAAAAAGATGTAAAGTGGGTACTTCAGTGTATAAAAGGAAGTTAGATATCAGTTTATTGTTTCACAAGTCATAACATAGTTCAAGTTAGTTGCAGGGATATGCTGATACAGAATATATTGACTTGGATAAGAGAAAATCAACTATGGGCTATGTATAGACACTAATAACTCACCAATTAGTTGGAAGTCAACCCTTCAAACATCATGGAGCTATCAACTATGGAGTAAAAATAGATGGTAGTAGAGGCATCAAATGAGGCTCTATTAAAAGGCCTAATTAGCGAGTTCATTTGAGAACGTGCAAGTTGCTTTGTTTTGTGATAGTTAAACGTAAAATATCTTACGAATAATCAAGATACCATATTCAGAAGAAAAATATAGACATATGGTACCATAAGATGAGGGAGTGGTGCAATAAGAAGATTGATATTATAAAGGTTGATACCAAGGTGAATATGGTGGATATGCTAACAAAGGTAATTTCTATAAAGAAGATCAAGTCTGCCTTGACTTCTATTAGTAATCAAGTATGAGGAAGGTTCACAACCTCAGCAGGAGGGTCATGTATGAGAATCCTTGCATGCAAAGAAGTTGCAAAAGAAGCTAGAAAACCTTGTTTCAAAGAAGATCGGGTAAACAAATTGTTTCTGATTCGACAGATGATGGGCCTTGAGGATACGGATGGTTCGTCTTGTACGGATCACTTAAGTGAGTTTAGGAGCATTGTTGACTAGTTATCCTCTATAAGAATAAATTTCGACAACGAAGTACAGGGATTTTGGTTATTGTATACTTTGCTAGACTTGTAGAAGATTATACAAGTGTCAATAATCATTTTTGCTCAAAAGGTGTGGTTAGTCTTGAGTTAACCAAGAACGGAGTGTTGAATGAAGAGATACGTAAAAAATCTCAAGACACTTCATCTACATCTCATTTAGAGGTGCTTGTTTCAGAGAGTCGAGGTATGAGTAAAAGTAACGATCCAAGTAGTGGCTGGGACAACAGCAGAGGAAGTCCAAGGGCCGGTATAAGGACTATGAATGCTACCATTATCACAAAATCGCTTGGAAAAGAGAGAAAAAGGGAGACAAGGGAAAGAAGATTGACAACACAATATCGATCGTCTCACCTCATGGAGGCAACATCAATATTATGGATGATGAGGTAATCATGAACCTCATATGTGATGATAATTCTTGGTTATGGTCTCAAAGGCTTAGGCGCACATATCTCTAGGGTACTGTTTGCCACATACAAATAGAAGACTGTGGAATGATGAAGATGGACAACAGAATATGTCAAAGGTTGTTGCTATATGAGATATGCATTTGAGAACAAACATGGAAGTAATTCTTGTACTCAAAGGTGTTTATCATATCCCCGATATACATTTCCATTTGGTGATGATTGAAAGGTTAGATGATGAGGGATTCTTAAGTCTCTTTGGAAACTATCAGTAGAAGCTTTCAAAAGATTCATTGATGATTGCCAAAGGAAGCAAGAAGTTTGATCTCGACTATATGAAAAAGAGCACACAAGTGATGGAACTAGTATCCCCATGACCGTGCATTGATCTATGCTACATAACCATGCCAATACGGCATGACGACAAAGTTAATCTAAGCATGTATCAATGTAAATCCTTCAACAGGGAAAATTACAGGATGACGAATTCGTGTGCATATCAATTAATAAAACATGGACAGGTTTAATGTCGTGATCTAACCCTTCAATGGCAGAAACCAAGGTTCACAAATTACAATTGAAGTGGCAATGAGTTGATGACAATTTCAGCAATTCTTGATCGATCGCAACCTCAAGATCTTCTACCGTATTCCTTTCTCGAGTTGGATGTCATGTGGGCGATGGTCTCCCAACTTTTTTTTCTTTGGTTGTCCTTCCTTTCTCTCCTTTTATGATGAATGAATTAGAGAAAGATGCTCCTCTTTTGATACATATGGCGGCCAGAGAATAGAGTGTATATATAGGCTACGGCGGGGACCGTGAAGAGAAATTAGGTTTAGGTCTCCTAACGGGTCTAGATATCCCGTGTTTAGCCCGAACACACAACCCAGGCCTGTTAACAATAGCTCGGTCCACTAAAGATCTACTATTATACTATCTTTATAATCCCAAATAATTATGTTCATGGGCTCCATTATATTATATGCTTGTTTGTCTCCCCATGTTAAGATATCGAATGTCCGTCAATCAAAATAAGTTATTGACAACTACATCGATCGACATCTTTTATTCTTAAGTAGTACAACTCAACTTTATTTGTCATGTCGGATGTAATCCACCTGTAGGGTTTAGATAACAAACCTTATGAGTTCCTTAAGGGGACATCATCAACCCGATACATCGGGACATGAATTTCTTTTATAATCAATAGCACATCATACACGTAATGCTATTACCCAATTCATAGAGGTTATTGACTCATTATGAATATCACTATTTTATAAATCAAAATAATGCATACTACATATACATGTATGTTATTATATCCGGATTAAGAGCACAAGTATCCATAATAGTAAAGGTATTTGTTCTCTTATATAGTCAGTACAAAGAGAATAACCTCAAGTGGTCATGTTCAATACACACAAAGTGCACTAGTATAAACCTATAGTCAAGATAGACTAATGCCAGATTCAACTGCAACCTTACCAATGGTTTGTCCAAATCCATCTAGGTTGTAACCATTTATATATTCTACAAGGGAATGATAATATGATCTTCTGTGTGTCACCACTGTCACGCCCCGATCTCGGAGGATCAAAAACTAGCCACTGGGCGTGATGTCGTACAAGTCTAGATTGCACTTGTACAAGGCAAAACCATTACAGTTCCTGGTAAATCTCAGAAAACATCAATAACGCAGCGGAACCAAGCAGATATATTGAAGTCACACAATTTATATAGAAATGTATCTCTTTATTGATAATCAAAATGGATTACAAGACTTGCAGCAAAATACAGAGTTTACAACTGATTATAAGACTCGCAGCGGAATACAGAGTTTACAACTGTTTACAAGACTTTTGAATAGCCAACTGAATGTATACACTTGCCCTTTAGGCTACAATGAATATGCCGACTTCTTTACAATGAACTTGCCAATATGGCTACAATCTCACTGGTACAACTGAGTTCCCATATTCCATACATTATGTCCCGTATAGCAGAAGACATCGTCTTGCAAGAAGAGCTTCTGTACACCCATCCGATTCATCGATGCCAAGCACTGATTCACAAGATTTCCCCCAAGCAAACACCTGTAATATTGCCCACAACGTGGGTCAGTACATCATCAATGTACTGGCGAGCGGTGCTGGCCCAACTCACCTAAGAAGACAACACTAAGTAATCATGTTATAGCACATTATTAATAGTGGTCTTTCTCGTTGCCTTAGGGTCAATTTCATGTTATAGCCGACAAGAAGTAAAGCATGAGAATCTCATAGCCAACATAATTTAAAGCATACTGTTATCACCCTTTGGTGATTCTTACCCACGGTCGTATAGCCATCCCTGTACATTTATAATACTTACTCTGCCTGCACAAGACATTGTTAGGAACAACATCATGATTCAATATAAATATCACCGTTCAGGTGATTCTTACCAACAGCCGAGATCCTTCCCTGTATTTGAGTAATAACTTACTCTGCCTGCATAAGACATCATTAGCACTGGACCTATCTATATGAAGATCACTGGCGACACGCCATCCTGGACTGTCTTACAGGTATACAACGCCCTTGTCAGTGTAGGTAGCTAGCCCCACTGTAAGTCCTGTATACCGTGCTACTACTTCAGCACTGCCACTACTTCGGCATTGGTTTCCCCTAGGACGAACCGGGTTCCATGGCCCAGGAATACCGTTCGAGAAACCACCTTGTCGACAAGTTGTCCTTGACCATGCAACTATATGCAACTTATCTAAGAAGAAAACATATAATGCATGATAAGGAAAACTAAGTAATTTAGCCACCAATCTCATTCATATTACCATCTTGCCATCTTACCATCTTGTCTTGAGCCAATGCTCATATTATCATCTACCCAATCCAGGGTCTTGGCGTAATCAATATTCTACATCGGCGACAGGATAATAGAATGTTGTTACCCAATCCTTTTGCCACATCTTTGATACCATACATCTTTCCAACCAAACTCAGTGTACTCACCACCCAATTCTTGGGACTTAGCATCTGTTTAGCATTCATTCATTTGAATGCAATTCAAGCATACTCACTGCCCAGTTCTTGGGTCTTAACATCTGTATTGCCATCTATTCATTGAGCCAACGCTCGATATACTCACCGCCCAAGTATTTTGGACTTTGCCTTCACCTGTCATGTAATTCATCGCAACAGCATACAAGCATACAATTTATTTAGCCACAACAGTTTACGTTCAGGTGATTATTATCTTTCATTATCTTTCCAAATTCCATGCAAGGTGTTATTGAACAACTTAACAAGAAACATAGCATACTATCCTTATTTTAAGCGTGAAGCTAAAGGATCTTTGAAGGGTTCAACACTACTCACATTCATAGGACGATTCCCGCCTCGACTGCATAGCCTTCCAAGCGATCCTTCGCATAATCCCAAGTCCAACAAGGCTTCATCGAACCAACCATCCATCATAAGGCATCTTGCGGGTCGGGGCACTATAATATATACCACCCAGAAAAAGTTTCGTCCTCGAAACTTAAAACAAAACTCATCCCCAAACTTCAACCAACTTTTCATGAAACTTCTCAACAATCAACTTGCACCATCTAACATTCTTCTGAAATCTCTCGATTAATTTCAAGTAATATACCGTCTCGTTACAGCATCCCAATTGATTCAAAATAGTTTACCATCTTTTTTTTGATCTTTCCTCCAACACTCGTGCAATTTCTTTAGCACATGATAATCCCCGTGGCTTCGTTTGAATTCAGCATATCATTTAGTTGGAATTATACACATACTTTAGGCGTCCCCAAAATACATGCACTTCAGCTAAGTTCAGTGATAGAGAAAACGAACGAGCTACGGTGTACCTTTCTTTTTCGAACATCAGTAATTCTTTTTGAGCATCTCGTATAATCCCACTTGTTTATTCAATATTCCAACCAACTAATAACACAATAGATGTTGCCAATTCCAACTCGATAAATTCTCCACAATCGATCCCAACATTTTCCAAAGCATTCAGACTTAGATGTATCAAGTATTCCTTTCAAGTTCATTGTCATCCATGCCACCAAAGTTGATAAATCCCATAGCCACATTTTATTTCGATACCTCAATTATCGTCGATCAAATCTTGTACTCATCATCGTCCGCATCCATACCCTTTGGTTGCAACTTGTAAATTTCTCGATCATAATCCATCTTCCAAATTGTACCATCCATCAATTTGTACCACCATTCCACTCTAGTGATAATTCTCGTTGTACTCAAATATTTCTCGTATTGATTCAAGCCAACATATTATTCTCTCGCATAAGCAACTCTCATATTCCAGCAACATTAATCCCAAGGGTCATTTCTAACCACATTCGCTTTCGCCGATCTCGACTACATGTACTATTCAATTCCGTCGTTACATTTATCCTCAATTCTGATCCGATCAATGAAATTATTCCAACTGTCTCAAAGCACTATCATCAATTTTACGCAGCTCAATATCAATCAACCAATCCAACCAGTTCTAACAATTCCCAACATTTCAACCAAGGCAACTCAATTTCCGAAACCAACATGATCCGTCATCCCATCCAACATTATAACATCAAAATTTCCCAAATATCTATTCCATTCTAAAGCCTACCTTCCAACACATCTTATTCATTCCAACTATACTCACGCAGCACCAATAGGGACATCCTACGGTTCTTCAATAGTCAACTTAGCATACAATCAAGTCTCTACGGTCAGCTAATCTAAGCTAAACCAGACATTCAGCTAACCCATATGAGATGAGTAGCTATCAGGGACATACTTATCTCTTATCTTAGAGGCAACCAATTCTCATCATCGGGCAACTCTATGGTCTGACCAACTTAGGGACATGGGACACCACCCCAATCTTATGAACTTATTCCCAACACGGACAACTGAAGAACATAGCCAACCAATCTAATACTTAAGCAACCAACCAACATCCTAGGCAACCAACCGACGCTCTAGGCAACCAACCAACAATCTAGACAACCAATCGACAATCTAGGCAACTAGCCAACAATCTAGGCAACCAACCGACAATCTAGGCAACTAGCCGACAATCTAGGCAACCAACCGACCATCTAGGTAACTAGCCGACAATCTAGGGTCAAGTCTTTCTACCCGTACTCATACTCGGGTCCTACCCAACGAAGTCTCATTCTAGACTTACCCGCAACCGACAAAATCTATCCGACAATTCTATCCAACAATTCTTATGGGTCAATCCCGAAGCTATCATATAAAACTCCTCAATCGAATATCCAACTTTCAATTTCCATTTGCATAGACATAGCATCACTTGTTCAATTCGACTTGCATCCTCATATCGTACTCATATGTCTATTCAATCGGGTCAACTATTCTGAATCATCATCCGACATTGTTATCTCAATACTTTATCACTTATGATCTCTTTCCTACGGTCTCTTTACGACATATTCGTTTCCCACATTCTTAGATCATCGATACGGTCCGTACTCTTTAACCAACAACATAGGCAACTATAAAATCATATCTCTTCCGAGGCATCATTTATAAAATTTTCTAGCACCAACACGATCATCTCTTAGCAATTCACGTTAACCATCAATATTCGTTTTGCATCATCTCCTTATGATTCTATAAGAAAATTTATTATTCATGCACCGATCCAATCTCTATAGCACCAATCATTTCGCATCATATATCGATCATCTTAGTGTATATGACATAACTCATCAGCTAAGTCATAATCCAACAATTCTATATTCCACCAAACTTGCTATTCATGCGACAACATCATCTATCGACATGGTCTATTACATATCGCTGCACCTCGATACTTATTTGTATTCCAGCCATTCGACTCACATAAAGAACATCTACTCTTTTATGCATCAAGGGACAAGTACTCATTCTCTATGCCTCAAAATAGCCAAGGGTCATAACTTTGTTAATTCGGGACACATCAAATTCTCTCAAGCACAACTGCACCACGTGCTAAGATCTTCTATTTCTCAAGCCCACTCTCTAACTTTTCGGTCGTCGATGCAACTCTCTGCATCTTCTAAATCATTCGCAACATCCCGTTAAGCGTCTAACATTACCATTAATTCTTTCGATATCCAACATACATTTTCTTTCACCCAATTCCAACATCGTTCAATATTCGGTCCATAGTTGTTCTCGTAAAATCTTTCAATAGCAACATCACACCATCATTACTAAGCCTGCCATCCTCCTTACCCAACTGATTCAAGTCTTCGCCTGAATCAAAAAAATTCGTTTCATTCCAAACCAAGGCATTCATTTCATATTCTCAATCTCTTATTACCCAACTTAATGCTAACCGACAAGGTCTAGCGATGGTTCACCCGAACACATCAAAATCTAGCAACGGGTCCGAACTTAATCATCAAGAGACATTCCTAGCCGACATGTATCAACGTATGCTCAACTACGATTCGATACCACCAAATACCTTATAGGCAAAGCAATCACAAAATCATAAACATATCAAGGGTCAAGGGACATCTTATCACGACGAGGGTATATGTAATATACCACTCAGAGCTCAAGCCATTTCCAACACAATATTCTCTCGCATCAAACTAACGTCTCATATGGACAATCCATCCTGCAGTGGTTATGCTGACCACAAATATCGACTCAAGATTCTGTCGATTCCTATTCACTGAAATCCATGCATATTCTGTTCCAACATACCAAGCCATCACCCACGGTCGATTGCTGCATAACAATCGACTCAAAGAATCCCACACATACGACATCCAGCATACATCACAAACTTATTATAGCATCGTATCATTGTTAGTCTTTTTGGTATCTTTTAGAAATTCAACAAAGTACACATATCACAGCCCACATATTTAGACTTATTGTATGGAACACCCAGTGAGAGGTTAGAATGATCAACGGACTTTCAATCAAGGGAACAACATAGAATAGTTTGGAAGCAACACAGAATAATCGCAGAAGCACTATGAGTCATCATAGAGGCAACTTTGATTTCATCACGGAAGCAACTTTGAGTATTCGCGGAAGCAACTTTGATTCACCGCGGAAGCAACTTTGAATAATTGCTGAAGCAATCTTTGAATCATCGCGGAAGCAGCTTAGAATCATCTTAGTAGCAACATTGATTCGAAACAGATCGAGTAGGAATCCAAGGACGTAAAGCCGTGCTCTGATACTATTATGTCACGCCCCGATCCCGGAGGATCGAAAACTAGCCACTGGGCGTGATGCCGTACAAGTCTAGATTGCACTTGTACAAGGCAAAACCATTACAGTTCCTGGTAATTCTCAGAAAACATCAATAACGCAGCGGAACCAAGCAGATAAATTGAAGTCACACAATTTATATAGAAATGTATCTCTTTATTGATAATCAAAATGGATTACAAGACTTGCAGCGAAATACAGAGTTTACAACTGATTACAAGACTCGCAGCGGAATACAGAGTTTACAACTGTTTACATGACTTTTGAATAGCCAACTGAATGTATACACTTGCCCTTTAGGCTACAATGAATATACCGACTTCTTTACAATGAACTTGCCAATATGGCTACAATCTCACTGGTACAACTAAGTTCCCATGTTTCATACATTATGTCCCGTATAGCAGAAGACATCGTCTTGCAAGAAGAGCTTCTGCACACCCATCCGATTCATCGATGCCAAGCACTGATTCACAGGATTTCCCCCAAGCAAACACCTGTAATATTGCCCACAACGTGGGTCAGTACATCATCAATGTACTGGCGAACGGTGCTTGTCCAACTCACCTAAGAAGACAACACTAAGTAATCATGTTATAGCACATTATTAATAGTAGTCTTTCTCGTTGCCTTAGGGTCAATTTTATGTTATAGCCGACAAGAAGTAAAGCATGCGAATCTCATAGCCAACATAATTTAAAGCATACTGTTATCACCCTTTGGTGATTCTTACCCACGGTCGTATAGCCATCCCTGTACATTTATAATACTTACTCTGCCTGCACAAGACATTGTTAGGAACAACATCATGATTCAATATAAATATCACCGTTCAGGTGATTCTTACCAACAGTCGACATCCTTCCCTGTATTTGAGTAATAACTTACTCTGCCTGCATAAGACATCATTAGCACTGGACCTATCTATATGAAGGTCACTGGCGACACGCCATCCTGGACCGTCTTACAGGTATACAGCGCCCTTGTCAGTGCAGGTAGCTAGCCCCACTGCAAGTCCTGTATATCGTGCTACTACTTCAGCACTGCCACTACTTCGGCATTGGTTTCCCCTAGGACGAACCGGGTTCCATGGTCCAGGAATACCGTTCGAGAAACCACCTTGTCGACAAGTTGTCCATGACCATGCAACTATATGCAACTTATCTAAGAAGAAAACATATAATGCATGATAAGGAAAACTAAGTAATTTAGCCACCAATCTCATTCATATTACCATCTTGCCATCTTACCATCTTGCCTTGAGCCAATGCTCATATTATCATCTACCCAATCCAGGGTCTTGGCGTAATCAACATTCTACATCGGCGACAGGATAATAGAATGTTGTTACCCAATCCTTTTGCCACATCTTTGATACCATACATCTTTCCAACCAAACTCAGTGTACTCACCGTCCAATTCCTGGGACTTAGCATCTGTTTGGCATTCATTCATTTGAATGCAATTCAAGCATACTCACTGCCCAGTTCTTGGGTCTTAACATCTGTATTGCCATCTATTCATTGAGCCAACGCTCGATATACTCACCGCCCAAGTATTTGGGACTTTGCCTTCACCTGTCATGTAATTCATCGCAACAGCGTACAAGCATACAATTTATTTAGCCACAACAGTTTACGTTCAGGTGATTATTATCTTTCATTATCTTTCCAAATTCCATGCAAGGTGTTATTGAACAACTTAACAAGAAACATAGCATACTATCCTTATTTTAAGCGTGAAGCTAAAGGATCTTTGAAGGGTTCAACACTACTCACATTCATAGGACGATTCCCGCCTCGATCGCATAGCCTTCCAAGCGATCCTTCACATAATCCCAAGTCCAACAAGGCTTCATCGAACCAACCATCCATCATAAGGCATCTTGCGGGTCGGGACACTACAACCACATACCATATTATCTACAATATAGAATATTAGACACTTGTTTTAACATATAACAAATATAAAATGCCAATATTTGCCCATATGATTCGCATTCAAAAATAATAGAAAAATATTATAGTTAATACAAAAGTGATACTTTTAGTATGTAACCTTAATAATCTCCCACTTATACTCAAAGTATACCTTTTTAGTATACTGTTACAAATCTTTCACTTATACTTAAAGACATGCGGCCATGCATCTGACTCTCATTCCCTCAACATGACTATTAAAAGCCTTAACCGGTAAGCTCTTTGCAAAGGGATCAGCTAGGTTGTCTGTTGATGCTATCTTGATCACAACAACATCTCATCTTTTACAATATCTCGTATCATATAGTACTTATGCTTAATGTTGGGCTCGTAGTTCCTTCAAGTTTGCAACTGCACCAATATTATCACAATAAAGTATAATAGTCTTAGGAAAACTAGGTACCACATACAAGTCCAATAGAAAGTTTTTGAGTCAAACAGCTTCGTTGGCTGCCTCAGAGGCTGCCACATACTTGACTTCCATGGGAGAATCAGCAATATATTTTTGCTTGATGCTCCTCCATGTAGGAACGCAATCGTAAAGCAGAATACTCTAGAAGGGGGTGAATAGAGTAGGCAGCGGAATATTGCTAATTAAAAAACTTGTTAGCAGTTAGATCACAGATATAATTTTAATCACAAAAGTAAATGACAGAAATTAAAAGTGATCAGAAGGCAAACGCAAACACCAAAATTTATACTAGTTTTCCTCTTGTGAGGACTAGTCCTGTCGAAAAAACTTTAGCTTTCAGTTGAATCCACTATTGGAAAATCCCGCAAGTTTTCATACGAAGTCCTTGAAACTTCTACAGACGCGAGCTTTGATACGAAGAACTCGACCAACTTCAATTGTAAAGAGTTGTATCTTCTATCAAGCCTCTGATTACAATCGCTCTTAAAACTTCTAGACCGTACCGCACTGGCAAATCGACTAGAGGATTGTAACTGGCTTGGGATTTGAAAATGAAAGCTTTTTAGAACTCTTTGGAAGAATGTATGCTCAGGAAGAGAAGAGATTGAAAGTGAATTGGTGATTTGAAATGATCGAAATACTTTTCTATTTATAGTTTTTCCAAAGACAGAACTCTGGCAGAATTCGGGCAGAATTCGGACAGAACTCTTTGTAACAAACCGCAACTGAAGGATGACCAAGTTCAAAATCCAACGTTCACTAACGTTCCAAATGGCCGAACTCTGGCCGTGTTCGGCTGGGGTTCTGCCAGTTCATTTTTGAGAAAATCAATTTTGGCTTTTTGAAAAATCCTTCAGAAGCTTTTTGTAAAAGAATGTTTTTCAAAAACATAGGTCATTTGTAAAAGAATATGATGGTTTTGTAAAACATTTTCGGATAACCTATTTGCCAGTACGACTCGGTGTATAGTGTATTCCTAGACTCAATAAAATGAAAAATTACTTTGCTTAACAGGAAGTACATTTGGAGTGGCAAATGGCTTCAGTCTTGAAAATAGTTGATATCCATCGTTGAGCAGTGTCCAAAATGTCATAGGTAAACATCTGGATTGACTTGCATTTATATCGAGACAGAGTTTGATCAATTATTAAAATCAGGTTTGACCATGACCAATGGACCAACACTCCATACGATGGCTCCACCTCCCAAGGTAAATGCATAACCTGAGATAGTTTTTCTGGAATCCCTATCTGACTGAAAATCTGAGTCTGTATACCCCAAGGACACTAAACTATCTGCCTGGTAAACCAGAATATAATCTTTAGTCCTTTTCAGGTTCTTCAGAATATGATTTACCTGATTCTAGTGATCTTATCCTGGGTTAGACTGATATCTAGTAACCATGCTTACGGCAAAACAGATGTCTGATCTCGAACATAGCATTGTATACATTAAGCTTCCTTCTATTGAAGAATAAGGCACCAGTTTTATGTCTTCTATCTCTTTAGGTGTCTTTAGACATTGTTCCTTTAATAGACTATTCCATGCCTAAAATGTATAAAATCTTTTTTGGAATTTTGCATGCTAAAATGAGTTAATACAATATGGATATAGGCCGATTGAGATAAGCCTAACATCCTTTTCTTGCAATCTCATATAACTTTGATCCCAAGGATATGACCTGCTTCTCCCAAGTCCTTCACATTAAACTGTTTGGATAAGTATACCCTTATGTTAGATAATACCTTCATATTGTTTTCAATGAGCAATATGTCATCCACATAAAGTACTAGGAATACCACCATGTTTCCATCATACTTTTTGTACACACAAGATTCATCGAACATTGATCAAATCTATAAGATTTTATCACATGAACAAAATGGATGTTCCAAGATCTGCAAGCTTGCTTAAGTCCATAAATGGACTTCTTGAGCTTACACACAAGATGCTCTTGGCCTTTTTCAATGAACCCGTCTAGTTGCTTCATATAGATATTTTTCTTAAGACTTTCATTAAGGAAAGCTATCTTGACATCCATTTGCCAAATCTCATAAATGAGCTGCAATAGATAAAAGAATCCGGATAGACTTAAGCATGGCTACTGGCGGAAAGGTTTCATCATAATTAATACCCTCCTTTTGAGTAAAACCTTTTGTAACAAGCCGTGCTTTAAAGGTTTTAACCTTACCATCTCCTCCTTTTTTTCTCTTATAGATCCACTTTTTATACCAGTGGTTTGTTCTACAAGTTCCCAGACCTTATTAGAATATATTAATTCTATTTATGATTTCATTGCCTTTTGCCAAGATTCAGCATTTTTATCTTGTAGTGCTTCAATATAGGTGTAGGGATCATAGTCTTTTTCTTCAGGGACAAAATGTGAGCACTCTTACAAGAACATAAACCTGTCCGGTTGTATAACAACCCTCCCACTATGGCGAGGCACTATGGGTTGTGGTGTAACATTTATGACACGTTGTGTAGTAACTTGTGGTTTCTCCTTTTGTACTGTTGGTACTGAAGTATTAGGTGTCTCTCCTCTCAATTCTTCTAGAAAAACTTTACTCATGAGTTTATGGTTCATCACATAATCTTCTTCTAAGAATCGGACAATGGTGCTAAGAATGAGTTTCTGATCCTTAGGACTATAAAATAGACCTCCCTTCATTCCTTTTCGATAGCCTACAAACAAGCATATTTCTGTATGAGATTCCAACTTATCTGTTTTCCAATTCAGCGCATGTGCTGGACTACCCCAAATTCGAACATATTTCAGACTAGGCTTCTACCCGGTCCGTAGCTCTGTACGAGTAGTAGATACTGACCTAGAAGGTACCAAGTTCAGAATATAAGCTCCAGTCTCTAAGGCATATCCCCAAAACGAATCTGGCAAATATGAATAACTCATCATTGATCCATCTCCATAAAAGTCATATTCCTTCTTTCTGCTACACCATTCTGTTGGAGCTTCTAGGTGCAGTCAATTGGGACGCAATCCTAGCTTTTGATAAGTAGTCCCTAAACTCTCCAAAATGGTACTCGTCACAACGATCTGAATGTAATGACTTGATACATTTTTATGACCTTTTTTCGTCTCAGCCTTATACTCTTTGAATTTCTCAAATCACTCAGACTTACGACGCATCAAGTAAATGTATCCATACCATGAATAATCTTCAATAAATTCTGTTGGGGTATTTCAGCTGCAGTAATTGGGACGCAATCCCAGCTTATGATAAGTAGTCAAACTCTCCAAAAAGGTACTCGCCACCATGATCTGGACGTAATAACTTGATACATTTTTCATGACCTTTCTCCGTCTAAGCCTTCTACTCTTTGAATTCCTCAAAGCATTTAGACTTATGGTGCATCAAGTAGATGTATCCATACCTTAAATAATCTTCAATGAATGTGATAAAATATTCAAAGCCACCTCTAGCCTGGATATTCATGGACCCACACAAATCAAAATGAACCAATTCTAACATATCTTTAGCCCTATACCTTTTGCCTTAAAAGTCCTTTTGGGTATTTCACCTTCCAAGCAGGAGTACAGGATGGAAGTGCCTCCACTTCCAAAGAACTCAAAGGTCCATCTATAACCAGTCTTTGAATCCATTTTAGGTTAATATGGCCTATCGCAAGTGGCAAAAATATATTTGGTTCATACAAGAAGGTTGTTTTCTTTTATTTAAGAAGACGTATTATTCATTTCCATTAGTTACATTGTTGGTGAAATAGGATTAATTGTCACAACCCGCACCCAGTGTAGGGGCACGAGAAGTGGGTACGTCCAGCCTATGCCACAGTGTCGGCGGTAGAACGCTGTTCTAGGTCATGATCACAACTAGCCACACTATGATATACTCTCCAAACGGAGGCCAAATCACAGAAGGTACAACTCAATCACAATCTAAAGATGGAAATAGCACGATATGATGATATCTTAAAAGAGAACATACAAACAGAAGGAAATAAGTCTAAGTGTCTAAACGATACAACATCAAAAACATCCAGAAATAATACAACTCTAAAGTCAATACAACTAACATAATGAAAATAAGATCAAAGCCTAGCTAATCTAGTCTAAGCAGTAGGGGTGACGTCCTCAACTAGAGCTGGATCCTCCTGAGAATCTAACTCACAGGGGTCATCTAGGTGGGCTCCATAATAGGTAGTGCATAAATCCTCAGTATAATATATAATATTTTAACAGGTCTATTCAGGACAGGAGCGGATACATGACATGAAATAGGATCATATCATGACAGAATATATAAAACAAGCAGAAGAGTAAACTATCATGAAAACTATAAGACATGTACAAGAATAGTATAAATAGACAAATCTGAGTACAAGAGACAGTTTATATGAAATAAGAACTGTAAGTAATATAAGTGTTTTGAGTACAAGATGGTTATGTAAACATGTTAGGTTTCAGCAAAAAGGGACTCCATTATACGTGAGGGCATAATGGACATACACAATATTTATACAAGATGGTGTTTGATCACATAACCATTTTCTACTCACCCTCCCCAATCAATACATAAGGATCCAGTCAATTTACGTTACCTTATACAAGAGGTTTTTATCATGAAGCTCATGTGATCATGAGAGTACAAGGTTGCACAAGAGTATACATGAATAGGGGTATACAAGAAATATAAGATGTACGTAAAAAGCACATGATAAGATGTATCTGATGAACCCGAGGGGGATAACATCGCATGACAAGATCCATAGAGTACTGGTACATGATAATAATCGTGACAGTATCAAGTAATTTATCTAAAGCATGAATATATGCTCTAGCATGTATGAAAATGATCAGAGCATGTACTCGCCTGAGATACTGAGTGACTTTGAAAATAGATGTATGAATTGAAGTGTCTGAGTCCTAAATAGAGCACGCAGGTTATGTTGTAATCAAGAAGGTAATATTTGAAGTTTACAACACATTCTACATGATTCTAGGTCATTCCAGGCCAAAGTCAACTCTTGGCCAACTCTGGTAAACCATTCTAGTCAAACTAGGTCAAAGTTAAGTCAACTAGTCAATTAGTCCAGGGTTTGGTCAAACTTAAGTTAACTTGTCAATTTAGACCTGTTAGAGTCAATTCTAGGTCAAGTTTGACCCACAGTTGACTTTGGTCAACTTGGTCAACTAGCTAGTCAAAGTGTGCCTAATTAGGCCTATAGGTCAATTCTAAACTAACTCACTAACCATAGGCTAATATTCTATATCAATATCATATATATATATATATATATATATATATATATATATATATATATATATATAAAATATATATATATATAAAATATATATATATATCCAATCAACTACTATATATAATA
This sequence comes from Iris pallida, assembly GCA_029216955.1. Lineage (NCBI taxonomy): Eukaryota > Viridiplantae > Streptophyta > Magnoliopsida > Asparagales > Iridaceae > Iris > Iris pallida. The sequence goes on from JANAVB010018799.1 coordinate 3,692,181, forward strand.
TCTACTATATACATACATACATATATATATAAGGAAGAGGGAAATATATATGGCATGGGTGTGTGTATGAACTTGTGAACTGTGAGAGGAGAGGGAGACTGAGCTGTGAGCAACCAAACAGAACCTGAGATTCAAACTCAGGTTCAACTCTCACAAAGCTCACATAAAGCTCAATGCATACACAATGTATATAAGATAACTATATATATATATATATATATATATATATATTTTATATATATATATATATATATATATATATATATATATATATATATATATATATATATATATATATATAATATACATAGAAAGGTAAATAGAAGAATACATATATAGGAGTACATATATATATATATATATATATATATATATATATATATATATATATATATATATATATACAGAACAAAACTGGAACAACAATATAACTCACATCTAATCTCAGGAAGATAGAAATCTGAGAATCAATAGTTTAAATTAATCAAAACCTGCTAATATTGGTTTTAGGTAAAAATTTGAGAATAATAGTTCAACATCAAGGCCAAAAATCTGAGATCAAATCGAACCAAAACCATTTTCTTTTCGAAAACCCAAATCATCCACAATTTATAATCTGGAAACTTAAACAACAAACATCATATGTATAGGATAAACTCTCAGAAAAATGGAAATCAAAATCCCAAACTCACAAAAGTTCTAAAACCTGAGAACAGTATACATACATATTAATTTCATCTGAAAACCTAATTAACAAAATAAAACTCGAATTTGATTTAGAAAACAGGTGCACAGGGGTAGTGTCAAACCCAAGGGTGTGAATCGTGTCCATACAGGTCGTGTCTAAGAGATGGACACAGCAAACCATACAAAAACATACGTATCAGTAAATCACAGTGAGATAAGGCTCGTGCGGTCATGTCGGACTAGATAGGACACGACACGCGACACGAGACATCTCGTGTTCGTGTACAAAGGTAGAGTGGGTCTAGGGCTAGGTGTTAGGCAGCCTGTATCGTGTCCAAGTCACCTCGTATCCTCGTATCAAGTGCGTATCAGTGCTCACTATTCGTGCGGGTACAGACTGGCTCGAACCCATACAGACTCGATAGCGTGTCCGACACAACACTAATTGACATGAAACTTGGGGAGGGGCCTGACAAACATGGCCTCCACCTCCATGCCAAGTGGTACGTGTCCAAAATAGGGAGAAAACAATGTCGGGTAGCAGGGCACAGTGCGAGGGTCTCGTGCTGTGTCCCATGTCCATTTTTGGACATGAAGAACGTGTCAAATCATGCTCAGTCTTCATAAATATTATTCCATATAGATATACAAATTCATGTAATTAGTTTTGTAATTTACAAAAATTTATTTCTATGTGACACTTCACCAAACACTTTACACTACACTCCGACACGCCTTCGATACACATATCAAATGGACACCAATTCCTACCAAACTTGGTCTACAGCTAGGGGACCCTAAATGAATGCATATATAGAAAGAAATTAGAATTTATGTAGGTTTAGGAGCCATTACCTATTGAGAGTTGGTATCTCAATGAAAAGCCGAGAATGAGATCCTTTCACCACCTTGCTATGGTCCAAGAGCATCCAAATCCTTGCTAGCTAGCTTATATTGACATCATCTACACTAGGGGAGTGTGATGCAAAAGACTAGGCTCAATTTGGAGGTAATTTGGAGAAAAGGGGATGAATTTGGGGAAGAACACAATTAGGGTTTGTAGGAGGCAATAAAAAAGGCAAGTGGGTCTCAATATTTGTTTATATAGGGGAGATATCACGCCCCAGAACCAGAATACTGGAGAGCGGGGGCAGACATAGCCAGCTACGTATATGAAATGGATTCCATCTCGCTATACGGTCACGGCTGTCTAGATACATGAGGGTTTAACTACAAGCCAACAGTCTCTTAAGGTCATAAACAAGCCTAGTGTCTCAATCACAAGCAAGTGAGTAAATGTTACAAGATGTTAGATCAACAAATATTCAATAGTAAGGCGTCCCAAACATTACATATTCAGTTGATCATGAAGCTAGTCGTTACAAAATGTTAGGACTAGCAAGAGTTTCAGTCATACATGATCAACCCTAGGATCTGTCAATCATGTTACAGCCCGTAGGCAGACAGTAAGTAAGTGTAATCGAGCTAAACAGGTGCTCGTCGGCTAAATATCTCAAAAGAATATGTTTATAATAGAGTAGAAGAGCCAAAAATAACCCACTCGTTTCCCTGGTTACGCCTGGTGGTCACCATCAGGCTGGAAAGTCGGTAGATCCTCTGGAGCTGCTCCGAAATCTGGTCATACAAAACCAGCTGGGTCAGATCCCAGAAAGAGTAAGTGCCACAAAGGAAGCTTCACTTAGGAACTAAAACCAGCAATTAGCACCGAAAGATAATAATATAGTAGAACTGGAGAAAATATAACATCACGGGGATATACGATAAGATAACCATGGGACCATTCAGATAACCAGGTTACAATCCTTGAACCAAACAATGACCGGGATTGTAACCCTTCGTCTGAACCGAACTTGGTTTCTCCCATTTATCAGCAATATAATATAAAAGTCAGAGCATGTAACAATCTTGTACATGATCAAGACTAGACAGATTATTCCCCATTCATCAATCACGGCCAAGCAATAAGTACGGCTTGATACTTTAACTAACTAGGGTTATCACAGGCCTAGTTACTAGCAAGATGCAGTGAGATTATTCCACAACCACAAGCCCTGCAGACCATCCCGGTTACCCAGGTCGAAAATTAGGGATTGAATTCAGGTGGGTACATCGTCCAGGAAACGTATGTACCCTTAGGTAGCTTGAAGGGTGCAACACATGACAGTGTGCTGGAAATGTGCCCTACTCGACGGCAGGCTACAGATCCCAGGCGCGCCCAGATAACGGGATTGCCTGTAGCTGGGAGATCTCTTCATGACTAATGTATTAATCTAGTTATTAGCCTTAGTCCATTTCAGTAGGTACTCCTGACCGTGGTACTCAGGAGTCCCATCCTAGACATGATGCAATACAGGACTGGATTATTTGTACAAGCACAATCGCCCACGGTGTCCAAGTTATTTATACCGGTCATGTCATGTCAGGTAGCTGTCGCAACAGCTTATCCAGATATATCATGCCAGGTTATCATATCGAGTGTACTGGTCAGGAGTGTGCCACGACGGGCCACTATCAGGTCATGTTCACTTGTCAGGAGTGCACCACGACGGGTCACTATCGTGTTCAGGTACATGCACAGGGCATCATAGTACAAGCATTCAGTCAGGAGACCTAAGTTGGTCTGAGGTTACATGACATGAATTAACAGTAATAATCAAGTAATAGAACATAGAATACAGTCTATAGAAAGCCATGCGGCTCGGGCACATGCAGCCAAGGAGAGAATCCATACGGGAGCAGCTCATGCGGCTGAGGGTGAGAACAGCCCATGCGGCGATGTTTAATCAAGGGCGCATGCGGCCAAGGAATATGAACCCATGAGGTCGGACTGGTACGGTTCCAGGCGGCCAGGAATGACTCGGCCTTATGCGGCTAGATGAACATGCGGCTGCAGAAGCAAGAGGCGCATGCGGCTGTGGCCGAGAGCAAGTGGGGCTGCATGCGGCTCAAGAAGTTGAGCCTCATGCGGTCAAGTAGGAAGCTGGTCTATGCGGCTAGCGGGACCATAAGGCACATGCGGCTCGGAAAAGAAGTTTTCATGCGGCCAGCGGAAAGCAAGGCCTATGCGGCTCAAGAAAGTAGAGTATTATGCGGCTGGGGTCGAGCGAGTGCCATGCGGCTCAAGAAAGTGGGCCCATAAGCGGCTAGAAGAACAAAAGTCTCATGCGGCTGAAGGAAATAAATCCATGCGGCCCGAAATGAGACTCAGCTTATGCGGCCAAGATGAGTTCGGCCCTCATGCGGCACAAAGTACTTCCAGTCATACGGCTGAAGAGAACACTTACCGCATGAAATATTCATGCGGTCAAGTCAAGCACAGTTCATCTTCTCCAAAATTTCAAAAAGAAGAACACCTTGAGAGCCAAGTTCTCAAGCTCCATAACTCCATCATTCGGAGTCCAAATCCGAACTTCCATAGGTCAAAACAGGGTAGAATGAAATTCTCTACAACATGGGACCGTCAAAACTTAAAGATAACAAGATTAAGTAGATCAAAACCCAAGAATTCTAAAAATAAGTAAACTTAGATCTACAAGAATCTAGCCATGGAAAGTGGAAATACCAAGTATTAAAATAAGTTAAAATACTGTAAGGAAGAGAATGAACGAATAAAATTGGAGTTCCTCCATGAAGTAAGTTGTACTTGCCTAGACCCCTCTCTCCCTCTCTCTGGTAGGTGAAGAAGTAATGGAGGAAAGAAGAAGAGTAATAAAGAGAGAGAAGGAAGAATGGATAATAAATACTAAAGGTGGTGGTAGGTAGGGGGTTCACCCTTGGTTCATAATGAACTAAGCAAACCGAGCCAAGCCGAACCAACCCAAGAATAAACCAATCCATGAAGAAAACTAAGCAAGGAATCATGCAATACAAGATAAAATACGTACACGTATTCCAAAATACGTAATACGAACCACAGGCATTACATGAGAGAACCCTTTGATGGCAGCCAAGGTTTGATTCTAGGGTTAGGGTTTAGTTTCATAAGGTTTAATAGCCTCTACATGCATAATTCAAGCCTTTCTAGTAAAGGCCTATAGCTAAAATATCTATTCTCAACTAATATCCTACTTTAAACTAATATCTAGATATTACTAACCTTGTCATGATGGAAGCTTCTAATCTACTATCTAGGTTCATGACTAATATCCAGGTTAGGGCAACTTCTAGGTTAAGGCTTAACAAAGAGATTATCACTAAATTAATTAATCAAAATTTATTTTCATCAAAAGTCAAAATGACCAAAATACCCTTAGGCTAAAAATAGGTAATTAGTCAATCTAATCACATGATTAGGTCCCCATGGTCATGGTTAGTCTCTAGGTCGAGTAGTTTTTAGGATTACACTAGTAAAACACCAAAATCACAATTTACCAATTTAAATAGTATTTAATTAATTAAAAATTACCAAAAATTGTTAACATGAGTTAAATCCTAATATTTAATAATCAGTTTTACAGAAGTTCAAAATTATCCTCATTTTAGAAAAGTGGTGGTTACATTAATGGCATACAAATTATATACTAAAGCACCAAACAGATAAATTGCTTATGTTTTTCTAATAACAATGTTGTCATTAAAATAAACTGAATATCCATTCTTAACTAACATAGAAACAGAAATCAAATTCCTTCTAAGTGAAGGTGTATAAAGACAATCTTTCAATGTCAAAGACTTATTTCTACCAAAAGATAAAATAACATCTCCTACAGCAACGGTCGTAACTTTTATAGTGTCACCCATGAACAAGCATATATCTCCATCACTAAGCCATCTATTTTCCTGGAACCCCTGTAATAAATTATAGACATGATTAGTGGCTCCCGTATCTACTCACCAGGCGCCGGTAGATAACACCGCTAAACATATTTCAACTACTAGTAAATGAGATATACCTTCTTTGTTCCCTTTTTTGAGAACACTCTTCTAATGTCCTGACCCTTTGAACTTGAAACATTTGCATTTTAGCTTTTTCACATTGCCTTGAGGTTCTATGCCCTTTTTTTGCTGAATTTGCTTATTTCGTAATGTTTTTCTTCTTCTTACCGCCTTTCGGCTTAGAAGTAGAAGCCTTTTTAGTATCCTGTAGTTCTTTGCAAGTTCTGCCAAACTATACAACCTTTTGTTCATGTTGTAGTTAAGACAAAACGAGTCAAAACTTTTAGACAGAGTCCCGAAAATAATATCCACCTAGATTTCTCCATCGATTTTAGCTCCAAGGATCTCCATCTCATTCAGATGACCCACCATCTTGAGAACATGATCCCTTACTGGCGTACCTTCAGCTATGACTGTATTCATCAAACTCTTTATAGCAAATTGCATAGCTGCTTTACTCTGATGTCTAAAGAGTTCTTTGAGGTTATACATCATGTCATAAGCTGTGGCCATGGCCTGATGCAGATGTTACAATACATTTGAAATAGATGCCATAATGTAATATCGTGTCATCTTATATGCCTTTATCTACTTCTTATAAGCCTCGTTGACCTCTTCATCAGAATTAGCATCAGGCTTAGGTGGACATTCATTATTGAGTACATATTTGTACTCTTCAGCAGTTAAGACAATATCCAAGTTACGTTTCCAGTCAATGTAATTAGGACCAGTAAGCTTGTTTTCTTTAATAATCACCATAAGTGGACTGAAAGAACCCATTTTTGAAATCCTGAAAATCACATAATTAACTATTATGTAGGGTAAAAAAAATTTAAATGAAATAAATATTGATTCCCTCAAAATAATAATAAAAAATTCACCAACACCTTAAACACCATAAATTTAGCATGCTATAATAGTATGGACGTATAGAAATTCAATATTTGTCTAAGGAGGTTTTTTTTCTATTAATTTTATTCTCATGTTAACATAACTTTATGACAAATAAAATTAACTTGTTGGTCTTTCTTTGGTCCTACAAATAATAATAGTGAATCCGATGGAGAGGATATCATTATTTGTATCTAAGTGTATACCATTACTTAATACTAAGTCCATTACTTCGTAATGAGTTTCTTCAGATGGAGAAGTGAACACAAACTAGGTAACTTTTTATAATTACCCCAAAGAAAGTATGTACTGGTGATCCATAATTAGGCTCATCCGATATGGAGGAAGGCACTAAAGCCAACACAAAAGTATAATTATATCACCTACATACCAGTAATGGAGACCATAAAATCTATATAGAATAAATTCCCTAGCCTACTTAGTTATTTAAAGAAGAGAGTTTTCTACTAGTTTATTTATGTCCAAGTTGTCCATTATTAATGTTGGTTCAGTTTATAACAAATAACCACATCAACAATCATGCATAAAAGAATAAAGCAAATATAGTAATAAAAGATAAATATCCAACTATTATGGCCATATATCCTGCTTCTTCTTCAAATGTGCTTGGATCTAGAATAGTGCACTGCACAGAGCTATTTGGGGTTCGACCTAACCGGTCAGGTCGTGGTTTTTCTTTTTTAAGTTTTCCCTGTTAATTTTTTCATCGAAAATCGTCTGACGACCTCTGGACTGCTAAAAAACAACATCTCGTCCCGCATCAGAAAAGGCCACCACCGCCATCACGATAGACCAATTTTTTTTTAAATTACATCAATCCTATGACTTTCGGAGGAGTTTACACATAATCTAGATTAAATAAAATTAAATAAAATTAAATAAATAAGCATGATTAACCCTTGTGATATAATTACATCCATGAAGAACAAAAGCCACGACAAATCGTGGGTTTAAAACACAGAAATAAAAACATGCAGTCAGACCATAATAGTTGGATCTAAGATGCCTGCAAAACCAAGTCAGAATATATCTACATCTACTAACTATCATTTGATACAAGTTTTATTAGACAATATGGATTTATCAATCAATACGCAGATCCAATACCATCTCTGATACCAATTGATGGAATTGGTATCCCTAGGACTGTGCATTGATCTATGCAACATAGCCATGCCTATGCAGCATGATAATAAAGTTAACCTAAGTACGTATCAATGTGAATCCTTCAACGGAAAAAATTCCGGGATGATGGGTTGGTGTGCATATTGATTAATAAAATATGGACAGGTTTAATATTGTGATCTAACCCTTCAATGGTGAAAACCAGGGTTCACGAATTATACCTGAAGTGGCATTGAGTTGATGACAGTTTCCAACAATTCTTGATCGATCGCAACCTCAAGATCTTCTACCGTATTCCTCTATCGAGTTGGACATTGTGTGGGCGACGGTCTTCCAATATTTTCTTCTCTTTGGCTGTCCCCCATTTCTCTCCTTTTGTGATGAATAAATTAGAGAAAGATGCTCCTTTTTTGATACATATGACGACTAGAGAATAGAGGATATATATAGGCTACGACAGGGACCGATAGGAGAAATTAGGTTTAGATCTCCTAACGGGTCTAGGTATCCTGTGTTCAGCCCAAAATCCAGGCTTGTTAACAATAGCTCGATCCACTAAAGTGCTACTGTTGTACTACCTTTCTAATCCCAAATTATGTTTATGGACTCCTTCTTATTATATGCTTGTTTGTCTCCCCATTTAAGATATCGAATGTCCGTCAAACAAAATAAGTTTCTGACAACTACATTGATCGGTATCTTTTATCCTTAAGTAGTATCACTCAACTTTATTTATCATATCAGATATAATCTACCTATAGGGTTTACATAAAAATCCTTATGAGTTCATTAAGGGGACATCATCAACCCGATACATCGGAACATAGATTTCTTTTATAATCAACAGCCAATCATACACATAATGCCATTACCCAATTCATAGAGGTTATTGACTCATTATGAATCTCACTATTTTATGAATCAAAGTAATGCACACTACATATACATGCATGTTATTATATCCGGATTAAGAGCACAAGCATCCATAATAACAGAGGTATTTTTCTCTTATGTAGTTAGTACCAAGAGAACAACCTCAAGTGGTCATATTCAATACACACAAACTGCACTAGTATAAACCTATAGTCAAGATAGACTAATGCCATATTACATTACAATCTTACGAATGGTTATTCCAAATCCATCTAGGTTGTGAACCATTTATATATTCTATAAGGGATTGATAATATGATATTCTGTGTGTCACCACACACCATATTATCTAAAATGTTTAATATTAGACACTTGTGTTAACATATAACAAATATAAAATGCTAATATTTGCCCATATGATTCTTACTTAAAAATAATAGGAAAATATAGTTAATACAAAAGTGATACTTTTAGTATATAATCCTAACAACAAGTGGCACATGAGGTGAACACCGTCAGTAATGGCATCTACTGATTGTGGTACAAATGGTTTAGCTATATCAGCGAGAAAGGAATAAGCTAGTTATTGAATAGGAAAATGATTCCATGGTTAATGTCTACAAACTTGGAGAGTTTCATGTACTGCATGACTAAGAAGCATAATATGGTGTCTTTTTAAAGTCACCCATCTTCAACGAAGTCGATGTTGCTCGAGTTGATTCACTTAGACATATGTGGTCCTATGAAGGTAAAATCTATTGGTGATGCTTCTTATTTTATAATTCTCATTAATGATTATTCTAAAAAAATTTGGGTCTATATTATAAAGACCAAGGAGAGGTATTGCCTACTTTCAAGGAGTTTTAGGCCTCTGTTGAAAGAAAGAAGTTGAAAAGTGTTTGGTTCGACAACAACGAGGAATACATTGATTCCTTTGATGCATATTATAAAGTACAAGGGATTCATCACCATAAGTCTCCGCCACATATGCCTAAGTTCAGTTACTTAGCGAAACGTATACAAAATATAATGATAGAGACGGTACGATATTTGACCTCAAAGGCATACTTATCAAACAATTATTAGGATGAGGCTCTCAAAATTGCTGCTTATGATATTAATTTATCTCCTAGTACTCCTTTGTAAGGTAGTATGCCAAACAAAGTATGGTACAATAAGGAGCCATTATATAGTCACCTCTGCGTGTTTGGGTGTAATTCGTGTATGTACCGTAGGATGTGTGTCCAAACTTGAGTCAAAGATAAGGAAGTACATCTTTGTCGACTATAGTCGAGATAAATTCGGGTATAGACTCTAAAACCCAGTGGAAAGAAAGCTCTATCGAAGTAAAAACATGGTATTCATCAAGGACTAGACCATGACCAGCATTCAGGATTATAAAATGCCTTTTGAGGTTGATGATTTGTCTGAGTTAAGAGTCATTGTACTTCGAGCCATTTCCAGATGACACTGTAGAGAATTTAATCGTGGGGGAGCCAATACATGGAGTTTCTTCCTAACTTGATCATCATCTTTATGATGGTGACCATGGTGACCCTCAGGATGATGAGCATATTGATGAGGCAGTTCTTGAAGGAATGAGGCTGTCATTACACAGCCAGTACCTAGAGAACGTCGACTATCCATGAGGTACTTGCCAGATGAGTACGTACTATTGATTGACGGAGGAGAACCTGAAAGCTTTGCAGAGATGATAGACGAACACAGACATGATTTGATGCAGTCCATACAAGAGGAGATGAGTTCCTTATAGCTAAACTCCACATATGAGCTAATATGATTACCAAAGAACAAGAAGGATTTAAGAAATTGATGGATGTTCAAAGTAAAGAAGATATATAGAAGATTCTAAACACCCTCAATACAAAGCAAGGATGGTAGTCGAAGGCTACAGTCAACGAAAGAGGCATAGATTTGGATAAAATCTTCTTATTGGTAGTCAAGTTGTCATCTATTTGAATGGTGCCATGTTAAGCAACTGGTTTTAATTTAGAGATTGAGAAGATGGATGTCAAGATGATATTCCTCTATGGTATTTTAGAGAATAAATTATACATGGAGCATCCAGAGAGATTTTGTATGAAGGAAAAGTCATATTTGGTCTATTTGTTGAAGAAGATTCTGTATAGTCTAAATCATGCTCCACGGTAGTGGTATATAAACTTCTAATCATTTAGAGAGCATGTTTATACATGTACGATGTTGAATCACTATACATTTATGAAATATTTTGTCGAGGTTGACTTCACCATTTTATTGCTCTATATAGATGGTATGCTATTGATGGTACGCAATGCCACCAGGATAATAGACTTGAAGAACCAACTGGACGTGGCCTTCTCTATAAAGGAATTGGGATCATTGAAGACAATTCTTGGGATGAAGATCTGCAAATAGATAGAGAGAGTCCAAGGTGTTGTGGTTGCTCCAAAAGGAGTACATTCACGAGTACTTCAACATTTCGGGATGGACAAGTTAAAGAAAGTTATCACCCATCTTGTAGCTCACTTTAAGCTCACTACAGAGCAATAATATCCATCAACCGAGGATGAAAAGGAAGATATAGAGAGAGTTACATATGCTTTAACAGTGAAAAGTCTCATGTATGTGATGGTGTATACAAGGTCAGATATTGCTCACGTAGTAGGTATGATAGCAAGTATCTTTTCAATTAAGTAAGGATAGGTTGAAATACGATCAGATGGACCATTTGTTATCTTCAGGGCACTGCTAATTAGAATATTTCATTTGGGAGTGATGAACTGAAGCTGGTTGGGTATACTGGCATTGATATGGCTAGGGATGTCGATAACAAAAGATCAACTTTTGACTTTGTTATGATGTTTGGTGGTGGAGCATTTTCATGGCAGTCACAGTTGTAGAAGTGTGTTGTCTTGTATACGACAAAGACAAAGTTCAATGCTACAATGAAGGTTTGCAAAAAGTTACTACGTATAAAAAAGTTCCTGCCAAATAAGGCTCAAGCAAGAGTAGTATATTTTCTTTGCAATAGCCAAAGTGCTATTAACTTTAAGAATAAGAAGAGATTTTATGGTTTTGGGTGGGGTTCCCAGCATATATGGAGAACTCCCTAGAGTGTACATCATCCATGTGTCAGAAAAGCTCAGAAAGTTGAAGGCGACAAAAGAGGCAGCATATATGGAGTGTCACACCCCGCTCCCGTAGGAGCGATCATCCTCACTAAGGTGTGATGTCGTGTGAGCCTATATTATGCTTACGCAGGGCAGATTTCATAACGGCCGATTACAGGCTAAACGACAGGGTTGTCGTAAAGAAGTCCAAAGCAGAAATATTGATACAGCAGCGAAAACCTGAAGCAAGATAAAAGTCATGCAAAATACTCTTTTATTTATATTAAAACAAAGATTACATAGGGGGCACGAGGCCAAGATTACAATCACTCAATCTCACTCTTCTCAGATTACAAATCACTCTGCTCTCTCTTATCTCTAAATATAATTTGAGTAGGCCAGCGGAAGCTTTAGATAGGCGATGTCCATACATTATGTCCAGTATAAGTTCAGATTCCATGCAGCCACATGCCTCGAAACGCCAAGGAACTCCATGCCTTGACGCATCCAAGCGAGCTCCGTACCAACGAGCTTCTACCTGTTTCTGCACATAAAAACTGTGTGGGTGACAGTACTCAATTGTACTGGTGGAATGAGCTCCTCGCCCACCCATACGAAACCAACACATTTATTTTTACTTTGTGCAATATAACCCTTTTTGATTATCTTTCTACTCTTGCCTTAGGTTCAGTTTTAGGACATAGACACTTGGCCTATTTTGTGTCTTTAGACCATCTTTGTGCCTTGCACTATCAACTTACATATACCTTGCCTCTAAACCCTTCTCGTGTCAACAACGTCAACTTAATTATCAAGTCGTGTTTGCCTTTCGGCCCATACTCAGAGATGCAACTACACGATAGTACCCAATTTTCATGTGACCGTGCTATAAGTCTATTATGCCGTCAACGTAGTCGTATCGTAAGACCCATTCGTGTGTCCATATTGAGGCCATGCCTCGCATCTCAGTATGACTTAACCATATTACCGCCTCGCGGCCCTTGCTGCTTTAATTACCAACTGACCAAATTAAGACTTGTGAACTTAGTGTCACCTAACCAACTTTGTCTTGTGGTGATTCCTGACTTAAACTCGCAACAACTTAAATCCAACTTATGCAAATCTATGCCAATAACTTAAGACTTGACGTCACATCTCGTGGTGAAGCACGGTATCTACGTTGCAGCCAAATCTTAGGCCCTAACATTGTCTTCTGATTGTGCACCTATTCAACTTAACTCAATCCAAAGGCACACCTGCGGATTTTTGTCCGTACCGACCCATCTATATGAAAGGTCACTAGCAACACAAGCTATCCTGGACGTATAGTTTTGTTAATCGGGGTCCTTTTAACGCAAGTAGCTAGCCCCGTTGCAAGTCCCCACTTAACCTGTACTATTATCCTTGCACAACTATACCCTGTTTCCTCCTAGGCCGAGTCGGTCCCGTGACCCCGGGTTGCCGCTCGAGGAACCATTGCCCTTGTCGACAAGTTGTCCATGACCATGCAAGACTCGACTCAAACAGACATCTCACACAGTTATTCTTCTTCTAATGTTACCATCTTTTCAGGACCCAGTTCAAGACCTTCTAGTATTTGAGACCGCCACGATGACCCATGGTCACGAGCATTCTTTCTTGTTGCCATATCATTTTACTCAACTCCGTAATGCCTATTTGATAGCCCTTTTTCCAAACTTAATTTGAATCTACCGTGGTTCGTGCCTTAAACACTAAGTCTGTGACATTGTGTATTAAGCCAACTTGTGTTCTGTGCGATACTACTGCCCAAGTCATACTCTATATGATGGACCTTACGGTCGTGAAACTAAGTAATTTGGGTGCCTGGACTTATGCCACAAGCCGTACAATGCAACTTAACCCGTGGGGCGATTAAAGGCTATGCCACGCCTTGGGCGATGGGACCGTGCATGCTTTATCAAGCGTTATCAAACGACGCCTATGACTTAGGCTAACTCTTAGCTTTGTGGCGAAGGCCAACTTTTCCTTCTCCCAAGCTACGGAACGAAGGACCGAGTGTCAATTTTGAAAGCCATCATGCAACACTTCTAAGTCGACCGTGGTACCTTTTTTTATGTTCTAACTCAATCAACCCGATTGGGATTATTCCTTTAGCTATGTGGATTCATCTCTTTTATTATCAAACCTACTTATGCATTTGAAAACTTTTGTTTTATTATTACGAAGGCCAAGCTGAGGCAGGTTCACCGAAGCCACCCACCTGTGTGAGGAGTCGCCTCGACCGAGCAGGTCTTCAAGTAGTCGTTGTATGGCTAAGTCCAAACGCCATCGGCATTCCGATTCTTTCGATTGACTGAATGGGATGGGATATTACATCATACACCACTTAAAAAAAGTTTCGTCCTCGAAACTAACTGAGTACTTACTTATAGACTTATCACCTTATCCAACATTTAATAACTTTCGCACACACTACTCCGATGTATTTCTTCAATCCGAGCAACGATCGCACTACACTTAATATTTTCCTTGAAACCCTCGATACCCTTCCATTTCTTTAGTCTCACCTTGAATTCAACATATCACTTAGTTGTATCGTGCACATATTTCAAGCGTCCCCAAAATACATACATTTCAACCAAGCTTCGTGATAGAGAATTTTGCTATTTCTACTCGAGTCGGATCGTGTATATATTCGGGCATCCCTGATATATATATGTTTCAGCTGAGGCTTATGAGTGGTATTCTTATACTCTTGAATCATTCCATTCATCAACACCAACATCCAAACTAACCAATCCTCAAGATCATTCGTACCGATGCTAACTCTCGCAACATGGACGTCTCGCCTAACCGCTAAGAAAGCTCTCCAGGCTAAAGTCAATTGTCAGTATTGGAATTATAGTTCTCAAATAATAATATCAATACTGACCCTACCCTAAGGTCAAACTAAAGTTGATAGTACGGGGTTTTTCTACCCAAGCATGCATCACTTTGATTTATAAACTCCGAGCATAGATTTTACCTATTTGCACTAACAACGTTCAGTCCAGGGTTCCGAGTCATTCAGCAAAGCCATCCTACTTCAAGTTCTACTCAACCAAGTTTCTTGCTGTCACCCTCATTTCCCATATTTTCTGTATTTTGTATTTATACTCGTATTTGGATTTTGGCATGTATTTCTATTTTTCTCAACATGTGGAATTCGGTATTTCTCGTATTTGGGATTTAGTCTTGGCTTGGTTTTATTTGGGTTTGGGCTCGGTTTTATTGGGTTGGGGCTCGGTTTTATTGGTTTGGGCTAGGATGGATCACCCTAACCTATGCTACACCCTCATCCCCACCACAACTCCCCCTCTTTATATCCCTACCTACCTCTCTCTCTCTCCTCATAACTTCCTCCATTAATTTCTTCTTCTTCTTCTCCTTTCTCTACACACAACTCCCAAACCCTTAGGCAAGTGCATCTTGCCACTTCATGAGAACCATATTTTCTTGGTCCATTTGCTAGAATAGGACATGGAGATCAACATTAGTTCTTGGGTTTTTTGTGATTTGGAGCCTCTATTGTTGTAGATCTAAGTTCTCCTATTTTCGGATTTTGTATGTTTTGATCCACTTTGGTTGGAGTTCTGTGGGTTTTGATATTTCTATGTGGAAGAGCTTTCAGTTTTACTCCAGTTGGAGCCTTGGAAATCCGGATTTGGGGTTCGGATGGCCAAGTTATGAACTTTTGAAGTTTTGGTTTCAGCCATGTGTTCTTGCTGTTTGGAGAAGACAGTGAGCAGTGTGCAGAGCTGTTTAGCTACGCACACTGAGCTACGTGCGCTCTTTAGCGCTGCGTACGCAGGCTTGAGTACGCTTCCTGTTGGAAGCCTGCTCTCTTGAGCGTGCGTGACTTTTCATGTACACTGCTTCCTTGAGCGTGCGTGACTTTCACGCACTGCTTTCTTGAGCGTGCGTGACTTTCACGTACACTTCTTCCTTGAGCGTGCGTGACTTTCACGTATGCTGCTTCCTTGAGCGTGCGTGATTTTCACGTAGCTGCTCCATGTAGCGTGCGTGACTTTCACGTATGCTGCTTCCTTGAGCGTGCGTGACTTTCACGCAGCTGCTCCCTTGAGCACGCGTGACTTTCACGTATGCTGCTCCTTTGAGCATGCGTGACTTTCACGTACCCTGCTCCCTTGAGCGTGCGTGACTTTCATGTATGCTGCTTCCCTGTAGCGTGCGTGACTTTCACCTACGCTGATCTCTCAGCGTGCGTGACTTTTTCGTACGCTGCTCCCCTGACCCCCCTTGCTTAACCCATTGGCTCTTGGAGTTTTGGATTTATTTCTTTAAGCTTGGCTTTTCTATTGTCCTGTATATTAATATTTTATTAGATATTTTATGCCCATTCTATATCCTTACGCCTTTTGTCATGAACTTGATTTCACTTAATATGTTTGGAATGACTGTTGTACATGGCACGATATGACAAGAACTAGCATAACACGACAGTGACCCGTAGTGGTGCACTCCTGACATGATCGACCTGACATGATAGTGGCCCGTCGTGGTGCACTCCTGACAAGTACCCTGACATGATTTATTTTAATGCTTAACTTGACTTGCCTTGACACCGTGGGTGGTTCCTTCTTGCTTGCTTGTTAATCCACTTGTCCAGTCTGGCATCATGTCTAGGATGGGACTCCTGAGTACCACGGTCAGGAGCTCCTACTAAAATGGATTAAGGTTAATAACTAGAATAACATAGTAGTCATGAAGAGATGACACAGCTACAGGCAATCCCGTTACCTGGGCGCTCTTGGGATCTGTAGCCTGCCGTCGAGTAGGGCACATTTCCAGCGCACCGTCGAGTGTTGCACCCTCTAAGTCACCTAAGGGTACATTTGTCTTCTGGGCAATGTACCCACCTGAATTCAACCCCTAATTTTCGACCTGGGTAGCCTGGATGGTCTGCAGGACTTGTGGCTGTGGAACAATCTCACTGCTTCTTGTTAGTAATTAGGCCTGTGATAACCCTAGTTAGTTAAAGTAGTAAGCCGTAGGATCTGCTTGGCCGTCATTGATTGAATGAGGTATAACCAGTCTAGTCATGTCTTGATCCCATGCAAGATTGCTTCCTGTCTTGATTACGTACATTACTTATCTTGCCGATAAATTGTAGGAAACCAAGCTCTGTTCAGATGAAGGGTTACAACCCCGGTCCTTGTTTGGTTACGGGTTGTAACCTGGCTATCGGAATAGTTCCATGGTTATCTCGTCGTATATCATCCTGACATGTTTTCATAATTCTAGTTTTAATATATATATTTCTTGTGCTGATTGCTGGCTTTTGTTCTTATTTCGTGGCCCCCTTGTGGCACTTGCTCTTTCTGGGGTTGACCCAGCTGGTTTTGTGTGGCCAGATTTCGGAGCAGCTCCCGAGGATCTACCAAGCTTCCAGCCCGATGGTGGCGACTAGAAGGAACCCGGACTACGAGTGGGTTTTCTATTTTGTTTCGCTCACTCTATTGTAAATTTATTCCTTTGAGGCGTCTAGCCGACGAGCACCTGTTAGCTCGATGCACTTTACTTACTGTCTGCCTACGGGCTGTAAACATGATTGACAAATCCTAGGGTTGATCATGTACGACTAAACTCTTGTTAGTCCTAACATTTGTAATGACTAGCTTCATGATCAGCTGATATGTAATATTTGGGACGCCTTTTATTGTATATTTGGTGGTCAAACATCTTGTAATTATATTATTAGCTTGAGATTGAGACAATAGGCTTGACCTTAAGAGACTGTTGGCTTGTAGTAAACCCTCATATCTAGACAGCCGTGACCGTATAGTTGAGATGTATTCTATTTTCAATATACGTAGCTGGCTATGTCTGCCCCCGCTCTCCAGTATTCTGGTTCTGGGGCGTGACATGGTTTAAGTGGTGGCCCATACAGGTCTTGTAAATCAAGAAATGTGAGGGTTTACCGAATAGATGTCTCAATCAGTATTCGCCCTTGATCTCCGTTCGTATTTTCAAATCCCTGAAATTCTTGCCCTGATTACATGCTTATATCGTTGATCTGTCCTGGTCCTTCCTTATTGTTTTTCTATGTCGTCTTCCTCAGCGGCACTGTACCTGACCCTGCCGATCAGCAAGGAAGAGCACCTCCCGTGGACCAGCAGCAACCTGGGGATCAAGCCCAGCATTCCGGAGTCGCCTCCAGAGTGATACCTACTGGAGGAGAGTCACCAGTTCGGCCCGTCCAGCCCGCAGAGCCAGATGATGGTACCTTAGTAGGCCTTATCAGAACCTTGATAGCTTCTCAGGATCGTCGAAGCGACGCCCTGCACCAGACAGTTCAAGATGCTTTGACCCGAGGCGGACATCCAGGGAACCAGGCGGCGAACAGCTTCAAGCGATTGAACCCTCCTTTCTTCGACGGCACCGAGGATGCGGTTGCCGCGGATGCATGGCTTCAGGATACCGAGGTGATTCTGGAAGCAGCTAGGACACCCGAGAATGAAAAGGTGGCGATAGTACGCCTGCAGTTGTTAGATTTAGCTCGCAATTGGTGGGCGGCGCAGGCCATGGGATTAGTGGCACCCATTGCTTGGGCAGTGTTTAGGGAGAGATTCCAGACGAAGTACTTTGATGCTGTGGCTCGGTACGACCTGCAGACCAGATTTACCAACTTGAAGCAAGGAGGCAGAACAGTCGACAGTTATGCATCAGAGTTTTCTAGACTCAGTAGGTTTGCCCCCACCTTGGTGGCGACCGAGTTTGATAGGGCCCAGCGGTTCCAGCAGGGACTACATTTGGAGATCTTGTTGGCGGTTGAGCAGTTTGAGCACCAAACATTCGATGCAGTCTTGAGAGCAGCTAGGAGGCATGAGTACACCTCCCAGAGGATCGTGGATAGGATCGGAAGCAGGAAGCGGTCCCACAGCCAGATGCACCAGTCATCAGCTCCAGCCCCGGCAGCTAGGGGATTGACCATTGGAACTCCGAGGCGGGCGGCCTCAGTAACGTCGATTCAGCATTCGACCCCGACGTACCCGCAGCAGCAGAAGCAGAAGCAGACTTCCGCGATGGGATGTTCTCATTGCGGGAAGCCAGGGCATGTGGTGGCAGATTGTCGTAGGGCGTAAGGATTGTGCCTGGCTTGTGGAGCAGCAGATCATAGAATTGGAGCTTGCCCGAACAGGGGTGGTTCATCAGCATCCAACCCTTCTAGCTCTTCGGTGAGAGGACCGGCCCCAGCACCAGTTCAGCAGCAGCAGTATCAGTCTTCGAGGCCCTTGCCGCCTCAGTCTCAGGCATTCCAGCAACAGCACCTCCAGCAGTATGCACAAGCCCAAGCTCAGACCCAGAATAGGTAGAGAGGTTTCCAGCAGAGGGGACCAGCAGCCAGAGGACAAGGTCAGGCCATGATGATGGCTATGGAAGAAGAAGTTGCACCAGGTGAGGTTGTGGCAGGTACTATTCTCGTCAACTCCTTTCCAGCTTCGGTATTGTTTGATTCTGGTGCATCGCATTCATTCATGTCTGTACGATTCGCGACATGGATAGGATTGGAGCCTGAGTCATTATCAGTGAGGCTCAATATACTTACTGGTAATGGTCTTGTGGGAGTAGATCGAATGTTTTCCTCGTGTCGGATCGTAGTTAGCGGTAGGGAGTTCCCCGCTAGATTTATAGAGTTTCCTATGGCAGACTATGATGTAGTCCTAGGCATGGATTGGTTGAGGAACCAGTATGCTAGGATAGACTGCCATATTGGCAGAGTTGTCTTTAGTATCCCCGGCGAGCCAGAGTTTTCGTTTTCCAGAGGCGCAGTGGAGCCATCTTCCCCAGCATTGCGGATGGCAGTAGCAGCAGTGCAGTTAACCCGGATAGTTGAAGAATTTCCAGATGTCTTTCCAGAGGAGCTTCCAGGAATGCCGTCGGAATGGGAGATTGAGTTCACTATAGACTTGATTCCCGGGACAGCACCAGTGTCAGAGCGAGTCTACAGGATGGCGCCTTCAGAGTTGGAGATTTTATACAAGATGATTGAAGAACTGAGGACCAAGGGATTCATCCGTATAAGTGGATCGCCTTGGGGAGCCCCGATGCTTTTTGTGAAAAAGAAGGATGGTACGTCCAGGCTATGTGTTGATTATCGTACCTTGAATTCAGTGACAATCAAGAACAGATACCCTCTTTCGAGGATAGATGACTTATTTGATCAGCTCAGAGGGGCTTCAGTGTTCTCGAAGATCGACTTGCGGTCGGGATACCACACGATCAGAGTCAGAGAGCAGGATATCCCGAAGACAGCATTCAGATCGAGGTATGGACATTGGGAGTTCCTTGTTATGCCCTTTGGAGCGACCAATGCGCCGGCCGTATTCATGGACCTCATGAATCACATTTTCATGCCTTACTTGGACCAATTTGTGATTGTGTTCCTAGATGACATCCTGGTCTACAGCAAGAGTGAAGCAGAGCATGAGCAGCATCTCAGAGTCGTCCTTCAGACACTTCGGGAGCATCAGTTGTACGCCAAGTTCAGTAAATGCGAGTTCTGGCTCGATCGTATTTCATACTTGGGTCACATCATTACCCGAGGAGTAGTGGAAGTGGATCCCTAGAAGATTGTGGCTATCGAGTCATGGCCGGTACCCAGCTCAGTGGCAGAGGTTCGCAGCTTCCTTGGATTGGCCGGCTACTACCGGCGGTTCGTTTCAGATTTTGCAAGGATTTCAGCGCCGATGACCCAGCTGACCCGCAAGGATGTGCCGTTTGTTTGGACAGCAGAGTGTCAGGAATCATTTGAGAAGTTGAAGCGAGGTTTGATAACGGCTCCCATTCTTACCCTTCCAGATGGGACCGGAGGATTCATAGTTTATTGCGACGCTTCAGGCAGAGGATTGGGGTATGTCTTGATGCAGCATGGAAAGGTAATATCTTATGCGTCACGTCAACTTCGTGACCATGAGAAGAATTACCCGACCCATGACTTGGAATTAGCGGCGGTAGTGTTTGCTTTGAAGTTGTGGAGACACTACTTGTACGGAGATAGAGTGGAGATCTTTACTGATCATAAGAGCCTGAAGTATGTTTTCACCCAGAAGGACCTTAATATGCGGCAGAGGAGATGGCTCGAGCTATTGGTAGATTATGATGTGGATTTGCAGTATCATCCCGGGAAGGCCAACGTTGTAGCAGATGCATTGAGCAGGAGAGCCGGAGTTTATTTCCTGACGGCGCAACCAGAATTATTGGTAGATCTTCAGAAGATGGGAATTAAAGTGGTTCTTCCCACCAGCGTGGCATTGATGGCCAGTCTACAGGTTCAGTCCAGCATAGTTGAGAGGATCCGGGTGGCACAGTCAACAGATTCCAAGATCCAGCGACTCAGAGCAGAATGTGAAGCAGGAAGAAGGCCAGAGTTATGTATCCATGAAGACGGTACCCTTCGGCACGGCACTCGTCTTTGTGTGCCCAGTGGAGATATCAGACAGGAAGTCATGGCAGAAGCCCACAGTTCACAGTATTCTATTCATCCGGGTGGTACGAAGATGTACCGTGATATTCGTCAGCATTTTTGGTGGAATGGCATGAAGCGGGAGATAGCCCGGTTTGTCTCTCGGTGTTTGGTTTGCCAACAGGTTAAAGCTGAACATCAGAGGCCCGCTGGACTTCTTCAACCCTTACCGATCCCAGAATAGAAATGGGAACATATAACCATGGATTTCGTGACCGGATTGCCCAGATCTTCGGCCGGCAGAGATGCTATTTGGGTAATTGTAGACAGGCTTACCAAGGTGGCACACTTTCTTTCATTCAGAGTTGGACAGTCGACGGCGCAGCTAGCAGAGATGTACCTCAGGCAGATCGTCAGGCTTCACGGTGTGCCAGTCAGCATCACCTCAGACAGGGATTCAAGATTCATATCACACTTTTGGCGCAGCTTACAGAAGAGTTTGGGGACTGACCTTCAGTTCAGCTCAGCTTATCACCCGCAGACGGATGGTCAGTCAGAGCGCACAATCCAGACCCTTGAAGATATGTTAAGATCCTGTACCCTTGACTTCGGTGGTTCATGGGAGAATCATCTGCACCTGGTGAAATTCTCGTACAACAATAGTTTTCAGGCCAATATCTAGATGGCACCCTTCGAGGCTCTTTATGGCAGGAAGTGCAGATCCCCGCTAGCATGGGACGATGTCGGAGAGAGGCAGATGCTCGAACCCGAATTGATTTCCCAGACGGTTGAAGTGGTCAGGAAGGTCAGAGATCACCTCCGAGTTGCCCAGGACCGCCAGCGCCATTGGGCCGATGCTCATCGGCGTCCCTTAGAATCTGCTGTCGGCGACCATGTATTCCTTAGGATCTCGCCTAACCGCGGCGTTATTCGCTTTGGCGTGCGGGAAAAGCTTAGTCCTAGGTATATAGGGCCGTTCGATATTCTAGAGCGAGTAGGAGATGTATCCTATCGTCTCGCTCTTCCGCCGTCGCTAAGTGAGGTACATGATGTATTCCATGTATCCCAATTACGACGGTATATTCCGGACCCGAGCCACATCCTAGACCATTCGGAATTGGTTGTTGGTACCAACCTTTCGTATGAGGAGAGGCCCGTGTCTATTTTGGACCGGAGGGAGAAGATACTCAAGAACAAGACTATTAAATTAGTCCGTGTTGCTTGGGGTCATCACTCTCTAGGAGAGTCAACGTGGGAGCGTGAGGACGACATCCGATCGCGATATCCCTACCTGTTTGACTCGTGAGGTATAATGTCTTTCTTATGCCTTACATTTTCCTTTCCTTGCTTGCATTGTATGATTGTATGATTGAACTGCTTAGTGTAACTTGCCTGTGCTTAGTGTAGCTTGTCGTGATAATCTCTAGCTCCTTGATTAAATTCCGAGGACGGAATTCTTTTAAGGTGGGTAGAGTTGTCACCCTCATTTCTCGTATTTTCCGTATTTTGTATTTATACTCGTATCTGGATTTTGGCATATATTTCTATTTTTCTCAACATGTGGAATTCGGTATTTCTCGTATTTGGGATTTAGTCATGGCATGGTTTTATTTGGGTTTGGGCTCGGTTTTATTGGGTTGGGGCTCGGTTTTATTGGTTTGGGCTAGGATGGATCACCCTAACCTATGCTACACCCTCATCCCCACCACAACTCTCCCTCTTTATATCCCTACCTACCTCTCTCTCTCTCCTCATAACTTCCTCCATTAATTTCTTCTTCTTCTTCTTCTCCTTCCTCTACACACAACTCCCAAACCCTTAGGCAAGTGCATTTTGCCACTTCATGAGAACCATATTTTCTTGGTCCATTTGCTAGAATAGGACATGGAGATCAACATTAGTTCTTGGGTTTTTTGTGATTTGGAGCCTCTATTGTTGTAGATCTAAGTTCTCCTATTTTCGGATTTTGTATGTTTTGATCCACTTTAGTTGGAGTTCTGTGGGTTTTGATGTTTCTATGTGGAAGAGCTTTCAGTTTTACTCCAGTTGGAGCCTTGGAAATCCGGATTTGGGGTTCGGATGGCCAAGTTATGAACTTTTGAAGTTTTGGTTCCAGCCATGTGTTCTTGCTGTTTGGAGAAGACAGTGAGCAGTGTGCAGAGCTGTTTAGCTACGCACACTGAGCTACGCACGCTCTTTAGCGCTGCGTACGCAGGCTTGAGTACGCTTCCTGTTGGAAGCCTGCTCTCTTGAGCGTGCGTGACTTTTCACGTACACTGCTTCCTTGAGCGTGCGTGACTTTCACGCACTGCTTCCTTGAGCGTGCGTGACTTTCACGTACACTTCTTCCTTGAGCGTGCGTGACTTTCACGTATGCTGCTTCCTTGAGCGTGCGTGATTTTCACGTAGCTGCTCTATGTAGCGTGCGTGACTTTCACGTATGCTGCTTCCTTGAGCGTGCGTGACTTTCGCGCAGCTGCTCCATTGAGCACGCATGACTTTCACGTATGCTGCTCCTTTGAGCATGTGCGACTTTCATGCAGCTGCTCCCTGTAGCGTGCGTGACTTTCACGTACCGTGCTCCCTTGAGCGTGCGTGACTTTCACGTATGCTGCTTCCCTGTAGCGTGCGTGACTTTCACCTACGCTGATCTCTCAGCGTGCGTGACTTTTTCGTACGCTGCTCCCCTGACCCCCCTTGCTTAACCCATTGGCTCTTGGAGTTTTGGATTTATTTTTTTAAGCTTGGCTTTTCTATTGTCCTGTATATTGATATTTTATTAGATATTTTATGCCCATTCTATATCCTTACGCCTTTTGTCATGAACTTGATTTCACTTAATATGTTTGGAATGACTGTTGTACATGGCACGATATGACAAGAACTAGCATAACATGACAGTGACCCGTAGTGGTGCACTCCTGACATGACCGACCTGACATGATAGTGGCCCGTCGTGGTGCACTCCTGACAAGTACCCTGACATGATTTATTTTAATGCTTAACTTGACTTGCCTTGACACCGTGGGTGGTTCCTTCTTGCTTGCTTGTTAATCCACTTGTCCAGTCTGGCATCATGTCTAGGATGGGACTCCTGAGTACCACGGTCAGGAGCTCCTACTAAAATGGATTAAGGTTAATAACTAGAATAACATAGTAGTCATGAAGAGATGACACAGCTACAGGCAATCCCGTTACCTGGGCGCTCTTGGGATCTGTAGCCTGCCGTCGAGTAGGGCACATTTCCAGCGTACCGTCGAGTGTTGCACCCTCTAAGTCACCTAAGGGTACATTTGTCTTCTGGGCAATGTACCCACCTGAATTCAACCCCTAATTTTCGACCTGGGTAGCCTGGATGGTCTGCAGGACTTGTGGCTGTGGAACAATCTCACTGTATCTTGTTAGTAATTAGGCCTGTGATAACCCTAGTTAGTTAAAGTAGTAAGCCGTAGGATCTGCTTGGCCGTGATTGATTGAATGAGGTATAACCAGTCTAGTCATGTCTTGATCCCATGCAAGATTGCTTCCTGTCTTGATTACGTACATTACTTATCTTGCTGATAAATGGTGGGAAACCAAGCTCTGTTCAGATGAAGGGTTACAACCCCGGTCCTTGTTTGGTTACGGGTTGTAACCTGGCTATCGGAATAGTTCCATGGTTATCTCGTCGTATATTATCCTGACATGTTTTCATAATTCTAGTTTTAATATATATATTTCTTGTGCTGATTGCTGGCTTTTGTTCTTATTTCGTGGCCCCCTTGTGGCACTTGCTCTTTCTGGGGTTGACCCAGCTGGTTTTGTGTGGCCAGATTTCGGAGCAGCTCCCGAGGATCTACCAAGCTTCCAGCCCGATGGTGGCGACTAGAAGGAACCCGGGCTACGAGTGGGTTTTCTATTTTGTTTCGCTCACTCTATTGTAAATTTATTCCTTTGAGGCGTCTAGCCGACGAGCACCTGTTAGCTCGATGCACTTTACTTACTGTCTGCCTACGGGCTGTAAACATGATTGACAAATCCTAGGGTTGATCATGTACGACTAAACTCTTGCTAGTCCTAACATTTGTAACGACTAGCTTCATGATCAGCTGATATATAATATTTGGGACGCCTTTTATTGTATATTTGGTGGTCAAACATCTTGTAATTATATTATTTGCTTGAGATTGAGATAATAGGCTTGACCTTAAGAGACTGTTGGCTTGTAGTAAACCCTCATATCTAGACAGCCGTGACCGTATAGTTGAGATGTATTCTATTTTCAATATACGTAGCTGGCTATGTCTGCCCCCGCTCTCCAGTATTCTGGTTCTGGGGCGTGACACTTGCATATCGCTATCGTACGTCCAAATTTATAATTCACATACTCTATCTCTTCAAACATGTTCGATATAATTCATATGTCCATTCTTTCCAAGTGAAGCACGCTATGACACAACTTGTCACTAAACCATAATTCTCTTTCCATATTTCCTAAGCCGTTCTATCGCAATTCCCGTATTCGATCATGAGATCATCTGACTTAACAATATGTCATGCCCCAATCTCACGCGAGTCCAATTATCCACGGTGGGCATGAAATTACCATGCAATACTCCCGTGAGATGACCATCTTCATCGGGACGTAACTCTTGCTTGAGTCTAGACTAATTCATTATCGATACGCAGATTGGATCTACTCAATCCTCACGTTTACTTAATCATCAATCACAAGTCTGACCAATCCTCGAATTCACATTCGCATCAAACCACAAGGCGAAGCAATCCAAATTGTCGTGTCCTGATTTTTCGAGTTCAATCATTTCTGCTACATGAATTACCATGTCAGCGCTCACACGGAACGATCATCCCAAATTCGACGTGACGCATGTGCGATGCTGGAGTTGCGCTCACGCAAGACAAATTCGTCGACGTTGTGGTTATCAACGCAACCATCAAGACACTATCATTTTATCCAACATTTATTTTAATCAAAATCCTAAGTATAGCATCCATCAAAATAATAACACTTTGCACAATCGTTATTCCTCGAATTAGAGTGCCCCTGAGTTATCGTATATCGATCTTTGATACGCCTCAATACCATCGATGATATGCGTAACCTGACGATCTTCATTTGCAATGAATTCCGAATCGTGCGACTAATGTTATTGTCCGAACTGGATAATCTTTTCAATATTCAAGATCAAATTCTATTATTTTCTCTGAACTATTCCCATGACCAATTCATTCAAACCCTTAAACACATATGTTCATCCGTCTACCTTAAGTCATCGAACCACATATTTCCTCAAGTCATATCGATATATGCTAACTCAAATATTCGAATCATTTCCATGCACGCTATCATCCGATCGTGCTAACTTTTCGTATACGATTCATATCGATTTCCTCTATCAAGTCATCCGTTCCCTACACCTTAACTCTTCTTCAATTCAGTTTCACCTACTCAATTATTTTCATTTCATTCTTGCAAAATCATAATCCCGTGTGTGTCATCCCTAGTTTGTTCAAATCATCTTATCAAACTTCAAGACTATACTTTTACTCAATGATACTCAATCTAAGGCTTTGCGTACTCATCGCTTGCTGATAGACTCATTGGTACCCCGTAATCCTTAATCGATCAACATCCTTGAGGCTATCCCATACACCACTCAGGGATGAAGTCATGACAATTCCTTAAAACTATCTTTTGATTTACAATCGATTACTTCGAATCTCCGTTCGAATCACTCCTCAAATTCCAAGCACGCTCATCTATATTGCATCGACGATAACATCGTCGAATGGCATCCCTATCGCAACTACCCAATACTCTTTGAATCGATTATAACTCATTCTTGCTCGACGTAATTTTGGTGTATATGCCCAGCTCGACTTAGCCAACCGTGCTTATTGAAGTTAACTTTTGTTCAACCAAATTCTCTCCTATAATTTTGAAAAATATATAGACTTATTATATGGACATCCCGTAGGACATTTAAGAGAGAGTGCACCAACGATATCAATTTACGAAAGCAACACAGAGTTAAAGAACTCAATCGAAAGTCCAAGGACGTAGAGCCGTGCTCTGATACCATTATGTCACGCCCTGCTCCCGTAGGAGCGATCGTTCTCGCTAAGGCGTGATGCCGCATAAGCCTAGATTGCGCTCATGCAAGGTGGGTTCCATAACGGCCGATTACAGGCTAAGCGACGAGGTTGTCGCACAAAAGTTCCAAGCAGAAACATTGATATAGCAGAGAAAATTTGAAGCAAAACACAAGTCATGCAAAATACTCTTTTATTGATATTGAAACAAAGATTACATAAGGGGCACGAGGCCAAGATTATAATCATTCAAGCTCACTCTTCTCACATTACAAGTCACTCTGCTCTCTCTCATATCTTAATACAATTTGAGTAGGCCAGTGGAAGCTTTAGATAGGCGATGTCCATATATTATGTCCTGTATAAGTCCAGACTCCATGCGGTCGTACGTCTCAAAATGTCAAGGAACTCCATGCCTCGACGCATCCAAGCGAGCTCTGCGCCAACGAGCTTCTACATGTTCCTGCACATGAAAACTGTGTGGGTGTCAGTACTCAACTGTACTGGTGGAATGAGCTCCTCGCCCACCCATACGAAATCAACACGTTCATTTTTACTTTGTACAATATAACCCTTTTTTATTGTCTTTCTACTCTTGCCTTAGGTTCAATTTTAGGACATAGACTCTCGACCTATTTTTTGTCTTTAGACCATCTCTGTGCCTTGCACTAGCAACTTACTTATACCTTGGCTCTAAACCCTTCTCGTGTCAACAACGTCAACTTATCAAGTCGTGTTCGTCTTTCGGCCCATACTCAGAGACGCAACTACACGATAGTACCCAGTTTTCATGTGACCGTACTACAAGTCCATTATGCCGTCAACGTGGTCGTATCATGAGACCCACTCGTGTGTCCATATTGAGGCCGTGCCTCTCAACTCAGTATGACTTAACCATATTGCCGTCTCGCGGCCCTTGCTACTTTAATCACCAACTGACCAAATCAAGACTTGTGAACTTAGTGTCACCTAACCAACTATGCCTTGCGGTAATTCCTGACTTAAACTCGCAACGACTCAAATCCAACTTGTGCAACTCTATGCCAACAATATAGGACTCGACGCCACATCTCGTGACGAACTACGGTGTCTACGTTGCAGCCAAATCTTAGGCCCAAACATTATCTTCTGATCGTGAACCTATTCAACTCGACTCAATCCAAAGGCACACCTGCGGATTGTTGCCCGTGCCGACCCATCTATATGAAAGGTCACTAGCAACACAAGCTATCATGGACGTATAGTTTTGTTGATCGGGGTCCTTTTAACGTAAATAACTAGCCCCGTTGCAAGTCCCCGCTTAACCTGTGTTATTATCCTTGCACGACTATACCTTGTTTTCTCCTAGGCCGAGTCGGTCCCGTGGCCCCGGGTGGTCGCTCGAGGAACCATCGCCCTTGTCGACAAGTTGTCCATGACCATGCAAGATTCGACTCGAAGTGATATCTCACACAGTCATTCTTCTTCTAATGTTACCATCTTTTCAGGACCCAGTTCAAGACCTTCTAGTATTTGAGACCGCCTCGATGACCCATGGTCGCGAGCATTCTTCCTTGTTGCCCTATCATTTTACTCAACTCAGTAACGCCTATTTGATAGTCCTTTTTCCAAACTCAATTTGAATCTACCGTGGTTCGTGCCTTAAACACTAAGTCTGTGACATCGTGCATTAAGCCAACTTGTGTTCTGTGCGATAATACCACCCAAGTCATACTTTATACGATAGACCTT
Source organism: Iris pallida (assembly GCA_029216955.1). NCBI lineage: Eukaryota > Viridiplantae > Streptophyta > Magnoliopsida > Asparagales > Iridaceae > Iris > Iris pallida. Next base: position 3,721,059 of record JANAVB010018799.1, read on the forward strand.
GCGGTCGTGAAACCAAGTAATTTGGGTGCCTAGACTTATGCCACAAGCCGTACAATAAAACTTAACCCGTGAGACGAGCAAAGGCTATGCTATGCCTTGGGCGATGGGACCGTGCATGCTTTATCAAGCGTTATGCGGGCGACGCCTATGACTTAGGCTAAGTCTTAGCTTTGTGGCGAAGACCAACTATTCCTTCTCCCAAGCCACGGGACGAAGGACCGGGTGCCAATTTTGAAAGCTATCGTGCAATACTTCTAAGCCGACCATGGTACCTTTTTCCATGTTCTAACTCAATCAACCCGACTTGGGATTATTCCCTTAGCTATGTAGATTCATCTCTTTTATTATCAAACCTACTTGTGCATTTGAAAACTTTCGTTTTATTAGTGCAAAGGCCAAGCTGAGACAAGTTCACCGAAGCCACCCAACTGTGTGAGGAGTCGTCTCGACCGAGCGGGTCTTCAAGTAGCCGTTGCATGGCTAAGTCCAAACGCCATCGGTGTTTCGATTCTTTCGATTGACTGAGCGGGACGGGGCACTACATGGAGCGGATACGCCAATTTTTTTTGAATACTATAGGAGGATCGTCGGAATGTCGAGCTCCTCCACCTAGTTGGAGAAGAAGAGATTTTATGGTTTTGGGTGGGGTTCCCAACATATATGGAGAACAACTTGGAGTGCACATCATTCATGTGTCAGAAAAGCTCGGAAAGTCGAAGGCGGCAAAAGAGGCAGCAATGTATCACCGTATACCTGTCTGTGATATACTTTTATTCCAAAATAATTCTGACATGAAGTTGGAATTTTTGGTATACTACCGGTATACCGTTGGAAGTGACATGAAGTTGGAATTTTTGGTATACCAAAATAATTCTGACATGAAGTTGGAATTTTTGGTATACTACCGATATACCGTTGGAAGTGAAGGCCGAATGTTAGTATTTTATTAACACAGTTAATAATGATCAACGGTCCATATTTTGGGATTGGGGAGCTCTAAAAATGGGTTTCCTAACCCCAATCCCCGTAGATTACTATCAAAGGAGATAGTTCTCATCAGGTTTGTAAGTTTCTAAGAGTAGAAAAGAGAGAGAGAGAGATTCGGAGTTTTGGAGGTTGTTCCGAAGAGAGATCGTTTCAAGGAGTTCTACAACTGTTCTTCCTCGTCATCTTGTCTTCGGTAATCTTAGTTCTACTCATTTTAATCTATTTTTATCTTATTGAAGTATTACGATGATCCGCGTGGATCAGTAGAGTTTGTAAAGGAGTATGGTGTATTTTCTTTATTCCATTAGTGGAAAAATTTTCGGGTTGGACTCCGATTGTCCCATAAGTTTTTTTATTAGGATTAACGTAAAAGTCTTGGTGTTTGCGTTGTGCTTTCATTTTATTTTAAAAAAAAATTTATTTTTTTTCTCGTCAGGTCCGATCGATTTGGGGGAACGATTTTTATGTTTTGTTCTCAACACTTTTAGGGCTCAAAATATTCGTGCAATAAATCCTAATTAAGTGTTAGGACATAAATCTGGCATTAGTGATGCAAATTAGTCAATGTTGACAAATCAAGGCAAAAGAGAAGAGAAAGTAAAACAAAAGTAAAAAACGGGTACAACGAGAGCAAAAAAATATATATATATATTGTAAGAATTTTCTTTAATTGATCACTCTACTCTATCTATTTACAAATGAGTTTATATGTAAATCTTTGAAAATAAAACTTTCAAGTGTTTCTTAAGTCACTCTTCTCGATTTGTTTGCAAATGAGTTTATATATAAATTAATTTTCATGTGCAACAACAACATATGTATAGTTGCCGAGTGTCTCATCAGAATGTACCTCAAGAACAAATGTAATATGAGATAATAATTAATGTACTTGTAGCATCTTATGTTGTAGTCTTAATTATCAGGTACGTAAGTGAACTCAAGTGCTAGCTGTGTAAATAAACTTCATGTATGATTCATGAACCTTCTACATCTCTCTCTCTCTCTCTCTCTCTCTCTCTCTCTCTCTCTCATCTATTTCTCAGGTGGGTCCAAGAATATCCCATGACCGGCAAGACTTCCCCCCCAACAACATAATCCATATGCTGGGTGGCGTCGGCTTCCTATGGTTGGGCTGGTCGGGCTTCAATGGCGGTGCTCCTTGTTCGGCCAACATGATCTCCTCTCTCGCAATCCTCAACACGCACGTCTGCACCGCCACAAGCCTCTCCATCTGGCTCTCGCTCGATATAATCTTCTACAAGAAGAGCTCGGTCATAGGCGCTGTCCAGGGAGTGATCACTGGCCTCGTCTGCATCACCCCAGCTGCAGGTACAATCCATGCTACGCTTGACTATATATAAGCTGTTGTTATGTAGTTTGTATGCAAAATATAGTCCAACATTGGATAAAAAGAAAATTACTAATGTCTTTAAATATAGATGTCCAATAACAAGACTACTTATGGGTTAACCAAAGAGTGGACTTATTCATGGGCTTTGACTACTAGGCCTTTGCCTAACTATTTAAAAGTCTATGGTAGGCACTTGGGTTATTGGGAAGAGATATTTCTTTTGGATTATGTATAATTAATTAAACAATTATGAATGTTGGCCAAAAGATACCTCCAATCTCTATATAAGATAGAGTTTTAAAATATTGAGGTATATTTCAAAAAATTTCTGCTTAATTTTCAAAAAAATTATTGCTTTGTTTTATTCTGGAGGCTAATTTTTTTTTCCTATATAATCAGTGTATTGAAAAAAATATTACATTTAGGAAAATTAACTTTCCATCACGACTCAAAGCATTTTGTCTCTCCATTTTTAAAAATTTCTAACAGCTGTACAGTTTTCATTTTCATATATGTGATATAAATGTCATGTGGAACTATCGCCACACGAGAGTTGGACGACCATTGGAATTGTCACATATACAACATGTTCTTGTTTTGGACAGGAGTGGTAGAGCCATGGGCAGCAATGCTGATGGGAGTGGCATCAGGCTCCATTCCATGGTACACCATGATGGTGCTCCACAAGAAGTCATCATTCTTCCAGAAGGTCGACGACACTTTAGGCGTCTTCCACACCCACGCAGTGGCAGGAACACTGGGCGGACTTCTTGCGGGCATCTTGGCGCACCCTCGCCTCCTACACCTGTTCTACGAACACCGTAGTAACCACCACCCCCATGGTGGACTCGCCTATGCTATTGCCGAGCACGGTCGTCGAGGAATCATCCTGGGCCTGCGACAGTTTGGGGTACAAGTTCTTGGTGCGGTGTTCGTGGCGACATGGAACGTCGTCATCACCAGCATCATATGCCTTGTAATTAGGCGACTAATGCCGCTGAGGATGAGCGACGAGGATTTGAAGATCGGAGACGATGCCGTCCACGGTGAGGAAGCCTATGCCATATGGGGGGATGGAGCACGGACCAGCGCATTTGTCAGAAGGGGTAGGACGCCAAAACTCCCGGCATTTTGTGCTCGGTTTCTCTGTTTTGGGATGTAGAAGGAGGGGTATGCATGTAGCTTTCCAAGCCTTTTTTGCTACAACGATCCCCACCTATATTAATTAGCTAAGGTTCATCATTTGATTGTATGTAACATACACTTGGTATGTGTATGTTTCTTTGTCTAAAGTTTATCTTTATCAAAGTTAGATCCAATTAGCTTGTTCCTGTTGATCACATTTCTAACGAAGGCAAGCGTCAGTGGTAATATGTGCCAAAAAATATCAAAGGCAAAATAAGAACTATTTACCTGATTTTTCATTAAAGTACATATCAACTTTGCCTGTTCTTCAACTAACGTTGACATTGAGTCCATTTTTTTCCTGCATTGACTCGATCTTATTTTCAAGCCTAACTACTTTAGCTGAATTCTTCGCTTGAGCCACTAATTTAGATTTACTTGCTCCACCTCCGCCTCCTCTAAGCCTACCACGCTTTTCGGGTTGTGTAATTACTTGTGATAGTGCATCACCATCACAACCTGTTTTTGGCGATCCCTCAGATGACGGTGCAAGTAGGATCTTTTTGGCTTTTTGCTGAAATAACAATAAATGATACTCGAATTAGTCTCCTTTTGACACGGCGTGATTGTCAATGCAAGAACACAGTAAATTAGCCATATGAACATGATTGGGTTATACATACGATGAGTTCATTGTCCTTTGGGTGTTTAGCTACACCTTCTTCATTAGTATACCCTCAAACCCAAGCACGAAGCCTTGCTTTGTCTTTAGGACATGGACCCCCTATTTTCTGCGTTGTATAAGATAAAATATACTTGCAATTGACAAGTGGAGAAATAAAAATTTGAAACAAATAATTGTGTTACATGTATACCAATATTTCATCCGTAATGCGAGCAAATCCTTTTCGACTTCCAAGGTAAGGCATATTTTGTTTCTCTCTCATTTGCTTGAACTTTGTAGACTTCTCCTACGTACACTCACATGCATATTACTAGATAAAAAGAAAAACTTTATATAAAACATTCGAATTATAACTGAAGTTGCATAGAATAGAGATGCATAGAACAGAGCAATCATGTGCAGTGAGTGAGGATACTGCATGGGCAGAATTTGCACATTGCAGTGCAGTAACTGAAGCAGTAGCAGCTGCACTAGATAGAGGGGACTGTAGGGGTGTGTGCAATGAATAGGCCAATACCAATAGTAGCTTGAAAAATTTTCACTATCACTAATACCAAAAGTAAAATGATAACTCATGAAGCAAGGACAATGTGCATAGTAGCTTGAAAACTTTTCACTATCACCTAAGAATCCATTAATATCAATAAGCCATTCTTCTCCCAGTTTGAGAAAGTGAATGAAGATATAGCTAAGCAAGAGATATGAACACACAAGTCACGAGCATAACATACCAAACATGACAATACCCACAACATATCTATCCTTCTGACAGATAACTCACAAGAGACGAGCATAACATATCCATAACATATCCGTTAATATCAATAAGCCATTTTTGGAATCATCCATCCTTCTTCCGTCAAAAATCAGGTATCGACTATCAGCAGGTGTAATTCCAAACATGACAAAGTCTGACAGATAACTTGCGAACGTGATCCATCAAAAATCAGGTTTTAACTATCAGCATGTGTAATTCCAAACATGACAAAGTCTGACATGAAAAATTCCAAACATGACAATTCCATCAACATTAAATCCTAAGAATCCATTAATATCAATAAGGTATGTTGAATGAATGCGAATACTGTGGCAGAAAGAAGAAAATAGAGACAAGTAATAAAATTCCAAACTGTAATTAGAATGTAACGAATACGACTGAACCGAAGCTTACCTTATATTGTTTTGAGCATCATTTTTTCACAAATACTTCTCAATCTGCTGGGTCAACGTCATTCGGCTTTTTCTTCAAAAAATTTCCCAATTTTGATTTGTTTGTTCTACCTAGTCTTCCCATTTGTTGGAGAACATATGTTTTTGCCTCATCCTCTCGCTGCTTGAATGTAAACTTTTGCTACAAGTACAATAGATCAGAAATAATTATTAGCCATAAAGTAGAAGCAAACTGCATTTTAAGTTGTAAGATCTAAAAGATTATCGTTACTGCTTGCCAATAATATTATTTGCTCTCATTAGGTACATGTCTCCAATCATCATATAGTAATGACACCATTTCACGTGTTAAACATCCTACAAAAGTTGATAGATATTTTGAGTTCTTCCCAATGGGTTGACCATGTTCATTCAATTCCACCTCTAGCCTATTCCCACTTTCCACTAGCAAAGCACTATACCTAGTAGGCCCACGGGTTCTTGTTGTTCTCTGTGTCACATTGGATTCATTGGATGGATTAGTGTCTAATCCATCATTTGAATCTTCTTGCTCACAAGGTTTTTCCTTGCCTCGCTTTCGCTTCTTATTTTTTTCTGTCTAATCCATCATTTGAATCTTCTTCCTCACAAGATTTTTCCTTTCCTCGCTTTTGCTTCTTTTCTTTTTTCCTTGATTGATTTGCACTCTACAAATATGCAAAAAAAATATATAGTAGAAATACAACTATGTGAACCGGTGATATATAATTTGTATGCTTTCACACCAAAAAAAATGACCAACTTATCACATTTGAACCTTCTTGCTCATTTTTACGAAGTCCAGCGTTTGGATCATTCATAAGAGCAGCCTCAGCGCCTCGTTTCTGCTTCTTTGCGCTTTTCTTTGCACGTTTTGAACTCTATGAATATGCAACAAATTAGAACATTTTAAAATAAATGAGATTTATCTAAACTTAGTTTCAAATACATGTAAGGGTATTTACCTCAGCATGAGCCATGTTGTGAACCATATAAGAATATGGCACAATAATTAGTAAATTAAGTAACAATTACAAAATTCAAATATTGTGTTTGAAAACAAGTACGACTTGTCTGACAATCAAAATCTAACAATGAATCAAACAGTAAAAATTCATGGTGTTTAATACCAAGGAAACCAAATAACAGGGTCCAGATTTTTAGTTGGCATATATCCATATTAATTTCTGAGTCTTTAGTTGGACGTTGCTTTTCTCTTCGAGCCAACACACTCGAGCAGTCATTTTTGGGCTTAATTTGTCCCTGATAGTTTATCTGTCGGTTAGACACAATGAACTATAGGAACAAGTGCCTTAAGTCTGTCATGTTTGTCATCGAAAATGCGACAAGGTTTTGTTGATTAAAACTTTGGTATTTCTATTACAAACAAAAAATTATATAATATAGGACTTAGACGTAGTCCTAGGAGTACACTTTTGTTTTTATCTGGGAACGAAATCGGTAGAGCGGGTGGTAATGCGTTGACTCCGTTGACGATGTGACGACGATCTTGGATTCTATGAAGGTCTGGGCTGCTATGGATGCCGAAGCGTTTGGAGGAGAAGTAGTCGTTACATGTCTCTCCTCGTCTCTGTAGGTAGATATGATGATCTATCTGTCTATCTGTGTGAGTATGTTTGAAGGAATGATCCCTCTATTTATAGGTAGCAGACTGGTCTGCTCATGCGCGCATATATAGGATACGCTTGTACGTGGGAATGCTACATGGTTGATGCTGTGGGGCGCATGGACGATGCACCCTGAGTTGAAGCTGAATCTTGTTTGAACTGTACTGTTGAGCTGCGGTGGAGCTGACACGTGGCAGTTGCGAAGATTCGGCCGTTGCTGAGATCTTGGGTGTTAGCACCCATTCGTAGGTAGAACTGAGTCAAATGACACGTGGCACGTGTGCATGGCTCAAAGATCTCAGATTTGGTGGAGGGTGATCTGTCAGGATGCGCCTAGGATCTGGCGTATGGGGCGACTTGGTCTATGAATTTCAGATGTTACAGACAAGTCTGGATGCATGGCTTCTGAGGCGCATGCAGAGCTTCAAGTGCATGGCTATGGAGGCACATGCAGGGACTTAGCTTCTGTCTTTTGGGATCAGGAGTAAGTTAGAAGCGCATGGCTTTTGAGGCGCATGCAAACTTCTGGGTGCATGGCTGTGGAGGCGCATGCAGGGACTTAACTTCTATCTTTTAGGATCAGGAGTAAGTCGAGAGCTTATGGCTTTTGAGGCTCATGCAAATTTCTAGGCTCATGGCTGTGGAGGCGCATGCAAATGATCGGTCGGCCACGTGGCAAGGACAACTGTAGTCGACAAAATATAATGATGAAGATGATGTTGGCGGCTCTTTGTTTTCTGTAAAAAGCTGTCACCTATTCAGTCTTCGGGGAACGTGCTGCCAACTATGTCATATAGCATTAAATGCTTGATGGGTGGCGAGTTAAAGTGGGCGCATCAGTTTGTGCTCCACTAGGCGCATGGGTCTATGTCCTATTGGACGTATCGGTATGAAACACATGGTGCTGACGACACATCTACCGTATGGCGCATCCTTATTGGCCCGTCTACTGAGTTCTTCGAGGCGTTAGTAGATTGTTTTGATTTGGCTGAATACGAAGAGGCAGATATGAGGAGACTGTCACTTGGCGCATGGGCGAAGGTTGCCCCGGCCTATAAATAGCTTTGTGAAAAGTTTTGTTTCTCATTTCACTTAGCTTTCCTTCATAGGAACGAACTCGATCGGTCCTCTGCCTCGGCGAGTTGATGATGAACTCTTTTCGAAGACGAAGATGTGCCAAGTTGGTTTATTCACCATCGGCCCTATTTTCGTACAAGCCTGTGAAAGTGCCGGTTGTATCCAAATATCGGGATCATCGTGTCCCGACACAGGCTGAAGGTGCCTGTTGCATCCAAAGATCGGAGCGATCGTGCCCTAATTTTTGTTATGCTGGAAGAGCCGCAGGTCGGGGCTATCGTGCCCTAATTTGGTTAGGCTAGAAGAGCTACTCCTCCAGCTAGAGTGCCCGCAAGCTGACGAGGTTCGCTCTGACTATGCACGGGGATGCGAATACGCTGAGATGCTAGAATGATGCGCCTGACTGTAGCACTGGTTGTACGTTGAAGTGATGCGCCTGGCTGTAGCTTTTAGGATTTTTTTTCTCTTTTGTAAAATACATGTAATAGACTTTCATATGAAATAAAAGCCCTATTTATATGTCTCTACTTCTTTGCTATTTTTTTTGTTGTGCCAAGTATTCTGTTCCTGGTGTATGTTGATTTCTGGCGCATGAGAGTTAGGACGCATAGGAGTTCCGTCCTTAGATGCGCCTGAAATGCCTTGCTTCTACAAGACCCCCTTTAAAGTTTTCAAAACTTTCTGCCAAGTTTTGGAATACTTTAAACAAGAAGCATGGGTAGTCATTGTTCTTGGCACATGTCCTCGTCTGGGCGCATGACCGCTTCGTGCATTGCTATGGGGGTACATGTTCTTGTCTGTTTAATGCAAGAATATAATGCCTCGAAGTTTGAACGATTAATGATAATCTTTTGGAATATATGCAGCCGTCAGTTTCTCGAGACCCGAAGAGTTTTTACTTATGTCAGCCTTTATCGGTTCACATGCATGGCTCATGCCTATAAAATAGGCGTCTGTGAGGGAGAGAGAGAGTTTTCTACTTTTGTTTTCTCCTTCTCCTTCCTCTAGAGTCTTCGAAAACCCTAGCTTCTTTAGAGGGATGGCTCCCAAGACTCCCCGTTATGGTGCTGGCCGAGGAAGGGGTAAGGACAAGGTGTCCGTGGAGGTCGACATGGAGGACACTCCCATCGTCGCAGCGATGCACGTCGACGTTCGGCCGACGGTGATCGGTGGGTGATCTCCTGCCTTGGTGTTTTCACTTTGCAACACTGTTAGGGGCACGTAGGTGTGATTGAAATGAGTTGCATCCCCATTGACATGCCTAGGCTTCCCATTACTGACACGCATAGACTTTGTCCTAATGATGCGCCAAAGCTCCTTCTGCTGATGCGCATGGACTGTCACGACCCGCACCCACTGTTTGGGTACGAGAACGTAACAACGCCCAACCTACGTCGCAGTGTCGGCGGTAGAACGCTGTCCTAGGTCACAACATCTAACAATATAATGCTAAGCAGTTATACTTCCCGAATGGGGGTGACATAGCAGATACAGTCTCAATCACATCTAAGGTAGAGCATGATAAGGATAGATAAAACATGAAATCCAAAAGAGATACAGGAGATAGAAGTCTAAGTGTCTAAGATACAAAAACCCAGAAATACATATCAAAACTCAAATACAGTAATCCACAAAGTAAATACAACTCCAGACAATGGAAAATAACTATCTAAACAACCTATAAAGTGTCTCCTCTAGGCTAGCAGGCAACCTCCAAGCTATCTGTAAAATTTATCAATAGGTCCAGTCAGGACTGGAGCGAGTACAGTACATCTTAATAGATCATAGCAGGTTAGAAAATATAATCATGCAGTAAAGTAAGATACAGGTACTGAAAGAAATGTTGTATGTAAACAGAGAGAGAGAGAGTTGTAATAGAAATATCTACTATACATAGAGAACTAACAGTGGCTAGTGAGTCAGAGTACAATATAGACATATAAATGGCATAGGAGATTCTGATAAGACACTATGGAAGAGATTCTGATAAGATACTACTTGGGTATTATTCACATGTCCAATTCTACTCTCCCGTACCCCCAATCAATACACAAGGATCCAGCCAGGTTATGTTATGATTCCATGCAATGGCCCCGCAGGGTGATACATGGATGCCCATAAATGGGTGATTCTGGGGGTTACCCAACAGTGAGTGATTCAAGGAGACTCTTTGATCATGAGGGTACATGTCACAAGTGATCAATGAACTAAGAAGCATAGTGATACACAATGTAAGTGAAACGTACAGAACATGTAATATCCGATGCTCCTAAAGGATAACATCTCAAGAAAGGATCCATATAGTACCAATCCGTGTGACCAACGTGACAGTATCAAGTAAAGTAATTTAAAGCAGGAAAATAATTCTAAGTAGGATATAAAATGATCAGAGAATGTACTCGCCTGATATCTGAATGTCCAAGGTAAAGATACTGTTCGAGGAGAGGTGTCTAGCTCCTAATTAGAACAGCACAAGTCACAACATGTCCAGAAGGGTAATATAAAGCACTACAATGCATTCTACATGAATCTAGGTCAAACTAGGCCAAAGTCAACCCTTGGTCAGCTCTGGTCAACTGTACTAGTCAAACTAGGTCAAGCTAGGTCATGTCCTAACCCAGCAAGTCTTACTAGGCCTAACCAAGACTATCCTAGCAAGCACACATCAATACAAGGCTATACAAGCCAACATACACCCAACTCTATATAGCATGCAACTATTCAATACTCAAATAGGCAAGAATTCACATTGGATATACACTAAGTAATCTATTACTTTAAGCTATATATGTCTACATATATATATACATGCATATATTGGTATTCAACATTAGGTCTATAATCATGGCATTTCAAATGGTTATATAAACTTATATATTACAACACAATATGCTAACATATATATAATATACATACATAGCTAAGTTAACTATATTCATAAATACTTATTTAAGAGGCTATGTGAGTGTATATGAACATGGCAAAGGGTCAAGTGAGGGTTAAATGGGCATACATAGTGTATACATATCAAAAAGTGTCAAAGTATAAGTGAACAAAGTGTCAAGTGTGATAGTGTCAACATAGTATAAGGGGTACATGAGATAATATAGGATTTGTGTTAACATAGAACATTACATCTCATTAACTTATATATTGCATACATTACATCTATTATTACATTACATTCATGCTTGCATTCATTCATCATTCATTTATTCTCTTGTACTATTATATGCACCATACATTACATACTATGGAACCTACATATTCATTACAAGCCATACTTATACATGCTTACATTAGATATGATACTTATACCTCATACATCATTTATTTAACCATTTACTCATGCTTGCATTCTCTATTTAGTTACATAATGTATATACATTAACATGGGTTAAAATCAAATAGAACATTATATTACACACAAGGGTGCACAAAATACATATGCCGAATAGTAACTCCTACTAATAATCAATACTGTACCAACTCAGCATGAATTAAAATCTAGGATTAAAGTATGTTATAGATCTATGTGTTAGCTTTCCGAAACTTCAAACGTATCGCGTTTTCGTTTTCGGAAACTCCCGGAATCGCGAAAACACCGAGAACGCATTTGTCTTTCGTACAGCTGACACTCAAATAATTCTCCAAAAAGTTACATAAAGAATTAGGCCTATTAATACATGTTTTTGGAAAGCTAACTTCAATATGCTTCTTTTAAAAAAAATGGAAGATTAAACCGAACTTTGAGCTAGAAGTTATGATATTTCTAAGTTAGGGCTGAAATTAAAAACGTGGATAAAAATTATGACAAATTTAGATAGTTTGAGCCAAAAGAATACACAATATATATCCTAATTATCCACAACAATAATAGAAATAATAATATGAGGAACCACACTCACAAACTTGATTATATAATCATCATGAACCATTTATTACATATATAAATATAGATACACTCTCATTACAATATATATATATATATATATATATATATATATATATATATATATATATATATATATATATATATATATATATATATATATATATATATAAATCTAAATATGTAACATGAACACATCCATAAGAGATACATGAATGAAATATAAAGTACTCAAGAACACATCTCTACATATTCAAATCTGAGATTTAATGTGAATTAATTCATTTAATAAATATTTTAAATATAAAGTGTGTCCAAGTTTGGGGGTTTTCCCCATGAACACAAGACACAACAATAATACAATAAAAATCCCTAAAGAACACATAATGGACACAAGAGGACACAAAATAGAGACACAACAATGGGGTCATTCCTATGGTTAAAACCTTCCTAAATGCAAAATGGAGAAATAAAAGAAAAAGAAATATTACCTAAAGGAGAGAAAATCCAAGGAGAAAGGCTTATTCCTTGGGAGAGCTTGAGAGCACTTGGGGAAGAAGACTTCTCAAAGAAAGGAAATGAGATGGGAGTCCTATTAGGGCCGGCCACAATGGTTATATCCCCCCCTCATTGAATATTACAAGTTTGCCCCTCCCTTAGTTACAAGTGTTTAAAACAATTTTTGGTTAGGGTTTGGGGGTAAAAAGGTCAATAAAAAAAACTCTAAATGGTTAACCTAATAATTAGGAATATGACTAATCTTTCTAACATGATTAATTAAAATGTGGTCCACGGCTAACTAATGCATGGGTCCAACTAGAGTCTAAGTTACCCCGGGTCCCCGTTACAAGTCGGATTGAGATGAAATTCGAACCCGACTCAAATAACCCTAAAACAATATCATAAATAATAAAATAAATATCAGAATAATTCAAAGAGGTCAAATGCAAAATATCCTTAGGCCAGAAATGACATTAAAATATCATAATCATATGGTTAGGCTCTAGGTCAAACAGTCTCTAGGATTTTACTAGCAAAACGTCAAAACCACAAGTCATTGATTTAAATAATTTTAAAATGATTTAAAATCACCAAAAATTATATCATGAATTAAATATCATTATTAAAATAATTATAAACACAAAATTTCAAAATTATCCTCATTTGGAAAACTGGGTGCTACATGGACTTTGTCCTGATGATGCGCTGAAGCTTCACTTCGAATGCGCCCGGGCCTCGGTCCTATGTGTGCGTCTTTGATGAGTTTCTATCTGTGCACAAGGGTTTTGACCTAATTGATGCGCCAGATTTGTTGATGTGCCTCAGATGCTTGTTTTAAGCTTCTAGGTCTTTTTGCTAACTTTTTTTTGACTCTGTTGCAGTATCCATGCCGAAGGTGGAGGCTTTCATAAAGGAAGAGATACTGCCTCCTCTTATCAAATAAGAGCCGGTGACCATTAAGGATGAGGTGTTACCAAAGGTTGAGGTCAAGGAAGAACCGATGACCATTAGGGAAGAGATTGCTTTAATGGTTGAAGTTAAGGAGGAGCCATCGTCAGAGAGTCGTAGCATCGGGACTGACCCTCCTGCCCCTACAGAAGACCTCAACTAGATTGAGCCTTCATATGCAAAGTGGTTGAGAGAGTGGTACATGCCTCAACGCAACTATATCCCTGGCTGTGAGGATTCGTGGGTTGCCTTGTAATCGTCATTTCGGGAATATGAATAAAGTTAATGTTCATATTTTGTCTTAAGTGTTTCTGTCTGTCTTTAACTTTTCCTTGAGATTCGAAGATGTAGTTTTTGCTTCTTTTTGATGTCGATGTAATCCTTTACTTCCTGCTTAAATGAAGAAATGAAGAACCTTTTGCTTTGTTCATTCTTGTGATAAATTTTGTGATTTTTTGGTGGACCTATTATCTTTTGTGCACCTTAATTTTTAGGTACAGATAATAAGTTACGAAAGGAGAAAACCGACATATTTACTCAGAGGTGATATGGATGTGGTAAATATGGGTTAACGATAGAGCCTTGCTACTCAGAGGTGATATGGACGTGGTAGGAATGAACTCTGTAGGGATGTATAGAACAACTCAGAGGTGATGTTGACGTGGATGTCCTATGATTGATGTACAACAACGCGGAGATTATTGTATGGGATGTTTACTCAGAGGTAATGTGGACATGGTAAACATAGTAATGAGCATGATCCTACGCAATGTAGAATTTTGCTTTGTGGGGTGTAGAAAAGCAACTCAGAGGTGATGTGGCATGGTTGTTCTTCTACTGGGGATGTAACGGAATAACTGGGTTCCCGAAGCACTTGATTGTCAAGGAAGAGAGGCGAACTCGGGTTATCAAGTTCACCAATTCTCTTGCTCTAGAGAAGAAAGTACATTTTGAAGGATGTCAAGAGTAGTACTTCTTTAGGAACTTGTCGTTGATGGGCATCATGAACAAGCCTCCATTAGGCTGAGTGAGACGATAAGCATCAGTTGAGTATACCGTCTCTATGATGAAGGGTCTTTCCCATTTGGGTTCAAACTTTCCTGGTGTGTCTTATGGAACATCACCATCGGTCTCCTGACTGCCAGAACCAGGTCGCCTACTTGAAAAGTCCTCTGTTTGACTCTTCTGTTAAAAGTCTGTAAAATGCGGGCTTGATAAAGTTCGATGCACTGTTGAGCCAAGAGGCATTTTTCATCCAGCGCTTCCAACTATTACAGACGGCGACGATGATTGTCTTCTTCCGTCAGCTGGTTTGTGATCGCCACTCGGAGTGAGGGTATTTGGATCGATAGATGCAGTACTGCTTCGTTTCCATAGACCAAAGAGAATGGTGTATTACCCGTCGGGGTCCGTACCGTCGTACGATAGGCCCAAAGGCATTCACCGAACTTCTCGTCCCAGTCGCGCTTGTTGGATTACACAACCTTTTTGAGCAGTTTGATGATGGTTTTATTAAAAGCTTCAGCCAATCCGTTTGCTGTCGGATTATAGGCGGTTGATTCCACATTATGAATACGATTCTTGTCGCTGAATCTACTGAATGCATAGCTAATGAATTGTAGACCATTGTCGTGGATGATCCTCTGGGCACCCCAAAACGGTAGATGACGTGATGATTGATGAAGCTGATCACCTTTGAGCTTTTCACCTCTGTCAATGGTACTGCTTCTGCCCATTTAGAGAAGTAGTCGATGATTGCTAGGATAAAGCGGTGTACCCTAGATGAGGGAGGGGTGATAGGTCCCACTATGTCCATGCCCTAGACTTCAGATGGCCAAGAGGCGACCGTAGGATGTAGAGGCTCTGACGATCTATGGATAAAGTCGGCGTGTAGCTGGCAAGCCCGACATTTTTTTGCATACTCGACAGCATCGACCATTATGGTGGGCCGATAATAGCCCATACATCGAAGTCAGTCCTGTAGCATCAGACCGGGTTGGTGAGCTCCGCATGTTCCGTCATGGGCTTCTCGAAGAGCTTCGGCTGCTTCTTCGTTTAATAGACATCGGAGGAGAAGTCCATCGTAGGAGCGTCGGTAAAGCATTTTAGTGGCCATATCATAATAGAACCGGAGCGAGCGCCTTCTGACTTATACTGCTTCTTTTGGGTCCTTCGGGAGGATTTCGTGGACGGCAAAGTCGATGAACGGGAACCTCCAGTCTTTGACAATGATACTGGCGTCTGTAGACATGGCATGGTTCGCCCAAATATACAGATTATTTCTGGGGCATGCCAAATCCTGGCCCACCAATGTAATGAAGTGTTGCATGCCGACCGGTGCTGCTAATGAGGCAGTGAGGCTGGCCAGTGTATTGACTTCTAAGTTTTGTAGCCGAGGCACATGTTCTATGAAGAATTCAGGAAAGGTGGAGATGATGTCCAACGCTGCTTTGTGATAAGAGATCAGGTCTTCATGGCGGACCTCGTATTGTCCTCGAACCTGATTAACGACGAGCTTTGAGTCGCCGTAAGACTCGAGGTATTCTACCCCCAGCTATTTTGCTAACTGGAGTCCCATGATAAGGGCATTGTACTGTACAACATTGTTGGAGCATGGCTCTGAAAGGGAATAGGCGCGCTGGATGACCAACTTGTCGGAGGATATCAGGACTACCCCCACTCCTGCGATGATCTAGGCTTTGGGGCCTGTTTTTGAAGCACGGTCGAAGAATATCTGCCAAACGGGGTTCTCTTCGGTAATGTTTGATTCTCACACTTCATCTGGAATGTCTTCATAGAGTCTAGACGATTCTGGAATTGGGTGTGCGACTAGAAAATCGACCAGCCCTTGACAGCCTTTTGCAAGACAAATACCATGTCATATGGTGTCAATAGTATCGCCCAAGTAGCCAATCGGAAATTTAGCTCTCCTGGCTTTGTCATGAGAACTCTGAGCGGATTAACTCGGGAGATGACATGAATTGTCTGTCCCGAGACATAACGACGAGTCTTCTGGATGGCAAACAGTAGAGCTAGACATTCCTTTTCGACGGGGTTGTACCAGTGTTCTGCCTCAATTATTGTCCTACTGAGGTAGTAGATGGCTTGTTCCTGGCCCGCATTATTATTCTGGGCCAATAAACCGCCAAGGAAATGGTCCATTGCACGGACAAATAGTAGAAATGGTTTGCCTGTGACGGACGCCACCAAGACTGGGGGGCTTGTCAGATAAGCTTTAATATCATCGAAGGCTTTCTGATATTCTTTCGTCCAGACATTGTAGACTCCCTTCTTCATGAACTTGGTGAAGGGTTGGCATTCCCGGAAAGGTTCGCAATAAACCTCCAGATGTATGCGAGACATCCCTGCAAGCCTCGAAGTTCTCTAAGGTTCTTTGGAGGGTCCATGTTAAGGATGGTTTTAGTCTTCTCGGGGTCGATATGGATGGCTTTTGCTGTGAAGATAAAGCCCAGGAATTTGCCGTTGGAAACCCCAAGGAAGGATTTAGCGGAGTTCATCTTGAGCTGATGTGCCCGCATGAGATCGAAGACCGTCTTCAAATCTTGTAGGTGATCACCTCAAAGATAGCTCTTGACGGCGATATCGTCAACATAGCATTCGACTATTTTGCGGAGGTGCTGGCGAAAGATGGTGCTCATAGCTCTTTGGTATGAGGCACCTGCATTCTTCAGGCCAAAGGATATTACTGTGTAGCAGTACACCCCCTTCGGAGTCCTGAACGACGTGTGTTTTTTATCGTCTGGAAACATATTGATTTGGTTGTAGCCTGAGTACCCGTCCATGAAGGACATGTGCTCGAAGCCATATGTGTTGTCGATCATTATGTCGATGATCGGGAGTAGAAACTCGTCCTTTGGGCAAGCCGAGTTGAGGTCCCGGAAGTCAATACAGACTTGGATCTTCTCGTCCTTCTTGGTGACGGGGATGACATTGGCTACCCACTCCGGATGTTGCTCTTCACGAATAAACCTGCTGGCTATAAGTTTATTTACTTCTTTGTCAATAGCGTCCATAATGTTGGGACGGAAGCGTCGATGTTGCTGCTTAATGGGCTTAGCGTCAGGTAAGATATTAAGCTTGTGCATTGCGACTTGTGGGTCGAGTCCCAGCTTGTCTTCGTAACACCATGCGAAGACGTCGATGTATTCTTTGACCAATTGGACTAAAGATTCTCGGTCCTTTCCTGCCAAGCTCTTGCTGATGAAAATAGGTTTGGATGAAGATCCATCCCCGAGGTCGATCTACTCGACTTCGTCTTCGGTAGGGGGTTCTCATAATTCAAAGCGAGATTCCCATTGTGTGCCTAGGCGTTGAGCCCAGGGTTCTTCTTCGAAGAACTCTATTATTTGATTGTCGTCTTCATCTTATGAAGGATATGCAGATGTCATGGTGGCTGACAGCACCTTCCTGAGGATTGAGCCGACGCTGGTGTCGGAGTCCCAAGTTGAAGCCTCAGACGAGTGAGAGTGTGCGATGTCTTCTACTTCTGAACTTTCTAGGATTTTTGGGGGCGTGATGTAGCCCAGCCCCCCATCGAGTATGGTGATAATAATCTTGTGGCTTCCCTTTCGGAACAGGGAGTCATAAGGGAAGACGTCGGCCCTTGCCATAGTTTAGACCGTGGCCGCTTTTCAGGTTGTAGCCCATCTTTTGGATGAGATACTTGGCTCGATCATTGTATCGATAAATTTGCATTTTGCCGGTGTCGGGCTTGCACTACCAAAATTTCACATATTAGTGATGCCAAGAAACGTCGCTAAAACGAAGAAAAACGATGCTAAAACTTCTCAGCGACGTTTTATGCGATGTTTTCACGCTTGTCGCGTTTATAGAAGTCGATGTCAAGGAAAACGTCGCTGTTGCGACATTTTATAGTGACGCTAATACGTCGCTTAATCTGTCGACGTTGATCGACTCTACGTCGACAATTTAGCGACGTATATGTAGTCGATAAACGTCAGCTGATTTGGCGATGCATGTACAGTCGGTAGACGTCGGTAGGTTTAGCGACATAACATTAGTCGGTAAATGTTGGCAGATTTAGCGACGTAACTATTACCATTTTCGATGTTTATCGACTGCATTCTGTAAGTAAATTTCTGCAGATTTTAGCATTATTTTGCATCGTCTTGCAACGTTTAGCGACTTATATGTAGTCGCTAATCCGCGTCGCTAAACGTCGCTAAATGTCGCTAAAATGTGCCAAAAAAAATAAAAAATAGGAAACAGAATGACATATTCTGCTTGTGTAGTATCCCTGCAGTTTAATAATGAACATTTAAGATGAATAGACCCGGAGGAACCCTCCATTAAATTCCTTGGGTTCGCCGACCCCTTCGGTGGAACCCTCAACACCGGTAATGGCACATACAATTAAAACTAACAATAAAATAGAATATGATTAAAATTAATAGTACATTACACAACCAATATCCAATGACTACACAACCAAGTCTAATGTATACACATAAATATCCATGGAGATAGTCTACACAACCAATCAAACACGGAGATAAGTATACACAAACCAATATCATGGGCCAACACACAAACAAACACTCTACAAGCAATAAACAGTCCTAACTAGGACTACTGCGGATCTGGAGTAGGAGGGGCACCGTCGCGCCTAAGGGATAGGAATAGCTCATACTCCTCCAGTGAAATCGATACCGATGAAGGTGGAGTCGATAACGATGAAGGTGACAGTGACATCGGTGATGATGAAGGAGCACCCAGAGGACGTATCTGCTTCAATGCTGCTAGTCGCTGGTTGTATGAATCCATGGTAGATAACAGCCTCGTACTGCAATCAACTATCGTATCCTGCATCAATGTCAGCCTCTCGCCTATGGACAGTTGTGATGCCTGTAGCTCCGTCATGCAGCGCTGTGTCGACGCTCTAAGATCAGTGACGCCACGCTCTGTCCTCTCAGTCATATCCCTGACCTCCATGATGCTGCGGTCTAGCGCATCCAATCGTGCTAGGAGCATAGCATCGTCCGTATGCTGCTGCTGCTGGATCTATCGCAGCATCTCATCACGGATAGACGCAACCATCTCCTGGACTTGGGCAGACTCCTGTGAGGACTGTGGACCATGCACACTAGCAGCGGAGGCCCTAAAGGACTGTGTCGCAACTAGGGCGCCATAGGATCCCGTACCCTAGTACGTACCCTTATGGAGACCACCAACGGCGGTCACCCATAGCTCGTCCGCCGACGGAACTTGAGCGGGCTGCGAGGAAGTACCGACCTCTCCCGCAGTTGGTGCACTAGCAGCCGCCCGCTCCTGAAGCTTAAGATAATCGACTAGAAAGTATGGATACTCTATAATTTCTAATGTCTAATGTACTTATTATTACTAACTACATGAATATTTATTTGCATGCATATTTACTAAGTTATATTAAAATTAACACGAAGTATTAAAATTAATAAATAGTATTTTAATACTTACATAGATCTGCTCGGCCCTCTCGTCAATAAGCTTCCCGCCCTTACGATGGGTGGCCAGGAAGACGGTTACCATGTTGGTGTCACCACCCTTCTTTACATGTTAAAAATATATTATTTAGTACTATTTATGAAATTAATCGAACTTACATTAAAATAATATTTTTCAAATAAATAAACACACCAAACGACAAAAATGTTTCGTCATCGGGATCGACCCACCGCACCACTTGGATGCCTTCTGCCTAGCCGCTTTGGCCTTCTCAGACCTTTCCTTGTATCGAGGTGCGTCGAACCTAGACTTTATCACAGTCCACTGATCGGGGGTGATCCAACCTTGGATAGGCTTTCCACGGCATTCACGATCCTTCTGGTCATTAATAGCATCACAAATCAGCTTGGTGGCGACGGTAGAAAAAATTCCCTCGATCAACTCGGTCCAGTGCGGTGGATAGAAATATGTTTGCTAGAAAAAACAATTTAGTCAGTTATATAATATACATAAATAAGATGAATAATATTAGAACCATATATACTTTTACCTTGAACTGTGCAAACCAGAAGTTCTTTCTATCCTCCGGTGCATCAGAGTAGTTTATCCAAGGGCCACCATAATTGTACCTCAGAAAATGGCCCATGTATCTCTGTACCGACAAAGGACGATATTTATACAAAGGTAATTACATTCATAAAAAATGAATTTATTATGAATAAAGAAATAAACGATATGTATGATAAACCAAAATACTTACTTTGTACCGTTAGCCCAGATCTCTGTCCTCGTCTCCTCCGGAGGTGCGCACGGATCATCTGCCTAATACTGGTCCGGCGCTAGCTCAGCCTCCTTCCATATGCTCATCTGTCTCCATCGTCGTATCAGCAGGAGGAATGCTAGACGAGAGAGCAGTATCAGCAGGAGGAACTCTAGACGAGGGAGCAATATCAGGCCTGGAACTACTCGTCCCAGGAGATATGCCATGTAACATCGTGGCATGCGGAGGTACTGATCGATATACTGGAGTACTCGACGAGGAGGATCCAGAGCCAGTACCAGTAGAAGTACCGAAGGAGAACCTCGTCCCCCACGTCGGGACTTGCCGAACGATCCGCGTCGTCTTGTCATACCTGATAACAACATATGATGATACAACAAATAACAGAGACTAGATAATAACTAAGTATATTCTAGAGTCAGAAATATGAAAGAACATTCTAAAAGAAACAACTAAATCCAGATAGTACATTCTACAAGAAACATCTTAAGTTCAGATAGTACATTCTACAAAAACATCGAAGTCCAGATAATCCAGATAACCAAGTCTACATAATAAGAAAATAAAAGTACATCTCTCTCAATCATCTTCAGAATATTTATCTTATTAGTCTTCCTTGACCTCGTCTTCCTCGACCTCTTCATCTTCACTTTTATCTTCGTCTTTGTCGACTTCGCCTTCCTCTTCGGATAATTCTACCTCTTCTACATTATTAGACGTGTAATGAGTAACTTCCGTGGAGTCCACATCAATAATATTGTTTATAAGAGGTAGCTCGTCCTCCTGATAAGCTTTTTCGTCAACGTCAAAGTTATCTCTAGCTTTAGTCGTCCATACTGCCCACCATTCAGACCTCGTTGTTCCCCGTCTCGGATAAGCTGTGAAGTACACGAGCTGAGCCAGAGTTGATAGGACAAATAGTTCGTAGCCTTGATATCTACGCTTGTAGTTTATATCCACAAGACCATGCTTGTTAATTTTCCAACCTTGATTTTCTATCGGATCGAACCATTCACACTTGAGCAACACGATCTTAGCAGTTTCTCTGCCATAATTATATGTCAACTCTGTAATGCCCCAGTCCCAAAATACGTAGGACCAAGTACGTAAACATGCCAGCTGTATACATACGAAGTACAGGGACCTTGTATGTATACATAAGCTGTAAAATACAGTAAACCACAACTAATTAATCTCATCCACAAAATAAAATCAAGCTTTTATAAAAATAAGTAAGAATTTGTCTGTTTACATGTAGTTAGGCGGAGACAAATCCACTACCAACTAATAAAAAGAAAAGAGATATATGACATACGAAAAGAATTGATGAAAGTAGCAAGAAAGGTCCAAGGCACGTCATCTTCGAAGAAATGGAGAAGATCACGATCCCGGCTAGAATACCTGCGGAAGACATAAACACACACCTGGGGAATAACCAGGTCCTCAGAGGGACGTAACAAGATACAAGAAGAACAAGCTAATATGAACTGTCAAAATAATAATAATATGCAAGACTCTCCTAGACACCAATATGCAAAAGGGAATGCAAACCATCTATTGTGCAATTTAGAGGACAACTTTTATGCGCATGGATGGAATTTTAGGCTATGTGTACGTAACTGGCATCCAGTGATCCGTATCCGTCCGTAACGTCCAAAACGTCAGAGGGCATCTGCAAATAAATTGCCACAGTTCCATCCGGAGACTGTGGTTTACCTGTTTGGATTCCCATACGCACTAGCGACTGTCCTCCCCCAATATTTCCCACACTGACCAAGTCATGTCCATGACTCGTCCAGTTTTGTAACTGCTTGAGTCTCTAAAACCCTAGTCATAGCAGTTACGATCATCTACCGTCACACGACTTAGAGATGGCCAGTTCATAAGTCGTACCCCTAGCAAAATGTCTCAAATCGTGTAGTGTGAGTGTCATGGCCCAAGAAAGATATAAGGATATCCACCAACAAGAAGGTAGTCCGTTAACACTAAGTTAACATGCATATAGTAATGTAAAACGACTAATAGAGTCGCTTGCACCCAAGTGTGGCTTGGACACGCAATTTATAACAAAGGAAACTAACAATATGAAACAAAGTAAATAATACGGAAAATAAATAATATGACAGTAAATTAGCAAGGTACTTGCCTGGTGTGTCGTCTGGTGTGGTGCTATGATCATGTGGCATGGAGTATGACTGCGATATTACAACTATGCATGACGGCCTCGGATGATGGCACGGACTGATCTATCGTGTCCACAAAGGTCGAATTAGCTAAGTCGTCATAATGAAGTACATATTTGGTAAGGAAACAAGAATAATGGGTTGAGTCACTGACGGAAGGATAATCGAAGGAATTTGACAAATAAGAAGATATATATGATTAGAAAATACTTATAGTCCTTGAAAGAAAATACTTATATATATATATTTTATATATATATATATATATATATATATATATATATATATATATATATATATATATGTATATATAATATCCAAAATTATTATTTTAAGGTTGGTAGTAAAAATCTTCTAAGGTCAAAAACTATACTTTACTTAAAAATATTTTACATAACTACTAGAAAATATGTATGAAAATTTTAAACTATATTTTATTACTAAAATATGTTTTTAGATGAATACTAGTAAATTATAATTTAAAAACTATTTATTAGTAAAAAAAATATTTGCTATCAAACAAATACCCGAAAAATAGAAAGTTGTTTTTAAAGCAAAATTGTAAGTTTTGTCAAAATACTATTTTAGGTTGAACCCTATATTTTCATAAAAGTAATTTAGGTGAAACAAATAATTTTAAAAATTTTACTTAAGGCTAAACCCATATTTTGTAATATAAAATTTTGGTTAAAAATTCATATTATTATTAGCTATTTTAAAGATCGAGAAATATATATAAAATATTTAAAACTATAATTTGCTAATGATGATATTTATTTGAAAAAAAATAAAGAAATAGTTTAGGACAAGCTCTACGGTTGTCAGGATATGTTTTTATGTAGAAAAATCTATGTTTCAAAATAGGCAAAATACTAAAATATTATAATTAGGGTTTATAAGAACTTTTGAAATATTAATAAAAATTTAA
Organism: Iris pallida; assembly: GCA_029216955.1. Taxonomy (NCBI): domain Eukaryota; kingdom Viridiplantae; phylum Streptophyta; class Magnoliopsida; order Asparagales; family Iridaceae; genus Iris; species Iris pallida. The sequence continues at coordinate 3,744,798 of JANAVB010018799.1, forward strand.
TGATAACCTTGATCTTAATAATACTAATAATACTGTATCCGAACAACCAATTAAGAAAGTAAAAAATATAATAATAGTAAAGTAATAAAAATCAAAACATAAGACAAAACTGGTGTCTTTCGTTTAGAAGAGAGTGGGGGTTGAGAGGAGCCGAGACCAAAAAGGAGGGGGAAGGAAATCGGAGCTGCGACGGCGCGGCGTTTCATGGCGGGCGGCTAGGACTGACAGTTGCGGAGGCTGGGAAGGAGGCTCGGCGAGAAGAGCGGCGGCGCAGCGTGGCAGAGACGATGACCTAGCCACCGGCTGTGTGTGGTGGCACGCATGGGTGGCCGGAGTTCGAAGGCGGACGGGGTCAGGAGCGGGGTTCTCGAACGCGCGGGTGGAGCACTCGCCGACGCGGGGAGGCGCACGATGGGGACAGCGGCGCACTCCATCCGGAGGCGTGGATCGGGAGGACGACGACGTTCGCTCAGGCGCCTGCATGGTAAAGGATGCTGGCGGCATTGGCCGTCAAGACGAAGGTAAGTGCTGGTGGCGGTGGTGTTTTTTTTATTTTTTTTGGTTTCGGGGTTTGGTGAGGAAGATGGTCGGAGCCAGAGAAAAAGGGAGGGGTTCGGCCGGAGGGGTTCGGCCGGAGGGGTTCGACCGGAGGTTGGTCGAGTCGTGTGGGGAGGATGGATGGCGGAAACCGGTTTTGGTGATAGTGGTTTTGGCTCGGATCTGGCGTGAGGGAGGTCCAGGGGTGGTGGCAGCGGTGTGCTGTGATGGAGGCGACGCCGGGATGGCGATGGTGGCAGTGGTGGTTGCTGCCTGACAGGCATTGGAGATGGAGACGGGTGGTAGTTGTGTGGCCGGGGTGGCCGAGCTGTGGTTGCGATGTGGTAATGATGGTTGTGGTTGGTCGGGAGAGGGGGTTTGGTCGGAGGGCTGGGAACGGGACGGTGAAGGCGATGGCTATGGATAGGCTAGGATTATGGCTTTTTTTTGTCGTGTCGGGGTTGTCGATACTGAGAAGAACACAATGTATATGTAACATATGGAATAAGAATTGGATGGGGAGGGAGAGCATGGAAACGATGCACTCACGTGGGTGGTGAAATATTTGTGGAGGAATTTGTGAATGGTAGCAATTTATGGATGATTACCTGCCTTTTATAGGATGTGGGAATTCCCAGTTGGATAAGGATTGGGAGGATTTAAATTCTTCCATAGATAATTCACTGCTTAAATTTAAATCAATCAATCTCAATCTAATCCAATTGAATTCAAACCCAACTTAAATATAGATAAATCACATATTTAAATTAAACTATTTAAATAAAATAAAATTACCATTTAAATTATCACAATTAAATTCAAAATATCTTTTTATAAATAATAATAATTAATTAATTTCAAAAATTCACAATAAGTATTTAAACAATGAAATAATTCAAAAATACATTTTTAATAAGTTGAGATGAAATAGTTAAAAAAATTCGAAAATTCAAATTATCTATACGCGAATTAAATTTCACGTACTCGCATGCAAACAATATTTTACATAAAACTTATTTTTCTAGTATGGTTCATATTATTTAAAAAGGAAAATATTATTTCTTAAACTATTACATATACTTGTATATATAAAGGCCTTTTTGAAATTTAAATATAAAAGCTTGACTTAAGCTTTTGCAGAAGTATGTATATATAAAATATTCACTCTATGTTTGAAAAAATGAAATAAAAACTATTTATTCTTATATATTTGAATCCATAATAAAACATTTCATATATAGAAATACAAATACCTCGTATATGCGTATACGCATGTGGCGCACAATTACCAACATAATAAAAAAATTTAAAATCCATAGTGAACTTTCAAGGGGTTTACATCCTACCCAACTTACAAGAATTTCGTCTTCGAAATTAAGAAGGATTGGGGGTTGAGACGGTACAAGGATATATCGATACAGAACACGATCAAATCATTAGGCGAGGTAAGGAGACTACGTTTAACACAAACGTGCAGTTAAGAAGTTTGTGATTTCGATATCTATGAAAATAAATCATGGATATGAAATCGAATGAGGGTCAGTAGTTAAGGCGATAAGATCATGATAACATAAATTTAGGAAATAGGAAAGGATCGAGTAGATCAAAAGAGAATAATCTAGGGACTTGGGAGAGATGGTTCTACGGAGAAGGGTGCATGGTAATTATCTAGGTTGAGGGCACGAATGAAAGGATGATTGGAATTATTTTCAAATTTCATGGAAGGTCGCGATGATAGATATGGTTTCGACGAGTAGTTCAAAGCGAGGATATAGTCACCTTGGTTGGTCCATGACTAACTATCTTGGTAATAGATGGTGGGACAACTAAAGGTGATACTTTGGGTCTATCTATCCAGCACGAGTCTTCGTCTAAATAAGTGAAAGATGAAAACCAATATGAGTCCAAAGAAGTTGTTTTCGAATACCAATACGTGGTTCAAGGCGAGTGAGTAATTCAAAAGAATTGCCAAGGCTGTCGCGGATGGGACTCTAGAGAACAAGTTTAGCTATGTTCTCATCCGCGTAGAACGATAGATAAAAGTGAACCAAAGTGCACTCGGTTGATCAGACCATCATGCACCGGTTCTGACTAGACAATATGTTAGTGAGCGCGCGCTCAATAGCATGTGTCTTGAACAAGTTTGATAACGGTTAAACTTGCAAAACTAGGCTATAGTAGCAACATTTTAGTCAAGATGGTAAAATGTAGGCACGTAAGATCGTTGTTGAAAGAGACTAGAATTAGTTCGAACTCCTTAAGAATCTAAGTCTTTGTTTGGTGCCTATACAATCGACCTATTGTCTCCTTGTCTAAGGCTTTGGTCGACCGATAAGGTATGGTCCTAAAAAAAATTTAGTCTAGGTAATCCACCTAGTAGCTACTATAATGAGTCATAAGGATGAAGGCAATGCTAGGTCATGAGGCATTCTACCCAACTTACAAGAGTTAAACTAACGGTGTGTGGGGGCAATGAAAACATGTCTATCTAGTAGGGGTCACATTTCTAACCTCTAGCAAGCACGAAGGAAAGATAAGAATCAAGCAAGATGCAATCGATGAGTCAAGCGGTAGTTCAAAAATAGAATCGAGAAGAGAGGTCAAGTATGTGGAAGAGATCCTAGACTCTAATCCTATACGCAGGCTTGCTTGGTATGGTAAAGTAACCAAACAATTTATCTTGACCTGCATGGGCCACCACAAAAACATGTAACGCCCCAGTCCCAAAATACATAGGACCAAGTACGTAAACATGCCAGCTGTATACATATGAAGTACAGGGGCCTTGTATGTATACATAAGCTGTAAAATGCAGTAAACCACAACTAACTAATCTCATCCACAAAATAAAATCAAGCTTTTATAGAAATAAGTAAGAATTTGTCTGTTTACATGTAGTTGGGCGGAGACAAATCCACTACCAACTAATAAAAAGAAAAGAGATACATGACATACGAAAAGAATTGACCAAAGTAGCAAGAAAGGTCTAAGGCACGTCATCTTCGAAGAAATGGAGAAGATCACGATTCCGGCTAGAATACCTGCGAAAGACATGAACACACACCTGGGGAATAACCAGGTCCTTAGAGGGACGTAACAAGATACATGAAGAACAAGCTAATATAAACTGTCAAAATTATAATAATATGCAAGACTCTCATAGACACCAATATGCAAAAAGGAATGCTAACCATCTATTGTGCAATTTAGAGGACAACTTTCATGCACATGGGTGAGATTTTAGGCTATGTGTATGTAACTGGCATCCAGTGATCCGTATCCGTTCGTAACGTCCAAAACATCAGAGGGCATCTACAAATAAATTACCACAGTTCCATCCGGAGACTGTGGTTTACCTGTTTGGATTCCCATACGCACTAGCGACTGTCCTCCCCCAATATTTTCCACACTGACCAAGTCATGTCCATGACTCGTCCAGTTTTGTAACTGCTTGAGTCTCTAAAACCCTAGTCATAGCAGTTACGATCATCTACCGTCACACGACTTAGAGATGGCCAGTCCATAAGTCGTGCCTCTAGCAAAATGTCTCAAATCGTGTAGTGTAAGTGTCATGGCCCAAGGAAGATATAAGGATATCCTCCAACAAGAAGGTATTCTGCTAACACTAAGTTAACGTGCATATAGTAATGTAAAACGACTAATAGAGTCGCTTGCACCCAAGTGTGGCTTGGACGCGTAATTTATAACAAAGGAAACTAACAATATGAAACAAAGTAAATAATACAAAAAATAAATAATATGATAGTAAATTAGCAAGGTATACTTGTCTGGTGTGTCGCCTGGGGTGGTGCTATGATCATGTGGCATGGAGTATGACTGCGGTATTACTACTACGCATGACGACCTCGGATGATGGCACGGACTGATCTATCGTGTCCACAAAGGTCGAATTAGCTAAGTCGTCATAATGAAGTACATATTTGGTGAGGAAACAAGAATAATGGGTTGAGTCACTGACGGAAGGATAATCTAAGGAATTTGATAAATAAGAAGATATATATGATTTAGAAAATAATTATAGTCCTTGAAAGAAATATATATATATATATATATATATATATATATATATATATATATATATATATATATATATATATATATATATATATATATATATATATATATATAAGGTAGGTTGTAAAAACGCTTCTTAGGTCAAAAACTATACTTTACTTAAAAATATTTCATAACTACTAGAAAATATGTATAAAAATTTTAAACTATATTTTATTACTAAAAATATGTTTTTAGATGAATACTAGTAAATTATAATTTGAAAATTATTTATTAGTAAAAAAAAATATGCTATCAAACAAATACCCGAAAAATAGAAAGTTGTTTTTAAAGCAAAATTATAAGTTTTGTCAAAATACTATTTTAGGTTGAACCCTATATTTTCATAAAAGTAATTTAGGTGAAACAAATAATTTTACTTAAGGATAAACCCATATTTTGTAATATAAAATTTTGGTTAAAAATCCATATTATTATTAGCTATTTTAAAAATCGAGAAATATTTATAGAATATTTAAAACTATAATTTGCTAATGATGATATTTATTTGAAAAAAATAAAGAAATAGTTTAGGACAAGCTCTAAGGTTGTCAGGATATATTTTTATGTAGAAAAATCTATGTTTCAAAATAGGCAAAATACAAAAATATTATAATTAGGGTTTATAAGAACTTTTGAAATATTAATAAAAATTTAATGATAACCTTAATCTTAATAATACTGTATCCGAACAACCAATTAAAAAAGTAAAAAATATATAATAATAATAAAGTAACAAAAATCAAAACATAAGACAAAACTGGTGCCTTTCGTTTAGAAGAGAGTGGGGGTTGAGAGGAGCCGAGAGCGGAAAGGAGGGGGAAGGAAATCGGAGCTGCGGCGGCGCGGCGTTCCATGGCGGGCGACTAGGACTGGCGGTTGCAGAGGCTAGGAAGGAGGCTCGACGAGGAGAGCGATGGCGCAGCGTGGCGGGGACGATAACCTACCCACCGGCTGTGTGTGGTGGCGCGCATGGGTGGCCGGAGTTCGAAGGCGGACGGGGTCAGGAGCGGGGTTCTCGAACGCGCAGGTGGCGTGCTCGCCGACGCAGGAAGGCGCACGATGGAGACAGTTGCTGGGCACTGGCGGCGCGCTCCATCCGGAGGCGTGGATCGGGAGTACGACGGCATTCGTTCAGGCGCCTGCACGGTAAAGGATACTGGCGGCGAAGGTAAGTATTGGTGGCGGTGGTGTTTTATTTTATTTTATTTTTTGGTTTGGGGGTTTGGTGAGGAAGATGGTCGGAGACAAGGAAAAAAGGAGGGGTTCGGCCGGAGGCTGGTCGAGTCGTGTGGAGAGGATGGATGGCAGAAACCGATTTTGGTGATAGTGGTTTTGGCTCGAATCTGGCGTAAGGAAGGTTCAGGGGTGGTGGCAGCGGTGTGCTGTGATAGAGGCGACGGCGGGATGGCGATGGTGGCAGTGGTGGTTGCTGCCTGATAGGCGTTGGAGATGGAGACGGGTGGTATTTATGTGGCCGGGGTGGCCGGGCTGTGGTTGCGACGTGGTGATAATGGTTGTGGTTAGCCGGGAGAGGGGGTTTGGTCGGAGGGCAGGGAACGGGACAACGAAGGCGATGGCTACGGATAGGCTAGGATTATGGCTTCTTTTTTTTGTTGTGTCAGGATTATCGACACAGAGGAAAACACAATGTATATGTAACATATGGAATAAGAATTGGACGGGGAGGGAGAACATGGACACGATGCACTCACGTGGGTGGTAAAATATTTGTGGAGGAATTTGTGAATTGTAGCAATTTATGGATGAGTACCTGCCTTTTATAGGATGTGGAAATTCCCAGTTGGATAAGGATTGGGAGGATTTAAATTCTCCCATAGATAATTCACTGCTTAAATTTAAATCAATCAATCTCAATCTAATCCAATTGAATTCAAACCCAACTTAGATATAGATAAATCACATATTTAAATTAAACTATTTAAATAAAATAAATCACCATTTAAATTATCATAATTAAATTCAAAATATCTTTTTATAAATAATATTAATTAATTAATTTCAAAAATTCACAATAAATATTTAAACAATGAAATAATTCAAAAATACATTTGTAATAAGTTGAGATGAAATAGTTAAAAAAATTTGAAAATTCAAATTATCTATACGCGAAATAAATTTCACATACTCGCATGCAAACAATATTTTACATAAAACTTATTTTTCTAGTATAGTTCATATTATTTAAAAAGGAAAATATTATTTCTTAAACTATTACATATACTTGTATATATAAAGGCCTTTTTGAAATTTAAATATAAAAGCTTGACTTAAGCTTTTGCAGAAATATTTATACATAAAATATTCACTCTATGTTTAAATAAAATGAAACAAAAACTATTTATTCTTATATATTTTAATCCATAATAAAAAATTTCATATATAGAAATACAAATATCTCGTATATGCGTATACGCACGTGGCGCACAATTACCAACATAATAAAAAAATTTAAAATCCATAGTGAACTTTCAGGGGGTTTACAAACTCCATAATCTCTCGCAAGATGCCAAAGAAATCATTGCCTGGATCAACGTCTTTGTAGTTCAAAGATTTGATACACAAACAACTATTTTTTGTAGAATCAAGATCCAGGAAGCTATCTCTGATCGGAGCATTTGTCGAGTTAGACCTAAAATCATTCACACGGTAACTTGGCCATATTTTAACGACAGTAATTAGTCCATTGGCAAGGGTTCTAATTGATTCAATCTCGGGTGAAATTAAACGATCGACTTGAATACCAAAAAGTGATAGTAAGTTATTTATTGCACAGTTGCATTAGAAGAGATCAGTAATTACCGAGCTGCTTACATATGCTCTCAACCAGGAAGGAAAATGACGTCTTATTTCTTATTCTAATGCTTTGTCTGTTATGTAGGGTCTATCCGACCTCAACTCATCATCATATGTGCTGAAAAACAAACAGGAAGGAAAATGATGTTCATTTCTTGTTCTAATGCTTCGACCCGAGCCTTATTTTTCACCTTTCTCTTTAGATAGTTCAAATGCCGCTCAAACGGGTACATCTACCGATAACCGACAGGCCCACCAACACGTGTCTCGTAGAAAAGATGAATTAGCAAATGCTCCATAGAGTCGAAAAATCCAGGAGGAAACACCTTCTCGAGCTTGCACAGTGTTACCACAATATCGTTTTCTTGCTTTTTTAGACGATCGAATGGTAACTTAATAGAACAAATATCCCTGAAGAATATGCTAAGCTCGGTCAATGGATCCCAAATAACCTGGGGTAAAAATTCTCGAAATGCAGTCGGAATTAACCTCTTCATGAATACGTGACAATCATGGCTCTTCAGACCTGTTAGTTTGTTCTCCTTGAGGTCGACGCATCTTCTCAAGTTCGAAACGTACCCGTATGAAAATTTTAGGCCTTGAATCCACCTACAAAGTCTCACTTTACCCTCCTTCTCAAATGAGAAAATTGCCTTAGGCTGCTTCAACTTCCCATTCCCCTCCTCTATCAAATGTAATGCTGGACGTCTACATATTTCTTCTAAGTCCAATCTAGCCTTTGGATTGTCTGTTGTCTTCCCCTTTACGTCCATTAGAGTATTAATTATGTTGTCAAACACATTCTTCTCGATATGCATAACATCAAGATTATGTCTAATCAGATTGGTGCTTCAATATGTCAGATCCCAAAATATACTCCTCTTCGTCCAGTTATGAGTGCGACCAAATCCGTCACACTTGTAGCCCTTAGCAGGCTCTTCAATAGCTCTTGGTAAACCATTTACCTCTTTCTATATCGTGTATCCGGGCCATCTTGGCAGTGGATTAGCCTTCTTTACAACGCCGACACGAAAAACATTCATATTCCTCTGATACGGATGATCCTTCAGCAGGAATTATCGACGACAATCGAAGAAGTACGGTTTGCCTTTATGTTTCAAACGAAAAGTATTAGTACGGTCCATGCAATACGGACATGAAAGATGACCATACGTGCTCCATCCAGATAACATTCTATAGGCTGGAAAGTCGTTGATGGTCCACATAAGTGTTGCCCGTATCTGGAAATTCTGCTTTCAAGAAATATCGTACGTGTTGGAACCTACTTCCCACAGCTGATTCAATTCATCAATCAATGGCTATAACTACACATCGATGTTCCTCTTCAGATTGTTCGGACCTGGGATAATAATAGTGAGGAACATATATGGAGTCTTCATGCACATCCAAGGCGGTAGATTGTACGGAGTGACGATCACAGGCCAATACGAATACTGGGAGCTCGAAAGTCCGAATGGGGTAAAACCGTCGGAGCAGATCCCCAATCTAACATTACGTGGATCAGAAAAAAAATCTGGATACTCTCGATCAAAGTACTTCCATGCTTCTCCATCAGATGGGTGATCCAACACTCCTTTGATCTGTTCCTGCCTATGCCAACTCATGTTTTCTACAGTCTCCTTCACCATAAACAACCGCTGCAACCACGGCATCAACGACAAGTAGTGCATTGAATCGGTAGGCTTTCTTGCACCGATAGACCTTCCTCTAATACTGCCCGTAAAGCAATCAGCACCACAAAATCTACAGGCGTCTTCATCCTTGTCATTTTTGTAGTACAATATACTCTCGTTGTGACATGCATCGATTTTCTCGTATCCCATCTAGAGCGATCTCACCATCCTCTTAGACCGGTAGAAGTCTTTAGGCAACTTAGCACCCTCAGGCAAGATCTCTATAATCAACTCCATCAGTCGGTTGTAGCAATCTTATAACATGTTAAAATCAGACTTGATGCTTAACAATCTTGTAACCACCTCCAACGGTGAATGATCCTCACAACCAGGATATAATAGGGTCCTTGCATTCTCCAGCAACTCCATAAACTTTGCAGCATCGGCGGTCGGTGCCTTCTCGGTTGCATCATGATTGTCCAGATCGAAACTAGGCCCCGTCGCGTCAAAAACCCTTCACCCACCCATCATCGTAAGCAGCATAGCTGTGGACATCCACATAAGGCTTCGACTTCGATGCTAAAGACACAAGTTCTCCGTGCGTGGTCCACTGATAGTAATTCGGCGTGAAATCCTTCGAATATAAATGATATATGACTTCTATTTCTGGATGATATTTCAAGTTGCAAAATCTCACACACGGACACTTAATTTTGGTACCGTCCATGTACTGAGGGAACGCCTTGGCGAACTGCAGAAACCGCTGTACACCCTCAATGAATTCATCTCGCACACCGCACATGTCATCAGGATGACAGTTGTACATCCATGAACGATGCCGTAGGTAGTAATTCATATCCATTTTTAGATACTTATGTAAGATAGATACATGCACATCGTTCAAAGGCTTGCAAAAGTAATAGCATCGTTCAAACGTCGCTATTTCTATATCCTTATATATATATCTATCTATATAGATTAGTAACCTTCACTAGCTCACTCATCCCTCAATCAAATATATACACATACATACCTACCGCTCGATAACCTACCACTCTACCACTCGATACTCATATATACACTACTAAATTATATAAATTTAGGGTCCATCAACACATAATAATGTCGTGTCAATGCCAACTCATGTTAACGTATATGTATCATATCTTAACAGCATGTCCATGTCATATACATTTATAACATATATACAAATTTTATAAATTTATACTCACAAAAAAATAGTTCTAATACGTGTAACAGACAAAATTGAAAGTCTTGGAGAATTTTAGGGCATCGGCATTTGGGGATAGGACTTTGGATCCTATTCTTTATGTGAGGGCTGTTGTAGGTAGAGTAGTTTGTGTGTGTGTGTGTGTGTGTGTGTCGTGTTCATGTGTGTATATGTGTGTGTTGTGTCTGTTTTCGTGTGTCATGTCTGTGTTCGTGTGTGTGTGTGTGTGTCCGATTAGGGAATTAGCGTTTACCTGATGAGGGGCGTGGCCAGAGAGGAGGGGCGTGGCCGGATAGGAGGGCATGGCCGGAGACGAAGGGTGGCCGGAGGGGAACAGCGGCTCGTGGGGGAGGGGAGCAGCGGCTCATGGAGGAGGGGTCGACCGATGGGTTTGGCCGGAGATGATGGGTAGCCGGAGGGAAGGGCGTGGTCGGAGACGAGGGGTGGTCGGAGGGGAGCAGCGTGGGAGGAAGGGAGCAGCGGTCGGGGTTCACAGCGGGGGAGGGAGCAACGGTTAAGGGAAGGGAGGGAAAATTTTGGGGAAATTTTTTGATTTTGGTGAAGAGCTGCTGGTGTATATTAAATAATTAGCGACGTCTGACTTAGGACGTCGCAAAACGATGCTAATTTTAATAAAATTGGCGACTCATGTTGTGTCGCTAAATATCGCCAATATTTAAACATATTGGTGACTCAATAGACGTCACAAAGATATCGCTAAATAGCATCGTTTAGCGACGTCCAGCAGTATTTTTTTACAAATAAAAATCGGTGTCACTAGTCGTCGTAAAATGTCGCAAATAACGATGTCTTTGTGTCGTTTCTTTATGACGTCGCTAATTACATATAATTTAGCGATATTTTCCTCAAGAGTCGCTAATATTGTCGCTAATATGTATTATTTTGGTAGCCTGAGGTGAGTACTGGAGCAGCCTGAGGTGGTTCGGGAGAACCTATTGGGAGCTTGGCCTTTGTCGGCTTTGGTGCCGATAGAGACATATGGGCCTTCTCTTGAAGCTTAAGAGGGGCAGAAAACTGAGGAGGTCTGCCTTTAATCCGCACCTTGAGAGGTGCCTCAGTTGGTGTTCCGATGACTGGTGCCTTCCCATATAGTTTTGCTACGAGAGGAGTCGACACTTGGGGAGGCTTCCCTTAAGTCGTATCTTTAAGGGGGCTTCAGTAGATGCTTCGCCTAGAGAGGTTGGTGCCCACCCACGAAGTTTGACCACTATAGGAGACGGTGTTTGAAGCAGCTTCCCCTTGAGTCGCACTTTCAGGGAAGCGTCGTTTGTCCTCTCTGCCTCCAAGTCAGCTTCGACCTCGGCTTCGACTTCATCATCGGCATCGTTGGCTTCATCTTCGAGATGAGTCGATTTGTACAGATTAGAGTTGGTGAATAAGGCCTCAATCCCTCTAAAAGGATCGATATCAGTGAACTCTATTCGGACTATGCCATTGGTGGATACGTACTTCATATATTGATGGAGAGTGGATGGCACCACCATGTATTCGTATAGCCACGGCCGCCGTAACAAGATGTTGTAGTTGACGTCCGTATTCACAACATAGCAGGTCACTTTGGTTTGGAGATTATGGATATGACACTTCAGTCGGATCTTCTCCAGCGCCTAACTTTTGCTGGCGTTGAAGCCACTGATTGTAGTGTAGGATGTCGTTAGACGATGTATTGGAATTCCTAACGTCTGGAGCAGAGTTCGGGGGATAATACTGAGATAAGACCCCGGATCGATCTGTATTCGATCCACCTTGATGGCACCAACGTACCCTGTGTAATACAGTGGTCTGTTGTGCTTGTTGTTCTTGAACAGCATGTCTTGTTGAGTGAATATGATGTTGGGGATTATCTCCCCCACACTATGGCAGTGTGGACATAGATCATCCTCAGGCTGCTTGACCTGACTGATGAAAGACTGCGTCCTTCAGGGCTTCGCAGAGAGCTTTTTGAGTATCTTTAGATAGTCGGAGGAGGTCGAACAAGGACAACCGAGCTGGAGTACTGACAAGTTATGCCAGTATATCAAAGTTGTGGGGTTTGGTTAACCCTGAAGCGTTGTCTCTTCGTAGAGGCCTGTCGAAGCAGGCCTCCTTATCCTTCTGTTTGTCAACTACCGGAAGTCGAGAAGGACCGTCACCTTGAGCAGCCGAGGTGGTGATGGGAGGTACCACTTTGACAGGGGCTTCTTCAGGATGAGCGTTCTGCTATCAATGTGTTTGTATAGGAAGTGCCTCCTTGCGGGAGGAGGTTACCATTCGGCAAGACTTGGTCTTCTTGCCTTTAGCTTTGGAGGTAGAATGTACCCCCGATTGAGTTAGTTCCGGAGCGAGATCTGGGTGAACCCACATGATCTTCCCCCGAGATGTGGTGAGCGGAATCAGTCCACTCGCAATGTCACGAGTCGGCGGAAGGTTGACCACCTCCAATGTCACCTTCGGAATAGGGAAAACACCATCTTAAGTTGTAGCAGGCTGTAAAGTGCTTAACTGGAGTGACACCATATTGGTCGAGACTGTATTCTCCTCATAATCGACTGAGATGACATTTGCATTGATCATGCGTTGTATGTAGTTCTTGAGGATGTAATATTCTTGAGTTGGATGTCCAACAAACCGACGGTAGTGACAGTACCTCGGATCGCCAACTCTGTCCACCTCATCAGGACCCTTAGGATCAGGAAACTTGATCTTGTCGCTCTGTTTCAGCATCTCGAATAGTTGTAAGGTGTCCTCCTTATTGAAGAAGTAGACCTCCTTCGGCCTCGGTGCTGGTGGAGGCTTCTGAGCGGGCCCCTGCCTGCTTTTCGAAGCATTGACAGTCAATGCCTGCTTTTCTTTTGCCTCGTGCCCATTATTGCTAGTAGCAGGCCATTTTCTTTTGTCATCAAAGGCAGGAAAGTTAACCCCCAGAAGGCGAGCATTACGTGCCTTCTTCTCAGCAGCTTCGGCCCCGATGATCAATGAACTCCAATCGGGAGGCTGGGTCGAGTCGATCCAGAGCTTGATTGCAGGAGTCATGTTCATGCGGCAGGCATCGATAAGTGCATGTTTTGGCATACCCGGAGGCAACCTTAAGCATGCTGGTCGGAAACATTCAATGAAGGCTCGAACAGTCTCCTTCTCTGTCTAGCGCAAGAGATGACATGGTCATGTCCTTCCCACCGTCGTAGAATCGGTCGAGGAAGAGGCGTGTCAAGTCATCGAAGGATGATATGGATTGGTCAGGAAGACTGTAGTACCAGTCGTAAGCAACTTCCTTCAATGCCCCGACAAATAGGCTGGTGAGCAGGGCGTCTTCCTTTAGGAGATGTCCCGTTTGAGATTGGAAGAAGGTCAGATACCGGCGAGGAGAATCCTTCCCATCATATGGTGTTAATATATATAGTTTATACTTGGGACGGTAAACCACATTATTCCATTCGAGAGGGTAAGGTTGCGGGATTCCTATCTTTTGACGTTCTTTCTGCTTGTTTCATGCTTCAAAGGACTCGCATAGATCTGTGATCATGTCAACCAGCTCTTATATAAAACTGGGAGCCGGTGAGGGTGGTAAGGGGTAAAGCTCGACATTTAAAGGAGCTGACGCCCGAGGTGCAGTGTGATGATCTGCACTCGAAGATACCTGTTGAAGGGGTATACTTGATTCTCCATTGGCCCCTGGATCGGGACTGGTAAAGACATGTGCCTTTGCTAATGGTTGAGATGCCAGAGTGTTCTGAATCTGAAATACCATTTGAGTTAAAGATTATATGGTGGTAGAGAGGGTTTTGAGGCTCCTTTCCAGGGTGTCCATGTGCTGCACAATGTCCGAAGCTGGAGAGTCTAACTCTCCTTCATCACCACCCCCAGCCATGTAGACTGGCATAAAATAGGTAGAAGTGGATGGATCGGTTGAGGCTTCGCTTTCGACCTCAATTTCCTATGGAAGGGCCTCCCCTTCTGAGGCCTCGTACTGGCTACTCCCAGCTAGTTCGGGGTCGGTTCCTTGGAGAACGTCCTCATATTCAAGTGGAGGGTTGTCATGGATAGCAGAAGTTTGATCATTCCCAACTGATGCTTCTGCTAGAACCTTCTTCCTTGGTCGGGTGCTCTCAAACACCCCTGAGGTCGGGACCATCATTTTGCTTTTCCACGGCTGACTCTTGGACGATGTTGCTGAGGTCGAAGGATTGGTGGTTGTCTTTCTTCCTGATGTATGGAAGTTGGAGACAACATAGGAAGAAGCAACCTTAGTCTCTGACTCATCTTCAACTGGCACCATCTTTCCGAGACGACATCGGATAGGTGAAACATATTACAATCACAGGAACACAGTCTGCCTGGATGATGGAGCCGTAGTTTTGCAACAACAACAATTGATGGTGACCATGGCACAAGTGTGCCCCACGAAGGGTGTATCGTGCTTAATGGTCAGCTCTCCTGATCTGTGTTTGTGATTGATCATATTATGCAAATCATGAGGGGAGAGTTTCACTTTCACACCCCCTTCAGGCGTATGGCGAGGCCAAGTGTCGGGGTGGTCATGTGAATGTTGCACCCCCTGATCCAGTTCCAGCGCATGAGATACGCTTAGATCATTGGTAGGGAGCAACACATACTACGACTTGAACCTAGTTCATGTGTACAACCGATGTGGGTGCATGGGTTCAAAGTCATAAGTTTTGCCTCACACGACTTGGTTCCAAGCGCAAGAGATGCACCCAAACGAAACGGAGACTTTGAGAGTCGGCTCGTATCTGGCACAAATGTACCTGAGCCGACTCTGTACAGTTTACCATCGGCAGCGCGCATGATTTTGAGCGCACATCTCTGGTTCACTGTAGGCGTAGCACATTTGGGGCGCACGGCCCGTACTACCTTAGATTTCTTCGTACTAGCCCGCAAAGGCGCCTAGTACTCAGAATCCAACTCATCCTTGCTACAAAAGAGAGTGATTCTGTCAAAGACAGAGGCCCTCTCCTGCACGTCAGAGTTCATATGCAGGAATTTGGATGCGTCTTTGTTTCGTCGACACATCTTCTTCGACTGGGAAGAGGGCAATTGGGGAATGTAGTCAACACTGTGTTTCCCTGGCAGATGCACTACAGCGGCGGGCATATCTTGCTTGATGAGAACGTCAGCAGGAAGGGTGGGCTGCGGTAGCGCGTCCCCTTCAGTGGTGGTGCTCGGCGCATCTCCTTTGTGCACCCAGAATTGGCGAGTCTTCTTTGGCTTTGGCAGCCGCTTCGAAGGACTTGTGCTGCCTTCAGAGATGAACTCCTCATACGCGTGTTGATTGAGGTGCACAACGAGTGTCTTGTGGGAGGAGCCAAGCTTGATATCATCAGATTGTGACACAACTTTTTCGTTAGAAGAGAAAGAACTCCCCAACAGAGTCGCCAGCTTATTTGCCATCGAAAATGCGATAAGGTTTTGTTGATTAAAACTATGGTATTTCAATTACAAATAGAACAGTATACAATATAGGACTTAGACGTAATCCTAAGAGTACACTTTTTTTTATCTGGGAACTGTATCGGTGGACCGAGTGGTAATGCGTTGACTCCGTTGACGATCTGACGACGATCTTGGATTCTCTGAAGGTCTGGGCTTCTCTGGATGCCAGAGCGTTTGGAGGAGAAGTAGATGCTACGTGTCTCTCCTCGTCTTTGTATGTAGATATGATGATCTATCTGTCTGTCTGTGTGTGTTTTTGAAGGAATAATCCATCTATTTATAGGCAACAGATTAGTCTGCTCATGCGCATATGTAGGATGCACCTGTACGTGGGAACGCCACATGGCTGATGCTGTGGGGCACATGGACGATGTGCCCTTAGTTGAAGCTGAATCTTGTTTGAACTGCACTATTGGGCTACGGTAGAGCTGACACGTGGCAGTTACAAAGATTCGACCGTTGCTAAGATCTTGGATGGTTAGCACCTATTCGTAGTCAGAACTGAGTCAAATGACACGTGGCACATGTGCATGGCTCAAAGATCTCGGATGTGGTGGAGGGTGATATGTTAGGATGTGCCTGGGATCTAGCGTATGGGACGACTTGGTCTATAGCTTTTAGAGGTCACAAACAAGTCTGGACACATGGCTTCTGAGGTGCATGTAGAGCTTCGAGTGAATAGATGTGGAGGCGTATGCAGGGACTTAGCTTCTGTCTTTTGGGATCAGAAGTAAGTTGGGAGCGCATGGCTTTTGAGGCGAATGCAAATATCTGGACGTATGGCTGTGAAGGCGCATGCAGGAACTTAACTTCTGTCTTTTGGGATCAGAAGTAAGTCAGGAGCGTATGGCTTTTAAGGCACATACAAATTTCTGGGCGCATAGCTGTGGAGGCGCATGCAAGTGATCGGTCGGCCACGTGGCAAGGACAGTTATAGCCGACAAAATGTGTTTTCTGCAAAAAGATGTCAACTGTTCAATCTTCAGGAAACGTGCTGCCAACTCTGTCACATAGCATTAAATGCTTGATGGGTGACGAGTTGAAGTGGGCGTATCAGTTTGCACCCCACTAGGCATGTGGGTCTATGTCCCATTGGGCGCATCGATACAGAGCGCATGGTGCTGACGGCACATCTGCCACATGGCGTATCCTTACTGGCCCGTCTGTTGAGTTCTTCGAGGCGTTAATGGCTTGTTTTGACTTGGCTGAATACGAAGAGACAGATATGAGGAGACTGCCACTTGGCCCATAGGCAAAGGTTTTCCTGGCCTATAAATAGCTTTATGAAGAGTTTTGTTTCTCATTTTACTTAGCTTTCCTTCATGGGGACGAACTCGATCGGTCCCCTGCCTCGGCGAGTTGACGATGAACTCCTTTCGAAGACGAAGATGTGCCGAGTTGGTTTACTCACCATCGGCCCTATTTTCGTACAAGCCTGTGAAAGGCCTATTGTATCCAAATATCGGGATCGTCGTGTCCCGACACAGGCTGAAGGTACCTGTTGCATCCAAAGATCGGGGCGGACGTGCCCCAATTTTTGTTATGCTGGAAGAGTTGCAGGTCGGAGATATCGTGCCCAGATTTGGTTAGGCTGGAAGAGCCACTCCTCCTGCTAGAGTGCCCGTATGCTGACGATGAGGTAATTCGCTCTGACTATGCACGGGGATGTGCATACGGTGAGATACTGGAATGATGTGCCTGGCTGTAGCACTAGTTGTACGTTGATGTGATGCGCCTGGCTGTAGCTTTTAGGATTTGCTTTCTCTTTTGTAAAAGAATTCTCCTTTGTAAAAGACATGTAATAGACTTTTATATGAAATAAAAACCCCTTTTATATGTCTCTACTTCTTTGCTATTTTTTGTTGTGCCAAGTATTTGGTTCCATGCGCATGTTGATTTCTAGCGCATGAGAGTTAGGGCGCATAGGAGTTCCGGCCTTAGATGCGCCTGAAATTCCATGCTTCTACATGTCATATTATTGCTCATAGTGCATATTTGTAGGCTAGACCTATATATTCCAAAATCCAAGTGCCTTAAGTTTGTCACAATGAATCATACACTGCTGCTCTCGAGCAATATATTCCATATGAGAAAGCATGTATATTCCAAAATCGAAGCAAAGCAAAATAGAGTTCCAAAATCCAAGCAAGGCATTCAATGCCTACACTGTTGCTCTCCAGCAATATATTCCACATGAAGTCCAAAACTAAAATAAAATAAAAATGCTACAAGTCTACAATATGGGCATCAGAGTCTTCCAAAACTGAAATAAAGTAAAACGCTACAAGTCTACAATATGAGCATTCAAAATCCAAGCAAAGCATTCAATTCCTACACTGCTGCTCTCCAGTAAATCAAGCAAAGCACATCACTCGATCTTCTTTGTTTGCATTTGGCACCAAAGAGCAAGACTTAGCATAACACGATAAGCTTCTTAGTAAAAACCCCACAACAATATATAAGAGAACTGAACAATATATAAGAGAACTGAATATTAAACAGATGTTCAAAATGAAGAATCCAATCATTAGATAATTGATAGAAATGTATTGGTTTAATTAGACTAAAGATAGAGGGGAAAAAGAGTAATTATACATAAACGCCCTCACAAGCATTTATAAGGTAACTATCACTACCATCCTCAACATTCTCATCTAGTTTTGATACATCCACCGGTGCTAATGATGGTGTATAGACATTTTGATCAACTTCCAATCCATCTCTTGAAAACCTCTTGGTGGTGCCTTTAACACAACATACCAATAAGATGAAGCAATGTCCTTAAAATAAAATACTTGGGTTGCATGTGATACTAGAACAAATGAGCCTCTTTCAAAGTGGTGTTTTCCTTGATTAAGGTTAACCAAGGTAAACCATATTCTATTTTGACACCATTTGTTGTGCTAGCTCAATCACAATCAAAAATAGGAATATAGAAGGTATGATAATCCAAGCAAATTATATTTTTAAGCACTCCATAATAGGCAACTGTATCGGTGATTTGGTTCCTATCCTTTGAGCTAGATCTACAAATAGTTGTTGCCTCAAGTAACACACCATTGTTCTGTCTAGAGTTCTCAGCGTCCTTCGTATGGTAGCGGTTACCATTGATAACAAATCCTGAATAAGAAACAATATGTTTTGAAGGGCCATGTGCAAGCCCTCTTAACATGTTGGATATGTTTCAACTGGACTATCCCTCAATCTGTTCAAAATCAAAATAAAATATAAGGTAACAACATTTTGAAAATATACTTCTAAGGGTACGAAAACAAAATTTATGATCTTTTAATTTTAACCAAGCTGACAATTCCTTGGAATGGTGATCTTGAAGTAAATTTTTATTTTGAACAAGGCGTCTATCTGAAAGTTTCAATTTCTTCAAGTGCATCCTAATAGGGGAAACACTTTTAACTTGATATTAATTACAAATATAGAGAAGTTACTTTGGAGTTGTATGTTTAGTAATAACTTACTCTAGATAAGGTTCAACTTCAGCCATATTGAATAATACATAATGGTGAGCACTTTGTAGTTTATGTTTATCCAATGTCATTATTGTCCCCTTCGAAATTGGTCGACCATCAAAAATTGCATCATTCTGAAGATCTTCATTTCTATTTGGACGATTATCCATATTAGCTACTTGTTTCATGTACCCACTAACAAATCTCATGCTTTCATCAGCAAGATAACATTTTACTATACAACCTTCGGGACGTGCACGATTTCTAACGTATCCTTTCAGCATCTTTATATACCTAGGAGACAAAAAAATAATTCTTATTTAAAGTAAGCAAATTAATGAATAAAAATCAATAAAAAGCAAAGCGAACAATCACCTTTCAAATGGATACATCCAACGATAATAAACTAGGCCACCTAAATTTGCTTCATGTCCCAAGTGGATTGGTAAATGAATCATGATATCAAAAAATGAAGGAGAAAAGTACCTTTCAAACAAGCATAATATCTCAACAACTTCTTCCTCTAATTTCTCTATTTGTTCTCTGTCAATGACACTTTGGCACAAGACGTTGAAAAATGCACATATTCAAAATATTGCATTCCTTGGTCCTTTTGGAAGAAGACCTCTCAATGCCACAGGCAACAACTGTTGCATTAACACGTGATAATCATGAGACATGAGTCCTATTATTTTGCATTCTTCTGCTGATATACAGTTTCCGATATTTGAACAGTACCATCGGGCAACTTCAAGTTATATAATCTCTTGCAAAAAGTTTCTTTTTCTTTCTTTGAAAGTGTGTGTGGTCCTCGTGGAAGAAAAATTCTCTTATTTTGTCGTTCTAGATGCAAAACATGTATGATTCCCATATCTTCCAAATCCATACGCGATTCTATGCCATCCTTCGATTTTCCCTTCAAATTTAGCAATGTACCAACAATGCTATCACACCAAAATTTTTTCTATGTGCATTAGATCCAAATTATGGCGCAAAATAAGATGCTACAAAACAAAGAAATTATATTAAAAAATTGTTAAACAATGGAAAGCTCAATTGAAAGTATTTACAAAACACATAGAAAAATAATATGATATTACCTCCCAATATGGTAGTGAAAACAATATTGACTTCTTCTTCCACATCTCTGGAGTTTCCTTCCTTCTTTTGCCATTGTTTTTTCCCTTCCCAAAATCATTTCTCATATTTTTCAGCCTTTCTAAATTTTTTGTTCCAGTCATTAGTCTAGGTGGCACGCTGTGCTCTTGGTTACCTTCAAACCAACTTTTTTTTCGACCGAAATGAATGCTTGGATGGAACAAAACGCATGTGTCCCATCTAAATGGTTTTTCTACTACATTTTAACCATTTTGAACATGTATTCACTCCACATATGGGACATCCTAATTTTCCTTTGGTAGTACATCCAGCTAGGTTACCATAAGCCGAAAAATCATTTACCGTCCACATCAAAATTGCTTTCAAGTTGAAAAAAGATTTGGTGAATGCATCATAAGCATGCACTCCATTGTTCCATAGCTCTAGCAAATCATCTATGAGTGGCTGTAAATAAATATCTATATCATTTCCTGGTTGCTTCGGTCCAGGAATTAGTAGTGTCAATATTATATTTTCTTTTCGCATGCATAGCTACGGTGGAAGATTATATGTCGTGCGCATCACTGGCCAACAAGAATATGAAGAACTAAGATTGCCGAAAGGATTAAACCAATCTGCA
This sequence comes from Iris pallida, assembly GCA_029216955.1. Lineage (NCBI taxonomy): Eukaryota > Viridiplantae > Streptophyta > Magnoliopsida > Asparagales > Iridaceae > Iris > Iris pallida. Next base: position 3,765,747 of record JANAVB010018799.1, read on the forward strand.
GCAAGACCAAGTCTAAGATTGCATGGCTCTTCTGAGAAAGAGGGCCACTTCATATCAATTGTCTTCCATGCCAAGGAATCCACAGGATGACTCATGATGTCATCTTCACTTTTGTGATTGTGATGCCACCTTAAGTTTTCAGCCGATTCAGCTGACTGAAACATCATTCTGAATCTTGGAATTATCGGAAAGTACCTTAGTACTTTTGCCGAAACTCCTTTCTGAATTTACCAGTCTTATCTTTCTTCCACCGTTCCAATCCACATTTTTTACACTTTTCCTCAATTTTCAATTCTTTTCTATATAGACATCAATTATTGGGACACGCATCTATCTTCTCACAATCAAGCTCAAATGTCTTAAGCAATAAAGAAACAGCACGTGAAGATTCTGAAATTATATTTTTAGCAGGAAACATATCATGCAATATTTCCAAAAGATGACTAAAGCATTTATCAGAAATTTTATACATATACTTGTGCTTGTATAAAACAACGGTTGCTGATAGCCTAGTATATTTTGTGCAAGTTGGGTATAATGGATTATTTGCATCCTTCAATAAGGTTGTCAATCCATCCTCTTTTTCCTCTACAATAGGTTCAGGATTGGGTTCATGTTCAATTATTTCAGTTATCTCAGTCTGCTCCACATTTGAAATTTTATTGTTCAACCCTTCCCCATGCCAAATCCAAGTGGTGTAAGACATATTCATCCCACGTCTTAGCAAATGAAGCAAAATCATATCTTCATTTCCACGATACAAATTCTTACAATCAATACAAGGACATAACATCAAATCTACATTCTTTGCATTTGACTTGGCAAATTCCACAAACTGACGGACAGATTGCTTATACAAAGTTGTATTCCTAAAAACAAATGCAAAGGAATTATCAAATAAATAAGTAATACAAATGGATTTAGTTTAGGTGAACACATTAGTATAGTGATGGATTTCAATACTTGTTAAGATGAACCCAATCTTTATTCATCATGATGACACCCACCACGTGCTTATATCCAACTTGACAACACCAAAAAAAACTCAGACTTTGCAAAACATCGTTTATTCAAATTTAACAATAAAGGTTAGGGTTTGTTCTGCCATACCTTGATTGGAAAGACACGACTGGTAGATGCACAATAAACCTAAAAAAGAAAAGAAAAACAAGTAATGGAGGTTAAATATTAAAAAATTAAAAATAGACCTTCTCTAAACTTTTTGCTAGTAATGGAGGTTCAATTCCTTGGCTTTTTCTTTCTCCGATGTTTGGAAATGCCAAGAAATTTGGAAAGTAAATTGAATACTTCAAACTCTATCAGGATCAGTAAGGACACAAAAGTTGGGTAAACTCAACTCTATCAAGATCAGTAAGGTAGGCTTCCAAACCCATCGATCGATTGAGACATTATCTATCTATCTATACAGTAATGGTGGGCCAAGGGTTCCACGCTTTGTTTGTCGAACGTGCATGGAAACTTCTTTTGCATTTGAGAAATTAGGGCAGATGCCTCTGTCCGCAAGTGAGTGATTTGTTACCAATACAAAGCAAAGAATGTCACAATCGTACCATTATGCCCTTGTTTGCTATCGAAACTGCGACAAGGTTTTGATGATTAAAACTTTGGTATTTCAATTACAAACAGAACAGTATACAATGTAGGACTTAGACGTAGTCCTAGGAGTACACTTTTGCTTTTATCTGGGAACTGTGTCATTGGAGCGAGTGGTAATGCGTTGACTCCGTTAACGATATGACGACGATCTTGGATTCTCTGAAGGTCTGGGCTACTTTGGATGCCGGAGCATTTGAAGGAGAAGTAGACGTTACGTGTCTCTTCTCGTATCTGTAGGTAGATATGATGATTTATCTATCTGTCTGTTTGTGTCCCTGTATGAAAGAATGATCCTTCTATTTATAGACAGCAAACTGGTCTGCTCATGCACGCATATGTAGGATGTGCCTATACGTAGGAACGCCATGTGACAGATGTTATGGGGCGCATGGACGATGTGCCCTGAGTTGAAGCTGAATCTTGTTTGAACTGTATTGTTGGGCTGTGGTGGAGCTGACACGTGGTAGTTACGAAGATTCGGACGTTGCTGAGATCTTGAGTGGTTAGCACCCATTCGTAGACAAAACTAAGTCAAATGACACGTGGCACGTTGACGATGAACTCCTTTCGAAGACAAAAATGTGCTAAGTTGGTTTATTCACCATCGGCCCTGTTTTTGTATAAGCCTGTGAAAGTGCCTGTTGCATCCAAATATCGGAATCGTCGTGTCCCGACATAGACTGAAGGTGCATGTTGAATCCAAAGATCGGGGCGATCGTGTCCTAATTTTTGTTATGCTGGAAGAGCCGCAGGTCGGGGCTATTGTGCACCGAGTTGGTTAGGCTAGAAGAGCCAATCTTTCTGCTAGAGTGCCCGCATGCTGACGATTAGGTGATTCGCTCTGACTATGCACGGGGATACGCTTATGCTGATATGCTGGAATGATGCACTTGGCTGTAGCACTGGCTTTAAGTTGAAGTGATGCGCCTCGTTGTAGCTTTTAGGATTATCTTTCTCTTTTGTAAAAGAATTCTCCTCTGTAAAAGACATGTAATAGACTTTCATATGAAATAAAAGCCCCATTTATATGTCTCTACTTCTTTGCTATTTTCTGTTGTGCCAAGTATTCTATTCCTGGCGCATGTTAATTTCTGGCGCATGAGAGTTAGGGCGCATAGGAGTTCCGGCCTTAGATGCGCCTGAAATTCCATGCTTATACAAGACCCCCTTCAAAGTTTTCAAAACTTTCTGCCAAGTTTTGGAATACTTTGAACAAGAAGCATGGGTAGTCGTTGTTCTGGGCGCATGTCCTTGTCTGGACGCATGGATCTTCTGGGCACATGACCGCTTCGCGTATTGCTGTGGGGACGCATGTTCTTCTCGGTTTTATGCAAGAAGATAACATCTCGAATTTTGGAAGATTAATGATAATCTTTTGTAAGATATGCAGCCGTCAATTTCACGAGACCCGAAGAGTTTCTTCTGATGTCTGTCTTTATCGGTTCACGCGCATGGCTTATGCCTATAAATAGGCGTATGTGAGGGAGAGAGTCTTCTACTTTTGTTTTCTCCTTCTCCTTCTTCCTCTAGAGTCTTCGAAAACCCTAGCTTCTTTAGAGAGATGGCTCTCAAGACTCCCCGTGGCAGTACTGGACGAGGAAGGGGTAAAGAAAAGGAGCCCGTGGAGTACGACATGGAGGACACTCCTGTCATCGCAATAACGCACGTCGACATTTGGTCGGCGGTGATCCTTCACTTTGTTGCAACACTGTAGGGGCACGTGGGTGTGAATAAAATGAGTCTCATCCCCATTAACACGCCTAGGCTTCCCATTGCTAATGCGCATAAACTTTGTCCTGATGATGCACTGAAAATCCTTCTGCTAACGCACATGGACTTAGGTCCTGATGATGTGCCGAAGCTCGTTTTGCTGACGCGCATGGACTAAGCTCCTAGTGATGCGCCGAAGCTTCACTTCAAATGTGCCCGGGCCTCGGTCCTGTGTGTGCACCTTTGATGATATTCTATCTGTGCGCATGGGTTTCGACCCGGTTGAAGTGCCAGTTTTGTTGATGCGCCTCATATGCTTGTTTTAAGCTTCTAAGTCTTTTTGCTAACTTTCTTTTGACTCTGTTGTAGTATACATATCGTAGGCAGAGGCTCTCGTGAAGGAAGAGATACTGCCTCCTCTCGTCAAACAAGAGCCGATGACTATTAAGGAGGAGGTGTTACCAAAGGTTGAGGTCAAGGAAGAACCGATAACCTTCAGAAAAGAGATTGCTCCCAAGGTTGAAGTTAAGAAGGAGCCACCGTCAGAGAGTAGTAGCATCGGGATTGACCCTCCTGCCCCTACAGAAGGCCTCAACCAGATTGAGCCTTCATATGTAAACTGGCTGAAGGAGTGGTACATGCCTCAACGCAACTATGATCCCTGGCTGTGAGGAATCGTAGGTTGCCTTGCAATCGCCGTTTCTAGGAATATAAATAAAGTCAATGTCCCTATTTTTGTCTTAGTATTTCTGTCTGTCTTTAGCTTTTCTTTGAGATCCCAAGATGTAGTTTTTGCTTCTTTTTGATGTCGATATAATCCTTTACTTCCTGCTTAAATGAAGAAATGAAGAACCTTTTGCTTTGTTCATACTTGTGATGAATTTTGTGATTTTTTGTGGACCTATTATCTTTTGTGCACCTTAGTTTCTAGGTACAGATAATAAGTTCTGAAAGGAGAAAACTGACATATTTACTCAGAGGTGATATGGACGGGGTAAATATGGGTTAATGATAGAGCTTTCCTACTCAGAGGTGATATGGACATGATAGGATTGAACTATGTAGGGATGTATAGAATAAATCAGAGGTGATGTGGACGTGGATGTGCTATAATTGACGTGCAACAACGCGAGGATTGTTGTAAGGAATGTTTACTCAAATGTTATGTGGACATGGTAAACATAGTAATGAGCATGATCCTACGTAGTGTAGAATTATGCTTTGTGGGGTGTAGAGAAGCAACTCAGAGGTGATGTGGACATGGTTGTTATCCTACTAGGGATGCAACGGAACAACTGGGTTCCGGAAGCACTTGATTGTCAAGGAAGAGGAGTGAACTCGGTTTATCAAGTTCATAAATTCTCTTGCTGGAGAGAAGGAAGTACATTTTGAAGGATGTCAGGAGTAGTACTTTTTTAGGAACTTGTCGTTGATGGACATCATGAACAAGTTTCCATTAGGTTGAGCGAGACGGTAAGCACCGTTTGAGTATACTGTCTCTATGATGAAGGGTCCTTCCCATTTGGGTTCGAAATTTCTCGGTGTCTTATGAGGCATCACCATCAGTCTCCTGACTGCCAGAACTAGGTCGTCTACTTGAAAAGTCCTCTGTTTGACTCTTCTATTGAAAGCCTGTGAAATGCAGGCTTGATAAAGTTCGATGCGCTGTTAAGCCAAGAGGCATTTTTCATCCAGCGCTTCCAACTCTTACAGATGGCGACGTTGATTTCTTCTTCCGTCAGCTGGTTCGTAATCGCCACTCAGAGTGAGGGTATCTGATCTCTAGAGGCAGTACTGCTTTGCTTTCGTAGACCAAAGAGAATGGTGTGTTACCCGTCGGGGTCTGTACCGTCGTGCGATAGGCCCAAAGGCATTCACCGAGCTTCTCCTCCCAGTCGTGCTTGTTGGATGACACGACCTTTTTGACTAGCTTGATGATGGTTTTATTAAAAGCTTCAGCCAATCTGTTTGCTGCCGGATTGTAGGCAGTGGATGCCACAATCTAAATATGATTCTCGTCGCAAAATCTACTGAACGTATGGTTGATGAATTATGGACCATTGTCGTAGATGATCCTCTGGGGTACCCTAAAATGGTAGATGACGTGATGCTTGACGAAGCTGATCACCTTTGAGCTTTTCACCTCTGTCAATGGTACTGCTTCTGCCTATTTAGAGAAGTAGTCGGTGATTGCTAGAATAAAGCCGTGCCCCCTGGATGAGAAAGGGGTGATAGGTCCCACTATGAAGCCTTCACACGGACGAGGCTTCAAAAGAATGCACGCCGCCTTGAGCTTTAGTTGGCACGCCCTTCGTAGTTCGGGGTACCTGCGTGGAGAGCGAGGATCAGTACATTACACTTTGTACTGGTGCGTGGCTATTTAAATTCCAAGCTCTCATTTGGTTGAAGAGTTTATATGACATTAGAGTATGAATGTTACAAGCCATCCTAATGAATTTCCAAACAAGTAATGACAAGCATAGTGAACTTTACGTTGAAACTTACCCCGGCGGACCGCGTCGCGCCTTATGAAACTTACCATGTTCTTTCCATTCAATTGTTATCTTTTGCATATTAAGTGCTATACTTCGTGTGTTGGTCACTGGCTTCCAGAGCCATTGTGGACTCCTTTTTGCTTTTGATTAGACGAGGCCCTTTCAGCGCGAGTAGCGAGCCCCGCTGCAAGTCCTCGCCTAACGTTGTACCCAGCACAGCTTTTGTATTTGTTTCCTTTCTTGGCCGCAACGGTCCCGTGGCCCCGGGTTGCCGTTCGGGGAAACTCTACCTTGTCGACAAGTTGTCTATGACCGTGCAAAGACCATTTTCTTCTTTTTAGTGATTGAGACATAGCCTACCATTCTCTTTGAAAACTCAATTCTTTTTCCCGTGTTCGTGCCTTTTGTGCCTTTGCATTTATCTTTTTCTTCGTACCAACACTATCGATTCTGCCTAAGAAGGGGTCGAGAAGAGGAGGGTCAGCCACTCACCTTGAGTTTACCTTGGCGAGCGAACTTGTTGGACGCGCTAGACGTCGCCTACGCGATTACCTGAAATCGCACAAGCAACCGATTAGAACACTGCATTATTCAAGGAGTTCGATAAGAAATGCGAGTCATGAAAACCATCGAAAACATTCACGAAAATGCATTCAGAAACAAAGCCAAAACCAACGCAAGCGGCGTGAAAAGCAGAGCAACGGGAGGTCTCTCCCGACTCAGCCGCAAAGTCAATCCTCGAGGCGCAACTCCATGCCCCAGGCTTCAAATGGCCTATAGGCGACCGTAGGATGTAGAGGCTCTGACGGTCTGTAGATGAAGTAGGCGTATAGCTGTCAAGCATGACATTTCTTTGCATACTCGACAGCATCAGCCATCATGGTGGGCAGTAATAGCCCATACATCGATGTCGGTCCTGTAGCTTAGGACCAGGTTGGTGAGCTCCGCATGTTCCGTCATAGGCTTCTCGAAGAGCTTCGACTGCTTCTTCGTTTGATAGAAATCAGGGGAGAAGTCCATCGTAGAATCGTCGGTACAGTATTTTAGTGGTTGTATTGTAATAGAACCCGAGTGAGCACCTTCTGACTGAGACTACTTCTTTTGGGTCCTCCGGAAGGATTCCGTAGACGGGAAAGTCGATGAACGGGAACCTCCAGTCTCTGACGTTGATACTGGCGTCTGTAGACATGGCATGGTTCGCCCACATGCATAAATTATTTTTGGGGCATGCCAAATCTCGACCCACCACTGTAAATAAGTGTTGCATGCCGACCGGTGCTGCTAATGAGGCAACGAAGCCGGCCAGAGCATCAACTTCTAAATTTTGTAGCCGAGGCACATGTTCTATGAAGAATTCAGCGAAGGTTGAGATGATGTTCAACGCTGCTTTGTGATAAGAGATCAGGTCTTCATGGCGGACCTTGTATTGTCCTCGAACCTGATTGACGACGAGCTTTGAGTTACCGTAAGACTCGAGGTATTCTACCCCCAGCTATTTTGCTAACTGGAGTCCATTGATGACGGCATTGTACTGTGCAATATTGTTGGAGCCCGGCTCTGAAAGGGAATAGGCACGCTGGATGACCAACTTGTTGGGGGAGATCAGGACTACCCCCACTCCTGCGATGATCTGGCCTTTAAGGCCTGTTCTTGAAGCACCATCGAAGAACATCCGCCAAACGGGGTTCTCTTCGGTAATGTTTAATTCTCGCACATCATCTGGAATATCTTCATAGAGTCTAGACGATTCCAAAATTGGGTGCACGGCTAGGAAATCGGCAAGTGCTTGGCCTTTGACAGCCTTTTGCGGGACAAATACCATGTCGTATGGTGTCAATAGTATCGCCCAAGTAGCCGACAAAAATTTATCGCTCTCGGCTTTGTCATGAGGACTCTAAGCGGATTGACTCGAGAGATGACGTGATTGTTTGTCCCAAGACATAATAGTGAGTCCTCTGGATGGCGAACACTAGAGCTAGACATTCTTTTTCGACGGGGTTGTACCGGTGTTCGGCCCCGATTATTGTCCTGCTGAGTTAGTAGATGGCTTGCTCATAGCCCGCATCATTATTCTGGGCCAATAAAGCGCCAAGAGAATGGTCTATTATGCAGACATGGAGTAGAAATGGTTTGCCTGCGACGGTTGCCACCAAGACTTGGGGGCTCGTCCGATAAGCTTTAATGTTGTCAAAGACTTTCTGACATTCTTCCGTCTAGACATAGGAGACTCCCTTCTTCATGAGCTTGGTAAACGGCTGGCATTTTCTAGAAAGGTTCGCAATAAACCTTCGGATGTATGCAAGACGTCCTTCCAGGCCTCGAAGTTCTCTAAGGTTCTTCGGAGGGTCCATGTCAAGGATGGCTTTGGTTTTCTCGGGGTTGACATGGATGCCTTTTGTAGTTATAATAAAGCCCAAGAACTTTCCACTGGAAACCCCAAGGAAGGATTTGGCGGGGTTCATCTTGAGCTGATGTTCCCGCATGAGATCGAAGACTGTCTTCAGATCTTGTAGGTGATCGCCTCGAAGACGTCTTTTGACGACGATATCGTCAACATTGCATTCGACTGTTTTACGGAGGTACGGTAAAAGATGGTGCTCATAGCTCTTTGGTATGTGGCACTTGTATTCTTCAGGCCATAGGGCATTACTGTGTAGCTGTAAACCCCCTTCGAAGTCCTGAACGACGTGTGCTTTTCGTCATCTGAAAATATCTTGATTTAGTTGTAGCCTGAGTACCCATCCATGAAGGACATGCGCTCAAAGCAACATGTGTTGTCGATCATTACGCCGGTTATCGGGAGTGGAAACTCATCCTTCGGGCAAGTCGAGTTGAGGTCTCGGAAGTCAATGCAGACTCAGATCTTCTCGTTCTTCTTGGTGATGGGAACGACGTTGGCTACCTACTTTGGATGTTGTTCTTCGCAAATAAACCCGCTGGCCAGGAGTTTATCTACTTCTTTGTCAATAGCGTCCATAATGTTGGGATGGAAGCGTCGCTTTTGCTGCTTAACGGGCTTAGCGTCAGGTAAGATATTAAGCTTGTGCATTGCGACTTGTGGGTTGAGCCCTGACATGTCTTTGTAACTCCAGACGAAGATGTCGATGTATTCTTTGACCAGTTGGACCAAAGTTTCTCGGTCCTTTCCTGCCAAGCTCTAGCTGATGAAAATAGGTTTGGATGAAGATCCAACCCCGACGTCGATCTGCTCAACTTCATCTTCGGTAGGGGTTTTCGTAATTCAAAGCAAGATTTCTATCGTGCGCCTAGGCATTAAGCCCAGGGTTCTTCTTCAAAGAACTCTATTGTTTGATTGTTGTCTACATCCTCAGAAAGATGTACAAATGTCATGTTGGCTGACAGCACCTTCCTGAAGATTGGTCCGACGCTGGTGTCGGAGTCCCAAGTTGAAGCCTCAGACGAGTGAGAGTGTGAGACGTCTTCTGCTTCTGAACTTTCTGGGGTTGTTGGGGGCGTGATGTAGCCTACCCCCCATCGAGTACGATGATAATAGTCTTGTGGCTTCCCTTTCAAAATAGGAAGTCGTAAGGGAAGACGTCGGCCATTGCCATAGTTTAGACAACGACCGCTTTTCAGGTTGTAGTCCATCTTTTGGATGAGATACTTGGCTCGATCATTGTACCAGTAAATTTGTATTATGTCTGTGTCGAGTTTGGCTCCGTCGGTACAAGGTCTTGATGACACTCGACTTTGCTGAAGATGATAGGTTTTTCGTCCTGGTTCCGAGGTGGGACTATATAACAGACTCCTTGGCATAGGATGACTCGATTTACATGATTAACAGTCGTTATTTGTGTTTGCAACGACTATAGAGCATTATCTAGAGTATATATGGCATTCCAATGTGGAAGACTAGAATAATTAAAAGGTACCCTTTTATTGATAAAATATAGGATCTTGTCACGAGGGATTACATCATCAAGGGACGGTGCATCCACATTGGCGGATATGTACTCTCCTAGTTCTTCGTCAGTGAGTACTGGAGCAGCCTGAGGTGGTTCGGGAGAACCAATTGGGAGCTTGGCCTTTGTCGGCTCTGGTGCCGATAGAGATACGTGGGCCTTCTCTTGAAGCTTCAGAGGGGTGCATCAGTTGGTGTTCCTGTGACTGGTGCCTCAATTGGTGTTCCTGTGACTGGAGGTCTTCCTTTAAGCCATACCTTGAGAGGTGCCTCAGTTGGTGTTCCTGTGACTGGTGTCTTTCCACGTAGTTTTGCTACGAGAGGAGCCGACACTTGGGGAGGCTTCCCGTTGAGTCGTATCTTCAAGGGGGCTTCAGTGGATGCTCCGCCTAGAGAAGTTGGTGCCTCCCGTGAAGTTTGACCACTATAGGAGATGGTGTTTGAGGCGGCTTCCCCTTGAGTCGCACCTTCAGGGAAGCGTCGATCGTCATCTCTGTCTCCAAGTCAGCTTCGACTTTGTCTTCGGCTTTATTATCGGCATCGTTGGCTTCATCTTTGAGATGAATCGGTTTGTACAGATCAGAGTTGGTGAAGAAGGCCTCAATCCCTCTGAAAGGATCGACGTCAGCGAACTCTGTTCGGACTATGCCGTTGTTGGACACGTACTTCATACATTGATGGGGAGTGGATGGTACCACCATGTATTCGTGTAGCCATGGCCGCCCTAACAAGATGTTGTAGTTGACGTCCGCATCCACAACATAACAGGTTACTTCGGTCTGAAGATCACTGATATGACACTTCAGTCGGATCTTCCCAGCGGCTCACTCTTGTTGGCGTTGAAGCCACTGATTGTAGTATGGGATGCCGTCAGACGATGCATCGGGATTCCCAACGTCTGGAGCAAAATTCCGAGGAGGCCCCGTGTCGATATGTATTTGATCCACCTTGATGGCAACAACGTACCCTGTGTAATACAGTGGTCTGTTGTGCCTATTGTTCTTGAGCAGCATGTCTTATTGAGTGAATGTAATGTTGGAGATGATCTCCCCCATACTATGGCAATATGGACATGCTGCTGGATCATCCGCATGCTGCTTCACCTGACTAATGAAAGACTCAACATTCTTTAGGGCTTCGCAGAGAACCTCCCGAGTATCTTTAGACAGGTGGAGGAGCTCGAACAAGGACAGCCGAGCTGGAGTACTAGCAAGTTGTGCCAGTATATCGAAGTTGTGGGGTTTGGTTAACCTCGAAGCAATATCAGTTCGTAGAGGCCTGTCGAAGCGAGCCTCCTTATGCTTATGTTTGTCAGCTGCTGAAAGTTAGGAAGGATTTGTACAAGAAGTGTTCTGATGTGGACACATTTGTACAAGAAGTGCCTCCTTGGGGGAGGAGGTCACCATTCGGCAAGACTTGGTCTTCTTTCCATTAGCTTTGTAGGTAGAATATACTCCCGGTTGAGTCAGTTTCGGAGCGAGATCTGGGTGAACCCACATGATCTCCCCCCAAGATGTGGTGAGTGGAATCAATCCACTCGCATTGTCACGAGTCGGCGGAAGGTTGACCACCTCCAATGTCGCCTTCGGGATGGGGACAACACCATCTTGAGTTGTAGTAGGCGATAAGGTGCCGAACTGGAGCGGCACCATGTTGGCCGAGACTGTCTTCTCCTCGTAATCGACTGAGATGCGTTCACATTGATCATACGTTATATGTAGTTCTTGATGATGTAGTAGTCTTGGGTTGGATGTCCAATGAACCGATGGTAGTAAAAGTACCTCGGGTCGCCCATTCTGCCCACCTCGTCAGGACGTTTAGGATCAGGAAAATTGATCTTGTCGCTCTGTTTCAGTATCTCAAAGATTTGTAAGGTGTCCTCGTCATTGAAGGAGTAGTCCTTCTTTGGCCTAGGTGCTGGTGGGGGCTTCTGAGCGGGCCCCTGCGTGCTTTTTGAAGCATTGACAGTCAATTCCTGCTTTCCTTTTGCCTCGTGCCCACTATTATTGGTAGCAGCACGTTTCCCTTTGTCATCAAAGACGGGAAAGTTAACCCTAGAAGGCGAGCATTACATGCCTTCTTCTCAGCAGCTTCGGCCCTGATGATCAATAAACTCCAATCGGGAGACTGGATGGAGTCGAGACAGAGCTTGATTGCAGAAGTGATGTTCATGCTGCAGGCATCGATCAGTGCATGTTCTGGCATACCCGGAGGCAACCTGAAGCATGCTTGTCGGAAACGTTCGATGAAGGCTTGAACAGTCTCCTTCTCTGTCTGGCGTACTTCTATAGGAGATGACATGATCATGTCCTTCCCACAGTCGTAGAATCGGTCGAGGACGACGCGTGTCAAGTCATCGAAGGATTATATGGAGTGGTCAGGGAAACTGCAGAACCAGTCATAAGCGACTCCCTTCAATGTCCCGACAAATAGGCTGGTGAGTAGGGCGACTTCTTTTGGGAGATGTCTCGTTTGAGACTGAAAGTACGTCAGATACCGGCGAGGAGAATCCTTCCCATCGTACGGTGTCAGTATTTGTGGTTTATACTTGGAAGGGTAAACCACTTTGTTCCATTCGAGAGGGTAAGGTTGCAGGATTCCCATCTTCTGACGTTCTTCCTGCTTGTTTCACGCTTCAAAGCGCTCGCGCAGATCTCTAATCATGTGCACCAGCTCTTCTGTAGAACTGGGAGCCAGTGAGGGCGGTAAGGTGTCGACATTTGAAGGAGCCGACGTCCGAGGTACAGTGTGATGGTCTGCACCCGAAGATGCCCGTTGAGGGCATATACTTGATTCTTTATTGGCCACTGGATGTGGACTGGTAAAGACAGGTACCCCTGCTAATGGTTGAGATGCCAGAGTGCCCGAATCTCAAATACTATTTGAGTCAAGGATTGCGTGGTGGTAGAGAGGGCTTTGAGGCTCCCTTCCACGGTGTCCATGCGTTGCACGATGTCCAAAGCTGGAGCGTCTGACTCTCCTTCATCACCACCCCCAGCCATGTAGACTGGCATAACATGGGTGGAAGTGGATGGCACGGTTGAGGCTTCAGTTTCGACCTCACTTTCCTACGAAAGGGCTTCTCCTTTTAAGACCTCGTACTGGCTACCCTCCAGCTATTTCGGGGTCAGTTCCTTGGAGAACGTCATCATCTTCAAGTGGAGGGTTGTCATGGATAGCAGGAGTTTGATCACTCCCAACTGATGCTTCCACTATAACTTTCTTTCTTGATCGGGTGCCTTCAAACACCCCTGAGGACGGGACCATCGTTTTGCTTTTCCTTGGATGACTCTTAGACGATGCTACTGAGGTCGAGGGATTGGTGGTTAACTTTATCCCCGATGAATGAGAGTTGGAGACAACATGGCAAGAAGAATTCTTGGGCTCTGACTCATCTTCAATTGGCACCTACTTTCTGAGACTACGTCGGATGGGTGCAACAGATTGCTGTAAAAGCATAGAAAAGTTAGGGTTCATGCGGATCATATTACAAAAGCAAGCTGACTGCATGAGTGCTTTGGGCCAGGATAATTTGGTCCACAGAAGAAAGAGCTGCATGACAAACTCTGCGGTCCAAAATGCCCCAATTTCCATGTGGCTCATCATTGTTGTCTCAAACAGATTGATTAAATTAAAATACGACCAAACTGATTCGGGCCGCAGAAGGAAGAGCTACTTATGCGGCCAAGCTGATCAGCCGCCTGACACCTATGACAAAGCTGACACCTCTGACAAAGCTGACAACTCTGACACATCCTTACAAAAAGATAAAGATAAGACGTGACCTCTCGAAAAAGACAAGAAGTATCATGTCACCAAACATAGGGCCCACGTGCCTGAGTGTTCATGCAGTCTGAGGCATGGTCCACAGGGGTGTCATGCGGCTAGGGGGACTGCGACCTGAGCCGCATGAGCCTTATACAGCCCAGAATGCAGGTTCTATGCGGCCCAAAAATCTCTAAGCTTCATACGGACTAGTGGCACTGCTGGTGGGACACGTAGCTAAGGGAGTCTACGACCTGAGCCATATGAGCCTTATGCGGCCCAGCATGGCCTAGCACTAAAGGATGAAGAAGACCTATGCGGTCTAAAATGCCCCAAGCTCTATGCGATCCCTCATATGTTGTCTCAAACAGATTGATTCTATTCTGTGATAGGGTACGTGGCAAGTTGACCACGTTTCAACCACCCAGATTTGCTGCAACAAAGAAATCTCAACAAACCACCAGCTGGCAGCCAAGGACCGAGTCTTCATGTGCTGTTACAGCCACGTGGCCACGAGACCATCTACGCGGCCCAAAATACGATTCATTCTGAAATCATTATAAATAGCAGGGTACCACACCCATGCTAAAGGCTAGCAATTTCCTCAAGAGCAAAGACCATGTCTGATAGTCCATGGAGTAAGGCAGAGTTTCTACACTTCTCCCGAGCCTCCACCGTTACCCCCAGAATCAAAACTAAACAATTTTACTTAGATTGTTTCCCAGGATTTCTTTCTAGGCTTTTTGTTGTACTTTTAAAGTTTGTAATAAATCTATTTCCTATGTAGTTCTTGTTTTGATAATCAATGGCAAACACGATGGCGACTCTGCTAGGGACTTCTTTCTCCATGGATGAGAAATTGGTGACGTAATCCGACATGTCCAAGCTCGGCTCTACGCAGCAGATGCTTGTTGTTCGCTTTGACCAACAAGCATTCGAGGAAATGCTATCCGATGGGATCACCAGTCTAGCACAAAAGCGAGCCAACCCGAAAAGAGCCCGCAGGACACGGACGCCCGAGACCACTGCTCCTCGCCAGGCTCTGGAAGGAACTCCTCTCGCCACTCAAGACGGCGACCAAAGCTTCCATGCGGCCTCGCTTCGAACCGCAGAGGACCCCGTTGTCCCCAAATCTGGCAGAGGAAAACACTACGATGCTGGACTTTTGGGGGCACAAAGGATACTCATGCGGTCGAAGAAGAGGCCGCATAAGGAAGGTGGCCGCAGGAAGATTGCTTATGCGACAGCCAATCCTGGTCGCAGACAGATTTCCTATGCGGTAGCCAATCCTGGCCGCAGACAGATGGCCTATGTGGCAGCCAATCTTGACAGCAAACAGGATGTCCTATGCGGCCATGTCAAAGGCTCTATCTTTTACCGTCTCTCATGCGGACCAGACCCCATGCGGCCCATTGAGCATGTTGAAACTTCCAATTTGGACTCTTCCTACTACGCACCTTCGGGTGCTATGTCGAAGAAGTCTCGGGCAGCACGGGCTCAACAAGCCCAGTCAACTGTCCAATCTGCTGACCGTCAGCGGGTACCGTTAACTGTCGCAAGGGCCCCTGATGGAAAGTTGTACAGAACCTTCCGTGTCCAGCCCTCTGCGACAAACGGACAGGGCAAGTCCCAAAAGTCTCTCTACAACAATCGAGAGCAAGTGCTTTTACTAGCCTCAGATCAGGGAGCAAATATGATGCCTACGCACCCGTGCGCTCAGGATACCTGGGCCCACAAAATGGATGCAAAGGTAGATCAATCTGCCTTCGACTTACGAGAAGTATGCATCCACAAATGCAAGAAGAGAGAGGCAACCTTGGCATGCGGTGAGCCCTCTCTAGGACATCACTGTACCCAAGTTTTCATCAACTGCTGCTGCGACAAGTCGGCAGCACCCAAGGACCGGCAGTCTGTCTTCCAACGACTGCACCAGCCAGCACCTGTCCGACGACAACTCGAGAAGCAAGTGTAAATTTCAGGAGACGAAGAATTTCCTTTCACCTCCTGTAATTCAACTCGGAAGGTTCCTGCCAGCAAGGGAGGAAAGAAGACAGGCTTCTCCAGCTCGGCAACCTCAGCCAGCACGGTAAAGAAACTCTCATCTGGAGGATTGTTGCCGACAACCACATGGGGTGTCTACCTAGGCACCCATTCTAGAAAGAAGGTTCCAACACCCGGGGGTGCATCCTCGAGGTCCCTGGGGGTGAACGAAGCTGGGGGTGGTAGTCCCCTGAACATATACAACAACCCGGTGTTCCAAGAGGATGCGTAGGGGGTAGCGATCCAATGGAATTATGTAACTGACTTGGACGTCCCCGAGGGTGACCGCCTTCGCCAAGACGACGCAGCTTCCTGCGCAGGGGGTAGCGCCCCTTCTGAGTCCGAGGAAGAGGACATTCCGACGTTCCTCGACGATTTCTCTATATGAGGGTACGACACGGAAAGCACATCCTCTACGGTTCCATCCGTCTCTCCCCACGTGCGGACGGTATTTATGGCAGAAGATGATCACGAAGGGCCTAGTGATCGACAACGTCTAAAAGCACTTGAAGCCATGATCCTAACCTTGGTCAAGTCAGTAGACGAGATCAAAGCTGCCTTGCCGACTCAACCAGCAAGGACACCTAGACAAACAAGTTTGGGCCCCGCAGTCAACGCGGACTCGAACATGACTGCTCCTTCTTTGTGCGACAATCCTCCAAGAATATCCACTCCCTCAGCTAAAAACGAGGCCAGGGAGGCAAGGATAGAAGTCCAGGAGCTTCGAGCAATGTTCAATGTCCGATACTCCTCCCGGGACCTCAGAATACGACAGTAATATCCCGCTGCATGGAGAGACGTTCCTTTCCCACCGCTGTACAAACTGTTTCATATTGATTCATATAACGGGAATACCTCTGCTAGCCAGTACATGACTTATTTTGAGGTCACAACAGACCACTTGCTGCATAGTGATGCCATCCTCACACGATTTTTTATCGGAGCATTGGAGGGAATCGCGTTCGACTGGTACCGCAACCTACCGGACAACTGTATCCATTCCTTTGACGGCTTTAAACACATATTCCTAGAAAAGTTCTATGAAGTGGGGCATGATGTGACAATGTCGTCTCTCATAGACGTCGCTCAGGAAGAAAGGGACCTAACGAGAAACTACATCGAGCGGTTTCGCCAAACCGCGATGAGATTACCCCAAGGCAATCCTGAAAGCTCCTTGATTGAAATCTGCCAAAAGAAGTTGCTCCCTGCAATCAACCTCTGGATGGGTGAAGATCAATTCAGGGATTGGACAACTTTCATCATAAGCGCTACAAATGGAGGCAAAGTTAAAAAAGGCTCGCCAGCTGGAATTACACATCCCAGATGGAGAGGACAAGGGCAAACGTCCTGGTACCACCTCCAATAACAACAACAGTGGCTGCACCACCAATAATCGGGACACCAAAGGCAAATAGGCCACGGTCTCTGGTATAACCAAAAAGCTTCAACAAAAGCAAGCAGAGGTTCCGAAGCCCAAGGAGATGATATACTCTTTTGAAGATAGCCATGTCAAGCCTATCTTCGACATGCTCCTGAAGGCGGGTAGGATCCGACTCTGTGATGTAGAGCATGAGCCTCGGTCAACAGAGATCGAGGATCCGAAGTATTTTTACTTCCACCGCTATGTCCACCACCCCACGCAGGAGTGCTTCACATTAAAGCGGTACATCCAGAACCTCATCAACTCTAATGCTTTGTCGCTAGATTTCGAAGAGGTTACCGTGGCTGCAAACCTGGTATCTGTTCAGTTCAACGACTTCCTCCAATAAAAACTCAAGACGGGGTAGTACCCATTCCCCGGGCAACGATAGAGGTTACTAACCTTCCACCTGGCCGGGGCCAAATGACTGGATTGGTGCCTCTCACCACGTCACGAGGAGAGGTCATATGGGTCCACCCGGACTTAGTGCCCGAAGTTACCCAGGTGATGCCATCTTCAGCTAGCAAAAAGAGGGACGGGAAGTCCAGATCCTGCCATACAATTTCGGCCGAAGCTGAGGAGGCGACAACCTTTGTTACCCGGTCTAGCGCACAATTCCAGCCCACTCTGGGTAATTCAGTCGAGGACCCTCAGCCAACAACGCTGCCTGCTACTGATGTTCCGGGACCATCTCAGCCTCTACCGATAGACAGATCCAAGCCGAAGGAAACCCGCTTTGACAGGCCGCTCCGTAAGGACGCACCTCAGAGGCTGGAAAGACCTCACAACTTTGACATACTAGTACAACTGGCTAATACGCTAGCAATGTTGTCGTTATACGAGCTCCTAAGGCTCTCTAAGGATATTCACATCGCATTGAGCGAAGCACTCCAGAATGCTGACACCTACTTAGTCCAGGTCAAGCCTACATGGAAAGACTCTTAAGCAGATCTTCAGGGCAGCAATTGCGTAGATGTAATGCCCAACATCATATTTTTACCCCATAGGACATGTTCATTAAAACCAACTTACATGATCGTCCCTTGTACTACACTGGATACATAGGTGACATCAAGGTGGATCGGATGCATAGGACACAAAATGAACCGGAGGCGACAACATGGTCAGAAGAATCTCTGAAAATCTGTCTCCAAGCCCACAAACCAGGCAAAGTCGCACCCTTTGTCGCAACTTTGCATAAAGAAGTGTCTGGTTCCCCTGCTCTAGCTGTGCAGTTGGAACCAATGGTCATTCGACTCTGGAGGTCTAGCCAGGAGCCAAAACCCATCGTGGAGCCGATGGTGATCCGATTGTCGAAATCCAATCAAAGGTGAACGGAAGCTGCAAGATCCTCTGTGGAGCCGATGGAGATCCGGTTGCCAAAATCCAATCAAAAGCAAACAGAAGATGCAAAGTCCTCTATCGAGCCGATGGTTATCCGCCTCCCCAAGACGAGCCGACAGCCAAGTATTGGTCTGAGGCACTCAAGCAAGCCGATGCTACAAGCAGAACCCTTGGTGGTGAACCTGCCTAAGACGTCGCCGCAGCCTTCGGTCATGCAGGTGGTAGCTAAAGAGGTGGAAGAATAAGTTTAATTTGATGATGATGTAATTTCTCTGGACAAGATACCTTATTTCATCAATAAAAGGTTGTCATTGAACTATCCTAAGCGCAATAAGTTTAATCTGATGTATGCTAAGGAGTATAGTCTGGACATTAATCTGCACATACAGGTGACAACCGTCTATACCTTGAACCGACTTACTTTCATTAGAGGTGCCTACTTCCTAGTCCTATGCAGAAGAAAAGGCGATCACACAATCATCTTCGATCGAAAAGAAGGTCATCAACCTTTCATGCCAGAAGAGTTCGATCTCGAACCCGACACTGGAAGATTGCCGCTCTACTTATATAGTTCCCAAGCCAAGAACTTCATGCAAAAGCAGGGCTACGGTCTGGAAACTACCCCAGGCCTGAACTACGGCAACGGCCCGCGATCACCTCTGCAGTTGCCAGTCCCGGCTGGAAAGCCTTAGGATTATTACAGCAAGTCCATAAATGGTCTAGGAAAGTGAGTGGCATTCGCACTCATCTGAATCACCCATTTGTGATTCTGATGATAGCATTGGAGATATATTCAGGCAAATACTGTCTATCAACATGGCATGTGCCGACATTCAAGAAAAAGATGAAGATCTGCCCGAATCTATTGAATTGGAGCCATGGGTCCAACAGCTGGATGCATAGTAGGAGAAGCACTTTGAGCTACGAGACCTTCCTACTGAAGATGAGGTCATGCAAGTTGACCTCGGTGATGGATCCTCCTCGAAGCCAATCTTCATCGGTAAAAGCCTGATGGACGACGAGCGGGAGTCGCTGTTGCAACTCGTTAGAGAATATATCGACGTCTTCGCTTGGTGCTATGAAGACATGCCAGGGCTAAACCCCGAGATCGTACTTCATAAGGTCAATATTCATCCAGACGCAAAACCAGTCAAACAACAGCAACGGCAGTTCCATCCAAACATCATGAATTCTATCGAGGCAGAAGTAAACATGCTTATAGCTAGCGGCTTCATCTGCGAGGAGCAACACCCAGACTAGGTAGCTAATATAGTACTCGTCGTCAAGAACGAAAAGATCCGAATTTGTATCGACTTTCGTAACCTAAATACGGCGTATCCTAAGGATGAATTCCCTCTTTCGATCACAGACATAATGATCGATAATACGTGTAGCTTCGAGCGCATATCCTTTATGGATGGCTTTTTAGGATACAATCAAATCAAAATGTCTCCTGACGATGAGAAGCATACGTCATTTCGAACACCGATCGGCGTGTATTGCTACACAGTCATGCCCTTCGGCCTAAAGAACGCCGGTGCTATATATCAACGAGCTATAAGTGTCATCTTTAGAGACTACTTGCGCAAGGCGGTAGAGTGTTACGTTGATGACATCGCCGTCAAAAGCCGCTCCAAGGATGACAACTTACACATTTTGAGGACAATGTTCGATCTCATGCGAGCGCACAATCTGAAGATGAATCCCACCAAGTCCTTCCTAGGCGTGTCCAGTGGGAAATTCTTAGTCTTTGTCATTACTTCCTGGGGCATTCACATAGACCCCGATAAGACAAAAGCAATCCTAGAGATGAGTCCACCGAGGAACCTCCGCGAACTCTGAGGCCTTCAGGGAAGATTAGCCTACATCAGGAGGTTCATATCTAACCTCTCAAGTCGATGTCAACCATTCACGCTACTCATGAAGAAAGGTGTCGCTTTCGTATGGAATGAAGAATGTCAACATGCCTTTGATGACATTAAGGAATACCTGTCGAATCTGCCAGTTCTGGTAGCCTCGGTCGCGGGAAAGCCCTTCCTGCTTTATGTACGGGCAATGGAACACTCCCTCGGCGCCTTATTAGCATAGAACAATGATATGGGGCATGAACAAGCCATCTATTACCTCAGCCGAATGATGGTGGGGCTGGAGCATTGGTACACCGCCGGGGAGAAGGAATGCCTTGCTTTGGTGTTCGCCATTCAGAAAATACGACACTATGTGACAGGGCAGACCATCTATGTTGTCTTACGAGTAAACCCCCTCAGGGTTCTCATGACCAAGCCAAGCGCCCTCAGTTCTCGTCTAGCCACCTGGGCGATATTGTTGTCCCCCTACAACATGGTTTCGTTTTGCAGAAGGCCATCAAAGGTCAAGCCTTAGTCGACTTCTTAGAAGCCCATCTAGGCTCAGAAACAGCCAAAATCCATAAAAAAATCCCAGACGAAGTCGTTACCTCAAACATGACTTCACTTGATACCGTTTGGCGAATGTTCTTCGACGGTGCTTCAAGAACGAGGCCCCAAGGTGATATCATTGCTGGAGTCAGGATAGTATTAATTCTTCCTCTAGATTGGTAGTCAATCGGGCATACTCTCTCACAGAATCATGTTCAAAAAATGTAGTCGAATATAATGCATTGGTCATCGGGCTCCGACTCACAAAATAAGTGGGAGTCGAATACCTAGAAGCATATGGCGACTCGCAGTTGATTGTTAATCAAATTCGAGGCTCATACGAGGTCCGCAACAAGGACCTGATTCCTTATCATCAGACATCGATTGCCATCATTGCAACCTTGGAGGGTTTCTTTATAGAGCATGTTCCTAGGGTCCAAAATATTGAAGCCGATGTCCTAAACGGCCTCGCCACTTCCCTGGCGGTTCCAAACCATGCTCATCATCTAGTCTACATGATAGGCCATGAGCTGGTCTGTCCCAAAAACAACGTTCAACTAGGTACGAGTTACTCCACCCAGAAAACTAATGACGTACAAGATTGGAGACTCCCATTTATCGACTTTACAGTCTACGAAATCCTGCCAGAGAATGTGAAAGAAGCAACTCCAATCAGAAGGCGTTCTCTCATATTCTTTTATGATACAGAAACAGAAATGCTATATCGACGATCCTACGACAGACTACAGCTACGCTGTCTATCAAATGCAGAAGCCAAAGAAGCCCTATGCGAGGCTCACGATGGCATTTGCGGGGCTCACCAACCTGGCCCAAAGCTGTAGGACCGTCTCTGCCAGATGGGCTATTACTGGCCTATGATGGTAGCAGATGCAGTCGATTATGCAAAGAATTGTAGGACTTGTCAGATCTACGCTGTAAGCCCTAGTTTTCAAAAATATTTTTTATGGCATTTATATACTTAAAATGAATTATTATGATTATTGGAAATTTTCTAGAAATTTTAAATAATTTTAAAATAATTTTCTAAAAGACAAAATTTCAATTTATAATTTATTAGAATGTTTTAAATACTTTTTGCAATTATTTAAATTATTTTAAAGTCATCCTGCAATATTTTAATTGTCTGTGCAAATTTAATTTGCACAGCGCTCAGCGGGGGAGCTTTACGCAATTTGGGTTTTTGTATTTCCTAAAGGCTGTGGGCTAAAATATAAATTACCAATCTTCGGGAGGGGGGGGGGGGGTTCTTGCAAATTGGCCCCCCGATCACCACCTTCCCCGTCATCATCCCCTACGGTTATCGCCGTAACCCTCACCCTAACCCTAATCAAAACCCTAATCCGACCGACTCCAAACCCTATAAATAGCCCCTGACCCCCCAGACCCTAACCCTAGACTCACCCGACCACCACAGCACCCTACGCTGTCGTAATCAACCCATCTTCCCCGACGAGACTCGCCGGAGATCGCCCTAACCTAACCCGACGCCTACACACCACTTCGACCGCCCCGACCACCACCATTCGACGCGTCTCGCTGAGACGATCGCAGCGCCACCTTCCTCCGCCGACCCCGACGCGTCCTCCGCCCAATCGCCGCCTCGAAAGCACGCTCGACTTGGATACGTACGTGTCTTCTGGTCCCCCCTGTTTTCCATAAATAAATTCACTTTATTTATTGTGTTTCTGGAAAAATTACAACTATAGGAATCTGATCTAGAAGACAATCACTTTATCCCTTGGACGATGCGATAAAGAAAACTCAAACTTCGAAGAACTTGGACAGCAACTGGGCAATCTCTTTGTTCTCTCTGAATTGAATGTAGTCTCTGATGAAGATGAAGAAACTCTCTTTTATAGAGTTCTGGATAACTGTTCTGAAGCATACGCTCAGTCAGTTACTTGACGTGTGCATAACTGCAGGGACGCGTGGCGAATTCTGATGGAGACACATTAGAGTGCGGTTGAAAGTAGTGGAATATATCTAGGAGAGATTGATGGCATGGATGCCACGTTGCATAACTTCTGAATAAGTGGGTAACTGAGTACAGGACACGTGAGAACGTGTGTTGACTGTACGTTTAAAGTCATCCTGAATGCATTTGTTGTGATACACTGTCTTTGTTGAAGAGGAGTCATACGCTACCTTTTGAAGACATATGTCTTGTATATGCTCACTTGGATAGTATAGAGTCATATAAAGCTGATACGCTCACTTTATTAACAAGGAGTCGTATGGAGTCCATACGCTCTCTTGATTGACAAGGAGTCGTATGAAGTCCATATGCTCACTTGATTGACAAGGAGTCGTATGAAGGCCATACGCTCACTTGATTGACAAGGAGTCGTATGAAGGCCATACACTCACTTGATTGACAAGGAGTCGTATGGAGTCCATACGCTCACTTAGTTGACAAGGAGTCGTAAGCATTGAGGGAGTAGACACGTGGCTGTCCTCAATCTTTTCAAATACGCCATATCTTCTAATAACTGACAAATATCTCTCGAGCGTCATATTGCAGATATGATGGCGGACAGACTGTCAGAAATGAAAGTAAAGATGGTTGTGCATTTATGATGGCTGATGAGCTGTCCTCGTAAAAGACAAAATCAATTCTCGAAAATCCATACGACGGTTAATCTTCATAGGGCAGCTGTCTTTGCACGAAAGATAAAGTGTCAGATTCATCCTCCATTAAACGTATGCTGTACTGTCATTCAAGAAATAATAAAATATTCACTGAGCGTACGGCTTTGGCTGAGCGTATGGCCTTGAGCGTATGGCTTTGGCTGAGCGTATGGCCTTGAGCACATGGCTTTGGCTGAGTCTTATGTCAGCGTGTCATAATTTTTCACACCCTACAAGACCCCCTTCAAAGTTTTTGAACTTTATAAATTTCAAAAGTTCGAAATTACTTTGAACTTAAAGTGGGAATAAGTCTTGACACGCTGGCATGATTTTTTTATTTTCCTCAATATCAGTGCAAATCTTTAGGGATTCTGTTTAAAGAACGGCCGCCGTTTAAACTTCTCTTTTCTTCTATAAATAGGTCTTTCAAAACCTAATTCATTTCTTTACTTCTGCATTTGTCTTCGAGAGAGAAAAAGCTCCAAAACTCAAACTTCTTCTTCTTCAACTCAATCTTCATCAATGGCGCCCAAAGTCGACGCTGCTGCGAAGGGAAAGGGGAAGGCTCCTGCGGAGTCATCTCGACCTGCCGCCGCTGCTACTAAGAAAAATGCTGATGAGCATATTCGACGAAGTGAACGCCCATTGAAGCCCCTCTATGGTGAGGATGGAGATGATGAACAGTAACTATCCCCTATTTAGGGCTCTGGTTAGGACAAGATCATAAAACGTATCCCCTTTTAGGGTCAATACGTCAGAAAATATGCTTCCCTCTTTAGGGTTTAGTCGTATTCCATATTTTTTGTTTGTACGAAAAATATGTTTGGAGCGTATTCTGTAAGATACGCGTATCTTTGATAGAAATGTCAAAATATGCTGATTTGAAGGAATACGTTATGTCAAGTTGTCTCACTGAGATACGCTAACTCCTTTGTTAGCGTATTTTTGATGAACATCTTGTCAACCATACGCTGATACGCTTAAGAAAAAGATCCAATCATCCTCTAATCTTTGAATAAAAGCTGAGCGTAAACTGAACTTAAAATTTATCATACGCCTAGGATAGACTGAGCGTAAAAGTGATCTCTGAATTCGTCATACGTTCAGGATAGACTGAGCGTATATTGATCTTTGAACCTGTCATACACTTAGGATAGAGTGAGCGTATGTTGAACTTCGAATCTGCCATACGCTTTAGGATAGAGTGAGCGTATGTTGATCTTTGAATCTGTCATACGCTTAGGATAGAGAGAGCGTATGTTGATCTTTGAATCTGTCATACGCTTAGGATAAACTGAGCGTATATTGGTCTTTGTCATCTCTTTGTGTTGAAGATTTCTAACTTCTTATTCTTCTTTTGCAGTAGATATTCTGGCTCAGGATGCACAATTTGAAGGATGTGTAGGGAACAACTATAAAAGTGACCTATCACATGTCTATTTTCCTCAATTTGATGGACCTTCCACAAGGATAGCTATTCTGACAAATCAGAAGAATGACACCCTGCTGAATTTGATGAGTGGACTGCCTCTACAGAGTGTGGATAGTGCTACCCACTCGAAGCCAGCATTTTCTTTTTGGAGATGCTATTGATATAAACTCCCAGCCTGCTCTTGATAAAGTGTCATACTCATATTATAGAGATGGTGATGAGAATCAGCCAATGTATCTGACTGGTTTGTCCAAAAGCATCAACATAGCTCGCTTATTCCACGCGAGTCATCAAAGGCAAATGAAGTGGGATATCACTCCATTCCGTCAAGCAAAAGCTGGATGGATAGGATACAGTCAAGAAAGATTCCGCAGTGGTACTGAACCACATGTCTCAGTTTTGCGAGGATTGCTGCCAGCTGCCATTCCTCCTGAGGACTCGGCACTTCTGAGGCCAGTTAGAGTCCCAATCTTTGCAAATGAATTTGTTCAGCTAGAAAATGCTGTTTACCCAAAACAGTCTATGAGGCTTACTGGTCTGGTGAACCCGGAGAATACCAGATGGACTGTTCTTGTAAGATGGATTCTGAACAACTTTGGGGAACAATTAAAGTTGATAGGCCTATATAATGCCATCAAGTGCACCGCTTATGGTTTTAGGCCAAACCCAGATTTGTTCTTGGCATTAGCGGAAAGGTATAATTACCGTACCGGCACTTTCATGACTCCAAGAGGCGAGATGGGATTCGCCCTCCATGAGATGGCATACATTTCTCAGCTGCCAACAGGAGATTTGCCATATGAAGAGTATATTCCTTTCATTGATGAAATGAATAAAATTTTCGATGCCAACCCACTGGTTCTTCATGTATTTGAAGAATTAATGTGCCATTACAGTATATGTAAGGCTTTTTATAAGGCACAAGGTGCAGAGGGAAATTCCAACTGCAATTCTTCTAAGTGGATGGCCTATTTATTCCAAGGCCGCACTGAAGAAGTTCAGAAGAAGAAGAAGACTGATCAATATGTCGGTCGCTTTAAACCCCTAAGTCAAGCTGAGATTGACAAACTAATCCGGGACACCACTCATGACGACATCATCATTGAAGAAGACGAAGGCACCTACAAAGCTGGTGATAGGTTGGAGACCTATATAAAGCAAGGTAGCAGGAAATTATCTGATGAAGGTCATCTGGCCGGATTTATATCCCTCTGGCTGAGAAAATTTGTAGTACCTGGCACCTGTTCAGCAGACAGGATGCACAGAGGAGTTGTTTTTGCAGCAGTCCGTCTGACTTTCGGGTACAAGATGGATTTGCTGACAGCAATGACATGCCGTCTGAATGCTGGCTTAAGGGCATATACAGACAAGATGTTTGAATTGGCAAAGAAGAAGCTCATAACTTTTTCCTGGATAGAAATGCCCTTTACATATTTATTTGGGTGGCTGCTTCTCCATTTCGAATCTCTCATGAATGTTGGAATGGCTAGACCAGACGATACCTTTTTGGAAAGATACCATCATACACCAAAGTGGACGTATGACACTCTGACAGACTGTAGAACCATATTAAACAGGGGAGAATTATGGAGTTTCACTTGTGTTCCTCCACCTGTTGGTTATGAAACCATGTCTGGGAAGTTGATTGATGGCATTGGTGCCAATGAGTTAGATGATATTCAACATGAATGGCTGAAGAGGATCAGGCCATCTCACTTGATCTGTCGCCGTGACGATGTCACCTATCTGGAGCCATATCTTCCGAGTAGGTTTGCTCGGCAATTTGGCTATGATCAGTTGCATGTGGGAAATGCAACGACATGTTTTGGCTACCAAGGCAGATTAATCGATGGCGCCAGAGCTTGGATATACTATATTGCTAAAGGTACTGGAGCTACTTTTTCCATGCCAGATCCGGTTACTTATCGGAGAGGAGCTAAAATGTTGGCGTTTTATGCCAAATTCTATGTATCGGCTAATACCTTCGATGAAAAATTCAGCATCTTAGGTAAAAGCTTCATCCATGTTGATAAGAGATCAACCAAATCAGCCCTGCCAAGAGATTGTCATGACCGAGAAGATCCTCTGGCTACTGATGAAGTTTATGATGAAGTTTTAGAGAATATCTTCACTGATGAACTTCATCAGCCATTACATGTATCCATTGGAAGTGCTGAAGAGAGTGTATCTGTCGACAGTACACCGAAAAGGAAGCGGGGCAAAGATGCTTCTGGGCCTGCTCCAAAAAGGGTTACTCGGGCAGAGGCTCGTAATCGTGGAAGATGAATCAGAGATGCGGACGAAGCAGGTAGTGACTCCAAAGATGATTATCCTACTATTCCACTAACAAAAAGAATAGGAAGAAAGGTGATAGTTTCAAAGACTAAATCTGTGATTTGTCTCGATGCAGAGAGTCCCACCAATCGTGCCGAGCGATTGGCTTTAGAGAAGCAAGCTGCCTTTACTTCTTCTGTAAAGATAGAACCTATTGAAGAGGATGTGCCTGAACCTGCTGAACCATCTATGCCTTCTGATATGGAGTTGATTCCGCCAACGGCCGATGATGCGCAGGTGATTAGTCAACCCGCGGTAGAGGCCGAGAATCAGACTAAACAGCTAATGACTTACTGATTTCGAGAGAATCAGTGAAGGAAGCCACCACTCTCAAGCCAATTGCTGAAGTTTCGGAGAGCAATAAGAGTGACGACGAACAGGTTGACTATGAACCTTCGTCTCATTCCTTTGAAGAAGAGGACATGGAGATAGAAGATGAGCCACCATCTAAAACTCAAATTGATATACTGAAGACAGCTGGTCAACATTCAGGGTTGACTCCAGAGCCGGAGAAATGTCTAGAAATAGAAGTCCATGTTCCGAGTACTTCTGGGGCGGATAGCAGTGAAATAAATCCAGTGTCAGAAAATACTCTGAACAGACTACGAGCTGGGCTGAATGATCCAAAAGAAACAGAATACGAACCAGCTTCAGGTAATGTTTTATTCAGCAAAGTTTTGTCTTTTCCTTACTTTATTGTCGTTTAATTTTGATCATGCTTCTCTGATTCCAACAGTTGTAGGAACTGCACCGGCAATAAGCTTGACTCAAGCCCCACTTGCCCAGACTGATATGGGTGAGGGGAGCTCACATTTGCCTAGTTCCCCAAAAGCACCTACCTCAGCTCCCAGAATAGAGGTTACTCCTGCTCCTTCCTTTACAGTTGCAGCGACTCCCGGTTTTGAAACAGGGATAGCAAAGGTCATGGGAATGTATTCAGAGATTATTTATTCATATCTGGATACATTCTCAAGGCGACTTATGAAGGATGAAACTATGCCTTTTTCGAATCTTCGGGCGGCGATTAGTTTTCCGCTTTTAGCTTTGAGACAGGCTGGTTATGAGACCAGTGTATCTTCTTTGAGCATCTCCTGGATGATTTAGAAGCAACCATCCATAAGTATTGGAAGATCAAAAAGGAGGATATTAAGTCTTTGACTGCAGCTGAGATTTCCTAATTAGAAAGTGAAGCTCAAGTTCAGCACGCTGCTTTGAAAGAATTCCTCGCTCTGTCTTTTGAAGAGTTAATGGCGAAAGATGAAGAAATAATAACCACTTGTCAGAATATGGAGCATTTGGAGAAAGATCAAGCATCAAAAGCTGAAGAGCTTAAGAAGTTGAAGGAGGAGTTGGCTCGTCTTCAGGAGTGAATTGCCTCCATGGAAAAGGAGCAAACGAAGATTGCCACTGCTCGTATATCTGAAGCTGAACGTTGTCAACTTTTACAGCAAGAGCGGGAACTGATGCAGGCTAATCAGATTGAAGAGACAAATCGTCGTAGCTCTATTATCGTGGATTATGACCAACGAATGGTTGGAGTTGAAGCAGCAGAGCGAACCCATAAAGCTCATGAAGAAAAGATGAATAATATAATTGTTCGTATTCAGGAGATAATTGCTCCTCCTAAATAGATCTTTTACATTTTTCATGTATTGAATTTTTGATACCCACTTGTAATCAATATTTTGACTTTGATTGAAGAAATGAATATCTTGACTTGATTTCAATTTTGTGGATGATATTTTTGTAGAAAATATGTTCAGAGGTAAATAATACATGACATATTTCAATAGAATAAAATATACAAATGAACTTTGTAATTTTATCAGATGATATTAAACCAAAGATAATTTTAGTTTAATACTGATTAGAGAAAACAGAATTCAGATATAAAGATATCTTTGGACTCTATTTTCCATGATCTTTGAACTCGGAAATCAAAAGACTAGATATCATTTTCATAGAATAGAAAATATGATACTGAGATAAAAAATTCAGAGGTAATATGGACGTGATTTTCTATACGAGATCTTTATTAAATCCACTGGAGATCTAATAAGACAGAATATCAAATTCTCTGGGAAGATGATACGTGGCAGAATATCAGTTTCTGCTGGGGATAACGATATCGAGATAACTTTTGTAGGGAAGAATTAATTCTGATTTTATATTCGCTGGGGAATAATAAAAATATTATATATTGATGAAATTTATACATAATATTTCTTTAAGAATTTGCCATTGATAGGCATCATCGTGACTTTACCATCCATAGAGGCAAGCTGATATGCTCCATTAGAGAAGACTTTGTTTACTACGAATGGGCCTTCCCATTTCGCGTCGAATTTGTCTTTGCTCATATGTGTCATAGTCATAGGACGTCTGACGGTAAGGACCAGTTCTCCCTTCCGATATGCTCTGACTTTTACTTTCTGATTAAAAGCTTTTGAAATTCGGGCCTGATATAGTTCGATATTTTGTTGAGCATACAATCGCTTTTCATCTAGAGCTTCCAGCTCTTGAAGTCGAAGACGATCATTATTTTCTGTTGTAAGTTCATTGGAGATTGCGATTCTCAGAGAAGGAATATGGATCTCAAGGGGAAGAACAGCTTCACACCCATATACCAAAGAGAAAGGCGTACATCCAGTCGCATTGCGAACTGTGGTGCGGTAGGCCCATAAACATTCACCAAGCTTCTCGCTCCAGTTGCGTTTGTTGGAAGAAACGAACTTTTTCAAGGGTTTGATGATCGTTTTATTGAAAGCTTCTGCCAATCCATTAGCTGCTGGATTATATACTGTAGAAGCTAAATTATTGATTCGATGGTCGTTGCAGAATTGAGTAAATTTCTGACTGACGAACTGCGGTCCGTTATCATGAATAATACGCCGAGGAACACCAAATCGATAAATGACATGATGTTTGATGAAATTGATGACATTAGAAGTTTTGACTTCAGATAACGGGATTGCTTCAGCCCATTTGGAAAAGTAATCGGTTATTGCTAGAATAAACCGATGTTCTTTTGATGATGGTAGGTTGATAGGACCAATGACGTCCATGCCCCAAGCCTCAAAGGGCCATGATGCCGCTGTTAGATGTAAGAACTCTGATGGTTGATGGATAAAGTCTGCATGAATTTGACAGGCTTTATATTTCGAGCATATTGAATGGCGTCAGCCACCATCGTAGGCCAATAATAACCCATGCGTCGGATACGATCTTGAAGTTTGGGACCTGGTTGATGGGCTCCGCAAACACCATCATGTGCCTCACAGATAATCTGTTGTGCTTCTTCGCCAGCGATGCATCGGAGGAGAAGACCGTCGTAGGCCTGACGATATAGTATCTTCGTTGTATGATTATAATAGAATCTGAGAGATTGACGCCGAATAGATGCTGCTTCGCTCAGATTGTCGGGAAGTATGTCATACAACACAAAGTCTAAAAACGGACGTCTCCAGTCTTCAGTTATGGCTTCTGTTTTGTTAGAAAAAACATATTCCATAGTAGAATCAGAAGAAGACGAGGACACTCTGTCAAACCTTAATCCAGTGCTAAGGTTGGATGAAAATTCATCAAGGTTGAGAGAATTTTCGTCTGGATTATGGGGAAAACCCAAAGCCAAATTATTCTCAACATAGTATAGTTCTCAGTTATGAACCACTATCACTTGCTGACGTCTGATTGGTATGGCTAACACAGCGGCAAGATTAGCCAAAGCATCGGCTTCTGTATTACAGGCTCGTCGAACGTGTTCAATAAAGAAACCTTCAAAGGAGGAGGCCATAGAGTGCTGCTCGATGATAAGGTATCAAATCTTGATGACGGACTTCATACGTTCCTCTGATCTGATTGATGATAAGCTTGGAGTCTCCATAAACTTCTAAATATTGAATATCCAGATGTTTAGCAAGTTGAAGACCGATGAGCAATGTATTGTATTCAGCTACATTGTTTGAACATGATTGATCCAGAGAATAAGCCCTCTGAATAGTTAGTCCTTCTGGGGATACGAAAACAATCCCAACTCCGACGACAATATTGTCATTAGGACCTATTCTAGATGCTTCATCAAAGAATAGACGCCAGGTAGGAGTTTCTTCAGAAACCAGATTCGAATCCAGAACTTCATCTAGAATCTCATCATATAATTTAGAATCTTCTGGAATTGCATGAGCCGCCAGAAAATCAGCGAGAGCCTATCCTTTAACTGACTTTTGAGGAATATAATGCATGTCGTATTGAGCTAACAAGATTCCCCAATTAGCTAGTCTAGAGTTGAGAATACCGGGTTTCTTCATCATAATCCTGATGGGATTCACTCTGGAAATGACGTGAATCGTTTGACCAATAATATAATGTCGCGTCTTCTGAACGGCAAACATTAATGCTAGGCATTCTTTCTCGATTGGAGAATAACGCGGTTCAGCACCTGTCATTGTGCGACTGAGATAATAAATAGCTTGTTCATGGCCATCTTTATTTTTCTGGGCGAGTAATGCACCGAGAGAATGATCCATAGCTCGAACATATAGAAGGAATGGTATTCCCGAGATGGGAGGTACCAAAACCGGAGGGTTCATGAGATACTGTTTGATATCGTCAAATGCTTTTTGACATTCTTCGTTCCAGACGAAAGATACACCTTTCTTCAAAAGTTTGTTGAATGGTCTGCAGCGTCCTGATAAGTTGGAAATGAATCTCCTGATATAAGCAATTCTTCCTTGAAATCCTCGTAGCTCTTTTAAGGTGCGTGGAGGACGCATCTCTTGGATGGCTTTGATCTTCTCGGGATCCACGTGTATACCTTTAGCGGTAATGACGAAGCCGAGAAATTTGCCACTAGAGACGCCCAGGAAGGACTTAGTAGGGTTCATCTTAAGTTGATGCTGACGCATTAAATCAAAAATAGTCTTCAAATCTTGGATATGATCCTCCTTTTGTCGACTTTTGACTGCAATATCATCAACATAGCATTCGACTATTTTTCGGAGATGTTCGCGGAATATAGTGCTCATTGCTCGCTGATATGTTGCTCCTGTATTTTTGAGACCAAACGGCATCACTGTATAACAGTATGTACCAATCGGCATTCTGAAGGAAGTATGTCTCTCGTTATCTAGAAATATTTTGATTTGATTGTACCCCGAATACCCATCCATGAATGACATTCGTTCGAAACCACACGTGTTATCGATCATGACGTCGGTAATTGGAAGAGGAAACTCGTCTTTAGGACAAGCCGCATTGAGATCGCGAAATTCTATACAGACTCGGATCTTGCCGGTCTTTTTGAGGACAGGAACGATGTTAGCCACCCATTCAGGATGTTGTTCCTCTCGAATAAATCCGAAAGCCATAAGCTTGTTGACTTCTGCTTCAATTGCATCCATAATGCCTGGACGAAATCGTCGTTGTTGTTGTTTGACCGGTTTAGCATTTGGCATGATATTAAGTTTGTGCGTTGCGATCTTCGGATCTAGTCCTGGCATATCCTCGTAGCTCCAGGCGAAGACATCGATATAATCATGAATAAGCTTGATCATGTCTTGCTTGTCTGTTTCTGAAAGACTTTCGCTGATGAATATTGGTTTGGGGGACCCCTCTTCACCAACATCAATTTGGATCAATTTATCTTCAGTGGAAGGTTCTCTTTGCTCGAACCTGAATTCCCATTGGTTATCTAATCTTTGAGCCCATTGTTCTGATTCGGGTGATATTTCAAAATCATCCTCATCTTCATCATTTTCTTGTGGGCCATCGGCAGAGACCATATTGATGGATAGAATAGAATGATGAAAATCGCCAATACTTGTGTCAGAATCCCAAGAGAGGGAATCGGAAGACTCAGATCGTTCGTCTCCATCGGATTCTGAATCCTCATGGACTGCATTGACAAAGGAGATAGGAGCAATGTAACCTAAACCACATTTTGTCCTTCCGTATGTTAATAGAGGAATTCGAACAGGCATTCTTCTTCCTTTTCCATTATTGAGGTTGGTTCTGAAGTCATAACCCATATTCTTGATGATATTTTTGGACTGCTGACTGTAGCGACGTAGTTGTAACCTTCCAGTATCGTCGTTTTTATCATCTTCTTCCAGGTCAGGAGGATTCTGGGGTCCTTTATAGAAGAATATTGGATTTTCTCCCAACTTTCTAATAGGGACCACGAAGTATGATTTTTGTATAGACTCTAATGATACTTCTGTGTGAAGAGTTTGAACAACTCCTATAGTTAGTGGCTCTAAGCTATCTAGCAATTGTAAATAACTTTGTACATGATTATAGACATCAATATACTGTAAAGGAGACGCTTCATTAATATTAGATGCTGTATTTACAGAAGAAGGCTGAGCCTTATCAGACTTAGTCAAATTAATGACTAAAGGGGGAGAAGAAGAGCGATCAGAAGTTTTGTTTCGATTAAGATCGATAACAAAAGGCTCAGAAGAGGTGAGCTCCCTTAAAGAAGATCGTGGATAAGTAGTACGTCCACTGACTGGAATGACTAGAGTATCTGGTCTAGCCTGAGAAGATGGAGGGGGAGTGGTGCGTCCACTGACAGGAATTATCAGCGAACTTTGTTGGGCTTGGGAAGACAATGCAGTAGTACGTCCACTGACAGGAATTATCAGTGAACCTTCTTCAGACGGTTTAAGAGACTGCGGATGAGTGATACGCCCTTTTACAGGAATAACAAAGGTGTCGACTTTTGATGTCTCATCGTCGTCATCTATAGCTTGTAAGACTTTTGAGTATTCATCTTTGTACATGCGAGAGTCACTGAAGTAAGCTTCGACTCCTCTGAATGGATAGAGATCTGCAACTTCCTTTTGAACCTCTCCATTATCATCAACATATTTGAAGCATTGATGAAGAGTCGAAGGAACAATATTATGTTCATGCAAGAATGGTCTCCCCAATAGAGCATTATATGAGCAACCATGATTATCGATGATGTAGAAAGTAACCTTAGTGCGAAGATTGCCTATTTGAAATTTGAGGCGAATCTTGCCCAAAGGCTCACTTTTTCCTTGATTGAATCCCAGGATGGTAGTGATAGTACCGGAAAGACTATGCACGGGTATTTTCAGTGCATCTATCATAGTTTTTGGCATAATACTGAGAGCGGATCCTGGATCAATCAGTAGACGATCAACCTTCATAGAATCGACATATCCTGTATAATATAATGGACGGTCATGTCGATTATCCTCTAGCAGCATATCATCCTGCGTAAAGGTAATGTTTGGAATTAATTCCAATACATTATGGAAATGAAGACGAGAGACTGGTTCTGTTCCCGGCTTCTTGAGGAAAGTCAGGCATGTTTCTGCTTGCAACAGCGCTTCACTCAGAGTTTCTCGAGTCTCTTTAGAGAGGCGTAAGAGCTCGAAGATTGACAATTTAGCTGGTGTATTGGCTAGTTGAGCCAATATATCAAAATTATAAGGCCTTTCAAATCCTGTAGGAGATGACTTCTTCAATGGTTTGTCGAAGCGGACTTGTTGTTTGCCTTTGTCAGCTACTGTTGGTTTAGAAGGAACCGTCTCAACAGGGATATTTGAAAGTCCTTCGTTAGAGATTGATGTTGGAGTTGTAACCGGATGGACATCAGGAGTTTCTTCAGGAATCTCAGCATAATCTTTCAGATATATTTTTCTTGACCGAGTTCCGACAAGAACTTCGATTTCAGGCTCAGGCTCAGTGTCTATCGAAACCATGTTGCAATTCTTCATCTTGCTCTTGGCTCTTTTGTGCTTGATGAGAGTTTCATTCCAGAAACCAAGGCCAACACGAGATTGATTATGTCTCATAGTGATGGCTAAAGGTGCTTGGAGTCCTTTGCCTGAGTTTAAACCAGGAGCAGTGGCTAGATCATAACCCATCTTCGCCATTAATTTACGAGATTGTGAACTAGATAGATGGAATGCAGGCTTATATCTATCTTCAAATTGAGGTACATTTTTACTTTCGTAGGGGTGAATTTCCTGCCAAGATGAAAGTAGAGGTTAAAGAAAGATTGGGTGTGATACTAGAAGTCACATTGCACGACTTAGTCTTCCCAGGCTTCTTTTTAGACAAAGGAGTCTTCCGAGGAGAAGAGGAAGACGTCTCGAACTCCGTCATTAAATCTGGGTGAATCCACATGATCTCTCCCTTTTTAGTTGTGACAGGAACAAGTCCTTCATTCTGTGCTGGTGGGATGTTCACAACTTCAAGAGTTGCTTTGGGGATAGGAACAATCCCACTTTCCACCATTAACGGAGGGAAGTCACCGAACTGCATTGAAATCACATTTGCTGTGACTGTCTTGTTTTAGGTGTCAGTGTCACATCTCCTGATTTAATCATTTCCTGGATCTTTCCTTTTAATACATTGCAAGACCGGATTGTATGACCCAGCATTCTATGATATGGACAGTATTTTGGATGATCCGTCTTGTTGGCTTCATCAAGTTTTTGATTTCTGGCAATTGTATCTTGTTACCTTTGAGCAAGCATTCAAAGATACCTTGAACATCGTCATCGTCGAAAGAATACTCTTCCTTCGGCCGAGGAGGTCTCTGTTGTTGATTTGTTGGAGCTGGGGTAGCTTGGGTAGTCATTATCTCTTAACTTTTGCTCTGGAGATTGACTTCAAGAGCCTCTTTTCCTTTACGATTGTTGGGTCGAGCACTATTACCAGTACTCTGATTTGATTCCTTGGGAGTCATTTGTACCCCCAGAACATTGAAGGTCTCAGCACTGACTTCGGCGGCTTTGGCACTGACGATGAAAGAAGGCCAATCTTGGAAATGAGTGGACCCTGTCCACATGCTGATGATTGGTAAGAGATTCGACTTGCAAGTGTCGATAGTAACAGCATCGGGAAGTTCCGAGAGGCATTTTGAGGGCTTCTCTTCTGAATCTTCCAATGAAGCTTTCGTGCTTTATTATTGTTCTGTTTAATTCTTATGAGGGCCGACATGGTCATGTAGTTGACGCCTTCATAGAATCGTTCTAGAAATATCTGTTTGAATCCAGCAAATGAAGTAATACACCCATCAGGAAGACTTCGATACCATTCATAAGCGGTTCCTTTAAGACAACCGACGAATACCCGAGTGAGGGAGGGCATCGCTTGGTTGCAACTGATCAGTCATTACTTCAAAGTGATTAATGAACTGACTTGGGAGAGGTAGTCCCATCAAAGAAAGAGATGGTCGGAGGTTTGTATTTTGGGGGATACGATACCTCCTTCCATTGTATGGGATAAGGCTGCTTGATACCCAATCTTTGTAAGCCATCTTTTTGCATTGATTGCTTCGAACTGAGACCGAAGATTTTTCAACTCTTCAGTGACAGCTCCGGAAGATTGCGGCGTTGTTGCTTGTTGAGTATAATTGGGAAGGAGGGGCTGCAGCATATGTATCACCCCCAACTCCGGACTGACTTGGAGTGGGTTGTACAGGAACATTAGACTGTACCCCCGGAATAGTAGAGGGTTCCGGGTTTGGGGCAACAGGAGTATTTAATACCACTGGCGGTACTATTGTTTGAACTTGCTGAGTTCGTTGCTGAGCTTGCATAAGAGTATGCATAGCAGTCAATGTATCTGCCATAGCTCGCAACTGTTGTTCCAAGGAAGAAATCCTCTGTTCATGAGCTTCAGTGCTAGTCGAAGGCTCTTGATT
The DNA here is from genome assembly GCA_029216955.1 of Iris pallida. NCBI lineage: Eukaryota > Viridiplantae > Streptophyta > Magnoliopsida > Asparagales > Iridaceae > Iris > Iris pallida. Next base: position 3,802,556 of record JANAVB010018799.1, read on the forward strand.
ACCATCTACCATATAAGTGGTAATCGTTCGAGGAATAGACGATGAAACAGTATGTTCTGAATCATCGCTGTGAGAATCAGTCTCTTTTCCGGGGCTATTTACGGAAGTCAATACCGGGAAGTTGGACTCTCCAAGGAAGTCCTCTGTGATCTCCGGATTATCACTTGGATGAGAAGAAGAAGAGACCCTGGTCGAGGCTCCGGTCCTGGATCGGGTGCCGAGGTAAACACCATCTTCAGAATCTGACATAGCATCAGATCGTATTCTACCCCCAATATTTCTAGAGGTCATATTGACAGAAGCATAAAGAGGTTCGTCTTCGTCCAGTATTGGTTCATGTTGAATCCGTTCGAAAACAGATCGTATTTTTGGAGAACAACAACACTGAATCACGACCCGAGATTGGAAGTTTCAACCATGCTTTTCATGGCAAATATGAGCAATGTCATAGCTAGATGGAGTGTCGATTCTTAGTTTGTTTTGCAAATGTTCCCGAAGATCTGTAGGAACAGATTGGGAAGTACTTGAAGATAGTTTCTGTGTAGAAACTTGTCTTTTATTCTTCTGTCTTCTCAGTTCTTGAGTGTATAAAGACCGATTAATTTGAGCGATATAGTTCTTGGCGTATTCTGCATCAGGGTCTAGTATACTTGTCTCAGTTTGATAAGGCTTCTTTATACCGGAAGTGGAACCGAGATGATTCGGTTAAGCTTGTTACGAAGATCCGTAGGAGATATGACTATAGTATCAGTCTTGAATACTTGTAATTTGCCTTTCTCAGATCAGGAAATTTTGAGAGAAGGAAGATGGACATTATTCCGACTGGGAGTCGATAATAATCCATCTTTAGAGGAAGTAGCCAAAAGGCATTTTCCTTTGTTTGATCTAGTAAAAGTACTAGTCAAATTAACTCCAAAGGAAAAGACCTTAGGAGTAGAGGGGTTGACTAAAGAGTCTTTCTCCTTGGTTGGCACAAGATGTGCAAGTTATGGGGGAATCATTTGTATGTTCTGTGGAAGAGAACCCCCAGCCTGATTTTGAGAAACAGTCAAAGGACTGTATTGGTCGGCATACGCTGACTTTAGTTTGGAATTCTGGTCATACGCTGCCTTTTTACTAGCATACGCTGGCTTTGGCTTAGCGTACGCTGCCTGCTGTTGGCTTTTGTTGTACGCTGTCCTTTGCCGTACGCTGCCATTTGACTGCCATACGCACAGAGTCATTAATGGCTAAAGAGCCGACTGCTGTCGTAAGGGTAGAAGGAGAAGAGACTTTGACATATCGAGAGATGGTTTTCCTTGGACACGCTGACTTGGTTAAAGAACCCACTTTGTCAGCGTGACTATGAGAAGCCACTGTTGCCGTGTTCAGAGAAGCCGAGGCGTGCTTCGTTGAAGTTGGAGACGTGTTCTTGTCAGCGTGAGTGACAGAAACGTCTCGGGCCGTCGAAGAAGACTTAGGGACATAGACAGAGCGTCCCTTCTTCTTGGCAGCAAGAAGAGCGGAGGAAGCAGTTCGGCCCTCCTTCGCTTTGAGCATTTCTTCGTAAGCAGATTGGTCGAATTGTACAACCATCACTTTCTTCGTCGAGCCGATCGACGAAGTATCGCATTGAGTTGTTGCTATCTCGTTGGAGGAGACAGCTTTCCCCAGCAGAGTCGCCAATTTGTTTTCCATAAATAAATTCACCTTATTTATTGTGTTTCTGGGAAAATTACAACTATAGGAATCTGATCTAGAAGACAATCACTTTATCCCTTGGATGATGCGATGAAGAAAACTCGAACTTCGAAGAACTTGGACAGCAACTGGGCAATCTCTCTGTTCTCTCTGAATTGAATGTAGTCTCTGATGAAGATGAAGAAACTCTCTTTTATAGAGTTCTGGATAACTGTTCTGAAGCATACGCTCAGTCAGTTACTTGACGTGTGCATAACTGCAGGGACGCGTGGCGAATTCTGATGGAGACACATTAGAGTGCGATTGAAAGTAGTAGAATATATCTAGGAGAGATTGATGGCATGGATGCCACATTGCATAACTTCTGAATAAGTGGGTAACTGAGTACAGGACACGTGAGAACGTGTGTTGACTGTACGTTTAAAGTCATCCTGAATGCATTTGCTGTGATACACTGTCTTTGTTGAAGAGGAGTCATACGCTACCTTTTGAAGACATATGTCTTGTATATGCTGACTTGGATAGTATAGAGTCATATAAAGCTGATACGCTCACTTTATTAAGAAGGAGTCGTATGGAGTCCATACGCTCACTTGATTGATAAGGAGTCGTATGGAGTCCATACGCTCACTTGATTGACAAGGAGTCGTATGAAGTCCATACGCTCACTTGATTGAAAAGGAGTCGTATGAAGGCCATACGCTCACTTGATTGACAAGGAGTCGTATGAAGGCCATACTGCTCACTTGATTGACAAGGAGTCGTATGGAGTCCATACGCTCACTTGGTTGGCAAGGAGTCGTAAGCATTGAGGGAGTAGACACGTGGCTGTCCTCAATCTTCTCAAATACGCCATATCTTCTAATAACTGACAAATATCTCTCGAGCGTCGTGTTACAGATATGATGGCTGACATACTGTCAGAAATGACAGTAATGATGGCTGTGCATTTTGATGGCTGATGAGTTGTCCTCGTAAGAGACAAAATCAATTCTCGAAAACCCATACGACGGTTAATCTTCATAGGGCAGCTGTCTTTGCACGAAAGACGAAGTGTCAGATTCATCCTCCATTAAACGTATGCTGTGCTGTCATTCGAGAAAATAATAAAATATTCACTGAGCGTACGTCTTTGGCTGAGCGTATGGCCTTGAGCGTATGGCTTTGGCTGAGCGTATGGCCTTGAGCGTATGGCTTTGGATGACTCTTATGTCAGCGTGTCATAATTTTTCACACCCTACACCCCCATGTCCTGTTTTGTCTCGTTTTCACGTATGGGACACGCCAACACGTGACAACTCTAGTTGTGAGTGCGGACACGGCAAACTCGTGTCGTGCGTGTCGTAAATGACCCAGACACTTAGACTCTTGTGTCTATTGGCCCATTCCATGCTCACACCCGATTTCGATAATCAACATACACTTAAGTCAATACACAAAATATAGAAAATGTTGCTAATTATTTCAGGATACATGAAATCAAATTCAACGGACGATGTACTGCATCAAACAAAGCGTCAACATCATCAAATCTTCAGAAGACTCATTTTTTCATTTTATTTTGTATTTTATATCTTATTGAGTCTAGGATTTATTTTGTAAAATTAGTTTTGGTAATACTGGCTTAGGGTTAAAACTGTCCACATTCCAAAAGCCTACCTATTTACCATTCGTATTTCATTTACAAAACATTTCGAAAACATATTTTGAAATTAGCCTTTACAAATGATTTTACAAATAACCAAAAACATATTTTGAAAACTGTTTTTACAAATGATTTTTCAAATATCTCCTGACAGAACTCGTAACCGAGTTCGTCCCGAGTTCGGTCCGAACTCTGACCGAGTTCGGTCAAAAATGATTCAAACTTCTGTTGCCTCCAAATCAGCGAGCAACGTCTCTTTACGAGATATTTGCATCCGAACTCTGCCCGAACTCTGCCCGAGTTCGGTTCGAGAAAACACCTATAAATAGAGAAGAACTTTTCATTTCATATCATCAATTCATTCTTCATTCTCTCTTTTCTACTACTCAAGTGTTTTCAAACGATCTAAGATTTTCAAATCATACCTATACATCTCTTAGCCAAAAGCCAGTACTATCAGAGTTGATTTAGAATCTTTTGGTGTTTCAAGAGTTATAAAGAGGTCGTTCCAAGTTCAACAACTTTTCTTGTTGTGGAGCTGGTCGTGCGCTCGTCACCAAGCACGGTGTGTGTTGTGGAGCTGGTCGTGCGCTCGTCACCAAGCACGGTGTTGTAAGAGACTGCAAGCTCTCAGTTAAAGCTTGTGCCATAGTGGATTAACATCGAGCAAGAGTACTCGAGACTGGATTAGTCCTCTCAGAGGGATACCAGTATATATCGCTGTGTTACTGAGTTTGAATTCTCTATCTTTATTTACTGTCTCTTATATCTCTGCCATAGTTTAATTTTTAATTGGTGATTATTTTCCGCTGCACACACACACTCTATTCACCCCCCTCTAGAGGTGCTCAACGGTCCTACAATTGGTATCAGAGCAGGTTATATTCTTATATAACATACCTTAGAGAGTATATATATATGGCAGCCGTGAAATCTATATTCAACGGTGAAGGGCAATCCACAAATAGACCTCCCCTATTTGATGGAACAAATTATACCTACTGGAAAACACGAATGACTTTCTTTCTAAAGTCTCTCGACTTTGATCTTTGGTCAATAGTCATTGATGGTTATAAGAAACCAGCACCAACAGTGGTTGAAGGCCAGCTGGTGGAAAAGACCCATGATAAGTACACTGAAGCTGAAAAGGCTAAAGCTAGCCTAGATGCTCGTGCCATCAATGCACTATTCTGTGCAATTGACAAAACCGAGTTCAACAGAGTTTCAACCTGTAAGAAGTCTCACGAAATTTGGAAAATCCTTGAGGTAACCCATGAAGGGACTTCCCAAGTGAAGGAATCCAAAATTAGTAGACTGACACAGGAGTATGAATCTTTTAAGATAAAACCCGGTGAGTCAATTACACAGATGTTTACTCGTTTCCTTGATATAACTAATCCTTTACAATCTCTTGGCAAGGATTACAGCAATCACGAGAAGATCAGAAAAGTGCTGCAGGCTCTAACAAAGAACTGGAATCCAAAAGCCACAGCAATCATTGAAGGAAATGATCTCACCACTATGACTCTTGAAACGCTGATGGGCAAACTCATGACCCATGAACTCGACTTGCAAGATTTTGAAGAAGCAACACCAAAGGAGAAATCTATTGCCTTCAAAGCTCAAGCAAGAAAATTAACATACAACGATTCCGATAAGAATCGTCAAGTGGTAATGAACGAGCCCTACTTGTGAAGAACTTCAAGAGATATCTAAAGTTCACAAACAGAAAGAAGAAAGATGTCCCAAGAAAGTAACGAAGATGAAACTATAGGCTTTAGATGCAAGAAGTCAGGGCATATAAAGAAGGACTGTCCAACCACCAAGAAAAGCAGTCCATACGATAGATCAAGATCAAGCAGAAAAGCAACATCTGGTCGAAAGTATGCCAACACAAGCATCTGGCACGAAAGCGATGCCAGTGATACAGAAGAAGAAGACAGACCCTGCGGAAATGCAAATGTTTGTCTCATGGCATTTGATAAGGTATCATCTAACCCTTTGTTTGATGATTTCACTTTCGATGAATTAGAGAATGCCTTTAGCGAACTACTTGAAGATCACAAAACTGTGCTCGACAAGTATAAGCAATCTCGAAAAGAGATTAAGGCACACACAACCGAGATAGCTAGACTGTCCAATCTGATTGAAGATATTAAAGAGATATCTACTACCGGTAACACGGAAGAGATAGCCAAACTCAAGGTAGACAGAACAAAGAGTCTATGTCAAAGTACAAAAGCTTTATGACATAGAGAAGAAGATGCACTTAGTAACAGAACAAAGACTCCTAGATATGACTGCTAGATACGAAGAGTCTATTGCAATTTCTAAAAAGTTAGAAATCAAGTTAGGCAAACAGGCAATACCTGTGACACAGCCTAAGATTAGTCCTAATGCTAAGCATACACCTAAAAGGACTAAACACAAGAAAGCACAGAAGAAACACGAACATCATCATGCTTTCTCACTTATAGGTTCTCCAAACAAAACAAGCTTGCAAACACAGTTTCTACCACTAAACTGACTTGCACATATTGTGGTACGCACGGACACATATTACAATATTGTCTTACAAGAAAGCTTGTTGACAACCATACTTTAGTCTGGAGACCTAAAGCTAATCTGAAGTGGACCCTACAGAAAATGGGTACCAAAGGATTCATCTACTTGTCTTGTAGGTGGACCCTCAACGCTCTCATGCTAGAAGCAAATGGATCCTCGATAGCGGATGTTCGTGACACATGACTGGTGATGCATCTTTATTCGCTACGCTATCGATGAAGAAAGAAGGATACGTCTCCTTCGGAAATAACTTGAGAGGTAATATAATAGGTAATGGTACTGTAGGTATTTCTCCTTATCCAATAATAAAGGATGTTTGTCTAGTAACTGAATTGAAACATAACCTATTGAGCATAAGTCATTTGGCAGATAATGGTTATGGTATCAATTTTGTGAAAGATAAATGTACCATATATGATATGTCATCTGGTGATCCCGTATATAAAGGGATTAGAGAAGACAACATTTATGTTTTCTTTTTGGAGAATACTAATAATACAGGAAGGTGCCTAATAGCCAATTAAGATGAAAGCTAGGCTATGGCACATGAGACTAGGACATGCAAACATGGATACTATCTCACGTCTAAATACAAAGAAGTTGGTAAGAGGACTCCCTGAAATTCCATTCAAAAGAGATATGGTATGTGCTGACTGCGAAAAGAACAAAGCACATAGGTCTACTTTTAAATCCATCAACACTATAAGTACTTCGAGACCTTTGCAGTTAATTCATATGGATTTATTTGGTCCTAGTAGAGTCGCTAGTCCTGGCGGTAAGCTCTACGCTTTTGTCATTGTTGATGATTTCTCTCGATTTACTTGGGTTTATTTCTTATCAAACAAAAGTGATGCAATTTTTGAATTTCAGATATTTTGTCAAAAAGGTACAAAAGAAAAAAGGCTTCATGATTACTCGTATCCGAAGTGATCATGGTGGCGAATTCGAAAATTCTGATTTCAAAAAGTTTTGTGATGATAGTGGATATTACCTTGAATTTTTTGTCCTAGAACTCCCCAACAGAATGGTGTTATGGAGCAGGAAGAATCGAACTCTAAGCGAAATGGCTAGAGTCATGCTGAATCAGTATAATCTTCCTAAATATTTTTGGGCAGAAGCTGCTAGTACAGTCTGTCATGTTTTAAATAGGGTGTTAATTCGACCAATATCGAAGAAAACACCATATGAGCTTTGGTCTGGAAGAACTCCAAACATTTTTTATTTAAAGTTTTTGGTTGTCGCTGTTTTATCCTGAACACCAAGGATAACCTTGGGAAAGTTCGACTCCAAAGCAGATGACGGGATATTTCTCGGATATGCTGCTAAGAGTAAGGGATATAGAATTTTCAATAAAAGATCCATGATTGTTGAAGAGACTATTAATGTTACCTTTGATGAGTTAAATAGTTACAGATCTAGCGACAGTGATGATGAAGATACACATACAAAGACTGAAGAAGAGTTCTGAGAAAGATCTGACCCAAGAGGCAAGGACTGATAAAAGTTTCGAAGATGCAGGAACTGAGAAGTGCCTTGTGAAAGATATGGCCCAAAGATTTGAATCATTGAGATTCAAGCCAGATCATCCAGAAACTCTCATTATAGGTGATGTATCCAAAGGTGTAAGTACACGTTCATCTCTTAAAGATTCTGAATTAGCAGCAAATGTAGCATTTATTTCAAAAATAGAACCTAAGAATATAGATGATGCTTTCACTGATGAGTTTTGGATTTCTGCCATGCAAGAGGAACTTAATCAATTTGAGAGAAACCAAGTTTGGGAACTTGTTCCTAAACCAATAGGTCAATCTATAATTGGTACCAAATGGGTGTTCCTGAAATAAACTCAGTGAAGATGGACAAGTTCTACGCAACAAAGTACGTCTAGTGGCACAAGGTTATAATCAAGAAGAAAGAATTGATTATGATGAGACCTATGCTCCTGTTGCTAGACTAGAAGCCATCCGCATGTTTTAGTGTATTTGCATGTTTTAATGATTTTAAACTTTTTCAAATGGACGTGAAAAGCACATTTTTAAATAGATTTTTGAAAGAAGAGGTTTTTATGAAACAACCCCCTGGTTTTGAAGATTTATAAAAACCTGATCACGTCTTCAAAGCTTAAGAAAGCACTTTATGGACTCAAACAAGCACCTCGTGCTTGGTATGAACGCCTAAGCGCCTTCTTACTTGATAATGGATTTTCGAAAGGAAAGATTGATACTACTTTATTTATTAAATCCATGAATGATGATATTCTTCTAAGTGCAAATTTATGTAGATGACATTATATTTGGTTCTACTAATGAAAAACTCTGTCAAGATTTTGCCAAGTGTATGCAGAGTGAATTTGAGATGAGTATGATGGGAGAGCTAAACTTCTTCCTAAGACTTCAAATCAAACAGCACTCGAACGGAACATTCATCAACCAAGCTAAATACACGAAGGACATACTGAAAAAGTACGACTTCGAGAATGTAAAGCCAATCGGGACGCCTATGGCTATATCTACAAAGCTTGATGCTGATGAAAGTGGCAAACCTGTCGATCAGCGTAAGTATCGAGGTATGATTGGTAGTTTATTATACTTAACTGCTAGTCGCCCTGATATTATGTTTAGCGTTTGCATTTGTGCACGTTATCAGGCAAACCCTAAGGAATCACATCTTAGTGCCAGTTAAACGTATCTTCCGATACCTTAAAGGAACTTCTACAGTTGGCTTATGGTATCCCAAAACCAAATCCTTTGACCTTATAGGTTACTCGGATGTAGATTTTGCTGGATGCAAAGTGGACCGTAAAAGTACCAGTGGCACATGTCATTTCTTAGGAAAGGCCTTAGTCTCTTGGTTTAGCAAGAAACAAAATTCAGTAGCATTATCAACAACTGAGGCTGAGTATATCGCCGCAGGACGTTGTTGTGCTCAGATTTTGTGGATGAAGCAAACCTTAGAGGACTACAATCTGCACTACACTAATGTTCCTATTTATTGTGACAACACTAGTGCTATAAATCTGACTAAGAACCCTATTTGTCATTCACGCACAAAACACATAGAAATTAGACATCATTTTCTTCGTGATCATCAACAACACGGGGATATCTGCCTAGAATTTATTGACACTGATCATCAACTAGCAGATATATTCACTAAACCATTGGCTGAAGACCGCTTTAACATTTTGAGGCGTGAGCTCGGCATTCTTGAATTCTCAGACTCATAATGTATATGGTAATTAAAATTGAATTTATGACTTGCTACTTTATTATTTAACTGAAAATTGTTTTTGGGTACAAACTTAAAAAGGGTATGTCTGTCAACACGACTACGGTCGAAGCGAAGCGGTATTTAAGAGTTCCCCGGTGAACCTCCGTTAGCTGGGACAACCCCTACAGTTAACCCAAAAATAATAGTCGTTAATTAATATTATAGTCAAAGTTATTAAATTCTACTTTTAACCTACCAGAATGCATTGACTGTCTCGGAAATACAAGTGGCCGAACTCGGCCCGAACTCTGACCGAGTTCGGACCGAATTCGAACCGAGTTCGGTCGACGCTGTTATGGCTCCAGAAACGAACAGCCGGCCCTAGTGCCTATAAAACCCACATTTTCTTCCACTTTCTCCACACAACAACTCGTGGAAATCACTCATCTCTTCCTAGAAGCTTCTCCTCCTTCATCCTAGCAAGGTTCCGAAGAGATCTAGTGGGCGATCATCTTGCTCCTCCTTCCTTTTTCTTCAAAAAGGTACTTTCTCTCTATTTTCTCATGGCGCTCAAGCGTCAAAGAGGAACCTCTTCCCAAGGTGCCTCATCTTCTTCTGAATACACCCCTGCTAGTTTATTCAGTCCAGCACGACCTAGAGATCCCGCTGAATATGACTCTACTTTGTTCCCGGACAAAGATTTTTCGGATCTCTGGTTCGACTCTTTTTCTGGTCGTCGTATTTGTAATGGAGCTTTTGTAAACTTTACTCCTTTTTTGAGTACGCTCCAACTTTTGACCAACTTGGGTACCGAGATTTCTTCGAGGTACAAGAAAATATTTATGACAACGCCATCCGTATGTTTTACTGCAACCTGCAAGTAAAACCAAATGGAAATTTCTATTCTTGCGTTGCTGGGCAAGAATTGGAATTTAGCGCCACCGACATCAGCAAATTCTTCCATATTCCTGATCATGGTGATGCTTTAGTTGACATCTATCATATTCAATTCCCTGCTGATGTCACTCTTACTTCCTTCAGGGAACTAATCTGTCATCCTAACCCTGTTCCCCGTAGAATTTTTGCCAAAAATTTGAACCAAACCTTCTATGAACTTCATCGTATGGTTTTCTCCGTACTTCTTCCAAAAAAGGTTCTACTGATGAAGTAACCTTTATGGAACTATCGGCTTTATATCATATTCACTTTGGCATCCCATTCTCTATTCCCAAAACTGTGATGTCCTGGATGCTTAACTGCAGAAATGCAGGTAGGAATCTAGTATATCCAATGCACTTAGCTTCTATCTTTCGATGTTTCGAGATTGATCTTGAGACGTGTGCCATTTCCTCTACTCCTGTCGAGCTGACTCGATCTCGTCGATTTCCTACTCCACCTCTGCCTCCTGGAGCTTATCCTGCTCCAGCTGCTGATGTTGAGGTCCCTCCTGCTGATGCTCCTCCTGCTCCAGCCCCTGTCCCAGGATTTGATCAGACGTTCTTTCAGCGCTTTGATGACTTTGTTGCTGTCTCTACGCAACGTCATCTGGATTCGGAGTTCCGACGCATTTCTCAGGCCCAGGTGCAGAGGAATGGTATTGCTGACCTCCACTACAGCCTGGCTCATGATCCTGTCCATCCTGTCACCATCTTACCTCATCCTACCTTTTTGGGTCCTCGATTTACTGATGAGGCTTCCTTTCAATATTTCGACCCGACTACAGCCTACTTTCCTCCTGAGGCTCCTGGTGCAGACGACCCCACGATGTGACGTGGATTTAGCTATGGGCTAGTAGACATTTGATAGATGATGATCAGTTGATGTAGTTTTTTTATTTCATGTCTAAACTGATTAGTTAGACATTTTCAGTTGTACTTTTGGATTATTAGTAGGAAATTTTCATGACTGTTTCAGTTTATTATGAGCTGTTTCTTATATGTCTTATGCTGTGATTATGTCTTTTTGCTTCACTTTGTCTTGTGTTTGTCTATTGTTGGCTTCACATATTACGGGGGAGCCAAGTCATTTTACTACTTGACAAAGGGGAAGAAAAAGAGTACAATATACCAAAAAGCAAAGCATATACAAATCCAAAAACAAAATCAAAACATCTCATTTTTTCAGGTACTTTGTATTTTGTTCCATTTCATATAAATATATTTTGGTATAGACTCAAGTTTGTCAATTATCAAAATGGGGGAGATTGTTGGCCCATTCCATGGTCACACCCGATTTCGATAATCAACATACACTTAAGTCAATACACAAAATATAGAAAATGTTGCTAATCATTTCAGGATACATGAAATCAAATTCAACGGACGATGTACTGCATCAAACAAAGCGTCAACTATCATCAAATCTTCAGAAGACTCGTTTCTCATTTTATTTTGTATTTTATATTTTATTGAGTCTAGGATTTATTTTGTAAAATCAGTTTTGGTAATACTGGCTTAGGGTTAAAACTGTCCACATTCCAAAAGCCTACCTATTTACCATTCGTATTTCATTTACAAAACATTTCAAAAACATATTTTGAAATTAGCCTCTACAAATGATTTTACAAATAACCAAAAAAATATTTTGAAAACTGTTTTTACAAATGATTTTTCAAATATCTCCTGACAGAACTCGTAACCGAGTTCGGTCCGAACTCTGACCGAGTTCGGTCAAAAATGATTCAAACTTCTGTTGCCTCCAAATCAGCGAGCAACGTCTCTTTGCGAGATATTTGCATCCGAACTCTGCCCGAGTTCGGTTCGAGAAAACACCTATAAATAGAGAAGAACTTTTCATTTCATATCATCAATTCATTCTTCATTCTCTCTTTTCTACTACTCAAGTGTTTTCAAACGACCTAAGATTTTCAAATCATACCTATACATCTCTTAGCCAAAAGCCTAGTACTATCAGAGTTGATTTAGAATCTTTTGGTGTTTCAAGAGTTGTAAAGAGGTCGTTCCAAGTTCAACAACTTTTTTTGTTGTGGAGCTGGTCGTGCGCTCGTCACCAAGCACAGTGTGTGTTGTGGAGCTGGTCGTGCACTCGTCACCAAGCAAGGTGTTGTAAGAGACTTCAAGCTCTCAGTTAAAGCTTGTGCCATAGTGGATTAACATCGAGCAAGAGTACTCGAGACTGGATTAGTCCTCCCAGAGGGATACCAGTATATATCGCTGTGTTACTGAGTTTGAATTCTCTATCTTTATTTACTGTCTCTTATATCTCTGCCATAGTTTAATTTTTAATTGGTGATTATTTTCCGCTGCACACACACACTCTATTCACTCCCCTCTAGAGGTGCTCAACGGTCCTACAGTGTCCTTAACTGTCAGGACACAGGATTGTTTTATCGGGGTTTTTTAGTATATTACCTAAAACCTAAATATAACTAAACTAAACCCTTTCCTAATAGTGAGCCTGAGTTGGCCTACTGGTCAGCATGCGTGTATTAACCCCCCCGGCTTAGTGGCCCGAGTTCGAGCCTTAGGCTCTGTTGTGTTTTTTTTTCTTTTTCTTTTCTTTTGTTTTTAATTATATATATATATATATATATATATATATATATATATATATATATATATATATATATATATATTCTTTTATATATTTTTTCTTTTATATATAAAAAATATTTTTCTTTTATATATATATATATATATATATATATATATATATATATATATATATATATATATATATATATATATATATATATATATATATATATATATATATATATAAAAGAAAAATATTTTTTTATATATAAAAGAAAAAATATATAAAAGAATATATAAATATATATGTGTAAAAATATATATATATATATATATATATATATATATATATATATATATATATATATATATATATATATATACATGTATATGTGTATGTGTATGTATGTATATACTATTATACATATTATAGTTACTGTTATTATATATGTATATTTACTATATATATATATATATATATATATAATATATATATATATATATATATATATATATATATATATATATATATATATATATATATATGTTATATATGTATATGTATATGTATGTATACATAACTATTTAGCCTATATAATTTACGTAATATTGTACATATATTATACTTTAATATATGTAAATATACTTGTCATATTTATATGACTACTATGTATAATTTTACCCTGTTAAAATATTAATATTTATTATGTATTTTAATCTCTTTATATTTTTGTGTATTTTAAATTACTGCAACCATTTGGTGTCCAAGCCTAGCATGGGTTTTTGGGCCCAAATGTGTTTTCACACATTCAAGACCTGTACAAGTCATATTGGACTTCATTCACGGCCTTGGGTCCTGTATTTGAACTCTGGTTTAAATTATGTACATGGACAAAATACGCAGATAATTAATTATTTAAATTCAATTGTGTACCATGCTATTTTTTTAAATTTCTAAAAATACTTTAATTGCTGTTAAAATTCAGAAAAAAAATAGTATTTAGATACTATGTTAATTTAGATAATTTATCATAATTTTTACAGTATTTAATTTATAATTTTGCCACTGTTTTGGCATATGAAACCAGAACTCACTTTCTGTGTACTTATGAAAACTGATTTTTATAAAATACATGTACTGGTTAATAAATTCTAGAAAAATTATAATAAATTCCTATAATTAACAAGGATCATTTTGATACTTTATTTTATGTAAAATTGAGCTTTTTGTCTATCTCAAAAATTGTTGGAACACAATGTACAGTTGATTTATTTATTAAATAATTATGACTTGCAATTTTTTGTGTTATTTTGAGTTATAGCCGTATTGAACCTCACCCCACACTTATGTAAAGACCCTAGAAAGTTAGTTATAGTATTATGTCACCCCACATTGGTCTCCTTTGCTAAAGTTACCATTTGGCTAGGTGTCCAATCAGAAAGTCATGTTGCACCACTTAGTGTCTTAGTGTTTAACTTAGTGTAAAAACTAAGTTATGTATTTATTTCTACAGTGATGAGTTACCAGGCATCTATAGCATTCTTATCGCTGCTTTGCTTTGCTAGAGACAAGTACTTTCTACGAACTTTACATACTGCTATAACAATAAACTGCGATTTACCAACCATGTTAAATGTTGATCCTTGGGGTAGCAAGTTAGAACTTTACATGATTGTATTACTTTCAGTCTCTACCATATTTAGGGCAGTATCTCATATCTCTCACATGTTTAAATAACGGGTTAAGAGGAAACTGTCAGTAGTGTACGTGAACATGACCCCCTTCTTCGTATGTATTTACCGTGCTCGGTGACATTCTATATGTGACCTTGCCGTATGTTCTGATCCCGCTATTTGTGTATGGATATACACCGATGCCGTTCGTGCACATATGTGCATGCCAGAAAAACTTGATATGTGTCGCTGTACATCCTATTCACCTATTGACCGATTCACGTACATGCTACGGTTTTAAACTTTTAAACTATATGTTGTCATTTCTAAAAAAGAACCAATTAAACCATGATATGCCATGATTCCAGTTTATTACATCCCTGTTCATGCTTCGTATATTTAGTTTGCTAGAATCAGTACTTGCTCCCGTCCTGACAGGATAACGTTGTAGGTATTCTTACTGAGGAGGAGTTGCTCTGTGACTCATATTATGGAGATACTGCTGAGGACTAGGCTTTGCCTTACGAGGATGTACCTACGGGAAAACTCGTTTAGTTTGTGTAGTTACTTTGGATATTTAGTGTAGTCATGTATTAGACGACGTATTTTATAACTGGACATGTATCCAGTTTTATATTTCAGACTTGTACTTGGACTTATTACTATATGAGACAACTTTTGTGTTTGGAGCATTTATGACTCTTTATTACTTATAGAACTGTTTGTACATTTAGTCTTATCTTGTTATTTTAGAACAGCTTATTGTGCTTTATCTCAAGCGCAGGCTGGACATGACTCGGCCCGGCCCAACAATTTGGGTAGCGGGTCGTGACATGTTTTTAGTGGTGGCCCATGCAGGTCTCCCTGACTAAAATGTTTGGTTACGTTATTATACCAAGCATGTCTGCAATTAGGAACTTAAGGTAATTAGACAACATTAGGAATAACGCTTAGAACACCTAGAGAAATACTAGGATTGCAACATAGGAAATACATCACATGCTTGCTATTATAATTAGATTTTCTTGTCCATGATTGCTTACCTTAAACGAGTCCTTATAAGTCCTTTTTATTGTAATTAGATGGTGCTTACTCGTTCATCCCAGTATGTCACACCTGAGAATGGCACACTCCCTATCCAGTCAGCTGGGCAGTTGACTGATACACCCCCACTTCCCACCTACCATACTCTTCCACTCCATAAATCCACAAACCCAGATGCCTCCACCACCTTCCACATTACAGACCCAGCAGGACCCGATACTTCCACCACCCCCTATTACTATACCTACCCAGGCTTCCGTCATACTCGACGGGAACCAACTGCTCACTCTGATCCAGGGGTTCCTAATAACCCAACAGGAGCAGACTACCCTACTCCGTCAGAGCATGGAGCGTTCTGAGGAACGTACCGTGGTCCCACCACCTGTAGAGCCACGGCAGAGAGCGAAGACGATCAAGGACTTCATGGGTCTGAACCCCAAGGAGTTCTCAGGGACTGAGGGCATAGTAGTAGCAGATGATTGGCTAGACTCGATAGAGAGGAAGCTCCTTGGAGTTAGGATGCCAGATGACCTCCAGGTCGAGGCAGCGGGATTTATGCTGATAGACTTGGCAGGAGTTTGGTTCCGGAATGAGCCGTTATTCGCGAGAGGGAAGGCCACTTGGGATCAGTTCAAGACCCAGTTCAAGAAGAAATTCTTCTCGACCACCGCTAGAGTACCCATAGGGCTACCATTCCAGAACATCCAGCAGGGGGAACCGTTCTGTTAATGAGTATACGGCAGAGTTTAGTCGCTTGAGCCGTTTCGCTCCTAGTCTGGTTGCAGACCCAGAGGAGATGACCCGTAGGTTTTGCCATGGTCTAGTTCCAGACATTGGCATTCTTATAGTGGAGAACGGTACGACTGACTACTACCAGAGCCTAGAGTTGGCCTGGAGAATTGAGGAGCGTCTTCTGTCTAGCAAGAGGCCGGCTTCTGTACACCTCGAGGGACCGTCCAAGCGTCAGGCTTTCCAGCAGAGAGCACCGATGCCGCACCAGCAGACATACCGTCCTCCTACATCACATCATCCGACCCCGCTAGTTAGAGCCCCGGGACCCCGGCAGCAGCAGAAGGGAACCTTGTGTATATTCTGTAAAAGGGTAGGCTACGACTCTTTCGTTTGTAGGAAGAGGTTGGGGCAGTGTTTAGCTTGTGGGTCTGCCACCCATCAGCTTCGAGACTGCCTAGTAGAGAAGACTAGAGGGCTGCTTCCGACTCAGCAACAGAGGTTTGGGCAGCATCTGCAGCAGCAGAAGGGACCTCAGGGGAAGACTTATAGCCTAGCCCTTGAGCCGGAGTCGGAGCAGGTTTCGGAGCCAGATTATTTGGCTGACGTCATCACAGGTCATGTTTATTTGCATACTTTTCTACCTCTATGCTTGTTTGATTCTGGTACATCTCATAGCTTCCTATCATTAGAGTTTATGCATAAACACCATTTAGTAGCTACACCTACTGCGGAGATTAGTAGAGTAATGACGGGAGGAGGACCATTGCCTATTAGAGCTATCTATAGATGCTCTATTACTATAGCCGGGAGAGAATTCAGGGGACGATTCTTTGTGATGCCATTCCCCGGTTATGATATCATATTGGGGATGGACTGGCTTAGCTATGCCCATGCATCTATAGACTGTCATGAGGGTAGTATTCTGTTCATTCCCCCAGGCACAGCACCATTCATTGTCAGGAGGACAGGGCCGGAGATCACCCTAGAGCCGAATTGTTGTGCGACTGTTGGGGATGTAGCACCGCCACACCCTATCATTAGGGAGTTTATGGATGTATTCCCAGAGGATCTTCCAGGACTTCCGCCTGACAGAGATGTGGAGTTCACTATAGATTTAGTACCGGGTTCATCACCAGTATCCCGGGCTTGCTAATAGAGTGAACCCCAAGGAGGCCGTAGAGATGAAAGAGCAGATTAATGACCTATTGAAAAAGGGTTTTATTCGATCTAGTGCTTCTCCATAGGGAGCGCCAGTGCTCATTGTGCCTAATAAGGATGGTACTAGTTCGGTTGTGTATTGACTACCGGACCTTGAATGCCATCACCATTAAGAACAAATATCCTCTGCCCAAGATAGATGATTCGTTCGACCAGTTGAGTGGGTCGAAGGTGTTTTCCAGGATAGACTTGAGATCCAGGTACCACCAGGTGAAGGTCAGGGCAGCGGACATCCAGAAGACGGCAGTTCAATACGAAGTACGGGCAGTACAAGTTTCTGGTGATGCCATTTGGTCTCACAAATGCGCCAGCTGTCTTTATGAATTTGATGAATAAGACATTTCACCAGTATCTAGATAAGTTCGTCGTAGTGTTTATCGACGACATCCTGATATACTCGAAGTCGTCGGAGGAGCATGCAGAGCACTTGCGGATAGTTTTGGGGATTCTGAGGCAGGAGAGATTGTACACAAAATTGTCGAAGTGCGAGTTCTTTTTAGACCGAGTGGAGTTTTTCAGCCATGTAGTTACTGGAGAGGGAATCTCGATGGATCCCAGAAAGATTGCTGCAGTTGAGACATGGAACGCTCCGACGTCAGTTTCAGATATCAGGAGCTTTCTGGGTTTAGCAGGCTATTATAGAAAGTTCGTCCAGGACTTTGCTAGGATAGCTGAACCCATGACGAAGCTGACGCAGGAAGGACGCAGAGTACATATGGTCAGAGGACTGCCAGGCAGCATTTGAGGAGCTAAAGAGGAGGCTGACGACCGCTCCAGTTCTGACTTTACCTTCAGGTTCTAGAGGTTTCACCATATACAGTGATACTTCAGGAAAGGGGCTAGGATGTGTCCTACAGCAGCATGGGAAAGTGATTGCTTATGAATCTAGGCAATTGCAGACTCATGAGCAGAATTATCCTACCCATGACCTAGAGTTAGCTGCGGTGATCTTTGCACTCAAGTTATGGAAATATTACTTATACGGAGAGCGTGTGGAAATATTTACTGACCACAAAAGCTTGAAGTATGTGTTCACGTAGAAAGAGCTGAACATGAGGCAAAGACGATGGTTGGAGTTGATGAAAGACTTCAACATCGATTTACAGTATCACCTCGAGAAGGCCAATGTAGTGGCGGATGCACTGAGCAGGCATCCGATGGCATGGTATCTGATGATAGATCGGCATTTGCAGGAAGACCTGGAGAAGCTCGGTATCGAGATAGTTCGGCCAGGATCAGTGATACAGATGATAGCGCTTGATATACAGTCAGGTTTGATGGAGTAGATCAGGGAGGCACATTCTACAGATGAGAGCATTCGCAGACTTCGAGCCCAGGATTTAGCTGGATTGCTGGATGACTTCACTATAGTAGAGGATGGGTCCTTGAGGCATGGCAGCCGATTATGCGTGCCGAAGGGAGAACTGGTAGACGCAGTCTTACAGGAGGTGCACCGATCAAGATATTCTATTTACCCTGGTGCTAACAAGATGTACCGTGACTTGCGGGAACATCTTTGGTGGCACGGGATGAAGAGGGATGTATCACGTTTCATTTCGATATGCTTAGTTTGCCAGCAGGTCAAGGCGGAGCGCTAGAGGCCAGCTGGTCTGTTGCAGCCGTTACCCATTCCCGAGTGGAAGTGGAAACACATTACGATGGACTTCGTCTAAGGGCTTCCTCGTTCCCAAGGAAGGAAGGATGCCATTTGGGTCATCGTGGACAGGCTGACGAAGTGTGCGCACTTCATACCCTTCAAGGTGGGACTTTCTACCGAGAAGTTGGCGGAGCTTTATATGCAGCAGATTGTTCGCTTGCACGGAGTACCAGTGAGCATCGTGTCGGACAGAGACAGTAGATTCACGTCCCACTACTGGAGAAGCTTGCAGGAGGAGTTGGGCAGTCGGCTCAAGTTCAGTACAGCGTACCACCCGCAGACAGATGGGCAATCCGAGAGGACGATACAGATGATGGAGGACATGATGAGGACTTGTGTGCTGGACTTTGGCGGATCATGGGAGAGCCATCTGCACTTGGTAGAGTTTTCATACAACAACAGCTACCAAGCCAGTATCGTTATGTCTCCTTTCGAGGCACTATATGGACGACGATGCCACACACTGCTCTTTTGGGATGATATTGGGGACAGAGTTATGCTTGGGCCAGAGATGATCATGGATGCAGCAGAGAAGGTCGGAATGATCAGAGATAGGCTCAGAGTAGCTCAGGACAGGCAGAAATACTGGGCTGATACTAGTCGCAGACCGATGGAGTTCGCAGACGGTGATATGGTGCTAGTGAAGATATCCCCTACTAGAGGGATGATCCGGTTCGGACGAGGAGGAAAGCTGAGCCCCACATACATCGGGCTGTTCGAGATACTTGGCAGGATCGGAGAGGTAGCTTACACGGTTGCACTTCCACCCAACCTAGCAGGAGTTCACGATGTCTTTCACGTATCCCAGCTGAGGAGATATGTTCCGGACCCCAGCCATGTGCTAGATCATTCAGAGTTGGAGGTCGGACCGAGCCTTACAGTTTCTGAGCAGCCAGTGGAGATATTAGACAGGAGGGAGAAGTGGTTGAGGAACAAGGTTATACCCTTAGTACGAGTAGCTTGGAGCCGTCACTCTCCGAGTGAATCTACTTGGGAGAGGGAGTCGGACATGAGGGAGAGATACCCCTACTTGTTCGATCCAACCGCTGCGAGGGAACCACCTGTTCCCACTTGATACCTTAGAGGTTAGTCTTAATAATAGCCTTAGTCTTCTGTTTGCATTGCTTGCTATGTTAGAATAATTGTAGAGTCTTCTATCCTTATGAATTTTGAGGACGAAATTTTTCAAGGAGGAAAGATTTGTAAGTCCTAGTTTTCAAAATTTTTTTATGGCATTTATATACTTAAAATAAATTATTATGATTATTAGAAATTTTCTAGAAATTTTAAATGATTTTAAAATGATTTTCTAAAAGCCAAAATATCAATTTGTAATTTATTAGAATGTTTTAAATACTTTTTTGCAATTATTTAAATTGTTTTAAAGTCATCCTGCAATATTTTAATTGTCTGTGCAAATTTAATTTGCACAGCGCTCAGCGGGGAAGCTTTATGCAATTTGGGTTTTCGTATTTCCTAAAGGTGGTGGGCTAAAATATAAATTACCAATCTTCGGAGGGGGGTTCTTGCAAATTGGCCCCCCGATCACCGCCTTCTCCGTCATCATCCCAGGCGGTTATCACCGTAACCCTAACCCTAACCCTAATCAAAACCCTAATCCGACCGACTACAAACCCTATAAATAGCCCCTGACCCCCCAGACCCTAATCCTAGACTCACCCGACCACCACAGCCCCCTACGCTGATGCAATCAACCCATCTTCCCCGACGAGACTCGCCGGAGATCGCCCTAACCTAGCCCAACGTCTACACACCACTTCGACCGTCCCCGACCACCACCATTCGACGTGTCTCGCTGAGACGATCGCAGCGCCACCTTCCTCCGCCGACCACGACAGCGTCCTCCGCCCAGTCGCCGCCTCGAAAGCCCGTTCGACTAGGACACGTACGGGTCTTCTGGCCCCCCGTGTCCTGTTGTGTCTCATTTTCACGTATGGGACACGCCAACGCGCGACAACTCTAGTGGTGAGTGCGGACACGGCAAACTCGTATCGTGCGTGTCATAAATGACCCAGACACTTAGACTCTTGTGTCCTTAACTGTCAGGACACAGGATTGTTTTATCGAGTTTTTTTAACATATTACCTAAAACCTAAATATAACTAAACTAAACCCTTTCCTAACAGTGAGCCCGAGTTGGCCTACTGGTCAGCGTGCGTGTATTAACCCCCCCCCCCCCCACCCCTCCGCTCAGTGGCCCGAGTTCGAGCCTAATATATATATATATATATATATATATATATATATATATATATATATATATATATATATATATATATATATAACAGTAAATATACATATATAATAACAGTAATTATAATATGTATAATATTATATACATACATACATACACATATACCTGTATATGTGTATGTATACATGTATATGTGTATGTATGTATGTATATAATATTATACATATTATAATTACTGTTATTATATATGTATATTTACTGTTATATATATATATTTTTTTTTTTTTACTGTTATATATATATATATATATATATATATATATATATATATATATATATATATTATATATATATATATATATATATATATATATATATATATATATATATATATATATATTATATATATATATATAAAATATATATTTTTAATATATATATATATATATATATATATATATATATATATATATATATATATTTATATATATATATATATATATATATATATATATATATATATATATATATATATATATATATATATTCTCACCCCACATTGGTCTCCTATGCTAAAGTCACCATTTGGCTAGGTGTCCAATCAAAAAGTCATGTTGCACCACTTAGTGTCTTAGTGTTTAACTTAGTGTAAAAACTAAGTTATGTATTTATTTCTACAGTGACGAGTTACCAAGCATCTATAGCATTCTTATCGCTGCTTTGCTTTGCTAGAGGCAAGTACTTTCTACGAACTTTACATACTGCTATAACAATAAACTACGATTTACCAACCATGTTAAATGCTGATCCTTGGGGTAGCAAGTTAGAACTTTACATGTTGTATTACTTTCAGTCTCTACCATGTTTAGGGCAGTATCTCATATCTCTCACATGTTTAAATAACGGGTTAAGGGGAAAATATTAGTAGTGTACGTGAACATGCCCCCCTTCTCCGTATGTATTTACCGCGCTCGGAGACATTCTATATGTGACCTTGCCGTATGTTCTGATCGCGCATTTGTGTATGGATATACACCGATGCCGTTCGTGCACATATATACATGCCAGAAAAACTTGATATGTGCCGCTGTACATCCTATTCACCTATTGACCGATTCACGTACATGCTACGGTTTTAAACTTTTAAACTATATGTTGTCATTTCTAAAAAAAGAACCAATTAAACCATGATATGCCATGATTCCAGTTTATTACATCCCTGTTCATGCTTCATATATTTAGTTTGCGAGAATCAGTACTTGCTCCCATCCTGACAGGAATAACGTTGTAGGTATTCTTACTGAGGAAGGAGTTGCTCTGTGACTCATATTATGGAGATACTGCCGAGGACCAGACTTTGCCTTACGAGGATGTACCTGCGGGGAAACTCGTCTAGTTTGCGTAGTTACTTGGGATATTTAGTGTAGTCATGTATTAGACTACGTATTTTATAACTGGACATGTATCCAGTTTTAGATTTCAGACTTGTACTTGGACTTATTACTATATGAGACGACTTTTGTGTTTGGAGCATTTATGACTCTTTATTACTTATAGAACTGTTTACACATTTAGTCTTATCTTGTTATCTCTAGAACAGCTTACTGCGCTTTATCTCAAGCGCAGGCTGGACATGACTCAGCCCGGCCCAACAATTTGGGTAGCGGGTCGTGAGACACGCAGACTTCATACATCAGCCATCCGAATTCTTGCACCCAACAGTGGCCTCTTGGACATTTGAAGCATGGAGAATGGACATTATCGGCCCTGTCACCCTATCGTTGTCCAAGGGACACCGGTTTATACTTGCAATCACCGATTACTTCTCCAAGTGGGCGGAAGCTGTTCTGCTTGCAGAGGTAAAGACATCAAACGTGATTAGTTTCATAAAATATCACGTCATCTACCGTTTTGGACTTCCCCGAAGGATTATTTACGACAATGGTCTGCAGTTCGCAAGCCATGCTTTCTATCGATTCTACGACAAAAATCGGATTCAGAATGTGGCTTCAACATCATACAACCCATCGGCTAACGGTCTGGCTGAAGCTTTTAACAAGACCATAATCAAGCTTCTCAAAAAGTTCGTGTCTTCAAACAAGCACGACTGGAATGAAAAGCTGGGCGAATGCTTATAGGCGTACCGCACTATAATTCGGACGGCTACAGAAAATATACCGTTCTCCCTGGTTTATGAGAGCGAGGCAGGTTGTCCAATTGGAGACCTAGATCCCCTCGCTTCGCGTGGCCCTTACCTACCGGTTGACGTCGGACGATAACTACCGCCGACGGCTACAAGAACTGGAAGCTCTAGACGAGAAGCGTTTTCAGGCTCAACAAAGCATCGAGCTCTATCAAGCACGCATCTCTCGATCCTTCAATAAGAAAGTCAAACAGAAAACATTCCAAGTAGCTGATCTCGTCTTGGCCGTTTGTAGACCGATGGTCATGACTCACAAACTGTCAGGCAAATTCCAGCCCAAATGGGAGGGCCCATTTGTCATCGAGTCTGTATTCTCCAACGGTGCATACCGGCTCGTAAAACAAAATGGAGACTTGCTTATTATGCCCATAAATGGCAAGTTTCTAAAAAAATATTATGCTTAAAGACATGCTTCTAGGCTGTCGCGTTATGTACACCAAGAACCTCTGAACCTACACTCTACTAGCTCCGAGAGGATTCACATCGCATCTCCCTGGGTGACAAGTCATGTATACTAATACCTCTGAACTTCCACTCTTATGCTTCATCCCGTCGGAGTCTGCCAGATTTATTTTTGTCGCCTCTGAGCAAACTTTCTGGTTTTAATTGTCATATATCGCGTCCATACTATCTCTGATATAGATAATCTCCTAACTTAACACCTGTACCCAATCCCGAATAAAGCTATGGTGTTAAGGCCACAGAACCTATCTCGTCCATATTACCTCTGTTAGGTTTTGTTTCAAAATATATTACTCGTACCACTAGTGCGCAAAAGGGTAATAGGTCCACAAAAAAATATTCAAATCCATTACTCGCACTACCGGTGCGCAAAAGGGGTAATAGGTCCACAAAAAATCATTCAAATCTATCACTCGTACTACCGGTGCGCAAAAGGGTAATAGGTTCACCAAAAATCGTTTAAATCTATTACTCGCACTACCGGTGCGCAAAAGGGTAATAGGTCCAAAAAAATCATTCAAATCTATTACCTGTACCACCAGTACGCAAAAGGGTAATAGGTCCACTGAAAATTATTTCGAACCTATTTACTCGCATCACAGATTCACGAAAGGATAATAGGTCTACAAAAAGTCCCCCAAGTGGGATGTCCTCTACCAATCACAAATGTTGTATTAGGCCCTCTAGTACGAGCATTTCAGATATCATTAGCAAAGAATAAAGATAATGTATCTTTTTATTTCAAGAAACATCAGCTACATTGGTGGGGCTACATCTCCAGCAAAAAAGAGAGGAAGAAATTCACTACTCATCAGCAACACATAGTTTGGTAAGCACGTCCTCCAGGTGTGTTGTTGAGGTTCTATTTTATGTTTGGCTGGGCATTCAGCTTCCTGGGTCAGCTTTTAGCATCCTCAAGATGTGCATGAGCCTGCCAGTTGTCCACCACCTTTTTCAGTGTACCCTCCAGGACAGCAGAGGCTCGTGTAACCTTATCGGTCTCCTCACAAATCAACTCCCTCTCTTGATGGGTAGCTTGGAGCTCATTCTCCAGAGATGCCAGCTTAGCTTGGAGCTGGAGGATTTGTTCGTTAGTTTCAGCCATCGTACGAACTGTGGCTATCTCACGAACTAGGCAAGCCTCTCCCTTTCGGCTTGGCTTATCATACTTTAGAGACAACCTCTGGAGGTCTTTTTCCAAGGTGGACTTGGTCATCTCTAGTACATCCTTCACATTTTTCACGGCCGTTACGAGGAAGGCACGCTCCTATTCCACTGCAGGCGGGCACATTGACTTGCCGTAGTTTTTACAATTGGATTAGGCGCCGATCAGTCTCTGCCAGTTTGTGCTCTAGAAGATCAGCCATCCCCTCTCTACACAGGAGCGTCTTTAGCAGCTCAATATGGCCGTAGGCACAATGACGAGCCATGGCAAATGACGTTCCCCTCCTCAAAGTAGCTTCAACCCCCCCGTTTTAGATGGCGGTAGAAGCTCTCGACTATGTCCTTTGACGACTCGTCCAGGTTCTCCAAAGAGGACGGTGTCGAAGGAATAGCAGCCAAGGAGCTGAAGGTGTTTGGGAAGGAGGCGCAGCGGAGCTTGACGACCCTGTCAGAAGGGAAACAAACTCCGAGCAATGAGATTCCCGCACAGCGATAATCTCTTCCTCTGCAGCCCGAAGGAGCTGAAGACTGGACAGAGCAGAAAATTCAATTTCTGAGGAAGGGGCAGCTTCAACCGACCCCACATCCACAGATGCTGGCGCATGAACCACCACCTCTACCACTGGCATTTCTGTCATGGACAGCTCCGAACTCAACCCAGCGGAGGGCCTCTTGATTTGAAGAAGAGAAGGTACACTTCTTCTTCTTTGTACGAGGTCTGCCCCGATGTCCTCCAATATCCCTTCTTTCGTAGCCATGTCCACTATCAGCAATGAAGGAGCAGGGCCTACAGATACAAAACAATCGACAATCAGTTTGACTCAAAAAATATAGAGAAAGAGCAAATGAACCTCCTTGTTGGTAAGAATATGACATAGCTTACCGGAGGAGGGCGACAGAGACTGAGAATCAGTTCAGGACAGTCATAACTCCTTCCACTACCCCCTATATCCTCCTCAATGGCGGTACCCGAGCTGCCTGCATCTGCCGCTCCAGCCCCTATTGCCCCCGAAAGGAGATGTAGCTGGGTTGGTACCGGCCAATTGAGACCCCGCAGTCCCAAGATCTGGTTCTATAAGGCTCGTACCTTCTCTGACCAGGGTGTTCGTAGCTGGAGGAATCTTGGAAGTAGCATCTTGGCTCCGAAGGGTTTATTTCTTCTAAAGCCTACAAAAAGGAATAATAAGATAATGTCCCAAAAGTAACATGGTGGTCTGTTGGGATAAAATTTACCTCTGAGATAATTTCGGCGTCGTTGTCTCCTTCCGCAGCGTCACGCCCACGGATCCTAATCGCGATCCGCTTCTAAGAACGAGGCCTGTCGGCTACGGAGGGTCCACGCTTACTCCGCTTATGCGAAGGACTTGGCACATGAGAAGGCAAGCGCGTCGCTAAAGTACTCGCAGGGAGTGGTGGATCGTCGGATTCATTCTCCTCTTCCGTATCAATAGAATCAGAGTCAGAGACTTCGATAGCCTTCTCCTTCCCTGTCCTGGTCCTCTTTTTGGTCTCCTTGCTTTGTTCCCCCAACTTGGTACCGGTAATGAAATTGGTATTTGCATCGAAGTCGCAGGAAGGACTATTAACAGAGACATGGTGGAGGGCCGCCAGGTACTGAGATGCGCCCCGAGCCTCCAGTAGTCGGGCAGACAGAAGCTGGTTTGAGTATTCCATCCAGGATGTCGCCCTCGTAACCCAGGCAGGGACTGGAATTGTCCAAAAATAACTGGCTGTACCCAAATTGCTGAGAGTATCGGCTGGGTAGGTAAGGTTCCAAGAAGACAACATTGCGGTTGCGGTACACCAGTTGTGCAGGACGGATATTCTGCAACCAGCAAAACATATTCTCGGGTAGGATCTGGGCCGCGACACCGCCATCAAGATAAAAGTACATTATTTCCTCGTCGGTAAAAGGTGGGACTGACACAAAAAAGGAGTAGCTGTCAACCCGTGCGAGCGCAGCTCGGCAATCGTGTATGGTTGAACAGGTCTATGGCATGTCACGGTACTGGTAGATGAAGGCATCGTCGGTCGTCGCGTTACCCTCGGGGCCAGGCCGCATCAGGGAGGGGCAGCGCATTAGCAGCCACCCCATCAGATAATGGTAGGGCAGCTCAATTCGATTGAAAGCCTTCATAATGTCATGAGCTTTGGCTTTGGTCGTAAAGATACGAAGGCCTCGATGAATGCTGCACACCATGGCTGGGAGTAGAGCTAGCCTGCCTCCGAAGACTAACTTGACAGCAGGGAGGATCAGGTTGCGGCTGATCCTCTTAATAGAACCGGAACCAGCCGAGACCACACAGATCCTCAGCCATATCATTAAAAATCCAGCCAGGATGGCCTTATCGGACAAGAGTTGGGTATCTTGATAGAAATAGCTGAAGGTGTCAGTCTGGCTTCCAAATCTGTCACTGAAAGCTTTGGTCCTCTCAGCGCTTCGCACCTGAGCACCCACCCCTTCTTGAGTTTGAAGACTCCGAAGGGCAACCTGGCCCGAGGCCCCAAGGTTGAACAGATAACTGATCCAAGCCTTGGTGTGGGGAAGGTTCCTTCAGAGCTTTCATTCGTCTTCTTCGACATTTGCTGACAAGTGCTATGATAACATAGCACTTCCCGATAAACTGGTAAGGAACCCGAGGAACCGCTGCTCTAGCTCCTCAAACTCCTCATTTATGGGAGTATACTCCTCGTAAACTTTGTCTCCCTACGGCAACTTGGAGACGTCATGCATCTCATGGAGAGCGAGCCCCATCTCCCAGCAGGTGTAAAAAAAGGTCTTCGTACGACGGTTGTACATCTCAAGGAGTGCTATGAATAGCTTTGGGTTCACAGAAAGATCGTAGCATGTGCCCCTTATGGCATAGTAGAGGCTGAGCTGCTGAAAAGTATCCTGATACACCGTTAGAATCCAGGATGTCAAGCTGACCCACAGAGGGGAACGACGCATCCAATTCAGCAGCGATAGTCTGCCCATAGGGTATGACCCTTTGCGAGCAATCTGGTTCAAGAAGGAGTCAGCTTTAGAGAATCGGCTATTGGGTCTCATCTCATTTATGAAACTGCCGGGGACTAGTCCGACAACAAAATAACTGATTGACTCCTTGGTCGTGACCACCGACCGCGCTTATCTATTATAATGGATATTGCCTATGAAGACTCCCTGCCGGTCCTGAGTTATGGGATCCGTCATTCGTCTCTCGATAGGCACCATGTTAAAACCCGATAGGGGAGAAAATGGTGTTCCATCTGAGGAAGGTGAACCGCTACTCTGTTGGAAGAAAAATACCAGCTCTCAGATATCTCTAGTATGCTTGGGTTTGAGGCAGTTAGAGCATCTCCGAATAAGAACGCAGGCTTCAGATGAGTGTCTCCCAGTCTTCCAAAATTCATCATGCTGAGTAGGTAGAAGAATAATTGGCCCCTGATCTCCTTTAACCTGGCCTCAGGTTGATCTTAGGTTATCTGAGTCGACACTGCGTTCGACTATATGATCAAATCTCACACCCAAAACTGACTGAGCGTACCCTATCAAAAGCTCCTCCGATGGAGCTGTAGGCAAGTTTACTGCAAGGATCAAAGAAGAAATATAGTTAGAGGAAAACAAAGTTCATTCTTCAGCTATGCGACCTAGTCAAAATAAAACCTATGCGACCTAGTTGTAAGGAGCACATGGGGCTCAAATCAAATAAAGCATATACGGCCCTAGTCAGACAGAGTTTATACGATCCAGTCATGAGGGGTGCGCATGCGGCTTAAAATATGCATATGTGGCCTAGTCAGGTAGAGCTTATGCGGTTCAGTTATGTGACGCTCATGCGGCTCAATCATGAGGAACTTATGCGGTTCAGTTATGTAATGCTCATGCGGCTCGGTCATGAGGCATCCACGCGGTTCAGATAGGTGGCGCTCATGCGGCTCTGTCATGAGGCATCCATACAGTTCAGTGACGCTTATGCAGCTCAGTCAATGCGGCCCCATCACACAAAATGCATGCGGTCCAATGAGATAGGAAATGTACCGATTATGCCAAAGCATAGAAGTGATACATGACAGGCCTGCGCATAAAGCATGCGACATGGCCGTTTAAATTCAAGTCATCGTTCTCCCACCATCCTTACCCTTAATAAGGAGTTGCATGTCAGGATGAACGGGAGAAGAGTCCGCAGCTCTCGATGGAGAGGCGAGTCCCTTTCCTTTTGCCGCAGTGCCGGCCAATTTAGAAGCTTTTGGAGCCATGGCTAACGGGAAGAAGAAAGGACGACGAAGATGATGAAACCGAATGAGAAGAAGTTAAAAGAAAAAAGAGAGAAGCTATCTCTCTCTGTCGTATGGCCCATATTTATAGGTCTTCAAAAGAGCGTAAGCCGTTAGACGCCGCTTCGATTCTCGTATCCACTAAAAAATAATGATGACTCTTGGGATTCTATCCCTTGTAACCAAAAAGGCAGCCCCAAATCCAAAACTGAATCAGAGCATTAAATGCAGCAGCGACAGCTGGACAGCCTGGATGGGATCTCCCTATGGCTCGAAGTCTCCCTGCGGTTCGAAGTCTCACCATGGCTCGAAGCCTCCCTGCGGCTTGACATATCTCCATGCTTCTTATTCAAAGTATTCTAAATTTACAATTTGAAAACTTTGCAGGGGGTCTTGTAGAATCAAGGAAAAGATGGGGTTTATATGGATCATATTACAAAAAAATAGACCGCATGGGTGCTCTAGGCCAGGATAATTTGGTCCATAGAAGGAAGAGCCGCATGACAAACTATGCGGTCCAAAATGCCCAAAATTCCATGCGGCTCATCATTGTTGTCTCAAACTGATTGATTATATTAAAATATGACCAAACTGATTCGGACCGCAGAAGGAAGAGCTACTTATACGGCCAAGCTGACTAGCCACAAGAGCCCCTCTGACAATGCTGACACCTCTGACAAAGCTGACACCTCTGACAAAGCTGACAACTCTGACACATCCTGAAAAAAAGATGAAGATAAGACATGACCTCTCGAAAAAGACAAGAAGTTGTCATGCCAGGAGACATAAGGCCCATGTGCCTGAACCTAGGGCCCACGTGCCTGAGAGTTCATGCGGTCTGAGCCATGGTCCGCAGGGGTGTCATACGGCTAGGGGGACTGCGACCTGAGTCGTATGAGCCTTATGTGGCCCAGAATGCAGGTTCTATACGGGCCAAAAATCTCTAAGCTTTATACGGACTGATGGCACTGCTGGTAGGACACGTGGCTAAGGGAGACTGCGACCTGAGCCGCATGAGTCTTATGCGGCCCAGCATGGCTGAGCACTAAAGGACAAAGAAGACCTATGCAGTCTAAAATACCCCAAGCTCTATGCGGCCCCTCATTTGTTGTCTCAAACAGATTGATTCTATTCTGTGACAGGACATGTGGCAAGTTGACCAAGTCTTAACCACCCAGATTTGCTACAACAAAGAAATCTCAATAAACCACCAGCTGGCAGCCAAGGACCGAGTCTTTGTGTGCTGTTACAACCACGTGGACACGAGACCATCTATGTAGCCCAAAATATGCATCATTCTGAAATCATTATAAATAGCAGGGTACCATACCCATGCTAAAGGCTGGCAATTTCCTCAAGAGCAAAGATCGTGTCTGATAGTCCACGGAGTAAGGCAGAGTTCATATACTTCTTCCGAGCCTCCACCGTCACCCCCAGAATCAAAACTAAATAATTATACTTAAATTGTTTCCTAGGATTTCTTTCAAGGCTCTCTGTTGTACTTTCAAAGTTTGTAATCAATCTAGTTCCTCTGTAGTTCTTATTTTGATAATCAATGGCAAATAATTACAACCGCTGGAACAAGACTGCCTGGATGATGGAGCCGTTGTTTTGCAACAGCAGCAGTTGATGGTGATCATGGCACAGGTGTGCCCCGTGAGGGGGCACATCGTGCTTAATGGTCATCTCTCATGATCTGCGTTTGTGAGTGATCAAATTACGTAAATCATGAGGGGAGAGTTTCACTTTCACAGCCCCTTCAGGCGCATGGCGAGGCCAAGTGCCGGGGTGGTCATTGCTCGACGTAACAAAAGGTTGAATAAACTTTTTGCTTTATTGAACGTATAAGGTATCTGTACAAAGAAGAAAGTCCTAGATAGGATATTCTAAGTACAAGGAGAAGAGGTTTCTGGAAAAGTATAACGGTGGAGATCAAGCACTACAGTGGCTTCTTTACTGCGTTGACGATCTGATGACGAATCAACCTTCCTATGGCTCTCTGGCGCCTTTGATGGGACTCTGGGGTCACCGATCAAGAGGCTGTCTGGATGAGAAGATCCTTTGAAGATGGTTGGTTGGTTGGTTCTTTGGTTGATAGGTGGATGATGGTGGTCGACTCTTCGTAGATAGAGATCGCTGCTCCTTTGAAGATTGTCGATTATCAATGTCCCCTCTCTCTCTTTTTTCTCTCCTTTTTGAGGAAGAAGAACTCCTTCTATTTATATAGAACTGAGCATATATGCGATGTGCATTAGGGTTCCTTTGTCGTCATTGCACGGTACGGGCTTCTGCTGCGCTGACACATGGCGGACATCGAGATTTCCCTCAAACGAGATCTCTGGTGGTTATAAACATAACCGAAGGAGGTGACACATGGCATGTGCCGATTTGCTTGCTCGACAAATCTTGGGATTTCATCCTAGATTTGGAGTCTAATTGATCCTCGTCTAAGATTTCAATCAATCTGATCTGATATCAATCATGATTTAATCCCAATCTTCTCTGCAAGAGGCGGTTTAAACAAACCAATTGGGGTAGACCCATGCTTCATATGCCTCTGGTGAGGAATAAGTGTTGTTGTGCTTCTGGGGCGACGAGTAGACCGTGCTTCTAGAGACGATGGAACCTTTGTGCTTTAAGGCTACGAGTGGACTTGGCTTCGAATGACGACAAGACTTCTGTACATGTAGAGCAACTTATGAAGCTATGTTTCTGGCTACCAGAGTCACTGTACTGTAGGCGACAAGTAGGCTTGTGCTTTAGGTTGACGAGGTTACTGTGCTTTTGGAGCGACAGGTTGACTTGTATTGGTTGCGAGGGGAGTTCCCAAGTCACTTGTAGAGAAGTGACTTAAGATTCTGATCTGGAGCAGATGACTGTGCCATGGGAATGGATATGGTGTGAGCATATCACCATCATGTGCCTCATACGGATACAGGTAAGTAGCTGCGCCTCTGAACAGTGAAGGCATTGGCTGTAAAGGGAAGGGTATGACACCATTGCGTGTCTGATATTGGCGTAGGCAGATAGCTGCACCTTTGGAGTGAAGATACCGGCTTCTGAAATAAAAGAAGGGGAGGGGGCCTACCACCATCTTGTTTCTAAGGTTGGCGCAGGGAGGTGGGTGCGCATCTGGCTTGAAGGCTCTGGCTTCTTCAAATTACTGGGTCGCTGATATGCTTCTGAGAGGCTGAGCCCACAAGAATATCAGGACATGCTTCGGTAGAGGTCAATCCTCTAGCGTGTATATCGAGAAGAAGGAAGGATGCACTTCGATAAGGATTGCATCCCTTGTAGATCCCTCTAGGCTTCTATCGAATCTGTACTAGATCCTTTGTAGAAGAAAGGAATTAGTCCCTTATGTATGGTCCTGATGTGTCTATACCAGACTTTAGTAGACATTACAATAAAGGAACTTCTCTCCATATCTTTTGTTTTGTCTTTTTAGCACTAAGCCTGAGTCTTTTGCATCTTATGCGCTTTAGCGAAGGAATGTCTTCAGCTGAGATTTTTTATGCTTGTACAGTCATGTGAATATTGTACCCCTGATCCTGTTCCAGCGTATGAGAGATGTCCAGATCATTGGTGGAGGAGCAACACGTATTGCGACTTGAACCTACTTCATGCGCACAACCCACACGGGTGCATGGGTTCAAAGTCATAAGTTTTGCCTCATACGACTTGGTTCCAAGCGCAGAAGATGTGCCCAACTGAAATAGAGACTTTGAGAGTCGGCTCGTATCTGGTGCAAACGTACCCGAGCCAACTCTGTATAGTTTATCATCGACAGCGGTCATGATTTTGAGCACGCATCTCCGGTTTACTGCGGGCGTAGCACATTTGGGGCGCATGGCCCGTACTGCCTTAGATTTCTTCGTACCAGCCTGCGAAGGCGCATAGACCTCAGAATCCAACTCATCCTCGCCACGACAGTGAGTGATTCTGTCAAAGACAGAGGCCCTCTCCTGCACGCCAAAGTTCATGCACGAGATGTTGGATGCGTATTTGTTTTGTCGGCGCATCATCTTCCACTGGGAAGAGGACAATTGGGGAATGCAGTCAATACTGTGTTTCCCTGGCAGATGCGCTGCACTGGCAGTTGCATCTTGCTTGCTGAGAATGTCAGCCGGAAGGGTGGGCTGCGGTGGCGCGTCCCCTTCAGTGGTGGTGCTCGACGTATCTCCTTTGTGCACCAAGACTTGGCGAGTCTTCTTCGACTTTAGATGCTGCTTCGAAGGACTTGCGCTGCCTTCAGAGATAAACTCCTCATATGCCAGTTGATTGAGGCGCACCACGAGTATCTTGTGGGAGGAGCCAAGCTTGATGTCGTCAGATTGCGACACAACTTTTTCGTCAGAAGAGAAAGAAGTCCCCAGTAGAGTCGCCAGCTTATTTGCCATCGAAAATGTGATAAGGTTTTTTTGATTAAAACTTTGGTATTTCAATTACAAACAGAACATTATACAATGTAGGACTTAGACATAGTTCTAGGAGTATACTTTTGTTTTTATCTGGGAACTGTATCGGTAGAGCGAGTGGTAATGGGTTGACTCCGTTGATGATCTGACGACGATCTTGGATTCTCTGAAGGTGTGGGCTGCTCTAGATGCCGGAACATTTGGAGAAGAAGTAGACGTTTCGTGTCTCTTCTCGTCTCTGTAGGTAGATATGATGATCTATCTTCCTATCTGTGTGTATCCCTGTATGAAGGAATTATCCTTCTATTTATAGGCAGCAGACCGATCTGCTCATGCGTGCGTATGTAGGATGTGCCTGTACGTGGGAACGCCACATGGATGATGCTGTGGGGCGTATGGACGATGCGCCCTTAGTTGAAGCTGAATCTTTTTTGAACTGCATTGTTGGGCTGGGGTGGAGCTGACACTTGGCAGTTACGAAGATTCGGCAGTTGCTAAGATCTTGATGGTTAGCACCTATTCGTAGTCAAAATTGAGTCAAATGACACGTTGCACGTGTGCATGGCTCAAAGATCTCGAATTTGGTGGAGGGTGATCTGTCAGGATGCGCCTAGGATCTAGCGCATGGGGCGACTTGGTCTATGACTTTCAGAGGTTACTAACAAGTCTGAGCGCATGGCTTCTGATGCGCATACAGAGCTTCGAGTGCTTAGTTGTGGAGGCACATGCAGGGACTTAGCTTCTGTCTTTTAGGACCAGGATTAAGTTGGGAGCGCATGGCTTTTGAGGCGTATGTAAACTTCTGGGCGTATGGCTGTGGAGGCGCATACAGGGACTTAACTTCTATCTTTTGGGATCAGGATTAAGTCGGGAGTGTATGGCTGTGGAGGCGCATGCAAGTGATCGATCGGCCACGTGGCAAGGATAGTTATAGCCGATAAAATATAATGATGAAGATGACATTGGTGGCTCTTCGTTTTCTGTAAAAAGCTGTCAACTGTTCAGTCTTCGAGAAGCGTGATGCCAACTCTGTCACATAGCTTTAAATGCTTGATGGGTGACGAGTTGAAGTTGGTGCATCAGTTTGTGCCTCACTAGGCGCATAGATCTATGTCCCATTGGGCGCATCGGTATGGAGCACATTGTGCTGACGGCACATCTGCGGCATGGCGCATACTTATTGGCCCGTCTGTTGAGTTCTTCAAGGCGTTAATGGATGTCTTGACTTGGCTGAATATGAAGAGGCAGATTCATTGGCATTAATGCAAATTTATTGCACAGAATATGAGGAGACTGCCACTTGGCACATGGACGAAGGTTGCCCCAGCCTATAAATAGCTTTGTGAAGAGTTTTGTTTCTTATTTCACCTAGCTTTCTTTCATGGATACGAACTCGATCGGTCCCCTGCCTCGGCGAGTTAACGATGAACTCCTTTCGAAGATAAAGATGTGCCGAGTTTGTTTATTCACCATCGGCCATGTTTTCGTACAAGCCTATGAAAGTGCATGTTGCATCCAAATATCAGAATTGTCGTGTCCCGACAGAGGTTGAAGGTGCCTGTTGCATCCAAAGATTGGGGCGATCATGCCCCAATTTTTGTTATGCTGAAAGAGCCGTAGGTCGGGGCTATCGTGCCCCGATTTGGTTAGGCCTAGAATAGCCACTCCTCCTGCTAGAGTGTCTGTATGCTGACAAGGAGGTGATTCGCTCTGACTATGCACGAGGATTCGCATACGCTGAGATACTAGAATGATGCGCCTGGATGTAGCACTGGCTGTACGTTGAAGTGATGCGCCTGGCTGTAGCTTTTAGAATTTTTTTCTCTTTTGTAAAAGAATTCTCCTTTGTAAAAGACATGTAATAAACTTTCATATGAAATAAAAGCCCCATTTATATGTCTCTACTTTTATGTTGTTTTCTGCTGTGTCAAGTATTCTATTCCTGGCCCATGTTAATTTCTGGTGCATGAGAGTTAGGGCGCATAGGAGTTCCGGCCTTAGATGCGCCTAAAATTCCATGCTTCTACAGCTCTCTCGAAAACAAAGGAGAAGAAGATGAAGAATTTTTTGGTTTTATGCCCAAAGCTTAAAGATAATTTTTGGGTTTGATCAACAAACCCAAGAAAGAGAATTTTTGGGTTTGATCAATAAACTGAAGAAGGAGATTCTTCTCTTAACTGAAAAAAAAATTAAGGAGGAGGGAGAGATGTACCTGATCAGCGGCGAGAGATGGGTTAGGGTTCTTCCTTCGTGCGCGGGAGGATGGTTTTGTGGGAAAGTTTGGCTTCTGTGGCTTCTGTGGAATGGGTTAGTTTTTGTGGGAAAACTTTTCGTGGGATCAGTGGTGGAAGCTAACATTATATAAAATAGGGAAGCTACCGTAAACTAATACAATTAAGCCGTAGCTTAAGTGGTTGGGTCATTGAGTTCCTATATTAAAGGCAAAGTTTCGAATCATTTGGGTGTGTGTTGTTAGATTATATTTTTTTTATTTTTTTTTGAAATAGGGAAAAATGCTATAACTGCTATATAAACTAACCAAAGGATTTTTTTGGCTGTGTTGTTAGACTATATAAAATAAGGAAGCTACAACCTCTGGCTGTGTTGTTAGATTATATAAAAAAAATTAAAATAGGGAAGAATGCTATAACTTCTATATAAACTAACCAAGGATTTTTTTTTTGCTGTGTAGTTAGGCTATATAAAATAGTGAAGCTACCATAAACCAATATTTTTAAAAACCATAATTAAATAACTAGTATAATACGAAAGAAATTAGAATAAAAAATATCTAACCTGCGGAGAAATTGAAATATTGGATAACCAATTTAATGATGATAATTATAGGGTCCTCTTTCGACATACGTAAATAGCAAAAAGAATGATATAACTACTATAGCATTCCAAATATGTTGTAGTCTGTTTTTTATCATGTAAAATAAAAATTTATGCTGCTTTTTCTAGCTTTCGAACATGAGATCTGCTTTGACATACAAACATATGAATGTTATATATTGTACAACATTCAGGAAACGCTATAGAGAGAGATTTTTATAGCACTGCAGAAAGAACGATATTGTTGATAACATTCTATAGCGAGGACAGTTGAACGCTATAAAAAACTGCTATTGTAGGTCATATTTGTTGTAGTGCAAGTTATGGATTCTAATTTAAGGTTCATAAATGTACGTAGGACTTAGAATTCAAAGTTAGCTTAGTTTGCAAATCGTTCCAACACGGATCATAACTCATACATAATATTTCATAAGAGCAAATTAGATTACTCACTCAGGAATGCTTAAGGGGGAAGGGCCTCTCCCCTCCGTAGTTCCCCGGTGGGTAGTAGGAGCAAGTTATTATGACCCCTCCGCGGTAGCACTCGGCCCTCCCGCACCCAATCCTCCTGGTCGAGTTCCACACAATCTGCATGAAGTGCCCTGCAATTCGTCTTCGGCAGGCACTTGTTACTCTTAACGTCGTAGAGGTCGATCTCGGAGGCCCAGCTGGCCACCGTGTCCCAGGCCTTCCAGTCCCATCCTCTCCCCCGGAACTGGTTCACCCCATATGCCGAGCCGGAGTGGTTGATGGAGCACAAGCCGCACAACTGCTCCGACCACAACTGTGCGAGCCTCGCCAGCTTCTTGCTCCACATGACGGGGGGCTCTCCGAATGCCATGCGAACGAAGTTGTGGGCCTGGAGGAACTCACGGGCCATGTGGTAGTATTTGCCCTTGCCGCCGGTGGGGAATACAAGGCCCAGAGGCGGAATGGGGGACTACGCAGGAGCAAGCGGCAGGAGCGTTGGATGCTGCTCCGGCAGTAAGTGAAGCATCGGGAAGAGTGGCGATGGGGGCAAGGAGCTTGGAGATGAGGGCGGAGGAGACGTGGAAGACATTGGTAAAGGAGAGGAGGAGGAGGAGGAGGAGAGGTGTTAGAGGCTCCATTCCTTAGGAGGAGAGGAGCAGAGGAGGAAGGAGAGGGGGAGGGTCTTTAATGGAAGGAGATTTTGTTGTTTGGTTATTGTACGTAGAATAGATTGGGGGATGAACATGAGAATTGCATGGAGGAGGGACATGTGTAGCCTTTAGTTTAGCAAAAAAGGCTTCAATTCATACCATCCGGTCAAAGCCTTTCTCGCGCTCCTCTCGCCTAAACTGGAGCCTACACGAAAACGCTTTGACCGAAAGCCATTTTGTGGTCATAGCTTTTCAAGCCTTTTTCCCGACTATATATGTTAGGTTCCTCATTTGATATGGATTCTAATTTAAGATTCACAAATGAAGGACTTAATTTTGTATCCCGACCAAATGTCCCAAAAAAATATTTTTTTTTAGTATCCTATTATCATTTGATATGGATTCTAATTATTACAAACTCCTCGACCAATCCACCAATCCACATGGATCACAACAACACTTCAATAGATGAAAGTAGATTACAATGAGTGTAAAAGAATTACCGAAGATAAGATGACAATAATGAATCAATAAAGAAATCCTTGAAATCAATCTCTTTCGAAAAAACTCTCGAAACACTGAATCTCTCTTCTAGTCTCTAGAAAGTTGTAACTTTGAGAATATTCTCCTTTTTATGATAATGATGATGATGAATTAGGGTTAGAAAATACCTATTTAAAGAACATTAATTTTGAAACAATCTGGATTGTTGATCATAATCCAATGATGTCAATAAAATACCCAAATTCGACGTTCAATCTCGACACCTGTTTACCGGTAGCAGTATACCGACAGTATATCAAAAAATGCACATATTAAGTCAGAATCATTATAGAACAAAACTGTGTCAGACCGGTATACCTACGGTATGTCGACAACAGTATACCGAAGGTACATCGACAGCGGTATATCGCTAACTATGATGCTGGTTTTTTAATGTTCTGATACGTGCTCAAATCGAGCCACCTTCTGTTTGCCATTAAAATTCTTTGATTGCAAATTTTAATACAAACAGAACAGTGTTACAATATAGGACTTAGATGTAGTCCTAGGAGTACACTTTTGTTTATCTGGGTCCCTTGTGCCGATGGAGTGAGTGGTAATGCGTTGACTCCGTTGACGATCTGACGACGGTTATCGGTTCTCTGAAGGTCTGGATTGCTCTGGGTGCTGGAGCTTGCTGAGAGGAGGAAGACGTTGAGTGTCTGTATCTGCCTCTCTGGTGGTGCGAAGTCTCTGTGTGTTCATTGTGTAGGTAGGTGTGTG
Organism: Iris pallida; assembly: GCA_029216955.1. NCBI lineage: Eukaryota > Viridiplantae > Streptophyta > Magnoliopsida > Asparagales > Iridaceae > Iris > Iris pallida. The sequence continues at coordinate 3,841,416 of JANAVB010018799.1, forward strand.
TGTGTAAGAAGGAAATGATCCCTCTATTTATAGTTTTGCAGGCTGGCTGCTCATGCGCGCATGTAGGATGCGCCTGTACGCGAGGACGCTGTAACACCCATATTCTGAATACGTATTTTGTCAAGCTTGCATGTATTTTAGACCTGTATTTATTTTCTCAAATTTTGGCATGTACTTGTAATTGGCTTGACTTGTAGATTTTGGTTCTCGTGATTGGGTTTTACCTGGCTTAGTTTATTTTGTGGAGGAGAATTGGTTTGATTTGGTTTGGTTTGGTTTAACATGCATTGGAGCACTTTAACCTACACTCCACCCTCAACACAACACAACCACCCTCATTTAATCTCCACCCACCTTTCTCTCTCCTCTTTACTCTTTCATTTATTTTCTCCATCTTCTTCTTCTTCCTTCCTCTACACAACACTCCACCCATAGGCAAGTGCACCTTGCCACCACATGAGAACCATATTTTATTTATTCATTAGCTAGATTAGGCCATGGTCATCAACATTAGTACTTGACATTTTGTGATTTGGAGTCTCCATTGTTCTACATCTAGGTTTTAACTATTTTCGGATTTACATGGTTTTGATCTATTTTGGTTGGATTTTTGTGGGTTTTGATGCTTCCATGTGGAAGAGAATTCAATTTTACTCAAGTTAGAACTTTGAAAATCTAGATTTGGCTTTGATTTGACAAAGATATGAAAGATTAAATTTTTGGGTGTTCATGATGTTCCTCTCGGCCTGGAGAAGAAGATCTACAGTCTGCGCTCTTTAGCGCAACACTGACCATGCAGCCTCCCCGCGCCGCGCTCTTTAGCGTTGGTCGCTGACTGCGCAGCCTGGCCGCTGCCCGATTGCGCATCCAACCCTGCGCCATCGGCTCCTGCGCGCTTGACCCCTGCGCAATCTGCATCCTGCGCCATCCATTGCCTGCGCAGTCTAAATCTGCGCACTTCACAGCCTGCGCCAACCATTCCTGCGCAATCTACCCCTGCGCAGTTCAATCCTGCGTAGTCCATTCCTGCACACTCCACCCCTGTGTAGTTCACTCCTGCGTACTTGGCCCATGCGCCATCTGCCCCTACGCCCTGTGCTCCTGCACACTTGGCACCCTGCGCAGCTGACACCCTGCGCAATCCAACCCCTGATCTCTTGCGCAAACTATTGGCTCTTGGAGTTTTGGTTTTATTTCTTTAAGCTTGGCTCTTCTATAGCCCTGTATATTGATATTTTATTAGATATTTTACGCCCATTTTATATCCTTACGTCTTTTGTCATGAACTTGATTTTACTTAATATGTTTGGAATGACTATTGTACATGGCTTGGTATGACAAGGAACTAGCATAACACGACAGTGACCCGTAGTGGTACACTCCTGACATGACCAACCTGACATGATGGTGGCCCGTCGTGGCGCACTCCTAACAAGTATCCTGACATGATTTTTCTTGATGCTGTTGCGACGGCTAACTTGACTCGTATAATCAACTTGACACCGTGGGTGTTCCTGCTTGCTTGCTTGTGTAATCCACTTGTCTTGTCTTACATCATGTCTAGGACGTGACTCCCTGGTTTTTCACGGTCAGGGATTCGTACTGAACATGGATTAGGCTAATGACTAGATCAAACTATAGTTCATGGAGAATTTCCAGTCACAGGCAATCTCGTTATCTGGGCGCTCTTAATTGGACTTGTAGCTTGCCGACGAGTAGAGCACATTTCCAGCGCACTGTCATGTGTTGCACCCTCTAAGTCACCTAAGGGTATATCGTCTCCGGGGCGATGTATCCAACCATACTCTCAACCCGCGGAAGGATAACTGGATGGTCTGTAGGACTTGGGACTGGGAAATTCTCATTGCATTTTGTAAGTAATTAAGGCTTGTGATAACCCTAGTTAGTTAAGTAGTAAGTCATAGTAATTGCTTGGCCGCTTGTGAATGGATGGAGTCCAGCCTTGTCTAAGTCATGTCTAGCCCCTGTACCTGGAACTCTTGTACATGATTGTTTTACTTATCTTAACAATAAATGGGTAAAGACAGAGTACTGTTCAGGCGAATGGTTACAACCTCGGCCCTTGTCTGGTTTAAGGGTTGTAACCTGGCTCCCGGAATGGTCCCACGTCACTAGTCGTTAATTGTTCCTGTTGTACTCTTTATTTACTTGTACCTTCTTCCATTTCTTTTCTTATGTTCTGATATGCTGGCTTTTGTTCTTATTTCGTGGCCTCCTTTGTGGCACTTGCTCTTTCTGGGGTTTGACCCAACTGGTTTTGTGTGGCCAGATTTCGGAGCAGCTCTCGAGGATCTTCCGAACCTCCAGCCCGATGGTGGCGACTAGAAGGAACCTGGGCTACGAGTGGGTTTTCTATTTTGTTTCGCTCACTCTATTGTAAATTTATTCTTTTGAGGCGTTTAGCCGACGAGCACCTGTTAGCTCGATGCACTTTTACTTACTGTCTGCCTACGGGCTGTAAACATGATTAACAAATCCTAGGGTTGATCATGTATGACTTAACTCTTGCTAGTCCTAGCATTTTGTACGACTAGCTTCATGATCAGCTGATATGTAATATTTGGGACGCCTTTATTGTATATTTGGTGGTCAAACATCTTGTGATCATATTTCTTGCTTGAGATTGAGACAATAGGCTTGACCATAAGAGACCGTTGGCTTGTAGTAAACCCTCATATCTAGACAGTCGTGACCGTATAGTTGAGATGTATTCTATTTTAATATACGTAGCTGGCTATGTACGCCCCCGCTCTCCAGTATTCTGGTTTTGGGGCGTGACATGGTTTAAGTGGTGGCCCATGCAGGTCTTGTCAATCAAGAAATATGAGGGTTTACCGAATAGATGTCTCAATCAGTATCCGCCCTTGATCTCCGCCCGTATTTTCAAATCCCTGGAATTCTTGCCCTGATTACATGCTTGTATCGTTGATCTGTCCTGGTCCTTCCTTATTGTTTCCCTGTGTCGTCTTCTTCAGCGGCACTGTACCTGACCCTGCCAATCAGCAAGGAGGAGCACCTTCCGTGGACCAGCAACAACCAGGAGATCAAGCCCAACATTCCGGAGTCGCCTCCAGAGTGATACCTCCTGGAGGAGAACCCCCAGTTCAGCCCGTTCAGCCTGCGAAACTTGATGATGGCACCTTGGTAGGTCTCATCAGGACCTTGATAGCTTCTCAGGATCGTAGAGGAGATGCCTTGCACCAGACTGTGGCAGATGCTTTAACCAGAGGCGGTCATCCAGGGAACAGTGCGGCCAACAGCTTCAAGCGCCTGAACCCTCCCTTCTTCGACGGCAGCGAGGATGCGATTGCCGCGGACGCTTGGCTTCAGGATACCGAGGTGGTTCTAGAAGCAGCTAGAACACCTGAGAATGAGAAGGTGGCGGTGGTACGCCTGTAGTTGTTGGACTTAGCTCGCAGTTGGTGGACAGCGCAAGCCATGGGATTAGTGGCACCCATTGCTTGGGCAATGTTTAGAGAGAGATTCCTGACGAAGTATTTTGATGCTGTGGCTCGGTACGACCTGCAAACCAGATTTACCAACCTGAAGCAAGGAGGCAGAACGGTCGATGGCTATGCGACTGAGTTTTCTAGACTCAGTAGGTTTGCCCCCACCTTGGTGGCGACCGAGCTTGATAGGGCCCAGCGGTTCCAGCAGGGACTGCATTTGGAGATCTTGTTGGCAGTCGAGCAGTTCGAGCACCAGACGTTCGATGCAGTATTGAGGGCGGCTAGGAGGCATGAGTATACCTCCCAGAGGATCGTGGATAGGATCGGAGGTAGGAAGCGGTCCCACAGTCAGATGCACCAATCATCAGCTCCAGCCCCAGCAGCTAGGGGATTGACCATTGGAACTCCGAGGCGGGCGGCCTCAGTAACGTCGGTTCAGCATTCGACCCCGACGTACCCGCAGCAGCAGAAGCAGAAGCAGACTTCCGCAATGGGATGTTCACATTGCGGGAAGCCAGGCCATGTAGTGGCAGATTGTCATAGGGCGCAAGGATTGTGCCTAGCTTCTGGAGCGGCAGATCACAAGATAGGAGCCTGCCCGAATAGGGGTAGTTCTTCATGTTCCAACCTAACCATTCCATCGGTTAGGGGACCAGCACCCATGCAGCAGCAGTACCCAAGGCCATTGTTGCCTCAGGCCCAGGCATTCCAGCAGCAGTGTGCCCAGGCTCCAGTGCAGAGCAGGCAGAGAGGTTTCCAGCAGAGGGGACCCGCAGCTAGAGGTCAGGCCATGATGATGGCTATGGAAGAAAAAGTTGCACCAGGTGAGGTAGTGGCAGGTACTATTCTCGTCAACTCCTTTCCAGCTTCAGTATTATTTGATTCTGGTGCATCGCATTCATTCATGTCTGCACGGTTCGCGACACGGATAGGATTGGAGCCTGAGTCATTATCAGTGAGGCTCAATATACTTACTGGTAATGGTCTTGTGGGAGTAGATCGAACGTTTTCCTCGTGTCGGATCGTAGTTAGTGGTAGAGAGTTCCCCGCTAGATTCATAGAATTCTCCATGGCAGACTATGATGTAGTCTTAGGCATGGATTGGTTGAGGAACCAGTATGCTAGGATAGACTGCCATGTTGGCAGTGTTGTTTTCGGCATTCCAGGCGAGCCAGAGTTTACCTTTTCCAGAGGTACGGTAGAGCCATCCTCTCCAGTATTGTGGATGGCAGTAGCAGCAGTGCAGTTGCCCAGGATAGTTGAAGAGTTTCCAGATGTCTTCCCAGAAGAGCTTCCAGGGATGCCGCTAGAGCGGGAGATTGAGTTCACTATAGACTTAATCCCGGAACAGCACCAGTATCAGAGAGAGTCTACAGAATGGCGCCTTCAGAGTTGGAGATTCTGTACAAGATGATTGAAGAACTCAGAACCAAGGGATTCATTCGTGCAAGTGGATCGCCTTGGGGAGCCCCGATGCTTCTTGTGAAAAAGAAGGATGGTACGTCCAGGTTATGTGTAGATTATTGTACCTTGAACTCAGTGACAATCAAGAACAGATACCCTCATCCGAGGATAGATGACTTGTTTGATCAACTCAAAGGGGCTTCAGTATTCTCGAAGATAGACTTGCGGTCAGGATACTACCAGATCAGAGTCAGAGAGCATGACATCCTGAAGACAGCGTTTAGATCGAGGTATGGACATTGGGAGTTCCTTGTTATACCCTTTGGAGCAACCAATGCGCCAGCAGTATTCATGGACCTCATGAATCGCATTTTTATGCCTTACTTGGATCAGTTCGTGATCGTGCTCCTAGATGATATCTTGGTCTACAGCAAGAGCGAAGCAGAGCATGAGCAGCATCTCAGAATCGTCGTTCAGACGCTTAGAGAGCATCAGTTGTATGCCAAGTTCAGTAAATGCGAGTTCTGGCTCGATCGTATTTCGTACTTGGGTCACATCATTATTCGAGGAGGAGTGGAAGTAGATCCCCAGAAGATTGTGGCTATCGAGTCTTGGCCAGCACCTAGTTCAGTGGCAGAGGTTCACAGCTTCTTTGGATTGGCCGGCTACTACCGGCGATTCATTTCAGATTTTGCAAGGATTTCAGCGTCGATGACCCAGTTGACTCATAAGGATGTGTCGTTTGTTTGGACAGCAGAGTGTCAGGAATCATTCGAGAAGTTAAAGCGAGGTTTGATAACGACTCTCATTCTCACACTTCCAGATGGGACCAAAGGATTCACAGTTTATTGCGACGCTGCAGGCAGAGGATTGGGGTGTGTCTTGATGCAGCATGGGAAGGTAATATCTTATGCATCACGCCAACTTCGTGATCATGAGAAGAGTTACCCGACCCACGACTTGGAGCTAGCAGCAATAGTGTTTGCGCTTAAGTTGTGGAGACACTACTTGTACGGAGATAGAGTGGAGATATTTACTGATCACAAGAGCCTAAAGTATGTTTTCACCCAGAAGGACCTTAATATACGGCAGAGAAGATGGCTTGAGCTATTGGTGGACTACGATATGGATTTGCAGTATCACCCGGGGAAGGCCAATGTTGTAGCAGATGCGTTGAGCCGGAGAGCCGGAGTTTATTTCTTGACGGCGCAACCAGAGTTATTGGCAGATTTTCAGAATATGGGAATTGAAGTGGTTCTTCCTTCCAGTGTGGCATTGATGGCCAGTCTACAGGTTCAGTCCAGTATAGTTGAGAGGATCCGAGCGGCACAATCTACAGATTCCACGCTTCAGCGGCTCAGAGCAGAGTGTGAGGCAGGAAGAAGGCCAGAGTTATGTATTCATGAGGATGGTACACTTCGACACGGCTCTCGTCTTTGTGTACCCAGTAGAGATATCAGACAGGAAGTCATGGCAGAAGCTCACAGTTCGCAGTATTCTATTCATCCCGGTGGCACGAAGATGTACCGTGATATCCGTCAGCACTTCTGGTGGAATGGCATGAAGAGGGAGATAGCCCGGTTTGTCTCTCGGTGTTTGGTTTGCCAGCAGGTTAAAGCTGAACATCAGAGGCCCGCTGGACTTCTTCAGCCCTTGCCGATTCCAGAATAGAAGTGGGAGCATGTGACCATAGATTTTGTGACTGGATTGCCTAGATCCCCAGCTGGTCGAGATGCTATTTGGGTTATAGTTGACCGGCTCACGAAGGTGGCTCATTTTCTTCCATTTAGAATTGGTCAGTCTACGGCTCAGTTGGCAGAGATGTACCTCAGGCAGATTGTCAAGCTTTACGGTGTGCCCGTCAGTATCACCTCGGGTCGAGATTCAAGGTTTACATCGCACTTTTGGCGTAGCCTACAAGAGAATTTGGGAACTCGTCTCCAGTTTAGCTCAGCTTATCATCCGCAGACAGATGGCCAGTCAGAGCGCACAATCCAGACTCTTGAAGACATGCTGAGATCATGTATGCTCGATTTCGGTGGTTCGTGGGAGGATCACCTGCATCTCGTGGAATTCTCGTACAATAATAGCTTCCAGGCCAACATTCAGATGGCACCATTCGAGGCTCTGTATGGTAGGAAGTGCAGATCTCCGGTAGCATGGGATGATGTCGGAGAGAGGCAGATGCTTGGTCCAGAGATGATTGCCCAGACAGTTGAAGTGGTCAGAAGGATCAGAGATCGTCTTCGAGTTGTCCAAGATCGCCAGCGGCATTGGGCCGATGCTCATCGACGTCCCTTGGAGTTTGCTATCGACGACCATGTATTCCTTAGGATCTCGCCTAACCGCGACGTCATTCGCTTTGGCGTACGGGAAAAGCTTAGTCCTAGGTATATAGGGCCGTTCGATATCCTGGAGTGAGTAGGAGATGTATCCTATCGTCTTGCTTTTCCGCCATCGCTAAGTGAGGTGCATGATGTATTCCATGTGTCCCAATTACGATGGTACGTCCCGGACCCGAGCCACATCCTAGACCATTCGGAACTGGTTGTTGGTACCAACCTTTTGTATGAGAAGAGGCCCATGTCTATATTGGACCGGAGAGAGAAGATACTCAAGAACAAGACTATTAGTTTAGTCCGTGTTGCTTGGGGTCATCACTCTCTAGGTGAGTCAACGTGGGAGCGTGAGGATGACATCCGATCGCGATATCCCTACCTGTTTGACTCGTAAGGTATAATGTCTTCCTTATGCCTTATGCCTTTCGTCCTTGCTTGCATGCGTGATTGTTTGATTGACTGCTTAGTATAGCTTGCATATGAATAGTATAACTCGTCCTTGTCTCTCTAGCCTCTTAATTAAATTTCGAGGACGAAATTCTTTTAAGGTGGGTAGAGTTGTAACACCCATATTCTAAATACATATTTTGTCAAGCTTGCATATATTTTAGACCTGTATTTATTTTCTCAAATTTTGGCATGTACTCGTAATTGGCTTGACTTGCAGATTTTGGTTCTCGTGATTGGGTTTTACCTGGCTTGGTTTATTTTGTGGAGGAGAATTGGTTTGATTTGGTTTGGTTTAGTTTAACATGCATTGGAGCACTTTAACGTACACTCCACCCTCAACACAACACAACCACCCTCATTTAATCCCCACCCACCTTTCTCTCTCCTCTTTACTCTTTCATTTATTTTCTCTATCTTCTTCTTCTTCCTTCCTCTACACAACACTCCACCCATAGGCAAGTGCACCTTGCCACCACATGAGAACCACATTTTATTTATTCATTAGCTAGATTAGGCCATGGTGATCAACATTAGTACTTAATATTTTGTGATTTGGAGTCTCCATTGTTCTAGATCTAGGTTTTAACTATTTTCGGATTTACATGGTTTTGATCTATTTTGGTTAGATTTTTGTGGGTTTTGATGCTTCCATGTGGAAGAGAATTCAATTTTACTCAAGTTAGAACTTTGAAAATCTAGATTTGGCTTTGATTTGACAAAGATATGAAAGATTGAATTTTTGGGTGTTCATGATGTTCCTCTCGGCCTGGAGAAGAAGATCTACAGTCTGCACTCTTTAGCGTAGCAGTGACCGCGTAGCCTCCCCGCACCGCGCTCTTTAGCGTTGGTCGCTGACTGCGCAGCCTGGCCGCTGCCCGATTGCGCATCCAACCCTGCGCCATCGGCTCCTGCGCGCTTGACCCCTGCGCAATCTACATCATGCGCCATCCATTGCCTGCGCAGTCTAAATCTGCGCACTTCACAGCCTGCGCCAACCATTCCTGCGTAATCCACCCCTGTGCAGTTCACTCCTGTGCAGTTCATTCCTGCGCACTCCACCCCTGCGCAGTTCACTCCTACGTACTTGGCCCATGCGCCATCTGCCCCTGCGCCCTGTGCTCCTGCACACTTGGCACCCTGCGCAGCTGACACCCTGCGCAATCCAACCCCTGACCTCTTGCGCAAACCATTGGCTCTTGGAGTTTTGGTTTTATTTCTTTAAGCTTGGCTCTTCTATAGCCCTGTATATTGATATTTTATTAGATATTTTACGCCCATTTTATATCCTTACGCCTTTTGTCATGAACTTGATTTTACTTAATATGTTTGGAATGACTATTGTACATGGCATGGTATGACAAGGAACTAGCATAACACGACAGTGACCCGTAGTGGTGCACTCCTGACATGACCAACCTAACATGATGGTGGCCCATCGTGGTGCACTCCTGACAAGTACCCTGACATCATTTATCTTGATGCTGTTACGACGGCTAACTTGACTCGTATAATCAACTTGACACCGTGGGTGTTCCTGCTCGCTTGCTTGTGTAATCCACTTGTCTTGTCTTGCATCATGTCTAGGACGTGATTCCCTGGTTTCCCACGGTCAGGGATTCGCACTGAACATGGATTAGGCTAATGACTAGATCAAACTATAGTTCATGAAGAATTTCCAGTCACAGGCAATCTCGTTATCTGGGCGCTCTTAATTGGACTTGTAGCTTGCCGACGAGTAGAGCACATTTACAGCGCACTGTCATGTGTTGCACCCTCTAAGTCACCTAAGGGTATATCATCTCCGGGGCGATGTACCCAACCATACTCTCAACCCGCGGAAGGATAACTGGATGGTCTGCAGGACTTGGGACTGGGAAATTCTCATTGCATTTTGTTAGTAATTAAGGCTTGTGATAACCCTAGTTAGTTAAGTAGTAAGCCGTAGTAATTGCTTGGCCGCTTGTGAATGGTTGGAGTCCAGCCTTATCTAAGTCATGTCTAGTCCCTGTACCTGGAACTCTTGTACATGATTGTTTTACTTATCTTAATAATAAATGGGTAGAGACAGAGTGATGTTCAGGCGAATGGTTACAACCTCGGTCCTTGTCTGGTTTAAGGGTTGTAACCTGGCTCCCGGAATGGTCCCACGTCACTAGTCGTTTATTGTCCTGTTGCACTCTTTATTTACTTGTACCTTCTTCTATTTTTTTCTTATGTTCTGATATGCTGGCTTTTGTTCTTATTTCGTGGCCTCCTTTGTGGCATTTGCTCTTTCTGGGGTTTGACCCAGCTGGTTTTGTGTGGCCAGATTTTGGAGCAGCTCCCGAGGATCTTCCGAACCTCCAGCCCGATGGTGGCGACTAGAAGGAACCCGGGCTACGAGTGGGTTTTCTATTTTGTTTCGCTCACTCTATTATAAATTTGTTCTTTTGAGGCGTTTAGCCGACGAACACCTGTTAGCTCGATGCACTTTTACTTACTGTCTGTCTACGGGCTGTAAACATGATTAACAAATCCTAGGGTTGATCATGTATGACTTAACTCTTGCTAGTCCTAGCATTTTGTACGACTAGCTTCATGATCAGCTGATATGTAATATTTGGGATGCCTTTTATTGTATATTTGGTGGTCAAACATCTTGTGATCATATTACTTGCTTGAGATTGAGACAATAGGCTTGACCATAAGAGACCGTTGGCTTGTAGTAAATCCTCATATCTAGACAGCAGTGACCGTATAGTTGAGATATATTCTATTTCAATATACGTAGCTGGCTATGTACGCCCCCGCTCTCCAGTATTCTGGTTCTTGGGCCTGACAGACGCCACGTGTTGATTGCTGATGGAGGCGCATGGACGATGCGCCCTGATTGAGGGGTTGAATTCTTCATACTGCTGTTGTGAGCCGGCACGTAGCAGAGGAGAAGATCTTTCTGTTGCTGAGATCTTGGGTGAGTTGAGTCAAAGGACACATGTCATCGACCCATGGCTCGGAGATCTCTGATTTGGTGGGGAATGATCTGGTAGGATGCGCCTAGGATTGGGCGCATGAGGAGACTTTGGCTCGTAACCTTTAGGAGTCACGAACCATTCTGAGCGCATGGCTTTTGAGGCGCATGCAGAGCTTCAGTAGTGACTTTACTCCTGTCTTTTGGGATCAGGGAGAAGTCTGGGGCGTATGGCTTTTGTGGCACATGCAGAGCTTTAATGATGACTTTCTTTCTGTCTTTAGGGATCAGTGAAAAGTCTGAGATGCATGGCTTTTGAGGCGCATGCGGATTTTGGGCGCATGGCTGCGGAGGCGCATGCGAGATGGTTGGATGGCCACATGGCAGTAGCCGTCGGAGGGAAGTAATGATGACGCTGACGTTGGCGATGCTTCATTTTCTGAACTGTTCAGACTTCGGAAGGCGTGTTGCCAACTCTGTCAGTTCGACATTTAATGTTTGTGACATTCGATGGACAGCCGAGTGGGCACGTCGATTGACGTTCCACTAGGCATGTGGGGGCAGATGAGGGCGCATCCCCTGTGATGTTCTTGATGCTGAAAGGCGCGTCTGTGTGATGTGCTTGATGTTGTAGGACGCGTCTGTGTGATGTGCGGTTTGGCCGGCGCATCCGCTTCGTGACATGTCTTTAATGGTGCGACTGTTACGTCCTTCGAGTGTTTTAAATAGCCGTTTTGACTTAGCTGAATTCGAAACGTCCGGTTCATCCATTTAATGCAAATTCATTGCACGGAATTCGGAGAGCCATCCACTTGGCGCATGGGTTTGATTTGCCCGGCCTATAAATAGTGGCATAGAGAGAGGGTTTGCTTCTCGTTCTCTCACGTCTTTTCGACATGAACTTGTGTACTCGAATGCATTCTGTTGACGAGATGCTCCCGAGGGTGAAGATACAACGCAATGTCTTCGTTGATGCACTTGAAGGTGACTGTTACATCCAAAAGTCAGAGTCGAGGGCTTCCGAGGCAGGCGGAAGGTGCCTGTTGCATCCAAAGATAGGGATGCTCGAGCCTCGTCTTCGTTGTGCAGGAAGAGCCGTAGATCGAAATTGCGGTGCTGCGGCTTTGGTGGCTCTTTCTTCCTTCAAAATGGGTGTAGCCCATTCTGGTTGTGTTGAAAGCTGCTCCTTTAGCCGCAGTTTCGATCACAGTCTTCCTTGGCCTTTGGAGGCTCTTTCGAAGCCTCCCATGGCCACAGGTTGGCTTGTGGTTCTTTTCCCTTCCTTAGATAGAGGGTTGATTGCCACCCTCGTTCTGCTCAATAAATGCTTCATTAGTCGAAGCATTTAGACGGCGGTGAGCCTGGCTGGAAGAGCGACACATAATTGGGCTGCTGAAGGGATGCACATAACTGAGCTGCCAAAGGGATGCACATAACTGAGGATGCACATAACTGAGCTGCTGAAAAGGATGCGCCTTGCTGAGGGTGCATGGTGGGATGCGCCTGGCTGAGGGCGCATGTTGATTGCTGCGCCTAGTTGAGGGCGCATGGTGGCTGCCGGCTGTAGACTTAGGATCTTTTCTTTATAGAAATTCTCCTTTGTACAGTCTTTCTTAGACATGTAATAGACTTTTATATGTTAAATAAAAAGTCCTCTTTCAATGTCTATATTTGTTGCTTTTTGCTGTGAAGTACTTTGTCCAAGCTCTGGCGCATGTAGTCTGGCACATAGACTTTCTGGTTCTGAAATTCCATGCTTCTACAAGACCCCCTTCAAAGTTTTCTAAACTTTTGGATAAGTTTTGGAATACTTTGAATAAGAAGCATGGTAATGGAGGCGCATGACCGTCGGGCCGTATAGATACTCCGCGTATCAGTTGATGGGGCGCAGGCTCCGCTCATTTAATACAAATGACGACGTGCTTTCTGAGATGAGCAGGTTAGATGAGAAGAATCCCCGGGAGAACGAGGACCAGTAGTCGGATGAATGCTCCTACAGCTGTTTCTGGCATCTTGCTCATCGGATGTCGTCGAAAGCAGTATTGGTCGCGTATCTTATGGTTTGGCTTTGGGATTACGTCTTCCCGGACGGATCCGGCTCTGTAGAGAGGGTGACCTGAAACTTGATCCTACCAGCTGTGAAGTTGGTCTTTGGCCGGTGCTTGGCTCTACTCCCCGCAATGGTATGTAACATGCTGCGAGGTTTACGCGAGTTCGCGAGAAATATGATTCATGACCGAGGTCGAAAAAATAACTTCCCGCGCGCTGAACTGCCGTTTCACTATTTGATGGGGTGGTTAATTTTACACCATCCCAATATAATGAGTCCGGGTTCAGAAGAAGACTACAGGACCGGAGATGCATTCCTCCGCCGTTTCCACCAGAGGAGTTGGTCGCACACTGGCGTCCCTGTTTGTAGAAGGGTTTTATCCCATCTTCAGGGATGAGAGATCACCAAAGTTGGTCCAATCTTCTTAGGTTTTGAGGCCAACGAAGACTTAAGGGATTCAGGTGAAGACGCCACCGCTCTGCCTCCATGGGGATTCCGCTGGTTGCAAAGTATTCGGCCATCCCATCTGGTGTACCGGAACAGGAATCAGTGCTTCCTGGAACCGTATTTACCGAGCCGCTTTGCACGATAATTCGGTTATACGCAGCTGATGTTGGAAAATCCCAGTGTCACCCTGGGGTATGCTGGAAGTTTGTTGGATGGCGCACGAGCTTGGCATTACTATAATGCTGGATGTACCGGAGCTCGCTTTACGCTGCCCCTCCAGAATCCGCGGTCGCCCATTCTTTACTCGGCCGCCAAGTTTTACTGTGTTATGGCTGCCGCGCCTCCCGGGTATGATAGGGAGACAAGTCTTGTTGCAGGCACCCCGTTAGCAGCGGTCAGGGACATGCCGGTGAAAACCCGATCGTACCGTCCGCCAGGGACGGGTTATCGGGGTGCCCCTGCCGTGTCCACCGGGGGTCAGACAGGACCCTCGATCGATCAATCGAAACGACGGGCAGATGCAGGGGCTGGATCTCCTGCGTCAAAGAAGTCGAAGAAGGCATCGTCACCGACGGTGTCATCGGATTCAGCATCTGCAGAGGTAAGGATGTCCTGCATAGCCTGGCTTAGGTTCAACATCTCATTAATCAATGCTTCCCTTTTTGTAGGAGCCGCTAAGAAGAAGGCCTCGTACTCCAAAATCTGGTGGGAGCAGGCCAAAGGAGATGGCGGGCTTGTCTGAAGTGCGCATCCCGCCGACTATGATGTCTCCCATGAAGGAGAATCCGGAGGATGTTGTTGTCGTGGAGATTCCAGCGTCCCCAGATTATGTCAGAAGGGAAACTGAGGACGTAGCAACTTCCGAGATGATGAAGGCCACCGTGGGGGCCTCAGATGCCGAGGGTCCAGCAGGTACGCGGCTTCCTGGTGATGAAGTGGAGTGGAGTTCGTCGTCTTCGGATAACGCTGCTCCAGAGTTGCAAGAGCCTGTTGCGAGGGCAACAGAGATGGTTGGAATAGAGGAGAGGGTTGATTTCCCTCCTTGTTATGATGAGGGGAGGTCGGCTGCATCATTGCGGAGCCCTACCCCAGACTCAGCGGCGGAAGCTGTGGTGGCTACCAATCAGGAGGTAGCGACAGATCCCGTCCCTGTAGAGGGATTTGATGAAGAGACTCGTCTGACAGTCCCGACTCCTGGGGCGGGTCAGGAGACAAGTGTCGATCTCCCCGTTCTTCCAGGGGAGGTATTGGCTGCTGATAGCACGTTGGGGACTGGAGAGGTGGCCGCTGACGTCGGTGGTACTTCCAAGTTCGGGAAGGGTAAGGATGTGATGGAACCTTCTGTTGCCTCTTCTATTTGGGGTACTATCTCGACACCTGTGCCGGCTTCTTCCGCTCCCTTGGCTCCTCGGGCTAGTAGACCAGCCCCTGTTGATGAAGAGCCTATTGATGCCGAGGTTCCAGCCTCGCAGGTTGAGGTCAGCGGGTCTTCTTCCGGTCCGCCGACTGGAGTAGCTCCTCCAACCCTTGCTATGACGCCACAGGTGCTGGCAGACGCAGATGAATATGTAAAATTCATCGTTGAGGCAGTGTATAAAATACTGCAGAGGGGGGTATCGGCAGTGATGGATGCCAATGGGAGCTTTGCGACCGCAAGAACTCTGGCGCTGCCTCATATCAACCTGATCCGTCTTCACCAGGGCCATGATCATATGGCCGTCATTCTGGAAGCCACGGTGGCTGAGTTGGACCAGCGGCTTTCTGAATTAGAGCGCATCCAGCAAAATGACCTCTCCGTCCTGATAGATGCGGAGAAGGAGAAGCTGCTCGCCGAGACTGAGTCTTCCTACCAGGCCATTGTGAGTGTTTGGGAACGCGAAGTGGCTGAGACTGTCACGCCCCATAACCAGAATACTGGAGAACGGGGGCGTACATAGCCAGCTACGTATATTGAAATAGAATATATCTCAACTATATGGTCACGGCTGTCTAGATATGAGGGTTCACTACAAGCCAACGGTCTCTTATGGTCAAGCCTATTGTCCCAATCTCAAGCAAGTAATATGATCACAAGATTTTTGACCACCAAATATACAATAAAAGGCGTCCCAAATATTACATATCAGCTGATCATGAAGCTAGTCGTACAAAATGCGAGGACTAGCAAGAGTTTAGTCATACATGATCAATCCTAGGATTTGTTAATCATGTTTACAGCCCGTAGGCAGACAGTACGTAAATGTGCATCGAGCTAAAAGGTGCTCGTCGGCTAAACGCCTCAAAAGAATAACTTTACAATAGAGTGAGCGAGACAAAATAGAAAATCCACTCGTAGCCCGTGTTCCTTCTAGTCGCCACCATCGGACTGGAGGTTCGGAAGATCCTCGGGAGCTGCTCTGAAATCTGGCCACACAAAACCAGCTGGGTCAAACCCCAGAAAGAGCAAGTGCCACAAAGGAGGCCACGAAATAAGAACAAAAGCCAGCATATCAGAACATAAAAAATTAGAAGAAAAGTACAAGTAATAAAAGTACAGCAGGACAATAAACGACTAGGGACATGGAACCATTCCGGGGCAGATTACAACCCGTAAACCAAACAAGGACCGGGGTTGTAACCCTTCGCCTGAATAGCTTTTGTCTCTACCCATTTATTGTTAAGATAAGTAAAACAATCATGTTCAGGAATACCAGGTACTGGAACTAGACAAGACTTAGACAGGGCTAGACATCATCCATTCACAAGCGGCCAAGCAAAATACTACGGCTTACTACTTTAACTAACTAGGGTTATCACAAGCCTGATTACTAACAAGATGCAAGTGAGAATTTTCCAGTCCCAAGCCCTGCAGACCATCCAGTTATCCTTCCGCGGGTTGAGAGTATGGTTGGGTACATCGCCCGGGAGACGATATACCCTTAGGTGACTTAGAGGGTGCAACACATGACAGTGTGCTGGAAATGTGCTCTACTCGTCGGCAAGCTACAAGTCCAATTAAAGCTCCCAGATAACGAGATTGCATGTGACTGGAAATTCTCTATGAACTATAGTTTGATCTAATCGTTAGCCTAATCCAGATTCAGTGTAAATCCCTGACCATGGGAACCAGGGAGTCATGTCCTATACATGATGCAAGACAAGACAGGTGGATTGTAAAAGCAAGCAAGCAGTAACACCTACGGTGTCAAGTTGGTTATACGAGTCAAGTTAGCCGTCGCAACAGCATCAAGATAAATCATGTCAGGGTACTTGTCAGGAGTGCGCCACGACGGGCCACTATCATGTCAGGTTGGTCATGTCAGGAGTGCACCACTACGGGTCACTGTCGTGTTATACTAGTTCCTTGTCATACCATGCCATGTACAATAGTCATTCCAAACATATTAAGTAAAATCAAGTTCATGTACAATAGTCATTCCCAACACCCATGGGCGTAAAATATCTAATAAAATATCAATATACAGGACTATAGAAGAGCCAAGCTTAAGAAAAAATAAAACCAAATCTCCATGATTGGACAGATTGTGCAAGGGTCCCTGGGGTCGGGTTGCGCAGGAGTCAAGTGCGCCAGGGGGCCAACTGCGCAGAAGTGAGCTGCGCAGAAGTCGGCTCGCGCTGAGCTGGTTGGCGCAGGGGTCAGATTGCGCAGGGGTAGATGGCGCAGGAATGGTTGGCGCAGGAGATAGATGGCGCAGGGTTGAACTGCGCAGGAGTGAAGTGCGCAGGGTTAGATTGCGCGGGGAGCCAACTGCGCAGGGGTGAACTGCGCAGGGGTCAGATTACGCAGGGGTGGATGGCGCAGGAATGGTTGGCGCATGGGGCTGAGCGCAGTTCGCCAAGGGGCAATCAGCACAGGCCGAGAGGGGATGCGCAGTCCAGCACTGCGCTAAAGAACGCAGGCTGCAGTCTTCTTCTCCAGGCGGAGAGGAACACCTCAAGAACACCAAAGTTCAAATCTTCATATCTTGGTCAAATCAAAACCAAATCTAGATTTCCAAGGGTCTAACTTGAGTAAAATTGAATTCTCTTCCACATGGAAGCATCAAAACCCACAAAAATCCAACCAAAATAGATCAAAATCATGTAAATCCGAAAATAGTTAAAACCTAGATCTAGAACAATGGAGACTCCAAATCATAAAATGTCAAGCACTAATGTTGATCACCATAGCCTAATCTAGCTAATGAATAAATAAAATGTGGTTCTCATTTGGTGGTAAGGTGCACTTGCCTATGGGTGTTGGTGAGTTGTGTAAAGGAAGGAAGAAGGAGGAGATGGAGAAAATAAATGAAAGAGTTATGAGAAGAGAGAAAAGGTTGGTAGGGTTTTAATGAGAGTGGTAATATTGTGTTGAGGGTGCAGCATAGGCTAAGGTGTTCCAAATGCATGTTAAACCAAACCAAACCAAATCAAATCAATTCTCCTCCACAAAATAAACCAAGCCAGGTAAAACCCAATTACGAGAACCAAAATCTGCAAGTCAAGCCAATTTCAAGTACATGCCAAAATTCGAGAAAATAATTACAGGTCTGAAATACATGCAAGCTTGACAAAATACGTATTCAGAATATGGGTGTTACAGAGACTGAAGCTGCAGTAGAGCGGTTATCTCAGTCTATGCGGGAGACAGTGGAGACGCGAGCTGCGTTGGACGCTAATATCGCGGAGATTGACGCCCAGATCTGCCGCCTTGAGGACCAGCGGGCCCGACTCCTATTGGACGTCGAACGTGTCCAGGCTGAACACGTAGCATTCAAGAAGGAGGAAGCAGCTTTCACTCACCGAGCTCTTACCCTGGCTCAGCAGCGGCAGCAGCTGTATGAGAAGCATGAGAACGATACTTCTGCTGAGGCTATTGAAGCGATGCGTCAAGAAGCTGAACGTCGAGTCTTGGCGACTGTGGAGACTCGGGCGACAGACTTGAAATGCCAAATTGCAGAGCTTTCAGCCAACCCTGGGGATTAGGGCTTGTAGTCTCTGCTTTTTTGTGTATTTTGCAACTCTTGCTGGGGATAGTATAATCCTTTACTCTTCTTTTCTAGAAATAAAGAAGTACACCATTTTCTGTGATGTGTTTATTTTTGCTTGTTATGAACTTTGATGATTTGTGTGGACCTATTATCTTTTGTGTACCTTAGTTTTAGGTACAGATAATAAGTTTGAGAGAACCCTCATGTTTGCTCAGAGGTGATGTGGACGTGGCAAATATGGGGTTCAAATGATAGAATCCTCCTACTCAGAGGTGTTATGGACGTGGTAGGAATGACTCTGGGGATACGCGGAACTACTCAGAGGTAATGTGGACGTAGAAGTTCTGCGATCAATGTACAGCAACGCGGGGGTTGTCTGTATGGGATGTTTACTCAGAGGTAATGTGGACGTGGTAAACATAAAGGATAGCATAGTCTTACGGGGTGTAAGATTCCGCCTTGTAGGGCGTAGGGGAATAACTCAGAGGTGATGTGGACGTGGTTGTTCTTCTACTGGAGGATGCCACGGAATAGCTGGGTTCCGGAAGCGTATGATTTTGTGGAGTGGAAGTACATGTCTGAAAAGATGTCAAGAGTAGTACTTCTTTAGGAACTTGCCGTTGATGGGCATCATGAATAAGTCCCCATTGGGTTTGGCGAGGCGGTAAGCACCGTTTGAGTATACCGTCTCTATGATAAAAGGTCCTTCCCACTTGGGCTCGAACTTTTCTGGTGTCTTGTGAGTCAACACCATCGGCCTCCTGACTGCCAGAACCAGGTCGCCAACTTGGAAAGTCCTCTACTTGACCTTCTTGTTGAAAGCCTGTGATATACGGGCTTGGTAGAGTTTGATGCGTTGTTGAGCTAGGAGACGCTTTTCGTCAAGTGCCTCCAGTTCCCGCAGACGATGACGTTGATTGTCCTCTTCTGTGAGTTGGTTTGTGATTGCTACCCGGAGTGAGGGTATCTGGATCTCGAGAGGTAGTACCGCTTCACTCCCGTAGACCAGGGAGAATGGTATGTTTCCTATCGGGGTCCGTACCATTGTGCGGTAGGCCCAAAGGCATTCGCCGGTCTTTTCGTCCCAGTCGCGTTTGTTGGATGACACGACCTTTTTGAGTAGCCTGACGATAGACTTGTTAAATGTCTCTGCTAATCCGTTTGCTGCCGGATTGTAGGCGGTTGATGCCACATTTTGAATGCGATTCTTGTCACAGAATCGGCTGAAAACATGGCTGATGAACTGTGGACCATTATCGTGGATGATCCTCCGGGGTACTCCGAAACGGTAGATGACGTGGTGCTTGATGAAGCTGATCACCCTGGAGCTTTTCACTTCTGCCAGCGAAACTACTTCTGCCCATTTGGAGAAGTAGTCGGTGATTACTAGGATAAAGCGGTGTCCTCTCGATGAAGGAGGGGTGATCGGTCCCACAATGTCCATGCCCCAAGCTTCGAAGGGCCAGGAGGCTACTGTAGGATGTAGTGGTTCTGAAGGTGTATGAATGAAGTCCGCGTGAAGCTGGCACGCATGGCACTTCTTAGCATATTTGACAGTATCAGCGACCATGGTTGGCCAGTAGTAGCCCATACGTCACAGTCGGTCCTGCAACTTAGGGCCAGGTTGATGGGCCCCGTAGGTTCCATCATGAGCTTCTCGAAGGACTTCGGCTGCTTCTTCGTTAGACAAACATCGAAGGAGAAGTCCATCGTAGGAGCGTCGGTACAGCATTTTAGTAGTTGTATCATAGTAGAATCGAAGAGAGCGTCTCCGAACTGAGACGGCTTCTTTCGGGTCCTCTGGAAGAATTCTGTAGATAGCAAAGTCGATGAACGGGAATCTCCAATCTCGGACATTAACACCGGCACCCGTTGACATGGCGTGGGCCACTTGTGAGCGCAGGTTGTTTTTAGGGTAGACCAAGTCTCGATCCACTACCGTGACGTAGTGTTGAGTCCCGAGGGGTGCCGCCAAGGAGGCTGCGAGGCCAGCCAGAGCATCAGCCTCCATATTTTGTAGGCGAGGTACGTGTTCGATAAAGAACCCGGTGAAGGTTGAAACGATGTTCAATGCAATTTCATGGTAAGGGATCAGGTCTTCATGACGAACCTCGTATTGACCTCTGATCTGGTTTACGACGAGTTTTGAGTCGCCGTAGGCTTCCAGATGATTCACTCCCAGCTGTTACGCTAGCTGGAGTCCCATAATGAGCGCGTTGTACTCGGTAACGTTGTTGGAGCACGGCTTCGAAAGGGAGTAAGCATGCTGGATGACCAGCTGATCGGGGAAGACTAATACCACCCCCACTCCTGCGACGATTTGGCCTTTGGGGCCTGTTCTTGAAGCGCCATCGAAAAACATCCGCCAGACAGAGCCTTCTTCGGTGACGTTTGATTCTTGGACCTCATCCGGGATGTCTTCATAGAGCCTTGAGGACTCTGGGATCGGGTGTGCTGCTAAAAAGTCGGCAAGAGCTTGACCCTTAACAGCTTTTTGTGGAACGAACACCATGTTGTATGGCGTTAGCAAGATCGCCCATGTGGCTAGCCGGGAGTTCAATGATACTGGCTTCATCATGAGGACCCTAAGCGGATTGACTCGGGAAATGACATGAATTGTCTGCCCCGAGACATAATGTCGAGTCTTTTGGATGGCAAATACCAAAGCCAAGCACTCTTTCTCAACGGGGTTGTACCGGTGTTCGGCCCCGATCAGAGTTCGACTGAGGTAGTAGATTGCTTGCTCATAGCCTGTGTCGCTGTTCTGAGCCAGCAGAGCGCCGAGGGAGTGATCCATGGCTCGGACGTAGAGGAGAAACGGTTTGTCGGCGACGGGTGCCACCAGGACTGGAGGGCTCGTCAGGTAGGCTTTGATGTCGTCGAAAGCCTTTTGGCATTCCTCTGTCCAAATGTAAGAGACTCCCTTCTTCATGAGCTGGGATGAAGGGTTGACATTTGCCGGAAAGGTTTGCTATGAACCTCCGGATGTATGCCAGACGTCCCTGTAGGCCTCGAAGTTCTTGAAGGTTCTTCGGAGGGCCCATATCAAGGATAGCTTTGGTCTTCTTGGGATCGACATGAATGCCTTTCGTCGTGATGATGAAGCCCAAGAACTTTCCGCTAGAAACCCCAAGGAAGGATTTAGCGGGGTTCATCTTGAGTTGATGCGCCCGCATGAGATCGAAGACTGTCTTAAGATCTTGCAGGTGATCTCCTTTGAGACGGCTCTTGACTACGAAGTCGTCAACATAGCATTCGACTGTCTTACGAAGGTGTTGTCGGAAAATGGTGCTCATAGCTCGTTGATATGTTACACCAGCGTTCTTCAAGCCGAAGGGCATCACTGTGTAGCAGAAAATGCCCTTTGGAGTCCTGAATGACGTGTGTTTTACTGTCGTCAGGGAACATCTTGATCGGATTGTAGCCCGAATACCCATCCATAAAAGACATGCGCTCGAAGCCACATGTATTGTCGATCATCACGTCGGTGATTGGAAGCGGGAATTCGTCCTTCGGGCAAGCAGAGTTGAAGTCCCTGAAGTCGATACAAACTCGTATCTTTCCATTCTTCTTGGTGATGGGGACGACATTGGCTACCCAATCTGGGTGTTGCTCTTCTCGGATGAAGCCGCTGGTCATGAGTTTGTCTACCTGCTGATCGATGGCGTTCATGATGTCCGGATGAAAGCACCGCTGTTGTTGTTTGATAGGCTTAGCATCAGGTAAGATGTTCAGCCTATGCATCGCGATTTGGGGATCAAGTCCCGGCATATCTTCGTAGCTCCAGGCGAAGACGTCGATATACTCTTTAGCCAGCTGGATTAAAGATTCTCGGTCTTGTCCTTTTAGGGTTTTGCTGACGAATATGGGTTTGGAAGAAGATCCATCCCCAAGATCGATCTGCTCGACTTCATCTTCGATGGGAGGTTCACGTAATTCAAAATGAGACTCCCATTGTTGTCCTAGGCGTTGAGCCCAGGGTTCTTCTTCGAAGAATTCCGGCGCTTGGTCTTCACCTTCTTCTTCTTGAGATTGTGCAGATGTCATGTTGGCTGACAGCACTCTCTTGAAGACAGATCCGATACTGGTATCAGAATCCCACGTTGATGCTTCAGACGAGTGAGAATGTTCTACTTCTTCTGCGTCTGAACTCTCTGGAGTTGACAGTGGCGTAACATAGCCTACCCCCCGTCGAGTTCTATTGTAGTAGTCCTGCGATTTTTCTTTAGGTGTTAGAAGCCGGAGAGGGAGACGTCGACCTTTGCCGTAGTTCAGGCCTTTGTCGTTTTTTAGGTCGTAACCCATCTTTTGGATGAGGTACTTTGCCTTGTCCGTGTACCGATAGAGTTGCATTCTGCCGGCAACTGGTTTTGGCTCGAGTGGCGGGAGGTCTTGATGACGCTCGACCTTGCCGAAGATGATGGATTCTTCATCTCAACTCTGCGGTGGCACTATGTAACAGACCCCTTGGGACGGGACTACTCGATTTACATGATGGACGGTCGTTATTTGTGTTTGCAACGACCGTAGAGCGTTATCTAATGTATACATGGCATTCCAATGTGGAAGACTAGAGTAATTAAAAGACACTCTATTATTGATGAAATACGAGATTTTATCCCGTGGGATTACATTGTCCAGAGATGGGGCATCTACATCGGCCGAGATATATTCCCCCAACTCTTCATCTGTAAGCACTGGAGTAGGATCGGGAGGGTCCACCACAGCGCTGATCTGGGAGTCCGAGAGGACTACATGGACCTTCTCTGGCAGCTGGGATGGCGGCGACTTGCCCTTAAGATGCACCTTCGGAGGTGCCTCCACTGTGCCTCCGGTGATTGGCGCATTCCCCTGTAGTTTCGCCATGAGGGGGGCCAATGTTTGAGGCGGCTTTCCCTTGAGACGTATCTTCAGGGGAGCTTCAGGAGCAGTTGGTGCTTTCCCGGGCAGCTTAATGCTCATGGAAGGCAACTTCTGAGGCGGTTTGTCTTTGAGTTGGATCTTCAAAGGAGCATCGAGAGTGACCTCAGGCTCCATGTCCGGTTCTGCTGCTGTTTCTGCTTCGTCGTCAGCATCATTGGCCTCCTCCTCGTCAGGTGACTTGTATAAGTCGGCATCGGTGAAGTAGGTTTCAATCCCTTTGAAAGGGTCGATGTCCACGAACTCCGTACGGATGATGTTGTAACGCCCCAGTCCCAAAATACTTGGGACTAGATACGTATCATGCCAGCTGTATACATACGAGAAATATACGACTCGTATATATAAATAAGCTGTAAATGTAGAAAACCAAGACACTAAATCTCATCCACAAAGAGAAATAATAATATAAAGCAACTTTGAGTTTGTCATGTACACAATAGTTGGGTGGAGACAAAGTCCACTACCAACTAATTAAATATGGAAAAATATACAAGGAAAGAATTTAGCAAGCGAGAGCAAGTGACGAGTCCAAAAGCAGTCATCACGAAGGAAGGAATGGCCTTAGCTAGAGCACCTGCAAGAAATCACGAAAACACACACCTGGAGAAGAACCAGGTCCTCAGAGGGATGTAACAAGACACATAATATCATGCCATAACTGAATAGTAAGAGCTCAATAGAAAACATACATGCGTAAAGGTTCCTAACCATTCTATGTGATATATACTTTGAAAAGACAACGTTCTACGCAGGAGCTTATAGTGTTCAGCATAGATGGAGAAAGAGTAATAGTAGGTAGCGCTCATAAGAGACACTATCGACTATAGGCAGAAAGTAGCTCTCATACGAGAACTATCGGCCCCGGGGCAGTAAGTAGCGCTCATCCGAGACACTATCGGCCCAAATCTATATGTGTACTGAACAGGTAGCCTCTACGCTAATAACTGTCTCCCCCCTCCCAATGATACTATACATGCGTCGCCTCCACGATACTGTTTAATCCTTAATAACTGCCAAGTCTTCTACCAAAAATCTATTAGCAGTTACATCCTAACGTACGACCTTTACGCACCGATGTACGGTCGATACGCAAGTCCGAAGCTATATGCGACTCGCAGCTCACACACAACCCGTGGCACATCGTGACAGTTCATGAGATGCACTTAAACATACGGTGGTCCCTTAACTCTAAGTCAATTGCACAAAATATAGTAATTTGTATCTACATATAATTTAAAAGAAAACAACTTGAAAATAAACACAACATGCATGTTATTGAGCAGGAAATTTAAACAGTAAAGGCAAGGTGTCTTGCCTGGTGTTACGCCTGGTGGGGTACGATGATCAAGATGTCATGTTCTGTTCGCTAGCCAGTGTCGATGCGTAAGGGTCCAAAATTTATGAGAAGTAGAAACGCACAACCAATCGTGATCAATGATGATAATCGAGAGAGTTTATGGGAAAAATTTACTCATAATACTTTTTAGAGAATATTTATACGTTTTTTTTGAAACTAGTTGTTTATTAGTCTAAAATATACTTTCGCAAATATTTGTAATTACTAGAAACCCGTATATAATTTGGGTAACTACTTTTATTTTAAAAAATAAAATCATAATCTAAAAAAATTTATTTGTGGTAAAAATTTTATAAATTAAATTTTAAAATAAATAGAACTAAATCTTAGAATACCATAAAATATTTTGGTAATATGCCTTAGGCCAAGACAAATATTATATTATACTAATAATCTAATAATCCATAATAAAATTTTACAATCTAATAATAATACTATACAATTATTTATACTGTAAACTCAATAGAATAACATACTAAGAAAATAATAATAATAATAATAATAATAATAATAATAATAATAATAATATCAGTAATAATTATCATTATATTAATACTAATAACATGATTAGTAATAATAATAATAATAACAATAATAAGAAGAATAATAATACCACTTACAGATCTTTCCCAAATCCTCAATAGTAAGAGAGAGAGAAGGAAAAAGAAAATTAAGAAGGGTTACTCACGAGGGGGAGGAGGCGGAGCGGCGGGCGGAGAGGTTGGCGCACAGGCGGCGCCTTGCCGGAGAGGGTGGAGTGACGCGGCGGCGTCGGCGGGAAGACGGCGACGGAGTTGATGGATGCTGGAGGCGGCGGCGAGCTTGCGGCGCTGGATGCGGTCAGCGCCGAAGCAGGTGGCTTCGAGAGGGGACGTCGACGAAGAGGGTTTTGATAGAGGCGGAGAGGGCTGTGCCTGGGGAAGGGTGAGGCGGCGCACCCCGGGTGGAGGCCAGCGGTCGGGTGCGCGGATCTGAGCCTCGGCGGCGGAGTCGAGGCAGCTGATGGCGTTGGGAGTTCGACGTTTTCGCGCGGCCGGCTCAGCCCGCGGCGCTGGGCGGTGGGCGGTGTGGCCAAGCGCGGAGGGGCGACGGCGACTGTCCTGCGAGGGACGACCGGCCAGGGCTTCGAGGCGGAGCGGCGGTGTCCTGGCGGCGAGGAGCCCACCGTGGCGTTCCTTCTGTGGCAGCAGGAAATTTCGCCAAGGTGGCCGCGGCGGTAGGACAGTAAGAGGAGCGGTGGTCGCGGCACGACAGAGATGGGGAGGTCGGTTTCAGGTGAAGGTTTCTTCCCACTTCCTTTGTTGTTGTTTGCGATGGCCGTGTTGGCGAGTCGACTACGGTGGTGGTGATGATGACGGAGACGGGGCGGGTCGACCGGAGGTCAGTCGGTCTGGCGGATGGTGGCTGGGATGACGAGTGTCCTGATGGTGGATGATGATAACGATGGGTGCTGGTTGGGTTTGACGAGAGGGAAGATGGCCGGTGGTAGCCGTGGCGGGATGAGCTGGGGGTGGTTCTGGTGTGGTCGAGGGGCAGGGCGTGGTGGAAGGGAGTGGCCAGTCGGGGTGTACGACACAGTAGGGTTTTGGGTTGAGTTAGAATTAAGGTTAGGGTTGACGTGTCGTGTCCTGTATGTCACGGACATATGGAGAAGATGGGTTGGATCGGTGTCCGGCTTGTCGGGCACACGGGTGGAGAATACCGTATATGTAGAGGAAGAATATAGTGGAAAAGAATGGCGACACCGACACGATGCACATCTTTTTAGTTGTGGAATTTGTGGATGAATAATGTGGAGGAGTACCTGCCTATTTATAGGATGTGGGAATTTCCAGTTGGATAGGGATTGGGATTGCTTAAATCCCCATTAGATAATTAGCTACAAATAAATTAAATCTAAATTCAAATCCAAATCCAATCTAAATCCAAATTCGACTTAAATCCAATTAAATTCCTTTAGTTTAAAATCAAATCAATATCAAATATAGGTATTAATTTATTTATTTAAATCATTCCATAAATTCAAATCAAAATTTAAATTGTCACAAAATTTCAAAAATGTGTTTTCAAAAATACTATATTAATAATTTCGAAAATCAAGATAAATATTAACTCATAAATTAGCTTTTACAATTAACAAAATATATTAATAAACAAATTTTTATTTTCGCAAAAATATTTGGAATACATTTCAAAAAGTCACAATTTCCCAAATCACTACTTATTTTTAAACGACGAATAAAATAACTCTTTTATAAAATAAAATATTTATTATATTTATTTGAACATGTACTTTCCTATAAAAATGATTTTATAAAAATATTTTTCAAGCAAAATATGTACGCTCGTACATATTCGTACTCGTCGAGCAAAAATAAAATTTTACGCATGACGTACAATACGACTACGTGGCGTACAATACCAAATTTTAAATCAGTACCAAAAATAAAAATAAAAAAATAGTAGAAATTTTAGGGGTTTTACATCCTACCCAACTTAAAAGAATTTCGTCCTCGAAATTAGGAATTAGTAGGGGGTGAGAAGATACAAGGGGGTATCGATGGGAATAGACAATGGCAATGCTTCGACAAAATCATGTCGTAAAGAATGGTTATCTAAGTAATAGAAAAATATTACGGTATGGTCATAATCGATAGGAAGGCTAAAGGAGGTTCTAGTATAACGCCTTCGTCCTTCTAAAATAGGTGAAGGTGAAAGTAATATAGAGTTCGAAGGAGGCGTTATCGAATATGAATATGTGGTTCAAAGGCATCAAAATAAGTTCAAAAAGAATTGCCAAGGCAGTCGCGGAGGAGACTCTAGGGCCAAGTTAACTACGTCTCCATCCACGTTGAACAATATACAAAGGCGAACCAAGTGCACTATGGTTGATCAGACCATCATGCACCAGTTCTGATTAGACAATATGTTAGTGGGAGCTCTTCCAATAACATATGTCGTGAACAAGCTTGATAAAGGGTGAGCTTGCAAAACTAGACTACATGGTGGCATTTTAGTCGAGCTAGTCAAAATATAAGTACGCTAGATAGTAAAAATAGTCTAAGTTCCTCAATAAGTCATAAGGACAATGGAAATACTAAACTGTGAGGCATTCTACTTAACTTGCAAGAGTTAAGCTAGTAGCGTGATGAAACAATGGATTTAGTATTCAAGATAAACCACAAGTTAAGTATTTAAGGAATTAAATGAATCTCAAGCATTCCTCGGGTCGAAAGAATTTAGTCGAGGTCGAGTCTCATATATAGTTAAAAAGTATATTGGTTTCACGGTAGAGATTAGAGTCCAGTCTTTTTGACCCGAAAGTCGCAATATGAAATTAGAGTACAAGGAGACGTGTTTTAGTGGCACGTGATATGCCTACATGAAGGTGGGCTCGTGTAGATCTTGCTTGTGAAATTTGTGGAAAGGAAAAGTCTAGTGTTGTGCTCCAAATATCCAAGTCACGATAAAGGACACACAAA
Organism: Iris pallida; assembly: GCA_029216955.1. Lineage (NCBI taxonomy): Eukaryota > Viridiplantae > Streptophyta > Magnoliopsida > Asparagales > Iridaceae > Iris > Iris pallida. The sequence continues at coordinate 3,869,255 of JANAVB010018799.1, forward strand.
AGAATTAAATAGAAAATGGGAGTTCATGAGATAATGATTAAAAATAAATGACCAAGTTAAAGCATGAAATAAAAAAAATTCGGTTTCTAGTAGATCAAGGTAAAATAAGTTAGGAATACAATTTCTAGAGATATGATAGCCACTTAGATGGTGTATGATCAAGGAACAATCTAATCATTTCTCAAGTTTCAAATGATTAGATGGTCATGACAAAAGATCTAGAATTTGGGGAAGGTCGAGTAAGTCAAAAGATATGTTCATTGGTTTGGTCGATGACTATCTACACTCGAGTATATACGACTATCATGGCAATTAATGAGAGATACTTGTATCCTATTGCTTGCTTCTTGGTCCTCTATCAATATGATCTAATCTTAATTTCAAGTTCCTCGACATTTCTTAATAAAATTTTCAAGATACTCCGCCACAATTACCAATTAACTTAGACTGTCAAGTTTAATTTAAATCTCTAATCAATCTCGAAATATTCCTTGTATATCGCAAAATGAACATACTTTTACCAAAATTTAAATATCCACAATAAGGGCTTTAAACTCGAAATTTAAATAATTCTATAAATCATAGATCATAGGACAAAATTTAAAATTTTCCTTCAAAGTCGATATCTTCCAAAAAAAATTTCCATTATTTAATAAACTTATAAATCGTACGCACAATTTAAAAACTCAAGTTCTCTTCCTCCTAAACTTTCATCTCTCTAGTCGTCTAGAAAATCATAATTTAAACTCTTTAAATAATCTCGAGATAAACTCTATCATATTACAATCCAAACTTAAGTTAACCGTAAATCAAGTGTAAAAATTTAAATCATAACTATTTCACAATTTCAAAATTCATAAAATTTTTGTTTTCTCGATCTAGCTATCCTCTTGTGTATACCACCTTGTAAATGTAAAATAAAATTTAAACTATCCTTTGATGGCGGTAATATACTACTACCCAACTTGGAATAAACTAGTCCTTAAGATCAAATTCCTAGGAAACATAAATGTTTTTATACACAAATAAGACCTCTATGCATCTAATTGTCAAGGTAATCCTTCTAGCCATGTGTTTGACCTATGGGCATATACGAGTGTAGTCATCTTTCTAATTGTCACTAAGCACGAAACTAAGAATTTACGGTAGGAGTCAAGCAAGATGCAATTCAAGGAGGTCGAACGAGTGTTCAACATTTGAAGTCAAAAAAGGATGTCAAGTAGGTGGATGAGATTTAGACTCTAATCCTATATTGCAGGCTCACATCGGTACGGTAAAGTAACCGAAGTGATAAACTGGACCTGCATGGGCCACCACAAAAACATGTAACGCCCCAGTCCCAAAATACTTAGGACTAGATACGTATCATGCCAGCTGTATACATACGAGAAATATACGACTCGTATATATAAATAAGCTGTAAATGTAGAAAGCCAAGACACTAAATCTCATCCACAAAGAGAAATAATAATATAAAGCAACTTTGAGTTTGTCATATACACAATAGTTGGGTGGAGACAAAGTCCACTACCAACTTAATTAAATATAGAAAAATATACAAGGAAAGAATTTAGCAAGCGAGAGCAAGTGACGAGTCCAAAAGCAGTCATCACGAAGGAAGGAATGGCCTTAGCTAGAGCACCTGCAAAAAATCACGAAAACACACACCTGGGGAAGAACCAGGTCCTCAGAGGGACGTTACAAGACACATAATATCATGCCATAACTGAATAGTAAGAGCTCAATAGAAAACATGCATGCGTAAAGGTTCCTAACCATTCTATGTGATATATACTTTGAGAAGACAACGTTCTACGCAGGTGCTTATAGTGTTCAGCATAGATGGAGAGAGAGTAATAGTAGGTAGCGCTCATAAGAGACACTATCGACTATGGGCAGAAAGTAGCTCTCATACGAGAACTATCGTCCCCGGGGCAGTAAGTAGCGCTCATTCGAGACACTATCGGCCCAAATCTACATGTGTACTGAACAGGTAGCCCCTACGCTAATAACTGTCTCCCCCCCTCCCAATGATACTATACATGCGTCGCCTCCACGACACTGTTTAATCCTTAATAACTGCCAAGTCTTCTACCAAAAATCTATTAGCAGTTACATCCTAACGTACGGCCTTTACGTACCGATGTACGGTCGATACGCAAGTCCGAAGCTATATGCGACTCGTAGCTCACACACAACCCGTGGCACATCGTGACAGTTCATGAGATGCACTTAAACATACGGTGGTCCCTTAACTCTAAGTCAATTGAACAAAATATAGTAATTTGTATCTACATATAATTTAAAAAAACAACTTGAAAATAAACACAACATGCATGTTATTGAGCAGGAAATTTAAACAGTAAAGGCAAGGTGTCTTGCCTGGTGTTACGCCTTGTGGGGTGCGATGATCAAGATGTCATGTTCTAGAAACCCGTATATAATTTGGGTAACTACTTTTATTTTAAAAATATAAAATCATAATCTAAAAAAATTTATTTGTGGTAAAAAATTTATAAATTAAATTTTAAAATAAATAGAACTAAATCTTAGAATACCATAAAATATTTTGGTAATATGCCTTAGGCCAAGACAAATATTATATTATACTAATAATCTAATAATCTATAATAAAATTTTACAATCTAATAATAATACTATACAATTATTTATACTGTAAACTCAATAGAATAACATACTAAGAAAATAATAATAATAATAATAATAATAATAATAATAATAATAATATCAGTAATAATAATCATAATATTAATACTAATAACATGATTAGTAATAATAATAATAATAATAAGAATAATAATAATACCACTTACAGATCTTTCCCAAATCCTCAAGTGTAAGAGAGAGAGAAGGAAAAAGAAAATTAAGAGGGGTTACTCACGAGGGGGAGGAGGCGGAGCGGCGGGCGGAGAGGTTGGCGCACAGGCGGCGCCCTGCCGGAGAGGGTGGAGTGACGTGGCGGCATCGGCGGGAAGACGACGACGGAGTTGATGGATGCTGGAGGCGGCGGCGAGCTTGCGACGCTGGATGCGGTCAGCGTCGGAGCAGGCGACTTCGAGAGCGGGACACCGACGAAGAGGGTTTTGATGCAGGTGGAGAGGGCTGTGCCTGGGGAAGGGTGAGGCGGCGCACCCCGGGTGGAGGCCAGCGGTCGGGTGCGCAGATCTGAGCCTCGGCGGCGGAGTCGAGGCAGCTGATGGCGCTGGAAGTTCAACGTTTTCGTGCGGCCGGCTCAGCGAGACCGCGGCGCTGGGCGGTGGGCGGTGAGGCCAAGTACGGAGGGGCGGCGGCGACTGTCCTGCGTGGGATGGCCGGCCAGGGCTTCAAGGCGGAGCAGCGGTGTCCTGGCGACGAGGAGCCCACCGTGGTGTTCCTGCTGTGGCGGCAGGAAATTTCACCAAGGTGGCCGCGGCGGTAGGACAATAAGAGGATCGGTGGTCGCGGCACGACAGAGATGGGAAGGTCGGTTTCAGGTGAGGGTTTCTTCCCGCTTCTTTTGCTGTTGTTTGCGATGGCCGTGTTGGCGAGTCGACTACGGTGGTGGTGATGATGACGGAGACGGGACGGGTCGGCCGGAGGCCAGTCGGTCTGGCGGATGGTGGCTGGGATGACGAGTGTCCTGATGGTGGATGATGATAACGATGGGTGTTGGTTGGGTTTGACGAGAGGGAAGATGGCCGGTGGTAGCCGTGGCGGGATGAGCTGGAGGTAGTTCTGGTATGGTCGAGGGGCAGGGCGTGGTGGAAGGGAGTGGCCAGTCGGGGTGTACGACACAGTAGGGTTTTGGGTTGAGTTAGAATTAAGGTTAGGGTTGACGTGTCGTGTCCTGTATGTCACGGACACATGGAGAAGATGGGTTGGATCGGTGTCCGGCTTGTCGGGCACACGGGTGGAGAATACCGTATATGTAGAGGAAGAATATAGTGGAAAAGAATGGCGACACCGACACGATGCACATCTTTTTAGTTGTGGAATTTGTGGATGAATAATGTAGAGGAGTACCTGCCTATTTATAGGATGTGGAAATTTCCAGTTGGATAAGGATTGGGATTGCTTAAATCCCCATTAGATAATTAGCTACAAATAAATTAAATCCAAATTCAAATCCAAATCCAATCTAAATCCAAATTCGACTTAAATCCAATTAAATTCCTTTAGTTTAAAATCAAATCAATATCAAATATAGGTATTAATTTATTTATTTAAATCATTCCATAAATTCAAATCAAAATTTAAATTGTCACAAAATTTCAAAAATGTGTTTTCAAAAATACTATATTAATAATTTTGAAAATCAAGATAAATATTAACTCATAAAGTAGCTTTTACAATTAACAAAATATATTAATAAACAAATTTTTATTTTCGCAAAAATATTTGGAATACATTTCAAAAAGTCACAATTTCCCAAATCACTACTTATTTTTAAACGACGAACAAAATAACTCTTTTATAAAATAAAATATTTATTATATTTATTTGAACATGTACTTTCCTATGAAAATGATTTTATAAAAATATTTTTCAAGCAAAATATGTACGCTCGCACATATTCGTACTCGTCGAGCAAAAATAAAATTTCACGCACGACGTACAATACGACTACGTGGCGTACAATACTAAATTTTAAATCAGTACCAAAAATAAAAATAAAAAATAGTAAAAATTTTAGGGGTTTTACAGACGTTGTTGGTGGACACGTACTTCATACATTGGTAGAGCGTGGATGGCACCACCATGTACTCGTGCAGCCATGGGCGATCCAACAGAATGTTGTAGTTGACTTCGGCGTCCACGACATAACAAGTGACCTCGGTTCTGAGGTTACCGATGTGGTACTTTAGTCGTATTTTGCCCAGTAGTTTGCTTTTGCTGGCGTTGAAACCACTGATTGTCGTGTTGGAGGGCGCCAGCCGATACATTGGGATCCCCAGTGTTAAGAGCAGCATCTTCGGGATGATGCTGAGGAAAGACCCCGGATCGATCTGAATCCGCTTTACCTTGACTGAACCGATGTACCCTGTATAATACAGCGGCCTGTTGTGTCGATTGTGCTTGAGCAGCATGTCCTGTTGGGTAAAGGTTATATTGGGGATAACCTCCTCCGCACAGTGATAGTGCTTGCACACAGTTGGGAGATCTTCAGGCTGCTTGACCTGACTGAGAAAGGATTCAGCATCCTTCAGAGCTTCGCAGAGAGCTTCTCGGGAGTCTTTGGAAAGACGAAGGAGCTCGAACAGAGGTAGGCGGGCAGGAGTACTGGCTAGTTGCGCCAGTATGTCGAAGTTGTAGGGCTTGGCTAGCCCCGAAGCATTCTCTTTTCGCAGAGGCCTATTGAAGCGGGCCTCTATCTGGTTCTGCTTATTGGCTGCTGAGGGCTTAGACGGACCCTCGTCCTGGACAGTAGTGACGGTGCCAGGAGGCACCACCTCGACGGCAGCTTCGTCGGATTGGACGTTCTGTTGTGAACACGTCTGCACAAGAAGTGCCTCTTCCGCTGAAGAAGAGACCGTGCGACAAGACTTGATCTTCCTGCCTTTGGACTTAGAGGAAGGGCGTACCTCCGGTTGAGTCACCTCGGAGACGAGATCGGGGTGAACCCACAGGATCTCTCCCCGAGATGTAGTGAGTGGGATGAGTCCACTCACGTTGTCACGGGTTGGTGGTAAGTTAACCACCTCCATTGTCGCCTTAGGGATGGGGACGATGCCATCCTGTGTTGTAGTTGGCGGCAAGGTGCCAAACTGGAGTGACACCATGTTGGCTGACACCGTCTTCTCTTCGTAGTCGACGGAGATTACATCCGCATTGATCATGCGCTGGATGTAATTCTTGAGGACGTAGCAGTCCTTGGTTGGGTGTTCGACAAACCGATGGTAGTGACAGTACCTCGGGTTGTCCACTTTTCCAACCTCATCGGAATGCTTCGGGTCCGGAAGCTTGATCTTGTCACCCTGCTTCAGTATCTCAAAGAGCTGCAGGGTGTCTTTATCGTTGAATGAATAAACCTCCTTCGGCCTTGGTGTAAGTGGAGGTTTCTGAGCAGGTGCACCTTTTGAGGCATTGACAGTCAATGCCTGTTTCCCCTTTGTCTCGCGTCCGAGGTTGTTGGCTGCGGGCCATTTTCCCTTGTCCTCGAAGGCAGGAAAACTAACTCCCAAAAGACAAGCATCGGCTGCCTTCTTCTCCGCGGCTTCTGCTTCAATGATCAAGGAGCTCCAGTCAGGAGGAGGAGTAGAGTTGAGCCAGAGTTTGACTGCAGGCAGCATGTTCATACTGCAGAAGGAGAGGAGTGCATGTTCTGGCATGCACGGGGGCAGTCTGAAGCAGGCCTGTCGGAAGCGTTCGATGAACACTCCAACTGTTTCCTTCTCCTTCTGGCGTATCTCTATAAGGGATGCCATTGTCATGTCCTTTCCGTCGTCGTAGAAACGGTCGAAAAAAAGACACGTCAGGTCGTCGAAAGAAGATATGGAATTATCGGGAAGGCTGCAGTACCAGTCGTATGCCACTTCCTTCAGTGCCCCGACAAATATGCTGGTGAGTAGCGCGTCCTCCTTCGGAAGATGTCCCGTCTGAGACTGAAAGTACGTCAGATAGCGACGCGAAGAGTCTTTCCCGTCGTACGGTCAGTGTTTGTGGTTTATACTTTGGAGGATAAACCACCTTGTTCCACTCGAGGGAATAAGGCCAGGGGATGTCCATTTTCTGGCACTCCTCTTGTCTCGTCTTGGACTCAAAGCGCTCGCGCAGGTCCCTGATCATCTCGACCACGTCTTCCATGGAGCTGGGAGTCGGGGAAGGTGGTACCACCTGATGTTGAGCATTTGAGGTCTCCGACGTCCGAGGTGCTTCTCGGCGATCTGCGTCCGAGGATACCCGTTGAAGGGGTACACTCGACTCTCCATTGGCCCCTGGATCGGGACCGGTAGAAGGTGTCCTGGTCAAAGCTGACCGTATCTCAAACACTGCTTGAGTCAGTGTTTGCATGGAGGCAGAGAGGATTTTGAGTCCTCCCTCCAGGGTATCTATGCGCTGGACGAGGTCTGTTGGCGGCACATCAGACTCGATATTAGCCCCAGTCATATTTACTGTCATGACACGGCCGGGAGTGGATGGATGGGTCGAGGCTTCACTCTCGGCCTCACTCTCTTGTAGGGGAGTTGCCTCTCCTGGAGCTTCGTCTTGGCTACCCTCGGCTATGTTCGGGAGATGGAAGGCTACCCTCAGCTCCGTCTTGAAGGACCTCTTCGTCCCCGGAACTCGGGTCCGCAGATGGTAGACTACCCCCAGCTATGTTCTGGGGATATCCTCGTCTTCAGGGGCTTCTGGGAGGCTGACCTCGCCTCGAGGATCTGCCCCAGGTGTGCTTTAGACACACTCGTCTTCGGAAGGAGGCTCGACAAGGGTCTGACTACCCCCAGCTTCCTCTAAGATCTTCTTCCTCCCTCGAGTGCCTTCGAACACTCCGGAGGACAAGACAGCTGTCTTAGTTTTCCTCGGCTGGCTTTTGGACGAGGAAGAGAAACTGCCAGTCGCCTTTCGGACTGACGAGGAGTTGGAGATCACGTTACATGAAGCAACCATTGGCTCTTTTTCTGTTGACACCTTCTTTTCGAGGTGACGTCGGAGGGGTGTCGATGATTGCAGCCGCTGGAACACCGACTGCCTTGGTGGGACTGCCGCTTTGTAACAGCAGTTGATGGTGACTACAACACAAATGTGCCCCGTAAGGGGCGCATCATACTTGTCAGTCGACTCTCCTGATCGGCGCTTGTGAGTGATCACGTTGTGCAGATTGTTGGAGGAGGGTGCTACCTTCGTACCCCCTTCAGGCGCATGACAAGGCCAAGCGCCGGGGTGGACAAGTGAGTGTTACGCCCCCTGATCTAATACCAAACAGGCATCCCGATCAGTAGTGGGGGAACCACAACATTTGGAGTGACTTGAACGGACCTCAAACGCACAACCAGAGGAGGCGCGGGAGTTCAAGACCACTGTATTTGCCTTACTCGACTTGGTTGTGCACGCAGTAGATGCGCCCAAGTGAGACAAGGACTTTGAAGGTCGGCTCGTTTTTGGCGCCGTAACACTCGAGTCGACCTTCTACAGCTTACCATCAGCAGTGCGTATGATTGTGAGCGCATGATTCTGGCTTGCTGCTGGCATAGCACGTTTAGGGCGTATGGCCCGTGCTGCCTTGGATTTCTTCGTACCAGTCCCCTGGGGCGCATTGTACTCAGAGTCCAAATTCTTTTTGCAATTACAGCGAGTGAGTCTGTCAAAGACAGAGACCTTCTGTGGCGCATCAGAAGTGATGCACGGGGCATTGGCTGCGCCCCTGCTCCGTCGACGCATCTTCCTCGCCTGAGAGAGAGATGGCTGGAGAATGTGGTTAGCCGCACGTTTCCCCGAGAGATGCGCTGCACCAGCGGGCGCATCTTGGTTGCTAAGGACGTCAGCAGGAAGGGAAGGCTGGATTGGCGCATCCCCTTCGGTGGTGGTGCCCGAGGCGTCAACCTTGCGCACCCAGACTCGGCGGGTCTTCTTTGGCTTCGACAGCCGCTTCGAAGGACTCGCACTGCCTTCAGAGATGAACTCCTCATACGTCTGTTGATTGAGGCGTACGACCAGCGTCTTGTGGGAGGAGCCCACTTTCACGTCGTCAGATTGCGACACGGCTTTCTCGGTGGAGGAGAAAGAGGTCCCCAGTTGAGTCGCCAGCTTGTTTTCTATTAAAATTCTTTGATTGCAAATTTCAATACAAACAGAACAGTATTACAATATAGGACTTAGATGTAGTCCTAGGAGTACACTTTTATTTATCTGGGTCCCTTGTGTCGATGGAGTGAGTGGTAATGCGTTGACTCTGTTGACGATCTGACGACGGTTATCGGTTCTCTGAAGGTCTGGATTGCTCTGGGTGCTGGAGCTTGCTGAGAGGAGGAAGACGTTGAGTGTCTGTATCTGCCTCTCTGGTGGTGCGAAGTGTGTTCGTTGTGTAGGTAGGTGTGTGTGTAAGAAGGAAATGATCCCTCTATTTATAGTTTTGCAGGCTGGCTGCTCATGCGCGCATGTAGGATGTGCCTGTACGCGGAGACGCCACGTGTTGATTGTTGATGGAGGCGCATGGACGATGCACCCTGATTGAGGGGTTGAATTATTTATACTGCTGTTGTGAGCCGGCACGTAGCAGAGGAGAAGATCTTTCTGTTGCTGAGATCTTGGGTGAGTTGAGTCAAAGGACACGTGTCATCGACCCATGGCTCGGAGAGCTCTAATTTGGTGGGGAATGATCTGGTGGATGCGCCTAGGATTGGGCGCATGAGGAGACTTTGGCTCGTAACCTTTAGGAGTCACGAACCATTCTGGGCGCATGGCTTTTGAGGCGCATGCAGAGCTTCAGTAGTGACTTTACTCCTGTCTTTTGGGATCAGGGAGAAGTCTGGGGCGCATGGCTTTTGAGGTGCATGCAGAACTTTAATGATGACTTTCTTTCTGTCTTTAGGGATCAGTAAAAAGTCTGAGACGCATGGCTTTTAAGGCGCGTGCGGATTTTGGGCGCATGGCTGCGGAGGCACATGCGAGATGGTTGGGTGGCCACGTGGCAATAGCCATCGGAGGGAAGTAATGATGATGCTGACGTTGGCGATGTTTCGTTTTCTGAACTGTTCAGACTTCAGGAGGCGTGCTGCCAACTCTGTCAGTTAGGTATTTAATGTTTGTGACATTCGATGGATAGCCGAGTGGGCGCGTCGATTGGCGTTCCACTAGGCGTATGGGAGCAGATGAGGGTGCATCCCCTGTGATGCTCTTGATGCTGAAAGGCGCGTCTGTGTGATGCACTTGATGTTGAAGGGCGCGTTTGTGTGATGCACGGTCTGGCCGGCGCATCCGCTTTGTGACACGTCTTTAATGGTGCGACTGTTACGTCCTTCGAGTGCTTTAAATAGCCGTTTTGACTTAGCTGAATTCGAAGCGTCCGATTCATCCATTTAATGCAAATTCATTGCACGGAATTCGGAGAGCCATCCATTTGGCGCATGGGTTTGATTTGCCCGGCCTATAAATAGTGGCATGGAGAAAGGGTTTGCTTCTCGTTCTCTCACGTCTTTCCAACATGAACTTGTGTACTCGAATGCATTCTGTTGACGAGATGCTCCCGAGGGTGAAGATGCGATGCAATGTCTTCGTTGATGCACTTGAAGGTGACTGTTACATCCAAAAGTCGGAGTCGAGGGCTTCCGAGGCAGGCGGAAGGTGCATGTTGCATCCAAAGATAGGGATGCTCGAGCCTCGTCTTCGTTGTGCAGGAAGAGCCGTAGATCGGAATTGCGGTGCTACGGCTTTGTTGGCTCTGCCTTCCTTCAAAATGGGTGTAGCCCATTATGGTTGTGTTGAAAGCTGCTCCTTTAGCCGCAGTTTCGATCACGGTCTTCCTTGGTCTTTGGAGGCTCTTTCAAAGCCTTCCCTGGCCACAGGTTGGCTTGTGGTTCTTTTCCCTTCCTTGGCTAGAGGGTTGATTGCCACCCTCGTTCTGCTTAATAAATGCTTCATTAGTCGAAGCATTTAGACGGCGGTGAGCCGGGCTGGAAGAGCGGCACATAACTGGCCTGTTGAAGGGATGCACATAACTGAGCTGCCAAAGTGATGCACATAACTGAGAATGCACATAACTGAGCTGCTGAAAAGGATGCGCCTTACTGAGGGCGCATGGTGGGATGCGCCTTGCTGAGGGCGCATGTTGATTGCTGCGCCTACTTGAGGGCGCATGGTGGCTGCTGGCTGTAGACTTAGGATCTTTTCTTTGTAGAAATTCTCCTTTGTACAGTCTTTCTTAGACATGTAATAGACTTTTATATGTTAAATAAAAAGTTCTCTTTCAATGTCTATATTTGTTACTTTTTGCTGTGAAGTACTTTGTCCAAGCTCTGGCGCATGTAGTCTGGCGCATAGACTTTCTAGTTCTGAAATTCCATGCTTCTACACCTTCGTCGCCTTCTACTACTTGAGCTTCTCCGTCGCACATATGACACTCTTCGCATTTTGGGGTGTTCTCCAAATAGTTCAGGAACCCTACCCAACACCAACTAATTTTTCCTTCACAACTAGGTGGAGGAGCTCAACATTCCGACAATCCTCTTGCAGTACTCAATTTTTTTCCTCGACAGAATTTTTATGACCACATTCACTACATTGTCCTCTAACTAAAACTTCTTAAGCATCACATATTCATCTCTAGTATATGTTGTATCCAGTGATACCGAGTTGTAATACGCTTTAATTGACTATGAAATGTCAAGTTCTTTCCAAGATGAATATCACTTTATCTATCACAAGGTACACTACCAAAATAAGACACATTAGTGATACAAACAAAGTCGCTAAAATGTACCATAATATCGCTAATCATGATTAGCGACATTTTTAGCGACGAAAAAATGATGTCGCATATTCTATCGTCGCTAACACATAAAACATCGCTGGTCATCGCTATAGCAACATCCCTTAGCGACGAAGCCACATCGTCGATAAATAAGTCTTTAGCGACGTTTAGCGACGAGGTGTTGCTAATCCGCGATGATAGTATTTGTTGTTATCTCGCGTATTCCATGGTCTCTAACACATAAAACGTCAATGGTCGTCGCTATAGCAACATCCCTTAGCGATGAAGCCATGTCGGCGATAACTCAATCCTTAGCGACGTTTAGCGACGAGGCGTTGCTAATCCGCGACAATAGTATTAGTTATTACACGTCGCCGCTTATTCAGTACTTAGCGACGTTGTTAGCGACGTTTAGCTACGAGGTTGCTGACATTGCAAAATTTGCCATGTCAGCAATTTAGCGACATTTGGCGATTGTTTGTAACGTCGTCGGTACAAGCTAGCGACGTTTCGGTACACGATTAGCGACATTACATGACGTCGCTGAATGTCGCTAAACGTCACTAAACTATAACAGAAAATGAAAAAAAAACCAGAATTATGTTTGTTTGTTTTCCATCCACAATCTACCTGTAGTTTAAATCACAGTTTATAAATAGTAGACCGGAGCAACACTCTGTAGAATTCCCTGGGTTTGCTGACCCCTTTGGAGGAACACTCAACACCAGTAAAAAACATAGAGTTATAATATCTCATCCACACAGAAAAATGCCAAAAATGTCCCAATAATCAAATAAATAGAGTCAAACGATAAGATAGCCATATATAAGATAGCCGGGTGGAGACAAATCTACTACTAAACAGCTATAAAAAGAGTTTCCAATAATAAAATAAATTGAGTCAACACAACACATATTGTCACTAAATGTACAAAATAAATACAATAAAGACCTAAGAATGGGTCAGCAAAGTACAACACAATATGTCCAACAAAGGACTACGGCTGATCAACAGAAGGAGGAGGAGAAGTATGGTCGTGCATCTGGGATAGCATGAACCTATATTGCTGCTGTGCAAGCATCACCGGTGATGGCTTATCAAGAGGACGAGGAGGAGGCAGTAGTATCGATACATTCGGTGTCAATGCTGATGCACGATCAGGAAGCGTCTGCTCTATGGCCAACAAGTCTAGAATTACAGGAATCCAAAACAGCCGTCAGCCTCGAAAGCTTATCGCCTATGGCCAGTTGCTTCCCCTACACTGCCTGAATGGCACAATCTATCCTCTCATTCATCTCCCTCATGGTCCCCCGTGTCTCTCTTATGGTGCGCTCGAGCATGCGGTGAGTGCCGCATCGTCCGTTTACGGCTGAGACTGGGGCTGCTCCGTAATCCTCTTCCTCATCTCGTCATGCAGCTCAGCAACCTGGCGACGCAAGCTCTTTTCGACTCAGGCCGACTCCTGTGAGGGCTGTAGGAACGCATACTAGCAGAGGGGGCCCTGGAGGACTGTGTCGCAGCAAAGGCACCGTAGGATCCCGTACCATAGTACGTACCCCTCTGAAGACCACCAACGGCGGTCATCCAGAGCTCGTTCGTCGACTGAATCATAGAGGGCTGCGAGAAAGTACCAGCCCCTCCTACAGGTGCACTAGCACTCATATGCTCACATAGCCTAAGAAACTCATCGTAGAAAGGTACGTATCTCAATAAGCATAATATTTACTATCCAATCATCATAGTTGTTAATGTCTAAGGTACTTATTAATAGCTATATGGATATCTATTGCACACTTTCTAAGTTATATTAAAGTTAATAAAACATAAAGTAATACTTCATAGCTCTGTGTCGCCTTTTCATCGATGAGCTTTTCGTCCTTCCGATGGGTGGCCAGGAAGACGGTCACCACGTTGGCGTCATCGGCCCTCTGTATCTATTAAAATTAATTTATTTGTCATTAAAATTAAATATTTTGTTCCTACTTTTATTAAAATAATATATATTCAATAAAATACATACCAGATGACGAAAATGTTTCGTCATAGGAATCGAGGCACCATACCACTTTCCTGCCCTCGTTGTCATGACCCGCTCCTGAATAATCGGGTACATGTCGGACACGCCCAGCCTTCGTCGATAGACGCAACAAAGTAAGCTGTACAATCTAAGAAAAACTCCAAGTCACAAGATATTATAATCATCCACAGCATCTATAACGTCACAGAAATATCACCACAATCCACTAAGTCATTCTAGTACAAAGTCATCCGAAGACAAATCCGGTAAAAGAATAAATATATAATGATAAATCTCAATACAATGTCCAGAAGTTAAATATAAACAATCTAGAAATAAATTAAATCCTACAACTCTAATGATGACATCCACCTCAATAGGGCCTCAAGCTCACCTGCAACATATCATGTTAGAAAAAGAGCAAAGCACAACCCCGACAAGAAACAGTCTATAATGTAATATGAAATACACAATGAGAGCAATATGGATTGAACAACAATGTGAAGAAAGGGTACAAGAACTAAATATGAAACTATAGTACAGGAATGGGAACAATGAACAAGATAATCAATATGAACACGATAATTAATGCATATGTGAATTTGAAATATTAAACTAATGTGTGACCGACTGGAGACCACAATCCACAATCCACAATATCACAATATCACAATAAGGTTCTGATGGAACTGGGGATTCCCAGGACCCTTACTTTGGTGTGCATATTGATCGATAGAAAGTTAAACAGATTTAATACGTGTTCTAATCCTTCATAGGCGGAAACTAGGATTCACGAATTATACCTACGGCGGGAAGAAGACAAGTAGCTCCTGGCAATCTCGAGCGGACGACCCCAAGATCTTCTGCGCGTACTCCTTCCTCGAGTTGGAAGTCGTGTGGGCGACGATCTCCCAACCTTTTCTTCTCCTTGGCATCCCTCTCTTTCTCTCCTTACGTGAATCACAAATTTAGAGAAAGCTTCAGATTTTTGATCAGTAATTTGTCGGTCAGAGAATAGAGAATATATATAGGCTACGGTAGGGACCATAAGGAGAAATTAGGATTAGGCCTCTTAACGGATCTGGATATCCCGTGTTCAGCCCGAACACACAATCCAGGCCCATTAACAATAGCTCGGTCCACTAATGAGCTATTGTTACACTGCCTTCCTAATCCCAAATTATGTTTGTGGGTTCCTTTTATTATATGCTCGTTTGGCTTCCCATGTTAAGATATCGAATGTTCGTCGATCATATTAAGCTACTGACAACTATATTGATTCGACATCATTTATCCTTAAGTAGTACCGTTCAACTTTATTTGTTTTGTCAGATATAATCCACATGCAGGGTTTACATGACAATCCTTTTGAGCTCCTTAAAGGGACATCATCAACCCGATGTATCGGGACATGGATTTCATTTATAATCAATAGCCCATCATACATACAATGTTATTACCCAATTCATAGAGGTTGTTGACCCATAATGAATCTCACTCTTTCATGAGTCAAAGTAATACATACTGCATATACATGTCCGTTATTATATCCGGATTAAGAGCACAAGCATCCATAACAACAGAGGTGTTTGTTCTCTTTTGTAGTCAGTACAAATAGAACAACCTCAAGTGGTCCTGTTTAATACACAGAAAGTGTACTAGTATAAACTTATAGTCAAGATAGACTAATACCAGATTACACTACAACCTTTCCAATAGATTATCCAAGTCCATCTAGGTTGTGAACTATTTATATATTCTATAGGGAACTGATAATATGATCTTCTGTATGACACTATACACCATATTATCTACAATATAGAATATCAGACATTTGCATTTATACTCAAAGCATTGCTTTTCAGTATACTGTTACAAATCTTCCACTTATACTTAAAGCCATGCTGCTACACATCTGACTCTTATTCCCTCAACATGACTATCAAAAGCCTTAGCTGGTAAGCTCTTTGTAAAGGGATCATCTAGGTTGTCGACTGATATTATCTTGATTACATCAACTTTTCTTTCTTTACGAAATCTTGTATCAGGTGGTACTTGCGCTCAATGTGTTTACCTGTCTTATGGGCTCGTGGTTCCTTCGAGTTTGCAACTGCACCACTATTATCACAATAAAGTGTAATAGACTTAGGCAAACTAGGTACCATATCCAAGTCCAACAGAAAATTTCTGAGCCAAACCGCTTCTTTGGCTGCCTCAGAGGCTGCCACATACTCGGCTTCTATGGTGGCATCAGCAATACATTTTTGTTTGATACTCCTACACACAATGGCTCCACCTTCCAAAGTAAATACATAACCTGAGGTAGATTTCCTAGAATCCCTATCTGACTGAAAATTTGAGTCTATATACCCCAAGGGAACTAAACTATCTGCCTAGTAAACTAGCATATACTCTTTAGTCCTTTTCAGGTACTTCAAAATATGCTTTACGGTAGTCCAGTGCTCTTGTCCTGGGTTAGACTGATATCTGCTGACCATGCCTACGGCAAAGTAGATGTCTGGTCTCATACATAGCATTACATATTTTAAGCTTCCTACTGGTAAAGCTTAAGGAACTGCTTTCATGTTTTCTATCTTTTTAGGTGTCCTCGGACACTGCTCCTTTGATAGAGCAATTCCATGTCTAAAAGGTAAGAAACCTTTCTTAGAATTTTGCATACTAAAACGAGTTAGTACAGTATCGATATAAGAAGCTTGGATAAGCCCAACATCATTTTCTTGCGATCTCGTAGAACTTTGCTCCCAAGGATGTGACCTACTTCTTCCAAGCCATTCATATCAAACTGTTTGGATAACCATACCCTTACATTAGATAACACCTTCACATTGTAAGTAAGATGTCATCCACATAAAGTACTAGGAACATCACCACGTTTCCATCACACTTTCTGTATACACATGATTCATCCTGACATTGATCAAATCCATAGGATTTTATCACCTGATCAAAACATATGTTCCAAGATCTGGAAGCTTGTTTAAGTCCATAAATGGACTTCTTGAGCTTACAAACAAGATATTCTTGGCCCTTTTCAATGAACCCGTCTGGTTGCTTCATATAGATGTCTTCCTCAAGACTTCCATTAAGGAAAGCTATCTTAACATCCATTTGCCAAATATCATAATCGAGATGAGCTGCAATAGATAAAAGAATCCGGATAAACTTAAGCATGGCTATTGGAGAAAAGATTTCCTCATAATCGATAACCTCTCTTTGAGTAAAACCTTTTACAATAAGCCAAGCATTAAAGGTTTCAACCTTACCGTCTGATTAGGGCTGTGCACATTTAAGTCAAATCGACCAAATCGAACCAAACCAAACCGAACCGATCGGTTTTTAACCGAATCGATGGTTCAATCGGTTTGGTTCGACTACACATTTTCTAAAACCGATCGGTTTGGTTCGGTTCACGGTATGGTTATTCCAAAACCGATTAAAATCGAACCGAACCAAACCCAATATGAGTGTTAAATAATTAGGATTGGGTTGGACCGGTTGGTAGGGGAGACCGAGACTACTAGGCTAGTGTTAAATAATTGGGACTAAGCAGCAGTGAATGAAAAGAAAAGTAAAAACTTCTCTTCTCATTCTCATGTATAATTGTTGTGCACATTTTCATGTATGGTGATTCTGACATAGGTCACTCCCATTCCATAATATACATCTTCTTTATTGTACTGACTTTTTGAAATTTGAAATTGAATGGTTTATGCTAGGGGTTGTTGGTTGGCAGTTGTTACTTCCAAATCGGACAAAGTCCATTTTTTTTCCATGTGATTAACTGGAGTTCCATACCACAAAATAAGCAACAATACCTAACTTAATGGCAGTCCATTTTTTTTCCTGTGATCAAAACCGACCAAGTCGAACCGAACCAAGTCGGTCGGTTTCAAAACCGAACCGACCAGTTGGTTGGTTTGGTTCGATTGGGATTAATTTCAAACCGATTAACTTTGGTTCGACTTCGGTTGTGACCAAATAGGTCGACCACCGACCGATGTACACCCCTACGTCTGATCCTCTTTTTCTCTTATAGACCCACTTGCATCCAATGGCTTCTACACAAACGGGTGGTTCTACAAGCTCCTAGACCTTATTGGAATCCATAGATTCTATTTCAGATATCATTCATGTTTGCCAAGACTCTACATCTTTATCTTGGAGTGCTTCATTGTAGGTACAGGGATCAAAATCTTGTTCCTCAGGGACGAAGTCTGACGACTCTCCCAAGAACATATATCTATCAGGTTGTATCACAACCCTTCCACTACGACGAGGCACTATCGGTTGTGGTATAACATTTGTGACACATTATGTAGTTAATTTTGATTCATCCTCTTATACTGTTGGTACTGAAGTACTTGGTGTCTCACCTCTCAGTTCTTCTAGAACAACTCTACTTGTGGGTTTATGGTTCATTACATAGTCTTCCTCTAAGAATCGGACATTGGTGCTAACAATGACCTTCTGATCCTTAGGACTATAAAATAAACCTCATTTCGTTCCTTTTGGATAGCCTACAAACAAGCATACTTCTGTACGAGATTCTAACTTATCTGCTTTTCTATTCAGCCCATGTGCTGGACTACCCCAAATTCGAACATGTTTCAAACTAGGCTTACGCCCAATCCACAGCTCTATGGGAGTAAGAGGTACTGACTTAGAAGGAACCAAGTTCAAAATATAAGCTGCAGTCTCTAAGGCATATCCCCAAAATGAATCTGGTAAATTCGAATAACTCATCATTGATCTAACCATCTCCATAAGAGTTCTATTCCTTCTTTCGGCTATACCATTCTGCTGGGGTGTTCCAGGTGTAGTCAATTGGGATGTAATCCCAGCCTCTAATAAATAATTCCTAAACTCTCCAAAGAGGTACTCGCCACCACGATCTGATCGTAATGACTTGATACATTTTCTATGACGTTTCTCCGTTTCAGCCTTGTACTCTTTGAATTTCTCAAAGCACTCAGACTTACGGCACATCAAATAAGTGTATCCATACCTTGAATAATCGTCAATAAATATGACGAAATATTCAAAGCCACCTCTAGCTTGGATAGTCATGGGTCCACAAAAATCAGAATAAACCAATTCCAACACATCTTTGGCCCTATACCCCTTTGCCGTAAAAGGCCTTTTGGTTATTTTACCTTCCAAGCAGGATTTACAGACTAGTAGTGCCTCCAATTCCAATAAACTCAAAGGTCCATCTTCAACCAGTCTTTGAATCCTTCTTAGGTTAATAT
Source organism: Iris pallida (assembly GCA_029216955.1). Taxonomy (NCBI): domain Eukaryota; kingdom Viridiplantae; phylum Streptophyta; class Magnoliopsida; order Asparagales; family Iridaceae; genus Iris; species Iris pallida. Next base: position 3,887,949 of record JANAVB010018799.1, read on the forward strand.
ACCCCAATCGCAAGTGCCAAAGATATGTTTGGTTCATACAAGAAGGTTCCTTTCTCTTATTTAAGTTAGATGACATATTATTCATTTCCATAAGTTGTATTGTGGGCAAAACAGGATTAATGACATACAGATTATCAACTAATGCAACAGAACAGATAAAATATTTATTCTTTCTAATAATAATATTGTCATTAAAATAAACTGAATATTCATCCTTAACTAACATAGAAACAAAAATTAAATTCCTTCTAAGTAAAGGTGCATAAATACAATCTCTCAATGTCAAAGACTTATTTCTACTAAAAGATAAGTAACATCTCTTATTGCAACGACAACTACTTTTGTAACGTCACCCATAAACAAGCATATCTCTCCATCACTGAGCCGTCTGGTTTTTTGGAACCCCTGCAATATATTACAGACATGATTAGCGGCTCATGTATCTACACACCAGGTGCCGATAGATATCACCGCTAAACATGTTTCAACTACTAGTAAATGAGATATACCTTCTTTGTTCCCTTGTTTGAGAAGTGGACAGTCAGTCTTCCAATGTCCTGACCCTTTACACTTGAAATATTTGTCTTTCGGCTTTTTCACAACGCCTTGAGGTTCCATGCCCTTCTTTGCTGAGTTTGCCTGTTTCTGAATATTATTCTTCTTCTTACCGCCTTTTGGCTTAGAAGTAGAAGCCTTTTCAGAAACAAAAATATGACCACTCTGCCTAATGAGAGATTCAGCATCCTGTAGCTCTTTTGCAAATTCTGCCAAACTATACAACCTTTTGTTCATGTTGTAATTAAGGCAGAAATTGTCAAAACTTTTAGGCAGAGCCCCGAGAATGATATCGACCTGGGATTCCCCATCGATTTTAGCTCCAAGAATCTCCATCTCTTTCAGATGACCCATCATCTTGAGAACATGATCCCTTACTGGTGTACCCTCAGCCATTTTTGTATTCATCAAACACTTTATATCAAACTGCCTAGCTGCTCTACTCTAATGTTCGAAGAGTTCCTTGAGGTTATACATCATGTCATAAGTCGTGGCCATGGCCTGATGCTGATGTTACAGTATATTTGACATAGATGCCAGAATGTAACACCGCGCCATCTCATCTGCCTTTTCTACTTCTTATAAGCCTATTTGACCTCTTCATCAGAGTTAGCATCAGGCATAGGTGGGCATTCCTCAACAAGTACATAGTTGTACTTTTCAGCAGTCAAGGCAATGTCCAGATTACGTTTCCAGTCAATATAATTAGGTCCAGTAAGTTTGTTTTCTTTAAGAATCACCATAAGTGGACTGAAAGAACCCATTTTTGAAATTCTGAGAATCACATAAATAAAAATTATGTAGGGCAAAAACTTTTTGAATTAATTAAATATTAATTTCTTCAAAACAATAATAAGAAATTTACCAACACCTTGAACATCATGAATTTAGCATGCCACGATAGTGTGGACGTATAACAATTCAACTTTGTTCAAGTAGGTACTACCTATTAATTTTACTATCATGTCAACATAACTTCATGACAAATAAAATTAATATGTTGGTCTTGCTCTGGTCATACAAATAATAGCAGTGACTCTGATGGGGTGGATACCATTATTTGTATCTAAGTGTATACCATTACTTAATACTAAGTCCATTACCTTGTAATGAGTTCCTTTAGATGGAGAAGTGAACACATACTAGGTAACTTTCTGCAATTATCCCTAAGGAAGTTTGTACTGGTGATCCATAATTATACTCATCGGATATGGAGGAAGGCACTAAAGCCAACGTGCAAGTATAATTACATCACCTACAAACCAGTAATGGAGACCATAGGATTTATACTAAATAAATATCCTCTCCCACTTAGTTATTTAACAATGAGGATTTTTCTACTAGTTGATATTATGTCCATGTTATCCATCATTAATGTAGGCTTAGTTTAAAAAAAACATCCACACAATAATAAATATGCATAATCAGAAAAAGCAAAATGACAACAAATAAAAGAAAAATATCCAACTATTATGGTCATCTTTCCTACTCCGACCTCAACTATCTGAATCCAAAATCTACTCCGTCCTCAATTATCCCTAAAGAAGTTTGTATTGTCGATTCCTTCATCGAAAACCATCTGTCTGCCTTTGGACTGCTTAAAACTAGCATCTCCTCCGGCGTCAGAAACAGCCACCACAGCCATCACGATTAATCAAAAATAATTAAGATTACATCAATCCTATGCCTCGCAAAGGAGTTCACACATAATCTAGATTGAAAAATAAAATTATAAGCACGATCAACCCTCATGATTTTAGTTACATCTACAGTAACAACAACATCCATGACATGTCCATTATCACCCCCAGTTTTTAAATTAGGGGTATTTTCATCATTTTTCAAGTTTTATAATTTTTAGGAATTTTTATTTATTTTTTGTGATTTTTTGGGATTTATTTGGATTGGTTTGGATTTTATCCAATTCGGACTCAAATTGGAGACCCGGGTAGCCTGGACCCTAGTAGGACCCACATACTAGCTGGACTTGGCCCACACACCATTCTAATTAGGCTAGAAACCATAAACCCTATTTTCCATGGCTTAATTAGTCATTTTAGAGCTTAATTGGTTAATTAGAAACAAACCGAACCAACCCGAAACAAACCGAACCCAAACTAAGTCTAATGGGTTTGGGGCTTATTGGATCACACCCAAACCCATTCCCCCCCCCCCCCCCCCATATGGCCGGCCAAGACCATCACCCCCCCCCCCTTTCTTCTTCATTAAGTCAAACACTCTATCTCTCTAAATTTCCTTCTCCTTCCCAAGCTCCTTCTTCCCTACAAGAAACCTATTTTAGGTATGCATTTATTTCCCTATTTATTCCTCTTTAGCACTTATTGCCTTCACAATAGTTTTAGAGGAGGTGATTCTCCACACTTTGCCCATAGATTTCATAGGTTTCCCTAAAATCTAGGTTAGAGGTTTATTTGTGGGTTTTCTAAATAGAGTGGTATATATATATATATATATATATATATATATATATATATATATATATATATATATATATATATATATATATATATATATATATTTATATTTATATTTATATATATATATATATATATATATATATATATATTTATATATATATATATATATATATATATATATATAATAAATATATATATATATATATATATATATATATATATATATATATATATATATATATATATATATATGTTTATAGGTATTTGTGTGTGTGTAGGGGAAATGGTAGTGGTGGTGTTTGTGTGTGAGAGTGGTGGTGAGAGTGTGTGTTGGTGTGTGTGAGAGTGAGTGTGTGTTTGTGTGGTAGGGAGAGTGTGTGTGAGTGTGTATGCATTTACATATATATATATATATATATATATATATATATATATATATATATATATATATATATATATATATATATGTGTGTGTGTGTGTGTGTGTGTGTCTATGTATATATATGTATATTTATATGTGTGTGTATATATGTATATATATAGATAGAAGGATGGATATTAGATTATATATATATGTATGTAGATATATATATAGATAGATATATGGATAGATAGATATATAGATAGATAGGTGGTTAGTTATATATATATATATATATATATATATATATATATATATATATATATATATATATATATATATATATATATATATATATATATATATATATATATATATATATATAGATATATATATATATAGAGGAATAAGGAAGAAGAAGTAGAAGAAGTAGAAGAAGAGAAGAAGAGAAAACAGCAGCAGTAGCAGTCCCTGTAGCAGCAGCTACAGCTGCTATAGTAGCAGCAGCACTGGCAGCAGCTGCTGCCAGTGAACCCCCCCCCCCCCCCCCCCCCCCATTTTGGCCCTATTAAGCCCCCTTTAACCCCTATAAACCCCTCCCATTATATATATATATATATATATATATATATATATATATATATACATATATATATATATATATATATATATATATATATATATATATATATATATATACATATATATATATATATATATGTGTGTGTAGGGAAGTTAGAAGAAGTTAGAGAAGAAAAGAGTAAGAAGAAATTAGAAGAAGGAGGATTAGAAGAAGTTAGGATGATATGGAAAAAGTAGAAGAGTTAGAAGAGAAGTAGAAGGGAATAATAGAAGAAGTTAGGAAAAGAATGAGAAGAGGATTAGAAGAGAATAGGAAAAGAGATTAGGAATTAGAAAGGGAAGAAAGAGAAAGAAATTAGAAAAAGAAGTTAGAGGAAGAGTTAAGAAGGAGAATTAGAATAGGAGCTAGAAGGGAGTTTTGGAGGAAATCGATTTAGAGGGTGAAAGGGAGCTCGGAGTATCGGAACGCGACGAAACTTGGCATGGAGTTAGAATATATGAATTAGATTTTGCGGGTAGGCTCCCGAGTTGAAATCGGGGTCGTACGGCGCCGGTATCGCGCCGTACCATTGCGTATCTTGAAATATTCAAGATATCGGCAATGGGCCGTATCATGGACTGGATGTGCACTATACCTAGGTATTTTGGTAGGTAACGTATGTATAGGTTAGTATCTTACTACCCTAGAGAGATTGGGTCAAAATACCAAGCGTAGGTAGGCTAACTTGATAATTGCCTAAGTTAGAATTTTACCCTTTTTAAGGGTAAAATAGGATATTGGCCTACGGCCAAGATTTGGGTTTCGAAGTCCAAGATGGACTTGGATATGGGTTGTAGAGGTTGGTAATGATTAGAAATAGCCGTCTAGACCTAGTCTTGACCCCGGTTGACCACGGTTGACTTTTTAGACCGAAAGTCAACTATGGGTCAACACTTTACCCAATTTAGTCCCAAATTTCATTAGACTTGCGCAGTTGACCAAAAGTCAACTGTTAGTCACCATTGACCTAGAGTTGACCACAGTTGACCAGAGTTGACCAGTTGACCAAATCAATTGTTGACTCAAATCGACCTAGATTAATTCCGTTTGACTTGCATTGACCCAGTTTGACCCAGTTTAACCCGGTTAGACCTAATATGACTTAGGTTGACCCCGTACAACCTAATTTGACGTGTCTTGACCTAGAATGACTTAATAGGGTTTAAATTGTCTTGACTTTACTTCCTAAGCAGAGTATTGATACGTCTTGTTCTCTATAGGTCCTCGAGACGCAGCATTTGCTCCAGTTGACATATCATAAGATATTACAGGCGAGTACATTCTCTGACACTTTTCCAATTTACGATAACTGTTATAATTCATGTAATTAGTGTAGATATGCTTGTTCTCGACACATTGGTCACACGGATTGGTATTCATGGATCCCGACATGAGATGTTATTCCTCGTTATCTTTGTATATCTTGTGCAAGCCCCCTTGTAGTTCTTGTGCAGAAATATGGGCACCGATTCTCGAGGAGACTTGCTCCCTTCTCGTAGAATCCCGTGTCATAACGTGTCTTGCTTGGATCCTCTCTACCAGTCGGGGACGGGGAGTACTAGTGTAGATGTGTGGTCATACCCGCCTTGTATATATTGTGAACCTTGTGAATGCCAATCCTACACCACACGTATGATTGGCTAGATCATAACCTTGCACAGACCCAATCCGGCCACATGTTGTAGCTAGTATTCACACACCTAGATATATGACTCTTGATTCTTGTACATGCCATGATCAGTTTACTTGCCTTGTTCTAGCTCTAGATTTACAGCTTACCTTGCCATGATACTCACATGTACATTTCATGATTTTCTTGTGTATACTCTCTATTTACTGTCTTATAGCTTTTGTCAGATCTTGTGAACTGTTGTTAGTAGATTGTACTCGTTCCATCCTGACAGGATATGTTGAAAATATTACAGATGCTGACGAGGGGGATTACTGTACCTACTACGGTCCGGATGACGTAGTGGGCCTAGACCTGGAGACTTTGGTCCAGCAAGGCTTAGCTCCGCCTGGCGAGACCTTACCTATTGCTTAGTTAGAGTAGGTCTTTTATACTGGACCTTGTCTCCAGCTACTTTTGAGACTGTTATTATTATGGATTGTATTAGAGACTTGGACTTGTATATATTCTTGTGTTGGACTTGACAGGTTGTTATTTTATTATCGTCTTGTTGTCTTTATCTTTCAGTCTTTACTTTGTTATCTTAGAGTTGTGATTGAGTACTCATATATTCATTGCTTGTCCTCCGTTCGGAGTTGACCATATTCTCGACAGGTTTTCAATATATATAAACTGTTTAGAGTAGAAAAACCTACAGCGTTCCACGCCGTTTTTACGGTGAGGGCTGGGCGTTATCACGTGCACGTGCCCTTATAGCGGATGCGGGTCGTGACACGTTTTAGTGGTGGCCCATGCAGGTCCTGAAGTCGCAATTAGTACGATGTCGTAGTGGCGCTCGACTTAGATTGCTATTACGAGCCTGCGGTATGTATCTAGGATAGGCTATAGGCTAAGAGTACTCAATCACAGTAGGATCTTTCCTTGCTTATCTTGCTTACCGTCTTTGATATTGTCACGCCCCAGAACCAGAATACTGGAGAGCGGAGGCAGACATAGCCAGCTACGTATATGAAATGGAATCCATCTCGCTAAACGGTCACGGCTGTCTAGATACATGAGGGTTTATCTACAAGCCAATAGTCTCTTAAGGTCATGAACAAGCCTAGTGTCTCAATCACAAGCACGTAAGTAAAAGTCGCAAGATGTATGATCATTAAATATACAATAGTAAGGCGTCCCAAACATTACATATTCAGTTGATCATGAAGCTAGTCGTTACAAAATGTCAGGACTAGCAAGAGTTTAGTCATACATGATCAACCCTAGGATCTGTTAATCATGTTACAGCCCGTAGGCAGACAGTAAGTAAGTGCAATCGAGCTAAACAAGTGCTCGTCGGCTAAATGCCTCAAAAGAATATTTTTTTTACAATAGAGTGGAAGAGCCAAAAATAACCCACTCATTGCCAAGGTTCCGTCTAGTGGCCACCATCTGGCTGGAAGGTCGGTAGATCCTCTGGAGCTGCTCCGAAATCTGGCCACACAAAACCAGCTGGGTCAGACCCCAGAAAGAGCAAGTGCCACAAAGGAAGCTTCACTTAAGAACTAAAACCAGCAATCAGCACAAGATATAAATAAAAGTAAGAACTGGAAATAAAAAAAATATACCAGGATGATATACGACGAGATAACCATGAAACTATTTAGATAACCAGGTTACAACCCGTAAACCAAACAAGGACCGGAGTTGTAACCCTTCGTTTGAACAGAACTTGGAATTCTCACCATTTATCGGCAAAATAAATACAAGCATTCTGGTCAATCAATAATCTGGAACAGGATCAGGGCAAGACTAGACTGGTTAGACTCCGTCCAATCACTTCACGGCCAAGCAAGAATTACGGCTTGATACTTTAACTAACTAGGGTTGTCACAAGCCTAATTACTAACAAGATGCAATAAGATTATTCCACAGCCACAAGCCCTGCAGACCATCCAGGTTACCCGGGTTAAAAGATTAGAGTTGAATTCAGGTGGGTACATCGCCCAGGAAACGAATGTACCCTTAGGTAGCTTGAAGGGTGCAACACATGACAGTGTGCTGGAAATGTGTCCTACTCGACGGCAGGCTACAGATCCCAAGGCGTGCCCAGGTAACGGGATTGCCTGTAGCTGGGAAATCTTGTCATAACTAATGTATTAATCTAGTTATTAGCCTTAGTCCATTTTAGTAGGTACTCCTGACCGTGGTACTCAGGAGTCCCTGTCCTAGACATGATGCAAGGCAGGACTGGTTTATTTATACAAATACAATCGCCCACGGTGTCCAGATTAATTATACAGGTCATGTCATGTCAGGTAGCCGTCGCAACAACTATCCGAGATAATCATGTCAGGTTATCATGCCAAGTATACTTATCAGGAGTGCGCCACGACGGGCCACTATCAGGTCATGTCAGGTTATTATGTCAGGCGTGCACCGCTACGGGTCACTATCACGTCATGCTCAATTATCAATTCCAAACATATCAAGTAAATTCGTGATTATCAAGTTCAGGACAAAAGGCGTAAGGATATAAAATGGACGTTAAATATCTAATAAATTATCGATATACAGGGCTATAGAAGATCCAGGATAAGTAGGGTCAGGTCCAGTTGCACCTAAACATCAGGTTACGCCTGAGTCAGGCTGCGCTCAAGTCAGGCAACGCTCAAGTCATACACTTCCAAAAGGCAGCGTTTGTACTCCATACGACTCCTCTTCAAGGCAGCGTATGAGGTCCATACGACTCCTTGTCAGGGCAGCGTATGCAAGACATACGCTTCCAAAAGGCAGCGTATGCGTCAGACTGCGCTGCGCTAAAGAGCGCGCGCAACTCAGTGGCGCAAGCTAAAAAGCTCGCGCACACTGCTCACTGTCTTCCCCAAATCAGCAAGAACTCTATGGTTTGAACCCAAAGCTTCAAAAGTCCATAACTTGGTCAAAATAAGTCCAAATCCAACTTTTCAAAGGTCAAAATTGGGTAGAATAAAATTCTCTACAACATGGAACCTTCAAAACTTGAAAACAAAGAAGTTTGATAGATCAAAACCCCCAAAATCCAAAAATAACTAATTTTTAGATCTACAAAAATTAAAGCCTCAAAATGGAAAATAACAAGTTCTAATGTGTCTTAGAAACATGAGGAGAAGCTAATAGAACAATAAAAATGGGCTCTCTTGTGGAAGCAAGTTGCACTTGCCTAGACCTCTCTCTCCCTCTCTCTGGTAAGTAAGAAAGTAATGGTGGAGAAGAAGAGATTAATGAAAAGAGAGAAGAAGAATAGGTAATAAATATGAGTGGTGGTGGTAGGTAGAGGGTTCACCCCTTGGTTCATGATGAACCAAGAGCAATCCCAAACCGAACCAAGCCAACCCAAACCAAGAATAAACCAAGCCCAGGGAGGAAATTAAGCAAGGAAATCATGTAATACAAGAATAAATACGTACACGTATTCCAGAAATACGTAATACGAACCACAGGCATTACAACTCTACCCACCTTAAAAGAATTTCGTCCTCGAAATTTAATCAAGAGGCTAGAGGAGCAATAATAAGCTACATTAATCACATGCAAGCTATAACTAGGCAGACAATCACTCATTCAAGCAAGGAATCGAAGGCATGAGACATAAGAAAGACATTATACCTTACGAGTCAAACAAATCGGGATATCGTGATCGGATATCATCCTCACGCTCCCACGTTGACTCCCCCAAAGAGTGATGACCCCAAGCAACTCGGACTAACTTGATAGTCTTGTTCTTGAGGATCTTCTCTCTCCGGTCCAATATAGACACGGGCCTCTCCTCATACGAAAGGTTGGTACCAACAACCAATTCCGAATGACCCAGGATGTGGCTCGGGTCCGGGATATACCGTCGTAATTGGAATACATGGTACACGTCATGCACCTCGCTTAGCGACGGTGGAAGAGCGAGACGATAGGATACATCTCCTACTCGCTCCAGAATGTCAAACGGTCCTATATACCTAGGACTAAGCTTACCTCGTACGCCAAAATGAATGACACCACGGTTAGGCGAAATCCTCAGGAATACATGATCGTCGACCGAAAACTCGAGAGGGCGCCGATGAGAATCGGCCCAATGGCGCTGGCGATCTTGGGCAACTCGAAGATGATCTCTGACTCGCCTGACCTTTTCAACTGTCTGGGCAATCATTTCTAGACCGAGCATCTGTCTCTCTCCAACATCATCCCATACTAGCGGGGATCTGCACTTCCTACCATACAGTGCCTCGAACGGTGCCATCTGGATACTGGCCTGGAAACTGTTGTTGTACGAGAATTCTACCAGGTGCAAGTGATCTTTCCATGAACCACCGAAGTCAAGTGTACAAGACTGCAATATATCTTCAAGAGTCTGGATCGTGCGCTCTGACTGGCCATCTGTCTGCGGGTGATATGCTGAACTGAACTGGAGATGAGTTCCCAAACTCTCTTGTAAGCTACGCCAAAAGTACGACGTAAATCTTGAATCTCGGTCCGAGGTGATACTGACTGGCACACCGTACAATCTGACAATCTGCCTGAGGTACATCTCTGCTAACTGAGCCGTCGACTGACCAACTCTGAATGGAAGAAAGTGAGCCACTTTCGTGAGCCTGTCAACTATAACCTAGATAGCATCTCTACCAGCTGGGGATCTAGGTAGTCCAGTCACAAAATCCATGGTCAGATGCTCCCACTTCCATTCTGGAATCGTTAAGGGCTGAAGAAGTCCAGCCGGTCTCTGATGTTCGGCTTTAACTTGTTGGCAAACCAAACATCGAGAGACAAACCGAGCTATCTTCCACTTCATGCCATTCCAGCAGAAATGCTGCCGGATATCACGGTACATCTTCGTACTGCCGGGATGGATGGAATACTATGAACTGTACGCTTCTGACATGATCTCCTGTCGGATATCTCCGCTGGGTACACAAAGACGCTTACCATGTCGAAGTGTACCATCCTCATGAATGCATAACTCTGGTCTTCGTCCAGCCTCACACTCTGCTCTGAGTCGCTAAAGCTCGGAATCTGCCGACTGTGCCATCCGGATCCTCTCGACTATAGTGGACTGAACTTGCATACTGGCCATCAAGGCCATACTGGAAGGAAGAACAACTTCAATACCCATCTTCTGAAGATCTGCTAACAGCTCTGGTTGTGCTGTTAGAAAATAAACTCCCGCTCTCCTGCTCAATGCATCCGTAACAACATTGGCCTTCCCAGGATGATACTGCAGGTTGACATCATAATCTACAAGAAGCTTCAGCCACCTTCTCTGACGCATGTTAAGATCCTTCTGGGTGAAAACATACTTCAGGCTCTTGTGGTCGGAGAAAATTTTCATCCTGTCTCCAAACAAGTAGTGCCTCCACAACTTAAGTGCAAACACCACTGCTACCAGCTCCAAGTCATGGGTTGGGTAATTCCTCTCATGATCACGAAGTTGTCGTGACGCATAAGCTATTACCTTCCCATGCTGCATCAGAACACATCCTAAACCTCTGTCTGAAGCATCACAGTACACTGAGAATCCTTCGGTCCCATCTGGAAGCGTGAGAATAGGAGCTGTTATCAGGCCTCGCTTCAATTGCTCAAAAGAACTCTGAGACTCTGCTGTCCAAGCAAACTGCGCATCCTTACGGGTCAACTGCGTCAATGGCGCTGAAACTCGAGCAAAATCCGAAACAAACCGCTGGTAGTAGCCGGCCAATCCAAGAAAACTACGAACCTCTGCAACCGTGCTGGGCACTGGCCATGACTCAATAGCCACAACCTTCTGGGGGTCCACTTCTACTCCTCGAGTGATGATATGACCCAAGTACGAAATACGATCGAGCCAGAACTCGCATTCACTGAACTTGGCATATAACTGGTGCTCTCTGAGGATCTGAAGAACTATATGGAGATGCTGCTCATGCTCCGCCTCACTCTTGCTGTTGACCAGAATGTCATCCAAGAACACAATCACAAACTGATCCAAGTAAGGCATGAAGATGCAATTCATGAGGTCCATGAATACTGCCGGCGTATTGGTTTCTCCAAAAGGCATAACAAGGAATTCCCAATGCCCATATCTCGATCTAAAAGCTGTCTTCGGGATGTCCTGCTCTCTGACTCTGATCTGATGATAACCCGAGCGCAAATCAATCTTCGAGAATACTGAAGCCCCTTGAGTTGATCAAACATGTCATCTATCCTCGAAAGAGGGTATCTGTTCTTGATTGTCACTGAGTTCAAGGTACGATAATCAACACATAACCTGGACGTACCATCCTTCTTTTTCACAAGAAGCATCGGGGCTCCCCAAGGCGATCCACTAGCACGAATGAATCCCTTGGTCCTGAGTTCTTCAATCATCTTGTACAATATCTCCAACTCTGACGGTGCCATCCTGTAGACTCTCTCTGATACTGGGGCTGTCCCGGGAATCAAGTCTATAGTGAACTCGATCTCCCGCTCAGGAGGCATACCTGGAAGTTCTTCTGGAAAAACATCTGGAAACTCCTCGACTATCCTGGGCAACTGAACTGCTGCTACTGCCATCCGCAATACTGGAGGAGATGACTCAACTTCGCCTCGGGAGAAAGAAAACTCCGGCTCGCCTGGAATGCTAAAAACAACCCTGCCAATGTGGCAGTCTATCCTAGCATACTGGTTCCTCAACCAATCCATCCCTAGGACCATATCATAATCGGCCATTGGGAACTCTATCAATCTAGCGGGGAATTATCTACCGCTAACTACCATCCGACACGAGAAAAACACTCTATCTACTCCCACAAGTCCGTTACCAGTAAGGATATTAGGCCTTACTGATAATGACTCGGGCTCCAATCCTACCCGTGTCGCGAATCGTGCAGACATAAATGAATGCGATGCACCAGAATCAAATAAAGCTGAAGCTGGAAAGGAGTTAACGAGAATAGTACCTGCCACTACCTCTCCTGGTGCCAATCCTTCCTCCACGGTCATCACCATAGCCTGACCGTGCCCTCGGGGTGCTGGTCCCCTCTGCTGAAATCCTCGCTGCCTGCTCTGACTCTGGGCTTGGACTTGTGCATACTGCTGGGGGTTCTGCTACTGGAACACTTGGGTCTGAGGCGGCAAGGGCCTCGGCAATGGATACTGTTGCTGCTGGACCAGAGATGGTCCTCTCACTGAAGAGCTAGAAAGGTTGGACGATGATGAACCACCCCTATTCGGGCAGGATCCAACCCTATGGTCTGGTGCTCCACAAGCCAGACACAATCCCTGTGCCCTGCAACATTCTGCCACCACATGGCCTGGCTTCCCACAATGAGAACAACCCACTGCGGAAGATTGCTTCTGCTTCTGCTGCTGAGGGTGCGTCGGAGTTGAATGCTGAACCGATGTTACTGAGGCCGCTCGCCTCGGAGCTCCAATAGTCAAAGCCCTGGCTGCCGGGGCCGGTGCTGAAGACTGATTCATCTGGCCGTGAGATCTCTTTCGACCTCCGGCCTTATCCACAATCCTCTGGGAGGTATACTCATGCCTCCGGGATACTCTTAATACTGCATCAAAAGTCTGATGCTCAAACTGCTCAACTGCCAACAAGATCTCTAGGTAAAGTCCCTGCTGGAACCGCTGGGCTCTATCATACTCGATTGCCACCAAAGTGGGAGCAAACCGACTGAGTCTGGAAAACTTGGCCGCATATCCGTCGACCGTCCTGCCTCCTTGCTTCAGATTGGTAAACCTCGTCTGTAGATCATACCGAGCCACGGCATCGAAATACTTGGTCTGGAATCTCTCTCTGAATACTGCCCAAGCAATGGGTGCTGCTAATCCAACGGCCTGTGCTGCCAACCAGCTGCGGGCAAGATCTAACAACTGCAGGCGCTCAACGGCCACCTTCTCGTTCTCTGGGGTCCTGGCTGCTTCTAGAATCACCTCTGTGTCCTGAAGCCATGCATCTGCCGCGATAGCATCTTCATTACCGTCGAAGAATAGAGGGTTCAAGCGCTTGAAGCTGTTGGCCGCGCTGTTACCCTGATGACCACCCCGGGTCAAAGCATCCGTCACTGCCTGGTGCAAGGCATCTCTACGCCGGTCTTGGGAAGCTATCAAGGTCCTGACGAGTCCTACCAAAGTGCCGTCATCATGTTCTACAGGTTGAACTGGCTGGACTGGTGGCTCTCCGCCAGAAGGCACAACTCTGGAGACTACTCCGGAATGCTGGGCTTGATCTCCAGGTTGCTGCTGGTCTGCGGGAGGTGCTCCGCCTTGCTGGTCGGTAGGACCACGAACAATGCCGCTGAAGAAGACGACATAGGGAACAATAAGGAAGGACCAGGACAGATCAACGATACAAGCATATGATCAAGACAAGAATCCAGGGATTCAGAAGATACGAGCAGAGATCAAGGACGAATACTGATTGAGACATCTATTCGGTAAACCCTCACATATCTTGATTTACAAGACCTGCATAGGCCACCACTTAAACCATGTCACGTCCCAGAACCAGAATACTAGAGAGCGGGGGCAGACATAGCCAGCTACGTATATGAAATGGAATCCATCTCGCTAAACGGTCACGGCTGTCTAGATACATGAGGGTTTATCTACAAGCCAACAGTCTCTTAATGTCATGAACAAGCCTAGTGTCTCAATCACAAGCAAGTAAGTAAAAGTCGCAAGATGTATGATCATTAAATATACAATAGTAAGGCGTCCCAAATATTACATATTCAGTTGATCATGAAGCTAGTCGTTACAAAATGTCAGGACTAGCAAGAGTTTAGTCATACATGATCAACCCTAGGATCTGTTAATCATGTTACAGCCCGTAGGCAGACAGTAAGTAACTGCAATCGAGCTAAATAGGTGCTCGTCGGCTAAATGCCTCAAAAGAATATTTTTTTACAATAGAGTGGAAGAGCCAAAAATAACCCACACGTTGCCAGGGTTCCGTCTAGTGGCCACCATCTGGCTGGAAGGTCGGTAGATCGTCTGGAGCTGCTCCAAAATCTGGCCACACAAAACCAGCTGGGTCAGACCCCAGAAAGAGCAAGTGCCACAAAGGAAGCTTCACTTAAGAACTAAAACCAGCAATCAGCACAAGATATAAATAAAAGTAAGAACTGGAAATAAAGAAAATACACCAGGATGATATACGGCGAGATAACCATGGAACTATTTAGATAACCAGGTTACAACCCGTAAACCAAACAAGGACCGGGGTTGTAACCCTTCGTCTGAACAGAACTTGGAATTCTCACCATTTATCGGTAAAATAAATACAAGCATTCTGGTCATTCAATAATCTGGAACAGGATCAGGGCAAGACTAGACTGGTTAGACTCCGTCCAATCACTTCACGGCCAAGCAAGAATTATGGCTTGATACTTTAACTAACTAGGGTTGTCACAAGCCTAATTACTAACAAGATGCAATAAGATTATTCCACAGCCACAAGCCCTGCAGACCATCCAGGTTACCCGGATTAAAAGATTAGAGTTGAATTCAGGTGGGTACATCGCCCAGGAAACGAATGTACCCTTAGGTAGCTTGAAGGGTGCAACACATGACAGTGTGCTGGAAATGTGCCCTACTCGACGGCAGGCTACAGATCCCAAGGCGTGCCCAGGTAACGGGATTGCCTGTAGCTGGGAAATCTTGTCATGACTAATGTATTAATCTAGTTATTAGCCTTAGTCCATTTTAGTTGGTACTCCTGACCGTGGTACTCAGGAGTCCCTGTCCTAGACATGATGCAAGGCAGGACTGGTTTATTTATACAAACACAATCGCCCACGGTGTCCAGATTAATTATACAGGTCATGTCATGTCAGGTAGCCGTCGCAACAGCTATTCTTGATAATCATGTCAGGTTATCATGCCAAGTGTACTTAGCAGGAGTGTGCCACGACGGGCCACTATCAGGTCATGTTAGGTTATTATGTCAGGCATGCACCGCTACGGGTCACTATCACGTCATGCTCAATTATCAATTCCAAACATATCAAGTAAGTTCGTGATTATCAAGTTCAGGACAAAAGGCGTAAGGATATAAAATGGACGTTAAATATCTAATAAATTATCAATATACAGGGCTATAGAAGATCCAGGGTAAGTAGGGTCAGGTCCAGCTGCGCCTAAATATCAGGTTGCACCTGAGTCAGGCTGCGCTCAAGTCAGGCTGCGCTCAAGTCAGGCTACGCTCAAGTCAGGCTACGCTCAAGTCAGGCTACGCTCAAGTCATACGCTTCCAAAAGGCAGCGTATGTACTCCATACGACTCCTCTTCAAGGCAGCGTATGAGGTCCATACGACTCCTTGTCAAGGCAGCGTATGCAAGACATACGCTTCCAAAAGGCAGCGTATGCGTCAGACTGCGCTGCGCTAAAGAGCGCGCGCAACTCAGTGGCGCAAGCTAAAAAGCTCGTACACACAGCTCACTGTCTTCCCCAAATCAGCAAGAACTCCATGGTTTGAACCCAAAGCTTCAAAAGTCCATAACTTGGTCAAAATAAGTCCAAATCCAACTTTTCAAAGGTCAAAATTGGGTAGAATAAAATTCTCTACAACATGGAGCCTTCAAAACTTGAAAACAAAGAAGTTTGATAGATCAAAACCCCCAAAATCTAAAAATAACTAATTTCTAGATCTATAAAAATTAAAGCCTCAAAATGGAAAATAATAAGTTCTAATGTGTCTTAGAAATATGAGGAGAAGCTAATAGAACAATAAAAATGGGCTCTCTTGTAGAAGCAAGTTGCACTTGCCTAGACCTCTCTCTCCCTCTCTCTGGTAAGTAAGGAAGTAATGGTGGAGAAGAAGAGATTAATGAAGAGAGAGAAGAAGAATAGGTAATAAATATGAGTGGTGGTGGTAGGTAGGGGGTTCACCCCTTGGTTCATGATGAACCAAGAGCAATCCCAAACCGAACCAAGCCAACCCAAACCAAGAATAAACCAAGCCCAGGGAGGAAATTAAGCAAGAAAATCATGTTATTCCAGAAATACGTAATACGAACCACAGGCATTACAACTCTACCCACCTTAAAAGAATTTCGTCCTCGAAATTTAATCAAGAGGCTAGAGGAGCAATGACAAGCTACATTAATCACATGCAAGCTATAACTAGGCAGACAATCACTCATTCAAGCAAGGAATCGAAGGCATGAGGCTACCTCACGAGTCAAACAAGTCGGGATATCGCGATCGGATATTATCCTCACGCTCCCACGTTGACTCCCCCAAAGAGTGATGACCCCAAGCAACTCGGACTTACTTGATAGTCTTGTTCTTGAGGATCTTCTCTCTCCGGTCCAATATAGACACGGGCCTCTCCTCATACAAAAGGTTGGTACCAACAACCAATTCCGAATGACCCAGGATGTGGCTCGGGTCCGGGATATACCGTCGTAATTGGAATACATGGAACACGTCATGCACCTCGCTTAGCGACGGTAGGAGAACGAGACGATAGGATACATCTCCTACTCGCTCCAGAATGTCAAACGGTCCTATATACCTAGGACTAAGCTTGCCTCGTACGCCAAAACGAATGACGCCACGGTTAGGCGAAATCCTCAGGAATACATGATCGCCGACCGAAAACTCGAGAGGGCACCGATGAGAATCGACCCAATGGCGCTGGCGATCTTGGGCAACTCGAAGATGATCTCTGACTCGCCTGACCACTTCAACTGTCTGGGCAATCATTTCTAGACCGAGCATCTGTCTCTCTCCAACATCATCCCATGCTAGCGGGGATCTGCACTTCCTACCATACAGTGCCTCGAACGGTGCCATCTGGATACTGGCCTGAAAACTGTTGTTGTACGAGAATTCCACCAGGTGCAAGTGATCTTCCCATGAACCACCAAAGTCAAGTGTATAAGACTGCAACATGTCTTCAAGAGTCTGGATCGTGCGCTCCGACTGGCCATCTGTCTGCGGGTGATATGCTGAACTGAACTGGAGATGGGTTCCTAAACTCTCTTGCAAGCTACGCCAAAAGTGTGACGTAAATCTTGAATCTCGGTCCGAGGTGATACTGACTGGCACACCGTACAATCTGACAATCTGCCTGAGGTACATCTCTGCTAACTGAGCCGTCGACTGACCAACTCTGAATGGAAGAAAGTGAGCCACTTTCGTGAGCCTGTCAACTATAACCCAGATAGCATCTCTACCAGCTGGGGATCTAGGTAGTCCAGTCACAAAATCTATGGTCACATGCTCCCACTTCCATTCTGGAATCAGTAAGGGCTGAAGAAGTCCAGCCGGTCTCTGATGTTCGACTTTAACTTGTTGGCAAACCAAACACCGAGAGACAAACCGAGCTATCTCCCGCTTTATGCCATTCCACCAGAAATGCTGCCGGATATCACGGTACATCTTCGTACTGCCGGGATGGATGGAATACTGTGAACTGTGCGCTTCTGACATGATCTCCTGTCGGATATCTCCGCTGGGTACACAAAGACGCTTACCATGTCGAAGTGTACCATCCTCATGAATGCATAACTCTGGTCTTCGTCCAGCCTCACACTCTGCTCTGAGTCGCTGAAGCTTGGAATCTGCCGACTGTGCCATCCGGATCCTCTCGACTATAGTGGACTGAACTTACATACTGGCCATCAAGGCCACACTGGAAGGGAGAACAACTTCAATACCCATCTTCTGAAGATCTGCTAACAGCTCTGGTTGTGCTGTTAGAAAATAAACTTCTGCTCTCCTGCTCAATGCATCCGCAACAACATTGGCCTTCCCAGAATGATACTGCAGGTTGACATCATAATCCACAAGAAGCTCCAGCCACCTTCTCTGACGCATGTTAAGATCCTTCTGGATGAAAACGTACTTCAGGCTCTTGTGGTCGGTGAAAATCTTCACCCTGTCTCCATACAAGTAGTGCCTCCATAACTTAAGTGCAAACACCACTGCTGCCAGCTCCAAGTCATGGGTTGGGTAATTCCTCTCATGATCACGAAGTTGTCATGACGCATAAGCTATTACCTTCCCATGCTGCATCAGAACACATCCTAAACCTCTGTCTGAAGCATCACAGTACACTGATAATCCTCCGATCCTATCTAGAAGCGTGAGAATAGGAGCTGTTATTAGGCCTCGCTTCAATTGCTCAAAAGAACTCTGAGACTCTGCTGTCCAAGCAAACTGCGCATCCTTGCGGGTCAACTGCGTCAATGGCGCTGAAATTCGAGCAAAATCCGAAACAAACCGCTGGTAGTAGCCGGCCAATCCAAGAAAACTACGAACCTCTGCAACCGTGCTGGGCACTGGCTATGACTCAATAGCCACAATCTTCTGGAGGTCCACTTCTACTCCTCCTCGAGTGATGATATGACCCAAGTACGAAATACGATCGAGCAAGAACTCGTATTTACTGAACTTGGCTTATAACTGGTGCTCTCTGAGGATCTGAAGAACTATACGGAGATGCTGCTCATGCTCCGCCTCACTCTTGCTGTAGACCAGAATGTCATCCAAGAACACAATCACAAACTGATCCAAGTAAGGCATGAAGATGCGATTCATGAGGTCCATGAATACTGCCGGCGTATTGGTTGCTCCAAAAGACATAACAAGGAATTCCCAATGCCCATATCTCGATCTAAAAGCTGTCTTCGGGATGTCCTGCTCTCTGACTCTGATCTGATGATAACCCGAGCGCAAATCAATCTTCGAGAATACTGAAGCCCCTTGAGTTGATCAAACAAGTCATCTATCCTCGGAAGAGGGTATCTGTTCTTGATTGTCACTGAGTTCAAGGTACGATAATCAACACATAACCTGGACGTACCATCTTTCTTTTTCACAAGAAGCATCGGGGCTCCCCAAGGCGATCCACTAGCACAAATGAATCCCTTGGTCCTGAGTTCTTCAATCATCTTGTACAATATCTCCAACTCTGACGGTGCCATCCTGTAGACTCTCTCTGATACTGGGGCTGTCCCGGGAATCAAGTCTATAGTGAACTCGACCTTCCGCTCCAGAGGCATACCTGGAAGTTCTTTTGGGAAAACATCTGGAAACTCCTCGACTATCCTGGGTAACTGAACTGCTGCTACTGCCATCCGTAATACTGGAGGAGATGACTCAACTTCGCCTCGGAAGAAAGAAAACTCCGGCTCGCCTGGAATGCTAAAAACAACCCTGCCAATGTGGCAGTCTATCCTAGCATACTGGTTCCTCAACCAATCCATCCCTAGGACCACATCATAATCGGCCATCGGGAACTCTATCAATCTAGCGGGGAATTCTCTACCGCTAACTACGATCCGACACGAGGAAAACACTCTATCTACTCCCACAAGTCCGTTACCAGTAAGTATATTAAGCCTTACTGATAATGACTCAGGCTCCAATCCTACCCGTGTCGCGAATCGTGCAGACATAAATGAATGCGATGCACCAGAATCAAATAAAGCTGAAGCTGAAAAGGAGTTGACGAGAATAGTACCTGCCAATACCTCTCTTGGTGCCAATCCTTCCTCCACGGTCATTACCATAGCCTAACCGTGCCCTCGGGGTGCTGGTCCCCTCTGCTGAAATCCTCGCTGCCTGCTCTGACTCTGGGCTTGGACTTGTTCATACTGCTGGGGGTTCTGCTGCTGAAACACTTGGGTCTGAGGCGGTAAGGGCCTCGGCAATGGATACTGCTGCTGCTGGACCGAAGCTGGTCCTCTCACCGAAGAGCTAGAAAGGTTGGATGATGATGAACCACCCCTATTCGGGCAGGATCCAACCCTATGGTCTGGTGCTCCACAAGCCAGACACAATCCCTGTGTCCTGCAACATTCTGCCACCACATGGCCTGGCTTCCCACAATGAGAACAACCCACTGCGGAAGATTGCTTCTGCTTCTGCTGCTGAGGGTGCGTCAGAGTTGAATGCTGAACCGATGTTACTGAGGCCGCTCGCCTCGAAGCTCCAATAGTCAAAGCCCTGGCTGCCGGGGCCGGTGCTGAAGACTGATTCATCTGGCCGTGAGATCTCTTCCGACCTCCGGTCCTATCCACAATCCTCTGGGAGGTATACTCATGCCTCCGGGCTGCTCTCAAGACTGCATCAAAAGTCTGATGCTCAAACTGCTCAACTGCCAACAAGATCTCCAGGTGAAGTCCCTGCTGGAACCGCTGGGCTCTATCATACTCGGTTGCCACCAAAGTGGGAGCAAACCGACTGAGTCTGGAAAACTCGGCCGCATATCCGTCGACCGTCCTGCCTCCTTGCTTCAGATTGGTATACCTCGTCTGTAGATCATACCGAGCCACGATATCGAAATACTTGGTCTGGAATCTCTCTCTGAATACTGCCCAAGCAATGGGTGCTGCTAATCCAACGGCCTGCACTGCCCACCAGCTGCGGACAAGATCTAACAACTGCAGGCGCATAACGGCCACCTTCTCGTTCTCTGGGGTCCTGGCTGCTTCTAGAATCACCTCTGTGTCCTGAAGCCATGCATCTGTCACGATAGCATCTTCACTACCGTCGAAGAATAGAGGGTTCAAGCGCTTGAAGCTGTTGGCCGCGCTGTTACCCTGATGACCACCCTGGGTCAAAGCATTCGTCATGCCTGGTGTAAGGCATCTCCACGCCGGTCTTGGGAAGCTATCAAGGTCCTGACGAGTCCTACCAAAGTGCCGTCATCATGTTCTACATGTTGAACTGGCTGGACTGGTGGCTCTCCGCCAGAAGGCACGACTCTGGAGGCTACTCCGGAATGCTGGGTTTGATCTCCAGGTTGCTGCTGGTCCGCGGGAGGTGCTCCGCCTTGCTGGTCGGTAGAACCACGAACAATGCCGCTGAAGAAGACGACATAGGGAACAATAAGGAAAGACCAGGACAGATCAACGATACAAGCATATGATCAAGACAAGAATCCAGGGATTCAGAAGATACGAGCAGAGATCAAGGACGAATACTGATTGAGACATCTATTCGGTAAACCCTCACATATCTTGATTTACAAGACCTGCATAGGCCACCACTTAAACCATGTCACGTCCCAGAACCAGAATACTAGAGAGCGGGGGCAGACATAGCCAGCTACGTATATGAAATGGAATCCATCTCGCTAAACGGTCACGGCTGTCTAGATACATGAGGGTTTATCTACAAGCTAACAGTCTCTTAAGGTCATGAACAAGCCTAGTGTCTCAATCACAAGCAAGTAAGTAAAAGTCGCAAGATGTATGATCATTAAATATACAATAGTAAGGCGTCCCAAACATTACATATTCAGTTGATCATGAAGCTAGTCGTTACAAAATGTCAGGACTAGCAAGAGTTTAGTCATACATGATCAACCCTAGGGTCTGTTAATCATGTTACAGCCCGTAGGCAGACAGTAAGTAAGTGCAATCGAGCTAAATTGGTGCTCGTCGGCTAAATGCCTCAAAAGAATATTTTTTTACAAAAGAGTGGAAGAGCCAAAAATAACCCACTCGTTGCCAGGGTTCCGTCTAGTGGCCACCATCTGGCTGGAAGGTCGGTAGATCCTCTGGAGCTGCTCCGAAATCTGGCCACACAAAACCAGCTGGGTCAGACCCCA
This sequence comes from Iris pallida, assembly GCA_029216955.1. Taxonomy (NCBI): domain Eukaryota; kingdom Viridiplantae; phylum Streptophyta; class Magnoliopsida; order Asparagales; family Iridaceae; genus Iris; species Iris pallida. The sequence continues at coordinate 3,910,096 of JANAVB010018799.1, forward strand.
GAAAGAGCAAGTGCCACAAAGGAAGCTTCACTTAAGAACTAAAACCAGCAATCAGCACAAGATATAAATAAAAGTAAGAACTGGAAATAAAGAAAATACACCAGGATGATATGCGACGAGATAACCATGGAACTATTTAGATAACCAGGTTACAACCCGTAAACCAAACAAGGACCAGGGTTGTAACCCTTCGTCTGAACAGAACTTAGAATTCTCACCATTTATCGGTAAAATAAATACAAGCATTCTGGTCATTCAATAATCTGGAACAGGATCAGGGCAAGACTAGACTGGTTAGACTCCGTCCAATCACTTCACGGCCAAGCAAGAATTACGGCTTGATACTTTAACTAACTAGGGTTGTCACAAGCCTAATTACTAACAAGATGCAATAAGATTATTCCACAGCCACAAGCCCTGCAGACCATCCAGGTTACCCGGGTTAAAAGATTAGAGTTGAATTCAGGTGGGTACATCGTCCAGGAAATGAATGTACCCTTAGGTAGCTTGAAGGGTGCAACACATGACAGTGTGCTAGAAATGTGCCCTACTCGACGGCAGGCTACAGATCCCAAGGCGTGCCTAGGTAACGGGATTGCCTGTAGCTGGAAAATCTTGTCATGACTAATGTATTAATCTAGTGATTAGCCTTAGTCCATTTTAGTAGGTACTCCTGACCGTGGTACTCAGTAGTCCCTGTCCTAGACATGATGCAAGGCAGGACTGGTTTATTTATACAAACACAATCGCCCAGGTGTCCAGATTAATTATATAGGTCATGTCATGTCAGGTAGCCGTCGCAACAGCTATTCGAGATAATCATGTCAGGTTATCATGCCAAGTGTACTTATCAGGAGTGTGCCACGACGGGCCACTATCAGGTCATGTCAGGTTATTATGTCAGGCGTGCACCGCTACGGGTCACTATCACGTCATGCTCAATTATCAATTCCAAACATATCAAGTAAATTCGTGATTATCAAGTTCAGGACAAAAGGCGTAAGGATATAAAATGGACGTTAAATATCTAATAAATTATCAATATACAGGGCTATAGAAGATCCAGGGTAAGTAGGGTCAGGTCCAGTTGCGCCTAAACATCAGGTTGCGCCTGAGTCAGGCTGCGCTCAAGTCAGGCTGCGCTCAAGTCAGGCTACGCTCAAGTCAGGCTACGCTCAAGTCTGGCTACGCTCAAGTCTGGCTACGCTCAAGTCATACGCTTCCAAAAGGTAGCGTATGTACTCCATACGACTCCTCTTCAAGGCAGCGTATGAGGTCCATACGACTCTTTGTCAAGGCAGCGTATGAGGTCCATACGACTCCTTGTTAAGGCAGCGTATGCAAGACATACGCTTCCAAAAGGCAGCGTATGCGTCAGACTGCGATGCGCTGCAGAGCGCGCGCAACTCAGTGGCGCAAGCTAAAAGATCGTGCACACTGCTCACTGTCTTCCCCAAATCAGCAAGAACTCCATGGTTTGAACCCAAAGCTTCAAAAGTCCATAACTTGGTCAAAATAAGTCCAAATCCAACTTTTCAAAGGTCAAAATTAGATAGAATAAAATTCTCTACAACATGGAACCATCAAAACTTGAAAATAAAGAAGTTTGATAGATCAAAACCACAAAAATACGAAAATAACTAATTTCTAGATCTACAAAAATTAAAGCCTCAGAATGGAAAATGACAAGTTCTAATGTGTCTTAGAAATATGAGGAGAAGCTAATGGAACAATAAAAATGGGCTCTCTTGTGGAAGCAAGTTGCACTTGCCTAGACCTCTCTCTCCCTCTCTCTGGTAGGTAAGGAAGTAATGGTGGAGAAGAAAAGATTAATGAAGAGAGAGAAGAAAAATAGGTAATAAATATGAGTGGTGGTGGTAGGTAGGGGGTTTACCCCTTGGTTCATGATGAACCAAGAGCAATCCCAAACCGAACCAAGCCAACCCAAACCAAGAATAAACCAAGCCCAGGGAGGAAATTAAGCAAGGAAATCATGCAATACAAGAATAAATACGTACACGTATTCCAGAAATACGTAATACAAACCACAGGCATTACAGATATTGATTTACTGCATTCTAGCTGTCCTTCCTTGATATTGCCTTCATGTGCCATATTGATATCTTCTTTTCAATTTGTCTCCAGGATAGTTATGACTCACTCTCCTGGCGAAGAGCATGGGGAGACGGAGAGGTCTGCCACCTCTGGCAGACAGGCTCCGGTCACTTCCCCGGCGGATGGGACTTCAGTAGGAGCCCTCGGGGGTACTCCTCCAGCGCTCTCGATGATAGTCCCAGGGGTTGCGGGTGCTCTTTCCGCAGTGCCATGGGCTACGACGGGAGTTGCTGGGGGCGTTCTTCCTCCTGCTGCGCAGCGGATTCCTCCACTAGTTGCAGACATACTTTTACCTCCACCTCCTCTGCCTACAGATATTAGGCAGATGCTTACTTTCCTCCAGCAGGTGCTGGAGACTCAGAGAGCCCAGGCCGAGGCTCAGCAGAGGCAGACAGACACGATGCTTCAGGGCATGGAGGATGCCCCTCATTTGCCCCTTGCAGCCGTGGAGCATAGGGCTCCTCATCCGGGGACGCGTACTAGGTACGGAGATATCCAGGACTTCAAGAAGCTCGGGCCTCGTGACTTTAGCGGGACCGAGGGTGTGGTCTATGTAGATGATTGGCTCGAGGATATCGAGCGGCAGATGAAGGCCGCCCGCCTGGCAGACGACCTGAAGGTCGAGGCGGTAGGTTTGCAGTTGCTAGACATTGCGCGCACCTGGTTCAGAAACGAGCCAGCCCGAGCTGGAGAGGGCCGTACTTGGGCAGAGTTCAAGCTTCTCTTCAAGGAGAAGTTCTTTTTCCCCACGGACAAGATTGACCTGGTACGACAGTTCCAGGATCTGCAGCAGGGCAGTCTATCTGTGGAGGAGTACGCAGCGGAGTTCGGCCGTCTGAGCCGATACGCAGAGTACATGGTTCGAGACCCGGAGATCAGGGAAAGCCGTTTCAGGGAGGGGCTGACTTGGGATATCAAGATCCACATTCCCTCCTTCTATGAGACTTATACCCAGATCTATGCGGAGGCCTGCAAGGTTGAGCGGGAGTGGGGCTTGAAGCCCAAGAGGGAGCGTGACCTTTTTTCGGGGACTGCTAAGCGCCCTCAGCTTCAGCATCGTTCTTTCCAGCATCACCAGCCGCAGGTGCAGGCCAGAGCACCGATTCAGCAGCAGGTACAGCACACTCAGCAGAGGCAGGCACAACATGGAGCTCCTTGCAACTTCTGTAAGAAGCCCGATCACATCTGGAAGGTCTGTCGGAAGAGGCTAGGCTTGTGCCTCTATTGCGGAGAGGCTGGACATCAGTTAAGAGATTGTCCTACGAGCCATCGTCGTGCAGCTCAGGGAACTCAGGGTAGGCCACCTATGGCACCGCATCACGCCCTCCACCAGCAGCGGGATATACCCCGCCAGGACAGGACTTTTGCGATGACAGTTGAGGATCCTGCACGTATTGGACTAGGAGGTAGGGTCTTACTCTTTCTTTTACCTGTTCTTTCTGTCCATCGATTGATGATTGCTTTCTTAGTACCTTTAGTTGCATATGTGATGATCATGCAAGATTAAATAGAAAACCCCAATGAAGACTGCAATAACACGATACCGTAGAGATTTAAAACCATGCATGTGCTCTGATTTCCTGGGTTACATGTTATATAACTTAGGATAAAATTTAGTAGACCTTGATTGTTGGGTGCTTGACCTAGAGAAGAGTGCGACCGTTTGAATTTCGAGGACAAAATTTTTTTAAGGAGGGTAGATTTGTCACCCCCAGTTTTCAAATTAGGGGTATTTTCGTCATTTTTCAAGTTTTATAATTTTTAGGAATTTTTATTTATTTTATGTGATTTTTTTGGGATTTATTTGGATTGGTTTGGATTTTATCCAATTCGGACTCAAATTGGAGACCCGGGTAGCCTGGACCCTAGTGGGACCCACATACTAGCTGGACTTGGCCCACATACCATCCTAATTAGGCTAGAAACCATAAACCCTATTTTCCATGGCTTAATTAGTCATTTTGGAGCTTAGTTGGTTAATTAGAAACAAACTGAACCAACCCGAAACAAATCGAACCCAAACTAAGTCTAATGGGTTTGGGGCTTATTGGATCACACCCAAACCCATTCCCCCCCCCCCCCCCCCCCCACATGGCCGGCCAAGACCATCACCCCCCCCCCCTTTCTTCTTCATTAAGTCAAACACTCTCTCTCTCTAAATTTCCTTCTCCTTCCCAAGCTCCTTCTTCCCTACAAGAAACCTATTTTAGGTATGCATTTATTTCCCTATTTATTCCTCTTTAGCACTTATTACCTTCACAATAGTTTTAGAGGAGGTGATTCTCCACACTTTGCCCATAGATTTCATAGGTTTCCCTAAAATCTAGGTTAGAGGTTTATTTGTGGGTTTTCTAAATAGAGTGGTATATATATATATATATATATATATATATATATATATATATATATATATATATATATATATATATATATAGGTATTTCTGTGTGTGTAGGGGAAATAGTAATGGTGGTGTTTGTGTGTGAGAGTGGTGGTGAGAGTGTGTGTTGGTGTGTGTGAGAGTGAGTGTGTGTTTGTGTGGTAGGGAGAGTGTGTGTGAGTGTGTATGCATTTACATATATATATATATATCTATATGTGTGTGTGTGTGTGTGTGTCTATGTATATATATGTATATCTATATGTGTGTGTATATATGTATATATATAGATAGAAGGATGGATATTAGATTATATATATATGTATGTAGATATTATGGATAGATAGATATATAGATAGATAGGTGGTTAGTTTTATATATATATATATATATATATATATATATATATATATATATATATATATATATATATATATATATATATATATATATATATATATATAGAGGAATAAGGAAGAAGAAGTAGAAGAAGTAGAAGAAGAGAAGAAGAGAAAACAGCAGCAGTAGCAGTCCCTGTAGCAGCAGCTACAGTTGCTACAGTAGCAGCAGCACTGGCAGCAGCTGCTGCCAGTGACCCCCCCCCCCCCCCATTTTGGCCCTATTAAGCCCCCTTTAACCCCTATAAACACCTCCCATTATATATATATATATATATATATATATATATATATATATATATATATATGTATATATATATATATATATATATATATGTATATATATAGATAGATGTGTAGAGAAGTTAGAAGAAGTTAGAGAAGAAAAGAGTAAGAAGAAATTAGAAGAAGGAGGATTAGAAGAAGTTAGGAGGAAAGGGAAAAAGTAGAAGAGTTAGAAGAGAAGTAGAAGGGAATAATAGAAGAAGTTAGGAAAAGAATGAGAAGAGGATTAGAAGAGAATAGGAAAAGAGATTAGGATTTAGAAAGGGAAGAAAGAGAAAGAAATTAGAAAAAGAAGTTAGAGGAAGAGTTAAGAAGGAGAATTAGAATAGGAGCTAGAAGGGAGTTTTGGAGGAAATCGAGTTAGAGGGTGAAACGGAGCTCGGAGTATCGGAACGCGACGAAACTTGGCGTGGAGTTAGAATATATGAATTAGATTTTGCGGGTAGGCTCCCGAGTTAAAATCGGGGTCGTAGGGCGCCGGTATCGTGCCGTTCCATTGCGTATCTTGAAATATTCAAGATATCGGCAATGGGCCGTATCATGGACTGGATGTCCACTATACCTAGGTATTTTGGTAGGTAACGTATGTATAGGTTAGTATCTTACTACCCTAGGGAGATCGGGTCAAAATACCAAGCGTAGGTAGGCTAACTTGATAATTGCCTAAGTTAGAATTTTACCCTTTTAAGGGTAAAATAGGATATTGGCCTACGGCCAAGATTTGGGTTTCGAAGTCCAAGATGGACTTGGATATGGGTTGTAGAGGTTGGTAATGATTAGAAATAGCCATCTAGACCGAGTCTTGACCCCGTTTGACTACGGTTGACTTTTTAGACCGAAAGTCAACTATGGGTCAACACTTTACCCAATTTAGTCCCAAATTCCATTAGACTTGCGCAGTTGACCAAAAGTCAACTGTTAGTCACCATTGACCTAGAGTTGACCACAGTTCACCAGAGTTGACCAGTTGACCAAAAGTCAACTGTTGACTCAAATCGACCTAGATTAATTCCGTTTGACTTGCATTGACCTAGTTTGACCCAGTTTAACCCGGTTAGACCTAATATGACTTAGGTTGACCCCGTACAACCTAATTTGACGTGTCTTGACCTAGAATGACTTAATAGGGTTTAAATTGTCTTGACTTTACTTCCTAAGCAGTGTATTGATACGTCTTGTTCTCTATACGTCCTCGAGACGCAGCATTTGCTCCAGTTGACATATCATACCATATTACAGGCAAGTACATTCTCTGACACTTTTCTAATTTACGATAACTGTTATAATTCATGTAATTAGTGTAGATATGCTTGTTCTCGACACATTGGTCATACGGATTGGTATTCATGGTGTCACGCCCCAGAACCAGAATACTGGAGAGCGAGGGCAGACATAGCCAGCTACGTATATGAAATGGAATCCATCTCGCTATACAGTCACGGCTGTCTAGATACATGAGGGTTTATCTATAAGCCAACAGTCTCTTAAGTTCATGAACAAGCCTAGTGTCTCAATCACAAGCAAGTAAGTAAAAGTTACAAGATGTATGATCATTAAATATACAATAGTAAGGCGTCCCAAACATTACATATTCAGCTGATCATGAAGCTAGTCGTTACAAAATGTCAGGACTAGCAAGAGTTTAGTCATACATGATCAACCCTAAGATCTGTCAATCATGTTACAGCCCGTAGGCAGACAGTAAGTAAAGTGCAATCGAGCTAAACAGGTGCTCGCCGGCTAAACGCCTCAAAAGAATATTTTTACAATAGAGTGGGAGAGCCAAAAATAACCCACTCGTTGCCAGGGTTCCGTCTAGTGGCCACCATCTGGCTGGAAGGTCGGTAGATCCTCCGGAGCTGCTCCAAAATCTGGCCACACAAAACCAGCTGGGTCAGACCCCAGAAAGAGCAAGTGCCACAAAGAAGGCTTCACTTAGGAACTAAAACCAGCAATCAGCACAAGAGTATAAATAAAGTAAGAACTGAAAATAAGAAAATACATCAGGATGATATACGACGAGATAACCATGGAACTATTCAGATAACCAGCTATTCAGATAACCAGGTTACAACCCGTAAACCAAACAAGGACCGAGGTTGTAACCCTTCGTCTGAACAGAACTTGGAATTCTCACCATTTATCGGTAAAATAAATACAAGCATTCTGGTCATGCAGTAATCAGGATCAGGGCAAGACTAGACTGGTTAGACTCCATCCAATCAATTCACGGCCAAGCAAGAATTACGGCTTGATACTTTAACTAACTAAGGTTGTCACAAGCCTAATTACTAACAAGATGCAGTGAGATGATTCCACAGCCACAAGCCCTGCAGACCATCCAGGTTAACCGGGTTAAAAGAATTAGAGTTGAATTCAGGTGGATACATCGTCCAGGAAACGAATGTACCCTTAGGTAGCTTGAAGGGTGCAACACATGACAGTGTGCTGGAAATGTGCCCTACTCGACGGCAGGCTACAGATCCCAAGGCGTGCCCAGGTAACGGGATTGCCTGTAGCTGGGAGATCTCTTTATGACTAATGTATTAATCTAGTTATTTAGCCTTAGTCCATTTCAGTAGGTACTCCTGACAGTGGTACTCAGGAGTCCCCTCCTAGACATGATGCAAGACAGGACTGGATTATTTGTACAAGCACAATCGCCCACGGTGTTCAGGATTAATTATACAGGTCATGTCATGTCAGGTAGCCGTCGCAACAGCTTATCAAGAAAATTATGTCAGGTGTACTTGTCAGGAGTGCGCCACGACGGGCCACTATCATGTCATGTCGGGTTAGTCATGTCAGGAGTGCACCACTACGGGTCACTGTCAAGTCATGCTCAATTATCAGTTCCAAACATATCAAAAGAATTCATGACTTTCAAGTTCTGGACAAAAGGCGTAAGGATATAAATAGACGTTAAATATCTAATAAAATATCAATATACAGGACTATAGAAGAGCCATGCGGCCAGGATGGATCTCATGCGGCTGGGGAAGGAGAACAGTCCATGCGGCTGAATTGATATGGGTTCATGCAGCCCAAAATTTGAGTTCATGCGGCTCGGATAAATCGGTCTCAAGGCAGCGCGGGTGCGCGGCGCATACGGCTGCAGGAGCTTATGCGGTCAGGAAGGGAGAATCTCATGCGGCTGGGGAGCACAGGGAGCCTGCGGCTAAGAGTAATGGGGAGCAGTCTATGCAGCTCAAATGGTCCTTGCATATGCGGGGGATCGGTTGAGGGTCCCTACGGCTCATGGTAGATGGTCCTCATGCGGCCCGAAACAGTGGGCGCATATGCGGCCGAACGTAGAGGGACTATGCGGCTCGCGGAGAGCAGAAACATGCGACTGCATTGGTCTCAGCCTCATGCGGCTGGGGCTAAGTTCAAGCAGCTAGAAATACAAAGGGTCTCATGCGGCTCAAATATGCATGCGGCTTGTTAAGAGTACAAGTTCATGCGACCAGGAAGGCAAGGGCGCATATGCGGCTAAGTGGGGAAAAGTCCATGCGGCTGGAAGAACACTTGCCGTATGAAATATTCATGCGGTCAAGTCAAGTACTGTTCTTCTTCTCCAAATTCTGAGAAGAAGAACACCATGAGAGCCAAGTTTCCAAGCTCCATAACTCCATCATCCGGGGCCCAAATCTGAACATCCATAGGTCAAAATAGGGTAGAACGAGATTCTCTATAACATAGAATTCTCAAAACTCAGAAATAACCGGATTAAGTATATCAAAACCCAAGAAATCCGAAAATAAAGTAAACTTAGATCTAGAAGAATCTAGCCATGGAAAGTAAAAATGCCAAGTTCTAAAGTTAGTTAAAATGTTGTAAGAAAGAGAATGAAGCAATAAAATTGGAGTTCCTCCATGAAGCAAGTTGCACTTGCCTAGACCTCTCTCTCTCCCTCTCTGGTAGGTAAGGAAGTAATGGTGGAGAAGATGATAAATGAAGAGAGAGAAAGGAGAAGGGTTAATAAATGGTAGTGGTGGTGGTAGGTAGGGGGTTTACCCCTTGGTTCATGATGAACCAAGAGCAATCCCAAACCGAACCAAGCCAACCCAAACCAAGAATAAACCAAGCCCAAGGAGGAAATTAAGCAAGGAAATCATGCAATACAAGAATAAATACGTACACGTATTCCAGAAATACGTAATACGAACCACAAGCATTGCTCTACCCACCTTAAAGGAATTCCGTCCTCGAAATTTAATCAAGAGGCTAGAGGAGCAATGACAAGCTACATTAATCACATGCAAGCTATAACTAGGCAGACAATCACTCATTCAAGCAAGGAATCGAAGGCATGAGGCATAAGAAAGAAATTATACCTCACGAGTCAAACAAGTCGGGATATCGCGATCGGATATCATCCTCACGCTCCCACGTTGACTCCCCAAAAGAGTGATGACCCCAAGCAACTCGGACTAACTTGATAGTCTTGTTCTTGAGGATCTTCTCTCTCCGGTCCAATATAGACACGAGCCTCTCCTCATACGAAAGATTGGTACCAACAACCAATTCTGAATGATCCGGGATGTGGCTCGGGTCCGGGATTTACCGTCGTAATTGGGATATATATAACACGTCATGTACCTCGCTTAGCGACAGCGGAAGAGCGAGACAATAGGATACATCTCCTACTCGCTCCAGAATGTCAAACGGTCCTATATACCTAGGACTAAGCTTGCCCCGTACGCCGAAACGAATGACGCCACGGTTAGACAAAATCCTCAGAAATATATGATCGCCGACCGAAAACTCGAGAGGGCGCCGATGAGTATCGGCCCAATGGCGCTGGCGATCTTGGGCAACTCGAAGATGATCTCTAACTCGCCTGACCACCTCAACTGTCTGGACAATCATTTCCGGACCTAGCATCTGTCTCTCTCCAACATCATCCCAGGCTAGCGGGGATCTGCACTTCCTACCATACAGTGCCTCGAACGGTGCCATCTGGATACTGGCCTGGAAACTGTTATTGTACGAGAATTCTATCGGGTGCAAGTGATCTTCTCATGAACCACCGAAGTCAAGTGTGCAAGACCGCAACATGTCTTCAAGAGTCTGGATCGTGCGCTCCGACTGGCCATCTGTCTGCGGGTGATATGCTGAACTGAACTGGAGATGAGTCCCCAAACTCTCTTGCAAGCTACGCCAAAAGTGTGACGTAAATCTGGAATCTCGGTCTGAGGTGATACTGACAGGAACACCGTACAACCTGACAATCTGCCTGAGGTACATCTCTGCTAACTGAGCTGTCGACTGACCAACTCTGAATGGAAAAAAGTGAGCCACTTTCGTGAGCCGATCAACTATAACCCAGATAGCATCTCTACCAACTGGGGATCTAGGTAGTCCAGTCACAAAATCCATGGTCACATGCTCCCACTTCCATTCTGGAATCGGTAAGGGCTGAAGAAGTCCAGCCGGTCTCTGATGTTCGGCTTTAACTTGTTGGCAAACCAAACACCGAGAGACAAACCGAGCTATCTCCCGCTTCATGCCATTCCACCAGAAGTGCTGACGGATATCTCGGTACATCTTCGTACTACCAGGATGGATGGAATACTGAGAACTGTGCGCTTCTGACATGATCTCCTGTCTTGTATCTCCACTAGATACACAAAGACGCTTTTCATGTCGAAGTGTACCATCCTTATGAATGCATAACTCTGGTCTTCGTCCTGCCTCACACTCTGCTCTGAGTCGCTGAAGCTTGGAATCTGTTGACTGCGCTATCCGGATCCTCTCGACTATAGTGGACTGAACTTGCATACTGGCCATCAATGCCATACTGGAAGGGAGAACAACTTCAATACCCATCTTATGAAGATCTGCTAACAGCTCTGGTTGCGCTGTTAGGAAATAAACTTCGGCTCTCCTGCTCAATGCATCTGCAACAACGTTGGCCTTCCCGGGATGATACTGCAAGTTGACATCATAATCCACAAGCAGCTCCAGCCATCTCCTCTGACGCATGTTAAGATCCTTCTGGGTGAAAACATACTTCAGGCTCTTGTGGTCGGTACAGATCTCCACCCTGTCTCCATACAAGTAGTGCCTTCACAACTTAAGTGCAAACACCACTGCTGCCAGTTCCAAGTCATAGGTTGGGTAATTCCTCTCATGATCACGAAGTTGTCGTGACGCATAAGCTATTACCTTTCCATGCTGCATCAGAACACATCCTAGGCCTCTGCCTGAAGTATCACAATATACTGAGAATCCTCCGGTCCCATCTGGAAGCGTGAGAATAGGAGCTGTTATCAGGCCTCGCTTCAGCTGCTCAAAAGAACTCTGACACTCTGCTGTCCAAGCAAACTGCGCATCCTTGTGGGTCAATTGGGTCAATGGCGCTAAAATCCGAGCAAAATCTGAAACGAACCGCCGGTAGTAGCGGGCCAATCCAAGAAAACTGCGAACTTCTGCAACTGTGCTGGGCACCGGCCATGACTCAATAGCCACAATCTTCTGGGGATCTACTTCTACTCCTCCTCTGGTAATGATATGACCTAAGTACGAAATACGATCGAGCCAGAACTCGCATTTACTGAACTTGACATACAACTGGTACTCCCTGAGAGTCTGAAGAACTATACGGAGAGATGCTGCTCATGCTCCGCCTCACTCTTGCTGTAGACCAGGATGTCATCCAAGAATACGATCACAAACTGATCCAAGTAAGACATAAAGATACGGTTCATGAGGTCCATGAATACTGTCGACGCATTGGTCGCTCCAAAAGGCATAACAAGGAACTCCCAATGCCCATACCTTGATCTGAAAGCTGTCTTCAGGATGTCCTGCTCTCTGACTCTAATCTGATGATATCCTGAGCGTAAGTCGATCTTCGAGAATACTGCTGCCCCTCTGAGCTGATCAAACAAGTCACCTATCCTCGGGAGAGGATATCTGTTCTTGATTGTTACTGAATTCAAGGTACGATAATAAACACATAACCTGGATGTACCATCCTTCTTTTTCACAAGAAGCATCGGGGCTCCCCAAGGTGATCTACTAGCACGAATGAATCCCTTGGTTCTGAGTTCTTCAATCATCTTGTACAATATCTCAAACTCTGACGGCGCCATCCTGTATACTCTCTCTGACACTGGGACTGTCCCAGGAATCAAGTCTATGGTGAACTCGATCTCCCGCTCCGGAGGCATACCTGGAAGTTCTTCTGGGAAAACATCTGGAAACTCCTCGACTATCCTGGACAACTGAACTGCTGCTACTGCCATCCGCAATATCGGAGGAGAAGACTCAACCTCGCCTCGAGAGAAGGAAAATTTCGGCTTACCAGGAAAGTTGAAAACAACCCTGCTGATATGGCAGTCTATTCTAGCATACTGGTTCCTCAACCAATCTATCCCTAAGACCACATCATAATCGGCCATCGAAAATTCTATCAATCTAGCGGGGAACTTCCTACCGCTAACTACGATCGGACACGAGGAAAATACTCTATCTACTCCCACAAGTCCGTTACCAGTAAGTATATTGAGCCTTACTGATAATGACTCGGGCTCCAATCATATTCGTGCGAATCATGCAGACATAAAAGAATACGATACACCAGAATCAAATAAAGCTGAAGCTGGAAAGGAGTTGACGAGAATAGTACCTGCCACTACCTCTCCTAGTGCCAATCCTTCCCCTGCGGTCATCACCATAGCCTGACCGTGCCCTCGGGGTGCTGGTCCCCTCTGCTGAAATCCTCGCTGCTTATTCTGACTCTGGACCTGGGCTTGTGCATACTGCTGGGGGTTCTGCTGTTGGAATACTTGGGTCTGAGGCGGCAAGGGCCTCGGCAATGGATACTGCTGCTGCTGGACCGGAGCTGGTCCTCTCACCGAAGAGCTAGAAAGGTTGGACGATGATGAACCACCCCTATTCGGGCAGGACCCAACCCTATGGTCTGGTGCTCCACAAGCCAGACACAATCTCTGTGCCCTACGACATTCTGCCACAACATGGCCTAGCTTCCCATAATGAGAACATCCCACTGCGGAAGACTGCTTCTGCTTCTGCTGCTGCTGCTGAGGGTACGTCGGGGTAGAATGCTAAACCGACGTTACTGAGGCCGCTTGTCTCGGAGCTCTAATGGTCAAAGCTCTGGCTGCCGGGGCTGGGGCTGAAGACTGATTCATCTGGCCGTGAGATCTCTTCCGACCTCCGGCCCTATCCACAATCCTCTGGGAGGTATACTCATGCCTCCGGGCAGCTCTCAAGACTGCATCAAAAGTCTGATGCTCAAACTGCTCAACTGCCAACAAGATCTCCAGGTGAAGTCCCTGCTGGAACTGCTGGGCTCTATCATACTCAGTTGCCACCAAGGTGGAAGCAAACCGACTGAGTCTGGAAAACTCGGCCGCATATCCATCGACCATCCTGCTTCCTTGCTTCAGATTGGTAAACCTCGTCTGCAGATCATACCGAGCCACGGCATCGAAATACTTGGTCTGGAATCTCTCTCTGAATACTACCCAAGCAATGGGTGCTGCTAATCCAACAGCCTGTGCTGCCCACCAGCTGCGGGCAAGATCTAACAACTGCAGGCACACAACGGCCACCTTTTCGTCCTCTGGGGTCCTGGCTGCTTCTAGAATCACCTCTGTGTCCTGAAGCCATGCATCTGCTGTGATAGCATCTTCACTACCGTCGAAGAATGGAGGGTTCAAGCGCTTGAAGCTGTTGGCCGCGCTGTTACCCTGATGACCACCCCGGGTCAAAGTATCCGTCACTGCCTGGTGCAAGGCATCTCCATGCCGGTCTTGGAAAGCTATCAAGGTCCTGACGAGTCCTACCAAAGTGCCTTCATCATGTTCTACAGGTTGAACTGGCTGGACTGGTGGCTCTCCGCCAGAAGACACGACTCTGGAGGCTACTCCGGAATGCTGGGCTTGATCTTCGGGTTGCTGCTGGTCCGCGGAAGGTGCTCCGTCTTGCTGGTCGGTAGGACCACGAACAATACCGCTGAAGAAGATGACATAGGGAACAATAAGAAAGGACCAGGACAGATCAACGAAACAAGCATATGATCAAGACAAGAATCCAGAGATTCAGAAGATACGAGCAGAGATCAAGGACGAATATTGATTGAGATATCTATTCGGTAAACCCTCACATATCTTGATTTACAAGACCTGCATGGGCCACCACTTAAACCATGTCACGCCCCATGTAGCACCCAGTTTTCCAAATAAGGATAATTTTGAAATTTCGTGTTTATAATTATTTTAATAATGATATTTAATTCATGATATAATTTTTGGTGATTTTAAAATTATTTTAAAATTATTTAAATCAATGACTTGTGGTTTTGACGTTTTGCTAGTGAATCCCTAGAGACTGTTTGACCTAGAGCCTAACCATGTGATTATGATATTTTAATTTCATTTTTGGCCTAAGAATATTTTTGCATTTGACCTCTTTGAATTATTTTGATATTATTTTATTATTTATGATATTGTTTTGGGGTTATTTGAGTCGGGTTCGAATTTCAACTCAATCCGACTTGAAACGGGGACCCGGGGGTAGTTTGACTCTAGTGGGACCCACACACTAGTTAGGCATGGCCCACATGATATTAATTTTAGTCCACATAATAGAAATATTTTATTTAGAGGATAGACTAATTATTATGGATAAGGTTAGTGTGATTAGAGACTTTAGAATGACTAATTTAGCCCCAACCAATTAGCCCTTTCCTAATACTCATAGAATAGGTTAGTGGGGGCATTTTGGACCTTACCATAATAGGACAAATAGCCCCATATGGCCAACCACTTTGGGAGAGGATAGGCTCAAGTTCATTTCATTATTCACATCCACACTCTCTCTCTTGTTCTTCCCCAAATTCCTAGAGAGAAATCCTTAGCAATTTCTCCACCAAATCCTTCTATTTTGCCACCAAATCTTCTTCTTTCCTTCTCTATTCTAGCCAAGGAGGAAGCTACCCAAGTTTGGGAGGATTTGGAGCTTGTTCGTGTCCTTTTGGAATCTCTACGTGTCGGTGTCGCTCCGGGAAGGCTTTTCTTCGATTCGATCTACCGGGAGGTATAAATCCCTTCTCCTTTTCATTTCCTCGTGCATATAGGTCTATTTTGAAACCATAGGAATGACTCCCATGGTTGTATCTCCATTTGTGTCCATTTCGTGTCCATTTGGAGGTCATAGGAGTGTCATTTGTGTTGTGGTTGTGTCCATGTGGGAAAACCCCAAATTTGGACACACTATGTGTTGTTGTTATGTATGAATGAATTATTACATGTTTAATCTCATATTTTTGTATTGGAGATGTGTTCTATAGTGTCTCATATATATATATATTTGTGTAGAGAGTGAGTTCTTGATATATTATGTTATATACTTGTCTTCTTTTGTCTCAAACTACCTAAATCCGTTATGATTTTTATCCACGTTTTTAATTTCAGCCCTAACTTAGAAATGTCATAACTTCTAGCTCAAAGCTCGGTTTAATCTCCCGTTTTTTTTAAAAGAAGCGTATTGAAGTTAGCTTTCCAAAAACATGTATTAGTAGGCCTAATTCTTTCTGTAACTTTTTGGAGAATTATTTGAGTGTCCATTGTACGAAAGACAAACGCGTTCTCGGTGTTTTTGCGATTCCGGGAGTTTCCGAAAACGAAAACGCGATCCGTTTGAAGTTTCGGATAGCTAACACATAGATCTATAACATACTTTAATCCTAGATTTTAATTTATGCTGAGATGATACAGTATTGATTATTAGTAGGAGTTACTATTCGGCATATATATTTTGTGCACCCTTGTGTATAATATAATGTTCTATTTGATTTTAACCCATGTTAATGTATATACATTATATAATTAAATAGAGAATGCAAGCATGAATAAATGTTTAAATAAATGATGTATGAGGTGTAAGTATCCTATCTAATGTAAGCATGTATAAGTATGGCTTGTAATGAATATGTAGGTTCCATAGTATGTAATGTATGGTACATATAGTGGTACAAGAGAATAAATGAATGATGAATGAATGCAAGCATGAATGTAATATAATAATAGATATAATGTATGCAATATACAAGTTAATAAGATGTAATGTTCTATGTTAACACAAATCCTATATTACCTCATGTACCCCCTTACACTATGTTGACACTATCACACTTGTCACATTGTTTACTTACACTTTGACACTCTTTGATATGTATACACTATGTATGCCCATTTAACCCTCACTTGCCCCTTTGCCATGTTCACATACACACACATAGCCTCTTAAATAAGTATTTATGAATATAGTTAACTTAGCTATGTATGTATATTATATATATATGTTAGCATATTGTGTTGTAATATATAAGTTTATATAACCATTTGAAATGCCATGATTATAGACCTAATGTTGAATACCAATATATGCATGTGTATATATGTGTAGACATATATAGCTTAAAGTAATAGATTACCTAGTGTATATCCAATATAAATTCTTGCCTATTTGAGTATTGAATAATTGCATGCTATATAGAGTTGGGTGTATGTTGGCTTGTATAGCCTTATATTGATGTGTGCTTGCTAGGATAGTCTTGGTTAGGCCTAGTAAGACTTGCTGGGTTAGGACATGACCTAGTTTGACCTAGTTTGACTAGTACAGTTGACCAGAGTTGACCAAGGGTTGACTTTGGCCTAGTTTGACCTAGATTCATGTAGAATGCATTATAGTGCTTTATATTACCCTTCTGGATATGTTGTGACTTGTGCTGTTCAAATTAGGAGCCAGACACCTCTTCTCGGACAGTATCTTTACCTTGGATATTCAGATATCAGACGAGTACATTCTTTGATCATTTCATATCATGTTAGAATTATTTTTCTGCTTTAGATTACTATACTTGATGCTGTCACGTTGGTAACACGGATTAGTACTATATGGATCCTTTCTTGAGATGTTATCCCTTAGGGAGCATCGTATACTACATATTCTGTGCATTTCACTTACATGGTTGTAATGTCCCAAATTCGTGATACGTATTTAGTGTACGTATACGTGTTTTGGACCCATATTTTTATTTTATTTTAGTCATGATTAGTTATCTTGGTTTATTTTGCATTGGCTTGATTTTTATTGGCATTAACAGTTCAATTGGTTTTAATGGTTCATTGGTTTATTATTTTGGATTAGTGAAGCTTGGGTTTATTTCATGATTCTTTGGTTTAAATTGCTAGAGAGAGTTATTGGCCTTGACTTGGTTCAACATGACTTGGCTTGGCTTGGTTCGGTTTATTTTGGTTTGACATGGTGAACCACCCCCTCCCATAAATATCAAACTTTCTCTCTCTCTCCTTATTATTTTCTTCATCTTCTTCCTCAAGCTTCTTCCTCTCCACCACCACCACCAACCTAGGCAAGTGCATCTTGCTATCACTTGAGGGCTACATTTTATTTGTCTATTAGTTTTATTAGCTCATTTTGAGCAACATTAGAACTTGGATTTTTTCCATTTGGAGCTTGGAATTTTGTAGATCTAGGATTGAAGTATTTTCAGATTTTGGTGGATTTGATCTATGAAACTTGTTTATTTTCATGTTTTGATTGTTCTATGTGGAAGAGAATTGAATTTTACACAATTTAGACCCTTGCAAAGTTGGATTTGGACTTGTTTTGACCTAGTTGTGGTCCTTGGAAATTCTGAGTTCCATGGCTTTTTCTCTCGGTTTGGGGAAGAAGACCCCTGTTCCCGAGCGCAATCCAGTCCAGCGCTCTTTAGCGCTGGCGCAAACCAGTTAGCCCAGCACTCTTTAGTGCTGGCGCAATCCAGCCAGCGCAGCTCGTTTTGGCGCAATCCAGCCAACAAAGCTCGCCCTGGCGCAATCTATTTTCTGCGCAATCCGGTGTGTACGCAATCCAGTGTGTGCGCAATCCGATCCCTGCGCAACCCGACTCAGCGTGACTCAGCCCTTGCGCAGTTCATCTTCTGCGCAATCTGACCTAGCGCAATCCATTTCCCTGCGTGCATGACCCAGCGCAGTCCAGCCCCTGCACGATCCAACTCTCGCGCAGTTCATCCCTTGCGCACTCTAACCCCTGCGCAATCCATTGTCCATGTTGATTTTGTTTTAATCCTCTAGGCTTGGCTTCTCTTCTATGGATTAGAGTTTTGAGATCTTGTTTCACATGACACGACTGCTTGACCCAACACGACCTGGCACGGTTTTGATGAATTGCTTATGACTAATATGGTTTATGATTTCTGTGATTTATGATCCGGGTACTTTCTGATCTTCTTGATAGTGACCCGATGGGGTGCACACTTGACTTGTAACCGGTGATTCATATTACTCCTGTATATGGATATTTTATTAGATATTTTACGCCCATTTTATATCCTTACGCCTTTTGTCATGAACTTGATAATCACGAATTTATTTAATATGTTTGGAATGATAACTTGACATGATTGGCTTGACATGATAGACTTGATATGACAACCTGACTTGATAATGACCCGTAGTGGTGCGCTCTCGACCAGTAACCTGACATGACATGATAGTGGCCCGTCGTGGCGCACTCCTGACTAGTATACTTGACCGGATAACCTGACATGTTATATCTCGATAAGCCGTTGCGGCGGCTACTTGACATGACATGACCTGTATAATGACTTGACACCGTGGGCGATTGTGCTTGTATAAATGAACCAGTCTTGTCTCGCATCATTTCTAGGGCATAGACCCCTGAGTACCACGGTCAGGGGTACATATTGAAATAAACTAAGGTTAATAACTAGGATAATCTACTAGTCATGAAGAGATGTTCCCCGGTTACAGGCGACCCCGTTATTCCGGCCGCAAATGTTTGGACTTCTAGCCTGCCGACGAGTAGGGCACATTTCCAGCCCACTGTCATGTGGGGCACTCTCGATTGTCACTTTAATGATTGGACTCTATTGTCTAGCACTCTCCCTCCATTGACACTTTAATGATTGAACTCTCTGGATTGTCACTATAATGATTGCCTCGATAACCTGGGTAGCTGCAGGGCCTGTGACTACTTGGAGCATCTCATTGCATCTTGCTAGTAACTAGGATTGTGATAACCCTAGTTAGTTAATGTAGAAAGCCGTAGGCAATGATTGGCCGTGATTGATTGGATGGAGTCTAGTCCAGTTTAGTATTGTCTAGAAGTGATCGATTGCAAGATTGTACCAGCATGATTGAATGATTGTCACTCCAGATTGTCACTATAATGCTTGAACACTATTGTCACTCCAGATTGTACTATCCTGATTGTACCCTTCATTGTCACTTTTATCATTGTCTTCTTTTCGTATATATTGTCCAGCTATATTTTATTTAACATGATGCTTCTCTTAATTATTTTCTCTGATTGGGATAAGTGCATTGGTAGTGCACAAACCCAACTGTGTTACTTATTATTTTCTTACCTGTTGAATGCTAATGATTTGTTGGTTTTAGTCCTTAAGTGAAGCCTCCTTTGTGGCACTTGCTCTTTCTGGGGTCTGACCCAGCTGGTTTTGTATGGCCAGATACCGGAGCAGCAGCAAAGGATCTACCTGCTTTCCAGCCCGATGGTGGTCACCAGGCGTAACCAGGGCATCGAGTGGGTTTCTTTTGTTCTTCCACTGTAATACTGTAAATTATTCTTTTGAGGCGTTTAGCCGACGAGCAAGTGTTAGCTCGATTGTACTTACTTACTGTCTGCCTACGGGCTGTAACATGATTGACAAGCCCCGGAGGTTGATAATGTATGACTGAACTCTTGCTAGTCCTTACATTTTGTACGACTAGCTTCATGATCATCTGATATGTAATATTTGGGACGCCTTATATTTATGTATTTGATGCTCTGACATCTTGTGATTATTACTAGTTGGTTGAGATTGAGACAATAGGCTATTTTATGACCTTAAGAGTCTGATGGATTGTAGTGAAACCCTCACATATCTAGACAGCCGTGACCGTATAGCGGCATAGATTCCACTCCGTTATACGTAGCTGGCTATGTCCGCCCCCGCTCTCCAGCATTCTGGTTCTGGGGCGTGACAATGGTGTATCACTATGCTTCACGGTTCTTCGATCACTTGTGACATGTACTCTCATGATCACAGAGTCTTTCCAGAATCACCCCATTATGGGCATTTCCAGAATCACCCATTTATGGGCTATCTATGTATCACCCCTTGTGGGCCTTTGTATGGAATCATAACATAACCTGGTTGGATCCTTGTGTATTGATTGGGGGTACGGGGGAGTAGAAATAGCATGTGAATAATTCCAAATAATATAATCTTGAACCACCTCTCATGAATCACCTCTACCTGTTCACATGTCTAGCTTGTACTCTGATTCACTAGTCACTGTTAGTTCTCTACTTATAGTAGATATTTCTATTACAGTTCTCTCTCTCTGTTTACATACTGTATTTTTTTCAGATCTTGTATCTTAATTTACTGCATGATTATATTTTTATAACCTGCCATGATCTGTTAAAATGTATTGTGCTCGCTCCAGTCCTGACTGGACCTGTTGATAAATTTTACAGATAGCCTGGAGGTTGCCTGCTAGCCTAGAGGAGACAGTAGAGGTTGCATAGATAGCTAGGGTTTTTGCTTATAGTTTATTTTCAGTCATCTTGAGTTGTATTTATAGATTACTGTATTTGAGTTTTGAGATGTATTCTGAGTTTGTATCTTAGACACTTAGACTTCTATCTGTTGTATCGATTTCATGTTTTATCTATCTTCCTTTATGCTCTACCTTAGATGTGATTGAGTTTACATTCTGCTATGTCACCCACATTCAGGGAGTATAAACTGTTTAGTCTTATACTGTTAGATGCATTGAGACCTATGACAGCGTTCTACCGCCGACACTGCGGCGTAGGCTGGGCGTTGTTACGTTCTCATGCCCTAACTCTAGGGTGCGGATCGTGACACGTTTTTAGTGGTGGCTCATGCAGGTCGAGATTCGCATTAGTACAATTTCGTAGTAGCGCAATGACTTAGTTGTACTACTACGAGCCTGCTATAGGATATATAAATTAAGGTGTTAGGATGAGAGGATACTCAATCACTGTTAGGATTCCTTGAGAGATTCCTGGGATGACCCTTGAGAATCTCATTTTGAATTCCGATTTAAACTCCTTTTCCTTGTTTTGATTCACCTTTTTCCTTGATTTGAATTTGATTTTGTGGATTCATTGTAGAACTTTGAATCCTGGTATTAGTTGATGATTTGATAAAATTTTATAGTTTTTTATTTAATTTTGTATTTAGATTAATATTTTCAAATCCAAGGTACTCAATCACACTTAGGATTCTTTGAGAGATTTCTGGGACGACCCCTGAGAAACTCATTTTGAACTTCTATTAGAATTCCTTTTCCTCTTGTTTGGATTCACCCTCATTCCTTGCTATTGAATTTAAGCTTGATGGGTTCCTCTCGTTTGAACCGATGAGAAGGAACATATCTTCATTATTCTTTCTCGCCATTATTCCCTTGCATTCTTATTTACCTCTTATCTTAAACTCTGTCTCATTACATTAATTACCCATATCTTGTCGTCCCTACCAGATGTACTTCGAAACCTTTGAATCTTCGTATCTTTTGCATGGGGAAGGCTAAGGAAGTGACGTAAATTATGTAGCTCAGAGAAGACGTAACTGGTTATTTTATGATGATCTAAAGGAAATCAAATGTGGAGTGTTCCATATGGAAACTTGAGATAGAAATGTGGTAAAGGTCTCGAATAGAATAAAGAGATATATACTGCCAATCTGGAAACAATTACATTTAGAGAAATTTTGGGGTTATGAGATAGTTTATAGGTGTATTCAAAACTAATGAGGATATCAAAGGTCAACCTAGTTTTGAGAACTTAGAAAATCTTGGTTATTGATTCTGGGAAAAACTTTTACTCTGAGGCTATATAGAAGGTTAGTGATGGAAAAGAGAAGTTAATTGTGTTTAATAAGGATATTAAACAAGATGTTGCGAGGAAATGACTAGGGATAGAGAGAACACAAAGTTATGGAAGTTTAGAGATTGTTGTGAAATATTTTTAGGAGAATAATATTCAAGGGTGTATGTCGAAGAAAATACGGAAGTTGATTTTATGATGGAAGATAAGTTTTGTAAGGCCTAGAGGTTTAAATTAAATAATACGAGGAGAACAATTTGAACAAGTTCAAGGAATTCGTAAACGGGATTTAGAGGTTTTGGGTCAAATTTAAGACAAGGTGAAAGAACTTGAAAATTTAAATAAATGGTTAATGTTGATTCCTAAATGTGAGGGCTGTGCTTCAAGAGTGATGTTTGGAAATTAGAAATTGCCTACGGTAGTCATGGTAAGGGTTTAAGTAAAGGTTAAATTTTCATATGGAGACTGGTGAGGTAAAGATATGATTGGCAAGTTATGACCAGATGAACTTAAGAGTATCAGAAGCAGATGACTAACTCGATCTTCATTATTTTGTGCATTAATTACCACCTCTTGAACTCCCACTTTCTAATTGAGATCCTTGACGTTCCTTATCGTGACTTTGATATTCGGAATGTAATACTAGCTGTTACCTTCCAATAAATCTTATATGCAAGTCCTAGACGAGCTCACCTTCGTGTAGGTATATCATGTCCCACTAAAACCCGTCTTCTTGTACTCTATTTTCTTGATATGATTTTCTGGTCAACTGTCTAAACTATAACCTCTACCATTATACTAAATTTCTTCTTATTTCAATTAGAAATCTAGCATTGACTCAATTCTTTCGACCCGACATGTGATGGTATTCTGCTTGTTTCCTTAGATGCTTAACCTTGTACCTTATCTGATTACTTGACCCGTTGGTTAAGAAACTTGGACTATGTAATTCCTTTCATCATTACCACCCTTATATCTTGTGCTGCTAAATTAGCCTTAGTTTTGCAAGCTTATCTATTTTCGAGCTTGGTCATGACGTATTTTATTGGGTGGCCACCCACTAACATATTGTCTAATCAGAACCGTTACATGATGGTCTGATCAACCCACTACAAAAAAGTGACCTTTGGGGACAACAAAAAACCGTCTTAAAAACTGCAATTACCGTCCCAACAAATATTTGGGACGGCCTTTGGGACGGGAATGGACGGTCCCATTAGGGTGGCGTGGCAAAAACTTTAAGGACGGATATTGCCGTCCTAATTACTGTTAAAGGACGGTTAGGCAAAACGTCTCAAAAGTTTTCAAATTTATGCTTTTGTGTGACGGTTTATTAATTTGTCCCAAAAAACAAATTTTTGTAACAGACATATTTCGTCCTAATAAACAAGGGACGAAATTTTAAAAAGTACTGTAATCATGCAAAAAAAACTTAACAATTGTTTAAATTATTATGGAATTACTAATTTCCTGTTTATATATAAAATATATAATTGAATTTTTTATACAACAAAAATTCATACAGAACTATTTTATTTAATCGAAAATGCATATGGTAGCCGCAACATTAACAAAGCGTAGCCGCAACATTAACAAAATGATTTCTATAAAACATATTTAAAGGTAATATCCCATTGTTCACAAAATGAAATCCAAGTCTTACATCACTTAGAGTGTTCCCATCAAGTTTTACATCAGTAAGCATTCACTTAATTTACAAAATAAAATCTACGACTTTTTACACAAGTCCAAAACATATATATTTGATTTTCCACATCCATTGACAAACCGATCCACACATCCATGGCTGCCAGCATCATTGGCTACCTGGAAACACATGAATAAGCCAGAAATATGGTTAGTTATAAGTAATTGGGACCCTTGGTACATGAATAAGCCAGAAATATGGTTTAATTAATCAATTAGAAGGTTAAGCAACAATAACCAAAATTTCTCCAATAATCTTGCAAATATATATAAATGGGGCACTAGCATCAACTTGCTCTACATAAACTCAATCTACCATTTCTACCAAGAATCAAGAAAATAACAATAACTCTATCTACCATGTGTATCAGCAATTAGACCTAGGTAGTTAGTATCAGAGTTAATAATCACAATTGCCTCTTACGAAGGCTTTTAATAGTCTGATATCGAACATGGTGGAGTAACTTCAGAAAGAAACATATGGTATATTGCATATACCATTCATAAATTAGCTGGACTCATTTATGTTATATATCAATACCTAATGGAATTAGAAGATGAAATATAAAAAAAACAGAGAGCCATGTTGGGAGAGGGATCTGAATGGTGAACAAGGATGGGGTTGAAAGCAACATAAATAAAAATCAAAGGTGAAGGTTGACTGGTCTATCCGGAATAGAAGAAAACACAAGCATTTTGTCCCCCTTGCATGTTTCTAATATAAAAACAAACAAGAACAAAAAAGAACAAAAACAAAAATATATAATAGAAAACTCTGGTAATAAAGCCTGACACAAGACCCCACATGGGTTGACCAATTCTTAGTTATATATTGTTTCATTCAGCTGGTAACAAGCCCATAAAAGAAAAAATATTCCCCGCCTAAACTTCCTTCAATAAAATATATATTTGCACAATTGAAATGATAAATCCTTGATAAAACTCAAAAATGCTTTCAATTGGATTACCAGTGTCAAGCACGATATTCTTCTGACACCTGTTAGTCACGGTGGCTTAGTCTTGGTTCCAAAGAGTCCAAATAACTGGCTAGACACACATTTGCCACTAGCAGACTCAAGAATACCTTATCTAGACATGAAAAGATAGTGTTCCGTTTAAGTTAGTTCATTCTAGATCTGGTTTAGAACCCAGTATCTACACTACATAAACAAATATGAACTTACATATATAGGTATACAACCATGTCTATTGTAACCTTGGTAACTGTTTATCTATAAACAATCCTAGTTTTTAGGAAGCACAATGTAAGAAACTTAAGAATGACAGATATCCATTTAGATTTCCTTCTCTCTATCAGACATTAAACAGGTACAACAAATGAAGGTAGGATCTAAATTCAAGTGGATCTGAGTTCAAGCAGTTTTATGACAGCAAAATGACTACATCACTTTACTGCAGTAACACGTATCTTGAGCTAAGTAAGATTCTGGATAGTTGACCTTATTGACACAAGGGAGTTACGAATGCAAAATTTTAAGGATATAAAATCTAAAAGCAATAACTTACTAGGAGAACATGGAAAGAAATGTAATAACTTTTAAAGAAATTACATACAAATTCAGATCTTGGCCTGTTACGAAAGTTGGGAGATCTGCTGGCGTAGTACTCTTCTCATGACTTTATTTGAAGCAGTTCGTGGAAGTAACGGAACAGCCACAACAGATGCAACCTATGTCAATCAATAAAACATATAAATATATAACACTTGGTAGGATTTGAAATAACTATCTGTTGGCCCTGTGTTGCTTATACACACTATAAAAGAGTAACTAATGTTACTAATGTTAGTACAAGATTATCTCAAAAAACTAATTTAAAGTTTCCAAAATAATTATATAGGTTAACTATTTCTACTTCTTATCAACTTCTACTTCCTTGACCCTTCTTCATCCAAACAGGCTCAGGATCCTATTAGCAATGAGCCCGCATCTATTCATCATGTAAATATGCTTGGTTGACTCATGTCAGTTCTGTACTGAAGTCTTTAAGAAGCTAGAGGGCTAAGGATATTCATGATGTGTGATGTATCTATTAGTATAATTTCATTGCCTACTGGTGCATTACTAAGAAATTTTAGTTTAAGCAAATCTCTCTTTCTTAATCTAGTTACACGTTGGCATTGGATTGGCTGAATTTTAACCTTTGTGAGGGTTTCTACATGTAAGCACATATGCTTCACTAATTAAAATTTGATAGTCTAATTTATGTTAGTATATGCATTCCTAAGGTACCTTATAAATTTTAATTTATATGCATGCTACATGAAGATGCATGGGTTTAGCTTTATAATGATTGTAAGGTCGCTTTATACAATAAATAGAAAGGATGGAACAAATAATAACCTCAGTTATGCCTTTACTATGTGATCCCCCTATATTGTCTTTCTTTTTGTTGTTTCTATGTACAAAGTAGAGATGTGAGGTTTAAGAGAGCATCAGTACATAACTTCATATATATATATATCTATATATATATATATATATGAAATATTTTCCAGAAACTACCAAAAAGGTTACTCTGACTGAAACCTTGTCAAATATAACAACAAAGTGTCCAATGCATGACACAAAAATTATGGTCACAAGGGGAGAAGCGTGAAATATTTAAAACTTACTTTGACAATCAATGAAATAAAGTATCTTCCTAATTTTCATTGTAATAGACAAGATTGTCTTTCATGCACAAAATAAATATTTTTTGGGTTTACCTCACTGCTTTCATCCTAGCTTGACTCTTAGCAACTGTACTACCTCATGTGTCTTGTCCAGCTCAAGGTGCAATTTGGCTTGTATGTACCTGCATAAATGGTAACATGCTGGACTTTAAAACGATCTTCAACTAATGTAGTAAAAAAAATATTGAACTTCATTGTTCAAAGGAAAGTATTAGACTTAAACGAGACATGCTAACTATTCAAAGTTTCTTGAAATCTTCCACAAGCAGTAAATTTAAGTAAGGTAAACGTAAAAGGGAACAACATGGTTAAGCTAAAAGTCTAAGTAGGAACTTGGGCCTTTGCACACTTACTTATCAGTTTGATAGGCCTATATTCAAGCCAGCTTGAGACTCTTAATGTCAAGTTGGCCTAAATTCTGGCGAATAGCTTTCCACTAGTTTGCAGCCTTATTGATTCCATGATATCAAATAGTTTAGATAAGATTATGTTTCCCATTTTCCCAGCACTTCATCCAGACCTATGAACAAAGACCTCAGAGTTGTTTGGCAGTTCATAATGAATCACTTGGAAAGAAAGGAGAGACAATAGAATAAGATATCTATTTCAAAGTTTATTTTATTTTGTAAAAGGAAAAGGCGTGATAGAACAGACTGCTGTAGCATGGTAAGGGTAAACCCAAAAACAATATTTATCATTCACAAACCCAATAAATTATGGTCACCTTTACCATGTCATTATATGCTACACAAGTCAGCCACTGAGACATATAATCTTCAAAATGAGATCATGTACTAATTTTCTTTGATACATATTGTTCTGATGGTTTCAGAATGTTATTTCTACATATATTCCCATACATACATATAACACTGCAATAGGAATTTTATATACCTGTTGTCGTCGAAAATTAGGTGTTATTTCTACAGACACACTCTCCCTCTCCCTCTCTCTCTCTCTCTCTCTCTCTCTCTCTCTATATATATATATATATATATATATATATATATATATATATATATATATATATATATATATATATATATATATATATATATATATATTGTAAAGAACCTGAAATGTTTATTTGATTTTCACAAAGCTTCCAAAACTTCTGAAGAATAGATGTGGGAAATATTCTAAAGTTTCAAGGCTTCTAAATCAGCTATCAACAAATCCATACCAAGCAAGCCTATCAATTTTTTTACCAATTTTTTTTACAAATCCATACCAAGCTTATTTATATTACCTTTTTCCATTCGCCAAAATGGCGGGACCAACAAAAATAATATCGATAGAAGTGTATGTGAAGAATTAGTTTTTATAAGTTAACTCTAGCCTAGATTAAACCTAAGAGGTTTTTTTTACAACATACATGATCCTAAGAGATTCCTGTAGCATATCTTAACATATTCCTCCTCTTCATCTAGACTGATTCTTACTCTAGAAGACTTTTAGATGGTTGTTCCTATTAGGATATCTTTCAACAAGATAGCATACCTTCAGTCTTCTCTCAACCTCAACATATGTCATTCCCTCAAAACCAAGTGGATCCTTGTTCCCATTTAAAACGGGACTATCATCCTGGGTGACAAAAAATATTGTATTAGTTACCTGAACAACTAAATGAACAAAAGAAAATCTAAATAACATATAAACCTCATAAATTAGATAATTCCCAACATATGTAGTAGATCAAAAATATATTATTTCCTTCATATTAAACAGCTTATCTTCAAGTTTCTTAAAGCCTCGATAAACAGCCTCAACATGGCTCTATTGAAGGGGCATACACCGCATTCAGTTATATACATGTAGTGCAATTTTAAAACTTTTAACAATGGTGATAATATATATATATATATATATATATATATATATATATATATATATATATATAATAAGGAGTCAAGCAAGTTCAAGGATAGTCAAGTTAGAAGGAACGGAATATAGTGATTTGGCATTACTAATACATGGAGTATGATACACATAACACATACTGAGATGAACTACTATTTTTTTTGTAAGGACACATATATCATAAGTGTATATATATAAGATATCGTATGTGCAACCACGAGGATAATGATTTAAAACAATAATATTATCTAGCAGTAGTACAATCACACACCAAATACCAAAGGTTTTAATAGTCGCTTGAGAGATAGACCAAGACAATTATACCAAAAGGGTTCAACATTAAACCATTTTAATGATGATTTTCTGCCCACAATTATTTTTTAATTATATTTTCTCCATCTTCTAGTGTTTGGTGACAATAACAAAAGAACGAGAAGTATCCAATCTGACATAGATATGTTTTAGATATAGAAAATGATGTTTTAAATTTGGGAAATATAAGTAGTATCTGGTACACATCAATCAAGTTTTGGCACCGACATGTCCTATATAGGTAAGCTATTACACTAAGTATACATGCATCATTGGCTGCTATGTTGATCAAACTCTAGAACCTATTGTAATAATTCAGTTCAAAACAAGGTTTATCATGACAGAACTTAACTCAATTACACATAGAACCATGTCAGCTATTGGAGTCAAATTTACGTCCACAAATTGGGAACCAATAGAAGGTATCCAAGAAAGAATATTTCAGAATTTTATCACGTTCTCAAAAGAGGTAGAACGTAAATACATATTGGGAACCATGTCAGCTATGGGTCATGATAACGAACATGAGAAAATGGAGAGAGAACAACATGCTCACATAACCACCAAATTTGACTTTGATTTGGCTAGTATTTGTAGCTTTTCAAGTAGACCACCCAAGAATTAGCTCATGAAGAACACTTAAGGTCACACAAACAAGTGTGAGTTGCACATTCACTTTAGTCTACTCAAATTTCTTTCAGGCTTGGCTCATGCATGCTACTATCTAAGCACCAATAGTCCATATTTCTTATAACTCCAATCCCAACCTTGGTTCCGTAACCACTACTTGCCTCATCTTGCACAAGTTCTTTCAAGATGTTGTACGCCTTTTGCTAATAACAGTAGTTTTTGACATATAAACTTGCTAGACAAGGAAAGCAAGATAGTTTGAAGGAACATATGGAATCTATATGATTTATTTATGATCACATAATCTAATTAAGATTATGTCAACTGATAATAATAGTTTTGCTTTTATTTCTGGTTTATATCTATCATTTAATGAGACTCTTTAAAGAAAAAACAAAGAAGGAACTACTAATACTATAGCACATGCATCTTTGAAGAAAAACCAAGAAAGATTTACTCTACAATAGCATGCACATACAGTTCAAAGGTGCATCTAAAATTAACACTAAAAATTTCTTGATCATATCTTCCTCTTCATCACAAGTGTTTGAATTGTATAAAAATCTACATAGTTCCATCAAATTTCTCTTCCTTCTTGATCATCACATAAGCTAAATCCATAAATAGCAGCTAAACTTCACAAATACTTCGTATTACAAAAGGAGTAGCAATGTGTAGGCATACAGGACAAATATCAACACCAAGAAAAGTACTTTCATAATGCACCATAATTTGCATATGCTAAACTCCTTATTCTCATAGAATACTAGTATAGATACTTGTATAAAGCATTACGATTTTGTTCACCTTCAGATTAAGTGTTCCTACTGTGGAGATAATTGATGTTCTTAGTTTCAGAAGATCTATCAAAATTGAATTGCTTCGCTTCCTAGCATACTCCTAAATATCTTCTATTATACCAACGTTTGCTCCCCTCTTGTGTTAGTCACTTGTGAACATAAAGCATTACGATTGTGTTCACTATGTTATGCTTGATAATGAAGTTAATACACATCTTTTTTTTCCTACATGTAAATTGTTCTCTTTGTGAAATAGAACATCTGAGAAACAACAAATATTTGTTGCTATAACGAATTTTTCTTGTGTATCACCCTAGTATATGGAATCACACCTTTTAGTTTATTTTACTTATGACTTTTTGACTGATTTAATAACTTGCTTGAAGGGATTTATGAGTGCAAGTGTTTTTAGTTCAATCCTATATTTACTATTATGCTGTTGTGCTTGTGATTTTGGAAGCATCTGCCATCGTCTTCTGAAATACATCAGAAATTTGGTATTCCGTGAAGGCTTCTTGAAATTAATTGATAAGCAATTCCTTGCTAGAAGAAATATATATTAATGCAAACTAGGTCAAGTCAAGTATCTCTGGCTTTTATGACACGAGCAAGTCTACTATGAACCGACAGTGTGAATCTAAGAACCAGGTTTACAAAAACACAAGCTCCCGATCGTCCCCAATATGTAATTTATTCAAATTATGACAAAAATTAGGGCATTCCATAAATCAATAAAATTAGAACAATGACGATTATAAATCATTGCAAAAATTATCCAAAAAATATATTACAAAAATAATGTACAAAAATTTGGGCAAAACCTTCAATGGTGAGAAGACCCCGATGATGGAGGCTCTGTCGACAAATATGTCGCTCGCGGTGAAGGCGGGAAGGCACGACGCAGACCTAACTTAGACAGCGTGTCGTCCCTCTGCTTGATCGTGAGACATCGCAATCTAGGGTTAGGGTTAATCTAGGCTTTCGAAGGGTAGAGGGTTTCTAGGGTTAGGATTTCGGGCGGGTTAGGGTTTCAGACGTAGAAGAAGGGGGGTTTTGAATGGTTCTTTCGTTGCTGTGATCAGAGAGAGACAGAGAGAAGAGAAATGGGGGGAGAGCAATAGTTTTTTATTGGAGATAAATAGGGGGGAGAGAGAGAGCGCGATGGGTGTGAGGACTTTATGTGAGAACTTTTTTAAGAACGGTGGGGATTTACATGGGGAGATCCAACGAGTAGGAGGGAATATGAGAGAGGGAAAATATTTTCCCAAAAATTTGGTAAGGAGCAGCCAAATATTTAGCATTCCCGCCAAGTTATTTGAGACGGTAGTATGATTTATTTGGGACAAAAAATTGTAATAGTCCTGAATAAGAGATCTATTTTTCAATCTGTCCCAAACAATTCTATTTTTTGTTACCAAAAATATAAATGTCCCCAAAGCTAATTGTTTATGACATTTTAGACTAGCGTTTCTTATAGTGTCGTCCCAAAAGCCAACTTTTTTTGTAGTGACCTATTGCACTTTGGTTCGCTTTTTCATGTATCAATCTACGAGAATGGAGACATAGTTAAACTTGACCCTAGAGTCTCATTCGCGACAGCCTTGACAATTCTCCTTGAAATCTTTTCATCGCCTACGAACCTCGTATTCGTACTCAGTCGAATTAAATTTAATCATGACCTGAACCTCCATCATTGGATGCTCATGCTCATACTTTGATTTCATTGATTTCCCTTCTTGCCCAAATCTCGTTTTATCCCGAAATTGATCAACTTAGATCGTGTCAAGACAAAAATCTATTTGTGATTTGTTGTGCCTAAATTTTCAATTTTTGCCATTTTATGGAATAGTAACCTTTTAATAATTTCTTAGTTGCTTATTAATGACCAATTTTTATATAGGATGGTAGACAGCCCTACAACCTTGATGATTGTTGTTCCCTTACCTTTCCAATTAGGACACCCTAGATTGTTTGTGTGTTGATACCATAGTACTGTTTTGACCTAGAATGACCAGTGCACCTAGGTGAGACTTCCAACTGCTACGGTATGCCCTGACCTTGTATACTATTCCTTCAAATTGCATAATTTAGATATAAAAAATGTTAGACCTTGATTGTTGGAAAATAGGGACGTCACCCCATTAGTATCAGTTGTAGATATATATAGGTTAGTCCTTGATGTGGGGATGTGTGTCTCTAAACATGTAGCTTATGAAATTTATAAGAGATTATAGTATCAGCCTTGATAGGATGTACTAGTCTTTTGGTGAGTATAAATGTGTTATGAGAGATAGGGACCTATATGTCTTAGTAATGCATCGTTCCTATGGTAATAGAATGTATTAATAGATGGTTAATAGGAAGATAATAGTTTGAGCATACCTATAGCCTATGATCAGTTCCTTTTCATCCTTAGTTAAGACCACTTTAAAATAGGTCCAGTCCCTTGGATATAGGTTCCAGTCCATATTTTATTGAAGTTCCATTACCGCCGTACAGCAGAGCAGTGTTGGAGGTATTCCTAGATTGACACTATTTAGATGTTCGTTTATTATTCCAGTGTTAGGAAGTGTTACCTTAGATATTGGGTAGGTTAGAGGCTCTAGAAGGAGTACTATCGATCTTAAATTTCGAGGACAAAATTTTTCTAAGGTGGGTAGAGTTGAAGCACCCAGTTTTCCAAATGAGGATAATTTTGAAATTTCATGTTTATAATTATTTTAATAATGATATTTAATTCATGATATGATTTTTTGGTGATTTTAAAATCATTTTAAAATTATTTAAATCAATGATTTGTGGTTTTGACGTTTTGCTAGTGAAACCCTAGAGACTGTTTGACCTAGAGCCTAACCATGTGATTATGATATTTTAATATCATTTTTGGCCTAAGGATATTTTTGCATTTGACCTCTTTGAATTATTTTGATATTATTTTATTATTTATGATATTGTTTTGGGGTTATTTGAGTCGGGTTCGAATTTCAACTCAATCCGACTTGAAACGGGGACCCGGGGGTAGTTTGACTCTAGTGGGACCCACACACTAGTTAGGCATGGCCCACATGATATTAATTTTAGTCCACATGATAGAAATATTTTAGTTAGAGGATAGACTAATTATTATGGATAAGGTTAGTGTGGTTAGAGACTTTAGAATGACTAATTTAGTCCCAACCAATTAGCCCTTTCCTAATACTCATAGAATAGGTTAGTGGGGGCATTTTGGACCTTACCATAATAGGACAAATAGCCCCATATGGCCAGCCACTTTGGGAGAGGATAGGCTCAAGTTCATTTCATTATTCTCATCCACACTCTCTCTCTTGTTCTTCACCAAATTCCTAGAGAGCAATCCCTAGCAATTTCTCCACCAAATCCTTCC
The DNA here is from genome assembly GCA_029216955.1 of Iris pallida. Classification (NCBI taxonomy): domain Eukaryota; kingdom Viridiplantae; phylum Streptophyta; class Magnoliopsida; order Asparagales; family Iridaceae; genus Iris; species Iris pallida. Next base: position 3,943,605 of record JANAVB010018799.1, read on the forward strand.
ATTTTGCCACCAAATCTTCTTCTTTCCTTCTCCATTCTAGCCAAGGAGGAAGCTACCCAAGTTTGGGAGGATTCGGAGCTTGTTCGTGTCCTTTTGGAATCTCTACGTGTCGGTGTCGCTCCGGGAAGGCTTTTCTTCGATTCGATCTACCGGGAGGTATAAATCCTTTCTCCTTTTCATTTCCTCATGCATATAGGTCTATTTTGAACCCATAGAAATGACCCCCATGGTTGTATCTCTATTTGTGTCCATTTCGTGTCCATTTGGAGGTCATAGGAGTGTCCTTTGTGTTGTGGTTGTGTCCATGTGGAAAAACTCCAAATTTGGACACACTATGTGTTGTTGTTATGTATGAATAAATTATTACATGTTTAATCTCATATTTTTGTATTGGAGATGTGTTCTATAGTGTCTCATATATATATATTAGTGTAGAGAGTGAGTTCTTGATATATTATGTTATATACTTGTGTTCTTTTGTCTCAAACTACCCAAATCCGTCATGATTTTTATCCACGTTTTTAATTTCAGCCCTAACTTAGAAATGTCATAACTTCTAGCTCAAAGCTCGGTTTAATCGTCCTTTTTTTAAAAGAAGCGTATTGAAGTTAGCTTTCCAAAAACATGTATTAATAGGCCTAATTCTTTCTGTAACTTTCTGGAGAATTATTTGAGTGTCAGCTGTACGAAAGACAAACGCGTTCTCGGTGTTTTCGCGATTCCGGGAGTTTCCGGAAACGAAAACGCGATCCGTTTGAAGTTTCGGAAAGCTAACACATAGATCTATAACATACTTTAATCCTAGATTTTAATTCATGCTGAGATGGTACAGTATTGATTATTAGTATGAGTTACTATTCGACATATGCATTTTGTGCACCCTTGTATGTAATATAATGTTCTATTTAATTTTAACCCATGTGAATGTATATACATTATGTAATTAAATAGAGAATGCAAGCATGAGTAAATGTTTAAATAAATGATGTATGAGGTGTAAGTATCCTATCTAATGTAAGCATGTATAAGTATGGCTTGTAATAAATATGTAGGTTCCATAGTATGTAATGTATGGTGCATATAGTGGTGCAAGAGAATAAATGAATGATGAATGAATGCAAGCATGAATGTAATGTAATAATAGATATAATGTATGCAATATACAAGTTAATAAGATGTAATGTTCTATGTTAACACAAATCCTATATTACCTCATGTACCCCCTTACACTATGTTGACACTATCACACTTGACACATTGTTCACTTACACTTTGACACTCTTTGATATGTATACACTATGTATGCCCATTTAACCCTCACTTGCCCCTTTGTCATGTTTACATACACACACATAGCCTCTTAAATAAGTATTTATGAATATAGTTAACTTAGCTATGTATGTATATTATATATATGTTAGCATATTGTGTTATAATATATAAGTTTATATAACCATTTGAAATGCCATGATTATAGACCTAATGTTGAATACCAATATATGCATGTGTATATATGTGTAGACATATATAGCTTAAAGTAATAGATTATCTAGTGTATATCCAATGTGAATTCTTGCCTATTTGAGTATTGAATAATTGCATGCTATATAGAGTTGGGTGTATGTTGGCTTGTATAGCCTTGTATTAATGTGTGCTTGCTAGGATAGTCTTGGTTAGGCCTAGTAAGACTTGCTGGGTTAGGACATGACCTAGTTTGACCTTGTTTGACTAGTACAGTTGACCAGAGTTGACCAAGGGTTGACTTTGGCCTAGTTTGACCTAGATTCATGTAGAATGTATTGTAGTGCTTTATATTACCCTTCTGGACATGTTATGACTTGTGCTGTTCTAATTAGGAGCCAGATACCTCTCCTCGGACAGTATCTTTACCTTGGACATTCAGATATCAGGCGAGTACATTCTCTGATCATTTCATATCTTGTTAGAATTATTTTCCTGCTTTAGATTACTATACTTGATACTGTCACGTTGGTAACACGGATTAGTACTATATGGATCCTTTCTTAAGATGTTATCCCCTCAGGGAGCATCGTATAGTACATATTCTGTGCGTTTCACTTACATGGTGTATCACTATGCTTCACGGTTCTTCGATCACTTGTGACATGTACTCTCATGATCACAGAGTCTTTCCAGAATCACCCCATTGTGGGTATTCCCAGAATCACCCATTTATGGGCTATCCATGTATCACCCCTTGTGGGCCTATGCATGGAATCGTAACATAACCTGGTTGGATCCTTGTGTATTGATTGGGGGTACGGGGGAGTAGAAATAGCATGTGAATAATTCCAAATAATATAATCTTGAACCACCTCTCATGAATCACCTCTACCTGTTCACATGTCTAGCTTGTACTCTGATTCACTAGTCACTGTTAGTTCTCTACTTATAGTAGATATTTCTATTACAGTTCTCTCTCTCTCTGTTTACATACTGTATTTCTTTCAGATCCTGTATCTTAATTTACTGCATGATTATATTTTTCTAACCTGCCATGATCTGTTGAGATGTATTGTGCTCGCTCCAGTCCTGACTGGACCTGTTGATAAATTTTACAGATAGCCTGGAGGTTGCCTGCTAGCCTAGAGGAGACAGTAGAGGTTGTATAGATAGCTAGGGTTTTTGCTTATAGTTTATTTTCAGTCATCTTGAGTTGTATTTATAGATTAATGTATTTGAGTTTTGAGATGTATTCTGAGTTTGTATCTTAGACACTTAGACTTCTATCTATTGTATCTCTTTTCGATTTCATGTTTTATCTATCTTCCTTTATGCTCTACCTTAGATGTGATTGAGTTTACATTCTGCTATGTCACCCACATTCAGGGAGTATAAACTGTTTAGTCTTATACTGTTAGATGCATTGAGACCTAGGACAGCGTTCTACCGCCGACACTGCGGCGTAGGCTGGGCGTTGTTACGTTCTCGTGTCCTAACTCTAGGGTGCGGGTCGTAACACGTTTTTAGTGGTGGCCCATGCAGGTCGAGATTCGCATTAGTGCGATTTCGTAGTAGCGCAACGACTTAGTTGTACTACTACGAGCCTGCTATAGGATATTTAAATTAAGGTGTTAGGATGAGAGGATACTCAATCACGGTTAGGATTCCTTGAGAGATTCCTGGGATGACCCTTGAGAATCTCATTTTGAATTCCGATTTAAACTCCTTTTCCTTATTTTGATTCACCTTTTTCCTTGATTTGAATTTGATTTTGTGGATTCATTGTAGAACTTTGAATCCTGGTATTAGTTGATGATTTTGATAAAATTTTGTAGTTGTTAATTTAATTTTGTATTTAGATTAATATTTTCAAATCCAAGGTACTCAATCACACTTAGGATTCTTTGAGAGATTTCTGGGACGACCCCTGAGAAACTCATTTTGAACTTCAATTAGAATTCCTTTTCCTCTTGTTTGGATTCACCCTCATTCCTTGCTATTGAAGTTAAGCTTGATGGGTTCCTCTCGTTTGAACCGATGAGAAGGAACATATCTTCATTATTCTTTCTCGCTATTATTCCCTTGCATTCTTATTTACCTTTTATCTTAAACTCTGTCTCATTACATTAATTACCCATATCTTGTCGTCCCTACCAGATGTACTTCGAAACCCTTGAATCTTCGTATCTTTTGCATGGGGAAGGCTAAGGAAGTGACGTAAATTATGTAGCTCAGAGAAGACGTAACTGGTTATTTTATGATGATCTAAAGGAAATCAAATATGGAGTGTTCCATGTGGAAACTTGAGATAGAAATGTGGTAAAGGTCTCGAATAGAATAAAGAGATATATACTGCCAATCTGGAAACAATTACATTTAGAGAAATTTTGGGGTTATGAGATAGTTTATAGGTGTATTCAAAACTAATGAGGATATCAGAGGTCAACCTAGTTTTGAGAACTTAGAAAATATTGGTTATTGATTCTGGGGAAAACTTTTACTCTGAGGCTATGTAGAAGGTTAGTGATGGAAAAGAGAAGTTAATTGTGTTTAATAAGGACATTAAACAAGATGTTGCGAGAAAATGACTAGGGATAGAGAGAACACAAAGTTATGGAAGTTTAGAGATTGTTGTGAAATATTTTTAGGAGAATAATATTCAAGGGTGTATGTCGAAGAAAATACGGAAGTTAATTTTATGATGGAAGATAAGTTTTGTAAGGCCTAGAGGTTTAAATTAAATAATACGAGGAGAACAATTTGAACAAGTTCAAGGAATTCGTAAACGGGATTTAGAGGTTTTGGGTCAAATTTAAGACAAGGTGAAAGAACTTGGAAATTTAAATAAATGGTTAATGTTGATTCCTAAATGTGAGGGCTGTGCTTCAAGAGTGATGTTTGGAAATTGGAAATTGCCTACGGTAGTCATGGTAAGGGTTTAAGTAAAGGTTAAATTTTCATATGGAGACTGGTGAGGTAAAGATATGATTGGCAAGTTATGACCAGATGAACTTAAGAGTATCAGAAGCAGATGACTAACTCGATCTTCATTATTTTGTGCATTAATTACCACCTCTTGAACTCCCACTTTCTAATTGAGATCCTTGACGTTCATTATCGTGACTTTGATATTCGGAATGTAATACTAGCTGTTACCTTCCAACAAATCTTATATGCAAGACCTAGACGAGCTCACCTTCGTGTAGGTATATCATGTCCCACTAAAATCCGTCTTCTTGTACTCTATTTTCTTGATATGATTTTCTGGTCAACTGTCTAAACTATAGCCTCTACCATTATACTAAATTTCTTCTTATTTCAATTAGAAATCCAGCCTTGACTCAATTCTTTCGACCCGACATGTGATGGTGTTCTGCTTGTTTTCTTAGATGCTTAACCTTGTACCTTATCTGATTACTTGACCCGTTGGTTAAGAAACTTGGACTATGTAATTCCTTTCATCATTACCACCCTTATATCTTGTGCTGCTAAATTAGCCTTAGTTTTACAAGCTTATCTATTTTCGAGCTTGGTCATGACGTATTTTATTGGGTGGCCACCCACTAACATATTGTCTAATCAGAACCGGTACATGATGGTCTGATCAACCTATTACACTTTGGTTCGCTTTTTCATGTATCAATCTACGAGAATGGAGACATAGTTAAACTTGACCCTAGAGTCTCATTCGCGACAGCCTTGACAATCCTCCTTGAAATCTTTTCATCGCCTATGAACCTCGTATTCGTACTCAGTCGAATTAAATTTAATCATGACCTGAACCTCCATCATTGGATGCTCGTGCTCATACTTTGATTTTATTGATTTCCCTTCTTGCCCAAATCTCGTTTTATCCCGAAATTGATCAACTTAGATCGTGTCAAGACAAAAATCTATTTGTGATTTGTTGTGCCTAAATTTTCAATTTTTGCCATTTTATGGAATAGTAACATTTTAATAATTTCTTAGTTGCTTGTTAATGACCAATTTTTATATAGGATGGTAGACAGCCCTACAACCTTGATGATTGTTGTTCTCTTACCTTCCCAATTAGGACACCCTAGATTGTTTGTGTGTTGATACCATAGTACTGTTTTGACCTAGAATGACCAGTGCACCTAGGTGAGACTTCCAACTGCTACGGTATGCCCTGGCCTTGTATACTATTCCTTCAAATTGCATGATTTAGATAAAAAAAAATTTAGACCTTGATTGTTGGAAAATAGGGACATCACCCCATTAGTATCAGTTGTAGATATATATAGGTTAGTCCTTGATGTGGGGATGTGTGTCTCTAAACATGTAGCTTATGAAATTTATAAGAGATTATAGTATCAGCCTTGATAGGATGTACTAGTCTTTTGGTGAGTATAAATGTGTTATGAGAGATAGGGGCCTATATGTCTTAGTAATGCATCGTTCCTATGGTAATAGAATGTATTAATAGATGGTTAATAGGAAGATAATAGTTTGAGCATACCTATAGCCTATGATCAGTTCCTTTTCATCCTTTGTTAAGACCACTTTAAAATAGTTCCAGTCCCTTGGATATAGGTTCCAGTCCATATTTTATTGAAGTTCCAGTCCATATTTTATTGAAGTATTGATACGTCTTGTTCTCTATAGGTCCTCGAGATGCAGCATTTGCTCCAGTTGACATATCATACCATATTACAGGCGAGTACATTCTCTGACACTTTTCCAATTTACGATAACTGTTATAATTCATGTAATTAGTGTAGATATGCTTGTTCTCGACACATTGGTCACACGGATTGGTATTCATGGTGTCACGCCCCAGAACCAGAATACTGGAGAGCGAGGGCAGACATAGCCAGCTACGTATATGAAATAGAATCCATCTCGCTATACGGTCACGGCTGTCTAGATACATGAGGGTTTATCTACAAGCCAACAGTCTCTTAAGGTCATGAACAAGCCTAGTGTCTCAATCACAAGCAAGTAAGTAAAAGTTACAAGATGTATGATTATTAAATATACAATAGTAAGGCGTCCCAAATATTACATATTCAGCTGATCATGAAGCTAGTCGTTACAAAATGTCAGGACTAGCAAGAGTTTAGTCATACATGATCAACCCTAGGATCTGTCAATCATGTTACAGCCCGTAGGCAGACAGTAAGTAAAGTGCAATCGAGCTAAACAGGTGCTCGCCGGCTAAATGCCTCAAAAGAATATTTTTACAATAGAGTGGGAGAGCCAAAAATAACCCACTCGTTGCCAGGGTTCCGTCTAGTGGCCAGCATCTGGCTGGAAGGTCGGTAGATCCTCCGGAGCTGCTCCGAAATCTGGCCACACAAAACCAGCTGGGTCAGACCCCAGAAAGAGCAAGTGCCACAAAGGAGGCTTCACTTAGGAACTAAAACCAGCAATCAGCACAAGAGTATAAATAAAGTAAGAACTGGAAATAAGAAAATACATCAGGATGATATACGACGAGATAACCATGGAACTATTCAGATAACCAGGTTACAACCCGTAAACCAAACAAGGACCGGGGTTGTAACCCTTTGTCTGAACAGAACTTGGAATTCTCACCATTTATCGGTAAAATAAATACAAGCATTCTGGTCATGCAGTAATCAGGATCAGGGCAAGACTAGACTGGTTAGACTCCATCCAATCAATTCACGGCCAAGCAAGAATTATGGCTTGATACTTTAACTAACTAGGGTTGTCACAAGCCTAATTACTAACAAGATGCAGTGAGATGATTCCACAGCCACAAGTCCTGCAGACCATCCAGGTTACCCGGGTTAAAAGAATTAGAGTTGAATTCAGGTGGGTACATCGTCCAGGAAACGAATGTACCCTTAGGTAGCTTGAAGGGTGCAACACATGACAGTGTGCTGGAAATGTGCCCTACTCGACGGCAGGCTACAGATCCCAAGGCGTGCCCAGGTAACGGGATTGCCTGTAGCTGGGAGATCTCTTTATGACTAATGTATTAATCTAGTTATTTAGCCTTAGTCCATTTCAGTAGGTACTCCTGACCGTGGTACTCAGGAGTCCCCTCCTAGACATGATGCAAGACAGGACTGGATTATTTGTACAAGCACAATCGCCCACGGTGTCCAGGATTAACTATACATGTCATGTCATGTCAGGTAGCCGTCACAACAGCTTATCAAAAAAATCATGTCAGGTGTACTTGTCAGGAGTGCGCCATGACGGGCCACTATCATGTCATGTCGGGTTAGTCATGTAAGGAGTGCACCACTACGGGTCACTGTCAAGTCATGCTCAATTATCAGTTCCAAACATATCAAAAGAATTCATGATTTTCAAGTTCTGGACAAAAGGCGTAAGAATATAAAATGGACGTTAAATATCTAATAAAATATCAATATACAGGGCTATAGAAGAGCCATGCGGCCAGGATGGATCTCATGCGGCTGGGGAAGAAGAACAGTCCATGCGGCTGAATTGATATGGGTTCATGCGGCCCAAAATTCGAGTTCATGCGGCTCGGATAAATCGGTCTCAAGGCAGCGCGGGCGCGCGGCGCATGCGGCTGCAGGAGCTTATGCGGTCAGGAAGGGAGAATCTCATGCGGCTGGGGAGCACAGGGAGCCTGCGGCTAAGAGTAATGGAGAGCAGTCTATGCGGCTCAAATGGTCCTTGCATATGCGGGGGATCGGTTGAGGGTCCCTGCGGCTCATGGTAGATGGTCCTCATGCGGCCCGAAATAGTGGGCGCATATGCGGCCGATTATAGAGGGACAATGCGGCTCGCGGAGAGCGAGAACATGCGGCTGCATTGGTCTCAGCCTCATGCGGCTGGGGCTAAGTTCAAGCAGCTAGAAATGCAAAGGATCTCATGCGGCTCAAATATGCATGCGGCTAGTTAAGAGTACAAGTTCATGCGACCAGGAAGGCAAGGGCGCATATGCGGCTAAGTGGGGAAAAGTCCATGTGGCTGGAAGAACACTTGCCGCATGAAATGTTCATGCGATCAAGTCAAGTACTGTTCTTCTTCTCCAAATTCTGAGAAGAAGAACACCATGAGAGCCAAGTTTCCAAGCTCCATAACTCCATCATCCGGGGCCCAAATCCGAACATCCATAGGTCAAAATGGGGTAGAACGAGATTCTCTACAACATAGAATTCTCAAAACTCAGAAATAACAGGATTAAGAAGACCAAAACCCAAGAAATCCGAAAATAAAGTAAACTTAGATCTAGAAGAATCTAGCCATGGAAAGTGAAAATGCCAAGTTCTAAAGTTAGTTAAAATATTGTAAGGAAGAGAATGAAGCAATAAAATTGGAGTTCCTCCATGAAGCAAGTTGCACTTGCCTAGACCTCTCTCTCTCCCTCTCTGGTAGGTAAGGAAGTAATGGTGGAGAAGATGATAAATGAAGAGAGAGAAAGGAGAAGGGTTAATAAATGGTAGTGGTGGTGGTAGGTAGGGGGTTCACCCCTTGGTTCATGATGAACCAAGAGCAATCCCAAACCGAACCAAGCCAACCCAAACCAAGAATAAACCAAGCCCATGGAGGAAATTAAGCAAGGAAATTATGCAATACAAGAATAAATACGTACACGTATTCCAGAAATACGTAATACGAACCACAGGCATTACAACTCTACCCACCTTAAAAGAATTCCGTCCTCGAAATTTAATCAAGAGGCTAGAGGAGCAATGACAAGCTACATTAATCGCATGCAAGCTATAACTAGGCAGACAATCACTCATTCAAGCAAGGAATCGAAGACATGAGGCATAAGAAAGACATTATACCTCACTAGTCAAACAAGTCGGGATATCGCGATCGGATATCATCCTCACGCTCCCACGTTGACTCCCCAAAAGAGTGATGACCCCAAGCAACTCGGACTAACTTGATAGTCTTGTTCTTGAGGATCTTCTTTCTCCGGTCCAATATAGACACGGGCCTCTCTTCATACGAAAGGTTGGTACCAACAACCAATTCCGAATGATCCAGGATGTGGCTCGGGTCCGGGATATACCGTCGTAATTGGGATACATGTGCAAGCCCCCTTGTAGTTCTTGTGCAGAAATATGGACACCGATTCTCGAGGAGACTTGTCCCCTTCTCGTAGAATCCTGTGTCGTAACGTGTCTTGCTTGGATCCTCTCTACCAGTCGGGAACGGGGAGTACCAGTGTAGATGTGTGGTCATACCCGCCTTGTATATATTGTGAACCTTGTGAATGCCAATCCTACACCACACGTATGATTGGCTAGATCATAACCTTGTGCAGACCCAATCCGGCCACATATTGTAGCTAGTATTCACACACCTAGATATATGACTCTTGATTCTTGTACATGCCATGATCAGTTTACTTGCCTTGTTCTAGCTCTAGATTTATATCTTACCTTGCCATGATACTCACATGTACATTCCATGATTTTCTTGTGTATACTCTCTATTTACTGTCTTATAGCTTTTGTCATATCTTGTGAACTGTTGTTAGTAGATTGTACTCGTTCCATCCTGACAGGATATGTTGAAAATATTACAGATGCTGACGAGGGGGATTATTGTACCTACTACGGTCCGGATGACGTAGTGGGCCTAGACCTAGAGACTTTGGTCCAGCATGGCTTAGCTCCGCCTGGCGAGACCTTACCTATTGCTTAGTTAGAGTAGGTCTTTTATACTGGACCTTGTCTCCAGCTACTTTTGAGACTGTTATTATTATGGATTGTATTAGAGACTTGGACTTGTATATATTCTTGTGTTGGACTTGACAGGTTATTATTTTATTATCGTCTTGTTGTCTTTATCTTTCAGTCGTTACTTTGTTATCTTAGAGTTGTGATTGAGTACTCGTATATATTCATTGTTTGTCCTCCATTCGGAGTTGACCATATTCTCGACAGATTTTTGATATATATATAAACTGTTTAGAGTAGAAAAACCTACAGCGTTCCACGCCGTTTTTACGGTGAGGGCTGGGCATTGTCACGTGCACGTGCCCTTATAGCGGGTGCGGGTCGTGACATCCGTGGTTTAAAATAAAATATGCATTGGACCATAATAGTTGTATCTAAGATGCCTGCAAAATCGAGTTAGAACAGATCTACATCTACCGACTATTACACAATACAAGTTTTATTGGATAACATGGACGTATCAATCAATACGCAGATCCAAAGTGGCTCTGATACCAATTGATGGAACTGGGGATTCCCAGGACCCTTATTTTGGTGTGCGTATTGATCGATAGAAAGTTAAACAGATTTAATACGTGTTCTAAACCTTCATAGGCGAAAAATAGGGTTCACGAATTATACCTGCGGCAGAAAGAAGACAAGTAGTTTCTGGCAATCTCGAGCGGACGATCCCAAGATCTTCTGCACGTATTCCTTCCTCGAGTTGGACGTCGTGTAGGCGACGATCTCCCAACCTTTTTTTTCTCCTTGGCAGCCCTCTCTTTCTCTCCTTACGGGAATCATGAATTTAGAGAAAGCTTCAGATTTCTGATCAGTAATTTGGCGGCCATAGAATAGAGGATATATATAAGCTACGGCAGGGACCATGAGGAACAATTAGGGCTAGGCCTCCTAACGGATTTGGATATCCCGTGTTTAGCACGAACACACAATCCAAGCCCATTAACAATAGCTCGATCCACTAATGAGCTATTGTTGCACTACCTCCCTAATCCCAAATTATGTTTGTGTGCTCCTTTTATTATATGCTCGTTTGGCTCCCCATGTTAAGATATCAAATGTCCGTCGATCAAATTAAGTTACTGACAACTATATTGATTTGACATCTTTTATCCTTAAGTAGTACCATTCAACTTTATTTGTCATGTCAGATATAATCCACCTGTAGGGTTTACATGACAATCATTATGAGCTCCTTAAGGGGACATCATCAACCCGATGTATCGGGACATGGATTCCATTTATAATCAACAGCCCATCATACATACAATATTATTACCCCATTCGTAGAGGTTGTTGACCCATAATGAATCTCACTCTTTCATGAGTCAAAATAATGCACACTACATATACATGTCTGTTATTATATATGGATTAAGAGCACAAGCATCCATAATAACAGAGATGTTTGTTCTCTTATGTAGTCAGTACAAAGAGAATAACCTCAAGTGGTCCTGTTCAATACACATAAAGTGTACTAGTGTAAACCTATAGTCAAGATAGACTAATACCAGATTATACTACAACCTTTCCAATAGATTGTCCAAGTCCATCTAGGTTGTTAACTATTTATATATTCTATAAGGAACTGATAATATGATCTTCTGTGTGACACACCATACCATATTATCTACAATATATAATATCAGACATTTGCATTAACACTTGCAACAAATACAATATGCAAATATTTGCCCATACACTACAAGAAAAAACCCCTTTTACAACGTTCCATCTGCAACACTTCCTAAAAACGTTGTTAAAAAGGGCGGTCTTCTACCACCTTTATAGTAAAAACGTTGTAAAATACATGTACAAACAACGTTTTATATTCAAACGTTAAGGCTTCTACAATGGTCATTAACAAAAGTTGTGTACTACTGTCTTCAACAACATTTTATTAACATTGTAATATTTATTAATTTTGACAACATTTATTTAAAGTTGTCAAAGTTATTTATTTTGACAATGTACTTAAAGTATTGTAAAAATGTCATGTTCAACAACGTTTATCAAATGTTGCAATTTTTTTATATTTTACAATGTTTGTTTGATGTTGTAAAGTTAATTTTATTTTACCACTTTATATAAACGTTGTGTATGTCATATCATTTTACAATGTTTAAGAAACATTGTAAAATGGTTATATTTAACAACCTTTAAAAAATATTATAAAAGATGTGTATTTCACACTGTTTAAACAATATGGTAAGTTTATATTTAAAATAATTATAGGATGATATTATTTGAAATGTTGGTCTTATTAGGTCGATACCTCACTTGGTAGCATCTTATGATTAAATGGATATGTCATGTGCTGAAATCCATCCCTCCACGGCTTCGAAAGATAAGCCTAATATAATAGCTTATATTCATTCTTATAAAAATCATGACTTGTCAAACTCTATTTTACTCTTTAAAATGCTGCTTTACCTTAGATTATGTCATATATTCAATTAATGAATCATTAAAAATATCTAACAACTATCAGGATTTCTAAAGCTTAACCATTAATAATAAGTTTTCTTCATTTATATGCTTTTACAACTTACTATGCTTTTACACCCTTGATGATTGGTCTTTTTTGTTCAATTATCTTTGTTGAATTGACTGGGAAAGAGACTCCCAATATCGGTATCGGTTAGTATCGGTAGCGACGATCTCGGATAAGGAAAAGTCAAAATATATCGGTATCGGTCGTATCATATCGTTATCGACCTACACTATAAATTATAGGTTAAAAGCTTTCAAGTCTAAGGTTGAGGTATGATCCCCACTTGACTAGCCTAAGGGTTGTCTTTCGCTTAGATTTATTTGCTGACTATGCACACTACAAGAAATACCCCTATTTCATAACTGTTTTAGTGCAACGGTTATATGTGTGTTGCTGGAACTATAATTTGCAACCGTTTAGTAATGGCTGACATAACGGTTTACAAATTAAATATATTTGCAAAGCTATAGATTAACCGTGACCTAATACACCTTGTACAATGGTTCATAATTTTTTGCTAAAAGTTTTTCTTTTTTACAATGGTCAAGCAACGATTTTATGGAAGTGTTGTCAGAGTGGGATGAATTTGCAATGATTATGCAAGGGTTTTAAATAATTGTTGCAAATTTGTTACTATTTGCAACACTTACATAAAGCCTTATAAAAAGATTCTCTGTTAGCAACAGTTGTGTAACGCTTTTTGTAACCTGTTCTGAGTGGACTTTTTATTTGTAACGATTTTGTGCGATTAGTTGCAATTTTTTTGTTAAACGACAACGATTATGATAACCATTGCTGAAAGAATAAATAACTGTTGCAACATGTTGATCTCACAATAACTTATATATAGTCGTTACAAAGTTCAATGTCTAATTTGATTTTTTTTGTTAATTTTAATACACAATAAAGATTTCAGCATTAATATTACTCATTTGAATTTTAAATCGATTATTGGTCCCTTATTCATTAACCTAAAATATTTGATAATTAATATTTTACATCGATCCAAAATTCCCAATCGATAAAAAATATTGTAAACGTATTTAAATGTACAAAACATATATCATACATTATTCTTATATTTTTTTACATGATTTCATTGGTTGTTTGAGGGAATACGCGATATATTGTGAATTGTTGACCACGGATTGAATTTAATTTTGTTAATGGGTTCGAGTCATGACCCGTTCTACTTGACAAAAATTGTGATTTAGAATATATGATTGAACAAATTGAACAAAGGACATTGGCAGAATTTGCAGACTATTCATTAAGAAAATCTCTTGGATATTTAGTCAATTTCTCTGGTGGATTCCTGTGTTGTTCTTTTAGAGTTACGTTGCATCAAATTATGTAACTAAATGGTGGATATTTTGTGAGACATAATTAATGGTACAAAGAGATTAACCAAATTTTTTTGAGGTGTAAGTACTAAACTCCTAACACTATCACTACACCAAATTGTCTAATTTCTAATGGCCCCTTTTTTGTTTCTAATGGGTATAACTCGTTACAAACTAGCAACACAGTAGAATCGTTAGTATTTACTCTAGTCCATTACAAATATGCTTTTTTTCTCTATGTAACCATTTACTATTATTTAATAACAATAAGACACCCAAATTAATATACCCCCCCCCCCAAAAGGTTCCTTATAAAGGCACTTCATTTTTTGATCAGGGCTAGCCTGGATTGGGGCTAGCCCAGATTTTTTTTGGGTTTTAATCAGGACATCCCATTTTTTTGATTTAGAGCTGTCCCAAAGTGAAATTCCCCCAAACCCAAAATTTTCCTCTCCTTTCTTCCTAAACCCTAACTCCTCTCTTCTTCTTCTTCCTCTTCTCCTCCACCATTTCTCCATCCCCAAGCAAGAAGTTAATTTGAAATTTCCTAGAAATTTCTTCCACCCTAGAAATTTTCTCTTCTTCTTCCTCTTCTCTTCCAAATTTCCTTCTCAAGAAGATCGATGGCACCCAAATTCTTTCTTTATTTGTTTCCAAAATCCTAGAAATTAAATTAAAAAATTCAAGCATCCATTATATTGTTTATTTCAATTGTCTGTAGCCCATTTGAATTAAACTACATTCGGAGTGGGAAATTATCCATTTAAATTAAACACAAGTATGCACGAACGAAAAAACTCTGTGTCGACCAGGACTGTCCAATTTTCTGGCAGTCCTACAAACTGAATGGACTGCCAGAAAACTGGGCAGTCCTAAGTCACAACATGTGAAACAAAGGACTGTCCAATTTTCTGACAGTCCTATAAACTGAATGGACTGCAAGAAAACTGGACAGTCCTAAGTCACAACATGTGAAACAAAGGGCTGCCCGCAGTCCTACATACTGTAAGGACTGCCAGAAAAATGGACAGTCCTTTATTTCACATGCTGTGACTTAGGACTGCCCAATTTTTTGGCAGTCCATTCAGTTTGTAGGACTGCCAGAAAATTGGGCAGTCCTTGTTTACACTAGTTGAACAACAATATTGGGGTTTCCTCGCATATTAGGATTTGTGTATTATGAGGAGCCTTTGGGTGCCATCGAAATTGAAAATGAGAAAAAAATTAGGGATAACAATATTAGAATTTCCACCAATATTAGGGTTTAACATTTTTGTTGTTGTTGTTGTTCTTCCTTTTCTTCTCCTTCTTCTTCTTCTTCTTCTTCTTCTTCTTGGATGGGTTGAGGAAGAAGAAGAGGGAAAAAAATAGAAAAAAAATTGACTTTTATACCAAAGAGTGGGATAGCCCTAATCAATTTTTATCAATGGCAAACTTGTAAATAATACAAAGTTTAAAATGGGATAGCCATGGTAAAAAAGTGAAGTACCTTTATAACTAACCAAAAAAAATCACCCTAAAATTTTCACTTGACAGGCGCACAACCAAGAATTTCAGGCAGGCGCACAACCAAAATTTTTACTTGTGAAAATTCCCTCCAATTTTGCAATATAACCCCCCCCCCCCCCAAAAAAAAATCAATTCTCTTCTCTCACAAATTCCCTCAACCATCCGTTCTCTCTCCCTTCAAATTCAGAAAACCGTAACCTACGGCACATCGTGCACCTGTGGGGGCCGTCCACCTGTGGCAACCGTCCACCAGGTTGTCCACCTGAGGTGCTCGTCCACCTGTAGCGGCCGAACTCAGGAGGGTGGGCAAGGTCTGATCGGGTCGAGTGAGTTCTCCTTTATTTATTTTTATTTTTCTATGGTTAGTAGGGTTCACATTTTTTCGAAATGTCAGTATGGTTTGTCAATTCTGTTAGAAATTTTGATACGTGATATTGAGTAAGAAACCCTACATTTTTTTCTATTTTCTGAATAATACTGAGGAATGTTGGAAAAAAGAAATCCTAGGTTTTGTTTTTTTAGTCTATTGTCTCAAAATTTATTTTTTTCAATCAAAATTGCACTAGCCTATGTTGCTAACATGTTAATCTTATTTGTCGGCAACTGACCTCATATAGTGTGGCCGGTGGGTATATATGCACCGACATATTTAGATCCATCTAAGGCGCCTTCACACAGGAGGTATGTGATTATGCCATAGTGATTGTTGGTCCTTAATTTTCTGTTATTGTGAAACCTTGATGTTTTCATAACAAAACATCGAGCATTGTTGTTTTACAGCGAATTTGTAGTGTGTAACCAGCATTGAAGCCCTTCAATCAGTAGCAAAGTATGACAAATGCCATATCTTTTCTCTCTTTAAATAATTACTACTATCGATTTTTTTTTGAACTACTACCGGGTCCTATTTGAACTACTACCTATTTTTAATGGTAATTGCCATATCAGCTTAATAACTACTACTAGTTTTTTTAACACCGATATTAGAAAAATGATATCATAAAGCTTAATAACTTCTCCTTTTATAATGCGAAGCATGTAGGCAACCATTTGGTATCTGAAAAAAGATTTTTATATAGTGTTTCTTAATAAATACTACCCTTCTTTTTAATGAATGGATCCTAGCTCCGTGACCCATACTTAACAAAATTTAACTCCTATGCTTAGTATTTATCTTAGTTAGCCTAGATTTTTTTATTTTTTATTTTATGGTGCAGTATGTCGGAACCAATTAACAAAGAGTGGATGAATGAAAAGGATAGACTGAGCCCTGCATATACAAAGGGAATTAAAGATTTTCTTGAGGGATGAGATGATCTCAAGAACTAGCATCATTGAAAGATGAGATGATCTCACTTGTAGACTCGTACATGGATAATTTTGAGGGTATGTAGGCTATACTATCAAAGATTACAACAAAGTCACCGACAGTTGTAAACTCACCAGTAAGTGACCCCGGTTCAAGTTCAGTGCCTCGCTCTCTTTATTTATCTCAAAACATAGATACTATTTTTGTCATGGCTAGCGTATCTCATTCTCCTTGTTCACCGCCTGCTGCTACAAGAAACCCCTAAGTTATCTTGTGTAATAAGTTCGGTAAAAAATTGGCAAAAGGGTATGTCGTCATAGATGCTACATCAAATATGTGTCATTTCAAAAAGGTTGGGCATGGAGAGAAGAAAGTTTATGTTGAGGAAGTGATTGATCCTGATGCTCCTTTATTCGACCCTCCGCAAGGAGGACATCATACTTTTGTAGGTTTGGTTGAAGGGGGGATTTCTAATTTGGCTAGATTGTTGGTTAGAGTATGTTTGATGTTCTCTATCTTACTTTTAGAACTAAATTCTATTTGGTAGGTATGCTATGGACTATGAAATGTTTTAAATATAAGACACTTTTGTTGGTGTTATTTAGTTTATGTAGATGAACCATATAAGTATTTTGATTATGTTTACCAATTATATTTATGTTTGTCATCTTTGTTATTGTAATTGGATATAACCAAATCTTTTTAACTCCGCCAAGGTATTGTTTATCTTTGGATTGTCGGTCCCACGTCCGGATAAAGGAGGAGAAATTGTTTTATTAATACTTACATTTTTTTACTTCATAATTTTGTCTTATACTTCTAAATGTCATAATTTGGTTTTCCTTCTTGTCTTTGTTCAGAGTACATGCTAGGCAGACATGGATAGAGGATGGTGGGAAAACCTACTGCATGTTCCACTTCCAGTCTGGTTGTTACAATAGTACCAGAGGTAACATACTTCTTAAAATATTATAGTTATCTTTGGCCTTGAATGTTCTGTTTAAATATGTAAGCTTTATCATAATGTTCCTATTAGATGTGGTGAAGGCAAACACATATCAGTTCTTTTTCCTGTGCTCCCTAAAGCTTTTAATTTACAATGATGGTAATCTTTTCATATGGGCAACTGAGTAGACCTAGTCCTCGAGTACAACAACAGAATGGCTTTAGTGAAGAAGTTTTGGGTTGGCTACATAAAAAAGAAGACATAACAAAGCATTAGACTAGCCTTGAATCAGTGTGGTTAGTTTCTGAAATTGTATATTCCCATTTTAAACTTATATATATATTTTTTTCTTGAATCAGAATGATATAGGGTGTAATCATAGGTTGCCACATCAGAAATCTGTTGCTATGTTTGTTTAAGCAAGTGTAGTAGGATGCTTACCTTTTTGGGCGTACTCATTTTGCACCCTTCCCATCTCTCCACCTATGTGTGCTTAATGTCTTTCCAGATAAAGGAGGAGAGTTATGATAGATATCCAAACAACCAACATAAAACTTCTGCAGATTTTTATGCTCATTAAAGCAATCCAGAATTATTTTGATGAATAATGATTTCAATGGGAGTGGTAGAGACTAGAGAATAGTAGTCTCCACAAAGTTAAGATGGGGCTTCAACACCCATCCCGTATTACTGATTCGGGACATGCTATGATGGTTTATTGGTTAACTTCTTTAGAAAATTTTATTAGCTCTTAACTTCTGCCTTTCTTTATCTTGCTGTTAATTTTATCCTAAAATGGGTTTCTCTTATAATATCTATGATAAAATATATGTTAGGTTTTAGATGATCCCTGTTATAATGAGCTTTCACGAATGATGATAACTTTCTTAAATTGCAAAACCATTACCTATTACTGATTTCTCTGCTTCTAACCATGGGTCCAATGTGCGCATAGCATATCAGGTATAACTTATTAAGAAGTTGATGACATTCGTAACTTCCAATGTAGAATTGCCTTTGAAAATGGAACTGTGATAAATAGTGCATCATTCCAATATACTTACTTAGGGTTCAGCTGGTGCATTTAGTGAGGCTGCTGCTCTCAAAGCATACCCCCAGTGTGAAACTGTTCCATGCGATCAGTTTGAAGCTACTTTCAAGGTTCAAGAGTGTTCATTTTAAGACTCTTAATCAATCGTTTATTGTATTTTACCAATATAAAGCCTAGTGCATTCTCTTTTACAGGATGTTGAACCGTGGCTAGTAGATAAAGCAGTTCTTCCAATTGAGAATACATTAAGTGAAAGTATCCAATGAAATTATTACCTGCTTCTGCGTCATAGGTTGCACATTCTTGGTGAGGTGCGATTGGCTATTAACTACTGTCTTCTGGCTCTTCCAAATGTGAGAAAGGAGAATCTATTACGCGTTTTATGTCATCAGCAGGTTGACGTATGCTTATCTTTGTAGTCTAAATGCCTTTATGTTTCCATATTTTCACATCAATATTTTGCCTATCACTTGCAGGCACTTGCTAAATGTGAAATTACGTTGAGCAAGTTTAATGTCATTAGGTAGAATGCTGAGGATCCTGCTATGGCTGCTCAGGTAATTTATAGATGAGTGGCATGTTTTACACCACTACTGTTGTGATTCATAATAAACAGGGAGAGTTATATTTCTCTGTTTGGAACATTGGTCAGTATATATCCACTAAAGGTTTAAGAGATGCTGGAGCAATTTCAAATAAGGGGTGCAGCACTATACAGGCTCGACATACTTGAAGAAAAAATGCAGGTAATGAGTCTCTTCTTTCCATTAATAACCAACCTTTCCCAATAGGTAATTGATCACTAATGTCTATGTAAAGTATGCTAATTTATGTTCATATGCTAGATATTGAGTTCAGTGGTCTTTTGCTGTGCATAATCGAACTATATCTAGTATAACTTGGCAATATCTTCGACTTAAATCATATTTATTAGGTCAACATGGGGGAGTATTTTCCTCAGTCCTTTTGGTTCCAACTAAGCTTTATCTTTTACAATTCTAACCATTTATTATATAATTGAAAGTCTGGAAGTACTGATTTCGACTGACCCAAGCTATGGATATAAGTATTGCAAATCTGTCCAAGCAGTCTAGCTCTGTTTCTTTTGATCTATGCTGACAGTTTCTAGCATCTTCAAGACAAAAAATTTACATCAACTTTTGGGATCTACAACCATACGGACCAACAGTAGTATACAGCTGATAAGATAAGCAAGTATGAGGGGGGTAAACATTGGATTAGATAGTCAACAAAGACTACAGAAGAAATCTTGTGCACATGAATGTTGTCGGTTCACATAAAATTACTTTTTCCTTAAACTACTTGCATCAACCTAGTGGTCATAAAACCAATTTTCTATCTATTGGCTGTGATATGTATTCTTTGATAAACGTGGGAAGTCTAGGTTAATATGTTTGGTTAGTTTCTGAAGCATATATTATGTAAACTGAAGCATATATTGTGCTTTGACAACGAGCTCAAACATAAATAACTGACTCAAGCTATACCGAGTCAAGTCAACTCATAATTCAGTCAAAAGAGTCGAGTCTAGTACCTTTCAAGCTTGTTCATGAGCTATGGAGCTGAACTTCTTATGTTCAAGCTCAGCATGTTAAGTTGAATTGATTTTATAGTCATTATTATTTTAAGCGCTGATATATATTCATAATTTTTCCCTTCTAATGTGAGATTGATCTTTTCTCCTTATACTTTATCTACCTTAGGATGCACGGCAAAAGGTGGATTCAGATGAACTCTCATATGAGATAACCACAGTCTCATAGTGACAATTTGATACTACTTTTTTATTGGCCGGTTGGCGAGTATCTGTATAGAACAGTACTCGGTATTCTTACATGATATTGTTGTTTTTCTTAAAATGTGAAGATGCATGATATTATCCCTTGTTTTTTTTTAATTTTGCTCTTTCATTTTTGTTCTTTCAGTTGTGTAATGTGCTCTTGGTTATGCAGGCTTAAGATCGAACAAGTAACCACACCATTTCATCATGTTAGGTTCTTCGTTTGTTGGATGAAAGAGGCGGTCAAGTGCGGGCTTTGCACTTGTGTGATGAGTGGTTAGTAGGTTTCTATATGTGGATAGTTTTGCCTAAAATGCATTTTGTAGACAAGTTTCTTTGTGTTTGTGCTTATGTTTACAATAGTTTGGGCAGCCATGATCTGATATTGAGCTTTACCTTTTTTTATTATACAAAGGATATATGTATTTAATCATTATCTATATGTGAGAAATCCACATCAATGAATTTTTTGTTATCATAGATAAAATCTACAATTGGCTCATATCAGGATGCATATTCATCCTTTTTGGTCTACTTGTCTTTGACATGTTCGATACATCTGTGATACATCTGTCTTTTGTATGTTCGATAAATCTCTCTCTGTCTATTGGTATTCAATTCTAAGATTATTATTTTTTCCATTTTTTAGATATACTAACGTCTCATCTCCGTTAGTATTCAACTCTAAAATTATTTTTTTTTCGTTTTTAAATATACTAACGGTCATAGCCCGTTAGTATTCAATTCTATACACTTCTATAAACCTGTTATAAAAATAATTACTAACGGCTATAGCCATTAGAATAGTTGAAATACTAACGGACATGATCTGTTTGTATTTATATTTGTATTATAATTGCAATCAATATATTTTTTTTTATAAATTGTATTTTTTTTAAAAATGGACACATAATCAACAACGTTTCTAAACTGTTGTAAGATAACATTATAACAACTTTTTTAAACATTGTAAAATTTATTTACAATACTTTTAAACCATTGTTAATGTTATGATTACAACATACAAATATATATTACAACATTTGGCAAACATGATTGAATAAAATATACAACATTTGTTAAAAGTTGTATAAACTATTTTTTATAATATTTGTATACTGTTGTAGAAAATCTATGTACAATGTTTGTTAAACGTGGTATATGTTGTTTTTACCACAGTTGAAGAACGTTGTTGAAATTATGTTTACAACATTTGTAATACGTTTTTGAAAGTATTTTTTACAATACTTGCCAAATGTTGTAGAAAGATTTTTGTCAGCTTTTATAAATTTCAACAATGTTTCTAAATTGTTGTGGTAAAAAATTCTACAACATTTTTACAACTTTCCAATAAACATTGTAGAATATACCACCTCTTTTACAACCCTGGATATAACAACCTTATATTAAACATTGTAAAAGATCTTTTATAACGTTTTTGCAACGTTGTAAAAGGAGTTTTTTCTTGTAGTGATATGATTCTCATTCAAAATTTAAGGAAATAAGGTTACTACAAAAGTGATGCTTTTAGTATATAACCCTAACAGGTTCGACTTAATCATACGTCAGGTGTACGATTAGGCTATTCACAATACCTAACTTGGGTGTGGTCACACACTAGTCAATATTTCCCTCAATTCCTACAAGAAACAATGACTCACAATATGAAGAACAATGCATAATAGAATCGTGTGAATCTCGTGTCCAATATGAGAACATGAAGTATAACAGGAAACAAAGTAAAGAGTTCAAATCGGTGTACTTGCCTTGCTTTGGAAGAACGAGAGTAGTAAAGCATAAATTATTATATCCACCTAGATGAGTACAAGTTGGTTAGATCTTTGAACAATGATACTTGACTAATGGTTCGCTAATCATCTAGCTAATTAACCATTGTAACTATACTAGTTAACCATATATATACAAGTTACAACAGAGGCCAATCATGACTATATCTATATTTGTATATAGACAAACATCAATACTAACATAACAATATTAATTTAAATCATTGATAGTAGCTAGGATTATCTAATTTAATTTTACTAGAAAATAATAATTCTTGATAGGATATTATAAAACACTAATTAGTTTAACCAAATTTTAACCATAGTAATACAATAAGAAAATCATTTAAGACTCATTTCCTATAATACATCCTCAGGTTAAAAAGTATATAACATAGAAATTAGATCTCAAAATATCTGAACCCAAAATTTGGCTTAAATATTAATTATTATTTATATAATAGTATATAACCTAATTAATAAATATATTCATATTATAGCAATTAATATGCTAAGGAACACAACACACTGTACAAAATTACTCTCTCTTTCTGCCTAGGATTTGCCATGTCACCACTCGCCTCACTATTTTGAAAGAGCTTTGCTATGCCTACAACCAAATTTTACAACTTCCCTACAACCGGACACGTGTCGGACTTCGATTGGAGGAGGGAAAAAAATGGTGGGACCGGATGGAGCCCATGTAGCAAGGGGGTGAGAGTGGTGGTGGGACCCGGTGGGATCCATATGTAAGCGGTGGAAGAGAGTAGTTGTAAAAAGGTTGTAAAAATTTGGTAGTAAACTTAGCATTTTCCATTTTGAAAAGTAACAAACAATGGACAAAGCCATGCCAGCTATTTCTCGAAATTCGAGAGTCATACTCTGAGTCATGTTAGCTGACTCCTCGTGAGTCGAAGAACCAATGACTCAGAGATATATAGTAAATGGAGAGAGAGAAGTAATAAGGGATATGAAATAATGAAAGTAAGAGAGATAACAAAGGAAATGAGCCTTCTCTTTAGGACTCATAAAAGAAGACTCTAGACAAGGAGAGGAGAGAGAAGAAGAAGACCCAGAAGGAGAAGTATGAGAGAAAAAAGATAAGGATGACATCACCGGAGTGACTTCGGCACGGGGCATGCTATTGCGATGTGGTCCATAGGGATACGGTTGCCAGTCAACGAAGGAACTGAGGTGGAGATGGAGTTCGTCACGGCTCGAATCTGGACCGGGGACGGCCGGCCTCGACGGAGAGAAGACAGATCTGGTAGCTGGCTCGGCGGTAGGGCGAGGACAGAGCTGTGGTTCGGCCAAGATGCTCAGGCGGCGCTGCTTCGCCTTCTCAAGCGATGACCCGACCGGTTCACATGACGGCGAGGAGGCGGATGACAATGTGGGGGAGATCGAGAGTCAAGGAAGCACCGGGTATGGCGACGCTCGACTCGAAGGAACTAGTGGCGGATCGGTAGACTCCGACGGGAAGGAGGCAGCTCGAATTACGAAGAGCCGACACAGAAATCGAAGGCAGCACAACTTCCAAGGGCGGTGCGGTCTTCGAAGAGGAACACGCAATTCGAGATCGAGACGTTGTCTTCGAGGTGACGACTCCATGCTCCGGGCGGTCGGGTCAGGTGGATTCGGTCGGGATCTGGCTTTGGGATCATCGGCGAGGGCGGTGATGCTCCGACGCCGCGGTGGAAAGCAGATATGGACTGCCAAGTCCAGATCAGGTGAAGCTCCGGCGGTCTCCGAAAAATCTACAGTAGTTCTCGGTGGAGGAAAGGCGGTTGGCGGAGCAGTGGATGCACAGTGCAGGAGAGAGTGTCAGTGATGAGTAGGATTTGTGTTAGAAAAATATTGTTAAAATAACTGGAGAACTTTCCCAATATTTATATTAAAATATTATAGTAGATTCCAGGAAAGTCTAGTGGCAGTAGCAGTAAATGATAATAGATCTGGATGCATAAGTTAAAATCTGTAACTGATCCAACTAATTCCTAACTGAAATTGCTACATACCAACTAATTACATGATTAGTTAATTAACCACTACTAGCTAGCTAACAATTAAAAGTAACCATACAAAACTGAGTAATATTAATCAAAGATTAATTTACAGTTAAAGCATAATTTAATTACAATGAATACTGATCTGGGTTTATTATTAAAATTATGATTAATAAGTGAATTTTTACAAAATCCTGATAACTAATTAACATGTTGTAACTAAAAATAAAATTGATGAATAGTATTTAAAATTACTAAACTAGAAATTAGTTACCATAACTATGAAAGTAACTTGAAGTAATCATGATCTCCATCAACCTAAATCAGCATTAAGAATCATCTTTAGAACCTAGAAATAATATTCAATAAATCATAATTAATTAGTAAAATTGTCTTTATTTAAGAAACTAAATCTTTAAATAACTTTTAAAAAGCACCAAAATTTTGGTTTAGGGGGTTACACTCATCCTAGCCGCCTACGTCTTCTCTGACCTTTCCTTGTACTTGGGATCGTTGAATCTAGCCCTCATCGTAGTCCATTGTTCGGACGTGATCCAAGATTGGATCGCTCTTCGGGAGTACTCTCGAGCTTTTTGGTCGTCGATCGCATCACGGATCAACTTGGCGACAATGACAGAAAATTGCTTCTCGGTCCCCATGTGGTGGATAAAAATATATTTTCTACAAGAATTAAAATAGTATGTTTTATAATATGCATAAAAGATGACTGACATTAAAATAATATACTTTAGATACCTTGAAGTGGCAAACCAGAATGCCTTATATCGTCCCAGGCATCCGAGTAGTTGATCTAAGGGCCATCGCAGTTAGACCTCAGAAATAGCCCCAGTGCTTTTTGTACCGACGGGGTACGATAGCTATATAACGATAATTATTTTCATGAATATATAAACATGTGTATAAATTAATGTTAACTAATTAATTTAGTTTGTCTCTATCCTCGTCTCGTTCGGAGGCACGCATGGAGGATCGCTCTGATACAGAGATAGAGTAGGGTCGACCTCCTCCATCTGCTCCTCTGTCTCCATAATACTGTCAACAGGAGGAACACTAAATGGGGGAGTAGTCACATACCTAGAACTGTCTGATCGAAGAGTACTGCCACGTACCGTCGATGCAGTCGAAGATGTGACTGGTTGGTACACTGGAGTACTCGAAGACGAGGGTACGGAACCATCATCCGATAACGTATGAGCAGTCCGTCCATTGGGTGCTCCTCTACCTCAGGATCGACCGAGGTACGATCATTTTTGTCCTGCCATACCTGATAATAGCATATGATAAAAAAAGACATGTACAAGAATTATAATACATATTCTAAACCAAATCTGCATATATTTATTTAATCACAGTTTATAAAAATTAGAACAGGAGCAACCTTTCGTTGAATTTCTCGTGGTTTAACAACATGACAGTACATTTCACAAGTCTAAATAGATGTTATATGACAAATTTTACATTTTATTTTCAATCATCTTCTAAAAATTCATCTTCTTTGTTTTCCTCGTCCTTATCCTCCTCTTCCTCCTCATCTTTGCTTTCATCTACTTCGCTTTCCACTTCGGATACTTATATATCTTCTACACGATTAGATGTGTAATGAGGAACTTTTGTTGAGTCCACATCAAATATATTTGTTAAAAGAGGTAGCTTGTCCTCCTGTTAAGCTATTTTGTCAATATTGTAGGTATTTCTGGCTTTAGTCTTGCATACTGTCCACCAGTCTATTCTCGTTGTTCCTCGTCTATGATAAGTAGCGAAGTAAATAAGCTAGGCCTGACTTTCTATGACAAAGGGTTCGTATCCTTGTATCGATGCCGGTAGTTAATATCCACTAGACCATGCTTGTCAATTTTCCAACCTTGATCTTGGATCGGATCGAACCAATCACACTTGAAAAACATGATCTTAGCAGTCTCTATGCCATAATTATATGTCAACTCCATAGTCTTCCGTAAGACGCCATCGAAATCATTGCCTGGATCGACATCTTTGTAGTTTATTGATTTGATACACAAAAAACTATTTTTTGTGGAATCAAGATTCGAAAATCTCTATCTGATTGGAGCATTTGTTAACTTAAACCTAAACCTATTCACATAATAGCTTGACCAGATTTTGATGACATAAATTGGCTCCTTGGCTAGAGTTCTAATAGATTCATTCTCTAGTATTGCGTCTGGACGATCGACCTATATATCACAAGATAAGAAATTAAATTCAATGTTCTGTTAATTACTGTGTAAAGTGCATATACAAAAAGTAATTATCGAACTACTTACATATGCACTTAACTATGAAGGGAAATGACGTCTCATTTCCTATTCTAGTTTTTCATCTGTTATGTATTGTGTACTCGACCTCACCTCATCATTAAATATGCTGAAAACAACAACACATCGGCTAATTAGTGTAATAATAATATTGGATACTATTACATAGATGATGTAAACATGCACATATTAGTTGCTTACCCCTCGAGCTTCTCCACTTCATTCTCGTCGCATTTGAGTAATATATACAACTGAGTAGCCCTTAGTTCATAGTCATTCAGATATCTCTTCTTTATTTTTTTGAAGGCTTTCCAAAAGCATTGAAGGCTTTTCCACAGCTGATTCAACTCATCTATCAACGGCTGTAAGTACACATCGATGTTTCTCTTCGAATTATTCGGACTTGGGATAATAACGATTAGGAACATATAATGAGTCTTCAAACACATCCACGGTGGTAGGTTGTACGGAGTGACAATCACAGGCCAACACGAATATTAGGAACCCGAAAGTCCGAATGGGGTAAAATCGTCGAAGAAGAGCCCCAATCTTACATTAAGTGGATCAGAAGCAAAATCTTGATACCCTCGATCAAAGTGCTTTCATGCTTCTCCATCAGATGGATGATCCAATACTCTATCGATATGTTCCTTCATGTGCCAACTCATGGTTTTGGCACTCTCCTTTACCATAAACAGCCTCTGCAACCGCGACATCAAAGGCAAGTAGTGCATTGAATCGGTCGGCTTCATTGCACCAAGAGTTCTACTTGTACTAGTTGTCTTATAGCGATCAACACCACAAAAGCTGTACACGTCTTCATCCTTGTCGTCCTTGTAATACAACATGCATCCATTACGACATTCATCAATTTTATCATATTCAATCCAGAGTGATCTCACCATTCTCGTATATCGGTAGAAGTCTGTAGGTAACTTGGCACCCTCCGACAAGATCTTTATAATCAACCTGATGATTCAGTTGTAGCATTCTTAAGATATGTTGAAATTGGACTTGATTCTCAACAGTCTTATAACCACCTCTAACTGTGAATGATCCTCACAACTAGGATACAAAGGAGTTCTTGCTGTAAGCCCCCTATTTTTAATTAATTATATATCAAAATATATATAAATTTACTAGTTTAGCAATTAATTGATGCCAATTTAATTTTTTGCAACTTGCTTCATATATGGTTATACATATAGTTAGTTAAAGTAACCTTAGTATCATTTGGTTATTTTGAAAAAAAAAATTTAGACTAGCTTGATAACTAGTCGTACTTAGATTTAGATGAAAACCTAACATTGATGTTGATTTTTTTTGACAATAAAAATTTTATATTTTATATTTTTATATTTTTATTATTATTCTATTTTGGGTTTATTACTTAATATAAACCCAAATCCCTAAAACCAAACTTTTAATTTCCTAAAACCTAATACCAGCCCAACCAACCCAAGAAGGGCCTTAGCCCAACTAAGCATCCCCCCTTATTTCGGATCCTAGTTAATAGATCCGTTCCAATGCGACCCGCCCGAACCACCTTCAAAATAATTCATTATTTTGTTCTTCTCCATTGGTGTGTACACTGTACATTGACACAGTGCAGACACGTCGAGCCAGTTGTCGCTCGAAAGTCGACTCTTCCATTCAAACCCTAGGCTCCCCCGATATAAGCCTCACATGTTTTTTCCTACCCCCTACGAACCCTAGCTGCCTCAACTCCATCTCCATTTCTGCCGTCCGCCTCGTGGATCGTCGTCACCGATGTCAAGTGGTACGGCAGAGTCGGCGTGAAGCCGATGCCCCTCTTTTCTTCTTGTGGAGCGTCATTGCCGACGTTGATGTGGCAGAACAGACAAGCTTGACAGTATCCTTGTTGCAGCGGCTTGTAGCCACCCCGAGCCAACCGGGAGTGTAACCACACACTTTTCTAAAATGAGGGTAATTATGAACTTTTGTAAAAGTTTATTATTTAATAATAGGATTTATGATTTATGGAGATTTTTAATTAATTTAAAACTATTTAAAATTGGTAAATTATAATTTTGATGTGTTAGCTAGTGAACCCTAGAATTGCTAAGCCTAGAGACTAACCATGACCATGGAGGCCTAACTTATGTGATTAGATTAGCTAATTACCACTTTTTAGGTTAAGGGTATTTTGATCATTTTGTGACTTTTGAATTATTTAGGATTTTGATTAATTGGTGAATTTTAAATTATTTTAATAATTTTTAAATTGATGCATTATGATTTTGGTTATTTTTCATATTTTAATATTTTGGGAATTTTTATATTTTAATATTGATTTTATAGGATTTGTTTAGTCGGGTTTGAGTTTCGTTTCGTTCCGACTTGTGTTAGTGAACCGGGTAGCTTAGACTCTAGGCGGGACCCCAAGATTAGTTAGTCATGGCTCACAAATCCCACTAATTAAGTTAATAAGTTTAGACTAATCCCACTTGTTAAATTGGTTAAGTTAGAGGCTTAATTTAACCCTTTTGATCCCAAACTTGAACCTAACTTAAAATTAACCAAAGGGACTAGTTGAGGCCTTATTGGGCTTTCCCCCAAGGCCGAAATAGGGTTCAATGGTAGCCATTATAGGTTAGCCTCCCTTTCTTTTATTTTATTCCATCTTGCCTCTTTTCCTTCACAAAGTATTCTTTCCCAAATTAGAGAGCTTCCCTCTTTGATTTGATCTCCAAATCTCTTCATTCCTCCACCAAAACTTTCATCCCACCTTCTCATACTATCAAAGGAGGGTGCTAGAAAAGATTTGGATCAAAGTGCAAGGAGGAGTGTCCATTTTGGAAGGATCTTCGTATCGGAGTCGTGTCCTTGAGAGTTTCATTGGGATCCCACTCCCAATAGATAAAACCAACCCTCTAAATTGATTTTTTATGCATATTTGTTAGTTTTGAATCCATAGGATCCACCCCCCATGCATGTACCCCATTTAGATTCAAATTTGAGGCCATTTGGAGCTCTCTTGAGAATTTTAGATATGTGTCTTGTGTCCTACTTGATAGATCCCAAATTAGGACATCCCATGTGTATGTATGTATGCTAATAGTTTAAATAGATATTTAAATTCAGTTTTAGAATAGTTAGAGAGTGGATTGATCTTAGTTAGGATGGTTAGAATAAGTTTCATTTGGATACCTATGTTGGTATCTAAGTATCTTGGCCTACATGTGTTTCTTTTATCCAAAACAACTCAAATTCGTCATAATAATCATCCACGTTTTTATTAACCAAAGCAAATTAGAAATATCATAACTTTTAGCTTAGAACTCCGATTAATCTCCTATTTTTTTAAAAGAACTGTATTGAAGTTAGCTTTCTAAATATATATATATTAATAAGTCAAATGCACTCTAGAACTTTCTGTAGAATTGTTTGAGTGTCAGCTGTACGAAAGACGAACGTGTTTCGGTGTTTTCGCGATTCTGGGAGCTTTCGGACACGAAAATGCGATCCGTTTGAAGTTTCGGAAAGCTAATACGAAGGGCTATAACATAATTTAATTATAGAATTTAGTGAAGACCCAATTGGTACAGTATTAATTTTAAGTAGAAGAGTGACTATACGATATAGGCATTTTGTGTAACCTATGAGCCTATGTAGTATGGATATTAAGTGAATGTATGTATCATAGGTTGTCGAGTATATGTATAATATAGTACATATATATTATTGTTATATAATATATGTTAGAGTTATTATATGTTAGTGTAAGTTATTTATGTTAGTATGTTTGTTAGATGTTGGTTAGTAGAGGATTAGATATATTAGAATTTGTTATATGTTAGTGTAAGTTATATTTGTTAATATGAGTGTTAGTTAGATAGTAGAGGTTAGTATTTTGTTAGATATTTGATATGTTGTTAGATAGTTTGATGTTACATATCTAGTATGTTAGATATTGATATGTTAGTAGGCTATGTTAGTTCTAGATATTGGTATATTAGTAAGTTAGTCTCTATAGATTAGATATTAGTTAAGATGTTATTTTAGTACATTAGTTTGTTAGTTAATTAAATATTTGAGGGGTATCTTGGTATCTCATGATATCAAGTTAGTATCTTAAGGTAAATATGAATTACCTTTACCTTCAAGGTAAATTATTAGTTTACCTTATGACCAATGTATTGGTTTTAGGATGCCAATATGACTAAGGTTGATATGGTATCCTAATGTTAGTGGGTTAGTATCTAAGTGTTCGAGTTTGAGTAGGTGATGTTAGATTGTGAAAGAGTTATATAGATAGGTATATCTATTTTTGGGTTATATAGTATCTATATATATTATGAGAGCATAAAGATATAGGTTATAGTTCATAGTGAGGATATGTATATACTTGATATATGATATCTATATGTATGTGTTTGGGTGGTTCTATATGGGTAAGGATATATGTGATGTGTATGTAATACATATTATATAACTAAGTTTGTGTGCCTTGTTAGCTCGGTGGTTTAGCTATGTGCCTTGATTTAGGCTATGTATTAGGTAGCAATGGTACTAGTATACTTGATTGTTTTGTCCAAAGACTTGTTTAGATCTAGAATTGACCAACCTAGACTAGTTTGACCATTGTTGACTAAACTCTAGCTAGTTTGACCACATTAGACTAGTTGCCCTAGTTTGACTAGATTGTTGACCAGAGTTGATCAAGAATTGCCTTCGACCTAGATTGACTTAGACTCATGTAGATTGCATTATAATTTTAATTACCATATAATTTGAACCCTTTATAACCTATGTTGCTATAAATAGGACTCTGTGACTCCAGTTGGCCATTTTTTCATATCAGTTGTTCAGGGTGTCAGGCGAGTACATTCTCTGAATGTTTCATACTTGCTAGAACTTATATTCTTGCTCTAGATTACTTTACTTGATGCTGTCACATTGGTAACACGGATTGGTACTATATGGATCTTTTTATGAGATGTTATCCCCCTCGGGAGCATCGGATACTTCATATCATGTGTGTTTCACTTACATCATATATCTCTATGCTTTTACTATTCATGTATACTCTTATGATTCATGTACTCTCATGTTCACAGAGCCCTCATGAATCAATTTCATGTGCTTTCGTTTATGAGACAGTAAAATTACGAATCTTAACATAACTTGTCTCGATCCTTATGTATTAATTGGGGATGGAGGAGTAGAAATAGTCATGTGAATAATTCCAAAGTAGTGTAACCATGAATCAACTCTGTAGTATAGCCATGAATCATTTACAGATGTTCACATGTCTATCTTGTACTCTAAATCACTAGTCACTGATAGTTCTTTACTTATAGTAGATATTTCCATTACAGTAATCTCTTTTACTTCATGTACATTCTTTCAGTTATTCATATATCTTACTTTATTGCATGCTTTATATTTTCTAACATGATATAAACTGCGTGAGATGTATTGTGCTCGTTCCTGTCCTAACTGGACCTGTTAAAAATATTACAGATGGTTGCCTTGAGCACACTTGCCCTACTTGCTTGGGATCCGGAGACGGTATAGCTACCTTTGGTCCCGACACTGAAGAGTGATCGGGAGATTAGTTTAGTAGACTTGCATTAGACTTTCATTTGAACTTGTATTGTAATGAGTTGAGATCTCGACTTTGTTTTGAGATTGTTTGATATATTATTATTTTAGTAGTTTATATCAGTTGTTGGAGTTTGGAGTTAGTATGGCTTGGTGATTTTGTGTTATCTTATCGTGCTTAGACTGTGATTGAGTATTATAATATCTTATACTTATCCTCCATTCGGAGTTGAGTTTTGACAAGTACATTATATAATTGCATGTGTTGATGTTTAGATAGTAACCTTGTACAGCGTTCTACCGCCGATTCTGCGGCGTAGGCTGGGAGCTGTTACGTACTGTGCCCTTACACAGAGTGTGGGTCGTGACATATTTTTAGTGGTGGCCCATGCAGGTCGAGAGTCGCATTAGTGCGATGTCGTGGTAGTGCAACGATTAGTTGTACTACTTCGCGCCTGCGATAGGAACTAAGGAATAGGCTTTAGTAGAGAGGTTACTCAATCACAATTAGACTACTTAAGAAGATTCCTGGGATGACCCTTGAGAATCTCATTATAAACTATCTCAAAATTCGATTCCGACTTTTTCTGTCTACTTTCTTGTTCATCGTTGAATTTGATTCTTGGTATTCATTATTGACTTAATTTTCTATCAAGATAACATTATGGGCTAGGTTGCCTCAGTAATGGAAACTAGAGTCTTCTACAGCCATATTAGCTGGTTTGGCGATAAGATAGAGTCTGATTTTGGATGTATTTCTCGGATGTGAGAATTTAAAGTTTTTGTATCCATGCTAGCGGCAATACGAAAATTTTAAATACCATGATTCTAGAGGTATGTACCTTAGTTGCGGACTCTATGGATTATCGCTATTGTACTTACTGGCATAACGAGGATTCTGGTAATATGGTTCTGGATAGACAGGTATGATTATCAGATTGCAGAATAAATACCATATAAATGTGCCCTAGTATGTTGGAGTGGAATATTAGTGTGGATGTCACTTGAGTATCATAGATTAGATAGAGGAGTTAGGCCACCGGTATCGTAGCACCATGCCCCGCGCCATCAAAGGGATATACCCCAAAGGGGCAGGGCTTTTGCACTGACGGCTGTGGAGACCGACGCTATGAGTGACGAGTTAGCAGATCTGTCCTTTCTGTCCTTCTTTTCCATCTTGTTGTCTGATTCCATTAGTACCTCTCAGGATGTTTTATCTTGTGATAGATAGTATAGTGACCTGTTCGAGACTATGATATCACGACCAGTAGGAATCATGTTTTGCGTGCTTTAGATAGAATTTTCTCGACATTGATTGCTCGGAGTTTGACCTAGAAGGAGTACGATGATTTGGACAGACCATATGATTATCAGACTGTACCATGGGAAGGTTTTGAACATATCATCTTTGCTTTTGTTTCAATTTTTTTAAAAAAATATAATATTTTCCATCACAAATTAACTTAGGAGTAGGGATAACTTCAGATAACTAGTCTAAGTCTTTGTAGAACATCATTAGTTATAACTCTTCCATAGTATAATGGTTTGATAGCTTGTATTAGGACTTACTCTTAGGTATGGTAGTCTAGTTGACATTAGACTAGTAACCCTTTATAGTTAAATCTCTGTTGATTTTGACTACCAGTTTCATATAAGATGTTAGTCTGCTTAGGCGGTAGTGACCCCTCCGGCTCACCATAAGGATAGTAGGATACATTGATGGTTAGAACAGTGATATTTCATAGGTGTACTTTAGAAACAACAAGGATATTCGAGGTTGGTTTGTTTTGTGGACTTGAATAATTTTAGGTTATTGATTCTCGAGATATTTTACTTAAGATTGTGATTCTAAATTTAGGAATTTAGAAATAGAGAAGAGAATTTAAGTATGAAGCGATGATGATACCAAAATTGAATAAGATGTTGGTAAGAGGACAGAGTGAACACAAGGATTTTGGGTTACGAAAAAAATTAAAGATTTTGTGGAGCTTTTAAAATTTAAGAAGAATAATATTTGAAGGTGTACGTGAAGGAAATACGAAGGTCAATTTTATAGTAAAGAATAAGTTCCTGCATGACATAGTAGTATTAGCTTCGAATAAATTTGAGGACAGTAATTTGAACAAGTTCGAGGATTTCATAGACTTTGATCTAGAGATTTTGGATCCAAGTTAGGACAAAGTGTAGGAATTTAAAATTTTGGGATGATTAAGTGGATAAGGGAGAGTAAGATCGGAAAGAAGGAATAAGAGTTTTAACAAGAGCATGATTCATGAGAAATGCCCTAGGAATTTAGGCCCTGCTTCTAGGAGGGCGTTTTAGTCACCAGACCTAATTTGAGGCGAGTTTTCGACCTAGGCTTTAGCATGTCGTTTGTGATATTTTGTTACACCCCTTGCTTGTATGTTTTGATACCTTGTGATTGCCTCGTGTTGTAGTATGGCTAGTATAGCTAGATGAGACCTCAGACTGATATTGCCTGCCATGACCCTGTATGTTATTCTTTCAAATTGCATGATTTAGATGAGCTTCTAAGACCCTGATTGTTGGGGACGAGACTCTAGAAGGAGTACGAGCATCTTAATTTCAAGGAAATTTTTTTTCTAAGGAGGGTAGATTTGTAACCATCCACTTTTTTGAAATGAGGGTAATTTTAAACTTTTGTAAAAGTTTATTATTTAATAATAGGATTTATGATTTATGGGGATTTTTAATTAATTTAAAACTATTTAAAATTGGTGAATCATAATTTTGATGTGTTAGCTAGTGAACCATAGAATTGCTAAGCCTAGAGACTAACCACGACCATGGAGGCCTAACCCATGTGATTAGATTAGCTAATTACCACTTTTTAGGCTAAGGATATTTTGGTCATTTTGTGACTTTGAATTATTTAAAATTTTGATTAGTTGGTAAATTTTAAATTATTTTAATAATATTTAAATTGATGCATTATGATTTTGGTTATTTTTCATATTTTAATATTTTGGGAATTTTTATATTTTAATATTGATTTTACGGGATTTGTTTAGTCGGGTTTGAGTTTAGTTTTGTTTCGTTCCGACTTGTGTTAGTGACCCGGATAGCTCAGATTCTAGACGGGACCCCAAGATTAGTTAGTCATGTCCCATAAATCCCACTAATTAAGTTAATAAGTTTAGACTAATCTCACATGTTAGATTGGTTCAGTTAGAGGTTTAAATTTAACCCTTTTGATCCCAAACTTAAACCTAAATTAAAATTAACCAAAGGGACTAGTTGAGGCCTTATTGGACTTTCCTCCAAGGCCCAAATAGGGTTTAGTGGCAGCCACTATAGGTAGGTTAGCCTCCTTTCCTTTTATTTCATGCCATCTTGCCTCTTTTCCTTCACAAAGTGTTCTTCCCCAAATTAGAGAGCTTTCCTCTTTGATTTGATCTCCAAATCTCTTCATTCCTCCGCCAAAACTTCCATCCAACCTTCTCATACTATCAAGGGAAGGTGCTAACAAATATTTGGATTAAAGTGCAAGGAGGAGTGTCCATTTTGGAAGGATCTTCGTATCGGAGCTGTGTCCTTGAGAGTATCATTGGGATTCCACTCCCAATAGATAAAACCAACCCTCAAAATTGATTTTCTATGCATTTTAGTTAGTTTTGAATCCATAGAATCCACCCCCATGCATGTACCCTAATTAGATTCAAATTTAAGGTCATTTGGAGCTCTCTTGAGGATTTTAGATATGTGTCTTGTGTCCTACTTGATAGATCCCAAATTAGGACACCTTATGTGTATATATGTATGCTAATAGTTTAAATAGATATTTAAATTTAGTTTTAGAATGGTTAGAGAGTGGATTGATCTTAGTTAGGATGGTTAGAATGAGTTTCATTTGGATACCTGTGTTGGTATCCAAGTACCTTGGCCTACATGTGTTTCTTTTGTCCAAAACAACTCAAATTCGTCATAATATTCATCCACATTTTTATTAACAAAGTAACATAGAAATGTCATAACTTTTAGCTTAGAACTCCGAGTAATCTGTAATGCCTATAGTTCGTATTACGTATCTTGGTATACGTGTACGTATTCTTGACTCGTATTGCGTATTTTCCTGTATGGTTATTTTGGCGTGTCATTGGATATGGCATAGCTTGGTTCGGCTTAGATTGGTTTGGTTTGCTTTTGGGTTCATCATGAATCAAAAGAAAACCCCCACCTACCACCCTCATTTATATTTCCACCTAACTCTCTCTCTCTCTCTCTTCATTTATTCTTCTCCTTCACTTCTTCTTCTCCACCATTTACTCTTCCACCTACCAGGAAAGAGAGCTAGGCAAGTGCAAACTTGCTTCATGATGGATCTCATGTTTTATTGTTCCATTCACTTCCTTACTAGATTCTAAGCCTCTTTAGAACTGGAAGTTTTCGGTTTTGATGGTTATATTTTTGTAGATCTAAGTTTTAAGTTCCTTCTTGTTTAGTTTTCTTGGTTTTGATCTCTAAAAACTTGATATTTCAAAAAACTAGTGGTTCCATGTTGTAGAGAATTCAATTTCATGCAGTTTTGGCTTTTGTTTCGCTTGATTTTAACTTCGGATGAGTAAGTTATGGCCATTACAAGTTTTCAGAACTTTCATGGCTGAACTTGCTGTTTGGGGACAATGAACCCCATGCGCCGGGAACCCCATGCGCCCAGGAGGCCATGCGCCGGGAGGCCATGCGCCGTGAAATCTCGGCAACGCATCCCTTAACTTCGAGCGTGTCATGCGCGTAGGTTCCCTACGCGCATGTACTGAAGACGCAACGTGAGTTCCTATGCGCCGATTTGCGCAAGAATCCCATGCGCCGATTTGCGCAGAAATCCCATGCGCCGATTTGTGCAGGAATTCTATACGCCGATTTGCGCAGGAATCCCATGCGCCGATTTGTGCAGGAATCCCATGCGCCGATTTGTGCAGGAATTCCATGTGTCGATTTGCGCAGGAATCCCATGCGCCGATTTGCGCAGGAATCCCATGCGCCGATTTGTGCAGGAAACCCATGCGCCAATTTGTGCAGGAATCCCATGCGCCGGAATTGCTCTATTTTACTGTTTTTGCCTATTTAAGTTATTTTGTAGTTAGAATCTTGAAAAACTTAAAACATGAAAGTTGTAGATCTTTTCCTTGGCTTCAAGAATATGTCACTAGTTATTTTATGCAAGTTTCTCTTATTCATGATAATATAAGAATAGAACACGATAGTGGCCCGCTGTGGCGCACTCTTGACAAGTAAACTGCTGTTACGACAGCTAGCCTGACATGACAAGTATGAAAGATCTGGACACCGTGGACGATTGTGTTTGTACAAATAAACTAGTACTGTCTTGCATCATGTCTAGGACGGGGACCCCTGAGTACCACGGTCAGGGGTACCTATTGAAATTGACTAAGGCTAATTAACTAGAATGATTCAGTAGTCATGAAGAGATTCCCAGCTACAGGCAATCCCGTTATCTGGGCGCATTCAGTGGACTTGTAGCCTACCGACGAGTAGGGCACATTTCCAGCACACAGTCATGTGTTGCATTCTTCCTAAACGGACATTCGACCTGGATAACCAGATGGTCTGCAGGGCTTGTGGTTGTTGGGATAATCTTGTTGCATCTTGCTAGTAACTAGGCCTGTGATAACCCTAGTTAGTTAAAGTATCAAGCCGTACTCCTTGCTTAGCCGTGATTGATTGGATGTACCTTATTCCAGCTTAGTCTTATCCTGATCCTGTGCAAGATTGTGACATGACATGATTATTGATGCTTGACTTAACAATAACGATCGGGGGTCCAGTTCTGTTCAGGCGAAGGGTTACAACCCCGGTCCTTGTTTGGTTTAAGGGTTGTAACCTGGCTCCCGGAGCAGTTCTGTGTCCTCTCTTCGTTTATTGTCTTATTGCAACCCCTGTCATGCTCGTCATGTTTTACCTTACTTCAATACCATGATTATTTATACTGGCCTTAACAATAAAGATCAGAGGTCCAGTTCTGTTCAGGCGAAGGGTTACAACCCCGATCCTTGTTTGGTTTAAGGGTTGTAACCTGGCTCCCGGAGCAGTTCTGTGTCCTCTCTTTGTTTATTGTCTTGTTACCTTATCAATAGTAATTGAGGCGGGTTTCTATTCAGGCGAAGGATTGCAACCCCGATCCTTGTTTGGTTTAAGGGTTGCAGTCTGGCTACTTGAATGGTTTCTCCGTGCTCAATATATTATTGTTATCTCAGTTATTATCAGTATCTTTTAATTACCTTAACTATTTATTTGTGATATGCTGGTTTTAGTTCCTGAGTGAAGCATCCTTTGTGGCACTTGATCTTTCTGGTGTCTGACCCAGCTGGTTTTGTGTAGCCAGATATCGGAGCAGCACCAGAGGATTCACCGGTCTTCCAGCCATATGGTGACCACCAGGCGTAACCCTGGCAACGAGTGGGTTTCTTTTTGTCCTCCCACTTTATTGTAAAATTATTCTTTTGAGGCGTTTAGCCGGCGAGCACGTGTTAGCTCGATTGTACCTTACTTACTGTCTGCCTACGGGCTGTAACATGATTGACAGATCCTAGGGTTGATCATGTATGACTGAACTCTTGCTAGTCCTGACATTTTGTACGACTAGCTTTATGATCATCTAATATGTAATGTATGGGACGCCTTGCTATTATATATTTGGTGCTCTGATATCTTGTAACTACTATTGCTTGCTTGTGATTGAGACAATAGGTTTGTTCATGACCATAGGAGACTGTTGGCTTGTAGTTAAACCCTCATGTATCTAGACAGCCGTGACCGTATGACGAGGTGGGTTGTACTTCAATATACGTAGCTGGCTATGTACGCCTCCGCTCTCCAGTATTCTGGTTGTGGGGCGTGACATGGTTTTAGTGGTGGCCCATGCAGGTCTTGTAATTCAAGATATGTGAGGGTTTACCGAATAGATGTCTCAATCAGTATTCGCCCTTGATCTCTGCTCGTATCTTCTGAATCCCTGTAATCTTGACCTGATCACATGCTTGTATCATTGATCTGTCCTGGTCCTTCCTTACTGTTCTCTATGTCGTCTTCTTCAGCGGCATTGTTCCTGGACCTGCCGATCAGCAAGGCGAAGCACCTTCCGCGGACCAGCAACAACCTGGAGATCAAGTCCAGCATTCAGGAGTAGCCTCCAGAGTCATGCCTACTGAAGGAGAGCCACCAGTTCAGCCCGTCCAGCCAGCAGAGCCTGATGATGGCACTTTGGTGGGTCTCATCAGGACGCTATTAGCTTCCCAGGATCGGCGAGGAGATGCCTTGCACCAGGCGGTGGCAGACGCTTTGACTAGAGGAGGTCATCAGGGTAATAGCGCGGCCAACAGCTTCAAGCGCTTGAACCCTCCCTTCTTCGACGGCAGTGAAGATGCGATCGCTGCAGATGCATGGCTTCAGGACACAGAGGTGATTCTAGAAGCAGCCAGGACTCCAGAGAATGAGAAGGTGGCCGTAGTGCACCTGCAGTTACTAGATCTTGCCTACAGTTGGTGGGTAGCGCAGGCCGATGGATTAGTGGCCCCTATTTCATGGGCAGTATTCAGGAAGAGATTCCAGACCAAGTATTTTGATGCTGTAGCTCG
Source organism: Iris pallida (assembly GCA_029216955.1). NCBI lineage: Eukaryota > Viridiplantae > Streptophyta > Magnoliopsida > Asparagales > Iridaceae > Iris > Iris pallida. The sequence continues at coordinate 3,983,459 of JANAVB010018799.1, forward strand.
GTATGATCTTCAGACGAGGTTCACCAATCTGAAGCAGATGGGCAGGACGGTCGATGGATATGCGGCCGAGTTCTCCAGACTTAGTCGGTTTGCTCCCACCTTGGTAGCGACCGAGTTCGATAGAGCCCAGCGGTTCCAGCAGGGGCTCCACCTAGAGATTTTATTAGCGGTAGAGCAGTTTGAGCATCAGACTTTTGATGCGGTATTGAGAGCAGCTAGGAGGCATGAGTATACCTCCCAGAGGATCGTGGATAGGACCGGAGGTCGGAAGCGATCTCACGGCCAGATGAATCAGTCATCAGCACCAGCCCCGGCAGCCAGGGCTTTGACCATTGGAGCTCCGAGACGGGCGGCCTCAGTGACGTCAGTTCAGCATTCCACCCCGACGTACCCTCAGCAGCAGAAGCAGAAGCAGTCTTCCCCAGTGGGATGTTCACACTGCGGGAAGCCAGGACATGTGGTATCCGAGTGTCGTAGAGCATAGGGTTTGTGCTTGGTTTGTGGTGCCCCGGACCACAGGGTTGGGAACTGTCCGAACAGGGGGAGTTCATCAGCCTTCTCTAGTCCTTCAGTTAGAGGACCAGCACCAATCCAGCAACAACAGCTACAGTACCCGTTCCCGAGGCCGTTACCGACGCAGGCCCAGGCATTCCAGCAGCAGAGACCGCAACAGTATGCCCAAGCCCAAGCCCTGATCCAGAGCAGGCTGAGGAATTTTCAGCAGAGGGGACCCGCACCCAGAGGACATGGTCAAGTGCTGGCTTTGACTATGGGAAAAGAAGGAATAGCACCAGGTGAGGTGGTGGCAGGTACTATTCTCGTCAACACCTTTCCAGCTTCAGTATTATTTGATTCTGGTGCCTCGCATTCATTTATGTCTGCACGATTTGCGACACGGGTAGGACTGGAGCCCGAGTCATTATCAGTAAGGCTCAATATACTTACTGGTAACGGACTTGTGGGAGTAGATAGAGTGTTTTCCTCGTGTCGGGTCGTAGTTAGCGGTAGAGAATTCCTCGCTAGATTGATAGAGTTCCCGATGGCCGATTATGATGTGGTCTTAGGGATGGATTGGTTGAGGGACCAGTATGCTAGGATAGACTGCCACATTGGCAGGGTTATTTTTAGCATCCCAGGCGAGCCAGAGTTTTCCTTTTCCCGAGGCGAAGTTGAACCTTCTCCTCCAGTATTGCGGATGGCAGTAGCAGCAGTACAGTTACCTCGGATAGTCGAAGAGTTTCCAGATGTTTTCCCAGAAGAGCTTCCAGGGATGCCGCCAGAGCGAGAGATCGAGTTTACCATCGACTTGATTCCCGGGACAGCCCCAGTATCAGAGAGAGTCTACATGATGGCGCCGTCAGAGCTTGAGATATTGTACAAGATGATTGAAGAATTTAGAACCAAGGGATTCATTCGTGCAAGTGGATCGCCTTGGGGAGCCCCGATGCTTCTTGTGAAAAAGAAGGATGGTACGTCCAGATTATGTGTTGACTATCGTACCTTGAACTCAGTGACAATCAAGAACAGATATCCTCTCCCGAGGATAGATGACTTGTTTGATCAACTCCAGGGGGCAGCAGTGTTCTCGAAGATCGACTTGCGGTCAGGATATCATCAGATCAGAGTTAGAGAGCAGGACATCCCGAAGACAGCTTTTAGATCCCGATATGGGCATTGGGAGTTCCTTGTGATGCCATTTGGAGCAACCAATGTGCCGACTGTATTCATGGACCTCATGAATCGCATCTTCATGCCTTATTTGGATCAGTTCGTGATTGTGTTCTTAGACGACATCCTGGTCTACAGCAAGAGTGAGGCGGAGCATGAGCAGCATCTCAGAATCGTCCTTCAGATTCTCAGAGAGCATAAGTTGTATGCCAAGTTTAGTAAATGCGAGTTCTGGCTCGATCGTATTTCATACTTGGGTCATATCATCGCCAGAGGAGGAGTCGAAGTGGATCTCCAGAAGATCGTGGCCATTGAAACGTGGCCGGTACCTAGCACAGTGGAAGAAGTTTGCAGTTTTCTTGGCTTGGCCGGCTACTACCGGCGATTTGTTTCAAACTTTGCTCAAATTTCAGCGCCATTGACCCAGTTGACCCGTAAGGATGTGCAGTTTGCTTAGACAGCAGAATGTCAGGATTCTTTTGAGAGGTTGAAGCGAGGCTTGATGACGGCTCCTATTCTCACGCTTCCAGATGGAACCGGAGGATTCTCAGTGTATTGTGATGCTTCGGACAGAGGTTTAGGATGTGTTCTGATGCAGCATGGGAAGGTAATAGCATATGCGTCGCGACAACTTCTTGATCATGAGAGGAATTACCCAACCCATGACTTGGAGCTGGCAGCAGTAGTGTTTGCACTTAAGTTGTGGAGGTACTACTTGTACGGAGATAGGGTAGAAATTTTCACCGACCACAAGAGCCTGAAGTATGTTTTCACCCAGAAGGATCTCAACATGCGTCAGAGGAGATGGCTAGAGCTGCTTGTGGATTATGATGTCAACCTGCAGTATCACCTAGGGAAGGCCAACGTTGTTGCAGATGCATTGAGCAGGAGGGCAGGAGTTTATTTTCTGACAGCGCAACCAGAACTGTTAGCCGATCTTCAGAAGATGGGTATAGAAGTTGTCCTCCCTTCCAGTGTGGCATTGATGGCCAGCATGCAAGTTCAGTCCACTATAGTCGAGAGGATCCGGATGGCACAGTCAGTAGATTCCAAGCTTCAGCGACTCAGAGCAGAGTGTGAGGCAGGACGAAGACTAGAATTATGTATCCATGAAGACGGTACACTTCGACATAGTAAGCATCTTTGTGTACCCAGTGGAGATATCAGACAGGAGATCATGGCCGAGTCCCACAGTTCGCAGTATTCCATTCATCCCGGTGGCACGAAGATGTACCGTGATATTCGTCAGCACTTTTGGTGGAATGGCATGAAGAGGGAGATAGCCCGGTTTGTCTCTCGTTGTTTAGTCTGCCAACAAGTTAAGGCTGAACATCAGAGACCAGCTGGACTACTTCAACCATTGCCGATTCCTGAGTAGAAATGGAAGCATATAACCATAGATTTTGTGACTGGATTGCCTAGATCCCCGGCTGGCAGAGACGCTATTTGGGTTGTCATAGACAGGCTCACGAAGGTGGCTCTCTTTCTCCCGTTCAGAGTTGGTCAGTCGACGGCTCAACTAGCGGAGATGTATCTCCGGCAGATTGTCAGATTGCATGGTGTACCGGTCAGTATCACTTCAGATAGAGATTCAAGATTTACGTCGTACTTTTGGCATAGCTTGTAAGAAAGTTTGGGAACTCACCTCCAGTTCAGTTCAGCTTATCACCCGCAGACAGATGGCCAGTCGGAACGTACGATCCAGACTCTTGAAGATATGTTGCGGTCATATACACTCGACTTCGGTGGTTCGTGGGAAGATCACGTGCACCTGGTGGAGTTCTCATACAACAACAGTTTCTAGGCCAGTATCCAGATGGCACCGTTCGAGGCACTGTATGGTAGGAAATGCCGATCCCCGCTAGCCTGGGACGACGTCGGAGAGAGGCAGATGCTTGGTCCGGAAATGATTGCTCAGACGGTTGAAGTGGTCAGAAGAGTCAGAGATCATCTTCGAGTTGCCCAAGATCGCCAGCGTCATTGGGCCGATTCTTATCGGTGCCCTCTTGAGTTTTCTGTCGGTGACCATGTATTCCTGAGGATTTCGCCTAACCGCGGCGTCATTCGTTTCGGCATACGAGGAAAGCTTAGTCCTAGGTATATAGGGCATTCGACATTCTGGAGCGAGTAGGAGATGTATCCTATCGTCTCGCTCTTCCACCGTCGCTACGTGAGGTACATGACGTATTCCATGTATCCCAAGTGCGATGGTATATCCCGGACCCGAGCCACATCCTGGATCATTCAGAATTGGTTGTTGGTACCAACCTTTCGTATGAGGAGAGGCCCGTGTCTATATTGGACCGAAGAGAGAAGACACTCAAGAACAAGACTATCAAGTTAGTCCGAGTTGCTTGGGGTCATCACTCTTTGGGTGAGTCGACGTGGGAGCGTGAGGATGATATCCGATCGCGATATCCCGACCTGTTTGACTCGTAAGGTATAATGTCTTCCTTATGCCGTATGCTTTCAATTCCTTGCTTGAATAAATGACTGCATGATAGACTGCTTGTTATAGCTTACGATTAGTATAGCCTGTCCTTGTAATTCTAGCCTCTTGATTAAATTCCGAGGACGGAATTCTTCTAAGGTGGGTAGAGTTGTAATGCCTATAGTTCGTATTACGTATCTTGGTATACGTGTATGTATTCTTGACTCGTATTGCGTATTTTCCTGCATAGTTATTTTGGCGTGTCATTGGATATGGCATAGCTTGGTTCGGCTTAGCTTGGTTTGGTTTGCTTTTGGGTTTATCATGAACCAAAAGAAAATCCCCACCTACCACCCTCATTTATATTTCCACCTAACTCTCTCTCTCTTCATTTATTCTTCCCCTTCACTTCTTCTTCTCCACCATTTACTCTTCCACCTACCAGGAAAGAGAGCTAGGCAAGTGCAAACTTGCTTCATGATGGATCTCATGTTTTATTGTTCCATTCTCTTCCTTACTAGATTCTAAGCCTCTTTAGAACTGGAAGTTTTCGGTTTTGAAGGTTATATTTTTGTAGATCTAAGTTTTAAGTTCCTTCTTCTTTATTTTTCTTGGTTTTGATCTCTAAAAACTTGATATTTCCAAAAACAAGTGGTTCCATGTTGTAGAGAATTCAATTTCATGCAGTTTTGGCTTTTGTTTCGCTTGATTTCGACTTCGGATGAGTAAGTTATGGCCATTACAAGTTTTCAGAACTTTCATGGCTGAACTTGCTATTTGGGGACGATGAACCCCTTGCGTCGGGAACCCCATGCGCTCGGGAGGCCATGCGCCGGGAGGCCATGCGCCGTGAAATCTCGGCAACGCATCCCTTAACTCCGAGCGTGTCATGCGCGTAGGTTCCCTACGCGCATGTACTGAAGACGCAACGTGAGTTCCCATGCGCCGATTTGCGTAGGAATCCCATGCGCCGATTTGCGCAGGAATCCCATGCGCCGATTTGTGCAGGAATCCCATGCGCCGATTTGCGCAGGAATCCCATGCGCCGATTTGCGCAGGAATCCCATGCGCCGATTTGTGCAGGAATCCCATGCGCCGATTTGTGCAGAAATCCCATGCGTCGATTTGCGCAGGAATCCCATGCGCCGATTTGTGCAGGAATCCCATACGCCGATCTGTGCAGGAATCCCATGCGCCGATTTGTACAGAAAACCCATGCGCCGATTTGTGCAGGAATCCCATGCGCCGGAATTGCTCTATTTTACTGTTTTTGCCTATTTAAGTTGTTTTGTAGTTAGAATCTTGAAAAACTCAAAATATGAAAGTTGTAGATCTTTTTCTTGGCTTCAAGAATATATCACTAGTTATTTTATGCAAGTTTCTCTTATTCATGATAATATAAGAATAGAACACGATAGTGGCCCGCTGTGGCGCACTCTTGACAAGTAAACTGCTGTTACGACAGCTAGCCTGACATGACAAGTATGAAAGATCTGGACACCGTGGGCGATTGTGTTTGTACAAATAAACTAGTACTGTCTTACATCATGTCTAGGACGGGGACCCCTGAGTACCTCGGTCGGGGGTACCTACTGAAATTGACTAAGGCTAATTAACTAGAATGATTCAGTAGTCATGAAGAGATTCCCAGCTACAGGCAATCCCGTTATCTGGACACATTTAGTGGACTTGTAGCCTACCGATGAGTAGGGCACATTTTCAGCACACAGTCATGTGTTGCATTCTTCCTAAACGGACATTCGACCTGGATAACCGGATGGTCTGCAGGGCTTGTGGTTGTTGGGATAATCTCATTGCATCTTGCTAGTAACTAGGCCTGTGATAACCCTAGTTAGTTAAAGTATCAAGCCGTACTCCTTGCTTGGACGTGATTGATTGGATGTACCTTATTCCAGCTTATTCTTATCCTGATCCTGTGCAAGATTGTGACATGACATGATTATTGATGCTTGCCTTAACAATAACGATCGGGGGTCCAGTTCTGTTCAGGCGAAGCCCGGTCCTTGTTTGGTTTAAGGGTTGTAACCTGGCTCCCGGAGCAGTTCTGTGTCCTCTCTTCGTTTATTATCTTATTGCAACCCCTGTCATGCTCGTCATGTTTTACCTTACTTCAATACCATGATTATTTATACTGGCCTTAACAATAAAGATCAGGGGTCCAGTTCTGTTCAGGCGAAGGGTTACAACCCCGGTCCTTGTTTGGTTTAAGGGTTGTAACCTGGCTTCCGAAGCAGTTCTGTGTCCTCTCTTTGTTTATTGTCTTGTTACCTTATCAATAGTAATTGAGACGGGTTTCTATTCAGACGAAGGATTGCAACCCCGGTCCTTGTTTGGTTTAAGGGTTGTAGTCTGGCTACTTGAATGGTTTCTCCGTGCTCAATATATTATTGTTATCTCAGTTATTATCAGTATCTTTTAATTACCTTAACTATTTATTTATGATATGCTGGTTTTAGTTCCTGAGTGAAGCCTCCTTTGTGGCACTTGCTCTTTCTGGGGTCTGACCCAGCTGGTTTTGTGTGGCCAGATATCGGAATAGCACCAGAGGATCCACCGGTCTTCCAGCCAGATGGTGACCACCAGGCGTAACCCTGGCAACGAGTGGGTTTCTTTTTGTCCTTCCACTTTATTGTAAAATTATTCTTTTGAGGCATTTAGCCGACGAGCACGTGTTAGCTCGATTGTACCTTACTTACTGTCTGCCTACGGGCTGTAACATGATTGACAGATCCTAGGGTTGATTATGTATGACTGAACTCTTGCTAGTCCTGATATTTTGTACGACTAGCTTCATGATCATCCAATATGTAATGTATGGGACGCCTTGCTATTATATATTTGGTGCTCTGACATCTTGTGACTACTATTGCTTGCTTGTGATTGAGACAATAGGTTTGTTCATGACCATAGGAGACTGTTGGCTTGTAGTTAAACCCTCATGTATCTAGACAGCCGTGACCGTATGGCAAGGTGGGTTGCACTTCAATATACGTAGCTAGCTATGTACTCCCCCGCTCTCCAGTATTCTGGTTGTGGGGCGTGACATAATCTTCTGAGTTTTTTTAGAGAACCGTATCGAAGTTAGCTTTCCAAACATATATTTTGATAGGTCAAATACATTCTAGAACTTTCTGTAGAACTGTTTGAGTGTCAGTTATACGAAAGACGAACGCGTTTCGGTGTTTTTGGGATTTTGGGAGCTTTCGGACAGAAAAATACGATCTGTTTGGAGTTTCGAAAAGCTAATACGAAGGGCTACAACATAGTTTAATTCTAGAATTTAGTGAAGGCCCAATTGGTACATTATTGATTTTAAGTAGAAGAGTGACTATACGATATAGACATTTTGTGTAACCTATGAGCCTATGTAGTATGGATATTAAGTGAATGTAGGTATCATAGGTTGTCGAGTCTATATATGATATAGTACATATATATATTATTGTTATGTAATATATGTTAGAGTTGTTATATGTTAGTGTAAGTTATATATGTTAGTATGTTTGTTAGATGTTGGTTAGTAGAAGATTAGATATATTAGAATTTGTTATATGTTAGTGTAAGTTATATTTGTTAGTATAAGTGTTAGTTAGATTGTAGAGATTATTATTTTGTTAGATATTTGATATGTTGTTAGATAGTTTGATGTTAGATATCTTGTATGTTAGATATTGATATGTTAGTAGGCTATATTAGTTCTAGATATTGGCATGTTAGTAAGTTAGTCTCTATAGGTTAGATATTAGTTAAGATGTTATTTTAGTAAATTAGATAGTTAGTTAATTATATATTTGAGGAATATCTTGGTATCTCATGATACCAAGTTAGTATCTTAAGGTAAATATGAATTACCTTTACCTTCAAGGTAAATAATTAGTTTACTTTATGACCAAGATATTGGTTTTGGGATGCCAATATGACTAAGGTTGATATGGTTTTCTAGTGTTAGTGGGTTAGTGTCTAAGTGTTTGAGTTCGAGTAGGTGATGTTAGATTGTGGAAGGGTTATATAGATAAGTATATATATTTTTGGGTTATATAGTATCTATATATATTATGAGAGCATATAGATATTAGTTATAGTTCATAGTGAGGATATGTATATACTTGATATATGATATCTATATGTATGTGTTATGGTGGTACTATATGGGTAAGGATATATATGATGTGTATGTAATATATATTATATAACTAAGTTTGTGTGCCTTGTTAGCTATGTGGTTTAGCTATGTGCCTTAATTTAGGCTATGTATTAGGTAGCAATGGTACTAGTATACTTGATTGTTTGGCCATAGACTTGTTTAGGCCTAGAATTGACCAACCTAGACTAGTTTGACCATTGTTGACCAAACCCTAGCTAGTTTGACCACATTAGACTAGTTGCCCTAGTTTGACTAGATTGTTGACCAGAGTTGACCAAGTGTTGACTTTGACCTAGATTGACTTAGACTCATGTAGATTGTATTATAATTTTAATTACCATTTAAATTGAACTCTTTATAACCTGTGTTGCTATAACTAGGACTCTGTGACTCCAGTTGGCCATCTTTTTATATCAGCTGTTCAGGGTATCAGGTGAGTACATTCTTCGACCATTTCATACTTGCTAGAACTTACATTCTTGCTCTAGATTACTTTACTTGATGCTATTACGTTGGTAACACGGATTGGCACTATATGGATCTTTTCATAAGATGTTATCCCCCTCGGAAACATCGGATACTTAATATCATGTGTGTTTCACTTACATCATATATCTCTATGCTTTAACTATTCATGTATACTCTTGTGATTCATGTACTCTCATGTTCACAGAGCCCTTATGAATCAATTTTACGTGCTCTCATTTATGAGGCAGTGAAATCATGAATCTTAACATAACTTGTTTCGATCCTTGTGTATTGATTAGGGATGCGGGAGTAGAAATAGTCATGTGAATAATTCCAAAGTAGTGTAACCATGAATCAACTCTGTATTATAGCCATGAATCATTTTCAGTTGTTCACATGTCTATCTTGTACTCTAAATCAGTATTCACTGATAGTTTTTTACTTATAGTAGATATTTCCATTACAGTAATCTCTTTTACTTCATGTACATTCTTTCAGTTATTCATGTATCTTAATCTATTGCATGCTTTATATTTTCTGACATGATATAAACTGCATGAGATGTATTGTGCTCGTTCCTATCTTGACTGGACCTGTTGAAAATATTACAGATGGTTGCCTTGAGCACACTTGCCCTACTTGCTTGGGATCCGGAGACGGTATAACTACCTTTGGCCCCGACACTCAGGAGTGATCGGGAGATTAGTTTAGTAGACTTGTATTAGACTTTCATTTGAACTTGTATTATAATGAGTTGAGATCTCGACTTTGTTTTGAGATCGTTTGAGATATTATTATTTTAGTAGTTTATATCAGTTGTTGGAGTTTGAAGTTAGTATGGCTTGGTGATTATGTGTTATCTTATCGTGCTTAGACTGTGATTGAGTATTATCATATCTTATACTTGTCCTCTGTTCAGAGCTGAGTTTTGACAAGTATATTATATAATTGCGTTAGTTGTTTAGATAGTAACCTTGTACAGTGTTCTACCACCGATTCTGTGGCGTAGGATGGGTGCTGCTAGGCACTGTGCCCTTACACTGGGTGCGGGTCGTGACAGGGAGAGTACTATACCGCCGTGTGTTGCCAATTCGATTTAGCGCATGGTGGTTCATCCCATCAACCACTGTCATCTCTCATCGAGACCACTCCCGTTCGACCAGCAGGGAATCCACCCTCCTCTGCCAGCACTCCATCGTATAGGCACCTTCACTTTGGTAGACATCCTTTCCACCCCCCTTAAGTTTCTGTTGAGTTCTTCCTTCAAGTTATCAACCTGCATATATACCCTAGCTTTCTCTTGTACGGGTTTCACCTGCAAATAGAGATTTGGGTATATAAATACCATTCCACTTTAGAGTTGCTGCTATGTATAGATTATAGGGATGTAATAAATTCTTCCTCATGTAATAGCTATGTTAACAGTTAGCTATTCTTTGTTGTTATTCTCAAAACCTTGTTGAGTAGGGATATATGAATCTACCTGATGATTATGTGCAGAAGAAAACCTTGAGTTCTTCTATAAAAAAAATTATAAATGAGGGTGTGGTAAAACTGGTTTAAATGTGTGTGTAAGCTTCCATATGTATTCTTGGCAATGGGTAGTATTGAACCACATAAGAACATTCATTATGAATGAAACATAGGTTGGAATATAAGTAATGGTAGCTTAAATTGATAAAATGGAATAAAATCAAGTGACAATGTATAGGTAGAAGTATCCTGGTTTAAATTGTGTATATGATTCCTTATGTGCTTCATAACAGTGGTCATTGCATAGGAGTGTGCATAAGGGATGCTTGTGAACCAAGAAAATAGTTTTAGCTAGCATGCAAATCTCTTACAAGATAATCAAGGTGAAGGTGAAGTAATGCAGGATATATAGAAGTTGGAGGATAGGAACTGTGTATTTAATAAGAAAATAATTGGGTGCAGCCCATTGTGTGAAAGAGTTGTGTGTGTATCTATGGGGAAGTTCCTATACTAACAGCAAGTAACAAGTGCATGCCACAAATAGCCTAGCAATTAATCATGAGTTTCCCCAACTTGACACATGTTAAAAGAGTGATAGATGAAACCAAGAGTCACATATGGATAGGAATCAGGTTGATAGCATTAGAGTGGTTTAAGTGAAGACAAGGGGCAGAAAGGTTATAATCTCCTTATTAGAGGATTGTATTGTATATATAATTTTCGTTGAGTCAAGTAACCTTAAAACCAACAATTAAATATTTTCTTAAAATAATTCCTAGGTCCTTTTGGCTCTTCGGACTTGGCATTGGACCAGCTTTCTCTCACCAACATCAAGAGCCAGGCAAGTGTACCTTGCCATTTTTGTACTTCAGTTACCATATTTGTTCTTAAATATTTGTCATGTTTATGATATTTGCCAATATAGGGCCATGTTCGGTACGTCGCTTCCGGATCATATTCGGGTACCGATGAACGATAGTGTCATCGGGTATCAACATTAGATATTCACATTGCGTTCTCGCGACTAACCATTGTGGGTACATCAAACCCTAGGCTATGTTCACGTTACACTTACATTACTGACGAATTTCGTACTTTATTACATCTTGGTGTACGGAAGTCCGTGTTTGGTTCTCGGACGAAGACTTGCTATACTACACTGTTACTTTTATGACTCGATGTCCTGGCTAGAGGATCTGACCAAGCGCCTCGTAGACACGATTCATAAGGTCACATGGGAGGGGAGAACATCCACCGTGATCTTGGGCTACTTTGAAAAAGAGTATGTCGTTATCTCATTATCAGCGCTTCGGGGATTTCATAGTTTGCCATAGTTTTTCTTACCGGAACTGTAGGATATTTCATAGTTTGTTGGAATGCCTATCGGGTCTTCGGGGTACACCGTGACAGCCCGCGTGTTCTAGTGATGTTCTCAAAATTGTATTATCATTTTAGTTGGTTATGTTAGATTCACCCACCTTATGCAGTCATATTTACTTTATCTATTTTATTATTACTGTCATACACTTGGCTCGTATATTATGTACCTTGTTACGTCTTGTTGAGGACTTGGTTTTCTCTCCAGATTTGGTTGTGGAGGATTACCCAAAGATTTATGGATCCAGGGTTGATTGAGGAGCAGGACTAGCAGCTGAGGACGAGATTCTTCCTAGAGACTACCATTGACTCAGTGGTAGAGCTCTTTTATTTAATTTGATACCATTGTCTAGTTATCCGGTTACCAGGTCTTCTTATCTTACTGCTTACCTTTCATTCAATATTGTACTAGCGAGATTGTTCCCGCAAGACATTCTACTTGGTATTGTACTATGATTACATTCAGACTATTTACTTCAGCATATTAGTGGACTTTTATCTCTATGAGATCTTGATTTGTTTTATGTGGATGAGATTAGCTTACTTGAGATTTTATGCATTATTTAATGTTGTTGTACTATACAGCTTAAGTGCTACTAAATGGTTCCATTAAATAGGGTAAACCATTAGAGTGTTAGTTGCTGGCCATCACCACGTGGCTCGGTTCCGCATTTTTTGGAACTGGGGCTTTGACACTTACATTCTCCAACAACTCCATAAACTTCGTGACATCGATATTCGGTGCCTCCTCAGCCGCGTCATGATTGTCCAGATCAAAACTATGTCCCACAGCATCGAAAACCATGTTTGTCCACCCTTCGTTGTAATCAGTGTGGTCGTGGACATCCATATATGGCTCCACATATTGATGCTAAAGGCACAAGTTCTCCGTGTGAGGTCCACTGATAGTAATTTGACCTAAAATCTCTCAGGTATAAGATATGTCACATCCACTTCTAGATTATATTTTAAGTTATGACATCTCACATATGGACACTTAATTTTGGTGTGGTCCATGTACTGAGGGAATGCCTTGGCAAACTACAGAAACTGCTCTACCTCATGTATAAATTCATCCCGCACACCGCCCATGTCATCAGGATGACGATTGTACATCCACGAACGATTACACATATAGTAATTCATATCCATTTGAAGATAATTCTACAAAGATGGATACACATTATTCAAGTATATTGTACAAATGGATGCATAGATGGATACACATGTTCATCAAAGTAAAAACTCTTATTGATGCGTGAGTATCTAAGTCGTGATACATGAGTATCCATATCCTGATTCACGAGTATCTATTTAATTTTATAATTTGGGACTATCCAATTTCAAACCATATTAAATAAGTGTCATCACGTGTTCAATGTTAAAAGTAAGATCTCTCGGTATTTGGTATCTTGGTACCAACATACTTGACACTTGGTACCAATATACTTGTCACTCGGGTGTTGTCACATGTTCTTTGTGAGCCATTATATGAAAATGAAATTTACTTTTGCAAGCCTTTTGAGGCCGCTAGAGTTATACTAGATTTTGAAAAATTCTATAAAAGACTAAGTTCTTCATCATTTTTTGGTATAACTCTAGTAGCCACAAAAGGCTTGCATAAGTAAATTTAATTTTCAGAGAAGGGTTCACATAGACACTTGATTTCAGTCTAACACGGACACTTAACATAAGCGATAATAATATCTCTGTCGTCATGTGTTACTTGTGAGCCCACAAGGTACACTTGATCTCGGAGTGTCCAATATAAATATAGGTGTTGACAACACTTTATGCATCTAAGATACTAACTCCTTCCCAGAACTAACCTTCAAGTATACTCTTAGTGATACCTAGCTAGCACTTACCTACATATTGTCTTAACACTTAGCGATACCTAGCTAGCACTTACCTACATACCTAGTATCTTGACTCATGTCTTGACACTATACCAATCATCCTACACTTGACACCATACCATATCTTATAGGATACTTACTCTACACACTCTAGATACTTTCATATAAACCCCAAACTTACCTTGACAATTATCCAATTCCAAAAATATCTTATATACTTCTAGGATACTCACTCTATACATTCTAGGTACTATGATACTCTTTAGTATTAATAATATAAATATAGATACATATATACTTAGATGGATACGTATGTTTTGTATCTTAGATATCATAATATATCTAGGATACAACCTTTATTAGCCTAAATTTAGGACCCGTCATACATATAACCTTCCTAAATTATCATAAAACTAGTTCCAACATGTGTGTCGGTTACAACTTATTCATTTTTGATATACTAGCTCATTTATGTATCTATGTTTATCCATGTCATTATAACCTCAAATACATAACAAATTCCCCATATGTATCAAAACATAATATAATCTCTATACATATTCTAAAATTAATTAAATGTAAAAATTTAAACTAAAATTGAAATTAACTAAATGTCCCTGTCATTGTGTGTCATGTGTCCTGTGTCCTCTTTATGTGTCCATACGTCATGTGTTTGTGTCCATGTATCCTGGTTATGTCCTGTGTGTCTGTGTGTCCGGAGGGGGTCGTGAAGCAGTATCGTCGGAGCGGGTTGGATTGCAGAGGGGGGAGGGGAGGGGGAGTACGATCAAAACCCTAACCCAAATCTAACTTAGACAATAGAAAGAGGGGGGGGTTAGGTTTTACCTGAGCCAGAGGGGGTAGGCGGAGCACAGTTGGAGCCGGAGGGGGTTGCGGGGGAGCATCGTCGAAGCTTGAGGGGGTCACGGGGTGCATGTTGGCCCAATGATTACATTGTGTTTTTGAATATGGCTAATCAACTAAGTTTAACATAATGATGTCACTAATATTCATATACACACTATCATGTTGCTACTTAAACTTAGAATTGTCCTAATTGTCCTATATTATATTACTATGCTTGTATCATACTGCAATATATTTTGCTGGCCTAACATGTATTTGTAGACATGCAGTAAGAATGATCAAACATGATCAAACCAGGACACAGGCAATAAAGAATTAATGATGGACCAAAGACGGCGTCATACAAAAAGATTTCTTCGAACCGCCTAGCGACCTATCCGGGGCCTCGCATCGGGGGTTCCGCTACCCGGTCAGCGGACAGGGGTCGAGGGGGCAGCGTCCCCCGTCGAAAAAAGACGTCTTCAGGTCTGCTCAAATATCAGAAGAAAGACGTCATCAAAGGGCTCTTGGTTTTCATATTTATTACAAGTCTGTAATCTTCAATTTATTGAGTATAGGAGAATGTGTACGTTGAGTCGCACTGTGTCATCTCAACCCCTAGACATATCTTTCCAAGCTCTACCATGCAAACAGACCAATTCCTGAACCAAGCCTAAGCTCCACTAAGCCCAAAGGCCATTCTGCTACCTAGGCGACAGAGTTCGGGCCGAACTCTGCCCTATACAGAGTTCGGGCCGAACTCTGTCTCCTGATTTTCAGTACCCTGATTTTTAGGGCCTGCTTGGTACAAGCTGTCTAACGTTCAAAAATTTGAATTCTTGGGGCAGAATTCGGGTCGAACTCTGCCTCCCAGAGTAGTATAAATAGAGCTATCATCTTTCTATCTCTCACCTTCAAATATTCAAGCTTTCTAAGCTCTACTACTCTAAGCCTCATTCTTCCATATCTCCTAAGCCACAACTCTCATTAGCCCAAGGTTCTCAGTGCGATATCAGCTAGAATTTGTGTGCAAGAGTGAAAGAAAAGTTACTTGGACAATTCTAAGTTTCGCCACCTGCGAATCTGTAAGAAGTTGCTGTGCTCTTCTGAGTAAAGGCACGTGGTTGTACACTATTTCACAAATAGTGGATTTTATTCCTGAACTAGAGTTCTCAGGCTTGGACTAGTCTTCCACGAGAGAAACCAGGTTAAAACTGCTGTGTTTGCGAATGCTCTTCTGATCTTTATTTACTTTCTCATTTTTTTCTGATTTATTTGCTATCTAGATAGTTGTTTTATGGAGGTGATATAGAGTTAATTTTTATTTGGTGATTATCGACACAAACTCTATTCACCCTCCCCCCCTCTAGAGTTGCCTACACGTTATTTCAATTGGTATTAGAGCAAGGACTCTATTGTTAGGCTTAACATCCTTAGAGTAGATCCTTGTTTATTTTTGTATGGCATCGTATTCCTCCTCTTCAGATAAAAAGGGTTTTACTTCTAGTAGCATAGACAATCATGTTTCTTCTAAATGCAAGAAATGCTCTATGTGGAAAGCTATGGCTAACCAATCCTTAAAGATTGCTAAGGCTTTTCATTCTACAAATGAAGAACTTTCAGAAAAGGTTATTCATTTAGAAGAATCCAATGAGTCTTTGAGAAATAGAAAACAATAATTTATTATCTAGACTTGATTCTCAAAACTCATCTTTTTTTTTCTTTAAAGAGTTTGAATGAGGCTTTAATATTTAAAATAAAATCTCTTTCCTCATCAATAGAAGATCTTAAGAAGCAAGCACATGAGCTAAATCATTTGCATGATTCTTCTATTGACTCTTTAAAGAAATAAAATGATGATTTTATTTCTAGAATTACTTTACTTGAAGAAGAGAATTATGCTTTAAATGCTAAATTTGATTTTCTTACTTGTTTGCATAATGATTTGCTATTAGAACATGATATTCTTAAGACCAAATCTATGCATGATCACTCTAGAGATATTCATCATTCTAGTATGTCACATGTTCATAATCATGCTCATTCTAATACATGTGCACACACTAGTATTAGGTGCTTCTATTGCTCTCTCATTGGACACATGAGTGTAACTTGTCCTATTCGTAGGAGTTTTTCTACCAATGCTAGAGTAAATAGTATATGGGTCCCTAAAGCTAACAAATGTGGATCCAAGTTTATTTGGATACCAAAGTCTTCGCCTAATATTGTAGATGGAGCTTCTTGTATCGGGATATAGCACCGAGGAGCATGTTGGTGGTTACAAAGCTCAAATGTTATCTTCCAAGCAATTGCACCAACACAAGTGTGGCCACTAGAGCCACTTTGGTAACATGCTAAACGATTCTCTTTAAATGGTTTATATTTGTACAATCTAGCATGTTTCTCTTGATGTCTTGCTACTAGCTCACATTGACATCCTTCAGTTGCTTATTATATAAATTAATGTGAGATATAATACTAGCATGCTTAGTTAATTTTCTTATTACTTATGTTATCTAGCATGACTAGTTACTTAGCTTAAATGATTAGTTCACACTATATAGTTTATCACTCATTTTTCTAGTAGTGTGACACATTTATATATGCATGCTCGTTATTCTCAATCCTTATTTATAAAGCATGCATATCACTCTAGTCCATAGGACCTTGGTTTTGATTTGAGTTAATATGATTTTAACCCTCTGTCTTTAAAAGTTTTGAGATAGTTACTTCTTGCCGATTTGTATTTAATATGTCATATTTATTTTAATCGGTATTTATGAATATATGTGTTTAGCACAAGCTTCTTATCACTTGACAAGTATACACTTATACTTCCATTTAAATCTCGTGCTTACATAATATATTTATTATTGATTTTCATATTTTATTTTGACTAAACCTCTTATGAATATGTATTTGCCTAATAAAGCCTATTTATACGTGTTTTGAATTTGTGATGTGTTTCAAACATTCATTAAGGATACATGACTATATTCATTAAATCTCCATTTACATGTAGATCATGTATTTCTTATATTGATATATATTTTTGTATAAATAACTTTTTATGGGCATATGAGTTAAGCTCAAGTTTCGTATTATTTTGAAGAGTATCTATTCATACTTGTGCTTACTTCATACTTTAGCTATTGATTCCTTGACCAAATTTGTGTTATGTTTTCTTGAATCAATTAGCTTTCTCCTTAAAGCTAATATCTTCTTACCACTTGGGTGACTTTATGTATACATGTCTTTTACTTGATTCTTGAATATTTGCATGTATGCCTATTTGATATAATATATATATATATATATATATATATATATATATATATATATATATATATATATATATATATATATATATATATATATATATTTTCAACAGTAGATGATTTTATTGAATGATGGAACAAAAAATTCTGAGATTACAACCATCATTTTAAGACTATGAAAAAGCTATAGGTACGTCGGGCTTGTGCTTGCATCTTGTCAATGCCTTCGATACTTGTCTTCTAACTTCTCTCTCAAGCAAGTCACCGAAAAGAACTCATCATAGCGCCATTTATTTCTATTTTTCCAAAGTACCCACATGATCGCTCCGACAACAACCACCTTCAGATGCAAATTTGGCCTTTTCCACCAAGATTTGAAGCGATTAAGCAGCAGATAATGATGCATAGGTACCAGTAATTCTGTATTAAATATTTGCCAGACTTTGGAAGAAAGCTCCCCATCTCCGAAGATATGCTCCATCTTTTTCTCTTTCGGCTCAATGCAACAATGACATTTCGAAGCTAATTGGAAACCCATGCTTCGCACATTCTCATCAGTCAGTAACTTATTATGAAGAATCCTCGATAGTAAAATGGACCACTTCGCTGGCATGTACGAACTCCATATATGTGAGAAATATGGTTGTCGAGTTGTTAGTATCCTAATCGCTTTCCACGCCGCAGATACTGTAAACTTGCCTGATGTTGTCGACGTCCAAACCCAGTCACCATTGGCCGAATTGGTTATAAATTGATTTGTGAACTCATGACCATTAAGTAATCGTCTCCATATATGTGAGCATTTCTACGGAGCTCCTGCATAGTCCAAAGGCTGAAATTTGCAATACCTTGCTTTAATAAACCGCTGTGTTATTCCCGGGGCTTGATCAAAGATGGTAAAACAGATTCAACAGAGATCTACGATGATACAAAAACCAAATAACCTGATTACAATATGGAGGAGGAAAATAGAGAAGAGAATAACTCTCGTTCTTCCTTGCAAACGTGTTGCAATTAGGACAGAAAGAGTTACAATAATCTAGAGAAAGATGAGAAGAAGAAAAATGCTGGGGTGTCAAAACACCGTTGCTCAAAGCAAGATTCGCCCCACACGAACTGCTTCCAGGAACCAGCAAGTTTGAAGAACTTGTGGAATGCTCGAAGTCACCTCTGTTCTGACTCCTCGGATGGACTTGCAATGGCGGCAGCATCTCTCTCTCTCTTTCTCCTTTTCTGACTTATATTTTTCGTTGTAACCACAAAGGAGGCCAGAAGAGAGTATTTATAGAGAGAGGGTGGAAACCCTAGCCGCCTCTTCAGTTACTGAAAGATTGAATCAAATCCCAAAAAGACAGCAACGAGATTTATTCAAATCCCACAAAGATAGCAACGAAATTAATTAAAATCCCACAAAAAGTGGATCTGAAATAATCGCATTGAATCAGTCTTTCCATAACTGACTTGTAGTCTGCACAGTCAACGGAGCCCTCCATGCGGCAGCAGTAGCAGCAGCCTGGCCGCATGAGCCTCATGGCCGCATGAACCACATGAGCTGCATGAGCCGCTTGGGCCGCATGGACCGCATGGACCGCATGAGCCACATGAGCCGCATGGACCGCATGAGCCGCATGGCCGCATGGCTGCATGAGCCGCATGAGGCAGCATAAAATCGTATGGCCACATATGAGCCGCATGACTGCTGACGTGCTAAGTGCAAAGTGCGCCAACAAAATGCCATATTACGCCTCATGAGCCCATGAGCCCGAGCCCGAGTCCGAGTCCGAGTCGCTAAGACCCTTTGTGGCTTAGCTCCAAATGGAATTAATCCAAGAGAATGACAAAAGCATTAATACTTAATTCTTGGAGCCTTATTCTTACCTCCTAGTAAAATCACCCACATGGTTCCCTCCTTAGGGTCACCACCCCATGTGCATCTCTCAACAACACAACCAAGTATATATGTTGAGATAACTCATGGTGCATTTTCGATGTGGGACTAAAATTTTACAAGGCATGTTGAGAGCAAGCTCTCTCCATATAAAGAAAGCACCAACAATCCCCCACGTATCACAACATATATATGTGTCCAGGGTTGAGCGTTCCCTACAGTAACTGTCCATTTTGCATTAGGATAGATGTCGCTGACGACTTGAATCTTCCCGCATGGGTTAAATAACAATGTGATACAAGAATGGACTACGCCTTGAATTATGTACCACAATTGTAATTCTTCCCACTCATAAAGTGTAGTTACGTGTGCTTTTGGCTGCACATTAAAGGCCCTGTGCCAGCCTGGTTTCAGTGTATAATTTTGGGCGTCTACAAGTTTACCCTCAAGAGACGGCCTGATATCTCTTTCCATACACTATAGGTGAGTTCTTTATTAAAGAGATATGGCATGAAGCCTTGCGCTTCCTTGCGGTGCTACGCCGCTATGACATGGCCTGAAGCCGAGGCATTACCCCTACCTGGGAACCTCATCGTAGTGTCATACTACTGTAGAATGAGGTCTCAGCCTCTTTGTAGTGCCAATCTACTCAGCATGAAGCCTAAAGCTTCCTTGCGGTGTTACGCCGCAACTACATGGCTTGCAATATTGAGGCTTTATCCCTACCTGGGTACCTCATCGTAGTGTCGTGCCACTGTAATATGGGGCCATCCTCCCCTTTGTAGTGCTGTCTACAACTCTTTAATTACGTCATACAGCATTAGGCTACCTGCCTATTTGCGGTGCTACGTCGCTATGACTTGGCTTGCAAAGCCGAGGCATTACCACTACCTGGGAACCTCATGGTGGAGTCACCCCACTGTAGCATGGAGTTTCACTCCTTGTAGTGCTGCTCTACCGTGCTTCCTGTAAAACACACCAGGCATTCACTCTGCCTGAGAACTCATTAAGGCGTTTAAGCCAACCTTCCACAGGATCTATTTTTTCCGTAGAAAATACATAGTAGACAACAGTGGTTATGGATCTGTATCCCTTCCATGTTCCAGAGAACAAGTACCCACTGTTACCTGATAGTTTTCCAGTCAATGATCCTCCTTTAAACCAAAAGTTAGATGCCTAGTAGATTTCTCTTTGAACTAATAGCATAAAACTTTATGGTAGGATTACAAAGACACACTATCAGAATGCCTTCAAGCCCATTTTACAAGCTGTGTCATCGACCAACTGGCGCTTGAGGCCCTTTGTGAACGGATCTGCCAGGTTCTCCTGACTCCGAATATCAACCACTGCAATTACCTCTTTTGATAAGATCATGTACTGTCCTGTGCTTCAACCGCACAGTCCATTTCTTTCCGTTGAAGAGGTCATTTGATGCCACCACTGCAGTCGCCTAGTTGTCACAGTATATCGGTACCGCCGGTATCTGAGCCCCAACCACTGAAAGATCATACATGAGCTCCCGAAGCCATTCTGCTTCATCTGCTGCAGTTTCAAGTGCATAGAATTCAGATTCCATGGAGGAACGAGAGAGTATAGTCTGCTTCTTCGACTTCCACGATATAGCAGCTCCACCCAAGGAAAAGACATATCCACCTGTGGATCTCTCGCTTTCCACCTCTGAACACCAACTAGCATCACTGAAGCCTTCCACTACTGTCGGATACCTGTTGTAGTGTAGTGCATATGTCTGAGTCTTCTTGAGATATCTCATCACCCGCTTCACAGCTTTCCAGTGCTCAATCCCTGGGTTGCTTGTGAACTGACTCAGCATTCCTACGGCGAAAGCTATGTCAGGCCTTGTGGCAGTGGTTGCGTACATCAAACTTCCGATAACGCTAGAATACTCCAGCTGCCTGACGCTTTCCTTCGAGTTTGGCTTCAGCTTCTGATCACCCCTGTATGGTGTATCGATCCCTGGAAGATCGTTATACCCATAGCGTGTGAGCATCTTCTCAATGTAGTGAGATTGTGACAGCGCTACTCCAGTGTCTGTCCGGATGATCTTTATGCCCAAGATGACATCTGCATCCCCCAAGTCCTTCATAATAAACTTGGTTGAGAGAAACTTCTTTGTCTCTGTGACACAGCCTATATCCGTCCCTAGGATTAGCATGTCATCCACGTACAGACAAACAATGACTCCTCTTCCATCAGCGAACTTTGTGTAAACACATTTGTCCGTCTCGCTGACTCTGTAGCCGTTTGACCTAATAACTTTGTCAAACTTCTCATGCCACATCTTGGGAGCTTGCTTCAAACCATACAATGATTTCACCAACTTGTAGACTTTGTCTTCAAGACCTTTGATGACAAATCCATCTGGCTGTTGCATGTAAATCTTTTCGGTCAGCTCCCCATTCAGGAATGCTGTTTTAACATCCATCTGATGTATCACCAACTTATGTATAGCTGCTAGAGCGATCAACATTCTGATGGTGGTCATCCGAGCTACTGGAGCGTACGTGTCAAAGTAGTCTATCCCCTGTTCTGAGAAAATCCTTTGGCTACCAGCCTGGCCTTGAACTTGTCAATAGTTCCATCTGCCTTTATCTTCTTCTTGAAGATCCATTTACATCCGATGGGCTTTTCTCCTTCAGGTAGATCTACCAACACCCATGTGTTATTGGAGATGATAGAGTCAAACTCGTCATTCACTGCCTCCTTCCAGAAGATAGCATCTTTGGTCTTCATCGCCTCATCATAGGTAAGCGGATCTGCTTCCACATGATAGGTGACAAAGTCATCTCCGAAGACTTTCGGTCTCCTCGTTCGCTTAGCTGACGGCTCTGTGAGTTCTGGTTCAAGAGTTGTTTCATCAACAATAGCTTCTTCGTGGACTACTGGCCCATATGAGATTTCATTCTCATTTGCACCTACATCATTTTTCGAAATATCCGAAAGAACAATGTGTCTCTCTTTTGCAAACTTGTCTTTAAAGTATTCAGCATCGTGAGATTCGATGATATGATTTGACTCAATATCAAAAAATCTCCTAGCATCACTCTTCTCGGCAAACCCCAAGAAGATCGCCTTCGCAGTCCTTGTCCCTAGCTTCTGAATCTTCAGATCTGGGAGCTTCACATACGCTAGACACCCCCACACTCGAATGACATTCAAGTTTGGTCTGACTTTGAACCAGAGTTCATGAGGAGTTACGTCTGAAGTTGCATATGGCACTCTATTCAGAATGAAAGTGGCTATTAATGCAGCCTCTCCCCAGTAGCATTTGGAAGACCTGTAGTGAGCAGCATTGAATTCATCATTTCTGTTAATGTTCGGTTCTTCCTCTCTGCTACTCCGTTGGATTGAGGAGAATATGGGGCAGTAGTCTCGCATATTATTCTATGTTATTTGCAGAACGATGCGAAGTCGTGAGACCTGTACTCCCCACCTCCATCACTTCTCAACCTCTTGAGTTGTTGTCCAGTCTGCCGTTCAGCTTCGGCCCTGAACTCTCTGAACTTCTCGAAGGCTTCGTCTTTAGACTTGAGCAAGTAGACGAATGCGTATTTTGAGAAGTCGTCGATAAAGGTTATGAAATACTTCATCCCGGCCTTCGTGGAGAAATGTTTGAAGTCACAGATATCGGAGTACACCAACTCCAGAAGATCTGTGCTTCGATTGACCCGATGAAAGGGTTTCCTTGTGATCTTCGTCTGAGCACACACTTCACACTTCTCCACCTTACCCCCACATTTGGAGATAAGTCCTAGACTAGACATTTTGTTAATTCTTTTACAATGAACATGTCCTAGTCTATTATGCCACAACTCAAGAGAATAATCAGAAAATGCAACTGCATTAATGTCATCAAACTGGTTGACAAGCTGAATTTTAAACATTCCTTCGGTTTGATAAGCCTTTCCGAAGTATGTTCCTTTCTTGGACATCACCATCTGACCTGCATTGATGTCCATCCTCAAGCCTGCGTTGCAGAGTAGGCTCCCAGAGATCAGGTTCTTGGCAATTGCCGGAACATGCTTCACACCTTGAAGCGTCAGAGTGTTCCCAGAAGTGAGTTTCAGTTCCACGGTCCCGATCCCCAGAACTTCAGCTTGGGCCTGGTTTGCTATGACAACCTTCTCAGATATCGGCTGGTACGTGACGAACCATTCCTTGTCAGAACAGATATGGCAAGTCGCACTAGTGTCTATCCACCAGTCAGAGTCAACCCCCACAGTTTTGACCTGTGCGATCATAGCAACAAAGTTAGAAACCAATAAAACCTTATTAGGCTCACATTTCTCTGATTGTTTAGGCTTAGATCTGCATTCACTCTTGTAGTGGCCTTTCATGCCACAATTGTAACGAGTCACGTAGGATTTAGTCTTCTGTTGCTTGAATGAAGGACCCTTCACTTTTAGATTAGTGAAGTCCTTCTTCTTGGGATGAGAAGCCGCCTGCTTCCCCTTGGGATCTCTCGTCTGCACTAGATTAGCTTTAGCTAACTGTTTGGACAGAGTGTCCACCTTCTATTGGGAACGCATCTCGTCCTCAACATGGATCTCTTGAAGTAGATCTTCCAAGCTAATGTATAGCTTCTTTCTGTGCATCCTTGCATAGAAGCTACTCCATCCAGCAGGAAGTTTTGAGACGATCCCTCCAACGACAAACTTGTCGGGAAGGGGCATCTCTTCGTCTTCCAGTTTCTGACGTAGCTTCAGAAATTCCTTCACTTGTGGCAATATGGACTTCTCGTCCTCAAAGAGCAATTTGTGATATTTTTCAACCACAAACATTTTGCTCCTGTTCCTTTCTTCTTCATACAGTTTTTCCACAGACTCCCATATGTCTCTGGCAAGTTTCTTCTTCGAGTAGGATTCTGCCAGGGAGTCCTCCATAGCATTTAGGATGAGAAGCCTGCAGATGCTATTTTTCCTTCTCCATTTGGCCTGGAGTTTGGTAGCCGCATTGATTGCGGCAGTAGATCCAGTATCGGGAACAGAGGGTTCTTCCTCCAAAAGAACATGATCAACGTCTTTTAGTTGAAGAGTTAGATAAACCTTTCTCTTCCAGACTTGATAATGCTCTCCATCGAATATTTCCAACTTGTAGTAGTCCGATTGGACGAGCGAAGCATTAATGTTTTCCATCTATAAGAATCTTGCTTTGAGATTGTTATTCCCGGGGCTTAATCAAAGATGGTAAAACAGATGCAACAGAGATCTACGATGATACAAAAACCAAATAACCCGATTACAATATGGAGGGAAATAGAGAAGAGAAGATCTCTCGTTCTTCCTTGCAAACATGTTGCAATTGGGACAGAACGAGTTACAATAATCTCGAGAAAGATGAGAAGAAGAAAAATGCTGGGGTGTCAAAACACAGTTGCTCAAAGCAAGATTCGCCCCACACGAACTCTTTCCAGGAACCAGCAAGTTTGAAGAACTTGTGGAACGCTCGAAGTCACCTCTATTCTGACTCCTCGGATGGACTTGCAATGGCGACAGCAGCTCTCTCTCTCTCTCTTTCTCATTTTCTTACTTATATTTTTCGTTGTAACCACAAAGGAGGCCAGAAGAGAGTATTTATAGAGAGAGGGTGGAAACCCTAGCCGCCTCTTCAGTTATGGAAAGATTGAATCAAATCCCAAAAAGACAACAACGAGATTAATTCAAATCCCACAAAGATAGCAATGAAATTAATTCAAATCCCACAAAAAGTGGATCTGAATTAATTGCATTGAGTCAGTCTTTCCATAACTGACTTGTAGTCTACACAATCAGCGGAGCCCTCCATACGGCAGCAGCAGCAGCCTGGCCGCATGAGCCTCATGGCCGCATGAACCACATGAGCCGCATGGGCCGCATGAGTCGCATGAGCCGCATGGACCGCATGAGCGGCATGAGGCAGCATATGAGCCGCATGCCGCATAAGACCGCATATGAGTTGCATGACTGCTGACGTGCTAAGTGCAAAGTGCGCCAACAAAATGCCACATTACGCCACATTACGCCTCATGAGCCCATGAGCCCATGAGTCCGAGTCCGAGTCGCTAAGCCCCTTTGGGGCTTAGCTCCAAATGGAATTAATCCAAGAGAATGACAAAAGCATTAATGATTAATCCTTGGAGCCTTATTCTTACCTCATAGTAAAATCACCTATATGGTTCCCTCCTTAGGGTCACCACCCCATGTGCATCTCTCAACAACACAACCAAGTATATATGTTGAGATAACTCATGGTGCATTTTCGATGTGGGACTAAAATTTTATAAGGCATGTTGAGAGCAAGCTCTTTCCATGTAAAGAAGGCACCAACACACTGCCATAGCCCATCTTGGGTTTTAAGTTTCCACCGCAACTTGGCTGTAAATGCATCCATGGTCTCTTGCTGATACCTCAACCCAAGACCAGCTTCATTAATTGGTCGTGCCATAGATTTCCAACTCGACCAAATATGTTTCTGAACACCTTCATTAGTACCCCAAAAAAATCTCACAAACATGTCCTCTAGATGATTGAGAACCGTCTGGGGAGGGTTGTATGCCGATAAAGTGTACATGGGAATTGAAGAGAGAACTGATTTAATAAGTGTCAGTTTACCTCCATAAGAAAGTGTCTTCTGCTGCCATCCTTCCAATCTTCGTCGCACTTTCTGAATTAACTCCTCATAGAGAGATACATTCCTCATACCCACGGACATTGGACATCCTAGGTACGTAAATGGAAGAGTTTTGATCCCGAATCCAGTAATGGCATAGAGTTCCTCCTGTCGATCAATGTTCGGAGTTACGTAAATGGAAGATTTAACTGCATTAACCTACTGGCCAGAGACACATTCATATCGTTGTAATAATCTATGTATCAGCTGGATAGAGCGGACATCTCCGAATAAAAAGATTAGAATGTCATCTGCAAATGCCTATTGACTGACCATCGGGCAACCACTGGGAGAGTAATAATGCGAAAATAAATTATTCTCTAACAGGTTGTTAAGGTTTCTGGAGAGAACTTCAGTAGCAAGGATGAAAAGAGCTGGTGATAGAGGATCACCCTGACGTACACCCCTAAATGCTTTGAAGAAGTCGAAGGTTACTCCATTAATGATGGTAAAGTACCAAACATTGTTGATCAATCTGAAGACCATACTTATCCACCGCTCATCAAAGCCAAATCTTCGCATAACAGACATTAAGAAACTCCAATCTAACCTGTCATAGGATTTGGTCATGTCTAGCTTGATAACTATATTGCCTCCTCTATGTTTGGTTTTCATCAAGCTGATCATTTCTTGAGCTAATAAGATATTATCAACGATCTCCCTTCCCTGCACGAATCCACTTTGTTCAAGTGAGATCATGTCACCCTCATTTCCCGTATTTCCTGTATTTCGTATATATACTCGTATCTTGATTTTGGCATGTATTTTTATTTTTTTCTCAAACTTGTGGGATTTCGGTATTTCCCGTATTTTAGGTTTTGGCATGGCTCGATTTTATTTGGATTGGTTCGGTTTTATGTGAGTTGGATCACCTTAACCTATGCTACCCCTCAACCCACCACAACTCACCCTCTTTATAACCCCCACCTACCACTCTCTCTCCTCATAACTTCCACCATTAATTTTCTTCTTCTTCTTCTTCTCCTTCCTCCACAACTCTCCTAACCCTAGGCAAGTGCACCTTGCCACTTCATGAGAGCCCTATTTTCTTGGTTCATTTGCTAAATTAGGACATGGTGATCAACATTAGAACTTGGTGTTTTGTGATTTGAAGTCTCCTTTGCTCTAGATCTAAGTTATTTCTATTTTCGGATTTTGTATGGTTTGATCTCTTTAAGTTGGATTTTCATGGGTTTTGGTGTTTCCAAGTGGAAGAGCATTCAATTCTACCCAAGTTGGAACTTTAGAAATCTGGATTTGGAGTTCGGATGGCCAAGTTATGATGCTTTGAAGCCTTGGGTTCATCCATGGTGTTCTTGCTGTTTGGAGAAGACAGTGAGCAGTGTGCAGAGCTGTTTAGCTTACGCACCCTGAGCTACGCACGCTCTTTAGCGCTGCGTACGTAGACTTGGGTACGCTTCCAGTTGGAAGCGTGTCTCCCTCAGCGTACGTGACTTTTCACCTACGCTGCTCTCTGTAGCGTGTGTGACTTTTTACCAACGCTGCTCTCTGTAGCGTGCGTGACTTTTCACCTACGCTGCTCTCTGTAGCGTGCGTGACTTTTCACCTACGCTGCTCTCTGAAGCGTGCGTGACTTTTCACCTACGCTGCTCTCTCAGCGTGCGTGACTTTTCACCTACGCTGCTCTCTCAGCGTGCGTGACTTTTCACCTACGCTGCTCTCTCAGCGTGCGTGACTTTTCACCTACGCTGCTCTCTGAAGCGTGCGTGACTTTTCACCTACGCTGCTCCCCTGACCCCTTGCTTAACCCATTGGCTCTCTTATTTCTTTAAGCTTGGCTTTTCTATAGCCCTGTTTATTGATATTTTATTAGATATTTTACGCCCATTTTATATCCTTACGCCTTTTGTCATGAACTTGATTTTACTTAATATGTTTGGAATGACTATTGTACATGGCTTGGTATGGCAAGGAACTTGTATAACACGACAGTGACCCGTAGTGGTGCACTCCTGACATGACCAACCTGACATGATAGTGGCCCGTCGTGGCGCACTCCTGACAAGTACCCTGACATGATTTATCTGGATAACTTGATAGTGGCCCGTGACGGCGCACTCTTGACTTGATATGACCTGATAACTTAGCTTGACCTGTCTTGACACCGTGGGTGGTTCTTTCTTGCTTGCTTGTTAAATCCACTTGTCCAGTCTCGCATCATGTCTAGGATGGGACTCCTGAGTACCACGGTCAGGAGTACCTACTAAAATGGATTAAGGCTAATAACTAGAATAACACAGTAGTCATGAAGAGATGACACAGCTACAGGCAATCCCGTTACCTGGGCGCTCCAGGGATTTGTAGCCTGCCGTCGAGTAGGGCGCATTTCCAGCACACTGTCAGGTGTTGCACCCTCTAAGTCACCTAAGGGTACATGCGTCTCCTGGACGATGTACCCACCTGAATTCAACCCTAATCTTTCGTCCGGGATAACCTGGATGGTCTTCAGGGCTTGTGGCTGTGGAACAATCTCACTGCATCTTGTTAGTAATTAGGCCTGTGATAACCCTAGTTAGTTAAAGTAGTAAGCCGTAGGATCTGCTTGGCCGTGATTGATTGAATGAGGTATAACCAGTCTAGTCATGTCTTGATTCCATGCAAGATTGCTTCCTGTCTTGAGTACTTACATTACTTATCTTGCCGATAAATGGTGGGAAACCAAGCTCTGTTCAGATGAAGGGTTACAACCCCGGTCCTTGTTTGGTTTACGGATTGTAACCTGGCTATCGGAATAGTTCCATGGTTATCTCGTCGTATATCATCCTGACATATTTTCGTAATTTTAGTTTTAATATTAGATTTTCGGTGCTGATTGCTGGCTTTTGTTCTTATTTCGTGGCCTCCTTGTGGCACTTGCTCTTTCTGGGGTTGACCCAGCTGGTTTTGTGTGGCCAGATTTCGGAGCAGCTCCGGAGGATCTACCAAGCTTCCAGCCCAATGGTGAACACTAGATGGAATCCGGGCCAGGAGTGGGTTTTCTATTTTGTTTCGCTCACTCTATTGTAAAAATTATTCTTTTGAGGCGTTTAGCCGACGAGCACCTGTTAGCTCGAAGCACTTTTACTTACTGTCTGCCTACGGGCTGTAAACATGATTGACAAATCCTAGGGTTGATCATGTATGACTAAACTCTTGCTAGTCCTAATATTTTGTAACGACTAGCTTCATGATCAGCTGAATATGTAATATTTGGGACGCCTTATTATTGTATATTTAATGATCATACATCTTGCGACTTTAGTTACTTGTGGTGATTGAGACACTAGGCTTGTTCATGACCATAAGAGACTGTTGGCTTGTAGAAAACCCTCACATATCTAGACAGTCGTGACCGTATATCGAGGTGGTTTCCATTTCAATATACGTAGCTGGCTATGTCTGCCCCCGCTCTCCAGTATTCTGGTTCTGGGGCGTGACATGGTTTAAGTGGTGGCCCATGCAGGTCTTGTAAATCAAGATGTGTGGGGGTTTACCAGATAGATGTCTCAATTAGTACTCGTCCTTGATCTCTGTTCGTATCCTCTGAATCCCTGGATTCTTGCCCTGATCCTGTGCTTATTTCGTTGATCTGTCCTGGTCCTTTCCTTATTGTTCCCTGTGTCGTCTTCTTCAGCGACACTGTACCTGGTCCTACCGATCGACGAGGTGGAGCACTTCCCGCAGATCAGCAGCAACCTGGAGATCAAGCCCAGTATTCCGGAGTCGCCTCCAGAGTGATACCTACTGGAGGAGAGTCACCAGTTCGGCCCGTCCAGCTCGCAGAGCCAGATGATGGTACCTTAGTAGGCCTCATCAGAACCTTGATCGCTTCCCAGGATCGTCGAAGCGACGCCCTGCACCAGACAGTTCAAGATGCTTTGACCCGAGGCGGACATCCAGGGAACCAGGCGGCCAACAGCTTCAAGCGCTTGAACCCTCCTTTCTTCGACGGCACCGAGGATGCGATTGCCGCGGATGCATGGCTTCAGGATACCGGGGTGATTCTGGAAGCAGCTAGGACACCCGAGAATGAGAAGGTGGCGGTGGTACGCCTGCAGTTGTTGGACTTGGCTCGCAGTTAGTGGGCAGCACAAGCAATGGGATTAGCGGCACCCATTGCTTGGGCAGTATTTAGAGAGAGATTCTAGACGAAGTATTTCGATGCTGTGGCTCGGTACGACCTGCAGACCAGATTTACCAACTTGAAGCAAGGAGGCAGAACAGTCGACAGTTATGCATCGGAGTTTTCTAGACTCAGTAGGTTTCCCCCACCTTGGTGGCGACCGAGTTTGACAGGGCCCAGCGGTTCCAGCAGGGACTGCATTTGGAGATCTTGTTGGCGGTTGAGCAGTTCGAGCACCAGACGTTCGATGCAGTCTTGAGAGCAGCTAGGAGGCATGAGTACACCTCCCAGAGGATCGTGGATAGGACCGGAGGTAGGAAGTGGTCCCATAGTCAGATGCACCAATCGTCAGCTCCAGCCCCGGCAGCTAGAAGTTTGACCATTGGGACTCCGAGGCGGGCGGCCTCAGTAACGTCGGTTCAGCATTCGACCCCGACGTACCCGCAGCAGCAGAAGCAGAAGCAGACTTCCGCGATGGGATGTTCTCATTGCGGAAAGCCAGGCATGTGGTGGCAGACTGTCGCTGGACGCAGGGATTGTGCCTGGCTTGTGGAGCAGCAGATCATAGGATAGAGGCTTGTCCGAATAGGGGTGGTTCATCAGCATCCAACCCTTCTAGCTCTTCGGTGAGAGGACCGGCCCCAGCACCAGTTCAGCAGCAGCAGTATCAGTCTTCGAGGCCCTTGCCGCCTCAGTCTCAGGCATTCCAGCAACAACACCTCCAGCAGTATGCACAAGCCCAAGCTCAGACCCAGAATAGGCAGAGAGGTTTCCAGCAGAGGGGACCAGCAGCCAGAGGACAAGGTCAGGCCATGATGATGGCTATGGAAGAAGAAGTTGCACCAGGTGAGGTAGTGGCAGGTACTATTCTCGTCAACTCCTTTCCAGCTTCGGTATTGTTTGATTCTGGTGCATCGTTCATTCATGTCTGCACGATTTGCGACACGGATAGGATTGGAGCCTGAGTTATTATCAGTGAGGCTCAATATACTTACTGGTAATGGTCTTGTGGGAGTAGATCGAGTGTTTTCCTCGTGTCGGATCGTAGTTAGCGGTAGGGAGTTCCCCGCTAGATTCATAGAGTTTCCTATGGCAGACTATGATGTAGTCCTAGGCATGGATTGGTTGAGGAACCAGTATGCTAGGATAGACTGCCATATTGGCAGAGTTGTCTTTAGTATCCCCGACGAGCCAGAGGTTTCGTTTTCCAGAGGCGCAGTGGAGCCATCTTCCCCAGCATTGCGGATGGCAGTAGCAGCAGTGCAGTTACCCCGGATAGTTGAAGAGTTTCCAGATGTCTTTCCAGAGGAGCTTCCAGGGATGCCGCCAGAGCGGGAGATTAAGTTCACTATAGACTTGATTCCCGGGACAGCACCAGTGTCAGAGCGAGTCTACAGGATGGCGCCTTCAGAATTGGAGATTTTGTACAAGATGATTGAAGAACTGAGGACCAAGGGATTCATCCGTGCAAGTGGATCGCCTTGGGGAGCTCCCATGCTTCTTGTAAAAAAGAAGGATGGTACGTCCAGGCTATGTGTTGATTATCGTACCTTGAATTCGATGACAATCAAGAACAGATACCCTCTTCCGAGGATAGATGACTTGTTTGATCAGCTCAGAGGGGCTTCAGTTTTCTCGAAGATCGACTTGCGGTCAGGATACCACCAGATCAGAGTCAGAGAACAGGACATCCCGAAGACAACATTCAGATCGAGGTATGGACATTGGAAGTTCCTTGTTATGCCCTTTGGAGCGACCAATGCGCCGGCCGTATTCATGGACCTCATGAATCGCATTTTCATGCCTTACTTGGACCAATTTGTGATCGTGTTCCTAGATGACATTCTGGTCTACAGCAAGAGTGAAGCAGAGCATGAGCAGCATCTCAGAGTCGTCCTTCAGACGCTTAGGGAGCATCAGTTGTACGCCAAGTTCAGTAAATGCGAGTTCTGGCTCGATCGCATTTCGTACTTGGGTCACATCATTACCCGAAGAGGAGTGGAAGTGGATCCCCAGAAGATTGTGGCTATCGAGTCATGGCCGGTACCCAGCTCAGTGGCAGAGGTTCGCAGCTTCCTTGGATTGGCCGGCTACTACCGGCGGTTCGTTTCAGATTTCTCAAGGATTTCAGCGCCGATGACTTAGTTGACTCGCAAAGATATGTCGTTTGTTTGGACAACAGAGTGTCAGAAATCATTTGAGAAGTTGAAGCGAGGTTTGATAACGGCTCCCATTCTCACCCTTCCAGATGGGACCGGAGGATTCACAGTTTATTGCGACGCTTCAGGCAGAGGATTGGGGTGTGTCTTGATGCAGCATGGAAAGGTAATATCTTATGCATCGCGTCAACTACGTGATCATGAGAAGAATTACCCGACCCACGACTTGGAACTGGCGGCGGTAGTGTTTGCTTTGAAGTTGTGGAGGCACTACTTGTACGGAGATAGAGTGGAGATCTTTACTGATCATAAGAGCCTGAAGTATGTTTTCACCCAGAAGGACCTTAATATGCGGCAGAGAAGATGGCTCGAGCTATTGGTGGATTATGATGTGGATTTGTAGTATCATCTCGGGAAGGCCAACGTTGTAGCAGATGTATTGAGCAGGAGAGCCGGAGTTTATTTCCTGACGGCGCAACCAAAATTATTGGCAGATCTTCAGAAGATGGGAATTGAAGTGGTTCTTTCTACCAGTGTGGCATTGATGGCCAGTCTACAGGTTCAGTCCATCATAGTTGAGAGGATCCGGATGGCACAGTCAGCAGATATTCTAAGCTTCAGCGACTCAGAGCAGAGTGTGAAGCAGGAAGAAGGCCAGAGTTATGTATCCATGAAGACGGTACCCTTCGGCACGGCACTCGTCTTTGTGTACCTAGTGGAGATATCAGACAGGAAGTCATGGCAGAAGCCCACAGTTCACAGTATTCTATTCATCCGGGTGGTACGAAGATGTACCGTGATATTCGTCAGCATTTTTGGTGGAATGGCATGAAGAGGGAGATAGCCCGGTTTATCTCTCGGTGTTTGGTTTGCCAACAGGTTAAAGCTGAACATCAGAGGCCCGCTGGACTTCTTCAACCCTTACCGATCCCAGAATGGAAATGGAAACATATAACCATGGATTTCGTGACCTGATTGCCCAGATCTTCGGCCGACAGAGATGTTATTTGGGTAATTGTGGACAGGCTTACCAAGGTGGCACACTTTCTCCCATTCAGAGTTGGACAGTCGACAGGGCAGCTAGCAGAGATGTACCTCAGGCAGATCGTCAGGCTTCACGGTGTGCCAGTCAGCATCACCTCAGACAGGGATTCAAGATTCACATTACACTTTTGGCGCAGCTTGCAGAAGAGTTTGGGGACTCGTCTTCAGTTCAGCTCAGCTTATCACCCACAGACGGATGGTCAATCAGAGCGCACAATCCAGACTCTTGAAGATATGTTGAGATCTTGCACCCTTGACTTCGGTGGTTCATGGAAGAATCATCTGCACCTGGTGGAATTCTCGTACAACAACAGTTATCAGGCCAGTATCCAGATGGCACCCTTCGAGGCTCTTTATGGTAGGAAGTACAGATCCCCGCTAGCATGGGACGATGTCGGGGAGAGGCAGATGCTCGGACCCGAATTGATTTCCCAGACGATTGAAGTGGTCAGGAAGGTCAGAGATCACCTCCGAGTTGCCCAGGACCGCCAGCGCCATTGGGCCGATGCTCATCGGCGTCCCTTAGAATTTGCTGTCGGCGACCATGTATTCCTTAGGATCTCGCCTAACCGCGGCGTCATTCGCTTCGGCGTGCGGGGAAAGCTTAGTCCTAGGTATATAGGACCGTTCGATATTCTAGAGCGAGTAGGAGATGTATCCTATCGTCTCGCTCTTCCGCCGTCGCTAAGTGAGGTGTATGATGTATTCCATGTGTTCCAATTACGACGGTATATTCTGGACCCGAGCTACATCCTAGACCATTCGGAATTGGTTGTTGGTACCAACCTTTCATATGAGGAGAGGCCCGTGTCTATATTGGACCGGAGGAAAAAGATACTCAAGAACAAGACTATTAAATTAGTCCGTGTTGCTTGGGGTCATCACTCTCTGGGTGAGTCAACGTGGGAGCGTGAGGACGACATTCGATCATGATATCCCTACCTGTTTGACTCATGAGGTATAATGTCTTTCTTATGCCTTATATTTTCCTTTCCTTGTATGATTGTATGATTGGACTGCTTAGTGTAGCTTGCCTGTGCTTAATGTAGCTTGTCGTGGCAATCTCTAGCTCCTTGATTAAATTCCGAGGACGGAATTCTTTTA
Source organism: Iris pallida (assembly GCA_029216955.1). Lineage (NCBI taxonomy): Eukaryota > Viridiplantae > Streptophyta > Magnoliopsida > Asparagales > Iridaceae > Iris > Iris pallida. The sequence continues at coordinate 4,018,008 of JANAVB010018799.1, forward strand.
AGGTGGGTAGAGTTGTCACCCTCATTTCCCGTATTTCCTGTATTTCGTATTTATACTCGTATCTGGATTTTGGCATGTATTTTTATTTTTTTCTCAAACTTGTGGGATTTCGGTATTTTCCATATTTTGGGTTTTGGCATGGCTCGATTTTATTTGGATTGGTTCGATTTTATGTGAGTTGGATCATCTTAACCTATGCTACCCCTCAACCCACCACAACTCACCCTCTTTATAACCCCCACCTACCACTCTCTCTCCTCATAACTTCCACCATTAATTTCCTTCTTCTTCTTCTTCTCCTTCCTCCACAACTCTCCTAACCCTAGGCAAGTGCACCTTGCCACTTCATGAGAGCCCTATTTTCTTAGTTCATTTGCTAGATTAGGACATGGTGATCACATTAGAACTTGGTGTTTTGTGATTTGAAGTCTCATTTGCTCTAGATCTAAGTTATTTCTATTTTCGGATTTTGCATAGTTTGATCTCTTTAAGTTGGATTTTCATGGGTTTTGGTGTTTCCAAGTGGAAGAGCATTCAATTCTACCCAAGTTGGAACTTTGGAAATCTGGATTTGGAGTTCGGATGGCCAAGTTATGATGCTTTGAAGCCTTGGGTTCATCCATGGTGTTCTTGCTGTTTGGAGAAGACAGTGAGCAGTGTGCAGAGCTGTTTAGCTTACGCACCCTGAGCTACGCACGCTCTTTAGCGCTGCGTACGCAGACTTGGGTACGCTTCCAGTTGGAAGCGTGTCTCCCTCAGCGTACGTGACTTTTCACCTACGCTGCTCTCTGTAGCGTGCGTGACTTTTCACCAACGCTGCTCTCTGTAGCGTGCATGACTTTTCACCTACGCTGCTCTCTGTAGCGTGCGTGACTTTTCACCTACGCTGCTCTCTGAAGCGTGCGTGACTTTTCACCTATGCTGCTCTCTCAGCGTGCGTGACTTTTCACCTGCGCTGCTCTCTCAGCGTGCGTGACTTTTCACCTACGCTGCTCTCTGTAGCGTACGTGACTTTTCACCTACGCTGCTCTCTGAAGCGTGCGTGACTTTTCACCTACGCTGCTCCCCTGACCCCTTGCTTAACCCATTGGCTCTCTTATTTCTTTAAGCTTGGCTTTTCTGTAGCCCTGTTTATTGATATTTTATTAGATATTTTACGCCCATTTTATATCCTTACGCCTTTTGTCTTGAACTTGATTTTACTTAATATGTTTGGAATGACTATTGTACATGGCTTGGTATGGCAAGGAACTTGCATAACACGACAGTGACCCGTAGTGGTACACTCCTGACATGACCAACCTGACATGATAGTGGCCCTTCGTGGCGCACTCCTGACAAGTACCCTGACATGATTTATCTGGATAACTTGATAGTGGCCCGTGACGGTGCACTCCTGACTTGATATGACCTGATAACTTAGCTTGACCTGTCTTGACACCGTGGGTGGTTCTTTCTTGCTTGCTTGTTAAATCCACTTGTCCAGTCTCGCATCATGTCTAGGATGGGACTCCTGAGTACCACGGTCAGGAGTACCTACTAAAATGGATTAAGGCTAATAACTAGAATAACACAGTAGTCATGAAGAGATGACACAGCTACAGGCAATCCCGTTACCTGGGCGCTCCAGGGATTTGTAGCCTGCCGTCGAGTAGGGCGCATTTCCAGCACACTGTCAGGTGTTGCACCCTCTAAGTCACCTAAGGGTACATGCGTCTCCTGGACGATGTACCCACCTGAATTCAACCCTAATCTTTCGTCCGGGGTAACCTGGATGGTCTTCAGGGCTTGTGGCTGTGGAACAATCTCACTGCATCTTGTTAGTAATTAGGCCTGTGATAACCCTAGTTAGTTAAAGTAGTAAGCCGTAGGATCTGCTTGGCCGTGATTGATTGAATGAGGTATAACCAGTCTAGTCATGTCTTGATCCCATGCAAGATTGCTTCCTGTCTTGAGTACTTACATTACTTATCTTGCCGATAAATGGTGGGAAACCAAGCTCTGTTCAGATGAAGGGTTACAACCCCGGTCCTTGTTTGGTTTACGGGTTGTAACCTGGCTATCGGAATAGTTCAATGGTTATCTCGTCGTATATCATCCTGACATGTTTTCGTAATTTTAGTTTTAATATTAGATTTTCTGTGCTGATTGCTGGCTTTTGTTCTTATTTCGTGGCCCCCTTGTGGCACTTGCTCTTTCTGGGATTGACCCAGCTGGTTTTGTGTGGCCAGATTTTGGAGCAGCTCCCGAGGATCTACCAAGCTTCCAGCCCAATGGTGAACACTAGACGGAATCCGGGCCAAGAGTGGGTTTTCTATTTTGTTTTGCTCACTCTATTGTAAAAATTATTCTTTTGAGGCGTTTAGCCGACGAGCACCTGTTAGCTCGAAGCACTTTTACTTACTGTCTGCCTACGGGCTGTAAACATAATTGACAAATCCTAGGGTTGATCATGTATGACTAAACTCTTGCTAGTCCTAACATTTTGTAACGACCAGCTTCATGATCAGCTGAATATGTAATATTTGGGACGCCTTATTATTGTATATTTAATGATCATACATCTTGCGACTTTACTTACTTGTGGTAATTGAGACACTAGGCTTGTTCATGATCATAAGAGACTGTTGGCTTGTAGAAAACCCTCACATATCTAGACAGCCGTGACCGTATATCGAGGTGGTTTCCATTTCAATATACGTAGCTGGCTATGTCTGTCCCCGCTCTCCAGTATTCTGGTTCTGGGGCGTGACAGATCAGCCTTGGAAGAATAGGACCCAACCTTCGAGCTAACAGTTTAGACATAATTTTATTCAACACATTACATAAACTAATAGGACAAAAATCCGACATTAATGAGGGGTTGGTGTTCTTTGGAATTAATACCAGCACTACACCAAAAAGGACATTTTGAAACATTAAATATTTTTGGCTTTGGAACACTGTATAAACATTTCTAAGGGTTGGAACATATTTTATCCGTTCCAAAACGGTTAAATGTTCCAAAAATTATTTTCCTAAAATTAAAACATATATTATATTTTTCGGAATGACAAGTAGATGTTTTAATTTGGAGTAATGCTATTCGTACCTCCAAAATGTCCCTCTAATACATCCCTCATTATGTGGCAGCTGACGTGACATATTAAATAATATTATGTGTCATCTGATATGACCGATGACATGAAAAATTTTAACCCAAAAAGTTAATTACCCAATTTTTTTCATATTAGTTTAATGTTAATACTAATTAATGTTAATATTAATGTTAATTTAATGTTAATATTAATAATGTTAATGTTAATGTTAATGTTAATGTTAATATTAATATTAATTAATGTTAATGTTAATATTAATATTATTGTTAATGTTAATGATAATAATAATTTTAATTTTAATTTTAATTTAAATTTAAATTTTAATTTAAATTTTAAAATTTGTCACGTCAGCTGTCACATCAACATATCACGTCAGGTACGACCTAATGAGGGACGGTTTGGAGGTAAAAATAACATTTTTCTTTAATTTGTGTTCGCACACTCCTCACGACGTAATGAGGTACAATTTGGAGGTAAAAATAACATTTTTCTTTAATTTGTGTTCGCACACTCCTCACGTGATTGATATGAAAACATTACAGGAATTTATTCTTCCGTCCCCATCCCCTATCCCAAGGAGAATGTGCCAAGAAGAATCCCTAAACCCCCAAAAGAATCAGCAAACATCCTCCTCAACCACCACCTCCCTTCCCTTCAAAGCCCCATTCCCAACCCAACCCAAAGCCAAACGTGAATCCTTTCCCTCCCTCGATCACCTTCTCTCCTCCCTCTCGCTGCCCCTATCCCCTTTCTCTCTTCGGCCTCGTTGGCCCTGATCCTTCCTCTCTGTCCCTCCCCCTCTTCATCTATGATGCCCATTCCGTCGCCAAGACCATAACCCTCCTCCATACCCTCCGCTTTCGTCGCCCCTCCGCCTACGCTGCACCCCGAGGTCCCTCTTCTCGTCCTTCCTCTCCCGTCTCAACCCCTACACCAACACTCCCAAGTGCGAGAAAGACTCCGACTTTATCGACCTGTACCTAACGGAGCTCTTGCGGATTGTGAGTTGTCTTCTAGCAAAAATGCATTTACTATTATATTCATGAGAATAACATTTACTATTATATTCTGCTTATGCTTTCCTTCTATTGACATGTTTGTTTGCAATATTGCAAATGTTTCTGACATATGGACTCTCTAGTAGATGTCCTCCATTACCTTCAAGTGATGACTCAAAAGCGAAGGGTACTAGATCTCGAAATAAAAAAATTCTACAGTAGAGTCAAAGAGGAGTATTCTTGGCATTTATATTCTTGGCATATATATTATAGAGAAATAATCTGATAGACCTGTGTTAGAAATTGTGTCTTCATAAATCAGAATATTGCCACCAAGTAGTCCAAAGCAGGAGTTCAAGTATTATTTTTGTTAGCTCTTCAATTGAACCTTATTTGTGTAAATTGAGTGTTGGAAAATTTGTAACCCATATTGCTAGAATTGCACTTTACACATTATTTGTTGTTTGTAAGCTCGTTATGAATTTATTTTTCTTTTGTCATTGCATGTCATTGAAAACAACTGCCCCTTTCTACCTAATATGAAAATTCGTATCCTGATAAGCGACTATGGATAGTTTCTATATATTAACTTTTATACCCATATTAGATATAAATCATCATAGACTAGATACTGATACGAGTAGAGTAATATTGCAAAATATAACCAAAGGTTAACCAACCCAACTAGGGAAATATTTGGTGGAGGGGAGGTCTTGGGTTTGAAACGTATGTGGAGTGTATTATAATTATTGATATGTACTGTAACATGCAACTTTAAAGATCATACTCAAATTGTAAGTTCTAAAATAGATATGATTAGAAATATCTGGATTAATTTGAAGCAGGTAACCAATTGGATTGTACTATTCATATTTGATACATCTTTTGAGCGGACAATCAATTATCTATTTTTGTCAAAATGGAGATATATTTCGATTGGTACCGGATCATTTATATTTTATTATATTTCTAGCCATATTTCCTTCTAATTTCTACTCTAGGAAGTAATAACTTTGTCAACTTATGCTTTTGGTTTTTCAAACATGTTTCCCATACTATTGGTGCCATTGTTTGAAATTAGTTGTTACTTTTTTGTGAAAAAAACTATTTCTAAGCAAAATACAATTTTTAGTACCTTTACCATGTCAAAATTTCTTTCGAAATTGATTTTTCGATGTAGGATGTGATCTTAAATTTCTAGTACAAAATGTGATATTCATTACTTCTTGTTTTGTGTTCTGAATTTTACATTTTTTTTCAATCTTGTATGCTCGTAGGGTGTGTTTCCAGTCCTAGTCCAACAAGAAAGGAGATAGATCATTTGGGACATGTCATTAGGTGAGCAAATTAGTTTAATTATTGTCTGGTAGCATAGCATCTTATTTTTGTTGGGACAAAAGTCTAGGTATGGTTATGGCCTAGACATGTCGGATTGATATGTTCAGTTTTATCTTGTCTTGGAGCTGGACCTGCATAAACTTATATCTTGCTTGGTAATCTATGAATCAAGTTTGGACATTGATATTGGGATATTAATATTTAGCCTCCTTAGCCCAACCAGATGAAACCAATTGATATTAGGATTTACCATTTCTTTTTCTCTAATTCCATTTGTTTATACTTACAATATTATTTTGTTTTTAAGTTTGTTTCCATTATCGGAGTATATTTATTACCATATCTTCAATGTATCTTCTCAATGGAGGTTGGATGATTGCATCATCCCTGCTACACCCCTAGACTTGTATGACCCACATGTCCTTGATGGAAGGAGCACAATACCATTTTCTTGAAGCTGAGTATGAAAAATAATTGTTGCTCTGGTGTCTAAGTTATAAGCCTTATAATTTTATTTTTATTATTGTATAATTTTAATGAAACATAATAGATGTTTATATGTCATTCTCTTAAGCCTTTTGGAATTAACATACAATTGCGAATTTTGTAGTAGTGAATTGTGAATGTTGTGTTATACAATAAATGTTAAGAACATAAATTTGTGGACCTTAGTTGAATTTGATTTTTTATGATGAGCCTAATTTAATTCTTTTACTGCTTACTTGGCACTTTGACTTCCTTTTCATAGTTTTATGATACATAGAACCTACTACCTAAATGTATCATTGTTTATCATCACTTTGTCACTTAAATGGTAGAAATCCTTTTATGAATTATAGGTTGTGATTAATATAAAGAATTGAGTGTTTCTTGAACTTTCAAGTGTATTATTGACAAGAACTCGAGAAGTTCAGTATTTCTGTTGCCGAAGACCTAGGAGCAGCTTAACCATAAATGTAGCCATGCAAGCATCTTTCTGATGCACAGCCATGCCACTTCGTCAGGAAGCAGTCCAGCATATTGTAAAATTATATTATTGGGTGGGTGGTTCTAGTAACATGGAAATTAACCTGAAACAAAATTGTTTTTGTGTACTTCTTATGGACACATTTGTCATAATTTTCATGCATTAGTTTGGTAAACTTGGTTGAGGGTCAGTGGGAAACAATGTGACCCATATTACTATCTTATATGAGGTTTCCCTTGAACAACAATTATGTAGCTAAGCTTTATTGCTTGTTTTGTGAATGAAATCTATCAATGTACAAGTTAGCTAAGTTAGATTCATTTTCCTGTTTCTATTGCATTGAAATTCTATTTGTTTAAGCTTTATTTTATTACTTGAAGAACCTGTTCCTTGCTAAAACTTGTTGATATATGTGTGTCCGAGGAAAATGTATAGGTAGGAGAATGATTGTTAGATAGTAGAAAGAAAGATGCCTCTGAACTGCCCTTTTAGTTATCGTTCAAGGTATAGGTAGGAGAATGATTGTTCGATAGTGGAAAGAAACATTTACAGGTACATTGAGCTTAAATATATTATTGTTAGTTTTTTCAACATTTACAGTACATGAGGACGTGCAGGACAAGAGCAGTGAGCAGTTCCAACGCTTTTATGATAGAGCCATTTCCTCAGATAAAAAATTGAATATGGACATTAATAAAGAAAATAAATTATACCCTGTAGACAATATTCTTTGTTTTTCCAATTGTAGTGAAGTTGCTCACCTTTCAGAAGGTTTTGGGTTTGAGTCTTGGTAGTGTACATCTTCTTCCAAAGAAAAACTAGAACATACTTTGTATCAATATTTACATATCTAATAGCTTACCAATAACAATTAGCATATATTTTTGGTGTTAAGTGTAGTTAGCCTTCATTTAAGAGAAGCTCGTCTAAAAGTTCTTTTTCTCAAATGAAATAAATTGATATAACTATGTATCCTATAACAATATCAATTATGAACATATCCTTAGTTGCTTTTCAACCAAAAACATAAAAGAGTATATTTTCCAATCCATCACCTAGCGCTGTTATTATAAAAAAACTGTTATTGTAGTTTTTCCCCAAAAGAGTCACATTTGAACATAATTAATAGTTAACAATTTGTTTTTGTATTAGATTGTTTAATAAATTTGTTCCTGATATTGTAGTACTAATATTAATCATTCCTTCTTTCCTGTCGAATCTTAGACCAGACACACTTTTTAGCATAATAAAGTTTTCTTTATAGTTATGATGATTTTTTTCCTCTCATTAGTATGATGTGCCCCCTGGCGTCAATATCCTACCTGTGCAAGTAAATTTGGATTATGACATATAAACAAACACATGTACGTTCTTCCTACGCCTATCGCATATTCAGGTTCTGTAAAGTGACCCATTCTAGAATTGCATCTGTATGGATGAACTCTTATATATGCTTCAATTCCACTGATATGAATGATTAGTCATGGTGATTTAACATTGATGTTAGCTTCTAGTATTTTTTCCAGTTCTATTAGTTTTTTAGACTCAAATGTTCTGTAATTGGTTGAGTATGTCTCCTGCTGCTGTCAGCCACTTGGTCAATAGAGAGATTTAGTATATTTTGAAGCTGTGCTTTCTTCCTGTTGTTTTTTAATGTCCGTTCCTGAGTGAGCTAACCTATAATTTTTCAATCTTTAATAAATTAAATTTATAATGCAATAATTATAGGAACTGGCATATGCTCCAGTTTTGGAAGAAAAAAGTTGCATAATTGCTGATCAAAGTGGATCTGGTAAAACATTGGCGTACCTTGTCCCAATTGTACAACGTATGAGACAAGAAGAGCTGGAAGGACTTAGTAAATCCTCAACAAAAAGTCCCTGAATAGTGATATTGGTACCTACTGCCGAGTTGGCTTCTCAGGTTGGTAGTTCTAAATATCCTTCCCATGCGGGAGAGCTGGGTTTAATTACAAAATGTGTTACGATGCCTTTTCAATGAACTCACGTATGAGATAGCCTATATCAGGCAAGACATTCTCTATGGGCCATGCATAATCCTAATATGCTCTTTTTGGTGCAATGCACTAGATGGAAAATCTCAGAGAAAATCTAAGATAGCTTATTTGATTATGTGTTCATATTTGGCAAATGATGTTTCTAGATGGAAATCATCTTAATTTCTGACCTCTGAGTTACAGATGCTCAATAACTGTCGATCAATATCAAAAAATGGCATCCCGTTCAGGTCCATGGTTGCCACGGGGGGCTTTAAACAGAAAACTCAGTTAGACAGCCTTAAACAGGAACTGGATGTACTCATAGCAACACCTGGTCGCTTCATTTTTTTACTCCAAGAAGGCTTTGTGAAGTTAGATAACCTCAAATGGTAAGCCATGTCTAAATTTCTGAAGTTTCATTAGGTTGTTGTTATTATTATTTTTATCAATTTTTAGAAACGTTAAAAGACACTATAATGCTTGTCTCTTTTTTCATTTATTTTGTTTGAATAGTTTGTTCCATGAGTTTAGATGTTTGTCAATGAGCTGGAGTCATCAAAGAATAATTGTGGCTAACATCTACATTTTATGCTCGAATTATAATCACTTGTTAAGAACAACAAAAAAATAATACCTCCTCCTTTACCATAAGTCCTTGTGATTGGTTTATGAATCCTTCTCCATTGAACTCCTATCATTTCTCCTCTGATCTCCATTAAATGGCGTCACTTCTAAATTTAAATAAGTTGCAACCTTTATTTCTAGCTTACCACAAGTCTTTTGGAAGTAGAAATTCTAAAGGAATATGGGAGAGCACTTACAAGTAGTTTGGTTCCTTGGTTACATGAGCTTAAACTGTGAATCCAAATGGTAGGTCTACCTGAACCTTGAAGTTTCAAGGAAGATAAATGTTCATGCTTTAGTTCATAAATTCTATGATGTTTTCATCTATCCCAAAGTTAATAAGGATGAACCAGAAGCCGTCAGTGATGTCCTCATTGCTCCAGTAACTGTGAACAACATATCCCATAGTTCTAATTGCTAATTGACGATAGTTGGTCTTTCTATGTTGTATATTTTAGAGGAGTAAAGACTAAGTTGTTGCTTGAACAATGAGGCTAATGATTCGTCATGATATGTAGGTTTTATTTTAGGATATTTTTGAAGCTATGCCAGCACTTCCGCCGAGCACTTTTATGACAGAGCCATTTCCTGATACTAACACTCATCAGGCACATGTTAGAAGCTTAATAAACATGCTCACGATTTAGTTATATATTTCTACTTATAGACACTCTCCAACTAAAACTCTCGAACTGTACTTTGAGATGCACTGCGCATACTTCTATTTTTCAAAATCAAAGACAATACTTATTTTGTCAAGAATGTCAAAACAATGAATAAAAGTAATACATATTAAGAGAAAATACAGTTAGCTAGGAAGCTATCAAGTCATGGCTTAGATTCAATGTGACTTATTGTAAGGAAGAAAAAGATTCAATTGCTATATAAGAGCCTTAATTGAAAATCCTAAAGAGAAATCCAACTGTGCAAGATTTAGTGAGTCTTTCAGTTCTTGCACCCAGAACTACCTGGTTCCACACTCTGTAGGTAAAAGCTCTTCCACCTATCTCTAAGTTCAAGATCCTCTGAAATGGTTTAGTGATTACTTTATTGGAATGTTCTTATAATCTAACTCTGAACTTCTACAAACTCTATAGGTATAAAACTCTTCCACCCAATCTCTATGATCTGGATCCTCTATAGTAGAATAGTAAATCAAATCAATATCCTCTAAAGGAAGGACCCAAATCATCGCCTGATGGGGCCAATTCCCACCCCCTAACTATTGAAAATGTCCACTAACACTATAGTTTTTAAAATTCTAAAATACCTGGTGTATTGCAAACAAGTTATCTCTATTCTGTCCTCCTCCATCATTAAATTTTGGTTTCTTCCCAGCCGCTCTAAAGTATAATAGTTGATACCCCATTTGTAAACAGTTTAGGAAGTTTTTAAAAGAAGGCTCCTGAAAACTAAACTCCCAAGTCCAACAAAACTCTTCTAATGTTCTCTAAAAGCAGGAAACTCTAGATTAAGATAATAAATAGTAATGTCATGAACACTTGCAGATACACACACAATATGTAGATAATACGAATCTTCCAACTGATCTCTAAAATCATGATCCTCGGTAGTAGACTATGAAGTACTAGGAGTTCGTGTAAACTCACATACTATTTATCGGGCACAAGATTGAACATACATAAACACATGCTAGCACATATAAGCCCCTCCAAAACAAAATACACTTCTGCAAGTATACAAGCTCTTCCACCTGATCTATCAAATTAAGATCCTCCATAGTAAGATAGTAAAAAATAGGGATATTTAGATGTACTTTTTATTCATCAGTATGTGGCCAAGCTAGACTTATGGAATGAGTTAATAGTGAATATACTAACGCTAGTAGAGAAAATTAAAACTAGCAAAATCTAACTCTAATTAAACAGTTATAGGCTGCCCTCGCTCCCGAGGGATCTAAAATTTGTCCAGAGATTTATATGACTTCAAGACCTTGGTGGTTCTGTTCATGATTGGCTTCATATCCATATTGCCAACAATCTTGAAAAGAAAGCAGACATGAATGAAGTTTCATGTTATACACACAACTGAAACAAGAGTTGGTGTGCATAGTGGCAATACGATACCCCTCTGGCTTGTCTTGGTTATAATGGTATAGTTTGTAGTATATGCTACAATGAACTTCTTTCTCTCTTAAAGTATTGGCTTACAATATTTTTTGTAGAATATATAAGGAACCATTTAAATTTCTCTAGAACACAACATATGTGAAACTTTGAATCAATTAATTCAAAAATGTTTGCCCCATCCAATGACCCACTTAATATTCTTTAATGTCTACATATACAGGTTGGCACCAACTTCTACGTACTTGGATCAGGATGAGGGTGTCTCCATAACGTGTTTTAGTTTATTATTTTGTGGTGTTTGTTGGCAGTGAGACTGAATTATACATGTATATTAATTGTCCAATTTTTGAATATAGTATATTTGTTCATCTTAGAATTTTTTGTTCATCTTAGTATTTTTATTATCCACTATCCTGATTTTAACTTAAAACTTTTTTAATTTGCACGCAGGTGTTGCCAGTTGCTAATAGCATTGTTCAAATCTTCATTATTCTGTTGGAAAAAAAACTTTTGTAATTACATTTTGTAAACAGATACCTTTGTCGAGCTAGATTTTTTATAGTATTTGTAACTTACGTTATATATATACTCTTGGAGATGTTTTATAATAATTAACTTTTGGGATATGTTATTGGTTATTTAATTTATATTAAGTTGATAGCTTTGGATGTTGATTGAGGCAATGTATAAAAATATTGCACCATTTATTATGTGTTTTATGTTCAGTTTATGAATTATATTTGTGGTTCAAATAAAAAATGGCTGTAAAATTAAAATTAGAAAAATACATTGGAACGTAGTTTGCCAATGATTATAAAAGAACAGAACAGTTTTATGGGAGGACTGGACTTTTACTTCACAACACAAACTCGCTTGTACAAAAAAAGCCTAGGGACGAAAACTTATGTACTTCAATCTAAGTACAATTGTTTTTTTTCTGAGGGATGACGGTAGAGGCTCGGGAAAGCGACGGCAGCTCTGCCTTACTCCTTGGACGATCGGACGCAGCTTCGGCTCCGGGAAAGAAATGCTCTTACTTGAATGTGGATCGCTCTGTGTCTGGCTCTGTGCGTATATCTCCATGCTCTTCTTTACAAGGGAATAGCACCTTGCTATTTATAGGCATCATGGGTGGAGGTGTATATCCACGTGGCGGATTCTGAGCCCCGGACCATTATGTTGATTGTCATAAATCTGGTTTGTTACGATTGCAATATATCTGAGTAATTATGTTGATTGCTATAAATCCGGATTGTAATGATTGCATTAAATTTGGATGATTATGATGATAGCAATAAATCTGGCTTGTTTAGGATTTGACCAAATCTAGACGGTTATGTTGATTGCAGCAAATCTGAGTTATTGGGATTTGATCGACTCCTGCCACGTGTCCTTCATTGACTGCAATAAATATAAATTATTGAGATTTGATCAGCTCTCGCCACGTATCCCTCATTGACTGCAATAAATATAAATTATTGAGATTCGATCGGCTCCCGCCACGTGTCCTAACTGCTGCGAGCCGCATGGAGGACTATCATGGTTGGGCCTCATGAGTGTGGCCTCGTGTCAGAACCGCATGAGGGTGGCCTTATCTGAACCGCATGGAAATTCTTTAGTCTGGGCCGCATGAGGTTTGTAACACCCAATTTTCCAGATGAGGGTATTTTTGAAATTTTGTAATTATAATTATTATTTATTGATATTTATTTCATATTATGATTTTTGGTGATTTTTAATAATTTTTAAACTATTTAAAAACTGCCTTAAGTCATGACTTATGATTTTGATGTGCTGCCAGTGAAACCCTAGAGACTGCATGACCTAGAGCCTATCCATGTCATTAGGATGATTTAATTATCATTTTTAGCCTAGGGGTAATTTGGTCATTTTGACTTATTTGAATTATTTGATGATTTATTGAATTGGTGAATTCTAGTTGACCTTGACTTGTTGAGACCTAGTGAACTAGCCTAGAAGCTAACCCTAGCCATGGTGACCCTAGTCTAACTTAGGTCAACCTACTTTTAGTCATTAGAAACTAATTTCAGAATGAGGGGATTTGGTTTAGTGAATTTAAGTCATGGCTTATGGTTTCATGAAATGACTTATGGCTTAATGATTGTTTGATCATGACTTAAGCCCATGGGCCAATTTAGGAAACCCTAACCCTAATTCCTTCCTTTATGACCAGCCATAGAGATCCCCACCCTATATAAACACTTATTCTCTAGGGCTTGCCTCTTTATTTTATACATTTTAACATTGGAAAAGAAAGGTATTTGTCCCCTTCCAAAAATCCCCATAAATCCTTTTTATTCCTTTTTAATCCTAGTTTCTTGCATTAGAACCTAATACTCTCCTATTTTCTGATTTTGGGGTTTAATCCCAGCTTTGGGTCAATTTGGAGCTTTTGCCATCAAGAGGAGGAATCCTCCATTTGAAGCTTTTCCAAGCTTTTTGCACATATAGGTAAAACCCTTTAAATTGATTTAAATTTTAGTTTTCTTTGCATTTAGGGATAGAACTAGGAGTCCCCTAGGTGTCCCCAAAATTTGGGTGGATTTCGTGTCCGTTTGGTGTCCGTATCGGACACGTGTCATAGTGTTTGTTAGGTGTTCGATGAAATGCCTCAAAGGAAATTTTTATGTTGTTTTTGAAAACTATTTGAATGGAAATATTGTTTTATATGTGTTTATTAATTTTGTGTCCTACTGATCACGTTTCTGTGGGAGATTCGTGTCCAAATCGGACACGTATCACCGTACGACACTGCACACAGGCCCCGTACGGTGTCCTGCTGCCACACGTTCATATCTGACACGACACGACACGGTTGGACACCAAAATTGGTGGACAACTGCAGGCTATGACTGACAGCACGCACACCAAATTTAAGGTCAAACCATCGAGTGGTTTGTGAGAAATCTCACTCGCACCGGTCGATGTCTGTCGTGCACGCACGTGTAAACCCCACTGATACGTGTCTCATGCTCGAGACACGCGACACTAGGACACTAGCCAGGGTGACACACACGTACCCCTAGACCCCCTCTAACTCTAGACACGTGCATGACACTTGTGGGTTCGTGTGTTGTGTCCTAGAGGGTTCGACACAAGTTCACGAGCCCCCTCCTTCACTGCACTGTGCCTACACTTACACACTGTTCAGACACGTGTTTGGACAGGTTTTGTGTCACTGTTTGACACAGAAAGGACACGACTAGACCCACCCCTGTGTTGGATTATATATTTCCCCTTGATTTCGAATGAATTAATCAGGTTTTCAAATGGTTTTTGTTTGAATTATTTAACTGTTTGATACCTGAGTTTGATGTTAATTTCAGTTGGGTTCTGATTCTTATTGAATCTTTTAATATGTATACGTAAATATGGATGCAGATATGTATGTAGAATATAATGTAATGTAGGTGAACTGAAATGAGGAAACTAAGTTAGGTTTTGATGTATTGAATTGGTTTTCAACTAGTTTCTGGAATTTTTATGTATAGTGATATTATATATATATATTTTGATGATTATACATATATAGGTTTAGATATTATCTATCTGTACATGTTCAGTTTTGAGGAATTGTGTTGGGTTTCAAATATTGATATTGAATTTACTGATACGCACTGATGTGTTGTTTACAGATTTCAAAGTTGGATTCGAATTCTAGTTTTCAAATGAATTCTTAATTCCTGGGTTTTAATATAGGTAAGTTAGTTGATGTAGGTTGATTGGAATGAATTAGAGTGTGAAATTAAGGAATGAATAAATAAATGTTTGAATGTGATTCCTGAGATAACTCAGGTATTTGAATGTGTGCAAGATATGCATTGGTAAATATTTGATGTAATACAAACATGATATGCACACGCACACACTGTACCGCCACACACATACCCTGTCTTTCTAAATTTCTTAGAGCAGTTCATACCCAACTACCCTCTGTCAATACTGTGATTTAATTCCTGCCTTGCTCGACCAGTCCTATTTGACACATCCCTACCTTTTGAAACTGGGTTCCTGTTCTCCTATTGTGATCACTGAATTGGGCATTCACTGAAATTCCCTAATCAATTCACTGATTAGCCAAACCTTTTCCCTGTTTTCCAATTCACATTGACACTCCATTTAACTATGGCAATGTGACACCTTATACACATCATTGATTTCACATACACTTTATTGCCTTGCACTGTTCTGTATTTTCCTTGTATTGCCTTCACCAGGTTACTATTTTATATGTGCAGACCCTTTTCTTCACATCATTTATGTAGGTTCACATTTGCATACATTGCATTCCTGAACCTATGAAACCTAAGATTGCCTAACCTGGGACTGAAATCTGGAAACATTTGTATATGCATGTTAGACACACAACTCTAACCCTTTTACCCACTGTTGCCCTCTCATTCACTCACACATTCATGTCATACCTAAGACACTAAGCTACCTACACACACATGGTACATGGCTTGTTCCCTAAATCTGAACACTATACTAAGCTATGTTTGTAACACATACACCTAAACCTGAGATTGCCAACTAGTTTGGACACTCATCTATACACACACCTTTGAACTGTCATTTTGCCAATCCTGAGAGCACATGCACACCCTCTCTCAATCTCTCTACATATCCATGTACCCATGTATGCCTAGTTTATAGCTCTTTGTATATAACACTTACCCATGCTCACCTTGCCACTCTATGTTGTCTAATTACATGTACACTAATGTTGGCACTACACTAATCACCCCTATATGCCACATAAACCCCTAACACTATATGCTATATATATGTATATATACGTGATGTTAATATATATTATGTGCTATATGAGTAGATGATATGGATACTATGTGAATGAAAATGTGTATGTGCATATTAGCCTATGTTCATCTATATACATTTTATTTGCATATTACCTTGTATGTTAGGCAATAGCCTATATGAGCCTACATGTATGCATCTATGTAAACTAGTATGTAGGTACCTATGTATGTATGTATCTAAGCATGTATGTAAATATATATATTGTATATATAATGTGCGATGCCTGGTGGCTTGTGATGTTGCTTGGTTGTATGGTAGTCTAGGCTTGGTTAGGCCTAGTGAGACTTGATTGGACTAGGATTGACCTGGTTGACTAGTGTAACTGACCATGGTTGACCCAAGTTTGACTTAGACCTAGTTTGACCTAGACAGTTGACCAGGTTTGACTTAGAGTTGACTTTGACCTAGATTGGCCTAGAAATTATGTAGATTGCATCATAAACTTCATTTACCTTATTTTTAATACATTATAACCTGTACTGCTCTATTTAGGACATTGTGACTCCGGTGTAGACATCTGACATTACACGACTCTTTTCAGAGTATCAGGCGAGTACATTCTTTGATAGTTCTCTCATTTACTTGTCAATTACTGTACTTCAGTTCTAGTTGGTTGTATGCGATTCTCTGTTACAATACGTATGGATATTTCTGGATTCATGTATACGACACACATTTATTATCTGGCGTCTATTTACTGGAATCATTCTGGAATCATTTACTGGTATCTTCATATTACTGGCTGGACTCATGTCACCCCCAATTCCTGTATTTCGTATTTGTACTCGTAATTTGATTTTGGCACGTATTTTATTTTCTCGACTTGCGGATTTTGGTTTCCCGTAAATGGGTTTGGACCATGGCTTGGTTTTATTTTATGGAATTGGTTTGGTTTGATTAGGTTTGGTTTAACATGTATTGGTACACTTTAACCTACACTCCTCCCTCAACACACCACAACCACCCTCATTATATCTCCACCAAACTTTCTCTCTCCTCTTTACTCTCCATTAATTTTTCCTACCACTTCTTCTTCCTTCTTCCACAACTCCCCAACCCATTAGGCAAGTGCACCTTGCCAACAAATAAGCACCCAATTTTATTTGTCCATTTGATAGATTAGGACATGTAGATCAACATTAGAACTTGACATTTTGTGATTTGGAGCTTTCATTCTTCTAGATCTAGGTTTTAACCATTTTCGAAAATCCTTGGTTTTGATCTATTAAACTTTGATTTTTGCTTGTTTTGATGCTTCCATGTGGAAGAGAATTTGATTTTACTCAAGTTAGAACTTTGTAAATCTAGATTTGGTTTTGATTTGACAAAGTTATGAAGAATTGAAGTTCTTGGTGTTCTTGGACTTGCTCTCGGCCAGGAAGAACAGCCCCCTGCCTTGCGCTTTTTAGCGCATGGCCGATTGCGCACCCCCAGCCTGTGCTCTTTAGCGCATGGCCGATTGCGCAATCACTTGGCCAGTGCTTTGCGCTGCGCTGGACTGCGCTGGCGCAAGCCAACCATGCGCAAGCCAGCCATGCGCAAGCCAGCCTTGCGCAAGCCAGCCTTGCGCAAGCCATCCCTTGCGCAGTTCATGTCTGCGCAACCTATTTCCTGCGCAACCCATTTCCTGCGCAACCTATTTCCTGCGCAACCCATTTCCTGCGCAACCTATTCCCTGCGCACTTGGCACCCTGCGCAGTTGGTACCCTGCGCAGCTCATCCTGCGCACTTGGCACCCTGCGCAGTACATACCCTGCACAACCTACTTGTCTATGATGAATTTGTTATTTCTTGATCTTGGCCCTTCTATAGTCCTATTTATATTAGTATTTTATTAGATATTTTACGCCCATTTTATATCCTTACGCCTTTTGACATGAACTTGATTTTACTTATCATGTTTGGAATGACTATTGTATATGGCCTGGTATGACAAGGAACTAGCATAAAACGACAGTGACCCGTAGTGGTGCACTCCTGACATGACCAACCTGACATGATAGTAGCCCGTCGTGGTGCACTCCTGACAGTACCCTGACATGATTTATCTTGATAACTTGATAGTGGCCCGTGGCGGCGCACTCCTGACTTGACTTGACTTGTAACTTGTAACTTGACTCGTATAATTAACTTGACACCGTGGGTGCTCCTGCTTGCTTGCTTGTACAATCCACTTGTCTTGTCTTGCATCATGTCTAGGACGTGACTTCCTGGGTACCACGGCCAGGGACTCGCGCTAAGTTGGATTAGGCTAATTATTAGATCAAACTATAACATGGAGAATTCCTAGTCACAGGCAATCTCGTTATCTGGGCGCTTTAATGGACTTGTAGCTTGCCGACGAGTAGAGCACATTTCCAGCACACTGTCATGTGTTGCACCCTCTAAGTCACCTAAGGGTACATTTGCCTCCCGGGCAATGTACCCACCTATAACTCTCAACCCGCGGAAGGATAACTGGATAGTCTGCAGGGCTTGGGACTGGGAGTTTCTCACTTGCATCTTGTTAGTAATTAAGGCTTGTGATAACCCTAGTTAGTTAAAGTAGTAAGCCGTAGTAATTGCTTGACCGCTTGTGAATGCATGATGTCCAGCCTTGTCTAAGTCTTGTCTAGCCCCTGTACCTGGAACTCTTGATCATGATTGTTTTACTTATCTCTAACGATAAATGGGTAGAGACAGTGAGCTATTCAGGCGAAGGGGTACAATCCTGGTCCTTGTTTGGTTTAAGGATTGTAACCTGGCTCCCGGAATGGTTCCACGTCCCTAGTCGTTTATCGTCCTGTGTACCTTACTACTTGTACTTTCTTTATTCTTTATGTTCTGATATGCTGGCTTTTGTTCTTATTTGTGGCCTCCTTTGTGGCACTTGCTCTTTCTGGGGTTTGACCCAGCTGGTTTTGTGTGGCCAGATTTCGGAGCAGCTCCCGAGGATCTACCGAACTTCCAGCCCAATGGTGACAACTAGACGGAACCCGGGCCAAGAGTGGGTTTTCCTTTTTGTTCCACCCACTCATATGTAAATTTATTCTTTTGAGGCGTTTAGCCGACGAGCACCTGTTAGCTCGATGCACATTTACTTACTGTCTGCCTACGGGCTGTAAACATGATTAACAAATCCTAGGGTTGATCATGTATGACTGAACTCTTGCTAGTCCCATCATTTTGTACGACTAGCTTCATGATCATCCTATATGTAATATTTGGGACGCCTTATATATATATTTGATGCTCTAATATCTTGTAACTCTGTTAATTGCTTGAGATTGAGACAATAGGCTTGACCTTAAGAGACTGCTGGCTTGTAGTAAACCCTCATATCTAGACAGCCGTGACCGTAGTTGAGATGTATTCTATTTCAATATACGTAGCTGGATATGTCTGCCCCCGCTCTCCAGTATTCTGGTTCTGGGGCGTAACAACTCATCTTGAATCATTGTGTCGGAATTATGGATTCACTTGCTGGGAAGGAAAATACTAGAGTAAGACATGTAGACATACCCCATTTCTGGAATCACCCTTTGCTGGAATCAAACTGGAATGATAGCCATCTCACACCCGGCCAGGTGTGTGATGTGCCGGATTACCTATAGCCGTTTACATGTCGATCTCGGTATTTTAAAACATACTGCTAGAGTATAGGCTGGACTCACCCTGGAATCATTGATCACTATGACTGGAATCGTCCCTTACTGGATTCATCTTGTATTAGATTCATCTTGTACTGGACTTACATTGGAGTTACACTTGTCTACATTGCTGTCTGGACTTTATATCATATTACCTTGGTTCAGCTAGTTCTATTTGTACAGACTTTATTGCTATGATTCTTCTCTTATTTAGTTACTTACTTTCCTTGCACATTATCTGTCTTTCTTACCATCACCTGAATATAAACTGCCATATTCATCAATACAACTGTCTATAACTGCTTTATAGTTCTCTGTCATTTACTTGGGTTTTCTAGATAAGATGTGCTCGTTCCTGTCCTGATTGGACCTGTTGTAAATTTTAAAGATGATTGCCCTGGGGACATATGCCCTACATGTTACAGACCAGGAGATGGCTTAGCTACCTATGGCCCCGACACTCAGGAGTGATCGAGAGTTTAGCTAGTTTGTCTTGTTTTAGTTTTCATGTTTAGAACTGGAGTTGTATATATAGAATTGAGACTTGAGATGTATTTGAGATTGTTCGAGATGTTGTTATTATTTCAGTAGTTATTGTTGTCTTCAATTTCTTAGTTATATTTCGGTGATATCTTTTCGGTGATATCTTATCGTGCTTAGACTGTGATTGAGTTACACCATATCTTATACTTGTCCTCCGTTCGGAGTTGATCTTGACGAGTACATTATATACTGCATGAGTTGATGGTTAGTTAGAGACTTAGAACAGCATTCTACCGCCGATACTATGGTGTAGGCTGGGCGCTGTTACGTACTCGTAACCTCACAGTGGGTGCGGGTCGTGACACGTTTGGCCTCGTGATCTGAGCCGCATAGGAGTAGCAGTCGCATGGGGTGGCCCCATGATCTGAGCCACATAGAAGTAGCAGCCACATGGGGGTGGCGGCCGCATGAGAGTGGCTGCCGCATGAGGGATGTTAGCCGCATAGGGAGCTTTTTTGGGGTTAGTGGACTGTGACAGCTGTGAAGATTTTTTTGTCTTCCCTAGGAGCCTGCCACTATGTCAGGGTCATTATTTCACTTTTATGTCAGGGTTGTCAAACCTTCGTGTCAGAGTCGTCGCTTCGCATCAGGGCATTAAATGAGCCTGCTGCATAAATTAATTACGGCCAGTTTGTTAATGACTTTTTGAACCGCATAAAGCCACGTGGCTCGCTGGAAACTTCTGAGCCGCATGATACTCTAATGAACTTTTGAGCCGCATGAAACTCTAATAAACTTTTGAGCCTCATAAAACTCTCCTAGTCTTGAGCCGCATAGGATTTCCTGTTCATTTACATGCTTCTATAAGCCCCCTTCAAAGTTTTCAATTTGTAAAATTTGAATAAGAAGCATGGCTATGTCCACATAAGCTCTTCTGACTACATAAGATGTTCTGGCCGGATGGGCGTCCTAGCCGCATGGACTTCCTAGCCGCATGGACTGCCTGCCTCATGGACTGCCTGGTCGCATGAACTTTTTTAGCCGCATGGACTATTTTGGCCGCATATTATCCTATCTGCCACGTAGGTGTCTCATTTAATGACCCTTGATTTTGTCTTGATTTGTTTCGTATTTGAAGCTGCTTTTTTGGGACAGGATCCCAAGGGTCAGATTTGCCTCGATGACCGAAGCGTTGATTTTGTTCTTTAGGCGGTGCACGGATCGAAGCGTCCCTCGGTCTATGAGCCCCCTTGTTCGCATATAAATAAGAGTAATCTTTTTAGAAAAACTCTTTACTTTCTTCTTTTATTCGAACCTCTCTTGTCCTAGGATGTTGTCTTCCTCGTCTTCTTCTTCGATCACTGATGGCCCCCAGGACTTCTAAGGCTACGACAAAGGGTAAGGGAGTGGCTTCTACGTCGAATGCGGTGCCTGAAGTTCATCTCGACGTTCACCCCGCCATTGCTGGTAAGGGTTTTGGCAGAAATTGCACGAACTCAGAACTTTAACCATCATGGCTATGTCGCATATTTAATGCGCGGGCCTTCTTCGTCTTCATGAATCTGTATACTAAGCTATGTGTACCGCATGTGCATCCCATGTCCGAGCCGCATGGGGGTATACCCCATGTCCGAGCCGCATGAGAGTCATCTTGCGGCCGCATAATCACTTTGTAAGTTGAACCGCATAAAGACTCGTCGAATCAGAACCGCATAAGTCCCTCTGGATCGACCCGCATGAAGCCCCATCAAACAAGACCGCATAAGCTCATCTGGATTGGGCCGCATAATGCCCTGCTAAGCAGAACCGCATAAACTCATCTGAACTGGGCCGCATGAGGCTGCGCTAAACCGAGCCGCATAAGCTCCTCTGAATTGGGCCGCATAATGCTCCGCTAAGCAGAACCGCATAAGCTCATCTGAACTGGGCCGCATAAGGCCCTATCAAATCAGAACCGCATAAGCTCACGCTAAACAGAGCCGCATAAGCTTACGCTAATTAGTGCCGCATAAGCTCATGTTCAAACAGAGCTGCATGAGCTCTTTTAAACAGAACCGCATAAGCTCACGCAAAACAGAGCCGCATAAGCTCATGCTAAACAGATGGGCCGCCTGGGGCCCCCACCAAATCAGAGTCGTATAAGCTCATGTGGACTGGGCCGCATAAGCCTAAAAATACTAAGTGGTTTTGTTTAGCCATCTTTTAACTTGTTTATTTTGTCTTTCTCTAGTGAATCTGCCAGTCAATCCAGCGGAAAAACCCCTGGTGGGTTCGGCCCAATCTGCTGTGGGTGTGCGATTCGACCACTTAGTCTAATATGTGGCGAACCAGCTTCCCACAGACGAGCCTTTGGAGAGGCTGAATGCTATCAAGAACCAGTCCTTCTACTTTCTCTGTGCCATGATGAACTCGGGGCAATTGGAGGGGAAATACCTGAAGCCGGCATTCCTCTTTGGGGATGCTTTGACTGTAAATAACCCCCGAGTGATGGATATATCCGAGAGTTGGGACTTTACTCTTGATGAGATGGCGATCCATATCCCTCCAATGGAGCATTATTTTCCTCTGTCATGGTTCAATATGTTACTGCTGGACAGAAAGATGGTGGACTCCCTGACCCCAAGTAAGTCGAAAATGATTGTGGGTAACATCCATTATAACAGGAATTTAGGGTCAGCGTATGCGGAAAGGGAACCGGTTAGTCGGTACGTGATAGGACTGGCCCCGGGTACCTTCATAAATGTATCGGGTCCCAACTTCACGTTCTCTCAAGCTGACACCTTCTTGAACCAGCTTGCTCGGAAGGGGTCTTATCCCGTCGGACGGTTGGCGCTGCTTAACTGGATAAACCCCATCCATGCGTAGGCTAACTTGACCATGTGGATTCTGCGGAAGTATGAGACTCCCCTGCGTGAGATCGGCCTCTACCATACCATTCGGGGCACCTGTCATGGTCTACCCATAAATAAGCCGTTGTTCATGGCTCTCCTGGAGATGTACAACCGGCGGACGGAAACCTTCTTCACACCTGGAGGGGAGCTGGGACTCGCCCTCCACAAGATGCATGTCATTTCCAAGCTGCCCTGGAGGGATGAAGTCTTTGAAGTATACACCCCTACGAACGAAGAGTTCGAGGATTTGGATCGGCAGTTCCCGGGCTTTGTTGCTGTATACCGGGAATTGTTATGCCACCACAGTACCTATCACCAGGCGTCCATCAAGAAGAATGGTAGCTCGGAAGGGAGCATTCCTCATACCATGTCCTGGGTCTCATACCTTTTTACACTAGACGCCTCAGGCCGGGTTTCTTCCCGAGGTCCTCAAACCCAGGAGGAGGTACAAAAACTGGGTCGACTGCCAAGAGATCAAGGTCCACGGACGACACTTTTGGGAGTCAAACTGACTCCTTTAGTAATTTTTATCATGGTACTCAGCGACTTTCAGAGAAGGCACTCCTGGCAGGATTCCTGATGGTGTGGCTACAGAATTGCGTGGTCTCGGGAGGGGCAGTTTCCATTGAGAGGATCAGCCGCCACTTTATCCTCCATGCCGTAAAGCTGGTTTTTGGGGCCATACTGGCCCTTCTTTCGGCCATGGTGTACAGCACACACCATAGCCTTCATACTTTCTCATCCAAGGTTATCGCCCGTGACACGACGATGGATTTTGAGCGCATAGAGCTGCCCTATCATTATTTGATGGGGTGGCTGTTGATGCACTGCCGGTCTTTGATAAGGCCTGAAGAAGAAGACGGCGTTACGGCTGATGATGTTTTCATTTTCCAATACCACCATCAGCCCTGGGAGTGCAGCACTATGCCAGCCTGTCGGAGGGTGCTGGCGAGAGTGGACGGATATGACTTTTTTGTGTCTGTTCCTCATTTTATCGCTGAAGAAGTGAGGGGCATACATATTGATGGTACCGGACCTCCTCACCTCTTGCCTGAGAAGATGCTCCTTTGGCTGCATAATATCCGTCCAGCGCACCTAGTATACCATAACCGCAATAATGTCTACCTGGAGCCCTACTTGCCCAGTAGGTTCTCCCGTCAGTTCGGGTATAGCCAGCTATTCTTTGACAGTCCCAGCTCTTGCTTGGGCTTTGAAGGTAGCGTCCTTGACGGTATCAGGGCATGGCATTACTATGACGCGGTTTATACCCGAACCAGCTTTTCTGTTCCTGAGGCTGAGGCACCAGGGGAGATTTTGTATATGGCGGCCATATACCATGTTACGGTAAGCAAGCCTCCAGTTAATTTTGACCCGAGCACCAGCTTTATTGTGGGTACTGGCTTGGCGGAGAAGCCCAAGGGGTCTAAGACGAGAAAGAAGAGGGCGAACCGGGTTCCTGTGCCTGACTCGGAGTCCACCAATGCGAACGAAGAGGATGATGAGCATGATACCGATAACTCTCTCCCTCCTACGGAGGAGGTGAAGGCGGATCAGCCGCCTGTTGTGCCAGATGAGGTAGTGGAAGATCAGCCACCTATTGCGCCCGCCCTTTCACATAAGCGAGGCAGGAGTGAGTCTATTGGCGGCATAACCTTCTCCGTGAAGCAGGCTGTGGTAAAATGCCGAGGGCTGCTCATTAAAGAGAGAGGCGAAGGTGATGATGCCGTTTCGGAGGTGAATTGAATTGCGACCCTCTCATTCTTTAGCCCTTTCTCTTCCTGAACTATGATCTAGTTATTTTTCTTTTCTCTGTAGGCGTCAGAAGAGTCGAGATTATTTCTGCCGAGATTAGTCAATCCGGCCCTGACCACTTTGATTAGTGACATGTATGTCGAGATTATTTCTGCCGGGGTTCTCTCGACGGCGGCTGAGGGATCTTACGTTGCTGAGGTCTCGACCCAGGGCGACGGAGGCTCCGCTGAACCCGTCCCCGAGACTGCTGAAGTTAGGCAGGGTGACGCTGACCCAGTCGTATCTCCTTCCGGGGCGGCTGGGGCAGAGGAACCAGCTGAATTTGGCTTGGAAGTTGCTGGTGAGGGGACTACGGCGGCTGTGAGCGAACCTCAGCCTCCACAAACCTCCCCTGGTAAGATAAGCCAAATCTTGACTAGTGAGGAGGCTCATTTGCTCTATCATCATATCCTTCGGGTTAGGCTGATTGATGGTTGCTCTGGACATACAGGTCATGCCTCTTCACTGCCAATGACGGACATTGTCAGGGTAGGCTCTGCCAGCGGGGATTTGGTGGAGGGGAGTGTGCCCCCTCCCCTTCCAATTTATATTGAGGGGCCTCCCACTGGATCGAGTTCGGAAGATCGGATGGCGGCACAATCGAGGCAAGGAGCAATGGTCCCTGCGTCCTCCTCTGCTCATGTAGCTTTGGGGGTCGACCTCTCTGCCTTACCGAGTATCTAGGTTCTTCGGGCCGCGGAGGAGGAGTTAGCTGCTATCCAAGCATCTTTTCGCTCGGAATTTGTTTCCCTGGTGGCAGGGTGGCAAGTTCTGGTGCGTCTCCTTCGACATTGCCAGCTACACTTCCTTTGACGCCGTCCTCTGCGGAAGTTCTGGATGAGGCGTCATAGGATGTGGTTGATAGTTTCTACCGCCGCTTGAAGAGAGGGGTCGAAGCTGCTGTGGAGTGGGGGACCCCCTTTGCCTTGGCCCGACAATGCGCTCGTGGCCAAATTAAAATTCTTAAAACCCTCCCTAGTGGGGCAGAGATAGTTGCGCTTCTGGAGCCCAAATTGCTGGAGGCTGATCAGCTCGTGACCTAGTTTTAAGTGCTGTGGTAAGCTGATCTGTCTGTAGCCATAGATCAAGAGCATGACTTCCTCACCACTGCCCTGGAGAAGGTAAGGGCTGCACGAGATAAGTCTAAGCCGGTTATAATGAAGGACCTCGGCGACCTATCTCTCCAGTATGACCAGCTGAGCCGTAGGAACGAGGATTGCATGGCTCGGGAAGCGGCCGCCTCCCGCAGAATAGTCGATACAAGGGAGCAGATCCTCGAGCTTCAGAAGAAGCTGGCTTTCTTGGAATCTGAGCTCGAAGCTTCCCGTGCGGATAAAGAGCTAATTGTTCAGGAGACCGAAAAGGTCACTCGAGCTTCTGCTAACCTGGAGCGTGCTCTGAAGAAGCTTGAGGATGGCTGGCGGGCTCATGCGCACTTGGAAGATACGGAGCGGCTGTTTCAGGAGGCCGAGCGTCGGGCCAAGCAGCGGTTTGTGCGATCGACTGTCTTGCTGAGGGACCGTCTCATGGAATTATGTATCGTCGAACCATAGTCGGCCTTTTTTCTTCTTTTGTTTTCATTCTTTTCCTTTGAAAAGGACGTGGTCCCATGTCATGTAGTACCTTTGACTTTCAAATAAAAGAGTATGTTTTATTTTACCCTCATATGTATTGCTTATTGCGTTTGTGGTATTGTGGTATTTGCTCCACTGGGGGACTGTTTATGGACTTGCTACCCTTGGTATACCTTGGTTTTAGGTACAGATAACAAGTTTGATGAGGATACTTAGAACAATTCCACAGTAAGGTGGCCATGGAAGTTCCTGGTATCGGAAGAAAGAATGCCATGGAGTAGCTGGGCTCCTGGGGCATGATGAGAAATGAGGTGCATCTACTAGAAAACTTAGTACAACATTTGTGTTCCACAGAGGACATTTGTGGGCCTATTATCCTTGGCATACTCTGGTCTTGGGTACGGATAATAAGTCGAGAGAAAAACCAACATACTTACTCAGAGGTAATGAGAACGTGGTAAATATGAGGGTTTCTTCGATGGAGCCTTCCCACTTAGAGGTAATGAGGACGTGGTAGGAGTGGGCTCCATGAAGGATACATAGAACAACTCAGAGGTAATGAGGACGTAGAAGTTCTATGTGAGGGGTGGTTTGTTTTTGATGGAAGTGAAAACAACTCAGAGGTAACATCGACGTGGCTGTTTCGAGAAATTTGTGGATCTGTTACCCTTTTTATGCACTGAAAGCGCGGGCATTGGATCATGAGGAGGGAGATCTTTTAGGAAGAAAGTTTAGAGGTATGATCATATATGACTTACTATCTAAAAGATGCGATATAGATTCATCTGTAGTGACCAGAGTGTGAGTTCAGCGGTACTTGCGGGTATATAACTCAACACTCTGGGAGTTTTGGAGTCCGAATGTAAGTTCAGTGGTACCAGAGGGTACATAACTCAACAATCAGGGAGATTTGAAGTCAGAATATAATTTCAGCGGTACCACAGGGTATATAACTCAACACCCTGGGAAATTTGGAGTCAGAACGTAAGTTCAGCGGTACCAGAGGGTACATAACTCAACACCCTAGGAGATTTGGAGTCCGAATGTAAGTTCAACGGTACCAAAGGGTACATAACTCATAATTCTAGAAATTTTGGATGATGAATGTAAGTTTAGCGGTACCAGAGGGTACATAACTCATCATTCTGGGAAATTTGGATGATGTCGTTTCAGACATAATACTTTTTCAGGAACTTGCCATTGATGGACAACATGAGCAAGTCTCCGTTTTATTTTGCGATGCGGTAAGCTCTATAGGAGAATACAGCCTCGATGATGAATGGGCCTTCTCACTTTGGCTTGAATTTGCCGACGGTTTTGTGAGTCATAACCATCGGCCTCCGAACTGCCAGAACGAGATCGTCCACTAGGAATGTTCTGATTTTAACCTTCTTATTGAAAGCTCCGGAGATTTGGGCTTGATACAGCTCAATTCGTTGTTGAGCTAACAGGCGCTTCTCATCTAGGGCCTCCAACTCTTGTAGTCGGCGATGGTGATTATCATCTGTCGTCAGTCGGTAGGAGAGAGTGTCACCCCCAGTTTCCATAAACAGGAGTATTTTTGTCATTTTTCATTTTTAAATTATTTTGGAATTATTTATTTATTTATGGTAATATTTTGGGGTTATTTGAGTCGGGTTCGAATTTCAGCTCATTTCGACTTGTATCGGGGACCCGGGATAGTGTTGACCTTAGCGGGCCCACACACTAGTTAGCCATGGCCCACATGTTAGATATTTTAGTTAGTGACTAGGCCAATTATTTTGGTTAGGATTAATTTCGATTAGTGGTTTTAGGAATAACTAAACTACCCCCGACTTAGAAGCCCTTCCATGTATTAACTAATAGATTAGTGTATGGGGCTTTTTGACCTTTCCTAATAGGACAAAACCCACCATTATGGCTGGCCACTTTTGGCATGGATAGGTACAAGTCACTTTATTATTTCCCCTTTCATTTCTCTCTCTTGTTCTTCTCCATTTTTTTTAGTGAGCTTTCCCTAATCAAACCATCACCAAATCCTTCCATTTCTCCACCAAATCTTCTTCCTTCCCTCTCCATTCAATCCAAGGAAGGAGCTCCTCAAGTTTGGGAGGATTCGGAGCTCGTTCGTGTCCTTTTGGAATCTCTACGTGTCGGTGTCGAGTCGGAAAGCCTTTTCCTTTGAATCTCTCTCCCGGAAGGTATAATCTCTCTTCTAAATCACCCCAACATGCATGTAGGAATATTTTGAACCCATAGGAATGACCCCCATGGTTCTATCTCCATTTGTGTCCATTTCGTGTCCATTTGGAGGTCATAGGAATGTCCTTTGTGTTGTGGTCGTGTCCTAGTGGGAAAACCCCCAATTTGGACACATGTAAATTGTTTGTATATTGTTTTATTGTTGTGCTAAATGTTATTCCAGATTTTTACTATGTTTAGGAATGTATTTTCCTATGTATCATATGTATCATATTGTAAATATCAATATGTATATATATATATGGTTATATATATATATATATCTTTCTATATATATATATATATATATTTTTTATCTTTGCTAAATGTTATATCTTTCTATATATATATATATATATATATATATATATATATATATATATATATATATATATATATATATATATATATATATGGTTATATATATATATATATATATTTTATATATATATATATATATATATATATAAAAAAATATATATATATATATATATATATTTTATATATATATGGTTATATATATATATATATATATATATATATATATATATATATATATATATATATATATATATATATATATGGTTATATATATATATATATATATATATATATATATATATATATATATATATATATATATATATAACCATATATATATAACCATATATAACCATATAAAAAATATATATATATATATATATATATATATATATATATATATATATTTTATATATATATGGTTATATATATATATATATATATATATATATATATATATATATATATATGGTTATATATATATATATATATATATGGTTATATATATATATATATATATATATATATATATATATATATATATATATATATATATATATATATATATATATATATATATGTGGATATATTTGTATGTGGGTATGGCATTGTGTTGGATGGGGGAGAGGTACACAGGTTCGGCCAAGGAGCATGGGCTATGTGTGTGTGGTTGTTAGTGTATGAGGGTGTGTATGTGTGGTGTTTGATGATATGGGTGAGAGGAGATTGAGAGCAGTTGTGTGTGAATGGAGAGATGAGTTTGTGTTGTGTTTGAGAGGGAAATATGTGGTAGTGAGTGGAGTGTTAGGGGGGACTCTTGTCCCAAAACAGCAGGTTACACCCAAATTCTGCCCCCATTTACCCCATCAAAATAGCCCCTTATATCACCCAAATTGCAGCCCTTATATACCCACATTTGCCACCAAAACTGTCCCCTCAAATCCCAAATTGCTGCTGTCAAGAACAGCCAGGTTTTACCCCCATATGACAGCAGCAATACCAGGCCAAAACTGTCCCAAAACACCTCATGGCTGTCCTATTTTGCAACAGGACAGCCCCCCCTAAAACATTCCACCATAACCCCAATTTCTGTCCCTTTGGACTGTCTATTTGCCCATCAAAACAGTCCTACATTCTCCCATGTAGCAGTCCAAGTTTTGCCCATTTTGGGGCTGTCCTTCAAGCCATGTTGGCTGCCACATAACCCCCCAAGTTTCTGTCCAGATATCACCCCATGTTAGCCTCAATAATAGCACAAAATAGTCTCCACTTTTTGCCTTCAAACCAGTCCAAGTTTTGGCCCTAAGGTGGCTGTCCCCATTGTCCAAGACAGCCCCATTTACCCCTATATAGCAGTCCACATTTGTCCCCTATATCAGTCTACAATTGTAACGCCCCAGTCCCAAAATACGTAGGACTAGGAACGTAGACATGCCAGCTGTATTCATACGAAGTATTCTCCAATATATGGAAGCCTCGTATAAATACATAAGCTGTATAATGCAGTAAAACCACAACTAATCTCATCCACACAGAATAAATGAATAAAAGATCATATAATGAGAATAAATTTGTCTTGATACAATATGTTGGGCGGAGACAAATCCACTACCAACAAGATAAAGAAATAAAATACATGGAAAATGAAATGAGCGGCAAGTGAAGCGAAGACGATCCAAACGCAATCATCCTCGAGAAATAGCAATGAACATGGCTAGAGCGGAAGCACCTGCGAAAGACAATAGCACACACCTGGCAAGACAACCAGGTCCTCAGAGGGACGTAACAAGACACATCATAGCATGCCATATAAACTGAATAAATATTGCTCAATAAATAAGTAAATCGAATTTATAACATCGTCCAATACGCACCTACTGAACGAGCGTACCATCCCCCCAACCAAACAAGGACAGGAGATGGTAAACTAATTCACGGCGACGTATCTTTCCATGCTAAGAATCCGATATGGTATCCGGACCCCAACAAGGTTCAATACCTTCTCATCGAAGTAGTAAGTCACACCTACAATCAAACAAGAACAAGATGTGACGAACTAATCCGCGACAAGTTATTGTTCCAAGTCACGGTCAGATACAAGTACCCAAACCAAAAGTACTCGTACCTAACGGATATGGTAGCCTACCGTTCTAAGTGAGATGTTGTTAAGAACAATCCTTTTTACGCATGGACCCTGGCTGAATAGGATCGGCATAGTCCCTTCTTGGGCACCAGAGGCCCCAGCAGGAGGAGCATGAATAATCATGTGTCATCAACCCCGTATCTCCAGCGGAGAGTCCGGGTCACAAGGGAAGTGCATCGAAGTCCATACGCTAAGGAGTTGTCCTCCCCGCCCAATGCCTACTGTGTTGTATCCACAACACATGACCACTATAACCGCTAAGTCAAACTAGCATACAACCTCTATTAGCGGTTATTCCTATCGCACGGCTTGTACGTACTGGTGGCCAGCCAATCACGCACTTCCGTGTTCTATATGCGACACACAACTTCGTGTTTACAACGTGTCAAGGCCAATGAATGCGACACACAAGGCGGTCCCTTAAATCTAGGTTTAATTTGTAAGAAAATAATACACAGCAGGAAATATAAAAGAACAGTTATGCCATGTATCACAGTTTATAAAGAAAATAATAGACATGCATGAAATATGAGCTAAAAATAATTAAACAGCTAATGGCAAGGTGTCTTGCCTGGTAGTACGCCTGGTGTGCTGCGATGATCAAGGTGGCACGATCTGCAACTTTGGTGTAACAACTATGCAAGGTGGCCTCGGATGGTGACACGGTCGGTTCCATTGGGTCTAGAAGGTTCAAATTAGTTAGGGTGGACATATGGTAGGCTCGAATTGGCAAGGGATTGTGAATAGGACAAATCGCGGAAGAGGGAGATAATCGAAGGAATTGATTAAAAAATAATATACGATTTAGAAAACTATTTATAATAATTGAAACTATATTTGGAAAACCAATATAAATAAAAAAACTATGTTTTACTCTTATTCAAAATATTATAAATAATAAGTACTTAAAATTAGGAAAACAACTCATGATAATGATAACTAATTTTTATCAAGTATAATTTTTAGAAAAGCCATAATAATAAACAATAATATTTTTAGAGCTTATAAACAAAAATTTTGAAATTAATATAGGACTACGTCTCATACCATATTTGTTATAAAAATACAAATAATAATTTCGACGAAAATAATAATTTTAATAATAACAATAATAATAATATTAATATTAATAATGATAATGATAATGATAATAATAATAATAATATTGATAATAATAATAATAGATATAAAAGAATAATATTAAATAGTAGTAACAAAACTTTTACACTATCTACAGATAGTGAATAGAGTGAATAATACTAATAATAATAATAATATATTTACAATAATGATAATGATAATAAAACTAGTAACAGTAATAATAATTAATAATAATAATAATAAGTGTTTGAAAGCGGAATTTAACAGGACTAGCAAACAACTAAAACAAACAACACACAAATATATAAATAATAATAAAATAAAATAATAATAAATAAAAAAAACAACTCATGTGTGTAGTGTGCTCTCGTTCCCGAGAGAAGAAGAGACGGTTGAAAACGAAAGAAATAAAAATCTGAGGAGGAAGAGAGAGAGGGAGGCGACGAGCGGGGGTCGGCGCGGCGATCGCCGGGAGGAAAAGTTGGAGGAAAGGGGTGACGGGAGGCTGGAGATCCGGCGGATGGCGGTGGATCTGGCGTTGACTGGAGGTGGCGGTCCGACGGGGTTACCTCCGCGGAAGGGACTCCCGCGAAGGGGGTTTTGGGCGCGGCTAAGGCGGAGGGAGCTCGGCGCTGCGTGGTCGAGTCCGGCGAGGAGGAGTTTGGGAAGTCGAGGGGAGCGGACGCGGTGGCTGAACGGAGGGAGAGAGGTCGGGGGAAGAGGAAGCGGGCGCGGGTTAGGGCTCAGGCGCGGGGAGAGGAGTCGGCACGGCGGGCGGCGGCTGCGGCCGAACGAAGGGTGCCGCGCCGGGACTCGGCGGAGGGAACGGTTTCGATTGGCAAAAATTAACGGCGGTCCGGCGAGTAAAGGAAGGGGGCGCGCGGCGGTTCTCCGGTGGGCGAGGCTGGTCGAGCACGGCTAGAAGTCGCCGGCGGATCTGGGGCTCACGGTGAGATCGGGTGGCTAGGGTGGATGGTCGGCCGGCGTGCTGGGAAGCACTGCCATGGGTTCGACTCGCCGGTGGGTGCGGCAAGGCGCGGCGGGAGATCGCGGTTCAGGTCGGAGGTGAGCCTAGGTTAGGTTTTATTTCTTCTTTTTCTTTTGGATGGTGCCGTTTGGCTGGGGTGTGTCGGTTGTCTACGGAGGCGGTGGTGGTGATTTGGTGATGCCGGCGTTGGCCGTGGCGGCGGGTGACGGTCTGTGATGGCTGGGGAGGAGTGGTGATGATGGTTACATGGTGGTGGTGCTGGCCGGAGGATAGATGGCCGGGGTGGTGAAGGGGTTTGGGTGTGGTGTTGGTCGGGAGGAGTTGTTTGGTTGGTCGGGAGAGGATGGCTGGTGTTTGGCGGTGGCCGGGTGGAGTCGACAGGGTGGTTGCCGTATGTTGGGTTGGCCGTGGGCAGGTGGTCGATGGGGTGACTAGGGATAGATTTAAGATTTAATTGTGTCGGGGATGTGTCCGACACGGAGGAAAGAATAATGTACATGTAAAAATAATGGAATAAGAATAGAGATGGTGGAACACGGACACGGTGCACGCACTCTTTGGTTTGTGGAATTTGGAGAAATATTGTGGAGCAAATATTGGAGGAGTACCTGCCTATTTATAGGATGTGGGAATTCCCAATTAGATATGGACTAGGAATAGTTTAAACCCAATTTGGATATCTCCAAATTTAATTTAAAGGCAAATCAAATCAATATCCAAATCCAAATCTCATTTAAATCAAATTAAATCTCTTAGTTTAAAATCAAATCAATTATAGATATTAGCTTAATATATTTAAATAATTCCAAACATTAAATCAAGATTTAAATAGCCAAAATAACTTCCAAAAATATTTTTCAAAATACCAATAATAATAATTTCAAAAATAATAAATCTTTTTGAATAATAAAATATTAATATTAAATAATTTTGAAAATACATTATTATTTAAAATAAATAAATATTTATGAATTAAATATTTTGCACTTAAAATTTTATGCTAAAAACAAAAAGGTTTTCATATTTAAAATCTTTAACTTGAAATTAATATCTAGTAATAATTATTATCTACATCTCTTTGAAACTATAAAAATAATAAAAATAATGTTTTTCAAAAATATGTACGCTCGCACATATTCGCACTCGTCGAGCAGAAATAAAAGTTCGTGCGCGACGTAAAATACGATTACGTGGCGTACAATACAAAATTTTAAATCGGTACCAAATTTTATATAAAAAAAATTTAATAGTAGAAAATTAGGGGTTTTACATCCTACCCAACTTAAAAGAAATTTCGTCCTCGAAATTAAGAATTTGTAGGGGGGGTGAGAGGACAAGGGGGTATCGATGGGGAACAATCAATAAGGCTCAACAAGATCATGTCATAAGAAGTTGTGATCTAGATCATTGAATGAGGGTCATAGCAGGGTCGAGGAGAAGGACGAGGAGTTTAGATGAAGTTATAGCAACATCGAGTGAGAATGGTCATAATCGATAGGAAGGCTAGTGTGCCTTCGTCCTTCCAAAAATTGGTGAAGGCGAAAGCGATTTCAGGAGTTGAAAGATGATGATATCGAATACGAATACGTGGTTCAAGGGCGACCGAATAAAGTTTCAAAGGAATTGTCAAGGCAGTCGTGGATGGAATTCTAAGGGACAGTTTAATTAAGTTCCATCCACGTAGAATAATAGATAAAAGCGAACCAAAGTGCACTTGGTTGATCAGACCATCATGCACCGGTTCTGAGTAGACAGTACCTTAGTGGATGCATCCAATAACATATGTCATGAACAAGCTTGATAAAAAGAATTTAGCTTGCAAAACTAGGCTACATTAGCATCATTAGTCAAAACGGTGAACACATAGGTACGAGAGATTAAGATTTTAAAGAAACTAGAATGATTCTAAGTCATACAGATGTCCTATAGTCTTCTTGTCTAAGTCCTTGGTTGGCTAGACGGGTTAGGTCCTCTAGATTCTAGGATCTAAATAAGCTTGCTACTATAGGTCACTAGGTCGAAGGGGTTGCTAGTTCATAAGGTAGTCTACCCAACTTAAAGAATTAAACTAATGGTGTTTTGGGACAAGTAACTAGTAGGGTCAATCTTTAGCAAGCACGAAGGAAAGATAAGAATAGGGATGGAAGGAAACAAGCAAGATGCAATTGATGAGTCAAACGGTAGATAAAATCATGGAAAAGGTCAAGTATGTGGATGAGATCCTAGACTTCTAATCCTATATGCAGGCTTGCTTGGTACTGTGAAGTAACCAAACAATTTATGTGGACCTGCATGGGCCACCACAAAAACATGTAACGCCCCAGTCCCAAAATACGTAGGACTAGGAACGTAGACATGCCAGCTGTATTCATACGAAGTATTCTCCAATATATGGAAGCCTCGTATAAATACATAAGCTGTATAATGCAGTAAAACCACAACTAATCTCATCCACACAGAATAAATGAATAAAAGATCATATAATGAGAATAAATTTGTCTTGATACAATATGTTGGGCGGAGACAAATCCACTACCAACAAGATAAAGAAATAAAATACATGGAAAATGAAATGAGCGGCAAGTGAAGCGAAGACGATCCAAACGCAATCATCCTCGAGAAATAGCAATGAACATGGCTAGAGCGGAAGCACCTGCGAAAGACAATAGCACACACCTGGCAAGACAACCAGGTCCTCAGAGGGACGTAACAAGACACATCATAGCATGCCATATAAACTGAATAAATATTGCTCAATAAATAAGTAAATCGAATTTATAACATCGTCCAATACGCACCTACTGAACGAGCGTACCATCCCCCCAACCAAACAAGGACAGGAGATGGTAAACTAATTCACGACGACGTATCTTTCATGCTAAGAATCCGATATGGTATCCGGACCCCAACAAGGTTCAATACCTTCTCATCGAAGTAGTAAGTCACACCTACAATCAAACAAGAACAAGATGTGACGAACTAATCCGCGACAAGTTATTGTTCCAAGTCACGGTCAGATACAAGTACCCAAACCAAAAGTACTCGTATCTAACGGATATGGTAGCCTACCGTTCTAAGTGAGATGTTGTTAAGAACAATCCTTTTTACGCATGGACCCTGGCTGAATAGGATCGGCATAGTCCCCTCTTGGGCACCAGAGGCCCCAGCAGGAGGAGCATGAATAATCATGTGTCATCAACCCCGTATCTCCAGCGGAGAGTCCGGGTCACAAGGGAAGTGCATCGAAGTCCATACGCTAAGGAGTTGTCCTCCCCGCCCAATGCCTACTGTGTTGTATCCACAACACATGACCACTATAACCGCTAAGTCAAACTAGCATGCAACCTCTATTAGCGGTTATTCCTATCGCACGGCTTATACGTACTGGTGGCCAGCCAATCACGCACTTCCGTGTTCTATATGCGACACACAACTTCGTGTTTACAACGTGTCAAGGCCAATGAATGCGACACACAAGGCAGTCCCTTAAATCTAGGTTTAATTTGTAAGAAAATAATACACAGCAGGAAATATAAAAGAACAGTTATGCCATGTATCACAGTTTATAAAGAAAATAATAGACATGCATGAAATATGAGCTAAA
The DNA here is from genome assembly GCA_029216955.1 of Iris pallida. Classification (NCBI taxonomy): domain Eukaryota; kingdom Viridiplantae; phylum Streptophyta; class Magnoliopsida; order Asparagales; family Iridaceae; genus Iris; species Iris pallida. The sequence goes on from JANAVB010018799.1 coordinate 4,054,715, forward strand.
AATAATTAAACAGCTAATGGCAAGGTGTCTTGCCTGGTAGTACGCCTGGTGTGCTGCGATGATCAAGGTGGCACGATCTGCAACTTTGGTGTAACAACTATGCAAGGTGGCCTCGGATGGTGACACGGTCGGTTCCATTGGGTCTAGAAGGTTCAAATTAGTTAGGGTGGACATATGGTAGGCTCGAATTGGCAAGGGATTGTGAATAGGACAAATCGCGGAAGAGGGAGATAATCGAAGGAATTGATTAAAAAATAATATACGATTTAGAAAACTATTTATAATAATTAAAACTATATTTGGAAAACCAATATAAATAAAAAAACTATGTTTTACTCTTATTCAAAATATTATAAATAATAAGTACTTAAAATTAGGAAAACAACTCATGATAATGATAACTAATTTTTATCAAGTATAATTTTTAGAAAAGCCATAATAATAAACAATAATATTTTTAGAGCTTATAAACAAAAATTTTGAAATTAATATAGGACTACGTCTCATACCATATTTGTTATAAAAATGCAAATAATAATTTCCACGAAAATAATAATTTTAATAATAACAATAATAATAATATTAATAATGATAATGATAATGATAATAATAATAATAATATTGATAATAATAATAATAGATATAAAAGAATAATATTAAATAGTAGTAACAAAACTTTTACACTATCTACAGATAGTGAATAGAGTGAATAATACTAATAATAATAATAATATATTTACAATAATGATAATGATAATAAAACTAGTAACAGTAATAATAATTATTAATAATAATAATAAGTGTTTGAAAGCAGAATTTAACAGGACTAGCAAACAACTAAAACAAACAACACACAAATATATAAATAATAATAAAATAAAATAATAATAAATAAAAAAAAACAACTCATGTGTGTAGTGTGCTCTCGTTCCCGAGAGAAGAAGAGACGGTTGAAAACGAAAGAAATAAAAAATCTGAGGAGGAAGAGAGAGAGAGGGAGGCGACGAGCGGGGGTCGGCGCGGCGATCGCCGGGAGAGAAAGTTGGAGGAAAGGGGTGACGGGAGGCTGGAGATCCGGCGGATGGCGGTGGATCTGGCGTTGACTGGAGGTGGCGGTCCGACGGGGTTACCTCCGCGGAAGGGACTCCCGCGAAGGGGGTTTTGGGCGCGGCTAAGGCGGAGGGAGCTCGGCGCTGCGTGGTCGAGTCCGGCGAGGAGGAGTTTGGGAAGTCGAGGGGAGCGGACGCGGTGGCTGAACGGAGGGAGAGAGGTCGGGGGAAGAGGAAGCGGGCGCGGGTTAGGGCTCAGGCGCGTGGAGAGGAGTCGGCACGGCGGGCGGCGGCTGCGGCCGAACGAAGGGTGCCGCGCCGGGACTCAGCGGAGGGAGCGGTTTCGATTGGCGGAAATTAACGGCGGTCCGACGAGTAAAGGAAGGGGGCGCGCGGCGGTTCTCCGGTGGGCGAGGCTGGTCGAGCACGGCTAGAAGTCGCCGGCGGATCTGGGGCTCACGGTGAGATCGGGTGGCTAGGGTGGATGGTCGGCCGGCGTGCTGGGAAGCACTGCCATGGGTTCGACTCGCCGGTGGGTGCGGCAAGGCGCGGCGGGAGATCGCGGTTCAGGTCGGAGGTGAGCCTAGGTTAGGTTTTATTTCTTCTTTTTCTTTTGGATGGTGCCGTTTGGCTGGGGTGTGTCGGTTGTCTACGGAGGCGGTGGTGGTGATTTGGTGATGCCGGCGTTGGCCGTGGCGGCGGGTGACGGTCTGTGATGGCTGGGGAGGTATGGTGATGATGGTTACATGGTGGTGGTGCTGGCCGGAGGATAGATGGCCGGGGTGGTGAAGGGGTTTGGGTGTGGTGTTGGTCGGGAGGAGTTGTTTGGTTGGTCGGGAGAGGATGGCTGGTGTTTGGCGGTGGCCGGTGGAGTCGACAGGGTGGTTGCCGTATGTTGGGTTGGCCGTGGGCAGGTGGTCGATGGGGTGACTAGGGATAGATTTAAGATTTAATTGTGTCGGGGATGTGTCCGACACGGAGGAAAGAATAATGTACATGTAAAAATAATGGAATAAGAATAGAGATGGTGGAACACGGACACGGTGCACGCACTCTTTGGTTTGTGGAATTTGGAGAAATATTGTGGAGCAAATATTGGAGGAGTACCTGCCTATTTATAGGATGTGGGAATTCCCAATTAGATATGGACTAGGAATAGTTTAAACCCAATTTGGATATCTCCAAATTTAATTTAAAGGCAAATCAAATCAATATCCAAATCCAAATCTCATTTAAATCAAATTAAATCTCTTAGTTTAAAATCAAATCAATTATAGATATTAGCTTAATATATTTAAATAATTCCAAACATTAAATCAAGATTTAAATAGCCAAAATAACTTCCAAAAATATTTTTCAAAATACCAATAATAATAATTTCGAAAATAATAAATCTTTTTGAATAATAAAATATTAATATTAAATAATTTTGAAAATACATTATTATTTAAAATAAATAAATATTTATGAATTAAATATTTTGCACGAAAAATTTTATGTTAAAAACAAAAAGGTTTTCATATTTAAAATCTTTAACTTGAAATTAATATCTAGTAATAATTATTATCTACATCTCTTTGAAACTATAAAAATAATAAAAATAATGTTTTTCAAAAATATGTACGCTCGCACATATTCGCACTCGTCGAGCAGAAATAAAAGTTCGTGCGCGACGTAAAATACGATTACGTGGCGTACAATACAAAATTTTAAATCGGTACCAAATTTTATATAAAAAAAAATTTAATAGTAGAAAATTAGGGGTTTTACAACAATTGCCCAATTTCCAGTCCCACACACTACTCTAAAAATTAGTCCATGCACTACCTATGTGTGTGTGTGTGTAGTTGTGAGTTTGTGTGTGTGTGTGTGTGTGTGTGTGTGTGAGAGCCTAGAGTGTATAGCTAGTGGCCTATATGATATCCTATATCTAAACTAGTAGGAAACCTATAGGAGAAGCCTATGAGTGTGAGAAATATATGTGAGTGGTGTATGAGAGTGAGTGGTATGGATGAGTGTGTTAGAGTTGAGGGTAAATTCATGATATGGGTTTAGGAATAGGGTAAACCAATACCCACGTATCCTAACATAGCCTAGATGCCTAGGATACCCATAATTCTTGGTAGGTAAACCTTAGATAGGTTGATATCTAGTTACCCTAAGAAGCCTAGGCTAGTACCATGGGTATTTGCGGGATTTCCTTGGGATTGGACAAGGTATCGGGATTTACCTTGGTAGGGTAAAAGTTAGTTTTGCGTAGGAATAGGGTATTAGTGTTTGGAGTCTAAGATAGAGTTAGAACTTGATTCCCGTGGTTGGTAATGATCAAATATGGTGCTCATAGACTAGTTTTGACGTCGGTTGACCTTTTTGACCAAAAGTCAACAAAAGTCAACCGAGGGTCAAACTTAGCCTTTAAGCGACCCGATTTGACCGAAACCAAACCAGAGTTGACCAGTTGACTGAAAGTCAACAGTTGGTCAATATTAGACTAGTTTGACCTACGGTTGACCTAGAGTTGACCAGAGTTGACTAGGGTTGGCTTTTTGACCAAAAGTCAACTGTAAGTCAACCGTTGACCCCATTCGACCTAGTTTGACTTGGATTGACCCCCAGTGACCCAGTATGAGCCAGTATGACTTAGAATGACTCAGTCTGACCTAGATTGACCTAGTTTGGACTTAGACTTGCATTCATGACTTGAATTGGTTTCTTTTTTCAGTATTTAGCCCTGTTTGACTCATAGTATCTTATTTTAGGTCTGTGATCACTCTGAGCGTCTGTTCACCCTATCAGCTCAGGACCACAGGCGAGTACATTCACTGATAGTTTTTATTGTCTTAATATCTGCTATATCCGATTCAGTTGTAGTGTCTTACTTGATTTCCAGACACGATATTTCACGGACAAGTATATGTCGGATCTTGTCATGAGACGTTGTTCTCGGGTTACTTGGTATATTGGTACATGACTCGATTTGTTAGTTGTACTTATATAGACATGGACTTGGGAGTGGGCTGATCACCTGTTTTTGAATCCCGTGTCATGACGTGTTATGTCCGAATCCTTTATACTATTCGGGGATGGAGAGTTATTAGTGGTTGTGTGATCCAAACCCCCACTTGTTGCTTCACACTTGTACTCGACACTTGTCCATAGCTACCTGTTCATAACATTCCATGGTGACCGACCTTATCTTCACACTTGTTGTTTCACACTTGTTATTTGTTTGTAGCCGGTCGGATGGAAAGCCTGAACATGTTTTTTCCAAGTCGATCACATGACGCACTAATAATTCAAGGCACCTTTTATATTTATTATCTGTGGTGACTATGTTCTGTTCGGGAGAAGGGTTACAGCCCCAGTCCTTGTTTGGTTTAGGGATTGTAATCGGCTTTCCGAATAGTTCTCAAGTCGCCCTATATACATTCATATCATCGTCCTTTTCAGTACTCACACCATGATATATATTTCCAGTTGATTTTGTCTTGTATTTCATTACACTGTCTCTTATAGAATTTATCAATTCATATGGAACTGCTGTTGGTGTTTGTACTTGCTTATTTTCCTGACTGGATACCGTTGACAAATTTTACAGATGATTCAGAGGCTGATTGCCCGACCTACTATAGAGTAGAGTCTGACGGAGTAGACTTAGACAGTGGCTTGTTGGTAGAGCCACTAGATTTTGCTCACCCTAAGTAGTATAGCTAGTTAGGTTTGCCTGGCCTGCGAGCCTGCTAGCACTGTCAGTTGTAGTATCTAATATATATTTTCTGAGACCATGGATGTTTGTGTATAGCTCTGACTTGTGGATCTTGGACTCATTTCCTGTTTTATCTACGTATTTTTCCTTTCCGTGCTATCTACCTTAGTTTGATATATGTGATTGAGACTGTATTGCTCTGTCACGTCCATTCGGAGTGTATATACTGTACAGGTATATTTATCTGTTTTGTTGTAGTATTTATAGATGACTTAGACAGCGTTCTACCGCCGATGCTGCGGCGTAGGCTGGACGTAACCACGTACTCGTGCCCCTAATCAGGGTGCGGGTCATGACACATTTTTATGGTGGCCCAAGCAGGTCAGAGTCGCTAATAGTGCGATCTCGTAATGGGGCTCGACTTAGAGTGCTAATTACGAGCCTGCGACTAGGACGTAGAATCTAGGATATGATAGGAGTTACTCAATCACATTCTAGGAAAATTCTGATCTTTGATTACCATGACAACTCTTCTTGCATTTGAATTCAATTGTCCTCCTTTGATAATATCTTATCTTATGCCATATTGATCTCTTGGGTTCAATTCATCTTCAGGATGACGGTGACTCATTCTCAGGCAGCAGGGCCCAGTACAGTTCCAGAGAGGTCAGATCTGGGAGGTATTCCACCTCCGGCTACGGGAGCAGCTGTCGAAAGAGCAGTGGCCTCAGTTCCTGTCCTTTAGGCAGGAGTAGCAGCGGCAGTTCCCGGAGGTCTTCCGACTTCAACAGAGGGAGCTGCAGTTCATGGAGCTGCCACCTCAGTCCCTGTCCTTCAGGCGGAAACAGCAGCGACGGTTTCAGGAGGTCTTCCACCTCCAGCAGCGAGACCGTCCATAGTCATCCCAGATATCCTTTCACAGCCGCCTCCGCTACCGACAAATACTCAGGGGATGATGGCCGTTCTGTAGAAAATGCTGCAGACACAGATTGCACAGGCAGAGGCACAACACCGTTAGGCAGAGGTGCTGCGACAGACCATGGAGAACTCGCATCAGCTAGCTATGGCAGCAGTGGAGAGAGGTGTACAGACTACAGTTCAGGGAGCACCAGTACAGCAGCAGGGTCAGGGGAGGCCCGGTACACACCTCCACTTCAGGAAGATGAACCCACGGGAGTTCAAGGGTACCGAGGGTATCCTATACGCGGACGACTGGCTAGAGGATGTCCAGCGGAGTCTGGAGTTGGCAGAGGTCCCGAGAGGTCTGTGGGTAACGTCTGCAGCGAGCCAGTTCTTCAATATAGTGCTGACTTGGTACCGTACGGATTCGCATGTGTCAGTGAGGGGATTGTCTTGGAAGGACTTCAGGAAACTCTTTAAGGAGAAGTTCTACCCGAACGTAGCCGTGTCAGCTTTGGAGGGGCAGTTTGCCAGTTTGGTACAGGGGAACTCGTCGGTAGACGAGTACGCAGCGGAGTTCATCCGCTTGAGCAGGTTTGTACCCAGTTTGGTTCAGGATGAGGGGTGCAAGGCCCGGAAGTTCAGGAGGGGTCTCATTCATGCAGTGCGCACTCGCACATCTGGGTGTCACCCTCATTTCTCGTATTTCCTGTATTTCTCGTATTTTGTATTTATACTCGTATCTGGATTTTGGCATGTATTTTTATTTTTCTCAACTTGTGGAATTTCGGTATTTCTCGTATTTTGGATTTTGACATGGTTCGGTTTTAATTGGATTGGGTTGGTTTGGTTTGGTTTAATGTGTATTGGAACACCTTAGCCTATGCTCCACCCTCAACACACCACATCCCACCCTCTTTAAAACTCTACCAACTTTTTCTCTCTCCTCATCAACCTCCATTAATTTCTTCTCCTTCCTCTACACAACTCTCTTCTCCTTCCTCTCCACAACACCCACCCATAGGCAAGTGCACCTTGCCACCACATGAGAACCCTATTTTACTTGTCCATTTGATAGATTAGGACATGGTGATCAACATTAGAACTTAGTATTTTGTGATTTGGAGTCTCCATTGTTCTAGATCTAAGTTTTCCTTATTTTCGGATTTGTATGGTTTTGATCTACTTAAGTTGGATTTTATGGGTATTGATGTTTCCATGTGGAAGAGAGTTCAATTCCACCCTGGTTGGAACTTTAGAAATCCGGATTTGGAGTTCGGATGGCCAAGTTGTGATGCTTTGAAGTTTTGGGAGCCATGAGGGCTTCTTCTCAGCCATGGAGAAGAAGATCCTTTCCCCTGCGTGCGTGTTTTTACGCGTACGCAGCTCCCTGCGTGCGTACTTTTGTGCGTACGCGGCTCTCCCTGCGTGCGTGCTTTTGTGCGTACGCAGCTCTCTTGCGTGCGTGACTTTTCGCGTACGCAGCTCTCCTGTGTGCGTGACTTTTTGCGTACGCAGCTCTCCTGTGTGCGTGACTTTTCGCGTACGCAGCTCTCCTGCGTGCGTGACTTTTTGCGTACGCAGCTCTCCTGCGTGCTTGTCTTGTGCATACGCTGCACCATGAACCCCTTGCTTAACCCATTGGCTCTTGGAGTTTTGGTCTTATTTCTTTAAGCTTGGCTCTTCTATAGCCCTATATATTGATATTTTATTAGATATTTTACTCCCATTTTATATCCTTATGCCTTTTGTCATGAACTTGATTTTACTTAATATATTTGGAATGACTATTTTACATGGCATGGTATGACAAGGAACTAGCATAACACGACAGTGACCCGTAGAGGTGCACTCCTGACATGACCAACCTGACATGATAGTGGCCCGTCGTGGCGTACTCCTGACAAGTACCCTGACATGATTTATCTTAATGCTGTTGCGACGGCTAGCTTAACTTGACCTGCCTTGACACCGTGGGTAGTTTTTTCTTGCTTGCTTGTTAAATCCACTTATCCTGTCTTGCATCATGTCTAGGATGGGACTCCTGAGTACCACGGTCAGGAGTACCTACTAAAATGGATTAAAGTTAATAACTAGAATAACAAAGTAGTCATGAAGAGATGACACAGCTAAAGGCAATCCCGTTACCTGGGCGCTCTTGGGGTCTGTAGCCTGCCGTCGAGTAGGGCACATTTCCAGCACACCGTCGCGTGTTGCACCCTCTAAGTCACCTAAGGATACATTTGTCTCCCGGGCGACGTACCCACCAGAATTCAACCCCTAACTTTCGACCTGGGTAACCTGGATGGTCTGCAGGGCTTGTGGCTGTGGAACAATCTCACTGCATCTTGTTAGTAATTAGGTCTGTGATAACCCTAGTTAGTTAAAGTAGTAAGCCGTAGTATCTGCTTGGCCGTGATTGATTGAATGAGGTATAACCAGTTTAGCCATGTCTTGATCCAGTACAAGATTGCTCCATGTCTTGATTTCTTGCATTATTATCTCGTCGATAAATGGTGGGAAACCAAGTTCTGTTCAGATGAAGGGTTACAACCCCGGTCCTTGTTTGGTTTACGGGTTGTAACCTGGTTATCGGAATAGTTCCATGGTTATCTCGTCGTATATCATCCTGACATGTTTTCGTAATTCTAGTTTTAATATTAGATTTTCTTGTGCTGATTGCTGGCTTTTGTTCTTATTTCTTGGCCCCCCTTGTGGCACTTGCTCTTTCTGGGGTTGACCCAGCTGGTTTTGTGTGGCCAGATTTCAGAGCAGCTTCCGAGGATCTACCAAGCTCCCAGTCCAATGGTGGCGACTAGAAGGAACCCGGGCTACGAGTGGGTTTTCTATTTTGTTTCGCTCACTCTATTGTAAAACTATTCTTTTGAGGCATTTAGCCGACGAGCACCTGTTAGCTCGATGCACTTTACTTACTGTCTGCCTACGGGCTGTAAACATGATTAACAAATCCTAGGGTTGATCATGTATGACTTAACTCTTGCTAATCCCCTTATTTTGTACGACTAGCTTCATGATCAGCTGAATATGTAATATTTGGGACGCCTTATTATTGTATATTTAATGATCATACATCTTGCGACCTTACTTACTTGCTCTTGATTGAGACATTAGGCTTGTTCATGACCATAAGAGACTGTTGGCTTGTAGTAAATCCTCATATTTCTAGACAGTCGTGACCGTATATCGAGGTAGTTTTCATTTCAATATACGTAGCTGGCTATGTCTGCCCCCGCTCTCCAGTATTCTGGTTTTGGGGCGTGACATGGTTTAAGTGGTGGCCTATGCAGGTCTTGTCAATCAAGAAATGTGAGGGTTTACCGAATAGATGTCTCAATCAGTATTCGCCCTTGATCTCCGCCCGTATTTTCAAATCCCTGAAATTCTTGCCCTGATTGCATGCTTGTATCGTTGATCTGTCCTGGTCCATCCTTATTGTTTTCCTGTGTCGTCTTCCTCAGCGGCACTGTACCTGACCCTGCCAATCAGCAAGGAGGAGCACCTCTCATGGACTAGCAGTAACCTGGAGATCAAGCCCAGCATTCCGGAGTCGCCTCCAGAGTGATACCTACTGGAGGAGAGTCACCAGTTCGGCCCGTCCAGCCCGCAGAGCCAGATGATGGTACCTTAGTAGGCCTTATCATAACCTTGATAGCTTTCCAGGATCGTCGAAGCGACGCCCTGCACCAGACAGTTCAAGATGCTTTGACCCGAGGCGGACATCCAGGGAACCAGGCGGCCAACAACTTCAAGCGCTTGAACCCTCCTTTCTTCGACGGCAGCGAGGATGCGATTGCCGCGGATGCATGGATTCAGGATACCGAGGTGATTCTGGAAGCAGCTAGGACACCCGAGAATGAGAAGGTGGCGGTGGTATGCCTGCAGTTGTTGGACTTGGCTCGCAGTTGGTGGGCAGCGCAAGCCATGGGATTAGTGGCACCCATTGCTTGGGCAGTGTTTAGATAGAGATTCCAGACGAAGTATTTCGATGATGTGGCTCGGTACGACCTGCAGACCAGATTTACCAACTTGAAGCAAGGAGGCAGAACAGTCGACAGTTATGCATCGAAGTTTTCTAGGCTCAGTAGGTTTACCCCCACCTTGGTGGCGACCGAGTTTGATAGGGCCCAGCGGTTCCAGCAGGGACTGCATTTGGTGATCTTGTTGGCGGTTGAGCAGTTCGAGCACCAGACGTTCGATGCAGTCTTGAGAGCAGCTATGAGGTATGAGTATACCTCCCAGAGGATCGTGGATAGGACCGGAGGTAGGAAGCGGTCCCACAGCCAGATGTACCAATTATCAGCTCCAGCCTCGGCAGTTAGGGGGTTGACCATTGGAACTCCGAGGCGGGCGGCCTCAGTAACGTCGGTTCAGCATTCGATCCCGACGTACCCGCAGCAGCAGAAGCAGAAGCAGACATCCGCGATGGGATGTTCTCATTGCGGGAAGCCAAGGCATGTGGTGGCAGACTATCGCAGGGCGCAGGGATTGTGTCTGGCTTACGGAGCAGCAGATCATAGGATAGGGGCTTGCCCGAATAGGGGTGGTTCATCAGCATCCAACCCTTCTAGCTCTTCGGTGAGAGGACCGGCCCCAGCACCAGTTCAGCAGCAGCAGTATCAGTCTTCGAGGCCCTTGCCGCCTCAGTCTCAAGCATTCTAGCAACAGCACCCCCAGCAGTATGCACAAGCCCAAGCTCAGACCCAGAATAGGCAGAGAGGTTTCCAGCAGAGGGGACCAGCAGCCAGAGGACAAGGTCAGGCCATGATGATGGCTATGGAAGAAAAAGTTGCACCAGGTAAGGTAGTGGCAGGTACTATTCTCGTCAACTCCTCTCCAGCGTCTGTATTATTTGATTCTGGTGCATCGCATTCATTTATGTCAGCACGATTCGCGACACGGATAGGATTGGAGCCCGAGTCATTATCAGTGAGGCTCAATATACTTACTGGTAATGGCCTTGTGGGAGTAGATCGAGTGTTTTTCTCGTGTCGGATCATAGTTAGCGGTAGGGAGTTCCCCGCTAGATTCATAGAGTTTCCTATGGCAGACTATGATGTAGTCCTAGGCATAGATTGGTTGAGGAACCAGTATGCTAGGATAGACTGCCATATTGGCAGAGTTGTCTTTAATATCCCCGGCGAGCCAGAGTTTTTATTTTCCAGAGGCGCAGTGGAGCCATCTTCCCCAGCATTGCGGATGGCAGTAGCAGCAGTACAGTTACCCCGGATAGTTGAAGAGTTTCCAGATGTCTTTCCAGAGGAGCTTCCAGGGATGCCGCCGGAGTGGAAGATTGAGTTCACTATAGACTTGATTCCCGGGACAACACCAGTATCAGAGCGAGTCTACAGGATGGCGCCTTCAGAGTTGGAAATTTTATACAAGATGATTGAAGAACTGAAGACCAAGGGATTCATCCGTACAAGTGGATCGCCTTGGGGAGCCCCGATGCTTCTTGTGAAAAAGAAGGATGGTACGTCCAGGCTATGTATTGATTATCGTACCTTGAATTCGGTGACAATCAAGAACAGATACCCTCTTTCGAGGATAGATGACTTGTTTGATCAGCTCAGAGGGGCTTCAGTGTTCTCGAAGATCGACTTGCGGTCGGGATACCACCAGATCAGAGTCAGAGAGCAGGACATCCCGAAGACAACATTCAGATCAAGGTATGGGCAATGGGAGTTCCTTGTTATGCCCTTTGGAGCGACCAATGCGTGATCATGTAGACTTACTCGGGTCAATTGAAAATGGACCTCATGAATCACATTTTCATTCCTTACTTGGATCAATTGATCGTGTTCCTAGATGACATCCTGGTCTACAGCAAGAGTGAAGCAGAGCATGAGCAGCATCTCAGAGTCGTCCTCCAGACGCTTAGGGAGCATCAGTTGTACGCCAAGTTCAGTAAATACGAGTTCTGGCTCGATCGCATATCATACTTGGGTCACATCATTACCCGAGGAGGAGTGGAAGTGGATCCCCAGAAGATTGTGGCTATTGAGTCATGGCCGGTACCCAGCTCAGTGGCAGAGGTTCGCAGCTTCCTTGGAGTGGCCGGCTACTACCGGCGGTTTGTTTCAGATTTCGTAAGGATTTCAGCGTCGATGACCCAGTTGACCCGCAAGGATGTGCCGTTTGTTTGGACAGCAGAGTGTCAGGAATCATTTGAGAAGTTGAAGCGAGGTTTGATAATGGCTCCCATTCTTACCCTTCCAGATGGGACCGGAGGTTTCACAGTTTATTGCGACGCTTCAGGCAGAGGATTGGGGTGTGTCTTGATGCAGCATAGGAAGGTAATATCTTATGCATCACATCAACTACGTGATCATGAGAAGAATTACCCGACCCACGACTTGGAACTGGCGGCGGTAGTGTTTGCTTTGAAGTTGTGGAGATACTACTTGTACGGAGATAGAGTGGAGATCTTTACTGATCATAAGAGCCTGAAGTATGTTTTCACCCAGAAGGACCTTAATATGCGGCAGAGAAGATGGCTCGAGCTACTAGTGGACTATGATGTGGATTTGCAGTATCATCCCGGGAAGGCCAACGTTGTTGCAGATGCATTGAGCAGGAGAGCCGGAGTTTATTTCCTGACGGCGCAACCAGAATTATTGGCGGATCTTCAGAAGATGGGAATCGAAGTGGTTCTTCCAACCAGCGTGGCATTGATGGCCAGCCTACAGGTTCAGTCCAGCATAGTTGAGAGAATTCGGGTGGCGCAGTCAACAGATTCCAAGATCCAGCGACTCAGAGCAGAGTGTGAAGCATGAAGAAGGCCAGAGTTATGTATCCATGAAGATGGTACTCTTTGGCACGGCACTCGTCTTTGTGTACCCAGTGGAGATATCAGACAGAAAGTCATGGCAGAAGCCCACAGTTCATAATATTCTATTCATCCGGGTGGTACGAAGATGTACCGTGATATTCGTCATCATTTCTGGTAGAATGGCATGAAGAGGGAGATAGCCTGGTTTGTCTCTCGGTATTTGGTTTACCAACAGGTTAAAGCTGAACATCAGAGGCCCGCTGGACTTCTTCAACCCTTACCGATCCCAGAATGGAAATGGGAGCATATAACCATGGATTTCGTGACCGGATTGCCCAGATCTCCGGCCGGCAGAGCTATTTGGGTAATTGTGGACAGGCTTACCAAGGTGGCACACTTTCTCCCATTCAGAGTTGGACAGTCGACGACGCAGTTAGCAGAGATGTATCTCAGGCAGATCGTCAGGCTTCACGGTGTGCCAGTCAGCATCACCTCGGACAGGGATTCAAGATTCATATCACACTTTTGGCGCAGCTTGCAGAAGAGTTTGGAGACTCGCCTTGAATTTAGCTCAGCTTATCACCCGCAGACGGATGGTCAATCAGAGCGCACAATCCAGACCCTTGAAGATATGTTGAGATCCTGTACCCTTGACTTCGGTGGTTCATGGAAGAATCATCTGCACCTGGTAGAATTCTCGTACAACAACAGTTATCAGGCCAGTATCCAGATGGCACCCTTCGAGGCTCTTTATGGCAGGAAGTGCAGATCCCCGCTAGCATGGGACGATGTCGGGAAGAGGCAGATGCTCGGGCCCGAATTGATTTCCCAGACGGTTGAAGTGGTCAGGAAGGTCAGAGATCACCTCTGAATTGCCCAGGACCGCCAGCGCCATTGGGCCGATGCTCATCGGTGTCCCTTAAAATTTGTTGTCGGCGACCATGTATTCCTTAGGATCTCGCCTAACCGCGGCGTCATTCGCTTCGGCGTGCGGGGAAAGCTTAGTCCTAGGTATATAGGGCCGTTCGATATTCTAGAGCGAGTAGGAGATATATCATATCGTATCGCTCTTCCGCCGTCGCTAAGTAAGGTGCATGATGTATTCCATGTGTCCCAATTACGACGGTATATTCCGGACCCGAGCCACATCCTAGACCATTCGGAATTGGTTGTTGGTACCAACCTTTCGTATGAGGAGAGGCCCGTGTCTATATTAGACCGGAGGGAGAAGACACTCAAGAATAAGACTATTAAATTAGTCCGTATTGCTTGGGGTCATCACTCTCTAGGTGAGTCAACGTGGGAGCGTGAGGACGACATCCGATCACGATATCCCTACCTGTTTGACTCGTGAGGTATAATGTCCTTCTTATGCCTTACGTTTTCCCTTCCTTGCTTGCATTGTATGATTGTATGATTGAACTGCTTAGTGTAACTTGCCTGTGCTTAATGTAGCTTGTCGTGACAATCTCTAGCTCCTTGATTAAATTCCGAGGACAGAATTATTTTAAGGTGGGTAGAGTTGTCACCCTCATTTCTCGTATTTCCTATATTTCTCGTATTTCGTATTTATACTCGTATCTGGATTTTGGCATGGATTTTATTTTTCTCAACTTGTGAAATTTCGATATTTCTCGTATTTTGGATTTTGACATGGTTCGGTTTTAATTGGATTGGGTTGGTTTGATTTGGTTTAATGTGTATTGGAACACCTTAGCCTATGCTCCACCCTCAACACACCACATCCCACCCTCTTTAAAACTCTACCAACTTTTTCTCTCTCCTCATAATCCTTTATTAATTTCTTCTTCTCCTTCCTCTACACAACTCTCTTCTCCTTCCTCTCCACAACACCCACCCATAGGCAAGTGCACCTTGCCACCACATGAGAACCCTATTTTACTTATCCATTTGATAGATTAGGACATGGTGATCAACATTAGAACTTGGTATTTTGTGATTTGGAGTCTCTATTGTTCTAGATCTAAGTTTTTCTTATTTTCGGATTTGTATGGTTTTGATCTACTTAAGTTAGATTTTATGGGTTTTGATGTTTCCATGTGGAAGAGAGTTCAATTCCACCCTGGTTGAAAATTTGGAAATCCGGATTTGGAGTTCGGATGGCCAAGTTGCGATGCTTTGAAGTTTTGGGAGCCATGAGAGCTTCTTCTCAGCCATGGAGAAGAAGATCCTTTCCCCTGTGTGCATGTTTTTACGCGTATGCAGCTCCCTGCGTGCGTGCTTTTGTGCGTACACAGCTCTCCCTGCGTGCGTGCTTTTGTGCGTACGCAGCTCTCCTGCGTGCGTGACTTTTTGCGTACGCAGCTCTCCTGCGTGCGTGACTTTTCGTGTACGCAGCTCTCCTGCGTGCGTGACTTTTCGCGTACGCAGCTCTCCTGCGTGCGTGACTTTTCGCGTACGCAGCTCTCCTGCGTGCGTGACTTTTCGCGTACGCAGCTCTCCTGCGTGCGTGTCTTGTGCGTACGCTGCACCCCTTGCTTAACCCATTGGCTCTTGGAGTTTTGGTCTTATTTCTTTAAGCTTGGCTCTTCTATAGCCCTGTATATTGATATTTTATTAGATATTTTACTCCCATTTTATATCCTTATGCCTTTTGTCATGAACTTGATTTTACTTAATATGTTTGGAATGACTATTGTACATGGCATGGTATGACAAGGAACTAGCATAACACGACAGTGACCCGTAGAGGTGCACTCCTGACATGACCAACCTGACATGATAGTGGCCCGTCGTGGCGTACTCCTGACAAGTACCCTGACATGATTTATCTTAATGCTGTTGCGACGGCTAGCTTAACTTGACCTGCCTTGACACCGTGGGTAGTTTTTTCTTGCTTGGTTGTTAAATCCACTTGTCCTGTCTTGCATCATGTCTAGGATGGGACTCGTGAGTACCACGGCTAAAGGCAATCCCGTTACCTGGGCGCTCTTGGGATCTGTAGCCTGCCGTCGAGTAGGGCACATTTCCAGCACACCGTCGCGTGTTGCACCCTCTAAGTCACCTAAGGGTACATTTGTCTCCCGGGCGATGTACCCACCAGAATTTAACCCCTAACTTTCGACCTGGGTAACCTGGATGGTCTGCAGGGCTTGTGGCTGTGGAACAATCTCACTGCATCTTGTTAGTAATTAGGCCTGTAATAACCCTAGTTAGTTAAAGTAGTAAGCCGTAGTATCTGCTTGGCCGTGATTGATTGAATGAGGTATAACCAGTTTAGCCATGTCTTGATCCAGTACAAGATTGCTCCCTGTCTTGATTTCTTGCATTATTATCTCGTCGATAAATGGTGGAAAACCAAGTTTTGTTCAGATGAAGGGTTACAACCCCGGTCCTTGTTTGGTTTACGGGTTGTAACCTGGTTATCGGAATAGTTCCATGGTTATCTCGTCGTATATCATCCTGACATGTTTTCGTAATTCTAGTTTTAACATTAGATTTTCTTGTGCTGATTGCTGGCTTTTGTTCTTATTTCGTGGCCATCCTTGTGGCACTTGCTCTTTCTGGGGTTGACCCAGCTGGTTTTGTGTGGCCAGATTTCAGAGCAGCTTCCGAGGATCTACCAAGCTCCCAGCCCAATGGTGGCGACTAGAAGGAACCCGAGCTACGAGTGGGTTTTCTATTTTGTTTCGCTCACTCTATTGTAAAACTATTCTTTTGAGGCGTTTAGCCGACGAGCACCTGTTAGCTCGATGCACTTTACTTACTGTCTGCCTACGGGCTGTAAACATGATTAACAAATCCTAGGGTTGATCATGTATGACTTAACTCTTGTTAGTCCCCGCATTTTGTACGACTAGCTTCATGATCAGCTGAATATGTAATATTTGGGACGTCTTATTATTGTATATTTAATGATCATACATCTTGCGACCTTACTTACTTGCTCGTGATTGAGACATTAGGCTTGTTCATGACTATAACAGACTGTTGGCTTGTAGTAAACCCTCATATTTCTAGACAGTCGTGACCGTATATCGAGGTGGTTTCCATTTCAATATACGTAGCTGGCTATGTCTGCCCCCGCTCTCCAGTATTCTGGTTCTGGGGCGTGACACTGGGCGACGAGACGCGACCTTCGAGCAGATCCTTATGGAGGCTCAGATTGCAGAGGAGGACTTTGGCCTCAAGCCGAAGAGGAGCAGTGACGCTTTTGGAGCTAGTTCGAGTGCAGGGCCAGCGAAGCGCCCACATATCCAGCAGAGACAGTTTCAGCAGCAGCAGCCTCAGTTGCAGTTTCAGCAGGCACCAGCGCGTGCCCAACAGCACCAGGGACAGGGCCAGAGGCAGGCCATCCAGTATGCCTTCTACAAAAAGGTAGGGCACACCGGGGAGGTCTGTAGATTGAGGCTGGGAGTTTGTCTGTTCTGTGGAGCTCTAGATCACCAGATGAGGGACTGTGCTGCCCGTGCAGCCAGACAGGCGGGCCAGAATAGAGTACGGCTGGCTAGAGGAGGCCAACAGGGGCGAGCTTTCGCCATGACAGTTGAGCCCACTCAGACAGTAGTATAGCAGATAGCAGGTTCCAATCTTTCGATCTCATTTCCGTATTGCTTCCTCATAAACTGTCTTGAACTTCGATTCTATCTGTTCTTTGATCGTTGGATGAAATTTTGTTCTTATGATGTGATATATTTTCTGATATAAGTCATATGGGCTAGGTCGCCTCGATTATGAGATTTTAGAATCCTGTAGGGTCATGCTAGTAGGCAGAGTGAGGACATATAGTCGGACTATGGACGTATTTCTTGGGTGTAGGAATTTAAGGTTTTCGCTGCCAAGCTAGCGGCAACGTAAAAATTTTAAATACCATAATTCTAGAGGTATGTACTGTAGTTGAGGACTCTGTGATTATCGTAGCCTTGCTCACTGGCATGACGGAGATTCTGAGTATCATGATTATTGGACAGACGCATACGATTATCAAATTGCATGAATTTTCTGTGTTTGCTTCGTTTTAAGTTTTTGGATGATTCTTTTAAGGTGGATAGACCTATATTTGAGAGTAATTTTAAATTTTATAATTTTTAGTCATTTAATTCATGCTTTGATTTTGAGATTTTAAATCATTTTAATCTTTAGCCATGACCTGTGAATTTGAGATTTTACTATTGTTTGGTTTTAATTTCGAGGACAAATTTTTTTAAGGTGGATAGATTTGTCACCCACAGTTTCCAGAAACAGGGGTATTTTTTTCATTTTTCATTTTTAAATTATTTTGGAATTATTTATTTATTTATGGTAATATTTTGGGGTTATTTGAGTCGGGTTCGAATTTTAGCTCATTCCGACTTGTATCGGGGACCCGGGGTAGTGTTGACCTTTGCGGGCCGACACACTAGTTAGCCATGGCCCACATGTTAGATATTTTAGTTAGTGACTAGGCCAATTATTTTGGTTATGATTAATTTGGATTAGTGGTTTTAGGAATGACTAAACTACCCCCGACTTAGAAGCCCGTCCATGTATTAACTAATAGATTAGTGTAGGGGGCTTTTTGACCTTTCCTAATAGGACAAAACCTACCATTATGGCTGGCCACTTTTGGCACGGATAGGCACAAGTCACTTTATTATTTTTCCTTTCATTTCTCTCTCTTGTTCTTCCCCATTTTTTTAGAGAGCTTTCCCTAATCAAACCATCACCAAATCCTTCCATTTCTCCATAAAATCTTCTTCCTTCCCTCTTCATTCAATCCAAGGAAGGAGCTCCTCAAGTTTGGGAGGATTCGGAGCTCGTTCGTGTCCTTTTGGAATCTCTACGTGTCGGTGTCGAGTCGGGAAGCCTTTTCCTTTGAATATCTCTCCCGGAAGGTATAATCTCTCTTCTAAATCACCCCAACATGTATGTAGGAATATTTTGAACCCATAGGAATGACCCCCATGGTTGTATCTCCATTTCGTGTCCATTTGGAGATCATATGAGTATCCTTTGTGTTGTGGTCGTGTCCTAGTAGAAAAACCCCCAATTTGGACACATGTAAATTGTTTGTATATTATTTTATTGTTGTTCTAAATGTTATTCCAGATGTTTACTATGTTTAGGAATGTATTTTCCTATGTATCATATTGTAAATATCTATATGTATATTGTTTTCCATAAATAAATTTCTTTATTTATTGTGTATCTAGGAAAATTACAACTGTGGGAATCTGATCTAGAAGACGATCACTTTATCCCTTGGACTATGCGAAGAAGAAAAGCTCTCAAAATTATGACAGTAGATAACTATGTATCTGTACAATGAATGAGAAAAAGAACTCTATTTATAGAGTCAAAAGTAACTGTAAGGATAACTGACTTCACAGTCTATGCCTAGTTAAAAATCACGCAGGATTTAACATACGCAAGACTGTGAGCAGTTACTGGACGTGGCCTGTAACTGTTGGACACATGGCGATCATGCATGAGTCGTGTGCAAGTTACAGGACACGCAGACGAGAGATCAGTGGCATGGCTGCCACGTACTCCAATTTGATGAAATCCACGCAGACTTGTTGAAGATGAAATCCACGCAGACTCGGGGTAGAAAGCTTCAAAATCCACGCAAACGTGGGGCAGGAAGCTTCAGAATCCACGCAGATTTGGTAAAGAAAACTTCAGAATCCACGCAGACTTGAGGAAGAAAACTTTAGAATCCACGCAAACTTGAGATGAAGATCTCACAATACACGCAGACTTGAGATAAGACTGCCAGCTGTCTTGATTCAGCGTGTCTCGACTGACACAAAATCTCTGACAGTGATTGCTTTTGTCAGTCGCATTAAATGACAAGAAGCTCTTTTGGTACGCCAACTTGACGAATGTTGAGTCTTGCTGAAGAAGATTTCAAAAATCACGCAATAGACGGCTGTGATCTCTCGAATTCTGTGCATACGTGGCATACGAAGAGATATTCTTCGACTGTTGTGCTGTCAGTCATAATTACTCTCTGACAAATGATGAGCTGTCTCGTCAGCGTGATTTGTAAATATTGTCCTGATCAACTGAGCGTGACTTTTGACTCTGTCCTGACCAACTAAGCGTGACTGTCATTTTTAAAGGCCTACAAGACCCCCTTCAAAGTTTTCGAAAAATGATGAATTATTTCGAAATACTTTGAAATCAAGGTGATAAAATGAATTTAGTCACTCTGAGATGACTTTAAAGAGATATTTATTCCTGAATGATTGGACTGTTGCGATTCTGTGCAGTTAAGATCCCGTATCAATCTCCTAAATCGAGGCAAATCATGATGGGCCGTTTGGAATTCTTCATAAGCCTATAAATAAGCCATAGATTACTTCTTTCTTTCTTTACTTGCATTTGAAAGAGAGAACCCACAGAAGAGAACTTCATCTTCTCCGACGAACTCCTTCCTCTCCGACTTCTTCTTCTCCTTTTTCAGCAGCAATGGCTCCCAAGAAAGCTGATGCTCAAGCCAAGGGGAAAGCCCCTGCGACTTCGTCGCGTGCCACAACTGACAGACTTCCTCGACAAGAAGTCCCGCAAGCTCCTGTGCATCGTAAGTGATGGAAGAACACGAACTATCGAAGACGATGAAGATGAACTCCACATAGAATTTTTTTAGGATCTTAAGATAATAAACTTCAAAAATATATCCCCCCTTCTTAGGGCAAAGGATATTTAATAAAGTATGCCCCCTCTTTAGGGTCGGCCATACTTCACATCTTCGTGTTTACGAAGCTCTGTGTTTCACGCAAAGGAGCATGGCTCTCATGACTCTGCATGACCTTTCATGTTGGCAGAAATGTCACATGTTGAATTATTCACGCAGACTTCTGATGATTCTGCATGATTTTCACATGTTGGCAGAGATGTCAATGTTGAATTATTCATGCAGATTTTTGAGAGTCATACTCTGGATAGATTAGTCTTGATCTGTCAACGTGTTTTTGCCATTTTCACTTAAATGTGATTCTGGCAATGATGCGTGTCTTTCATCCTAATATGTTTGGACTTTACGTGAATTACTCATCTGCGTGAATAAATCACTCAGTATGTCATGGTAATATATCCATATGGAGTCTGTGTGACTTTTGGAATTTCCTTCAAATACTGTAATACACGCATCGACATAGATATATCTGACTTTGTCTTCTGTCATTTTCTGTAGTGAACATCCGAAGCGAAGAAGCAGATTTTGAGGGGTGCTTGAGTATCTCATTTAAGCATGATCTATCTCATGTAACATTCCCTCAATTTGATCTTTCTGAAGCAAGACTATCACTGTTGGCCAATCAAGACCATACAACCTTACTCTGTTTGATGAATGGACAACCTTTTCAGAGTCTGGATCTGGTATCCCACAAGAAACCAGCATTCTTGTTCGGAGATGCTATAGCACAGAATTCTCAGCCGAAGGGCATCAGGGAGAAGGTGTGCTTCTGCTTCGAGGGGAATGTGAAACAACCCATGTACTGGCCAAAGGTTTCCAGGGGTTTGTCAATCATGAGACTTATGCATGCCAGCTATCCGAGAAAGATGTCCTGGTATTTGACAGAATATCAGCAGGCAAAGGCAAGCCGTATTATTTACATGAAGGAGGGATTTTTCAGTGCCCCAGAAGACCATGTATCAGTGTTTCGGGGTTTGAAGCCTGGATGCATACCACCTGAAGACTCAGCTATATTGATGCCGTTTAGGATGCCCATTTTCATAAACAAATTCATGTCCAACAAGAATGCATTCTATCCGACCGATTCGACGTCGAGGATGAATGGTCTAATAAATCAGGAGAATGTGAGATGGAAGACTTTAGTCCACTGGGCTTTGGAGAATTTTGAAACTGAGCTGAAGAAGATAAATCTATATGATGCCGTCGTCAATTCATCCTACGGCTTCAAGCCTAACCCTTTTCTGTTCCTGGCTTTGGTTGAGAGGTACAACCATAGGACGGGAACCTTTATGACTCTGAAAGGAGAGATGGGCTTCGCCCTTCATGAGATGGAATACATCTCACACCTGCCTTCAGGCTCGCTGCCGTATGAGGAATATGTTCCTACGACAGAAGAGCTGAACTTTCTGTCAGAGAA
This sequence comes from Iris pallida, assembly GCA_029216955.1. Taxonomy (NCBI): domain Eukaryota; kingdom Viridiplantae; phylum Streptophyta; class Magnoliopsida; order Asparagales; family Iridaceae; genus Iris; species Iris pallida. The sequence goes on from JANAVB010018799.1 coordinate 4,076,216, forward strand.
GAACCCAGAGATGGTCCATCTATTCGAAGAGATGATGTGCCATTTTGGCACATGTACTTTATATTACAAGGGTTCCAAGGATGAAGCTGGCAACCACATTCAGAAGTGGATGTCCTACCTTTTCATGAACCGTGAAAAGGATGATAAGAAAATAAGCGAGAAGAGATGGTACCAGATCAACAATTTCAAACCTCTCTCTGAAGGTGAAATCATTTATCTGCTGAAGAAATATGATTGCAAGGATTTCACTATTACTGAAGACTGGTACGAATTCAAAGCTGGAACCACTTTCAGCTCTTATGTTAGACAGAGTGGAAAGAGTCTGTCAAGGAACGGTCATCTGGCCGGATTCCTATCTTTATGGTTGAGGAGATTCATCGTTCCTGGCTCCAGTTCCTTGGACAGGATACACAGAGGCGTTATCTTTGCAGCGGTACGCCTTGTGTATGGTTACAAGCTAGACTTATTATCGGCAATGACCTGTAGGCTGAATGCAGGTCTCCGAAATTTTGTCACTAACATGCTGTCTGCTCAGAGGATGATGACTGAAGAATTCCCAAGGATAGAGATGCCCTTCACGTATCTTTATGGTTGGCTTCTCCTTCATCATGATGGTCTGATACCTCCAGGGGCAGGAGGAAGTAGCAGTCTTTTTCTGAAGAGGTACTCTGGAGAGACGTTCTGGAAGGCTCACACCCTCCCAGAATGCAGAAATGTCTTGAATCGGGCATCACATTGGTCTATCCAATGTGTCCCTCCACCACAGGGCTATGAGAGCATGCCCTTAAATATGATGGACGGAGATATAGGGAACAGGTTAGACGATGTAGCCTTTCAGTGGTTACAGAGGATACGGCCTTCCTATATAGTGTATCGTCATGAAGAAATGGCGTATCTGGAGCCATATTTACCAAGCCGATTTGCCAGACAATTCGGTTATGATCAACTTCACGTTGGGAACGCCACCTCTTGCTTATCTGCTCGTGGAGGGCTTGTCGACGGAGCTCAAGCTTGGAGATATTTTACGCTAGGGATACAAAAGTTGTATTCTCTATGCCTAATCCTTTATCTAGCTCGGGGCCAAAGATGCTTTATACATATGCTCGCTTTTATGTGTCGTCGAGCACTTTTAGGCCGAGTTTCAATTTGAAGACCTTTGTTGCAGAGGATGAATCGAAGAGGTCAAAGAAGAGGATTGTTATTCAACATTTCCCTCCGGAACCCGAAGGTGAAACAACTGAGGTTGAACCTTTGTATGAATTGTTTCAGGAGGGAAATTTTTCTGATGAAGTTCTCCCCCCTATATTCGTATCTCTTTCTAAGAGGAAGAGAAGCGATGAGTCTGAGACTATCTCCAAGAGGAGTACTAAGTCTCCAACATCTAGGAAAAAGAAGAAAGGAGCCTCAGTGACTGCTACATCATCTTTAGGCGGTATCTCGGTTGATGAGGACGATGCCGCTGATAAAGACGAAGAGACTGATGAAGACGACGCTCCTTTGATAAGGAGGTCAAGAGGCAAATATGTCAAGAAGTCTGTCAGTAAAATTAAGGGCAACAAACTCCTAGAAACGATCATGAGTGGAGGAGTTTTGCCAGAAATCAATGAAGCAGCTTCTACTGAGAAGACCGAATCTGATGATATTCACCTTGCAACAGCTTCAACTGAGCAGACTGAAGTAGAGTCTGTTCAAGCTCAGGAAACAACTGCTCCGACCACAAGTGGAGTAGCTATTGAACCCTCGGAGACGAAGATAATCCCATATGAGCATGGGACAGAAGGCATCATTCAAGCATTGGATGACCAGATTGATTACTCTGAAGAAGCAACAGCTCCGGAAGAAGCTACCAAACAGTCAGAAGTTCCTAAAATTCAAGCTGAAGAAAATATTTCTTTGGCCAGAGACGATGAAGACGTGCCGGCGTCTGAGCTATCAGCTGCTGATGATCTGTTAAATAATGTTTGTCAAGATATCATTCTTCGAACCGATATTCCAGAGACAACTGAACCGGCAGCCAATACCGAGCTTGCTATCGTCATTGTTCCAGAGACTCATGAAGATGTAAATATCATTGATTCTGAATCAGAAGCTCATCCTGAAGACGAAGAAGAAGAAGAAGTTGAAGGAGGAGAAGACTGGCATGCTGGCACTTCGACTCCTTATGATGCGGATAAAGTGAAGGGGAACAGAATGGAGCTTAGCCCTGAACCTGTTCAATCACCGAACAACGCTATAGCACCCAGTAGTTCTGGAGCTGGAAGCAGCCATATAACACAGGTATCGGATACAATCATGGACCGGCTGCGAGAAGAAGCAAAACTCCCTCCACATACTGAATATGAACCTCAGCCAGGTAGAACTTTATTTCAGATTCTGTTTTCGCTGTTTCTTTTTTTTTTGTAAATGCTGATTATATTTTTCTTTAACTGTAGGAACTGCTGCAGCAATGAGTTCAACTCATGCTCTGTTTATCCAGGCTGATGCTGATGAAGGGAGTTCACACTTGCCAACTTCTCCGGTCGCACATACTTCTGTTCCAAGGATTCAAGCTTCTTCTTCCATGATGACAGCGACTCCTGGATTCGAGACTGGGCTAGCAAGAACCTTGGGAATGTATCCGGAGATCATTTATTCATATCTAGATACATATTCCAGACGCTTCTTGAAGGATGAAGCCATGCCCTTTTCTGATCTTCGAACTATGGTCAAGTTCCCACTGATGGCGCTGCGACATGCTGGTTGTGAATCTCAGTGCATCTTCTTCGAACATCTCCTAGATGAGTTAGAAGTAACTATCCGAAAATACTGGGAGACCAAGAAGGAGGACATTGACTCTTTAATTGTAGCTGAGATTGATCAACTAGAGCATGAAGCACAATCCCAACAGGCAGCTCTCGAAGCATTTTTTGCCTCTTCTACTGAAAAATTAGTAGAAAAGGGTAAAGAAATATTAGCTGCTCGTCGAAGAGTAGAGTTTTTAGAGAAAGATAAAGCGTCCAAGACTGAAGAACTGAAGAAATTGAAAGAGGAATTAGCTCGTCTTCAAGAGCGTATTGCTGTCATGGAAACAGAGCAAGCTAATGTTGCTACTGTTTATATCTCTGAAGCCGAACGCTGTGAGACTCTTCAGAAGGAACGAGAACAGATGCAGGCAGAACAGATTGAAGAAGTCAATCGTCGCCAGTCTGCCATCATTATTTTTGATGAACAAAATATTACAATTGTGGCAGCAGAAAGAGTTAGAAAGACTCATGAAGAGAAACTGAATGCTGTTCTAGATCGTATTAGAGAGCTGATAACTCCAAATAAGTGAATCTCTTTTATTTTCACTTTCACTTGTATTTCACGTTTTGATTCTGGAATGAATGAAAAATCCTTGATCTGATTTTTGGTTTTGCTGTTTTGATAATGATAGATTCATAGAAAATATGTTCCGAGGTAAATAATACATGACATATTTCAGTAGAATAGAATATACAAACAAACTTTTTAATTCTATCAGATGATATTAAACCAGAAATGATCTTAGTTTAATACTGATTGGAAAAAATAGAATTCAGACATAAAAATATCTTTGAACTCAATTTTTCATGATCTTTAGACTCGGAAATCAAAAGACTAGATGAATAAACGGGTTAACCGTCAGATTATAATGAACGGGCGAACCGTCGGATGGATGAACGGATGAACCGTCAAGTATTAATGAACGGACGAACCGTCAGATGAACGGATGGACCGTCAAGTATTTAATCACTTTTCAAAACAGTCAATAGAAACCATATTGGAAGACAGAATGTTGCAGTAGAAATTGCCGATACTCGTATCGGAATCCCAAGAAGTAGTACTGGAAGAATCAGATCTCTTATCTTCATCAGACTCAGGATCTTCATGGATAGTATTGATAAAAGGAGTAGGAGCCATATAGCCCAATCCGCATTTCGTCCTCCCATATTTCAGAGGAGGAATACGAACAGACATTTTTCTTCCTTTTCCACTATTGAGGCCAGTCCTGAAGTCATAGCCCATATTTTTGATGATGTCTTTAGATTGCTGACTATAACGACGTAGTTGTAATCTTCCAGTATCATCATTTTTGTCATCATCTTCTAAATCAGAAGGACTTTGGGGCCCTTTATAGAAGAATATTGGAATGTCTCCTGGCTTTCTGCTGGGAACTAGAAAGTATGAAGATTGTACAGGTTCTAGGGATACATCTGTATGAACAGTCTGTACAATCCCTATGGCTATTGTGTTCAAGTCATCTAACAAATGTAAATAACTATGAACATAATTGCACACATCAACGTACTGCAAAGATGGAGACTTTTCATTAAATGTAAAAGCAGCAATATTTATATTGAGAGAAGGCTGAGCCTTAGAGATTTTAGCCAAGTCAATGACTAAAGGGGGAGAAGAAGAACGAGAAGAAGCATTGTTTCGATTAAGATCGATAACAAATGGCTCAGAAGAGGTGAGCTCCCTTGAAGCTTGAGATGGAAGAATAATCCGCCCTCCAACTGGAATTAGCAGAGTATCCTGTTTTATATATGGAGATACAGGAACTGCAGTACGCCCATTGACAGGAATAATCATTGTGTCTTGAGCAAATGACTGAGGTAACGGAGAAATCCGTCCACTCACCGGAATGATGAAAGAACCTTCTCCAGAGAGTTTGGGAGATTGTTGCTGAGTAGTTCGACCTTTAACAGGAATTATTAAGGTCTCACTTTGTGAATCCTCTTTCTCCATAGCTTGTATGACCCTTGTATACTCTTCTTTGTACATTCGGGAATCATTGAAATAAGCTTCAACCCCATGGAAGGGATTTATGTCAGCAACTTCTTTTTGTACTCTTCCATTGCTATCAATGTATTTAAAACACTGATGAAGAGTAGAAGGCACCACATTATTTTCATGAAGAAAGGGCCTCCCAAGAAGAAGATTATAGGATCCCACGATCTCAATCACATAGAAAGTGACTTTGGATCTGAAATCGCCTATCTGAAGCTTCAGATGAATCTTTCCCAAAGGCTCGCTTCGGCTTTGATTGAATCCCAGGATAGTAGTAACCGTCTTGGAGAGCTTGTGAAGAGGGATTTTTAGTTCATCTAATAGGCTCTTTGGCATTATGCTTATAGCAGACCCTGGGTCAATGAGGATACGATCTATCTTCATCGTATCGATATAACCAGTGTAGTAGAGAGGCCGATCATGTCGATTATCCTCCAGTAGCATGTCGTCTTGTGTAAAGGTGATATTTGGGATAATCTCCAATACACTGTTGCAATGTAAGCAAGTGGCAGGTTCTGTATCTGGCTTCTTCAATTGTGCAAGACAAGAGTCTGCTTGAAGAAGTGCTTCACTTAACGTCTCCCGAGTTTCTTTAGAAAGACGTAGAAGTTCAAAGAGGGACATTCTAGCTGGAGTATTAGCAAGCTGAGCTAAAATGTCAAAATTATAAGGCTTCTGAAGTCCAAGAGGAAGGGACTTCTTGATTGGTTTATCAAACCGAGCCTGTTGTTTGCCTTTCTCCAGAGCTGTGGGCTTGGAAGAAACAGGTTCGACTGGGGTAGTTGAAGGAACAGGTGCAGTGGATGATTCTTCTTCAGGAGGAACATTAGGAGCATCTTTATCAACAGGAGGGGTATCAAGAGTATCCCCAGGATCTTTGGAATAATCCTTTAGATAAGGTTTCCCTATTCGAGTAGCACTAACAAGTGCTTCTTCTTTCTCTTTTGGCTCTGTGTCAGAGGTAGACCCAAGAGACGTCATATGACATGACTTAATCTTTCCAGCCTTCTTAGACTTTCGAGAAGTAGTCCTTTGAGGAGATTCAAAATCTGTCACTAGATCAGGATGAATCCATATGATTTCTCCTGTTTCCAAAGTGATTGGCACTAATCCTTCAGATTGCGGAGGAGGAATATTCACTATTTCAAGAGTTGCCTTGGGAATAGGAACAATCCAACTTTCAAGGAGTTGAGGAGAAAAATCTCCGAATTGTATAGAGACGACATTAGAGGTGACAGTCTTCTCTTTCGGAGTAAGAGAGATAGCTCCAGATTTAATTATTTTTTGGATCTTTCCTTTCAGTACATAACATGTACGAATTGTGTGACCCAACATTCTGTGATATGGGCAGTATTTGGGATGATCTATCTTACCAGCTTCATCAGGTTTCTTGATCTCAGGTAATTGTATCTTATTACCTTTCAGCAGACATTCAAAGATACCAAGGACATCGTCATCATCGAAAGAGTATTCTTCCTTGGGGCGAGGTGTTCTTGGTTGTTGAGTTGTAGAAGTAGGAATAGTTGATGCATCTTTGCTCTGAAGATTAACTTCAAGAGTTTCTTTTCCTTTGCGAGCATTGTTTTTATTGTTAGTACCTTGACCTGTTTCTTTGGGAGTCATCTGCACTCCTAAACCTTTGAAGGTTTCAGCACTAATTTCTGCGGCCTTGGCACTAACTATGAAAGAAGGCCAATCTTGGAATTGGGTGGATCCTGTCCACATGCTGATGATTGGTAACAAGTTTGATTTGCATGTGTCGATGGTGACAGCATCAGGAGTTCCAAGAGGCATCTTCAGAGCTTCTCTTCGAAATCGTTCAATGTAATCCTCTGTAGTTTTATTATTTTTCTTCTTGATTCTAATAAGAGCAGACATAGTCATGTCATTGAGCCCTTCATAGAACCGTTCAAGAAACATTTGTTTGAAACCGGCAAATAAGGTAATGCTCCCATCTGGGAGACTTCTGTACCATTCATAAGCCGTTCCCTTGAGACATCCAACAAACACCCGAGTAAGGAGGGCGTCGCTTGGTTGCAATTGATCAGTCATCACTTCAAAGTGATTAATAAACTGACTTGGAGAAGTGGTTCCATCATAGAATGAGATAGTAGGAGGCTTGTATTTAGGAGGATACGATACTTGCTTCCATTCTATCGGATAAGGTTGCTTGATGCCTAACCTTTGTAAACCATCTTTCTGTTTGAATGCCTCGAATTGAGTTTTGAGATTCCTCAATTCTTCATAACAACTCCGGAAGATTGTGGAGTTGTAGCTTGTAGAGAATAGTTGGGAGGAGGAACAACATTATAAGCACTACCCCCAGCTCCAGAGAGACTAGGGTTTGGTTGAGCTGGTCCAGGAGTATTGGATTGTACTGTTGGAGGAACTTGTACTGGACTCATATCAGCGTCAGTTGGTATGGCATCAGGTACAGTCTGTCGATTTTGCAACTGAGCTGTCATGAGTTCATACATTGATTTCATAGTGTCAGCCATAGACTTCATTTGTTGTTCCAAAGAAGCAATTCTTTGATCTTGAGGAGTCAAGGAAGAGGAAGGTTCATCAGTATTCCCATCCACCATATAAGTTGTGACTGTACGAGGGATTATTGATGAACTGGTAGATGTTGTTTGTTCTGAATCATTGCTTTGTGCATCAAAGTCAATTATAGGATAACTACCCCCAGTAGGAAGATGTGAGAAGTTAGATTCTCCAAGGAATTCAGAATCATCTTCAGAGATCAAATTTCTTTGACTAGAAGCCAAGACTCTTGCTCTGGTATTTCTATATACTCCATCTGGACTATCAACTCTACCCCCAGCATCCCGAGAGGTCATGTTGACAGAAGCAAACAAAGGCTCATCTTCATCAGGCATAGGTTCACACTGAATCCGATTGAAGACAGATTGTCATTTAGTTTGACATCTGCATTGCATTGTAACTCTTGGCTGGAAGTCACATTCATGATCAACATGGTCATGAGCCATTGATTGACATCTGCATTGAGTTATGACTCTTGGATAGAAGTCACATTCAGCATGGTCCTTTGACACAGAATTACTCCTTCTCTTCTGTTGAAGATATTCTCGTAAATCTGTTTGTGAAGATTGAGGAGTATATTTCCTATTCTTTGGTCTTGATGGCTCTTGATTATATAGAGAATGATTAATATGAGCCACATAGTTTCTTGCATACTCTGCATCTGGATCTCTTATCTTTGTTTCCAACTGGTATGGTTTCTTAGCACCAGAAGTGTTGAGTTTTGTTCTTAGATCAATTGGAGGTAACACATTGGTTTTGGAAACATGGAGTTTTCCTTCCATTGATCTAGATATTTGCAGAAAAGGAAAATTTGAACCACCCCTTTGATTAAGAGTTGGTAACAGACCTTTTCTAGATAAATTCTGTGCCCAATTCGAAGAAGTCATAGAAGAAGACATTAAGCAATGTTTCTTCTTAGACTCATTCAAGTTTTGAGACATAGAATATCCAGAAGGAAGAGTAGTCAAAAGACCATCTCCTTTTCTTTGACTAACAAAATTGTCAGTCAAAGCTGTTCCTGAAGTAAAAACTACAGGAACAGAAGAAACAACTAAAGAATTATTCCTTTTCGAAGGGACTTTGTGTGGAAGACCACCCCCAGTTCTAGTGGAACTTGGCAAAGAAGAAGAGATAGCTAAAGAGCTATTCTTCTTAGATGAAATACACGCTGAAACAGGCTTGGTTAAAGAACCAATGATGTTAGCGTGATTTTTGACTTTGGAAGTACACGCTGGAACAGACTTGGCTAAGGAGCCTGCACTGTTAGCGTGATTGTTGATTTTAGAATTACACACTGGAACAGACTTGGCTAAGGAACCAGTGCTGTCAGCGTGACTTTTGGGTTTGAAATTGTACGTTGGAACAGATTTGGCTAAGGAGCCAGTACTGTCAGCGTGACTTTTAATTTTGAAGACACACACTGGAACAGATTTGGCTAAAGAGCCAGTACTGTCAGCATGATTTTTGGATGTGAGATTGCACACTGGAACAGATTTGGCTAAAGAGCCAGTACTGTCAGCGTGACCTTTGATTGCTGTCATCTTCGAGCGCACAAGAGTGTGCGTGCTTGCAGTAGAGTTCTTGCCAGTGTTAGGAGTAGACACTGTGGCAGAGACTTCACCATTGGCTGCCAACTGATTCTTAGGGACATAGACAGAGTGTCCCTTCGACTTGGCAGTGATGATGGAGGCTGTAGTGGGCTTACCACTCTTAGCCCGCTGCATTTCTTTATAGGCGAGTTGATCGAATTGGATCGTCATCACCTTCTTCGTCGAGCCGATTGACAAAGTGTCGCATTGAGTTGTTGCCATCTCAGAAGAGGAGATGGTTTTCTCCAGTAGAGTCGCCAATTTGTTTTCCATAAATAAATTCCTTTATTTATTGTGTATCTGGGAAAATTACAACTGTGGGAATCTGATCTAGAAGACGATCACTTTATCCCTTGGACTATGCGAAGAAGAAAAGCTCTCAAAATTTTGACAGTAGATAACTATGTATCTGTACAATGAATGAAAAAAAGAACTCTGTTTATAGAGTCAAAAGTAACTGTAAGGATAACTGACTTCACAGTCTATGCCTAGTTAAAAATCACGCAGGATTTAACATACGCAAGACTGTGAGCAGTTACTGGACGTGGCCTGTAACTGTTGGACACATGGCGATCATGCATGAGTCCTGTGCAAGTTACAGGACACGCAGACGAGAGATCAGTGGCATGGCTGCCACGTACTCCAATTTGATGAAATCCACGCAGACTTGTTGAAGACGAAATCCACACAGACTCGGGGTAGAAAGCTTCAAAATCCACGCAAACTTGGGGCAGGAAGCTTCAGAATCCACGCAGATTTGGTGAAGAAAACTTCAGAATCCACGCAGACTTGAGGAAGAAAACTTCAGAATCCACGCAAACTTGAGATGAAGATCTCACAATACACGCAGACTTGAGATAAGACTGCCAGCTGTCTTGATTCAGCGTGCCTCGACTGACACAAAATCTTTGACAGTGATTGCTTTTATCAGTCGCATTAAATGACAAGAAGCTCTTTTGGTACGCCAACTTGACGAATGTTGAGTCTTGCTGAAGAAGATTTCAAAAATCACGCAATAGACGGCTGTGATCTCTCGAATTTTGTGCATACGTGGCATACGAAGAGACATTCTTCGACTGTTGTGCTGTCAGTCATAATTACTTTCTGACAAATGATGAGCTGTCTCCTCAGCGTGATTTGTAAATATTGTCCTGATCAACTGAGCGTGACTTTTGACTCTGTCCTGACCAACTCAGCGTGACTGTCATTTTAAAGGCCTACATATATATACGGTTATATATATATATATATATATATATATATATATTTTATATATATATATATATATATATATATATATATATATATATATATATATATATAACCATATATATAAATATATATATATATATATATATATATATATATATATATAACCATACATATATATATATATATATATATATATATATATATATATATATATATATATATATATATATATATATATATATATGTATGGTTATATATATATATATATATATATATATATATATATATATATATATATATATATATATATATATAAATATATATATATATATATATATATATATATATTTTATATATATATATATATATATATATATATTTTTTTTTTTTTTATATATATGGTTATATATATATGGATATATTTGTATGTGGGTGTGGCATTGTGTTGGATGGGGAAGAGGCACACAGGTTCGGCCAAGGAGCATGGGCTATGTGTGTGTGGTTGTTAGTGTAGGAGGGTGTGTATGTGTGGTGTTGGATGATATGGGTGAGAGGAGATTGAGAGCAGTTGTGTGTGAATGGAGAGATGAGTTTGTGTTGTGTTTGAGAGGGAAATGTGTGGTAGTGAGTGGAGTGTTAGGGGGGAACTGTTGTCCCAAAACAGCAGGTTACACCCAATTTTTGCCCCCATTTACCCCCATCAAAACAGCCCCTTATATCACCCAAATTGTAGCCCTTATATACCCACATTTGCCACCAAAACTGTCCCCTCAAATCCTAAATTGCTGCTGTCAAGAACAGCCAGGTTTTACCCCCATATGACAGCAGCAATACCAGGCCAAAATAGCCCCAAAACACCTCACGGCTGTCCTATTTTGCAACAGGACAGCCCACCTAAAACAGTCCACCATAACCCCAATTCTTGTCCCTTTGGACTGTCCATTTGCCCATCAAAATAGCCCTACATTCTTCCATGTAGCAGTCCAAGTTTTGCCCATTTTGGGGCTGTCCATTAAGCCAAGTTGGCTGCCACATAACCTCCCTAAGTTTCAGTCCAGATATCACCCCATGTTAGCCTCAACAATAGCACAAAACAGTCCCCACTTTTTGCCTTCAAACCAGTCCAAGTTTTGGCCCTTAGGTGGCTGTCCCCACTGTCCAAGACAGCCCCATTTACCCCTATGTAGCGTCCACATTTGTCCCCTATATCAGTCCACAATTGCCCCATTTCCAGTCCCACACACCACTCTAAAAATCAGTCCATGCACTACCTATGTGTGTGTGTGTAGTTGTGAGTTTGTGTGTGTGTGTGAGAGCCTAGAGTGTATAGCTAGTAGCCTATATGATATCCTATATCTAAACTAGTAGGAAACCTATAGGAGAAGCCTATGAATGTGAGAAATATATGTGAGTGTTGTATGAGAGTGAGTGGTATGGATTAGTGTGTTAGAGTTGAGGGTAAATTCATGATATGGGTTTAGGAATAGGGTAAACCAATACCCACGTATCCTAACATAGCCTAGATGCCTAGGATACCCATAATTCTTGTAGGTAAACCTTATATAGGTTGATATCTAGTTACCCTAAGAAGCCTAGGCTAGTACCATAGGTATTTACGGGATTTCCTTGGAATTGGGCAAGGTATCGGGATTTACCTTGGTAGGATAAATGTTAGTTTTGCCTAGGAATAGGGTATTAGTGTTTGGAGTCTAAGATAGAGTTATAACATGATTCCCGTGGTTGGTAATGATCAAATATGGTGCTCATAGACTAGTTTTGACGTCGGTTGACCTTTTTGACCAAAAGTCAACAAAAGTCAACCAAGGGTCAAACTTAGCCTTTAAGCGACCCGATTTGACCGAAACCAAACCAGAGTTGACCAGTTGACTGAAAGTCAACAGTTGGTCAACATTAGACTAGTTTCACCTAGGGTTGACCTAGAGTTGACCTAGAGTTGACCAGGGTTGACTTTTTAACCAAAAGTCAACCGTAAGTCAACCGTTGACCCCATTCGACCTAGTTTGACTTGGATTTACCCCCAGTGACCCAGTATGAGCCAGTATGACCTAGAATGACTAAGTCTGACCTAGATTGACCTAGTTTGGACTTAGACTTGCATTCATGACTTGAATTGGTTTCCTTTTTCAGTATTTAGCCATGTTTGACTCATAGTATCTTATTTTAGGTCTGTGATCACTCTGAGCGTCTGTTCACCCTATCAGCTCAGGACCATAGGCGAGTACATTCACTGATAGTTTTCATTGTCTTGATATCTGCTATATCCGATTCAGTTGTAGTGTCTTACTTGATTTCCAGACACGATATTTCACAGACTAGTATATGTCGAATCCTGTCATGAGACGTTGTTCTCGGGTTACTTGGTATATTGGTACATGACTCGATTTGTTACTTTTACTTGTATAGACATAGACTTGGGAGTGGGCTGATCACCTGCTTTTGAATCCCGTGTCATGACGTGTTATGTCCGGATCCTTTATACTATTCGGGGATGGAGAGTTATTAATGGTTGTGTGATCCAAACCCCCACTTGTTGCTTCACACTTGTACTCGACACTTGTCTATAGCTACCTGTTCATAACTTTCCATGGTGACCGGCCTTATCTTCACACTTGTTGTTTCATACTTGTTATTTGTTTGCAGCCGGTCGGATGGAAAGCTTGAACATGTTTTTCCCACGCCGATCACATGACGCACTAATAATTCAAGGCACCTTTTATATTTATTATCTGTGGTAACTAAGTTCTATTCGGGAGAAGGGTTACAGCCCCAGTCCTTGTTTGGTTTAGGGATTGTAATCGACTTTCCGAATAGTTCCCAAGTCGCCTTATATACATTCATATCGTCGTCCTTTTCAGTACTCACACCATGATATATATTTCCAGTTGATTTTGTCTTGTATTTTATTACACTGTCTCTTATAGAATTTATTAATTCATATGGAACTGCTATTGGTGTTTGTACTTGCTCATTTTTTTGACAGAATACCATTGCCAAATTTTACAGATGAATCAGAGGCTGATTGCCCGACCTACTATGGGGTAGAGTCTGACGGAGTAGACTTAGACAGTGGCTTGTTGGTAGAGCCACTAGATTTTGCTCACCCTAAGTAGTATAGCTAGTTAGGTTTGCCTGGCCTGCGAGCCAGCTAGCACTGTCAGTTGTAGTATCTATTATATATTTTCTGAGACCATGGATGTTTGTGTATAGCTCTTACTTGTGGATCTTGGACTCATTTCCTATTTTATCTATCGTATTTTTCCTTTTCGTGCTATCTACCTTAGTTTGATATATGTGATTGAGACTGTATTGCTATGTCACCTCCATTCGGAGTGTATATACTGTACAGGTACATTTATCTGTTTAGTTGTAGTATTTATAGATGACCTAGACAGCGTTCTACCGTCGATGCTGCGGCGTAGGCTGGACGTAACCACGTACTCGTGTCCCTAATCAGGGTGCGGGTCGTGACAGAGAGCGACACGGAGTGAGGGGATTTGAGTCTCCAGTGGGAGAACTGCCTCACTTCCATATACCAGAGAGAATGGTGTGTTCCCGGTGGCCGTCCGTACTGTAGTACGGTACGCCCATAAGCATTTGTCGAGCTTTTCATTCTAGTCGCATTTGTTTGATGACATGAACTTCTTGAGAAGCTTGATGATGGTTTTGTTGAACGCTTCTGCCAGACCATTAGCCGCCGGGTTGTACGGTATTGAAGCAATATTCTGGATTCGGTGTTTGTCGCAACACCGATAGAAGGCGTGGCTTGCGAACTGTGGACCATTGTCGTAGATGATCCTTCGGGGTAGTCCATAGCGGTAGATAACATGATGTTTGAGGAAGCTGATCACGTTTAAAGTCTTCACTTCTGCCAGCAGAATAGCCTCCGCCCATTTGGAGAAGTAATCTGTGATTACGAGTATGAAGCGATGTCCTCGGAACGAAGGCGGAGTGATTGGACCAATAATGTCCATTCCCCATGCTTCGAATGGCCAGGATGCTACCGTCGGATATAGAAACAAGGATGGCTGGTGGATGAAATCCGCGTGGACTTGACAGGCTTCGCACTTTCTTGCATAGTCTATCGCATCGGCAACCATCGTGGGCCAGTAATAGCCCATTCGGCAAAGGCGATCTTGTAATTTCGGGCCAGGCTGATGGGTCCCGCAGATGCTATCGTGAGCTTCACGCACGGCTTCTTTGACTTCTGTATTTGACAAACATCAAAGCAGTAATCCATCGTGTGATCGTCAATATAGCATTTTTTTCTCCGTATCATAGAAGAATCTGAGGGAACGCCTTCTGATGGAAGTAGCTTCCTTTGGATTCTCTGGCAGGATGTCGTAGACTACGAAGTCAATGAATGGTTTTCTCCAGTCTGGTGCTTCATCAACATTCAGAGCGGAGTAACTCTCCACACATTAAACATTATTCTTGGGACAGACCTATTCACGGCCTATTATGTCAACCAGATGATGAGCATGATTCGGTACCACTAGGGAAGCGGCCAAGACTGCTAGGGCATCGACTTCAATATTCTTGAGTCTGGGAACATGTTCTATGAAGAATCCTTCCAAGGACAAGATGATGTCAATCGCTATTTGGTGATAAGGGATCATATCTTCATGGCGAACCTCGTATGAACACCAGATCTGATTGGCGATTAACTGCGAATCGCCGTATGCTTCCAGATACTCTACCCCCAGCTCCTTTGCAAGTCGGAGGCCAATGACCAAAGCGTTGTACTCGGCCACATTGTTTGAATAGGGCTCCATAAGGGAGTAGGCCCGATTGATCACCAGCCCTGAGGGAGAAATTAACACCACTTCGACTCCAGCGATAATGTTGCCTTTGGGTCCAGTTCTAGAAGCACCGTCGAAGAACATTCGCCAGATGGCATTATAGAAAACTGCATTTGAATTGGCAACCTCGTCTGGAATCTCTTCGTCTATTCTGGTTGACTCCGAACCTGGATGAGCTGCTAAAAAGTCTGCCAGAGCTTGACCTTTAACAGCCTTCTGCGGGACGAAGATCATGTGGTAGGGAGACAGTAATATCGCCCAGGTAGTGAGGCGAGAGCTGAGTGCACCTGGCTTAGTCATGAGGACCCTGAGGGGGTTGACTCTTGATACGACATGGATGGTTTGTCCCGTAACGTAGTGTCGCATCTTCTGAATGGCGAACACCAGAGCAAGGCACTCCTTTTCTACGACGGTGTATCAGTGTTCCGGCCCCATCATCATTTGGCTGAGGTATTATATAGCCTTCTCATGCCCTACATCAGTATTTTGCGCTAGTAAAGCACTGAGAGAATGCTCCATTGCTCGTACATAGATAAGGAATGGTTTTCCAGCAACCGGGGCCACCAGGACCGGAGGGTTCGACAGATATTTTTTGATGATGTCGAAGGCGCGCTGGCGTTCTTCATCCCATACGAATGAAATGCCCTTCTTCATGAGGTGGGTGAATGGCTGACATCGTCCGGAGAGGTTGGAGATAAACCTCCTGATGTAGGCCAGCCTCCCTAGAAGGCCTCGGAGTTCACGGAGATTTCTTGGGGGACCCATCTCCATGATTGCCTTCATCTTCTCAGGGTCTATGTGGATACCCTGGGAAGTAATGATGAAACCTAAGAACTTCTCGCTGGATACGCCCAAGAAGGATTTTGTGGGAATCATCTTCAAATTGTGCGCTCGTATCAGATCGAACACTGTCCTCAGATCGTGCAGAAGATCTTCTTTAGAGCGGCTCTTGACGGCGATGTCGTCAACGTAGCATTCCATTGTCTTACGCAAGTGGTCTCTAAAGATGACACTCTTAGCTCTTTGATAGACGGTGCCAGCATTCTTTAAACCGAAAGGCATGACTGTGTAGCAGTATGTGCCAATTGGTGTTCAGAATAATGTATGCTTTTCGTCATCAGGGAACATCTTGATTTGGTTGTGTAGAAACGAAATCGTAAAGCACAATACTCTAGAGGGGGTGAATAAAGTAGGCAGCGGAATATTGCTAATTAAAAAATGTTAGCAGCAAGATCACAGAATAATAATCACAACTAAGTAAAGTAAAGGCAGAGACAAGAATGCAAATGCAAAGACAGCGATGTATACTGGTTTCCCTCTGTTGAGGACTAATCCAGTCGGTAGAACTCTTGCTACCAGTTGAATCCACTATTGGCAAAACCGTAAGTTTTCTTATGAAGTCCTTGCAACTTCTACAACGCGAGCTTTGATACGAAGAACTCGTCCAACTTCAAATGTGAAGAGGTATTCTTCAATCAAGCCTTCTGATTACAATCTCTTAGAAACTTCTAGACCGTACCGCACTGGCAAATCGACTAGAGGATTGTAATTGGCTTGGGATCTGAAATTTAAAGCTCAAGAAAACTCTTTGGAAGACTGAAAGCTTTAGATAGAGAGAAGATTGAAAGTGAATGAGTGAGTTAAAAAGATCGAAATCCTTCTCTATTTATAGGAATTCCAAAGACAGAATTCTGGCAGAATTCGGGCAGAATTCGGCTAGAACTCTTTGAGAAAATCTCGGTCAAATCCGCAACTGCAGGAGGACCAAGTTTCAGAGAATTCAAAAATCAAACGGCCACCAACCGAACTCTGGCCGAGTTCTATCAGGGTTAGGTCAGGTTTTAAAAATATAGTTTTTGATAATTCTTGAAAACCTTTTTAAAACTGTTGTTTAAAAGAATATTTTTCAAAACAAAGGATATTTTAAAAGTATTTTGAAAACATTTTGGAATAGCCTATTTGCCAGTACGACTCGGTGTACAACGTATTCCTAGACTCAATAAAATGGAAAATACATTGCTCAAAGGAAATACAGACTTGAACAGGCAAACATAGCTTCGGTCTTGAACTGTGTAGATAGCTGTTCTTGTTCATGTCCAAGAGTCCGATACATCCTGACTAACTTCACATATTGAGACAGAGTTTGATCAATTATTAAAATCAGGTTTACCGTATGACCAATGGACCAACAATCTTCCCCATTTTGATAATTGACAAACTATGAATGATATAACATTTAAGCTTGAAATAAAATCAAAAATTATTCATGTCCTGTATTTTCTTAAAAAGAATGTTAGATCTTTATTTTTCTCCTCCGTTGTCACTTAGGAAAATAATTGTAAAAGAGTAAAAACTCCCCCGCAATCAATACATAATAACAAACAGTGAAGAAACACAAGAAAATAAACATGATAAATGATAGTAAAGAAAATATGAATGACATCACATGCATGTATTTGTACTCAGGCAGTTTATAATAAACAAAGAATTATATCACAGGCAGTTTATAGTAGAGAAGCAGATAAAGAAATGCTAAGTAAATAAACTGATGTGAATCATAAAGTACGAATCTCATAAAGATAAAGATAAAGATGTTCAGATGACATCAAATAAAACAAATCCAGTACAAGTCCTCAAAAAAATACTGATAATAAAGTCTGAAAAAAAAAGAAAAACTTGGAATGTCGAATCATTTCCAAGTGTACAGTAGATAATGTCTAAGTCTCAAAAAGCTAATACATCATCATCACATCTCCTCATCATCCTTGACTCATTTCAAGAATTTAATTCAAAGATTAGTAATTTCAACCTTCAATTAATATAATTAATATTATTTTATAGATTAAATATCATTATACATCGACTGTTTAAGATTAGCTGTAGAAGTACTGTCCTAGCTGGCGGAGGTTTACCGGGGAACTCTTAAGTACCGCTTCGCTTCAACCGTAGTTGTGATGACAGACAGACTCTTTATTGGCTTGTCTCTAACACAGTTTTTGCATATTGAAATAAAATTATAAAATAAAATCAATTAATATTATTGACGTCCAAAATTCCTAATTCTCGACGTAAATAATTGAAACGATCTTCTGCTAGAGGTTTTGTGAAAATGTCAGCTAATTGATTCTCAGTATCTATGTATACAAGGTCAATATCTCCATTTTGATGATGATCTCTAAGAAAATGATGTCGAATCTCGATATGTTTTGTACGTGAATGACATACAGGATTCTTAGTCAAATTAATAGTGCTCGTGCAATCACAGAAAATGGGAATGTGTGTATAAAATAAATCATAGTCTTCCAAGGTTTGTTTCATCCACAAAATCTGAGCGCAACAACGTCCTACGGCGATATACTCAGCCTCTGTTGTTGATAGGGCTACAGAATTTTGCTTTTTTACTAAACCATGAGACTAAAGCCTTGCCTAAGAAATGACATGTGCCACTATACTTTTTCAATCAACTTTGCATCCAGCAAAATCTGCATCCGAATAACCAGTAAGGTCAAAGGACTTAGTTTTGGGATACCACAAGCCAACAGAAGAAGTGCCCTTAAGGTATCGAAAGATATGCTTAACTGCGCACATATGAGATTCCTTTGGATTAGCTTGAAAACGTGCACACAGGTAAACACTAAACATAATATCTGGACGACTAGCAGTTAAATAAAGTAAACTGCCGATTATACCTCGATACTTACGTGTGTCGACCGGCTTGCCTTGTTCATCAATATCAAGCTTTATTGAAGTTGCCATCGGAGTGCCAATAGGTTTGACATTGTCCAGATCGAACTTTTTTAGCAAATCTTTTGTGTACTTGGCTTGATTTATGAACGTCCCATTGTCTGTTTGTTTGATTTGCAGTTCGAGAAAGAATTTCAGCTCTCCCATCATGCTCATCTCAAACTCATTCTGCATACACTTAGAAAATTCTTGACACAGAAATTCATCAGTAGATCCAAATATGATATCATCTACATAGACTTGTATTAAAAGAAGCTTACCATTAAAGGACTTAATAAAAAGTGTAGTGTCAACCTTGCCTTTTAAAAAATCGTTGTCAAGTAGAAAAGAGCTTAGACGATCATACCAAGCACGAGGGGCTTGTTTCAAACCGTACAAAGCTTTCTTCAACTTGAAAACATGATCAGAGTTTTTAAAATCTGTGAAACCTGGAGGTTGTGCTACAAAAACTTCTTCTTTTATAAAACCATTTAAAAATGCACTCTTGACATCCATTTGAAATAATTTAATATTATGAAAACATGCAAATGCACATAACATGCGAATGGATTCTAATCTCGCAACTGGGGCATAAGTCTCATCGTAGTCGATACCTTCTTCTTGATTGTATCCTTGAGCTACGAGTCGAGCCTTATTACGAGTCACTAAACCATTCTCATTAAGTTTATTTCGGAATACCCAACGGGTGCCAATGACCGGACGATCAATAGGCTTGGGAACAAGTTCCCAAACTTGATTCCGTTCAAATTGGTTTAATTCCTCTTGCATAGCATCTATCCAAAAACTATCACTACATGCTTCATTAATAGTTTTGGATTCTAGCTGTGAAATAAAAGCAATACTAGAAACAATATCTCTACTGGATGTACGAGTACTTACACCTTTGGTAATGTCACCAATTACCAAATCCTTTGGATGATCAGCCATAAATTTTAATCTTTTCGGCAGACTCTGAAGGTAGCTGGTTCCTGGATCTTCTCTAGGAGGATCAGCTAGTGCCGAGCTTGGTTAAGAAATAGCCGTTGTTGATCTTGGTACAGTTGGATCTTCGTCATTGTCATCGATAGTCATTTGATTCAGTTCATCAAAAGTGACATTGATTGACTCTTCGATGATCATGGTTCGTTTGTTGAAGACTCTGTATCCTTTGCTCTTGGCCGCATAACCTAAAAATATACCTTCGTCAGCCTTTTCATCAAACTTTCCCAAATTGCCTTTTGTATTAAGAATAAAGCATTTACAGCCAAATATTCTAAAATAAGAAACTGATGGAATTCTATCAAACCATAACTCAAATGGAATCTTCTTCGATTTGGGTCGAATTAGAACTCTATTGAGAACAAAACAAGCTGTATTGACAGCTTCAGCCCAGAAATATTTGGGTAGACTAAACTGGTTTAACATTACTCTGGCCATTTCGGATAGGGTTCTGTTCTTACGTTCCACAACTCCATTTTGTTATGGAGTCATAGGGCAGGAGAACTCGTGTACAAAACCGTGTGTGTCACAAAAATGCTCAAACTCTGCATTCTCGAATTCGCCACCATGATCGCTTCTAATACGAGTGATCATGTAACCTTTTTCATTCTGTACTTTCTTGCAAAAGACGACAAATTCGGATAATGCATCATTCTTGCGTGTCAAGAAGTATACCCACGTGTATCTAGAGAAATCATCTACAATTACGAAAGCATAAAGCTTACCTCCGAGGCTAGTAACTCTACTAGGACCAAATAAGTCCATATGAAGCAATTGTAGAGGTCTAGTAGCACATACTGCGTTTATTGACTTGAATGTGGATCTGGTAGCTTTGTTCTTTTTACATTGGCTGCATACCGAGTCCTTTTTGAATGTTATGTCCGGTAAACCGCGTACTAGCTTCTTTGTAGATAATCTTGATATTGTGTCCATATTTGCGTGACCGAGTCTCATATGCCACAGATGACTCTCATCGCTTTTAGCCATTAAGCATCTACCTGAAATGTTAGTTTCTTCTAACAAATAGAAAACATATATGTTGTCTTCCCTGATACCTTCAAAGATAGTACTATCAGTTGAGCTATCAACTATAGTACATTTGTCTTTGCCAAAGTTGATGCCATAACCATGATCAGCTAAATGACTTATACTGAGTAGATTATGTTTCAACTCGGTAACCAGACAGACATCCTTAATTATAGGATAGGGAGACTTACCAACATCCCCGATACCAATAATATACCCTTTCAAGTTATTACCAAAGGAGACATAGCCTTCCTTCTTTTTCTTCGACAGTGTTGCAAATAGTGTAGCATCACCGGTCATATGCCGTGAGCAACCGCTGTCGAGGATCCATTTGCTTCTAGCATGTGAAAGGTGTTCCACTTACAAAACAGTTTACAGATGAAACTTTTGGTGCCCATTTCTTGTAGGGTCCTGAAATGTTAGCCTTTGGTATCCAAGCATAAATATTTAAATCAACAAGCTTTCTGATTCTACATGCAGATGAAATATGACCAATGAGGCCACAATAATGTCATTTTGCATGTCGAGTGTTGAAAGCTGAGTGGTGTGCATGGTTGGTTGGTTTAAGTTTTCTAGTATAGAAGAAAGCATACCTATAATCCTGTTTGGGCTTAACCTTTTGGGGTAAAGGTTTGATAGGGTTAGGTCTAACAGTGTTTGGCTTGGGAATGTTCCGATTTTTCGGTAAGTGACACGTTTTAGGGAAGGAAGCAGCAGTCTCAGGCTGTTTTCCTAACCTAATTTTTAATCTTTTGGAAGTGTCATACAACTTAGTATAATTAGAAGTGAGTGTTTCCATTCTGATTTGTGCACATCGAAGACTTTTCTTTTCTATAGAAAGTTCTTCTTTGAGTTGGTCAATAACTTTGTCTTTCTCTTCAGATGACTTGGTAGTCTCGTGTAATAAGAGCTTGATAGAGGAAAGCTCACAAGACTCACTAACATTATTTCTAACCTCAGCTAGTTGGTCGGTAAGTCTATCTATTTCACCTTTGTACTCTTTGAGTACCTTCTTAGAGGTCTGATATTTGCTACGCAGTTTCCTGTAATCAGTCATCAGTTGACTGAAGGCATCTCTTAATTGTTCAAAGGTAAAGTCATCATATGTATCAACTACAGGTTCAGTAGGTACCTGATCGGATGCCATAAAGCATACGTTTGCAGCGTCTTCTGATTGTTCGTCTTCTGAGTCACTGGCTTCACTTTCATGCCATATGCTGGTATTGGCATATCTCCGAGATGTTGATCTCTTCAGGTTCCCTTTTTTATACCTGTTGCTCTTCTTGCTTGATGATGAGTTTGTAGGACAATCTTTCTTCATGTGTCCCTTCTTCTTGCAGCCATAGCAGACAACATCATCTTGATAACAGTTGTTGCTGTTGTTTTCTTTGGCTCTCTTCTCATGTCTCATGAATCTCTTGAATTTCCTTGCTAGGAGTGCTTGATCTTCAGCATCAGATTCACTGCTGTCTGAGTCACCTTCAGCAGCTTTTCTGTGCTGAGCCTTGAAAGCGATCGTCTTTTCCTTTGGTGCAGGCTCTTCAAAATCTTGTAGCTCCAGTTCATGAGTGAGTAGCTTACCCATGAGTACTTCGAGGGACATAGTTGTGAGGACGTTCCCTTCAATGATTGCAGTAGCCTTTGGAATCCAGTTCTTGGTAAGTGCTCGCAGGAGTTTACGAATCTTTTTATGGTTACTGTACTCTTTGTCTAGGGAGGACAAAGGATTTACAATATCCAAGAATCTTTCGAACATCTGAATAACTGTTTCGTTGGGCTTCATCTTGAACACCTCATACTCTTGAGTAAGTCTGCTGACTTTAGATTCTTTGACTTGAGTCGTGCCTTCATGTGTGACTTCAAGTAGCTTCCATACTTCATTAGCCGTTGTGCAGATAGACACCATGTTAAATTCAGTTCTGTCTAAAGCACAAAATAGAGCATTAATAGCACATGCGTCAAGACTGGCCTTTTTCTTTTCCTCCTCTGTATATCTGCTATGGGGTTTTTCAACTAAAACTCCATCAACATTTATACGAGGTGGCTTTTGATAGCCATCAATAATAATAGACCATAAATCAAAGTCAAGAGATTTCAAGAAGAAACTCATCCGTGTTTTCCAATAGGTATAGTTCGTACCATCAAACAGTAGAGGTCTGTTTGTGGCCTGGCCTTCACTTGTGAATTTCACAGTTGCCATGTGTTGTGCTGTGATCTATATAACAGTTAATAAAAATAAATAAATAATTGCACTGTTACCTTGCTTTACCTGTAACACCCGCTCTGATACCAATTGTAGGAACGAAATCGTAAAGCACAATACTCTAGAGGGAGGTTGAATAGAGTAGGTAGCGAAATATTGCTAATTAAAAAATGTTAGCAGCAAGATCATAGAATAATAATCACAACTAAGTAAAGTAAAGGCAGAGACAAGAATGCAAACGCTAAGACAGCAATGTATACTGGTTTCTCTCTGTTGAGGACTAATCCAGTCGGTAGAACTCTTGCTACCAGTTGAATCCACTATTGGCAAAACCACAAGTTTTCTTATGAAGTCCTTGCAACTTCTACAACGCGAGCTTTGATATGAAGAACTCGTCCAACTTCAAATGTGAAGAGGTATTCTTCAATCAAGCCTTCTGATTACAATCTCTCAGAAACTTCTAGACCGTACCGCACTGGCAAATCGACTAGAGGATTGTAATTGGCTTGGGATCTGA
Organism: Iris pallida; assembly: GCA_029216955.1. Classification (NCBI taxonomy): domain Eukaryota; kingdom Viridiplantae; phylum Streptophyta; class Magnoliopsida; order Asparagales; family Iridaceae; genus Iris; species Iris pallida. The sequence continues at coordinate 4,099,640 of JANAVB010018799.1, forward strand.
AATTTAAAGCTCAAAAAAACTCTTTGGAAGACTGAAAGCTTTAGATAGAGAGAAGATTGAAAGTGAATGAGTAAGTTAAAAAGATCGAAATCCTTCTCTATTTATAGGAATTCCAAAGACAGAATTCTGGCAGAATTCGGGCAGAACTCTTTGAGAAAATCTCGGTCAAATCCGCAACTGCAGGAGGACCAAGTTTCAGAGATTTCAAAAATCAAACGGCCACCAACCGAACTCTGGCCGAACTCTGGCCGAGTTCTGTCAGGGTTAGGTCAAGTTTTAAAAATATAGTTTTTGATGATTTTTGAAAACCTTTTTAAAACTGTTGTTTAAAAGAATGTTTTTCAAAACAAAGGATATTTTAAAAGTATTTTGAAAACATTTTGGAATAGCCTATTTGCCAGTACGACTCGGTGTACAACGTATTCCTAGACTCAATAAAATAAAAAATACATTGCTCAAAGGAAATACAGACTCGAACAGGCAAACATAGCTTCGGTCTTGAACTGTGTAGATAGCTGTTCTTGTTCATGTCCAAGAGTCCGATACATCCTGACTAACTTCACATATCGAGACAGAGTTTGATCAATTATTAAAATAAGGTTGACCGTATGACCAATGGGCCAACAGGTTGTACCCCGAAAAACCATCCATAAATGACATACGCTCAAAGCCACAGGTGTCACGACCCGCACCCTAGAGTTAGGGCACGAGAACATAACAACGCCCAGCCTACGTCGCAGTGTCGGCGGTAGAACGCTGTCCTAGGTCTCATGCATCTAACAGTATAAGGCTAAGCAGTTTATACTCTTCGAATGGGGGTGACATAGCAGATACAGTCTCAATCACAACTAAGGTAGAGCAAGATAAAAGATAGTTAAAACATGAAATCCAAAAGAGATACAGCAGATAGAAGCCTAAGTGTCTAAGATACACAAATCCAGAAATACATCTCAAAGCTCAAATACAGTAATCCATAAAATAAATACAACTCCAGACAACTGAAAATAGCTAACTAAACAACCTCTAATGCGTCTCCTCTAGGCTAGCAGGCAACCTCCAGGCTATCTGTAAAATTTATCAACAGGTCCAGCCAGGACAGGAGCGAGCACAATACATCTCAACAAGTCATAACAGGAAAGGAAATGTAATCATGCTAGAGAATAAAATACAGGATCTGAAGAAATAGCATAATGTAAAAGAGAGACTGTAAGTAAATATCTATGATATATATAAAGAGAGACAATACTAGCGATTCAGAGTACTATATAAACATGTGAATGGCTAAGGACTGATTCATGATTACACTACAGGGAATTGATTCATGATTACACTACTTGGATTTATTCACATGTTCATTTATACTCCCCCATCCCCAATCAATACACAAGGATCCATTCAAGTTACGTTAAGATTCATGATTATACTACGTTGCCCATAAAGGGTGATTTATGAATTGATTCGTGAAGGCTCGGTGATCATGAGGGTACATGAGTCACTAGCTGATTCCCGAAGATTCATGATAATAGAAGAATGAGATACGTGATGTAAGTGAAACACACATGAGACAAAAGTATCTGATGCTCCCGAGAAGGATAACATCTCATGAAGGGATCCATATAGTACCTATCCGTGATCCAACATGTCAGCTTCAAGTAAGATAGTCTAAAGCATGAAATATAATCCTAAACATGGTATGAAATGATCAGAGAATGTACTCGCCTGATAACCTGAACAGCTGATAGGTAAAGGGGTCCAACTGAAGCCACAAAGTCCTATTTAAAGCAACACAGGTTACAAGGTGTTCAAGTTGTAATAAAAGAATCTCTACAAGCAATCTATTATTATTCTAGGTTCTTCTAAGTCAAAATAACTCTAGGTCAACTCCGGTCAGTAATCAAGTCAAACTAGGTCAAGTGTTGGCTCACAGTTGACTTTGGGTCAACTGGTCAACTCTGGTCAACAGGGTTAAATCTAGTCTAATTATTAAAGGTATAAAGTGTACTTCGTTATTCGTACATTGAAACTTACGACACGTAAATCAAGGTAAGAAGATCAATGGTAAGGTTGACAATCTTATTATAGTGATCCACGTGTTCATCTTGTCAATTTCAGCGATGTGAGATCACTAGAATTGACTGAGCTCAGTTTCGTTGTACTAATCCCGAAATACGAACATTATAAGAATTAATTGTTAATTATTATAAAAAGGTTAAACTCAGAGAAACTATCAACAAACATTGTCAGACGATGAAATAAACATCGCCAACGTGTCCAGAATGGTCAAATTAGCTAGGATAGCCTACCCGTCGGTCCAATTTGGATACAAGGGCAAAAAGGTAATTTTGGGTCAAAACGGTGTCCGTGTCGGAGCCGTTTTGCACCGAAAAATGTGTAAGAAAATAAGTCTATAAAATACAACAAATTATATGTCCACGAAACTAGAATGACGATACGAACCCAACGGTATCTCCAGAATTGGATTCCGTTGATCCGATCTCAATTTGGTCCGTTGACCAGAACTTAGAATTCCGATTTGTACGGAAATGCGTGCCAGAGCCAATGTTCTCAAAATTCAGCAAACTACATGTCAACGAGTCCATAATGACGATACGAACTCAATGGTATATTCGGAATTGGATTTCGATGAGCCGATCTCAAAATGACCCGTTGACCCGAATATTGGTATCCGACTTGCACCGAAATGCGTGTCGGACCCAATGTCCACCAAAAAATAGCAAATTATATGTCAACGAGTCCAGAATGACGATACGAATTCAACGGTATATCCGGAATTGGATTCCGATGAGCCGGCATCAAAAAGTCCCGTTGACCCAGAATGTGGGACCCACTTTGTACCGAAATGCGTGTCCGGGTCCACGTTCTCCAAATCTAACAAATTTTATATGAAAACATGCCAGAACAATGCTACGAGTCTAATGGTGGTGTCAGAAATGAAATCTGGAGTCCCGTGTTTAAAAATGGAATTTTACAAGTTGGAAATTACGAATTCGGACGGCCAACTTTGGCGTCAAATTCAACCAATCAAACAAGCTCACAATGAAACGAAACTGGAGGGGTAGCAAGAGGGTTATACCAGATTGGCACAGGAACTGGTAGCATGCCAAATGGAGCTACGGTGGAGGAGATACAAGCTGACGAAGTTGGCCCCGCAAAATTGTCCAAATTTAATACAATTTAAACGGTCAACTTGGTGGCCGGTTTTGATGTATCAAACGATAAAATTAACGGGCAAAAATTGACATGAGTAAAGGTAGATATACCGAGATTGTGATGGAGCAAAGAAATCGCCGATCCAACGGTCGGATTTCTGGGAAAATGTGCACGAAGTTGCTGCTACGGAACGCCAAAATGAACTCGATTCCGCGCGCGTCACGACGGGACGTCGTGCAAAACGCACGAATCGCCTCGACGGCGCATCCCAGAGGACGGTGGCCGTCAGGGAAGGCTCACCAAAGTTCGCCCATGGCGGGGGGCACATGGCCAGGGGCCACGGCGGTGCGTGGCCGGCCACGGCGGTGCGTGGCCGGCCACGGCGGTGCGTGGCCGGCCACGGCGGCGCTCCTCGCGCGCGCGCTTGCGCGCCTGGACGCATGCAGCAGCTGCTGCTGTCGCACGGTGGCACGGCCAGGCCAGGCGACGGCGAGGGCTGCACGGAGACGGCCAGCCTGGCGAGGCAGGGGCAGCGATGGTCGAGCAGCCTCGACGAGGGTCGGGCGGCGCACGGCGGATGTAGGTGGTTGCTCGGTTTGAAGAGGAAGAGGGAAGGAGGAGATTTTGGAGGAGGAGATGGATGAGGAGAGGTGTTGCAGTGATGGCCATCCACGGCCGACCGGGGTGGCCGGAGCCATGGCCAGGAGAGGTCGGGTTTGCCATGGAGAGAGGAGGTCGGTTTGAGGAGATAAAGGGAATGGGTTGCTATTGTTGTTGTGTTGTTTTGGTTTGTATGGAAAAAAAACAATTAAGGAAGAGAGAGAGAGGAAGAGTAGTAATAATTATGAGAGGGAGAAAGAAAAAGTTGGTCCTCTCAAAGTTAGGGCCGGCCACATGCTAGAGGGGAGGAAATTTGGGTGTGAGAGAAATAAATGGTGATGATGGATTGAGGGAAAAATCAAGGATGGAAATTAATTAGGGGGGAATGGATTTATTTGGGATTTAAAATCAATAGAAATTACACTCAATTTTTGATATAGAAAGGTAGGTATTGAATATTATTTTTGGACACGGAAAAATGAGGGTGTCTCGATGGAGGGTAGCACGAAGCTGGGCTGGACTCGGTGGAGCCGGATTAGGTCAAAACTAGACATTGTGCAAAAATCGAATTAAAATTAGGCGTTGATGATCATGAGTAAATAAGTAGCACATGGGGATTTCAATAAATGGGACACAAGTTGCAGGCGGGTAGTAGGCTCAATGTGGGCCGTGTCCATAGTTGGGGCTGGCAGGTTTTGGTCGACAGGGGACCCACAAATCAAGTTGGAAAATGAATGTAACACCGTGGGGTGAAATAAAATTGGGTCACGTGTCAGAAAAGTTGTGCGAAGCAAATGGAGCACAAGATGGCGTGTCTGAGTGGGACACGAAGGTCAAAGGTGAAGAGTGTCTTGAGTAGATCATGCATGATGAGTTGGTTTCAAGAAACCGAATGGTCTTGTGCTCCCAAATAAAAAGTCACGGTAACATGCTAAAAATGATCAAGGAAAAGAGTGGCAAAATTAATTAATAAACAAATGGTCTAAATCGACCCGAAGTTCTGCGAAGCAAAAAGAGCACAAGGGAACATGTTTGGATGGGACACTATATACCATCATGAAGGTAATCATGTCCACTCTAAAACTCGTGAAGAACATTTCCAGAGTTGAACATCCCTGACACTCCAAATATCAATGGCACGAAAAAGCACACTTAAGGACAAATAACAGAATAAATTATTTATCAAAACTAAATCAATAAGAAAAAAAAAAATCAACCCGAAATTTAGGGTGCTCACATCCTACCCACCTTATAAAAATTTTGTCCTCGAAATTAAAATGTTCATAATCCTTCTAGGTCAAACCCCCACAATCAAATTCCAGAACTTAAATAAAACATACCATCAAAGGGACGTCATACAGGGTCATGGCATACAGTGGTAGTGAAAGTCTCATCTAGGTATACTAGTCATGCTAACTGAAACGGTCATAGGGTATCAAAACACACAAACAGTCTAGGGTGTTAAACCGGAAAAGACGCAGAATATAAACCATCAAAGCTGTAAGACAGCCTACCCTCCTATATGAAAACTGGTACTTATCATAAAATAAGGAAAGGTAACAACCAATTATCTATAAAGGGTTCAGAAAAATCAAAATCAAAGTTAAAGAATGAAAGTCACTTGCATGGAAATCCAATCACAATATATATTAAGAATATTTAGTTTCGATACGATCTAAGTTGATCAAATTGGGGAAATCAAGATTGGGCGATATGGAGGACAGTTCAACAAGTCTGAGAACGAGCATACAAGGATGGTGATTCAGGTCACAATCAAATTTAATTCAACTGAGTACAACCGAAGATATTAATACGATAAGGAAAGATAATCAGAGTCGATTTGGTCGTGATTAAGGAAACTAGGATTCAATGATATTGAAAACCTTTTTAGGGAAAAACAGGAAAAGATTTCATACGAAGTCAATAAATCATCTCTCTCTAATACTATCAGTTTATCATTTGCCAAATCATATTTTTATCTCAAATCCCAATATAAATCAACCATTATATGACTACCCTCAAAAATTTTATAACCTTCAGTCATCTAAACCTTTACCATGATCACCATAGACAAATTTTCAAACTTCTAAAACATTTCCCACGAAGCATACCCCTCTTAATTAGGTATCAACACTTATTCATTTAATCAAATTTTCGAATCCCTTCACCTCGTTCTAAATTAGATCCGAAACCTCTAAATCCAGTTTATAAAATTCTTGAACTTGTTTAAATCGAGTCTCGTATTTACTAAACTCCAATACCACTATGTCACACAATATTTATTCTTATTTGTAAATCAACCTTCATATTTTCTTCAACGTTCACCTTCAAATATTATCCTTTTGAATTCTACAAAACCTTTTTTTTTCTAAAATAATTCCTATAACTTAAAATCCTTGTGTTCTCTCTGTCTCTAGTCACCCTCTTAAAATATCTAGTTCAATTTGCATAATCATAGAATAAAATTAAATTCTTCTTTTCATCCCTAAATTTCTACATAGCCTGGTAATAGTTCCCAAGAATCAATAACCAAGATTTTCTAGTTCTCAAAACTAGGTTGACCTCTGATATCCTCATTAGTTTTTTTTGAAATACATCCACGAATTTCTCGTAACCCAAATTTCTGCGATTGTTTCTAAATTGATAACATTTATCACTCGATTCTATTCTAAACCTTTACCACAACTTTCTCTCAATTTTTTTTTCATAATTGACATCCAACGTTCTGATTCCTACAAATCATTCTATGAAAACCATTTACGTCATTTTTTCAATATTTCTCAGGCAAAAAGATATGAAGATTCAAGAGTTTTCAAGGTATAGCTGACAGAATTATATACGAGACAGGAAATTGATGTAATCATGACAGTTATATAAGACAAGAATGATGGAAATAAAATATTGGCAGGAAGAGAATGATAGAGGAATCTATTCTGCTTATTTGTTTAAAAGAGGAACCCGTTTTGAAATCAGAGCTATAATAACAATCCAAAATAAGGTCTAGCAAAATCGTTGATTCATTGCTTTAAGAAGAAATTCATTTTGTAAGAAGTTACACAAGGTTTATAAAAACAGCTAAAGCTACTACTAAGTTAAATAATGAGAAACAAAACAAAACAAAATTCTCTTTTTTTTTGAAAGACTGAACAAAAGTGGTGAAAACATGTTCAAAAACATTTAAGGTACAATCTGATAATCATATGCGTCTATCCAAAATCATGGTGCTCTAAATCCTCGTCATACTAGTAAGCAAGGCTACGATAATCACAAAGTCCTCGACTTAGGCACATACATCTAGAATCGTAGTATTTAACATTTTTGCGATGCCGCTAGCTTGGCTGCAAAAACCTTAAATTCCTACACCCAAGAAATATATCCAAAGCCAGACTATGTGTCCTCACCATGCTGGCTAATGTGACTATAGAAGACTAGATTCCAAACTTAGATGACCTAGCCCATATAATTTCATCTTGACAAAAATTAAGTTAAATCAACAATGAATACCCAAAATCAAATTTATCAACGAACATCAAGATTCAAAAATGAACAAAAATTCTTCAAATCATATAAATACAAACTCGGATGCTACAACTAACATCAAGATTCAAAATTCAACAATCTTCCATCAAAATCAATAAATACAAACTCAAATTCAACAATAATCCATCAAAATCAAATTCAACAACAGAAAATAAAGATAAATTAAATCAAGGAAAAGAGAGTTTTCAAATCGGAGTTAAATAAGATTCTCAAGGGTCGTCCCAGGAATCTCTCAAGGGTTCCTAACTGTGATTGAATATCTTCAAAAATATATCCTACTCCTACTGCTGGCTGTAGTGGTACTCTAGTTCGAATACCACTACACAAACTCGACCTGCATGGGCCACCACTAAAAACGTGTTACGACCCGCACCCTAGAGTTTGGGCACGAGAACGTAACAACGCCCAGCCTACGCCGCAGTATCGGCGGTAGAACGCTGTCCTAGGTCTCATCCATCTAACAGTATAAGGCTAAGCAGTTTATACTCCCCGAATGGGGGTGACATAGCAGATACAGTCTCAATCACAACTAAGGTAGAGCAAGATAAAAGATAGTTAAAACATGAAATCTAAAAGAGATACAGCAGATAGAAGCCTAAGTGTCTAAGATACACAAATCCAAAAATACATCTCAAAGCTAAAATACAGTAATCCATAAAATAAATACAACTCCAGACAACTGAAAATAGCTAACTAAACAACCTCTAATGTGTCTCCTCTAGGCTAGCAGGCAACCTCCAGGCTATCTGTAAAATTTATCAACAGGTCCAGTCAGGACAGGAGCGAGCACAATACATCTCAACAAGTCATAATAGAAAAAGAAATGTAATCATGCTAGAGAATAAAATACATGATCTGAAGAAATAGCATAATGTAAAAGAGAGACTGTAAGTAAATATCTATGATATATATAAAGAGAGACAGTGCTAGTGATTCAGAGTACTGTATAAACATGTGAATGGCTAAGGACTGATTCATGATTATACTACAGGGAATTGATTCATGATTACACTACTTGGATTTATTCACATGTTCATTTATACTCCCCCATCCCCAATCAATACACAAGGATCCATTCAAGTTACGTTAAGATTCATGATTATACTACGTTGCCCATAAAGGGTGATTCATGAATTGATTCGTGAAGGCTCGGTGATCATGAGGGTACATGAGTCACTAGCTGATTCCCGAAGATTCATGATAATAGAAGCATGAGATACGTGATGTAAGTAAAACACACATGAGACAAAAGTATCTGATGCTCCCGAGAAGGATAACATATTATAAAAGGATCCATATAGTACCAATCCGTGATCCAACGTGTCAGCATCAAGTAAGATAGTCTAAAGCAGGAAATATAATCATAAACATGGTATGAAATGATCAGAAAATGTACTCGCCTGATAACCTAAACAGCTGATAGGTAAAGGGGTCCAACTGAAGCCACATAGTCCTATTTAAAGCAACATAGGTTACAAGGTGTTCAAGTTGTAATAAAAGAATCTCTACAAGCAATCTATTATTATTCTAGGTTCTTCTAAGTCAAAACAACTCTAGGTCAACTTCGGTCAATAATCTAGTCAAACTAGGTCAAGTGTTGGCTCACAGTTGACTTTGGGTCAACTGGTCAACTCTGGTCAACAGGGTTAATTCTAGTCTAATTATTAAAGGTATAAAGTGTACTTCGTTATTCTTACGTTGAAACTTACGACACGTAAATCGAGGTAAGAAGATCAATGGTAAGGTTGATAATCTTATTATAGTGATCCACGTGTTCATCTTGTCAATTTCAGCGATGTGAGATCACTGGAATTGACTGAGCTCAGTTTCGTTGTACTAATCCCGAAATACGAACATTATAAGAATTAATTATTAATTATTATAAAAGGTTAAACTTAGAAAAACTATCAACAAATATTGTCGGACGATGAAATAAACATCGCCAACGTGTCCAAAATGGTCAAATTAGCTAGGATAGTCTACCCGTCGGTCCAATTTGGACACAAGGGTAAAAAGGTAATTTCGGGTCAAAACGGTGTCCGTGTCGGAGCCGTTTTGCACCGAAAAACGTGCAAAAAAACAAGTCTATAAAATATAACAAATTATATGTCCATGAAACCAGAATGACGATACAAACCCAACGGTATCTCCAGAATTGGATTCCATTGACCCGATATCAATTTGGTCCGTTGACCAGAACTTGGAATTTCGGTTTGCATAGAAATACGTGCCGGAGCCAATGTTCTCAAAACTCAGCAAACTATATATCAATGAGTCCAGAATGACGATATGAACTCAACGGTATATCCAGAATTGGATTCCGATGAACCGATCTCAAAATGACCCATTGACCCGGATATTGGTATCCAACTTGCACCGAAATACGTGTCGGACCCAATGTCCACCAAAACCTAGCAAATTATATGTCAACGAGTCCAGAATGACGATACGAACTCAACGGTATATCCGGAATTGGATTCCGATAAGCCGGCGTCAAAAAGTTTCGCTGACCCAGAATGTGGGACCTACTTTTCACCGAAATGCATGCCCGGGCCCACGTTCTCCAAATCTAACAAATTTTATATGAAAACATGCCAGAACGATGCCACGATTCTAATAGTGGTGTCAGAATTGAAATCTGGAGTCCCATGTTCAAAAATAGAATTTTACAAGTTGGAAATTATGAATTCGAACGGCCAACTTTGGCGTCGAATTCAACCAATCAAACAAACTCACAATAAAACGAAACTGGAGGGGTAGAAAGAGGGTTATACCAGCTTCGCACAGGAACTAGTAGCACGCCAAATGGAGTTGCAGTGGAGGAGATACAAGCTGACAAAGTTGGCCCCACGAAATTGTCCAAATTTAATACAATTTAAACGGTCAACTTGGTGGCTGGTTTTGATGTATCAAACGATAAAATTAACGGACAAAAATTGACATGAGTGAAGGTGGATATAATGAGATTGTGACGGAGTGAAGAAATCGCTGATCCAATGGTCAAATTTCTGGAAAAACGTGTGCGAAGTTGCTGCGACAGAACGCCAAAATGAACTCAATTCCGTGCGCGTCACGATGGGACGTCGTGCAAAACGTACGAATCGCCTCGACGGCGCGTCCCGGAGGACGGTGGCCGTTAGAGAAGGCGCCAGAGTTCGCCCATGGCAGGGGGGGCACACGGCCAGGGGCCACGGCGGTGTGTGGCCGGCCACGGCGGCGCTCCTCGCATGCGCGCGCGTGCGCGCCTGGACGCATGTAGCAGCTGCTGCTGTCGCACGGTGGCACGGCCAGGCCAGGCGATGGCGAGGGCTGCACGGAGACGGCCAGCCCGGCGAGACAGGGGCGACGACGGCCGTGCAGCCTCGACGAGGGTCGGGCGACGCACTGCGGATGTAGGTGGTTGCTCGGTTTGAAGAGGAGGAGGGAAGGAGGAGATTTTGGAGGAGGAGCTGGATGAGGAGAGGTGGTGCAGTGATGGCCGTCCACGGCCGACCAGGGTGGCCGGAGCTATGGCCAGGAGAGGTTGGGTTTGCCATGGAGAGAGGAGGTCGGGTTTGAGGAGATGAAGGGAATGGGTTGCTGCTGTTGTTGTGTTGTTTTGGTTTGTATGGGAAAAAAACAATTAAGGAAGAGAGAGAAAGGAAGAGTAGTAATAATTGTGAGAGGGAGAAAGAAAAAGTTGGTCCTCTCAAAGTTAGGGCCGGCCACATGCTAGAGGGGGAAAAATTTGGGAGTATGAGGGAAATAAATGGTGATGATAGATTGAGGGAAAAATCAAGGGTGGAAATTAATTATGGGGGAATGGATTTATTTGGGATTTAAAATCAATAGAAATTACACTCAATATTCGAAATAGAAAGGTAGGTATTGAATATTATTTTTGGACACGGAAAAATGAGGGTGTCTCGATGGAGGGTAGCACGAAGCTGGGTTGGACTCGGTGGAGCCGGATTGGGTCAAAATCGGATATTGTGCAAAAATCGAATTAAAATTAGGCGTTGATGATCATGAGTAAATAAGTAGCACATGGGGATTTCAATAAATGGAACACAAGTGGCAGGCGGGTAGTAGGCTCAATGTGGGCCATGTCCATAGTTGGGGCTGATAGGTTTTGGTCGACAGGGGACCCACAAATCAAGTTGGAAAATGAATGTGACACCGTAGGGTGAAATAAAATCGGGTCACGTGTCAGAAAAGTTGTGCGAAGCAAATGGCGCACAAGATGGCGTGTCTAAATGGGACACAAAGGTCAAGGGTGAAGAGTGTCTCGAGTAGATCATGCATGATGAGTTGGTTTCAAGAAACTGACTGGTCTTGTGCTCCCAAATGAAAAGTCACGGTAACGTGCTAAAAATGATCAAGGAAAAGAGTGGGAAAATTAATTAATAAATAAATGGTCTAAATCGACCCGAAGTTCTGCGAAGCAAAAAGAGCACAAGGGAACAAGTTTGGATGGGACACTATATACCATCATGAAGGTAATCATGTCCACTCCAAAACTCGTGAAGAAGATTTCCAGAGTTGAACATCCCTGACAGTCCAAATATCAATGGCACGGGAAAGCACACTTAAGGACAAATAATAGAATAAATTATTTATCAAAACTAAATCAATCAGAAAAAAATAAAAAAAATCAACCCAAAATTCAGGGTGCTCACATCAGGTGTTGTCAATCATGATGTCGGTGATAGGGAGGGGAAACTCATCCTTAGGACATGCCTCATTCAGATTGCGAAAGTCGATGCAGATTCGAATCTTTCTATTCTTCTTGAGGACTGGTACTATGTTGGCGACCCAGTCTGGATGCTGTTCCTCTCGGATGAAGCTGCTGGCTATCAGTTTGTTGACCTCGACTTCAATGGCATTCATGATGTCGTGGCAGAACCGTCGTTGCTGTTGCTTGACCGGTTTTGCATCTGAACGGATGTTGAGTTTATAAAGTACAACCTCGGGGTTCAGTCCTGGCATGTCTTCGTAGCTCCAGGCGAATACGTCGATGTATTCTCTGATGAGTTATAGTAGCGATTCCCGCTCTTCGTCTGTCAGATTCTTGCTGACGAAGATGGGCTTTGGAGAGGACTCATCACCGAGATCAACTTGCACAACCTCATCATCGGTGGGAGGCTCTCTTTGTTTGAACCGCTTCTTCCATTGCGCATCTATTTGTTGTGCCCACGGCTCTAACTCAAGAAGTTCAGGAATGCCTTCATCTTCTTCGTAGGCATCGGCAAATGCCATATTGACGGACAAGACTTGCCTGAATACGTCCCCGATGCTGACATCCGAATCGGAAGTGGATGATCCGGTTGAGTGTGAATACCAGTCGCATTCTTCGTCTGATCTTTCAGGGGTCGTTGCCGGTGTAACATAACCTAGCCCACGTCTGGTTTTGTTGTAATAATCTCGTGGTTTCCCAGTCAGAACCGGTAATTGTAAGGGTAATCACCGTCCAGTGCCGTAGTTCAAGCCTGGTGTAGTTTCTAGATTATACCCCAGTTTTTGCATGAGGTACTTAGATCGGGAACTATACAGATAAAGGGGCAATCTTCCGGTGTCGGGTTCGAGATCAACTTCTTTTATCCTGAAGGGTTGTGGATCATTCTTCCGGCCGAAGATGATTGGATGATCCTCTCCTTCGACTATACGGTAAGCGTCTTCCACTGGAGTAAGTTGGTTTGCGGTGTAGACATTTATCACTGTGTATGTAGGTGAGTGCCTATATCGTGTTCCATAGCATGTATTGTACAAAGCTTATTAAGCTCGAGGTAGTTCAAAGATAGCCCTTTATTGATAAAGTAAGGTATCTTTTCCAGTGGGATTACATCATCTACGGATGGAACATCAGTGTGAGCAGCCACATACTTGGCCAGCTGTGGCTCTTCTTCAACCACCCCCTGTGTCAATGAAGATTGGGAGGATGTCTTGGGCAGCTTAATCATCAGGGGCTACAGGGGTGGAGCAGAACGTGGAGTCGTTAGTATACTAGCCACCCCCAGTTTGGTGCTCGGTGCTGGGCGGAGAGTTGTTGGCTGGCTAACAGTCCCCGGCTTAGCGCTCGGTTGCCGATTCATTCTGGGAAGATGAATCGTCATCGGCTTGACAGAGGGATTGAGCTCCTCTATTTGTTGTCGGCTAGCTCTAGGCAGCCTGATTGTTATTAGCTCTATCGTGGGTCTTGATGCTTGACCAGACCTTGGCAGTCGGATTATTATCTGCCCCACTTGTGCAGAGAGGCTGATTGCATCCTTACGCAGAGTGGCCATAAGGGGTGCAGTTCTGCCAGGTTTACGGGCTTGGAGGTGGATTGTCAGAGGTTCTTCTGATCCAGCTGCCGCCTCAGTTTGAGCTTGAATATCTCCTTCGGCAAGGTATCTTTTCGATTTTTCGTACAAGCATGAGTCGGAGTTGTAGGATTCGGCCCCTTTAAAGGGATCAATGTCAGCAAATTCTGTCCTCACAAAGCCATGCTTATCGACGTACTTGAAGCATTGGTACAGTGTGGAAGGCACGATCATGTAATCGTGTATCCAAGGATGCCCCAAAAGAATATTTTAGGAAATGTTCGCATCTATAACATAACAGGTCACTTCTGACTGAAGGTCGCCGATTTGCCACTTCAAGCGAATCTTCCCGATCGGATAGCTTCTGCCTGAATTGAAACCGTTGATGGCAGTGCTTGTCAGCGTCAGGCGATGCATTGGGATGTACAGATGGTATAGCAGGCTCTTTGGGATGATGGTTATGGAAGAACCGGGATCAATATGCATCTGATCTACTTTGATATCGCCAATGTACCCAGTATAATACAGGGGGCGATTGTCACGACCCGCACCCGTTTTTTTTAAACGGATACGAGACGTGTCCAAGCCAGCCTACGCCGCAGTATCGGCGGTAGAACGCTGTCACGGCCATGAAGATCAAAATCACAAATAATGCTCATTCACATAATTAATTTAACTTACAATGATCACAAGTTTTATATTTGTAGAAAATATAAACTTGTACAAATAAATGAATGACTACAACTCAACTATCTAACTAGTCTCTAGGCTTTTGTCTGCAAGTGTTCCCGTCACTCCCCAAGCTAAGTGAATCCACGGCTAACCTGAAAATGTTGGTTTCCAGTCAGGAATGGAACGAGCACAATTCACTGAATGCAATTTCAAATAAAGAAGATGACTATAAAACAAAGGTTAGACATCAATCATGAGTTTTGAAAATAACAGTAAAGCCGTAAGAAAAACCAATAGTAATAAATAGACCAATGTACTTTCTACCGTTAGAAGTACCTTTGATATGTGATCAGTCTGGGACATTACACCGCACGGTCTACGAGATCTACTTGCATGAAAAGTAAACAATGTCTACGAGATCTACTTGCAGAAAAGTAAACGAGGTCTACGAGATCTACTGCATAAAAGTAAACGAGGTCTACGAGATCTACTGCATGAAAATAAACACTATCTACGAGATCTACTGCATGAAAATAAACATTGTCTACGAGATCTACTGCATGAAAATAAACACTGTCTACGAGATCTACTGCATGAAAGTAAACACTGTCTACGAGATCTACTGCATGAAAGTAAACGAGGTCTACGGTCGGATCACACATCCTTGGTACTTCTCATTCCCGACTCAACAATTTATAATAGAAAAATAATCACATAACCAATGACCAATCAATAAAATATAGTAAAAATCAATATCGAAATACAGACAATAAACTGTACTCGCCTGTGGTCCTCTGCTGGTGAAACCGATAATCTGAACTACTCAATGTGCCACAATAGTCAAAACCCGTACAACAGTCCCCGGATGCTGAAATAGACAATACCAATGATCTCAGAATAGTCAAATTAGCTAGGATTGCCTGTCCTTAAGTCCAATTCTGGACACAGGGGCAAAACGGTAATTTTGGGCAAAAACGATATCCGTCGTTGGACCCGCTTTGCACCGAAAAGCGTGCCAGAGTCAACGGTCTCTAAAGTCGTCAAACTACATGTCTACGGATCCAGTTTTTTGATACGAACCCAACCGTATGTCCAGAATTGGATTCCGGCGGGCCGTACACAAAATCGCTCGTTGAGTGGGACCGTGGGGCCCGCAAAACGACGTCGATTTCAACTGTCTCAGAATTGGACCAAACTTGGCATACAGGACCAGAAAAATGATACGGTCCTGTTGGCATAAGTTTCGTCTCGATCTGACAAGCGTGCACAAAGTTATGACTGAATTTGCATTGGACGGATACGGGGCGATTTCGACGGATACGCGTCGAATTCGTCGCGCACACGCGACCAATTTGAATTCCGTAAAAGCCCACACGACCACGAAGCTGTTACGCAGCTTTCGATGCCCTCGGTGCGCGACCACGTCGTCCAGATTGGCGTGACGCACGTCATGTGGAACAATTTCAACGTTTTGAAAACAGATTTTTGGGAAACTTTGGGATTCAATTTCTCGACACTTAGTTGATGAATTCAAATTCCGCAAGAAGGGATTCGAAGCCCTACATGTTGTCTAAAAGTCTCTTCAATTAGTTTTCTAAAATTCCTAACTGGTTGATCAGAATCTATCTCAAAACATGAGGGTTTCGACTAGAAAACTGTTCTGATTTTTGAATGGTTTTCCGTCATGTTCGCATCTGTTTTCTGGGCAACCTAGCGCTCTACTTCCAAAACTATTTGAAGGAGAAAGAAGTGCGATAGGTTAGCTCCGTACCTGTGCAATCGTTTCGAAAAACGATCAAGCATGGAGGTCGTTTCCTTCTTACGAAATCATCCTCGTAGGGCTGCTGCCGTTCACGCCTGTGCGCACGCGGACTTGTTCTCGCGCCTGGCCGTGACTTGGCCGGTCGACAGCGGCACTGGCGGTGGCGCTCCCGTGCGCACGGGGGGGGAGAGGGGGGGGGGGCGCCCAGGGAGAGGGGGGTGGTGGTAGCGAGTTTGCTTAGGGTTTCTTGCTGAACTCGATCTCTCAACTATTCATGTCTATGTATACTGTGTTATCAGGCTTGGGGGTGCTGTTGGGCTCGGGAAGAGCTAAGCTCGGGTTGGCCTGGCTTTAAGCTTTGGGTTTTTTTTTTAAAAAAATATTTGTTTTCTATATACTAGTATAGCAATGTATAAGCATGTATTTCCTTATATGTATATATATATTTACACCCCTTTATAATATACCTATATGTACATACAAATACACATATATATATATATATATATTTATACCTATATATATATATATATTTTTTTTTTTTATACCTATATATATTTATACCTATATATATGCACACTATCCTATATATTATATATACCCATACATATATATATATACACACACGTATACTTGTATATCAATATACACATATATAATATATATACATTTATATATTTACAAATACCTTCACCTATACTTATATATTATTATGTATATGCACACATTCACAATACGCAATATTTAATATATTATATTTATATATATTATAAATCACATGATAACAATTTCATATAACAATTAAATATAACCATTATTTATACTCCATAAAATAATAATATTAAATAGCAACCCCCAATGAATAATAATATTAATAGTAATAATAATAATAACAAAATTAAATACACCAAGGATGATGTATATACCATTTAATTCAATAAATAAATAAAATATAATTCAAAATTCTGGGAAGAGGGGTTACAAATCTACCCACCTTAAAAATAATTTCGTCCTCGAAATTTAAGGGAAGAGTCCATCCGCTATGATAGAAGACAGTTTCCATCAGCTATCCTCTATTCCTATGGTCTTTTTGTACTACGAGTCCTGGACGGTTTCTACCCACCTTTGGTCACACTACTCCCTCAAATTCCATATCGCTAAAACTTTATAACCTTTCCACTAATAAAAAAATATCTACCCATCGATATCTACTGTATATGGCATCTATAATCTTCTCCCATCTATCAAACAACCCAAAAATCTATCAAGCAACAAATTTGTACAAGTAGCTGAGAATATTGGTAAAATCCCAATAAGCAGGACCCTTCGTCGCTCCGAAATAGGATGAACAAGAAAATAAGGACGAACAATCGAGGATAAAAATAAAATTTCTAGAGCGGTAGAGAGTATCCAATGCTGCAGATGGAATGAAAGTTTATGAACCATTGGCTCATCTGCTAGATTGGGCTTCTCTAGTCCAGTCACTTACTAAATCGAAAAACTCTTCGTTTCATAGAGTGGCATGCACTCCGTACAATACAGAAGTCTTGTTGTCAAAATTCTAACTCAAACAAGGTTCCATAATGGAACGAAATTTGGGAAATCGGAATTGTGAGCCTTTCTGTGGTTATTTAAACACACGAGCAAGGGATAAAAGTAATACAAGATCGTATCGCAACTTCCAGGTAGATGGAATAAGGGTTATGAATGGCCTCGCATTCTAAGAGGTGGAGACTACATAATAGGTATTGGGTCCTATTTCAAATAGTTCAGTTCTATAGTCCAAATATGGTGGTATGTCTGGATAGGTTTTATTGGGTCTTAATGGGTTCTCTTATTTGGATATACCTTGTTGGTTGGATGAACATTGGATTTTAATCTATATGGACTAGATAAGATCCCAATGATAAAACTATTCCTACTAAGCTAGGATGACCTAGGATAGGATTTCACCCAAGCAGTTGGGTGAGTTGTTAGTCAGGTTGATTAGCTAGGTCCCTATCGCCCAAAAATTATACTTTCAGTGACTTTTGTGTTTAAGTAGCACGAGAAGACACAATTGAGTGGCATACTCGTGACATGTGCTTAGTGGGCTTCAAGTAGATCACAACCATATATTGGGTCGAAAGGTTCGAGTCAAGGTTGAGGTTCTAATTGAAGTCGAGAAGTATACCGATATTACGGTAAGGGTTATAGCTAGTCCTTTTTACCTGAAGGTCGTACCCTAAAAATAGAGTACAAGGGGACGCGTTTGAGTGGGACATAACATACCTAGATGAAGGTGGACTCGTCTAGAACTTGCATATAAAATTTGTTGAAAGGTAAAAGCTGGTCTGGTGCTCCGAATATTAATGACACGGCCGGTTGCGCAGAATGATCTAATTGGAAAGTGGGAGTCCATGGGGCACTTAACTATCATCCTAATGGAAAATTATTCAAATCAATCAGCAATCTCCGTATATACCAAAACTTTAGGAGGCTTACAGTCTACCCACCTTAGAAATAGGACATGGTCTTAGGAATATCGAGGTTAGGAGGATTCTAAAATCTGGACACTGTACCTCGACTCTTGTTAATAGAGGATAAGGCACTACGTAACAGAATACGGTAGATATAAACCATGTCAAGGATCGTTCCTCAATAAATGGAGAACGAGTGTGTGCAATGACACATGGTCGATAAAATAGAATGACCTACTCGTCCGTAGTATATGAGAGTTTCCGATGGGGTAACCCACTCCAAGGCACAACATAAGAAAAGATTTCTAGTAATTCAGTCAAGAAATTCTATTTGTGTCAAACCTGCCAGGCTATGGTCAAAAGGGTTGTAGTGATCAGGTATTGCTGTTGACCACTGGTAGATCATAATATGACAGGGTATTTAAGCTATGGTATGGGCCAAACTAGTGACTGTGGTGTTCCAACACTAGTTAGGTCTTAATAATAAAATTTATATAACTAGGGCAATACTTGGTTGGAAACCACTCTCGGGATGAGTGTCTACCATAGTTACAATAAATGATTGTCCTTTCCCTTGTCCACTCATTAACTGTGGGCTTTGGTCGAGGCAGGGTTGGGTTAAGGCTCAAGAGTTTCTAGTTAAGGCAAACTTCTGGCAATGATTAGAAGCTCACGACGTTTGGTTTCTTGAGAATAGATAGTCTCCTAGATTGGAGTTCTGACTAAGGGTAAAGCCCTAATCATTCTTAAATTCAGATGGCTCGAAAGTCTCAACAGTAGTTTATGGGTTGATGGGAGAACGAGTAACCCAAACACATGACTGGCCGATGGTAGCTACACTTGTGTCTATCATTATCATTGCCAAGGAAATACTCTGTATCTCTCTACCATCATGAGCTTTCGTCCTTCCAAATCGGTGAAAGACAAAAGCAATAAGAATTCAAGGGAGATGTTACTGAATACAATTTCGTGATTCAAGGGCGAACATATAATTCAAGAGAAATTGTCAAGCAGTCGCGGATGAGAGCCTAGATACCTATATATCTCCATCCACGTAGTAAAATTAAATGAAGAGCGAACCAAATGCATCATGGTTGATCAGATTATAATACATTGATTCTGATTAGGCAATAATTTAGCAGGCGTCCCCACTAAACATATGCCTCGAATCAAGCTCGAGAACGGAGTGAGCTTGCAAAACTAGACTGTGATAGCAACATTGGTCAAAATAGTCAAATTACAGGTATACAAGATTTCTGAAAGAAGGCACAAGTAGTACGAGTTTTGAGGGAATCAAACTTCACTTGGTGTTCTTGCTTATACAGTCTTCCTACTATCTTCTGATCCACAAGGACTTGGTCGACTAATGGGTTATGGACATTCTAAATTCCATATTCTAGGTAACCCTATTAGTGTCAGTCGATAACCTCGTCAATAGGTCACAAGGACCACAGAATGCTTGATCGGGAGACGTGTCACCCAACTTACAAAACTTCCACTAATATTGGCTTCGGATCTTATGGAACACACAGGGCACTGTCCTATCCTCTATAGTATTCTTAATTTGTAATCACGTCTGAAGTCATTTCACCGCGGATTATGCCTCGTCCGTATACTAGGGCTGTGGTAAACCCTTGGATTCGTGATTTTAGGGTGATATATATCCGATACTCTACCTTATATTGACACAAGGGTGACTATGGTCAAAAGAGGACCACTAGCTATAGTTTAGCAATATTCTATAACCTACATTTTCTTAAACAATTCCAACTCTAGGGGTCATGTCTCGCCAGTGCGCTGCGGGCTGCAGTGTATCCATAGTCTCCAATATTCAATTAAATGGCGACAGTGCGCTGCTGTCCTGCCATTATGAGTTAACTAACATTCCTTTAACTATATCCTCAAAATTCCTGATTTTCTAGAGATTCAAACATGTCGACTATGAAATAAAGTGTAAGCATTTATCCTATTAATCTTAACCCTTCAAATAAATGATTGAACAGGAAAGAAATATCTGAGGACAAGGAAATATAACATTCTAATATCTATTCTATGTGTATTCACACCCTTGAGGAAAACCTTGAATTGAAACTATCTTGGGGTTCATCTATAGATAACATAAAATAATAACTCTTAGGGCAAAAATAGGAACTTAAATAGACAATTTGACTAAGATAGGAGGATGATGTCTAAGAGGCAAAGAGAAGGAATTAAACAATTTATCAAGGTTAGTTCGTTAATTCTAGGAAGCCATGTCTCACCAAGGGAATAAACTATCCAAATTGGATTACCTCGTCGTATCAAGAGATAATAATGTACCTATGGGGATCTGATAAACTATCAAAATTAATAGCTCCTTATCTACATTGCATGGCCTAGACTACCCATTGGTAAATTTGTATAAGGGACTCCTAATCCTAGTCATTCTCGTAAATGAAATTAATTTCTAATTCGTGAATGAGCATTTCTAGTCGCAGGCTCGCAATAGTACAACTAACTACAGTACTATTACGAGTTCGCGTAATTTGCGAAGACTGACCTGTATGGGCCACCACAAAAACTTGTCACGACCCGCACCCGTTCATTTTTGTTTTAAACGGATATGAGACGTGTCCAAGCCAGCCTACGCCGCAGTATCGGCGGTACAACGCTGTCGCGGCCATGAAGATCAAAATTACAAATAATGCTCATTTACATAATTAATTTAACTTACAATGATCACACGTTTTACATTTGTAGAAAATATAAACTTGTACAAATAAATGAATGACTACAACTCAACTATCTAACTAGTCTCTAGGCTTTTATCTGCAAGTATTCCCGTCACTCCCCAAGCAAAGTGAATCCACGGCTAACCTGAAAATGTTGGTTTCCAGTCAGGAATGGAACGAGCACAATTTACTGAATGTAATTTCAAATAAAGAAGATGACTATAAAACAAAGGTTAGACATCAATCATGAGTTTTGAAAATAACAGTAAAGCCGTAAGAAAAACCAATAGTAATAAATAGACCAATATACTTTCCACCGTTAGAAGTACCTTTGATATATGATCAGTCTGGGACATTACACCGCACGGTCTACGAGATCTACTTGCATGAAAAGTAAACAATGTCTACGAGATCTACATGCAGAAAAGTAAATGAGGTCTACGAGATCTACTGCATAAAAGTAAATGAGGTCTACGAGATCTACTGTATGAAAATAAACACTGTCTACGAGATCTACTGCATGAAAATAAACACTGTCTACGAGATCTACTGCATGAAAATAAACACTGTCTACGAGATCTACTGCATGAAAATAAACACTGTCTACGAGATCTACTGCATGAAAATAAATACTGTCTACGAGATCTACTGTATGAAAGTAAACACTGTCTACGAGATCTACTGCATGAAAGTAAACGAGGTCTACGGTCGGATCACACATCCTTGGTACTTCTCATTCCCGACTCAACAATTTATAATAGAAAAATAATCACATAACCAATGACCAATCAATAAAATATAGTAAAAATAAATATCGAAATACAGACAATAAACTGTACTCGCCTGTGGTCCTCTGCTGGTGAAACCGATAATCTGAACTACTCAATGTGCCACAATAGTCAAAACCCGTACAACAGTCCCCGGATGCAGAAATAGACAATACCAATGATCTCAGAATAGTCAAATTAGCTATGATTGCCTGTCCTTAAGTCCAATTCTGGACACAGGGGCAAAACGGTAATTTTGGGCAAAAACGATGTCCGTCGTTGGACCCGCTTTGCACCGAAAAGCGTGCCAGAGTCAACGGTCTCTAAAGTCGTCAAACTATATGTCTACGGATCCAGTTTTTTGATATGAACCCAACCGTATGTCCAGAATTGGATTCCGGCGGGCCGTGCACAAAATCGCTCGTTGAGCAGGACCGTGGGGCCCACAAAACGACGTCGATTTCAACTGTCTCAGAATTAGACCAAACTTGGCATACAGGACCAGAAAAATGATACGGTCCTGTTGGCGCAAGTTTTGTCTCGATCTGACAAGCGTGCACAAAGTTATGACTGAATTTGCATTGGACGGATACGGGGCAATTTCGACGGATACGCGTCGAATTCGTCGCGCACACGTGACCAATTTGAATTCCGTCAAAGCCCACACGACCACGAAGCTGTTACGCAGCTTTCGATGCCCTCGGTGCGCGACCACGTTGTCCAGATTGGCGTGACGTACGTCATGTGGAACAATTTCAACGTTTTGAAAACAGATTTTTGGAAAACTTTGGGATTCAATTTCTCGACGCTTAGTTGATGAATTCAAATTCTGCAAGAAGGGATTCGAAGCCCTACATGTTGTCTAAAAGTCTCTTCAATTAGTTTTCTAAAATTCCTAACTGGTTGATCAGAATCTATCTCGAAACATGAGGGTTTCGACTAGAAAACTGTTCTGATTTTTGAATAGTTTTCCGTCATGTTCGCATCTGTTTTCTGGGCAACCTAGTGCTCTACTTCCAAAACTATTTGAAGGAGAAAGAAGTGCTATAGGTTAGCTCCGTACCTGTGCAATCGTTTCGAAAAATGATCAAGCATGGAGGTCGTTTCCTCCTCACGAAATCATCCTCGTAGGGCTGCTGCCGTTCACGCCTGTGTGCGCGCGGACTTGTTCTCGCGCCTGGCCGTGACTTGGCCGATCGACGACGGCACTGGCGGTGGCACGCCCGTGCGTGCGAGGGGGGGGGCGCCCAGGGAGAGGGGGTGGTGGCAGCGAGTTTGCTTAGGGTTTCTTGCTGAACTCGATCTCTCAACTATTCATGTCTATGTATACTGTGTTATCGGGCTTGGGGGTGCTGTTGGGCTCGAGAAGAGCTAAGCTCGGGTTGGCCTGGCTTTAAGCTTTGGGTTTTTTTTAAAAAAATATTTGTTTTCTATATACTAGTATAGCAATGTATAAGCATGTATTTCCTTATATGTATATATATATTTACACCCCTTTATAATATACCTATATGTACATACAAATACACATATATATATTTTTACCTATATCTATGCACACTATCCTATATATTATATATACCCATACATATATATATATACACACACGTATATTTGTATATTAATATACACATATATAATATATATACATTTATATATTTACAAATACCTTCACCTATACTTATATATTATTATGTATATGCACACATTCACAATACGCAATATTTAATATATTATATTTATATATATTATAAATCATATGATAACAATTTTATATAATAATTAAATATAACCATTATTTATACTCCATAAAATAATAATAATTAAATATAACCATTATTTATACTCCATTAAATAACAATTTTATATAATAATTAAATATAACCATTATTATTAAATAGTAATAATAATAATAACGAAATTAAATACACCAAGGATGATGTATATACCATTTAATTCAATAAATAAATAAAATATAAATCAAAATTCTGGGAAGAGGGGTTACAGCAATCGTGCAGGTTGGTCTTGATAAGCATATCTTGCGGAGTGAAGACAATATTGGGCATTGCGTCGGTACAAGCGCTGTCCTGGGGATCTGCAAGCGAGCTCTCCCCTGTGAGATTGGACTGAGCCAGATATGCGTCGGCGTTCTGGAGTGCCTTGCTCAGTGCGATGCGAACATCTTTGGAGAGTCTCAGGAGCTCGTATAGCGATAATTTGGTCGGTGTGTTGGCCAATTGTGCTAAGACGTCAAAGTTGTAGGGCCTCTCCAGCCCATGAGACGTCTCACTTTGGAGCGGCTTGTCAAAGCGAGTCTCCTTCGGCCTAGGCTTGTCGGTCGTTGAAGGCTAAGAAGGTCCTGGTGCATCAGTAGATGTCGGCTGATGATCTTCAGCCGAGTTACCCGGTGGAGGTTGGGTTTGTGCGCCGGATCGGATAACAACAGCAGTAGCTTCTTCGACCTCTGCCGAGATTGTGCAGCATGATTTGACTTTCCCACTCTTCTTCTTGCTGGTGGAGGGCGGTGCGGACTGAGTCACTTCAGGTACCAGGTCCGGATGGACCCACATGACCTTCCCTCATGATGTGGTAAGGGGCACTATACCAGCAGCCTGGTCTCGAGGAGGTGGAAGGTTAGCGACCTTCATCCTTGCTCTAGGGACGGGTACTACTCCATCTTGAGTCTTTGTCGGAGGGAAGCTGCCGAATTGTACTGACACCATGTTGGCTGCTGTGGTCACCTCTTCGAAATCAATGGCCAAGGCCTTAGAATCGATGAGATGCTGGATGTATCGCTTCAGTTGGTTGCAGTCTTGTGTAGCATGGTGGACATAGCGATGGTAGTGGCAGTACTTGGGGCTCTCCATTTCTGAAGGATGAGGTTCACACCTTGGAGGAGGAAGCTAAATTCGACCTCCTCATATGAGCATGTCCAAGATGGGCTTGACATAGACGTCCTAGAAGGAATAGGTCATCTGAGGCCAATACTTCTCTGTCGGCTTCGGTTCAGGCTTCGTAGATGTGTCGGCCACCATAGCTTGTTTGCCCTTATTGTCTCGATTATTGGAGGGGTTACGACCATTGTTGCTGTTGGTGTTAGGGCGTTTGCCCTTGTCCTCTCCTTTTGAGACGTGCAATCCCAGTTGGCGAGCTTTTTTTAACTTGTCTTTTGCGCTAGTGGCACTGATGATGAACGTCTTCCAATCCTTAAACTGACTTTCGCCCATCCAGAGGCTGATTGTGGGAAGCAGCCTCTTTTGGCAAATTTTAATTAAGGAGGAATCAGGGTTACCGGAAGACAACTTCATCGCGGTTTGACGAAATCGTTCGATATAGTTCCTTGTCAGCTCCTTTTCTCCCTGAACAACGTTCATGAGGGTGGACATTGTCATGTCTTATCCTACTTCGTAGAACCTCTCTAGGAACATACGTTTAAAGACAGCGAAGGAATGGATGCAGTTGTCTGGCAAGTTGCGGTACCAGTCGAAGGTGACCCCTTCTAACGCTCCGTATAATGATGGCATCGTCATGAGGCAGATGGTCGATTGTGACTTTGAAGTAAGTGATGTACCTGCTTATAGATGTCTTCCCATCATATGGATTGATGTTGAATGGTTTATATCTTGGTGGGAAGGGCACATCTCTCTATGCAGCAGGATACGGTTGTCGTATCTTGAGGTCCTGGCAGTTTTTTCGGGCATGGAACATGACCCGGAGCTCATGGACCTCTCTTTTTGCCTCCCTAGCCTCATCTGCAGCGGTGGAGGCTGATATTTCAGGAGGATTATCACCCGAGTTTGGTGCGGCTGAGTTTGAGTCCGTATTGATCGCGGGTCCCACGTTTGTTTGGCCAAGTATTCTTCCTTGCAGAGTTGGAAGGGCCGCTTTGATCGTCCACGGACTTGACCAAGGTATGTAGTATGTCCTTCAGAATGTCGATACGTTGGCGATCACTGGGACCATCTTGGTTGCTGTCCGTCATGAACACCATCCTTACATGAGGAGAGATAGAAGGAATGATGGAGGATGCGCCCTCTGAGTCATACCCTTGTACAGAGAAGTCGTCAGGGTATGTGGGAATGTTCTCCTCTGGTTCGGACTCAGAAGGAGTGATACCCCCAGTTTCAGAGCTTGCTTCGTTTTGAGAGTTGTGGACATCCTCGGGGACGTCGGAACCTGCTGTATCTGTTGGAGGAATCGTTTCCCCTGGATTATCTTCTTAGAACACCGGATTGTTGTAGATGTTTGGAGGAGTGCTACCCCCGGCTCCAGCACCTCCTAGAGATGTGGACAACGAATCTCCAAGTGTGGCAGATTTTGCCTTTGAGCGAGTACCTAGGAAAACTCCTCCCGTAACGGTCGTGGACAACCGCTTAGAAGAGAGCTTCTTGGTTGAGATTTTTGGACTGGAGACGTTTGTTTTCTTTCTTCTTCCGTTGCCAGGGATCTTATGAGCAGAATTACAGGAGGCGACGAGAAGCGCCTCGTCTTCTGAGCTTGGACATTGCAGTCGTTGAAAGACGGATCGTCGGTCTTCTTGTATGGACGTCTTGCTGCAGCAGCAGTTGACAATGACTCGAGTGCAGTAATGTCCATGGAAGGACTCTCTGCACACCATGTCTTCCTCTCTTTTCTTACGTTTGTGAAGAATCACGTTGCACAATTCACTCATTTTGTGGGCCCGGGAGTCCTGAGCACATGAGTGTGTTGGCAACCTGCCTGCTCCCTGATATGGGGGTAGTACGAGTACTTGCCCTTGATCATTTTTGGGAGATTCTTGACAACTATTTTGTCCGTTTGCCGCCAGGTGTTGGACGCGAATAGTTCTGTACAATTTTCCGTCAAGGGCCCGCGTAATAGTCAGTGGGATGCCCTGATAGTCGGAAGTTGGGACAGCTGACTGAGCTTGGCGAGCCCGTGCTGCCCGAGACTTCTTCCTTCTAGCACCTGAGAGTGCATAGTAGGAAAAGTCCATAGAGACTGGCACTTGAGAGCATCTGGGGTCAGGACCGCCTGAGAGGCGGTCGAAGACTGAGTTCGAGCCGCATGAAGCAGATGGCCTACGGCTGAGATTTTTAGCCACATAGCCTGCCTGCATGCAATTGGCATTTGTGGCCACATAAGCGGTCCGTATGCGGCTGGCAGTTTGTATGCGGCTGGGAGCTGTAGTAGCCGCGTGGGCCTCTTTCATGCGGCTGGAAGTCATGGTGGCCGCATGAGCCTCCTCCATGCGGCTGGCAGTTCTGGCCGCATGAGCCTTCTGTCTGTGGGTGGCTTTTGTGGCCGCATGAGTCTTCATGCGGCTAGCGCCCTTCTGCATCTTCTTCCTGGACCGTGTAGAGTTACCCTTTGCCCTTGCAAGTCCAGCATCATAGTGTTTTTCTCTGCCGAACTTGGGAACAACAGAGTCCTCTATGGTCTTAAGGGGTCGCCTGCGATACTTCTCCGCCGACTTGGGCAACAGAGAGTTCTCCTTCGAGAGCTTGGGGAGGAGTGAATGATTTGGGCCTCCACTCCCTGCGGGCCTTCTTCGTGCGGGCTCGCCGCTGAACCGGGCCAGCGCTCCCGTCGGAGAGCATTTCTTCAAACGCCTGCTGGTCGAACCGGGCGACCAGCATTTGTTGAGTGGAGCCAAGTTTGGCTGCGTCCGATTGCATCACCAACTCCTCAGTCGTGGAGAAGTTAGTCCCCAGCAGAGTCGCCATCATGTTTGCCATTGATTATAAAAGAACAGAACAGTTTTATGGAGGACTGGACTTTTACTTCACAACACAAACTCACTTGTACAAAGAAAGCCTAGGAACGAAAACCTAGGTACAGCAATCTAAGTACAATTATTTTTTTTTCTGGGGGTGACGGAGGCTCGGGAAAGCGACGGCAGCTCTGCCTTACTCCTTGGACGATCGGACGTAGCTTCGTCTCCGGAGAAGAAATGCACTTGCTCGAATGTGGATCGCTCTGTGTCTGGCTCTGTGCATATATCTCCATGCTCTTCTTTACAAGGGAATGGCACCTTACTATTTATAGGCATCATGGGTGGAGGTGTATATCCAAGTGGCGGATTCTGAGCCCCGGACCATTATATTGATTGCCATAAATCTAGTTTGTTACGATTGCAATATATCTGAGTAATTTTGTTGATTGCCATAAATCTGGATTGTAATGATTGCATTAAATCTGGATGATTATGATGATAGCAATAAATCTGGCTTGTTTGGGATTTGACCAAA
Source organism: Iris pallida (assembly GCA_029216955.1). NCBI lineage: Eukaryota > Viridiplantae > Streptophyta > Magnoliopsida > Asparagales > Iridaceae > Iris > Iris pallida. The sequence goes on from JANAVB010018799.1 coordinate 4,127,833, forward strand.
TCTGGACGGTTATGTTGATTGCAGCAAATCTGAGTTATTGAGATTTGATCGACTCCTGCCACGTATCCTTCATTGAATGCAATAAATATAAATTATTAAGATTTGATCAGCTCCCGCCACGTGTCCTTCATTGACTGCAATAAATAAGAATTATTGAGATTCGATCGGCTCCCGCCACGTGTCCTAACTGCTGTGAGCCGCATGAAGGACTGTCATGGTTGGGCCGCATGAGTGTGGCCTCGTGTCAGAACCGCATAAGGGTGGCCTTATCTGAACCGCATGGAAATTCTTTAGTCTGAGCCGCATGAGGGTGGCCTTATCTGAACTACATAGAAATCCTTTAGTCTGGACCGCATGAGGGTGGCCCCATGATCCGAGCCGCATACCCATCATCCGAGCCGCATACCCATGATCCGAGCCACATGGGGGTAGCCCCATGATCCGAGTCGCATAGGAGTAGCAGCCGCATGGGGGTGGCGGCCGCATGTGAGTGGCAGCCGCATGAGAGTGGCTGCCGCATGAGGGATGGTAGCCGCATAGGGAGCTTTTTTGGGGTTGGTGGACTGTGCCAGCTGTGAAGATTTTCTTGTCTTCCCTAGGAGCCTGCCACTATGTCAGGGTCATTATTTCACTTTTATGTCAGGGTTGTCAAACCTTTGTGTCAGAGCCGTCGCTTCGCATCAGGGCATTAAATGAGCCAGCTGCATAAATTAATTGCGGCCGGTTTGTGAAGGACTTTTTGAACCGCATAAAGCTACGTGGCTCGCTGGGAACTTCTGAGCCGCGTGATACTCTAATGAACTTTTGAGCCGCATGAAACTCTAATAAACTTTTGAGCCGCATGAAACTCTCCTAGTCTTGAGCCGCATAGGATTTTCTGTTCATTTCCATGCTTCTACAAACGTTAATAAAGTGTTTCAAATTTAACCACAAGAGTATGGAAAAACTGTTGCAAATTATATATAGGAACGGATGCAAAACGTTTCAGAAGGACATTTAGAAACGTTTTAAAGACGTCCCAAGAAATGCTTTCGGAACGTATTATATGTGTTTCAAAAGTGAATTTAGAAACATTTCAAAGACGTTCCAAGTATATTTTAGGAACATATTATATGTGTTCCAAAATCTACTTTAGGAACGCCTCCTAAATGTTCCAAACTAATATTTGAAACACTTTATTACCGTTCTTAATATTGCAACGCCATTTTTAGGAACTCTATTTGTATGTTCCTAAAAATATTAGGTACACTAAAAAATTGTTCCTAAATGCCTTTTTTGGTGTAGTGCAGGGTCGTATTTGTAATCGCTTTAGGAAGCTCAAAGCCTGCAACAAACAATGGGACTGCCTCCAGTATATCATCAGCAACTATACTCCAATATTTGGTGAAGAACAAGGTCGTGAAACCTTCAAGGCCCCCAGCGCTCTCTACATCCATATTGTGTATGGTCTCAAACAGTTCCTCCTTGGTAGGCGTCACAATAAGCACTGCATTATCTTCTTCTGAAAGGAGTTGGAGGATAGCCTTCATAAGATCAGCATCATCAATAGTCGCAGCACATTTATATTGGTCTTCAAAATATTCAATTGCCACTTGTTATATATCATTCAAATCCTGCTTGCGTACCCTATTTGCATCAAGGATGTGATGAATCCTCAGCTTTCTCTGTTTATTATTAACACAGTCATGAAAATACTTAGTGTTACGATCCCCCTGAACATTCCAACGAAGACAAGCTTTTTGTTTCCAGAAAGAGTCAACAATGTTGTGCCTTTGCTTCAATATAGCAGTAGCTTTCTGAAGGTTTATCCTCTTCGTTATGGTTCTGTCAATGTCATACTCCAATTCTGCAGCTAGGACTTGATCCTCCGCTCTTGTTACTTCCTGAAAAATATTGTTAAATGTGTGATAGCTCCATGCGGACAGAGCCTTCCTGCATGCAGTTATTCTCAGACATACCCTAATAAGCCCATGGAATATGTGACCGAGCTCCAAGCCTGCTCCACCACATGTATAAAAGCTTCATGCTTAATCCAAAAGGCAAGGAATCTAAATCTTCTCCGTCCTCCTTCATGACGTGATAGAAGCTTGATTAGAAGTGGGGCATGATCAGACACAGATCGATTTAAGTGCTCCTCTATGGTTAATGGTGCCAAGCTAAGCCAATCAGAACTAACCATCATTCTATCTAGCCTTGATCCTTGCCTGTCCCCTACTTTAGACTTGAACCAAGTGAACTTGCTCCCTGAAAAAGGAAGGTCAGTTAAACCTACCGCCATTTGGAAGTTAAGAAATTCCTATATAGAAAGCTGGCAAGGAGGTCTGCCTCCAATCTTCTCATCCGATTTGGCAATAGCATTAAAATTGCCACCCACCACCCATGGGAGAGTATAACCAGACCGTAGTTGAAGCAACCGGTCCCAAAGTTCTCTCCGACCTTCCTTCTTGTTATGACCATAAAACATAATAGACGACTGCAGGAACTCATTTTGAAAGGAAACAGTAACTGCTTGTTCAAAAGCATCTAATAGGGAAAGAGAGCATCCCGACTTTGCCATAACCCATATATTTCCTCGGTCGTTACTGAATGCCTTCTCAAAACCCAGCTTTAATTGATAGTGAAAGAGTTGATTCTTTGTTACTTTTAGCTCAATGACAGTTAGCAATAGAACTTTGTTCAAACGACATGGATTTTTAAGTCTTTTAAAAGCCATCTTGTTCGCCACTCCTCTAATATTCCAACATAAAGTGTTAAACATTAGAGGGGACTTGGGTTTTGCCGGATTTAATGGAGGAGTTGACCGACCGGGGAACTCGATCGGTTGGCTTTGGTAGTCTTTTCTTCCTCTTTTGGATGATCGGTGGCCTGACATCATTCGCACTATCTAGGGCTTGTGCAGCATCTGCCTCATCTGCCCAGCTGCAAAGTTCCCCTTCCTCTTCACTGTCGCCTACCTCCCCTTGAACATCCGAAAGAGCAGTATCTCTCTCTATAGCTTCTGTATTGGCGAGTTGATCGCCATTTATGTCATGAGGAAGCTCCCGGACCGTAGCAATCCCATCCACTACATGGGGGAGCACCCGGACCGCTGCAATCCCTTCCACTGAGTCATGGGGGAGCTCCCGGACCGGTGCAGTCCTATCCATTTTGGTGGCTAGTGTCCCACCATCAGCAGAGACTAATGGTTCAACTTCAACTATTGTTTGGTTATTAACCAACGGGCATTGCGTGGGTGGGTCGATCTCAGGTTGTACATGGTTGCTCGATTAGCCAACAACTTCTCTTTGAAGAATGTGTGTTACATTGGGTGAAGGAGTTTTCTGATTTCGAGGAGCAGGTTCATCGTATTGAGGTTCTTTGCCTTTGTCCTATTATTTAAACTTGCAGTTATCAATTAAATGCCCCTGGTGGTGGCAATAGAGCAGTAAAGAGGGGTGGACTCATAGTCAATCAACTGCCAAAGACTACCACTAGGAAAATTAATTCTTATACGATGTTGAAGTGCTTTAAAAACATCAATTTCTATGAAAATCCTGGCCATACTTGGTCTCGATAATTCTGCCGTCGCCTTGTCGATTTTGAGAGGATTCCTAAAGACGGAGGCAATGGCAAAGAGGGCATCTTTTGTATAAAGATGGTGAGGGAGATTCGGAAACGTAACCCAAACAGGTATCTTCGGTGATTCTTGAGTCGGCGAAAAGTCAGGATCCCACTTGAAAACTCTCATTGGAGCACGTGCAATATACCACAATTCTTTAGATCTGAGACGAAGGAAGTCCGACTTATTAGATGGCCGGATGAGTACATGTTTCTCATCTATCACACCCGCCTTGATGGATCCAGTGAACTCAAAGCTGGAGAACGCCTCATGAATCATCTCGATCGGAGGTCGTGCATGTGAGAACTTACCCCCCAAAGCATACTTTAAAGGATCTGAAAGTGCTGCTTCTTCCTCCACAGTGAAGGAAATTGAAGGAACGCCTTTAAAAGAAGTGATCGTACGCGAAGGAATAATGGTAGCCACAACAGGTGACCCTACTACCGCCTCTGCGAATAACTTGAACGCCATAAAATCCTAACCAAAGACAAGAGAAAAGAGAATCACCGATCGAGTGGTTTCGATGGCCCGGAGGGATGCCGGCCCGGTCAGAGGCCACACGGTCGGTGGAAGAAGAAATAGGGTTTCCTCAAAGGCGACATCGTAGGGCTCCGAGCATCATCTATATATATATATATATATATATATATATATATATATTATATATATTATATATATATATATATATATATATATATATATATATATATATATATATATTATATACACTTTTATATATATGTGTGTGTGTGTGTGTGTGTGTGTGTGTGTAAGAAAATATAAATATATGTATATAAGTGTAGATAATATGAAAATATATAATTGACATTTATATGGGCTTTAAACCCTACATTGTTTATGCATTATTCAAATTGGGCTTCTAGCCCTATACTATTGGTCTACTATTATTTAAAGAGGGCTAATAGCCAACATTCTTAATCGATTATTTTAATTGGGCTTTTAGCCCAGTATTATTCAATTAGATCCAAAATGGACCTTGATCCCTACATGCAAAGACATATTTCCTAAATTGGGCCTTCAATCCTAAATTATGAATTACAATAGTTAATTAGCTATGATCCCTAAATTTTATTTTTATTTTATTTTACAAATGGATCTTGATCCTAGAGAGAGAAGTCAATTGGTCCAATTAAATTGACCTAACTATTAGTAAATTCTTTTTATAATTTAGCAGTGGGCTTTGTCTGCTAGATAATATTTGAATAATTTTGTGGTTTGGGCTGTATTATTAGCCTTAGCTTACTTTCTAAACAATATTTTGGCCAAATATATATATATATATATATATATATATATATATATATATATATATATATATATATAAGGAAAAAGGAACTTTATTGATGTATCAGGCACAAAATGCCGAAGCCTATACAAGTAACGCGCCGAGTGCGAAGAGGAAACAGAAATAAAAAGAAGCCAATAGGCAGCCTCGGTTGCCTGTCCCAAAACCTATATTAAGCCAGTTGGCTCCAAAAACGGTCTGAAGAGTGAGTGCGGCGCCTTTGGATCTTGAGAGTTTGTCGAACGGCTTCTCTGTTCAGTTGTAGGGGGTGTTGTCGCCCTTCGTATCTATATTTGTTTCTGTTCTTCCAGAGCACCCAAATGCCTACGGCTGCAATGATCTGATGCCCATGAGAGGTTCCTCAGTTGGCGAGGAGATCGTTGAGGTCCCCGGCCCGGTAGACCAGTCCACAGCAACACGATAGGCCTTTCTAGATGTGAACGGCCAGGTCTCCGGACAGCAGAATGTGTTCTGAGGTTTTTGGGTGGTACGAAGTGCAACAATGGCATTTGGTGGCAATGCTGAATCCTAAGGTGGTGAGGGAGTCATCGGCGGGTAGCTTTTTGCAGTGTGCTCGCCAGACCAGTACCGACCATTTGTTGGGGATGCATGAGTGCCAGAAAGGAGCGATCAACAGAGACGGCACATTGATGCCTCTCACCATGATCCTTGCAGAGTCCAACGTAAAATTACCGACGGCGGTAGGAGACCATCTCCAGGTATCTGGAAGGTTGCTGATTTGTATTTCGACGTCGGTCAGTGCGTCCGTTGTCGCCGGTCCCATCCAATCATTGATCCGGTCCTACCTCAACCCCAGCTTGGAGTCCCACAGGACACGGATCTCGCAATTGGGTGGAGCGTTCGGGGAGAGCTGGACGATCGCCTCGCCGAGCCAGTGCTTGTGCCGCAACGATGAGCCGCGTTGCCTAGTTGCAGGCGGATAAGGGGTTCGACGAGGTACCGGCCGTACAGGATATGGCGCCACGAAGCAGAGGAGCGATTGTCGGTGATGGCCGTTGCGGGGTGGGAATGTTGAAAGTATCTGGCCTTTATGAACCTAGTCCTAATGGAGTTGTCCGTTCAGAGTTTCCACCATGACTTTATTGAGCAGGCGTCAAGGATGTGGGATAGTCTGCAGAAGCCTAGACCCCCTCCTCCTCTGTTGGTTTGGCCATAGAGTCCCAGCTGGCCCAGTGGTGCTTGTCTTTGCCGTCAATGTGCCCCCAAAAGAAGCTGGCAAAGAGGGATTCTAACGAAGACAACACCTTCTTAGGGGAGACGCAAACTGCCAGGGTGTAGATTGGAACGGAGGACAAGACTGGAATTGGCCAAATATATATATAGCATATTTGTATTCTTTGAACGCATAATTTTATCTTAATCATGATCTTCGTACTCAATTGCGATATCGAACTTCTTTGGAGCACAACCTAGGAATTTCTTCGCCATTGGTCATCTCAAAATTTTGGGACGATATGACCTACGGCGCTATCAAATTATTCTTTAGAATTATTTATGGTCGTTAGCTTCTAATATTTTCCATGTGAGTAAGTTTGTGTTGTTCACGTCGACAACAATTGTTCAAGGCAAGTACTCTGCACATATGTTATCCATTTCTTAAATATTTGCTATAAATGCTAGTGTAGTTAGCATGCCATGTTTTGTGATACTTTTATCTTACACGTTATACTCATTATTCATATGTCATGATTTAGTGACTTTAGGATCATTATAATCATACTTCATGACTTATGATCATGACTGATGATTTTATGATCACTTTCGTGCCACGACTTGTTTATGAGTTCTACTTGGGCGGAAAAAATACCTTAGTATACATGTAGACTATCCAGAACTATACCAATGTTTTTTGTGACTAATGGCAGCTGCACACGACATGTGTTGTTGGCCAGATCTTACCTCTAATCGCCCTCATGTGGCCCTCATGTGGAATACGGATTTTCAAAAACTTAGAATAAATGTTTCTTGTAAATTCATAATGCCATGATTAGCATGCCATTACTTATTATTAGTTATTTTTTACATGCTTTTACTTCCTAGCTTGTTATTGGCTTTTTCTTATCATGTTACTATAATTTCTGTGTGCCATTTTTATTTCTAGCACTGGTACTTTTAGTTTATATTTTGGTTGTGTCTAACATATGTCTAGGAGGTGCTTGCTCTTTGTATGACAATATATGTTGTCAAATTAGGCAACGATGAGGACATATGTCCTATCTTTCATAAACTGGGACCAGCTGTTGAGGTCGTAGTAGACCTTACTTTGGACATTTCTACAGATGCGAAGATTACCCTGAAGGGATTTGATTTATAGATATTTCCTAGCTTTACTATATTTTATTTCTATAGTTGTTACCGGATTTTGTCTCCGGAGACTTTCCTTAGTTTTGTAATAATTTTGTGATCAAACTCTTGGATTCACATGCTGCTACTTCGGATATTTGCTTATAAATTTGGTTACTTTCATTATGATACTTCTTTTTAGTTCTGTGATTGAGTAGTTATACTTAGCTTATATAAACGGCACACTACTGCCGATACTGCGACGTAGGCTGGGCAAATTTCACGTACTCATATCTGGGAGCGGGTCGTGACACCTTTTGTGTAGCTCGTGCAGGTCAAGTTCATCTTAATATTACTTAGGAATAGTGTACTATTAGGAGCCTGTAAGAATAGTAAAAGGAAACTCAATCACAAATTAGGAACTTCCAAAATTTTGACTCTTAAATATCTATGATTTTATTTTGAAATATGTGTTCTCCTTGAAACCTATCATCTTCCTTATCATATTTTTCTTATTTCTCTAAAATGGTTAAGGAAAGAAGGTCGTCATTACCGAGGAATCGTCTTCCTCTGAACCCGACAATCTTGAGGGGACTGATGCAAATCCTTCTTACCCGCCTCATAGGATAAATTCTATTCTTGAGGATATATCCCTTGGAGGAGAACAAATCTTAGAACTTCTTCGAAGGATGATTGAAGCCTAGAGGGTCCAAGATGAGGCCCAGCGTGAGTAATTTTCTATCATGAAAGAGGGCTTGTAGAATGCTCAGCTGATGGCGTTAGCCACAGGGGACAAGACAACTAATCAGGGACCTCCTCTCCAACAAGGAAAGGGAATATCTTAGATTTCTAGAAGATGGATCCCTAAAAATTTAAAAGCGTTAAAGGCATATAGTATAATGATGAATGGCTGGAGGACATAGAAAAAATTATGAGAGTTTGTCAACTTCCTGAAAGACTTAAAGTTGAAGCTGCTGGACTAGAACTCCATGACTTAGCCTGAACTTGGTTCAGAAATGAACCAAGGATAGCTGATCCCAATCTAAATTGGGATGACTTCGGTGAAAAATTCAAGAAAAAATTATTTCCAGATGTATATAGAGAGACATTAGAGAAACAATTCCATAGTCTTGACCAACGCAACCATACTAATCACGAGTATACCGCTGAATTTAGCAGACTTCGTTTTGTTGAATATATGGTTATAGACCCACTAGCCCGAGCCCGTAAATTTCAACAAGGTCAAATCAAGAAAATAACCATTTGTTGCTAATGGTGTTGTAAGACTCGTATCACAGTATTAGTATATGTATACGGATAAGTCTTTTATACAGTATTCCATATTTTTTTGACTTTTGTTGTACAGTAGAAAAACTTGATTTTTTAGGCTTTACTCCTTGATCGGCATATCGTCGGTATACCGGTGTGTACCGATAGTATACTTTCTGGTAGATATTTTCACTTTCAAATATTTCGATTTTAGATATTTTCGTAAATTGTGTTTTTATATTATCGTGAATAATATTTGGATTTTTTTCATGAATAGTAATGATACATTCTATTATCTATTGTTTCTTGGTTTTCTTCTGAATGGTCGAGATCGATTCAGATCGAGACTCGGATCGTGAAGGGATGGTCACAATTAATTTACCTTTTCAATATATACCCTTTCGTTTCTTTTCGATTTTCTTTTTACAATTTCGCTTTACTCTTCTTCTTTTCTCGTTTTCTCTTTATTTTTATCATGAGATAGGAGGTTGGTCTCGAGGCCTCAGAATGTGGTTTTTGATCCCTCTTGGTGGTGGAGTTGAAGAGTTAAGCTTGGAGCTATATTAGGCAAGTACATTTTTTCGAACTACTGGGCATATAATATTTTTTTTGCTGTTTTTGGTTTTTTTTGGTATTGATTGTCCAGTATTGTCCGGTACTTGCCTTATTAAATATGTTTCTCTTGCCTTACTAAAGATATTGGAGTGCTATCCATGAGACTTAGTATATACGTCACGACCTTCCTCTATTATTGTTTTCAGCTTTGGTTTACGGAACTAGTTTAATGCCCTTAATCTTGTTTTTCGACTAGAAATGGCATACCGTCAGTATATTGGAAACCGACTGTATATCAATTTATGGATCCTTTTTAGATCAAAAACCAGATGTGGCAAATATCAGCATACTGATGGTGTACTGGTCTATACCGATGATACACCGGTGGAGCAACATTTTCCAGATAGAGAGTTTTTGTTGTCTCGGACCACCAGTATAATGGAGTATACCGTCGGCATACCGCCAGAGTATCAAAGTGTGATATTTTTTATTTTGTTTCAGTTTTTTATTTCTTTCTGCTCATTATTTTCCTGAATATGCTATGTCATGTTTCTTGCTATGTACCACCATGCCTGTCTGGATTTCTCGTACATGTGTAACTTACCGGATAGTGGCTCGTTAGTGGGTGGCTCTTGTCCTATCTATCTTGATATAGTGGCCCGTCGTGGTACACTCTTGATTCTTGTCCTGTCTAGCTTGATATAGTGGCTCGTCGTAGCACACTCATGTCTTGATACTTATATTCCTGTTATGGCTTGTTATAATGCACTCTTGTTTGTCTTGTCTTGTCTTGCATGTATCATGTCTAGGATGGATTATGTGGAATGCCACACCCGGAACCTGAATGAAAATGTTAGGGATTAAACAACTAGTTTGATTATCTAAATGTATTAGGAGGGAAGCTTTTCTCGGTTGCTTGCAAGTCCTTTATTTTGACCTATACAATGGACTTGTTTCTCTCTGTCGTGAGGGGCACATTTCTAGCACACCATCAAGTGGGGCAACCCGGTATATTGTACTTCAATTAGGTCGCCATCGAGAAAGGCTACCTCCTTAGGATACACGCCTCTTACGATGGCGTATCTACTATATATATTCTTGCATCTGTAGCCTGGATGAGTTGGGTAGTCTGCAGGGCGGGCAGTCGGATTGGATTTCTCAAATTGCATATGTTAGTAATTAGGATTGTGATAACCCTAGTTAGCTAATGTATCAAGCCATACTCATTGATTTGTCGTAATTGATGGATGGAGTCCATTCTTGTCTCTAGTCTAGTCTTGTTCTAGCTTGATTATTTCTTGTACCTAGATCTCACTTATTCTTATACATGTCTATTACTCTTGCTATGATCATATATTGGGCTATACTTATTTGTTTACTTGCTCGGATTCACCTTACATGATCACATGTTTGGCTTCACCTTACAGATCACATGCTTAGCTTTACCTTACATGATTACCGCTTGGTTTCACTTATATGCTCACATGCTTGGCTTCAACATAGTAGAGTAGTTGTATTTTTTAAGATCGATTTGCAGTCTGGGTACCATCCGAATAGAGTTAGAGAGTAGGATATACCCAACACGGCATTTAGATCTTGATATGCCATTGGGAGTTCCTTGTTATACCTTTTGGAGCGACCAATGCGCCAATATTGTAATGCCCCAGTCCCAAAGTACGTAGGACTAGGAATACGTACATACCAGCTATTGGTATATGAAGAATATTCCAATATATGGAATCTTTGAATACATACATAAGCTGTAATTTAATCATAATGACAATAGTCGCCGAAAATTCTATATCTCATCCACAGAACAATTAAAATAGTCCAAAAATAAATAAAGAGAGTCAAGTGATAAAATAGCCGGGTGGAGACAAATCCACTACTACGCAACTAGTCAACCTAAAAAGGGAAATGGAGTCCGACCTCCAGAAATAAAGAATAAATAGTAGTAACTAGAAGTATATCAATCTGAAAGAGTCAGCTATCATCGGAAGGTAAGACCTCCTCGATAGAGAATGATGTTTCTGGGCCGTACACCTGTGAAAAGTCTTGATCATCTATACCTGGATATATTATCAGGTCCTCAAAGGGTCGTACAAGATACATAAAAATATGCCACGATTACTGAATATAAACATGTTGCAAGTCATAAGTAAGATAAATAAGTAATCCGGATCACAATAAGGTCCAGTATTCCATTATCAAAATAGTGAACCACACCTAAAACCAAACGAGGACAAGGTGTGGCATACTATTCCTGACCAAATACTATTCCATGCCCTGATCAAGTATAGGGTCCTTAACCATTGTATTTGTAAATGCATTTTAGAACAACACACAACACAAGGGCAGACTGAATGACCATGACTGACAGTGGCTACACGGGTAGAGCTCAAGCAATCCACTAGCACAGTACATGGGTAGCGCTCCGGAGAGTCACTAGCAAATACACGGGTAGTGCTCAAATGAGTCACTAGCAAGATCGACACGACTCGACACGACATTGCCCAAGCGTATAGTATATGTCCTACCTGTCCAATGCTTATATCCATGTCATATCCACAACATGTTATACTAATAACTACTAAGTCTTCTAGCATGTAATTCTATTAGCAGTTATAGCCTAATGCACGTCGTATACGCATAGGTGGCCAGCCGAATACCCAAGTCTGAATACAATATGAGAGTCACACCTCATGGATCACAAGTGTCATAGCCAAATGAGATATATCAATACCTCATAATAATCGAGTGGTCCTCTAAAACCAAGTTAGCATGCACAAAATAAATAAAAGCAACAAAAATGACTAACTCAATCGTCTGCACCTAAGTATGACTTGGATACATAATTTAATATAAAACAAATAAATAGAGAAATAAACAAAATGAAATGACAGTAAACAATCAGTAAATAGTGTCAAGGTATCTTGTTTGGAGATGGTGTGTTGAATCGACAACGTCTAGTGAAGCAATTCCTCAGATCAAGAAGCAACAAAAGTAGAACTTTCGTAAACGTCTTCGGATGCTGAAATAAATATCACCAACATTTTTTGGGTAAGAGAAATGTCTAAGATCGCTACCCATAAATCCAATTCTGGACACATGAGCAAAATGGTAATTTCAAGATAAAACGGTATCGCCGTTGGACCCGTATTGCACCGAAAAGCGTACCAAATCCTATGATCTATAAAGTCAGCAAATTATATGTCTACAAGTCCAATTTTTTGATACGAACCTGTCACGACCCGCACCCGCTTTTCGGGTACGAAGCGTGTCCAAGCCCAGCCTACCCCGCAGTGTCGGCGGTAGAACGCTGTCTAATATACACAAGTCACGATAATCTATTTATCTCATCCACAGAATAATGACAAGTCAAACAAGATCAATAAAATACCAAAGAAACTGAATAATATAACTGAATATATCCAAGATTCAATGTCACGTCCGGTGGACACAAATCCACTACCAATAGACGGAAAGAGAAATAAATACATGAAATACACTAACTGAACACAACCAGCTAATCAAGGCAACATCAACTGCAAAGCTCTGCGGTCTAGCGCTAACTCAACCTGCTCAACCGCTCCTGACTCAAACCTGGCTAAACCAGAAGAGATCATCAGGTCCTCAGAGGACTAGCAAGATACATAAAACGAGCCTTTCTAATAGTTTATTATGTATGGAGAAAAATACAGAATAAACAAGTAAAACTGAGCAATGAATAAAATACGAATCTGTACACTGACTATACGTAAATGAACTGCTAAACGAGGATAAGAGATCTCATGTCAAGATATCGACGGATAACCAAATCGAATACTCAAACCCTCCCCCCAAGTGTGGGCTCGCAGGTTTGATCAACTACTAGCCCTCGTCCCTAGTGTGGACTCGCAGGCTAGCATCACCCTCGCCCCTAGTGTGGACTCGCAGGTGTGAATCATATACTACTAACCCTCGTCCCTAGTGTGGACTCGCAGGCTAGCATCACCCTCGCCCCTAGTGTGGGCTCGCAGGTGTGAACCATATACTACTAACCCTCGTCCCTAGTGTGGACTCGCAGGTTAGCTTAAGACGCAGATAGCTACTAACCCTTGCCCCTAATATGGACTCGCAAGTTAGCTTCAAGATTTCAAGACAAGGAGGTAAAGCCATTCAGTTCATGACTTCTCGACCCACGACACGACTCAATCAAGACACAAGTGAACACGACCAATAAGACACAAGACTAACTGTGAACACGGTCTATATAGCAATGATATAAATATACAAGCAGGATATGAAAGTTACATGTTAATAATATAAGAAAAACTGGATAATAATAAAAAGACAGTGCATGTAAATAAAGCTGTGTAGAAAGGCAAGGTATACTTGCCTGTTGTCCTGAGCTGCGGATACGGGTCAAGAGTCTGTATCAAGTCCAAGTAACCTGTTATATGATTTTACAATTGCCAATACATAATCTAAGGGTAATAACATGTTTATCTATTAAATTGGTCGGATTTCTAGGCCTTCTTAACCCAACCATATTGTGTATTTATACATATTGCTAATTCTACACTTATCCTATATTCCTAAATTCTAACTCCTGTTAGGCTTACCACCTTGCCTATATCTATACTTCCTCCCAAAGCTTTGCCCTGTCTAGAGCCCTGCTGCTATATATGTATCTATGGCTATGGAACTCTTGCCAATATAGGTCTAAGTGTTTATATAACCTGTTATTGAAATACCTAGCCAGTATCATCACTCCCTCCCAGGAGCTTAACACTACTGTCCCTGCCTGCATATATCAATTCTCTTCCTATTCTTATTCCTGGAACCTTCGCATAGCTATAGCATCAGCAGTCCAATGACTGCTGCCCAAGGAGGACTGCTCAATGATATGAGTTGAATCATACACTCTTCTTAATGCTACAGATATCTATACATATGGAGGGGTCTGCACTTACGGAAATAATGAATTGAAACCTACTATAAGAGCCAAATAAGAAGGCAATTGATAACTGAGTTTGTGACTGGCTAATATATGTGCAATGAACATTATCTGGTCCTTCTCTTGCATTTAGTCAAACCTAGAAGACTCCATGTGTACTATACAGGCCAACCAACCTCCCATGCACTTGTATGTATATGATAGACTGCCATCTATAGTCATATAATATATGTATAATGCACTCAATAGTATCCCAGGTTCAATGGTAACCCAACGTTTAATTCCCATGCTCTTATATTAGACTAACTATCCTATCTTATCCTCTCCTCTAACTTACCAATTCTGAACTCCAATGTCCAGGATAGTTCAGTCCAATGGACTGGACTCAACTGGTACCCTAGTTCACTTCCAATCGAGCCCCCAATCTCAGGCATTGCCTGGATAATAGACAAAAGGGTCTTCTACTAACAGTATATACGAATTAATATAATGTATGATGACTGAAATGCATGAATTTGGGACAGTACAAACAGAGCATTAACTGCTACCAAGGTAGTCCCATACTGCAATAGTCCAACATTCCTATTGGTATCAGAAAATGCCAATCTGATACATTGTGACAACTAAACACTTGATATGTTCTGACCTATCAAGGTTATGAAATCTGTACTAGTGGGTACAAGGGCCATGCATCCAGTACTTAATCCCATTTGCTAGTGCCTAAAGGCTACAAAGGTTTACCCATCTATTAGCTACATGATTCTTAGAGAATTCGAATAGGACTTTCAGTCTTATCCTGGCCTATGTGCAATGTCACTGCTATTAATTAGTTATATACCTTGATACACTAGCCTAATGGGTCTTCCTTGCTAGCTAGGACACATGGTAACCCCAAACTTGGTACAACCCTCCAATGCTTATGGAAGGTTACTGATATGTTGGCCCTGTGCATCTATTCACCAACTAACACCTATATAAGAATATTTCCTATGCTCAGTAATCCTGGAAGTTCCCAGGTTAATACCAACTGGCCTCAAAGGAAAATCCTACTTTAGTACCTAATGGATACAAGGAAGGCTGTGGTTCAAGTATCCCAAGGATACGTAATAGGGCTGTAATGAAGTACAAAGGACTGATACTCTGAGAGTATTAGTCAAATAGGCAAGTAGGCTAGGGTACCTGTAAGGTTCAGGTGAAACTCCTCTTCATGGGTTCAAAACAAGTCCTCCACCTTAGCTCGATTACTGCTATATGAGTCCCTCCCACTTGGATAAAACTGATACAAGAGATATATGGTCTGATATATTCTATTATGACTGAATACTCTAGTTCAGGACAGTTACCAGGGATCAAAATCCTAAACAATTACTAAGGAATGAACACTCGGGACAGAATGAAAAGGCTGATATTCCTTCTGACCAAATTAACAAGACTAAGTAGACATGTGTAGGTATAAGACACATTTAAGGGACTCTTAAGGAAGGGTACCAACCTTTGTGTCAACACCACCCAATTGTGACTGAGGCTGGGTTAATTGACACATCAAATCCTGGTATCAGTATTCACTGATACAGGGCAACTATGACCTTTCTTATGTATTCTAATAACAGGACCAGGACAGCCTTCACATGATATATACAGTTTGATATCAATACCCATAAGTCAATCATGTCAGGAACAAATTATAGTACAACAAAGGTTGTACTCGTACCAATGGGGCATTTCCTCTTACTGATACCAGCATTAGTCATCAGATACTAGGATAAGGACCACCATACTATTATCCTCTGGATATAAGAAAACATGTACAGCAATATCTATTTGGGACCAGAGGAACTCTACTGTGTCAGGACCCCAATGACCTACATCCCCTGGTACCACATATTCATTTATTTACCTAAGGTTTCCATGTCAGAACAATGCATAGGATCCCTGTCTTGTGTGGCACCATCACCTGGATAGGGAACATGTCCAACATGGAAATGAGTATCCCAACCCTCATATTATATTCAGTTACTACCAGACCCAGGTTCCTATACAGTTCTACATGGTGTCAGTGAGTTGGTACTAGCCTGGGTGGCCTAAGTTTATGATATTTAGTCTACCATTAGAGTTGTATAGCTATCTTAGCTGTCCCATATACCTCTCCCAAGATCAATACCTATGGTTATTTCCTATACTCAGACATAAATACACCTATGTTCCTTGCTTTCCTGTGCTACTCTATTGGTTTTGACACAAAAAACTCTATTAGCCATTACATCGAACAGTATTAAACATAATGGCATGGTTGAAATATTGGAGGCAGGCTTACCTGACAGGGCTCGATAATGCTTATTGGCAGATGGCTGGTGATCGACCCAAGGGTTGGTGTCGAACACGGGAAGGAGTCCTCCCAAGTTCCTGCGATGGTGCTACACTTCTTCAATGGGAAGGAAGTCGGCTGTCATCTCCTCCTGATAAATAGGTAGGGTTTGGATTTGATCCAAGGAAAAACGGATAGGGAGATCCTACTTCGAATCCATCTTGGTTTTGATTCTCATGGATATGAGTTTATCTCCTATTCAGAGATTTGAAAACAGGAAGGAATCGACTTTAGAACAGGATTTGAATATTTGGGGTTTTTGCACAAAGCCCCTGCTCATAACCTTTATTACTCATTGAACCTTCTATTAATATTTCAAATAAACCAATAACAAACATATGTGACTAATAGATAATAAAGTAAAATTAAAAAAATATGTGAGAGGATAAAATTGGTCAAGGGGTTGACAGAACCCAATCATATGTCCAATTTTGGATTTCGATGGGCCCTACACAAAATCTCTCGTTGAATCGGATCCTGAGCCTGCCAAAAGATGATCCAATCAACCTTCTTAGAATCGGATCAAACATGGCTTACAGGACCAAAAAATGATACAAATCCAATGGCACAAATTTCGTCGTGATGTGACGAGCATGCACGGTATAATTATCAAATTTAGAAAATCACCAATATGGTGGTTTTCGACGAAAACACGTCGAATTCATCAATTCGAGTTCTATCAAATCCTATAAGTACAGGAAATCCATACGCACCTTTCGATGTGACTAGTTCACGAACAAGTCGTCCAATTTATTGGGATAGACCCTGTATCGAGAAATTTTCTGGTTCTAAAAATAGTTTTTCGTCAAACTTTAACCTAGTTTTTCTCAACCTCTAAATGACTAGAATTAAAACTAAAAATAGGGTTTTGTAGCCATATAGGTTTTCTACAAGTCTGTTCACGTGGATTTCAAAATTGATCAATGGCTTGACAGAAATAGGCCTTCAAAGTTGGGGTTCCAGAATAATTTTTTTCTCAGTTTTGGAAATCGATTTTCTTTACGTACATTGCAAATTAATAAATTATACTTAATGGATTTTGAATTAGGTTGGGAACACACCTGAGAAATTGGTTCAAAAAATGGTCGAACGATGGTGGAGAAACCGTATTGTAAAGATGCCTTGTTTCTGTTGTAGCTGCGGTTAATGTTGCACTGTACGATGTTTACGGCCGGCTGTCGGCCTACGGCAGCAACGAATTATGGAGGCGGGGGTCCGGGTTGGTCATGGGGGCTAGGGAAGTTCATCAGGATGCTTTGATACGGACACGAGGCTCTCTTGGTTTGTGGGAATCCAAAATCTAGAAACCAATCTCCTTTATATATATGTGGTCATTTAAATCAAATTTTCGATCAAATTAGGATTTGATTTCGATTGAAATTGTGATTATCTAAGAGAGAACTAGTAAGGGTTAGATAGGAAAAAATTCTACAAGATTTGGTAAAGATTTGGTCGATTTCTCAATCGACAAATCTCAAGTTTTCCATTACTCTCACTGGCGCGGGTCTGTGAGGATTTCCATCTCACGAGATTTTGAATAATAATTATGTTTTTTTCCCATATTTCAAATGAATTTTAAAAATTCCTAAAAAATCTTAAATAATTTCTAAATAAATTTCTAAAAATCAAAAACTTGTTTGTAACAATATTTTCCCTCTTTGTAACATAAAAATGTTTCGCACATATATTTATCATATACAATCTCTTATAGTTTATAATACTCAATTATACACCAAAAAATGTCAAATAAATATAAAAAAATTCTTAAAATATTTTAAGTAAGAAAACTATAATCTAATGTTTCTATAAATTTTTTTATTATAATAATAATAAGATTTTATTTATAAAAAATCATTTAATACATAATATTTATTAAATATAAATTCTGATATAAAGTACTATATATATAACTTGCATTTACATTACACAAATTTTAAAATCGCTTAATAATTCTAATAAATTGTAAATATATCCAAAAACATTTTTTGTAGCAATTAATAATGTGTATATAGCTCATAGAAAAATAACCTATACATATACTAAATTGATATATAAGACTTATTCACAGATATATTTCTAACAACTTATTCCAAATAATTAATATGAAATGATTAATATGAATTTATAAAATAAAAAATCTAGAAAATAGGGGGTTTATAACGATTTGCATGGACCTCATGAATCATATCTTCATGATCCACTTTGACCAGTTTTTGATAATGCTTATTCATTGTATCATGGTCTATAGTTGGACTGAGGCAGAGCACGAGCATCATCTTTGTGTGGTTCTTCAGATTCTTCGAGACCATCAACTTTACGTGAAGTTCAGTAATTATAATTTCTAGCTCGATCGAGTCTCTTTCTTAGGTCATATTATTGTTGGAGGTAGTGTTGAGGTGGACCCCAAGAAGTTAGAGGCTATCGAGTATTGGCCAGTACCTCATATATACAGCTTCAGATGTACTCAGATTCAGATGTACGTAGCAGGTACTACAGACGATTTGTAGCAGACTTCGCTAGGATCTCCGCACCCTTGACACGGCTAATATGTAAGGATGTGCACTTTGAGTGACCGAGGACTTGGTGTAAGACCTCTAAATTTTCTAGGTTTGTATTTTTATCTTATTAATTTATTTATTTATATATATACATTTTCACTATTATTTTTTATCATTAAATACTCTTTATCGTAGTTTTGATTTTAGAAGCACAACAATTTATAATTTCTTAAAACAAATTTCATATGCTTGATCTAGACGACCATCTTTATTAAGACATATCATGTCCCACTCAATCTCATTCTCTTGTACTCTATTTTTATTGTACAACTTTCCGGTCAAAAAGGCTACTTCAAATATCTACCATAATATCGATGTCCTTTCCAATTTAATTTGGGGACCCAATCTCGATTCAAGTATTTCGACCCAATATATAGTTTTGACCTATTTTGAGCCTACCATTAATATGCCACTGGTGTCCCACTCAATTGAGTTTTCTTGTGCAATTTATATTCAAATGGCACACAAAACCCATCTAGTACATTTTTGGCATTAACTCGAACCTATCTCAACAAGGTTTGGTAGATCCTATTCTAGGTTAACTTAACCTACTAGGATCATCTTAGATTGATTTTTTATTAATTAATGAGCAACTATTATTGAGTTAAATCAATATGTATATCACCCAGGATAAACTTTCCAATTTAGGAAACATGAGATGCAGCCATATTTATTCAATGTATTGGACCACCAAATCTTACCAAACTCTACCAAACCCATAACTTTCAAACCTAACCCTTTAACCCTCCAAAATTTATATATTTTTGCCCTATAATTAACTGCCACCTCCTTCTACTCTCCAAAACCCGACCCCTTCAGCCAATCAAAATTACCAGCACCTTCATACGCTAGCTGTCATATCTCCCTAACCCGGCCACTTCTTGCACCACGATCACCTCCCTTGCGACCCCAAGACCCTCTTCCTCTATCCCAACTGTAACTCCTCTTTTCGAATTTTGAAAATTATATTTTAAAATTATTTTATATTTTGTTTAAATTGTAGAATATATAGATTACTACTGAACCGAATTGGCGACTTTGGACATTCTCTATATTGGGCTTATTTTTGTTTCATTGGATGTTATAGATCTTGATATCATTCTTTCTTCAGACCAATTATGACTATAGCACCACAAAGAGAAAGTGTACCTAATAAAAAAGAAATTTTTTGATCTATTTCGTGTCGATACGCTCGTATCGCACACATCGACTACAACAAACCGAGGCAATTACATTATGTAGGTTACTTTCAATTCTTAATAGTTTCCATGATACATGTTTTAGATATGCATTACATGACTCATGATTCTTGACAGGTTGTTCACACGAGTATGGATTTATATACATGATTATTGAGTTTCATAATTTATGTTATTTATTGTGTTTCGTAACTTGAATTTCGTGATTATCGTGTATCATAATTTTTGTGTCGTGATATGAATCCATGAGTCGGGTGCAGAAATACTTTAGTAGACATGTAAATATTTCTAAAACAAGAATCACTCCCTCGTGTCCAAACAAGAATGATAGAGCACGTACACTTCATGTGCGGGTTGCCGTATTTACCCCTAGTCGTTTATATGTCGAAAGTAGTATTTCAAAAATACTTACTTAGTTATCTTGATTATCGTGTTTACATATTCCATTCTACTTGGCATGCCATGATAGTCTTGTTTACATGTTTCTTTCTAGTTGTCTGCCATGATTGTCTTCTTTATCTGTTTTCTCTAAATTAGGTCATACCATGTCATCATGTATTCCATATGTTATTTTTGTTTTATAGTTTATATTATGTCTTGAATAGTTTGCCATGTATGTACTTGATCCATTCCTGACTGGAAACCTATTTTTTATATTAGTCACTTGATATGCATTAGATCATTGGAAAAGATATGAGTATATGACGAGGTCGACTCTAAAGAACTAGCTACATAGATTTGATCATCAAGTTCAAATTTGTTGTATTAGATTTTGTGAGACATTGTATTATATTCAAATGTAATCTTGGAATATTATAATTGATTTAGTATTGTGAATGAGCAAATGAATTAATCATGAGAAAATATTATGACTTTGATCATTGAGGTCTAGACAGCCTTCTACTGCCGACACTGCGGCATAGGCTCAACTTGGACACGTACTCGTATCCCGAAAAGTGAGTGCGGGTCGTGACAAGTTTTTCTGGTGGCCCATACAGGTCAATTTTCACAAAATTGTGCAAACTCGTGGTAGTACCTATATTAGTCGTACTACTGCAAGCCTACGACTAGGAAGTGCGCATTCATAATTAGGTTGATTCTATTTTAGAAGAATGACTAGGACTAGGAATACCGTAGAGAACCCATAAATTTCTTTCGAATTGATTGCTTGGGTAGTTAAGTTTGTTACATAGGCTACGTGATTAAGATAGTAGTATACGTTTAATTTTAAATACCAGATTTAATGAAGTTGAAATATTTGATGATAATATTGTGATTTGATAAATGACTCTAATCAAAGGTGGGTAGAAATATTTTGGTTACAATTGAAGATGAAAGATTTTAGCTTTTCGTGTTTTGAGGTTTAAATTTCTATATGGTCGATGAATCTATTGCTAAGGTTGAATATTAAATTTTTAAAGAAAATAATTTTGATTTGATCAATAAAATTGAGGTATGATTTAAAAATTTATGGAATTTAAATCTTAAGAAATTTATAAATTTTGTGAAGTTAGATTTTAAAGATAATTATAAGTTGGATTAAGGCTTGCAAATTTGATAAGATGATATCGATGAATGGCTAAATCTTGATATTAAATTGAGTTAGTGATTTAAATTTTTATGATTGATATTGAAATTTTTTTGAAAACATTGGAGGATTCGAATTTATAAGGGATAATAAGTTAGGTGTCATGTACATGAAATTCCTCGATCCGTTGATCGTATCTAGGACTACTTATCCAAAACTCGTCTGTCTTCGTTATATTCTATTTATAGGTTTTTCTTCTATTGAATCTTATAAACATTTTTAACCTTTTAAGGTTCAAGACCACGGCTTATGATTCGAAGACCCAGCCATATCTATTCTATTTTCATCCTAGTTGATCAATGTTCTTATTAAAGAATTTTTCTTTTTCTTTTCATCTATTTGATCAATATTTTCTTATCGTAACTTTTTTTCCTATATTTTTACCAACCCGCCAAGTCCTTCTATCTTAGTATTCCTTAAATTTCAAGGACAAAATTTTTCTAAGGTGGTAGATTTGTAACTCCTCTTCCCGAATTTTTAAAATTATTTTTTTAAATTATTTTATATTCTGTTTAAATTGTTGAACATATAGATGACTAGTAAACTGAATCGGCAACTTTGAACTTTTTCTATATTGGGCTTATCTTTGTTTCATTGGATGTTATGGATTTTGACATCATTATCTCTTCGGACCAATTATGACTATAGCTTTTGATCTATTTCGTGTCGATACGCCCATGTTGCACGCATCAACTACAACAAACCGAGGCAAGTACATTATACTAGTTACTTTCAATTCTTAATAGTTTCTATGATACATGTTTGGATATGTATTACATGACCTATGATTCTTGATACGTTGTTCACACGAGTATGGATTCATATACATGATTATTGAGTTTCGTGATTTACGTTATTTATTGTGTTTCGTGACTAGCATTTCGTGATTATCGTGCATCATAATTTCCATGTTGTGGCATGAATCCATGAGTCGGGTCAGGAAATACTTTAGTAGACATGTGAATATTCCCAAAACAAGAATCACTCGCTCGTGTCCAAACAAGAACGATAACGCTCGTACACTTCACGTGCGGGTTGCCATATTTACCCCTAGTGGTTTACAAATCGAAAGTAGTATTTAAAAAACACTTAGTTAGATATCTTGATTGTCGTGTACATGTTCCATTCTACTTGACATGCCATAATAGTCTTGTTTACATGTTTCTTTCTAGTTGTTTGCCATGATTGTCTTCTTTAACTATTTTCTCTAAATTAGGTCATACCATGTCATCATGTATATCATATGCTATTTATGTTTTATAGTTTCTATTATGTCTTGAAGAGTTTGACATGTATGTACTTGTTCCATTCCTGACTGGAAACCTATTTTTTAGATTAGTCGCTTGATATGCATTGGATCACTGGGAAAAATATAAGTATATGCTAAGGTCGACTCTAAAGGACTAGTTAGATAGATTTGGTCATCAAGTTCAAATTTGTTGTATTAGATTTCGTGAGACATTGTATTCTATTCAAATGTAATCTTGGAATATTGTAATTGATTTAATATTGTGAATGAGCAAATAAATTAATCATGAGCAAATATTGTGACTTTGATCATTGAGGTCTAGACAGCATTTTACCGTCGACACTGCAGCATAGGTTAGATTTGGATACACACGCGTATCCTGAAAAGCAGGTGCGCGTTGTGACACCAACACCTTCGTAAGTCGCCACAGCAGCCTTTGAATACGACATAAGCCCCAAACCGACATCTTAGCTGATCCCAAATCTTTCTACACAATAGGTTAGCTGACTTTGTGTATGTGTTATCCTATTTTTTATTCATCAAACCTTTACAAAACTAATTATAATGTGTACCCCTACATGTTCCTTACCTTCCCTCAAAGTCGCAGCACTTGGATACACTATGTTTGTTCGTGGCGTATGTTACACGATGATTAGTCCAGATTAAACCAAATTTTGTGCAAGGGTGTTTCCGAAGACTTGTGATGCTTATCAACATCAAACGACTCATTGGTAACGATATGAACACCTTTATCTATCAACCTATGATGCTCTCTTGTTACCTCGTTGAGTTTTTCATATGTTTATGCATCCGTCTCCGTAGTACAAGTTATCGAACACCGATATCAAAGTTGAATCTAGTATTGTTACTACAAGAAAAATAACGTTTCTTGACGGTTTATTTCTTGATGTTCGTGGAAAACCGTCAAGGAAATGAGTTGTCTTTACGGTTTTAGCCTTCCGTCAAGAAAGGACATGTTTTTTGTCAACGTAGCAATTTTATAGCATAATAGTTGACAGTTTTAGAGGATCTGTCAAGAAAACCCATTTTTGTTGATGGTTTGGTTATAACCGTCAAGTATTACGAGCAAGAAAAAAATCATGCTCACATTCCAGCTGTCATTTTAGTAATTTTTGCATATTTTTTAAATATTAGATGTATATTGACGGTTCTATGATCTAGGCCGAGGCTTTACCCCTACCTGGGTACCTCATCGTGGTGTCGTGCCACAATAACATGGCGCCATCCTCCCCTTTGTAGTGCTGTCTACAACTCTTTAATTACGTCATACAACATTAGGCTACCTGCCTATTTGCGGTGCTACGCCGCTATGACTTGGCTTGCAAAGCCGAGGCATTACCCCAGACCTGGGAACCTCATGGTGGAGTCACCCCACTGTAGCATGGAGTTTCACTCCTTGTAGTGCTGCTCTACCGTGCTTCCTATAAAGCACACCAGGCATTCACTCTGCCTGAGAACTCATTAAGGCGTTTAAGCCAACCTTCCACAGGATCTGTTTTTTCGCAGAAAATACATAGTAGACAACAGTGGTTATGGGTCCGTATCCCTTCCATGTTCTACAGAAAAAGTACCCACTGTTACCTGATAGTTTCCCAGTCAGTGATCCTCCATTGAACCAAAAGTTAGATGCCTAGTAGATTTCTCTTTGAACTAATAGCATAAAACTTTATGGTAGGATTACAAAGACACACTATCAGAATGCCTTCAAGCCCATTTTACAAGCTGTGTCATCGACCAACTGGCGCTTGAGGCCCTTTGTGAACGGATCTGCCAGGTTCTCCTGACTCCGAACATCAATCACTGCAATTACACATCTTTTGATAAGATCGTGTACTGTCCTGTGCTTCAACCGCACAGTCCTCTTCTTTCCGTTGAAGAGGTCATTTGATGCCACCGCCGCAGTTGCCTGGTTGTCACAGTATATCGATATCGCCGGTATCTAAGCCCCAACCACTGGAAGATCATACATGAGCTCTCGAAGACATTCTGCTTCATCTGCTGCAGTTTCAAGTACATAGAATTCAGATTTCATGGAGGAACGAGAGAGTATAGTCTGCTTCTTCGACTTCCATGATATAGCAGCTCCACCCAAGAAAAAGACATATCTACCTGTGGATCTCTCGCTTTCCACCTCTGAACACCAGCTAGCATCACTGAAGCCTTCCACTACTGTCGGATATCCGTTGTAGTGCAGTGCATATGTCTGAGTCTTCTTGAGATATCTCATCACCCGCTTCACAGCGTGCTCAATCCCTGGGTTGCTTGTGAACCGACTCAACATTCCCGCGGTGAAAGCTATGTCAGGCCTTGTGGCAGTGGTTGCGTAAATCAAACTTTCGATAACGCTAGAATACTCCAGCTGCCTGATACTTTCCCTCGAGTTTGGTTTCAGCTTCTGATCACCCCTGTATGGCGTATCGATCCCTGGAAGATCCTTATACCCATAGCGTGTGAGCATCTTCTCAATGTAGTGAGATTGTGACAGTGCTACTCCAGTGTCTGTCCGGATGATCTTTATGCCCAAGATGACATCTGCATCCCCCAAGTCCTTCATACTGAACTTGGTTGAGAGGAATTTCTTTGTCTCTGTGACACAGCCTATATCCGTCCCTAGGATTAGCAAGTCGTCTACGTACAGACAAACGATGACTCCTCTTCCATCAGCGAATTTTGTGTAAACACATTTGTCCGTCTCGCTGACTCTGTAGCCGTTTTACCTAATAACTTCGTCAAACTTCTCATGCCACATCTTGGGAGATTACTTCAAACCATACAATGATTTCACCAACTTGCAAACTTTGTCTTCAAGACCTTTGACGACAAATCCATCTGGTTGTTGCATGTAAATCTCTTCGGTCAGCTCCCCATTCAGGAAGTTGTCTTTACATCCATCTGATGTGTCACCAACTTATGTATGGCTGCTAGAGCGATTAACATCTTGATGATGGTCATCCTAGCTACTGGAGCGTACGTGTCAAAGTAGTCTATCCCCTGTTTCTGAGAAAATCCCTTGGCTACCAGCCTGGCCTTGAACTTGTCAATAGTTCCATCTGTCTTCATCTTCTTTTTGAAGATCCATTTACATCCGATGGACTTTTCTCCTTCAGGTAGATCTACTAACACCCATGTGTTATTGGAGGAGATAGAGCAAACTCGTCATTCACTGCCTCCTTCCAGAAGATAGCATCTCTGGTCTTTATCGCCTCATCATAGGTAAGCGAATCTGCTTCCACATTATAGGTGACAAAGTCATCTCCGAAGTCTTTAGGTCTCCTCGCTCACTTTGCTGACGGCTCTGCGAGTTCTGGTACAAGAGTTATTTCATCAACAATAGCTTTTTCTTGGACTACTGGCCCATATGAGATTTCAGTCTCATTTGCACCTACATTATTTTTCGGAATGTCCGAAAGAACAATGTTTTTATCTTTTGCAAACTTGTCTTCAAAGTATTCAGTATCGCGAGATTCGATGATATGATTTGACTTAATATCAAGAAATCTCCGAGCATCACTCTTCTCAGCATATCCCAAGAAGATCGCCTTCGTAGTCCTTGTCCCTAGCTTCTGAATCTTCAGATCTGGAAGCTTCACATACGCCAGATACCCCCACACTCGAATGACATTCAAGTTTGGTCTGACTTTGAACCAGAGTTCATGAGGAGTTACGTCAGAAGTTGCATATGGCACTCTATTCAGAATGAAAGTGGCCGTTAATGCAGCTTCTTCCCAGTAACATTTTGGAAGACCTGTAGTAAGTTGCATTGAATTTATCATTTCTGTTAATGTTCGGTTCTTCCTCTCTGCTACTCCGTTGGATTGAGGAGAATATGGAGCAGTAGTCTCGCATATGATTCCATATTCTTTGCAGAACGATGCGAAGTCATGAGACCTGTACTCCCCACCTCAATCACTTCTCAACCTCTTGAGTTGTTGTCCAGTATGCCGTTTAGCTTCGGCCCTGAACTCTCTGAACTTCTCGAAAGCTTCATCTTTAGACTTGAGCAAGTAGACGAACGCGTATTTTGAGAAGTCGTCGATAAAGGTTATGAAATACTTTATCTCGGCCTTCGTGGAGAAATGTTTGAAGTCACAGATATCAGAGTGTACCAACTCCAGAAGATCTGTGCTTCGATTGACCCGATGAAAGGGTTTCCTAGTGATCTTCGTCTGAGCACACACTTCACACTTCTCCACCTTACCCCCACATTTGGAGATAAGTCCTAGACTAGACATTTTGTTTATTCTTTTACAATGAACATGTCATAGTCTATTATGCCATAACTCAAGAGAATAATCAGAAATGCAACTGCATTAATGTCTTTAAACTGGTTGACAAGCTGAATTTTAAATATTCCTTCGGTTTGATAAGCCTTCCCGAATATGTTCCTTTCTTGGACATCACCATCTGACCAGCATTGATGTCCATCCTCAAGCCTGCGTTGCAGAGCAGGCTCACAGAGATCAGGTTTTTGGCAATCACCGGAACATGCTTCACACCTTGAAGCGTCAGAGTGTTCCCAAAACTGAGTTTCAGTTCCACGATCCCGATTCCCAGAACTTCAGCTTGGGCCTGGTTCGCCATGACAACCTTCTCAGATATCGGCTGGTACGTGACGAACCATTCCTTGCCAGAACAGACATGGCAAGTCGTACCAGTGTCTATCCACCAGTCAGAGTCAACCCCCGCAGTTGTGACCTGTACGATCATAGCAACAATGTTAGAAACCAATGAAACCTTATTAGGCTCACCTTTCTCTGATTGTTTAGGCTTAGATCTGCATTCACTCTTGTAGTGGCCTTTCTTGCCACAATTGAAACAAGTCACGTGGGACTTGGACTTCTGTTGTTTGAATGAAGGAACCTTCACTTTTAGATTGGTGAAGTCCTTCTTCTTGTGATAAGAAGCCGCCTGCTTCCCCTTGGGATCTCTTGTCTGCACTAGATTGGCCTTAGCCAACTGGTTGGACAGAGTGTCCATCTTCTGTTGGGAACGCATCTCGTCCTCAACATGGATCTCTTGAAGTAGATCTCCCAAGCTAATGTCTAGCTTTTTTCTGAGCATCCTTGCATAGAAGGTACTCCATCCAGCAGGAAGTTTTGAGACGATCCCTCCTACGACAAACTTGTCGGGAAGGGACATCTCTTCGTCTTCCAGTTTCTAACGTAGCTTCAGAAATTCCTTCACCTGTGGCAACATGGACTTCTCGTCCTCAAAGAGCAATTTGTGATATTTTTCAACCATAAACATCTTGCTCCTGTTCCTGTCTTCTTCATACAGTTTTTCCACAGACTCCCATATGTCTCTGGCAAATTCCTTCTTCGAGTAGGATTCTGCCAGGGAATCCTTCATAGCATTCAGGATAAGAAGCCAGCAGATGTTATTTTGTCTTCTCTATTTGGCCTGGAGTTTGGTAGCCGCATTGATAGCGGCAGTAGATCCAGTGTCTGGAACAGAAGGTTCTTCCTCCAACAGAACATGATCAACGTCTTTTAGTTGAAGAGTTAGATACATCTTTCTCTTCCAGAGTTGATAATGCTCTCCATCGAACTTTTCCAACTTGCAGTAGTCCGATTGGACGAGCGAAGCATTAATTTTTTCCATCTACAAGGATCTTGCTTTGAGATTGTTATTCCCGGGGCTTGATTACAGATGGTAAAACTGATGCAATCGAGACCTATGATGATACAAAAAATCCACTAGCCAGATTACAATATGAATGAGGGAAATAGAGAAGAGAAAATCTCTGTTCTTCCTTGCAAACGTGTTGCAATTAGGACATAATGAGTTACAAAAACTAGAGAAAGATGAGATGAAGAACAGTTGCTGGGGTGTCAAAACACCGTTGCTCAAAGCAAGATTCGCCCCACATGAATTGCTTCCAGGAACTAGCAAGTTGAAGAACTTGTGGAACGCTCGAAGTCACCTCTGTTCTGACTCATCGGATGGACTTGCAATGGCGGCAGCAGCTCCCTCTTTCTCTCTCTCTTTTTCTGACTTATAAAATTTGTAGTACCACAAAGGAGGTCAGAAGAGAGTATATATAGAGAGAGGATGGAAACCCTAGCCGCCTCTTCAGTTATGGAAAGATTGAATCAAATTCCAAAAAGATAGCAACGAGATTAATTCAAATCCCACAAAGATAGCAACGAAATTAATTCAAATTCCACAAAAAGTGAATCTGAATTAATCGCATTGAATCAGTCTTTCCATAACTGACTTATAGTCTGCACAGTCAGCGGAGCCCTCCATGCGGCAACAGCAGCAGCAGTAGCAGCCTGGCCGCATGAGCCGCATGGGCCGCATGACGTGCTAAGTGCAAAGTGTGCCAACAAAATGCCACATTACGCCTCATGAGCCCGAGCCCGACGTCCGAGTCGCTAGGGCTTAGCTCCAAATGGAATTAATCCAAGAGAATGACAAAAGCATTAATGCTTAATCCTTGGAGCCTTATTCTTACCTCCTAGTAAAATCACCCACATGGTTCCCTCCTTAGGGTCACCACCCCATGTGCATCTCTCAACAACACAACCAAGTATATATGTTGAGATAACTCATGGTGCATTTTCGATGTGAGACTAAACTTTTATAAGGCATGTTGAGAGCAAGCTCTCTCCTTGTAAAGAAAGTACCAACAGGTCGAACTAGGTCCGATTTCTCTTTATTTTCTTCTTATTCTAGGGTTTTTTTCGTGAGTAAGTAGGGTTTGATTTTTGAGTGAATTTAGGGGTTTTATGAGTATTATTGAGGGGGTTTGCTTTCTTTTGCAAGAGTGTTAGGAGTACATCAAGACTCCCAGGAGAACGACCAGTGAACGTCGTGTTCATCAACATCAGAGAATCGGCCATTGCTGAGTTCAAGGAGTATCAATGACCAGTTCAAGGATCGATAGCTTGACTCAACCCATTTTAAAGAGGTCTTCTTTATTCTTCTAGTTCAGTTGTCGATTCCTTTGTATTATGACCAAAACATGTTTGATGAAATGTTTACAAGAGAAAGAGCGACAGCCGCGAGGAGAAGAGCCAAGGAGGAGGAGGAGGAGCAAAGGAAGAAGTTTCAGTCGGAGATCGACGAGGTTCGAATTTGACTGCAATTAGGGTTGGTTCTGCTGATAATAACTATTGCACTTTGATTGCCTGAAATTCTTGGGATCAAGATTTTGGCT
The DNA here is from genome assembly GCA_029216955.1 of Iris pallida. Taxonomy (NCBI): domain Eukaryota; kingdom Viridiplantae; phylum Streptophyta; class Magnoliopsida; order Asparagales; family Iridaceae; genus Iris; species Iris pallida. The sequence continues at coordinate 4,157,946 of JANAVB010018799.1, forward strand.
TGCTATTTACTGCAGGTGTGACCAAACAATTATGTGAGTCAATTCTGACTATAAATCATAAGAGAACATGCTATATTTGTTGTTGGGAGAATAAAAATTGTAGTATCTATTAGTTGAAAAAATTGTTATGGGAGCTTGTCCTGCAAACTGCTTCTCTCAAGCATGCTTTGGATAAGATGAAATCATCTGAGTATACACCAGATAGGAGATATGATCTCGGTTATGAACTAGGGATTGGTGGATGGAAAGTTGATAGGCAACGTTATGTGTGAGTTAATTGCCAACAAGATGAACTTTTTGCCAGCTTTATGATTTTCTGTTTCATGGATAAATCTATAATAGTTGCAAAGTCCAAATACATTACAAAAGGGTAAGAAGAACATATTAACTTTTTCTTACGTGGTTAGTAATGTTAAGTAAATAACTACGTTGGTATATCAACTAGGGAATGTAACATGAATGTTATATGTGTGTGCACACCTTAATGTTCTTTGTCATAGATTGCTTAGTTACTTTGTTAACATCTTGAACTATGATGGTCTATGGTGCACAAGCATGGATAAGACATGACATAGTAAGAAAACGATAATGTGGGCATGGCACCTATTTTGCTCTGTCATAGTGTATTTTGGAAAGTCTGAGTTGTGTTTAATACAACACAACATGGCCCACATTTTGGAGTGTCCGTGCTTCCTAGGTGATAGTAAGTGATAACGAAAATTGGTGTTGAAGGACATCCTATATGGGAGCTTTGTAATCATATTGGGATATGATAACAAATTTTGACAGAGAAGGATTTCTTTGAGAGTTATGGGGGCCTTGTTTGAGTTCAGAGAATTGAAGGTTGTCTTAAGCTTTCTTTAGTTTGCTATATATTATGATAGTTTGCCATCATCTTGCAACAAAAATCTGGTACAAAGCCTCTCCAAGCTCTTGTTTATGCACCATCAACTGTCTACATTGAAAAAAAAAATTGGCTATATTTGGTGGTGGTGCTCCCTCATCGATCTACCTTGGTGGTTTTTCATATTGGTCACCTCTTCTCAACGGCCTTCACTGTCTCCACATGATATGCGATACACAGGTGGTTCAGCGTATCATGTTGGTTATGCGGGCAGCTCTGTTGGCAACCCATATGGACTATTACATACATATGCCCGGATCTCCTTACTCCATTAGATCTATGATGGGACCTGGTATGTTTTGAAATATTGTTACAACTTATTTCCAAAGAATCTTAAATTGTCTCATTCTTTTCTTACTTATGTTTTGACTTCGCATGTAAAACTTATTAGTTATATCACACTTTTTGTATATTCCCATTCTATTTGGTGCTTGTATTCTGAGGTTTAACATTAAAGGTAGAAGTAGCTTAATCTTTTTACATGCAAAGCTGCATAATCCATTCTGCATAATAGGTCTGAGAATAAGCTCATACAGAACTTTTAGTTATATTTTTTCTTTATGTTGACCCACTATTATCTAATTATGGAGTAAACATTCATATGCTTTGTTAACAGATTTCTTCCTTGTGATTTAGGTGGGATGTATGGAATGCCATCGCTGGGCTACCTATGGGAAATGGTGCACTGGTAAGCTAAATTATATTGTACTAGTTTTTCAGTTAAGCTGGATTGGTTTCTTGGGAACCTTTACATATTGGCATACGTGGGACTTTATCATTTATGTGCTCTTAAAATAGCAAATGCCGCACAATATTGTTCTCTTTTACAAGATAAATTACTGAACCATATGTTCTCTGATATACTTGTATTAATTCTTTTGTAAAAAAATACGTATAGTATTTGCTACCGCATTTGAAAAAAAAAAGAATCAATAGACTGATTTGGTGCTACTTTTGATTCACCATTGTGGCAACATACTATTATGGTTAGAAAGAATGTTACTTAGTATCCATGTTGCTTGTATATGGATAAGGCAAGATGGTGCCACCTTTATCTATAGCCTGAAGGGGTGTTGGGGACAAGGACAAGTGCACCCGCAATACTCCATGGGATTGTTTCGACTTGATAGATCAAACATCTTATTATTTTTGATATTAATAGGGAAGTTGTCAAATATATTGAATTTTATGCTTTACATTGGATCTTCGCCATAATTCTGTTCTTTTGATAATGCCAGTAGCTTGTATGTTTGTTTTTCAAATTTTATAGTAGATTCATTCCAAATTATTGTTAATTTTGAATGTTTGAGTAGCTTCTGTCTGAACTCGGAGGTCGATCTGAATCTGGATAGTGGGAGTGAAGTTAGTTCGGAAATTTTGGTAGTTTAATCAGAGTTTCAGTAATATGTTAATAATCAATTTTTGTGATGTTGTTACTACTCAATTGTTTTGTTTGACATATCTATATGCCGAATCAATATTGAAGATTGTTCACAGAGACATCAAGTCAACCAATGTACTTCTTGATCGAGATTTTCTCACAATTTTTGATTAAAATTGCATATTTTCTTAAATGAATTCCATTTTTTCTCATACTTTATTTCTTTGCAGTTTTTGTTACTACCACTTTTCCAAATAGAGGTAATTATATAATTTTATTTTGTGCATATTTATTTATATAATATTGTGTATAATTATTTATTTTTATTGTGTTAGTTAATATGGTTAGTGGCTAGTTTATTTGTTAGACTTGTGTTAGTGAACTAATTAGACTAGATACTAAATTAGAGCACAACGATTAGCATGACATGATTTATGGACCAACTCATTGGACTAGGCTCAATTAGACCCATTAGTCATGACCATTAATTAAAATAACGATTAGATATTTATCGAAATACGTTTAGAGCCTTCCATGTATTGTAAGCTCTTGGGACAAGTTGTTAGGGGCATGTTAGACTTTTTTTTATTAGCAAACCTAGCCCTATATTGGACGACCATGTAGAGGAGAGTGGCTCATGCCCTCATTTCATTTATGTGTGTCATTCCATCCCATTTTGGTGTTCTTTTCCAACTTGAGCCATTCCTTCACTATTTCCTTACAAATTCCACCCAATCTCTCATCTATTCTTCTCATTCTCTTCACTAGAAGGAGCCTAGGAGTTTTGAGACTATAAGCACATGAAGAGGAGCTCATTTGCTAGAAGCTACGTGTCTAGATCGTGTCTATTTGACATTTCATTGGGAATCCTTCTCCTAATAGGTATATATCTCATTTTTTCCTCTAATTGGACTTTATTTGTGTTATTGGACATTTAAGAATTCACCCGTGAACTAGGACTACCTATAGCAGAATGTTAGAGACTCTAATGACTCTCTATATGAAAGTTATATAGGATTTTGTGCCAATTTTGGGAGAATTCCAAGAATGGTGCACCAATTGTTTGTCATTAGGTTTGTTAGACCGATTTAGATTAGATTTGGTTGTGTGTGTCTAGATTCGTGTCCACAATTGGATACGTATAGGTCGTGTCATGATACAGTAGGGCACGAGATCATTTTAGGTTTTTTCCCTCCGCCATACGTGTCTGATTCCACATGACACATTGCAATAGCCAAACACTACTCTAATTAAGTTATAGTTACCATTTTAGGCCTGTTCATGTGTTTTGGTAAGGTTCAGACAATGTTTGGTATAGGTATCTTTGGCATATGACAAGCTTGTGCACCAATTGTTTGATATGTGCCTCCAAAGGGATTTTTTTGTCCTACTTGAGTCGAGTTTGGGTGTACGTGTCTTAAATTGGATACGTGGTGTGGTGTCATGGTATCTCATGATACGCACAATTAGATTGAGTATACATATGTGTGTACCCAATTGTACACTAGATGTGTATATATATTGTGTAATGGTTGAGTAGTGGGTACACCCATATAAGTCATGTGTGTTAGTTTTAGAGAGGATATGTATCGGTAATAGATAGAGATACATGTATCTGTATTAAAAGAATGGTGTATATATTTAGATATAGGTATGTGTGTATGGAGATGAGAAATGCCACATGAGTATATGTGTGTGAGTGTATTGATCATTGTATTAGATGGATAGATTATGAGAATAACACTCATATAGATAGCTAGATGGATAAACCTTGAATAGATATATAAATATGTAGGTAGTTAAATAGGAGAGGGGGTTAGTGCTTGAGCACCTGTGCACACGATTGCACAGGACCTGGGAAAAGTTTGGCACTGCTCTGTACAGTAGGATTTGGGGCACTGGTTTAACAGCAGGTATGGGGGATGTGTGTAGTTGAAAACAAATTAGTGAATGTCATAGTGTGTTAGTGGATGTTATAGTGTGCTAGGGAAAGTTATGAGTGTGGGTGTGTGTTGGTGTGAGAGGGATAGGTTGATAGAAGAGGGGGTAGTAACAGATTGAGAAGCTAGCAGCAGCAGGTATAGGAGTGAGGAAAGGGAATAAGAAAAAAGAGCAACAGCAGTAGCTTAAGTGAATAAAAAGCAGCAGCAGTGGCTAGTAGCTACTGCCTTTGTATCACAGCAAGTGGGAGGGGAAGGATAGTATAGAACCAAAAGTGAACATGGTCCTATTCTATGTAAGACCAGTGTACTTGTGCACTAGACTGCTTGTGCACCTGTACATTCAATGCACAGATCATAACATCAGTACACACCTACTTTTTGGACAACAGTTAGTTAAGGGGAAGGGGTTAGCAAGCATGAAAGCTGCTTGGTACAGCAGCAATAAGAGGGATAAGTATGTGCAGATTCTTGGCAACAAGAGTGAGGTTAAACCTGTGCACATGTGTGCACAGGACAGTGGGAGTCAAGGCAGAGATGTAGGTAATGTAGACTAATGGGTATATAGGTATTCCTATATATAGGTAATGTTTAGATAAAAATTAAGATTGGTAATTGGTTTATCTAGGTAGATAACGTAAGGGTTTAGCATAGCCTATTGCGTAGGTAATGTAGCTAGTCATTAGACATAAGTGAGGGGTTTGTGTGAGTAGAGACTTGTGTGAGTGTATGGAGGATTCGTGGAGAGTGATTGATGTGTGTGTTGTATGCCTTATGTGAGCAGCGGGTAAGGGGTTTGAGTGGTTGAGTGTTGTGTATATGAGTCGAGACATATATGTTGGATATGTGCTAGGGTGTATGGGTGGTGTGGGCTAGGTAAAGGGTAGGGAACCTATATGATAGGGTATATATAGGAAGATATGAGGCTTAGGGTTACTAATGGTTGTATAAATTTGAGTGTAGGTAAAGTAGGTAACATAAGTAGGGCATAAGTAATATGTATAGATAATAAGGTGATGGGTAATATAAGTAATGTCTAAATTTAGCAAGGTTAGGGTAATAATTTAGAATTTACCCATATGATGGATGTCTAGGTAATATGTAGGATAAGAGATTAGTTAGGATAATGCTAAATGAGCCTATATATATATATATATACAATATAGCTAGGTACATAGGGTATGGCCTAGTATAGACTAAAGAAACGTGGTACGACAAGGTATGAACCTAAAAACCTAAGTATGACCTAGATTAACCTAGTTTAGCAAGGTATTGAACTAATTGACCTAGTTTAACCTATAAATGACTTTGAGACCTAGTATAGAGCGAGTATAGCATGTTTATGATTCCAAAACACAAATTGACATTGATATTCTATATTTAGGTTTTCGAGACACCGTATCGGATGCTGTTGATATTTCACACCGGATCTCAGGCGAGTACATTCTCTGATAATTTTTTGTTTATGATATCTTCTATGTTTCTTTTATTTAGTATAGATATCCTTGATTTCTTGACACATTGGTCACGCAAATTGGTATTTTTGGACCCCGTCATGAGATGTTATTATTTATATATCTTGGTGTACCTTATGCAACCTTTGTTATTGTTCTTGTGCATTATATGGACACCATTTCCTGCAAAAGCTCGTAACTGCCTTATAGAATCCCTTGTCATAGCGTACCATGGTTGGATCTACTATAATAGTCAGGTACGGGGAGTATTAGCATAGATATATGATCATTACCCTCCTTGTATCAAGTCTTGTTCCTTAAATAATATTAATCATACACTGCACGCATGATTAACCATGCATAAACTCTTGTATCAAATTTCTAAGCCGATCATATGTTGAAAGTAGTGCTCTCTCACATAGCTAGCTTATTTCTTCATTCTTGTACATGATATATCATGTTCTCTTGCTCTTGCACTCATTTATAGTTTTACTTATGTCTTTTTTTATTCATGTATATGTCACTTTATCTTGTATAGTCTCTCTATTTACTGCTACATAGTGTTTATCATTTACTGGAACTGTTATTAGAGATGTATTTCGCTCCAATCATGACTGAATATATTTTTTAGACGTCACAGATGACGGTTTTCCTACCTATTATGGCACACAGGATGTAGTAGATGTAGATCGGAAAACTCTGATTTAGAAGGGTATAGCTCTAGCTGAGGAGGCTTATTTAGCGACTCAGTTAGGCTAATTTGTCACCAGTTTTATGACTCTTGGTCTGTTAATATTTTAGACTTGTATTTGAGTTAGTAGACTCTTAGACTCCCTTTAGACTTGTATTATTTTTTTTATGTTAGACTTTCTATGAATATTTCATATCAGGTTGCCATTTTCTTTATCGTGCCATTAATCTTCCTTATAGTCTTGTGATTGAGTATGAATATTGTCATTACTTATCCTCCATTTGGAGATGATTATCTCGATAGGTTATGATATATGTATTACTAGTTAGTATTATAGACCTAGACAGCGTTCTACAGCCGATGCTGCAGTGTAGGCTGGGCGCTATCACGCACTCGTGCCCCGATATAGGGTGCGGGTCGTGACAATTTTCGAAGACTTCTATCATTTAGTACATTCAATACTGATAGGTTTTAGTATGGAAAGGTTGTCCATACACTCAATACTGGCTAGATTTTTTGGTGACATTCGAGGGATGTCAATGGTCCTTGACAGGTTTTTTCATGTCATTAGCCTTTTGAAGATCTATAATATTACAATTCTCTAGTAAAAGGATAAAACAATGATTCCTACCTAGACTTTTTATCAGGTCTGGTCAGTGTGGCTAGTGTGTTGAAACTGAACCCAGAACCTACATGAGTTCCAAAACTACTGACCCCTATCTAATAGGTATGTTATCATTATCATCCTTTAAGAATGTAATTAATTTGTACTTGAACAATATTGTTATTTTTTGCCATTTTTGTTTGTTCTATTATCTTCCTTGCATGATTCTAAGCCTCTTTAAAACTTCGAGTTTTTGGTTTTGATGTTTACATTTTTGTAGATCTAAGTTTGTAGTTTTCTCGATTTTTCTTGGTTTTGATCTCTTAAAGTTTGTTATTTCTGAAATCTTATGGTCCTATGTTGTGACGAATTTCATTCTAACCAATTTTGGCTTTTGAACCACTTGATTTCGACTTTTATTGAGGACACTACCAAAATATGTGGCTTTAGCGACGGCCAGATCCGTCGCCCATCCGTCGCTACTATGTATTAGCGACGGATCACTAACGGATATTGGTCAAAAAAATTCGTCGACAATCAGCTCGTCGATACTATAGATCTGTCGCTAAGTAGTCGTCAAGCGACGGAATAGCAACGGCTTTCCGTCGTCATTATTCGTTGTATTAGCGACGACTTGCCGACGGTCTGTCGTCAAATTCAAGTAGTTAGTATGGATTGTATAGACGCTGAGCGACGGATAGTTCGTCGGTAAACCATCGTAACAGTGTATCAGAGGGTATCGTTCCGTCACTCTTTCGTCGACAGCCGTCGCTAAATAAGGACGGTTTAGCGACGGATTCCTGACGAATAATCCGTCGACTTTGTTCTGAAAATGTCAAGCATTTCCAGTACCATGGCGACGGACATTCCGACGCAAATCCGTCGAACATTATATATCCAGAACCATGGCGACGGACATTCCGACGCAAATCCGTCGAACATTATATTTCCAGAACCATGGCGACGGATATTCCGACGCGAATCCGTCGACCATGGCAATGGATCCCTGACGGAATATCCGTCGCTAACATTCTGTACATCTTCATACCACCAGAAACCTTGTCGATGGATATTTCGTCGGCAAGTCGTCGCCATGTAAAATATTCCGTCGGCTGGCCGTCGACGATCCGTCACTAACTGGAAATATTTACAATTCTTCAGTTAGCGACGGATATTCCATCGACATGTAGTCGAAAACTGATGTTATCCGTTGCTAACCCGTCACTAGTCCGTCGCTAACTGAGATAGTTTTTAAAAAAAAAGTTGCAGAGCTTTCCCTGTTCACAACATCCGAACATCGGACAAATATATAATCACAATATACAATCACTGAGACCAATATATAATCCATTATAAATTACATACGAATTTAATGCACACCAATTATCCAAGAATCACATAGACCAATATATAATCACAAATATGCATAACCCAAACCAATATAAAATAGACACCAATTATCCTGAAATCATAAACTTAATATCCGTCGTTATAATCCAAAATTCCCACAAATATTCCAAAATTCCCACAAATATTCTAAATATTCTTGTCATAAATATTTGGCGCAGGGGCGCAACCAGAAGTGTTTTCCGCCGAGTCAAAGACTGGGGAAGAATGAGGAAAGGCCAAAGGGCGCTTCCCTTTATTCTGTGCTAGGGCAGAAATAGGTGTATTCCCAACAAGTTTCAGACTTGGGGAGGAAGAGGGAGTAGCTAAAAAGCATTTCGCCTTATTCTATGCCAGGACAGGAATAGGCGCAGCTTGCACAGAATGAGAAAAGGCCAAAGGGTGCTTTCCTTTGTTCTGATTAGTAGCCGTACTAAATAGGCTGTTCTCCGAGTTCAAAACTGGAGAAAAGGGGGAGTAGCCAAAGGGCATTCCCTTTATTTTGTGCCAGAGAACCAACAGGCGCAGGTTGCGCAGAAGTAGTGATTGGTGTTGTTGAGGACTTGGGAGTCCATATGGCTTACGCCTTGTTCATAGCAGCCACAGTGGCGCGCCTAGCACCCCCAGCACTAATCATGGCTTCGTAGGCTCTTTGGTCGACTTGCACGACCAAGGTCTTATGCGTCTTACCGATCGACGCGATATCATATTGAGTTGTCACTTTCTCATCGGAGGAGAAGTTGTCCCCTGTAGAGTCGCTTTTTTGTTTGCAAAAACAAAAGTTTGATTTCTACAAACTAAGAAAAAAAGAAAGTACAATAGTACAATGATTTCTGGAGAAGTACAACTATAGGAATCCGATCAGAAGACGATCACTCTATCTCTTGGACGATGTGATATTGAAGACACAAGCCTTTGGACAATGCAACAGCACTCTAGCAGGAGATTATGATCATTAGTCATCCTTTAGAACTAATTTGAAACTCTATTTATAGAGTTCTGAAATAACTATTTTCTGAGTTGTGCGCACTCCGTGTTGCGCGCCTCATATCCATTTACGCGAACGATTACTTTAACTGTTGGTGATACGTGGCATCCTATCAGTGAGATGTGCATAGTCATGGACAATATAGTAGACACATTCTTCGAAATTAGTGGGCATGCGTGCCATGTCATCTAGCTTCTAGACAAAAAAATTAATCTGGTGGCGCCAACTAGCTAGGTTGCGCCGGTGCAACTTGATAACTGGCGAATCTGGCTCAGTCTTTTGTGCTGTGGAAACATCTCGTGCCCTTCGATAGCTTGCGCAAGCTAGCTGTCAGCATTTAATATTGACAAAATCTTCTCGAGCGTCGCATTGCTCGGGATTCGAAAAGATATTCTTCGACTATTGTGCTGTCAATAATGATGGCAACCGTTACAGGAACCTTGTCACGTGGGACCCGCACACTTTGATGTGGGCACAACTTGAATCTCGCGCAAGTCAGCGTCTAGGCGCCACTTGATACTGGCACCTTCTTGTGAATGGCGTTTGATCATTTTTTAGGTTCTACACTTGTTATTGGGGGTCTGACCCCACTGGTTTTGTTTGGCCAGATTTGATAGAGGAGCCCGAAGGATCTTTCATGCCAACTACTCGACGGTGACTACCCGGAGCACCAGAGTACCTTAGTGGATTTTTCTATATCATTCTCCCACTAGTTATGTAAATAATTCTTTTGTGGCGTTTAGCCTCCGAGCACGTGTTTAGATCGTGTTTTGGATCTTGACATTTAGCCTATGGACCTAAACATGATTTGCATATTCTAGACTATAGCTATAGCTTATCATGTATGACTACTCTTGCTAGTTCTTCACTTTGTATTACTAGCTTCATGATCATCCGTGTATATATAGTTTGGGACGCTTTACTATTTTATGTCTGATGATCATACTTCTTGTACTTTGCATATTTGTATGTGATTGAGATACCTAGGATTGCTTGACCTAGGATTGACTGTTGGATTGTAGTAGTAACCCCCATGTCTATACCGTTTATACGTTATTTTGGAGTACTGGAGTACTTTGGAATACGTAGTTGGCCTGGTCTGTCCCTACTTGCCAGTATTCTGGGTCTAGGGCATGACATAGGTTTTAGAAGTGGCCCATGTAGGTCTGATTTATCAGATATATGGGGGTTACTGATATTTAGATATCTCAGTCACAATTCTCCTTTGTTGATATCCTTCGTATTATTCTATATCTCTGATCCTTTGACCTGATATCTGCCTTGATCGTTGAGCTTTCCTGTTCCCTCGATTTGATTATTGTGTCCTTTAACTTTCAAGGGCACTGTTCTTAATCCTTCCGATTATCTTGTTTGGGTTCTGCCGATGGCAGGTCAGCAATATTCTGTTAGGCCAATTTTGGAGGATCAGTCTCAGTATTCAGGAGCAGAGTCAAGAGTTGACCTGAGGGTAGTGATGTCCGTCTATCTCGATCAGCCGGCTGTGCCCATACAGTCAGTATTTCCAGTTCAGCCAGAGTTTTATCAGTCAATACCAGTAATTGATCATTATCCAGACGAGGCATCACCAGAGTCAGGGCATCCTGTATCACCAGTACGGTCAACAGTTCGAGCAGAGGTAGTATCAAATCATCCCGATGTGCATGCATTCCTAGGGATCATGAAGGATATGATAGAGTCACAGCAATAATGAGATCTCGTTCTCCAGCAGAGTATTCATATGTTGATAGACCGTAATGGGCAAGGAATACCAGAGGTATTTCAAGCCGAGGACCTGTAGCTAAAAGGAGTACAGATTAGAGCCAGGCAGTACCAGTCTTCTAGTCAGTCATCATATCATGCCCGACCAACTGTAAAGGCAGTACAGGAGCACGAGCATATAGCCAGGAGGACTACATCCAGAACTGAGGGTTGTAAGAGATACCATGTACTCATGTCAGGCTTTCCACCTCAACATCCCTCACAAGTACCAGCAACAAACCTCCATACCAACACCAGGAGTTACCAGTCGTATGTTCCTTCTGTGGAAGGGGAGGGCACACTCATCTTACTTGTCGAAGGACTTTCTATATTTGTCATGCGGATCACCAGACCACATGTTAGGGATTTATCCCCGGAGGAGTTCAGCTGGATCTTCATCCTTCCAGCCTATAGTTACCCAGTTCGGGGTACCAACACCAGTTCAACAGTATCAAGCAGTATCAGGCCGAGGCTCAAAGGAAGAGAGACCAGCAGTATCAGGCAGAATAAGAAGCATGTACCTATTTTGGCAAGATAGGGCATCTCAGATCAGTTTGTTGGGCGGCCAATAGGCGATGCTTCCGCTGTGGGGCGAAGGACCATTCAGTTAGCACTTGCCCCTATCCGAAATCTCGAAGGCGACCAACTATACTAGATGTACCACCTCAGTCCTTTCAGTCGCATCAGTCATTGCCCCTTGCAGTAAATGAGTAGTTAGACCAATACTAGTGTTCAGCCATTGGCACAGTATCCTCCGCCATCGCGAGCTCAGAGGGTCAGGCAGCACAGAACACAGTTGTATACGCAGTCTCAGGGGCAGCTCTAGAATCAGCAAGAGGGTAGTACCTATGGGGTCTTAGGTACCATCTTTATGGTCTTCCTTCAGTAGCAGGCCAGGTGGTGGCAGTATATCTTGGGTTCTTGTCGGCGGCCTTGTATTCCACCGATATTAGGGTACAACGGTCGACTTGACTTATTCAGTGAGTAGATGAGAGCTTCTTATCCCACTTTTCTGTCTTTGTATCTTGAGATACATGATATCCATCACGTGTCTCGACTACGAAGATACATCATAGGCAGAATCATGTCTTAGACCAAGTCATTGGTATCGACTTACTTTGAGATTTGACCCCTATTTATTTTGGGAGTCAGCGTAGGCCAGCTAGAACGGGTCCCTACTCAACTGACTCATGAGACATTTATTCATATGCCTCCAGCCCTTCTTGATTGTGGTTGTTGCCTTCATTTACTTATATGTCATGCCCTGTTTTATTGAAATAGTTATATTTTCTTGAGCTTTTATTTTCGTTATCATGCTTGACTAGCTTTAGGAAATTTTGAGGACGAAATTTTTCTAAGGATGGGAGAGTTATGACACTCGTCTCGCGGTATCGATATTTATATATGGATACGTATTTTTGTACTATATTTCGTATTTTCTTGGTTTTCGGAACGCTTTAAAGGTTTTTCCAACTTGTAGATTTTTTTCCTTGACAGGCATACCACCAGTATACTAGTGTATATCGACGGCATACATGTCACTCCCATTTTTTGTTATACGTATTTTTAGTATACATGTATAGAATTCTGACATTTGTCAGGTGATCCGTGTTTTGACTTGTCTTGCTTAACCTTGTCTTGGTTTAATCCTGTCTTGGTTTAGTTTGGTTTGGTTCACCTTGGTTCAAATTGGCTTGGCTTGGCTTGGTTTGATTTCGTGGGTTGAGATAAGAGGGTTGGTATATAAACTAATTTATCTCTCGCTCTCTTCATTACTTCTCATTTATCCCTTCATCTTCTTCTTCATTTACTCCTCCACCAACCTAGGCAAGTACATATTGCCAAATCTTGAACAATATTTTTTTTTACCATTTTTATTTGTTCTATTCTCTTCCTTGTATGATATTAAGCCCCTTTAGAACTTGGAGTTTTTGGTTTTGATGTTTACATTTTTATAGATCTAATTTGTAGTTTTTTTCGGTTTTTCTTGGTTTTGATCTCTTAAAGTTTGTTATTTCTGAAATCTTATGGTCCTATTTGTGAGGAATTTCATTCTACCCAATTTTGGCTTTTGAACCGCTTGATTTAAACTTATTTTGAGGAAGTTATGGCATTCCTTGAGTTCATGGGTTCCCTACGCACTTTGGTGCTGATTTAGGGAAGATGAAAAGCCTGCACCTGCGCACTTACGTGTAGCCTGCACCTTCCTGCACAGCCTGCGTACCTTTCTGTAGCATGCGCACCTTCCAGCACAGACTGTACAGCCTACGCACCTTCCAGCACAAACTGTACAGCCTACGTACCTTCCTGCATAGACTGTACCTACGCACCTTCTAGCACAGACGGCACAGCCTGCGCACCTTCCAGCACAAACTGCAAAGACTGTGCACCTTCCTGCACAGACTGCCCCTGCACTTTCCTGCACAGACTGTACTGTAGAAGCATGAAAAATTTTTGAAGCCCCATGCGCCCAAGTCAGTGTAGCTCCATGCGCCTAAGTCAGTGTAGCTCCATGCGCCCAAGTCAGTGAAGCTTCATGCGCCCAAGACTAGCTCCCCCGAAAGGAGGGCGCATAGCCTGAGACATGGCTATGTGCCCAAGCCTGACTTAGTCAAAGCCATGATCAAAACATGCACTGAAGCACACGGCCACGTCAGTCTCCATGAGCAGTCGTGCACCGAAGCATGCGGCCACGTCAACACCACGACCAACTCACGATCTCGCAGCCTGTATGCGCCTACATCCTATGTGCCCAAAGCAGGACTATGTGCCCACATAAAAACTAGCGTGTTTCCTCATGTGGGCGCATAACATCATTCCAGCTCAAGAATGACTGTAAAAGGGGGGGCCTCATCCCTCTTCAAAAGACAGAACGGAGAGCATTTTCAAGAGCCAAATTGCTACACTTCTTGCCAGTGAGCCGAGAGTTAGCAATTTTCTTAGGTTTTCTCCCATTTTTGTAATCGGAGTGTCAACGGAGTAAAGGAGCAACTGTCGTTCGATCTCCATCGTCCCATTCCCCAGAATTCTTTTTTCTACTCGGGGATCCTCAGCGCAGGATCTCTCAGGCATACTCGATTTGTGGTGCCTTGCGCCAATAAAAAAAGACAGTATTTTCTTCTTCTTTTTTTGTGTCCATAAAAATGGCGACACTGTTAGGGACTACCTTTTCCTCTGACGAGAAGGTGGTGACGCAATCCGATACCGACAAAGTAGAGAGTACTAAGAAGATGCTGATCGTAAAGTTCGATCAGCAGGCATTCGAAGAGATGCTCTCGAGGGATGGCTCTACTCCCTCAAAATCTGCGAAGCCAAACAAGTCTCGCAAGACTTGGCTTCCGAAGGCTCACTGTGCATATCCTGCTAGTGTCATAGCAGATATGCAGCTGGAGGACTCTGTCACATGGGCGCATGGATCTGCCACAGAAGTTCTCCAAATGGAGAAGGCTCACATCGTTCCGGGCTATACTAGCCCAGTTACTTCTTCCCTGCACAACCAACAATAGGGTATTCAACACCCGAGACTTGGCAAAGGAAAACACTACGATGCCAAGAATCGGGGTGTGCGACACTCTGGCCGAACCCGGCGAGGCTCACAAACGAAGGAGGCCAAACTGGAAGAAAACAATACTGCTCCACCAGGCATGCACCCAAGGCCATGCGCCCAAGAGAGTGTTTGGGCGCATAGCCCCAACTAGAACACTTCTGTCTTCAACAGGCTGGGCATCCAGAGCCATGCGCCCAAGGTTATGCGCCCAGGCTTTCTGGATCCATACTATGCGCCCACATCAAGGAAGCTCAGACATGCTGTCAAGGAGCATGCGCCTAAGGCCAGTCTCCAAGGCCTATGCGCCCACAACAAAAAGACAGGCCCCAATGCGTATAGCACGAGGCTGTCTTCAAGGACATCACAGAAGTGTGGAGGTTGCCCCTGCACATGAACTAAGTCTGGATGCGCCTACTCTCCTTACGAACCCGCATGCAAAGCTCGACGATGCATGCAGCATGGGTTGTAAGGCAAAACTCTCTTCCGCTGACTTGCACGACATGATAAATCATAAACGCAAAGCGAGGGAGAACATAACAATTCATAGTGCGCTTCCGTGCACCAGTATTGTTATCAACTGTTGTTGCTCCAAAGCAACAAGAGTGCCTCAGAGAAAATCCGTGTTTCGACGACTACACTTCTCTGACAACGAGAAGCCACTATGTGTTTCATCCAACACGGCTTCGTGGGGTCACCCTTACGGAAGCCCCAATCAAAGATGGTAGACTACGAACCCATCTTTCTCTCTTAGCTCCGCAAGAAGAAGAAGGAGAAGTCTACCAACAGATGGCCAACAGGCTGTTGCATCGGAAGGAGTCTATATGGGCACTCGATCAAAGACAAGACTTCGTATGGACGACAAAGATTCCCAAGTCGGGGGTAGCATTCCCTCAGAATCTAAAGCAGATAACCCTCACACTGGGGGTAGCCTTCTAGAGGACGATGATCCCTCCGAATCCGATGGCGACTATCTACCTCCTCTACCTGAAGATGAAGGACTTATCTACTCAGAGATAGACGGTATCAGTACCAGTTGCACTGCTTCCTCTGTTCATCCTCGCATGCTATCTACATACATGGCAGACGGAGAAAGACCCGAAGAAGCCAGTGATCAGACTAGCAAACAGCTAGAGGGTGTCGAAACAGCATTCGCCAAGATCACTGATATGCTTACCAGTATCATAGCAGTTCAAGCTGCTGGGGATGTTCCTCTACCTCAATAAAACACCTCGGCCCACGTTAGTCCGGCTCACAGCTACAACCCTCCTTCACTACAAAAGGTGTATCATTCCGTTGTACCTCCTCCAAATCTTGCAAATATCGGGGGTGGACCTTCGCCTACAATGCCTGACAATCGTTCAGCAACCGTTTCCCAACACATGCTCAATCAACAGGATGCAATTGATTCCCTGGTCGCTCGCCTCAACACCATCTCACACAAAGACACGAGCTTCAGAAGATGGGGATATCTCAACCGTATCCCCCTGAATGGGAGAATGCTACTTGCCCTCCTAACTATAAGCCGCTGACGCTAAACTTATTTGACGGTTTGATTTCTCCTCGTCAGCACATGACGTACTTCAACACGCGGACTCTGCACTTGCCCGGAGACGATTCGTTCCTATCGAAGCTATTTATTAGCACCTTGTAGGGGGTAGCCTTCAAATGGTTCTACAGTCTGCTTGATGGGTGTATCATTTCATTCAAAGACTTGGAGTGGTTGTTCCTCAACAGGTTTCACGAGAGTGGCATGCATGTTATTATGTCCACCCTCATCGAGACCAAGCAAAGGAGGACTGAGTCGGTCATCGCCTTCATCGAACGCTTCAGGCGGCTAGCACTGAAGATGCCCTTCGGTATGGCAGACTCAGAACTTATGGATACTTGTCGACATAACTTCCTTCCTACAGTGAAGTTTTGTCTAGGTATACATAAGTATGATACATGGCCCGCTTTCATTGGGACCGCTGATGCTGCTGAAAACGACGTTCCTAACTTGGAACTACTGGGGTTGAAGACACCCAAATCTGAAGACAAGGGCAAGCATCCTCAAACTATCCGTGTTCGTGGGGGTAAAGGGAAAGAAGTCCTGAAAGTCGACACATCCAAAGGAGCTTCCAATTCTCACGGTGCCTCCAACAAGCCTTAGGAGACCTTCTCCTTCGACGAAGACGATGTCATTACCATCTTCCACACATTGACGAAGGGCAATAAGCTGACATTGCCTCCACCAAGACATCCTGCAGAGGCGAGCCAACTCAATGATCCCAAGTACTGTCTCTATCATCAGTACGTGCATCACTCCACTAAGGACTGCATCGTCCTGAAGAAGAAGATACAACAGCTTATCGACAGCCAAGTGATCAACCTCGAAGCTGAAGACAAGGTCGTATCTGCTAACATGATCTTTCTTCAGTTTGGCGACTTTCCTTCTACAAAAGTTCCAAACGGCTTGGTCCCAATCCCCAAGGCGATGATGGAAGTCGTCAACCTACCGCCAGCTCGCAACTCGACCTTGGTCCCACTCACAACTGAACATGGTTAGATCATATGGGTCCACCCGGACCTTGTCCAAGAAGTGACGCAGGGGGTAGCACCTCCCAAAGTAAGAAGGGGCAAAAAATTCAAGCCATGCCATATGGTATCCTCCCCCATCTACGAGGTTCTATCTGGCGAGACGCGATCGGGGAAGACTCATCTCCGGACGTACGATCCCACACAAGAAGAAGTAGTACCTCCTCAAGCTCCTGCTGCCCCCACAAGTCTCAAACTACGGACAAATCCAAGCAGAAGGAGACGCGGTTTAACAAATCTTTAAAGGCGCCAGCTCCCGAAGGCATGGATCAGCCCTACAACTTTGACATATTGGCTCAGCTAGCCAATACACCTGCTAGGTTGTCTCTGTTCGATCTATTGTGACTCTCCAAAGAAACACGGAAGGCCTTAAGTGAGGTATTACTACACGCCGACTCTTACCTCGCTGAAGTCAAAGCCCCCGCTGAAGATCCTGTCTCCTGTCCCCACTGCCACAGTACTATAGAAGTGGTGCCCAACATCACTTTCTCACATGAGGACATGCTACTCAAGAATAATCGTCATGATAGACCCCTATACTATACAGGGTATATCGGGGCGATCAAGGTGGACCGCATGTATATTGATCTAGGATCCTCCCTCAACATCATTCCCAGAAATTTGCTTCAAATTATGGGAATCCCTCTGCACAAGCTATCCGCAACCAACACAACTATAATGGCTTTCAATGTTGGTCGAAGCCATCCGCTGGGCAAGGTCCGTCTCAAATGCTAGATTGGTGATCTCAGAACGGAGGTTTCCTGCTATGTGATCGATGCTAATGTATCCTACAACGTCTTGTTGGGACGTCCATGGATACACGAGAACATGATCGTTCCTTCCACACTTCACCAGTGCTTCAAGTACGTCAACAGCGACGGTATCGTGAAGACGGAGTTTGCCGATGTCGATCCTTTCAAGGACATCGAAGCTTACTATGGAGATTCGGTACTTTACCAATCTCAACCCCCCAAGGATGACGGCAACGAAGCTGACAATAAAGCTGAAGCAAGTCCATCCTCCAATGGTCCCCTGATTATCCGAGTCAAATGACGTACTACTCCAAAAAGTACTCCGAAGCCCCTCACAATCTGGGTGAAAAAGAAGAACCTTGACAAGGTCAAGCCACTGACTATCACTCTCAATAAGATACCCCGGGAGGAACCTACTGACGCCCGTCCCCCCAATCCTGAAGAATTACCCTACGTGGTGAACTCGGCCAAGACTGTGACTCCTCTTCCAGATGATGATCCTCTCAATGAGTATATCAATACTCATAATACTATACCTTCGGTGGTTGATGTTATCCTTGAAGAAGAATTTGTGTATTTCCTTAGTAAAGGTTTATTTTTGAATTACTCCGATGTCTATCAATCTGTAAACCACTACATAGATACGATATACGCTCTAGAGAACGGCATAGGACCACAATTCTATATGCCGATCACAACACCTCACCTGTGGGAAAAAGTTTACCCTGAAGATATCCTCTACTTCATCGTTCCAGCAAGAAAGAAAGATGAGGAGCTAATCATCTTCGGTTGTATAATTGGCGAGAGAAAGTTTGTTCCAGACTCTACTTCCAAGCACAACACAGAAGCTGACTATGACTCTTGGAAAATGTAACTTTTACGATATAGTTGGCAGGCCAAGAACATCATCCAGAACATGGGATATGACATCAAAAGCGACAAAGGGCTAAATTACGGCCGAGGACGACGGTTGCCAATACGATACTTTGCTCCCCCCGGCAAACCCGAGAACTTCTATTAACGAAGCGGTGTTGGTTTGGGCTATGTCTCTCCTCCAATAACTCCCAAAAGATCAGATGATGAAGCAGATCGTTGTTCTCATTCCTCCCTCTGGGACTCAGACTCCAGCATCGACGACATGTTCAAAGCAACTATGTCCATCAACATGGTTTCTGCCGACCAAATTATAGACGATGTCTAATCAATCGAACTCGAACAATGGGCTCAAAAGATGGACACCAGATGGGAGCTACGCTTCGAACAACGGGTACCACCTACCGAAGACGAGTCATCCAAGTCAATCTAGGAGATGAAGCATCCTTCAAACCAATCTTCATCAGCAAAAGCCTATCTGGCGATGAACGCCAATCTCTTATACAGCTTATAAGAGTACATCGACGTCTTTGCATGGAGCTATGAAGACATGCCAAGCTTGGACCCTAAAGTTCCTATGCATCGCCTGAACATTTCGTCTAAAGCTAAGCTAGTGAAACAGAAACAACGACGATTCCGTCCAGATGTCATGGAAGCCATCGAAAATGAAGTCAAAAAGCGCATTGCTAGTGGATTCATTCGCGAGGAACAACACCCAGACTGGGTTGCCAACATCGTTCCAGTCATGAAAAAGAACGGTAAAATTCGAGTCTGTATCGACTATCGTGATTTGAACTCTGCATGCTCGAAAGACGAGTTTTCTCTACCGATCACTGACGTAATGATCGACAAAACTTGCAGCTTCGAGCGGATGTCCTTCATGGATGGGTTCTCAGGCTACAACTAGATCAAGATGTTCCCCGACGATGAGAAGCACACATCTTTTCGAACACCGTTGGGGGTATACTGTTATACGATGATGCCCTTTGGATTGTAGAATGCAGGGGCAATATACCAGCGAGCCATGAACACAATTTTTTGCAATCATTTGTGCAAAACTGTGGAGTGCTACGTAGACGATATCGCAGTCAAAAGTTATCTCAAGGGCAACCACCTCCAAGACCTGAGAACGGTGTTCGAACTAATGCGTGCACACCAACTCAAGATGAATCCAACCAAGTCTTTTCTGGGAGTTTCCAGCGACTAGTTTCTTGGTTTCGTCATCACTTCAAAGGGTATACATCTGGACCCGTAGAAAGTGAAGGCTATTCTCGACATGCATCCTCTAAGAAACCTCAAAGAGCTACGCGGACTACAAGGAAGTCTAGCGTATATCAGACGATTCATTTCGAACCTCTCTGGAAGGTGTCAACCATTCACTCAGCTCATGAAAAAGACGTATCTTTCGTCTGGACTGAACAATGTCAATGTGCATTCGATGACATCAAGGCGTATCTTACAAGCCCTCCAGTATTGGTAGCTCCAATAATGGGTAAGCCCTTCTTACTATATGTTCCCGCTATGGATCATTCCCTTGGCGTCCTCTTAGCTCAGAAGAACGAAGGCGGCCATGAACATGCAATCTACTACCTCAGCCGTACAATGGTGGATGCCGAGCACAGATACACACCGGTGGAGAATGAATGCCTTGCACTAGTATTTGCCATCCAGAAGACACGCCACTACGTGTCTGGGCAGACTATCTACATTATATCTAAAGTCAACCCCCTCAGAATACTCATGACTAAACCGGGCTCTCTCAATTCCCGTTTAGCTATATTGACAATGTTGTTGACTCCATATGCTATGATCTTCGTTCCTCAGAAGGCAGTAAAAGGCCAAGCATTAGCTGATTTCCTAGCAGCTCACCCGGTGTCGTCGTCCAAACTCTACGACGAAATCCCCGACGAAGTGGTGGAGTCTAATACTGCAACTTAAGAAATCTCCATTTGGTGAATGTTCTTTGATGGTGCGTCAAGAACAGGACCCAAAGAAAATATCGTGGCTGGAGTAGGTGTCGTGCTCGTGTCACCTGATCATCTGGTTATATACCATGCATATTCTCTCATGGAACCATGCACCAACAACGTGGCCGAATATAATGCCCTATTAATCGGCCTGCAACTGGCAAAGCAACTGGGAGTTGACTATCTAGAAGCTTACGGAGATTCTAAGCTAATAGTTAGTCAGGTCCGAGGGGATTATGAAGTTCGCCACGAAGATCTCATCCCCTACCACAGAGCAACAATCGAGCTGGCGTCTACCTTCGATGGATTCTTCATCGAGCACGTACCTCGACTACAGAATATAAAAGCAGATGCTCTAGCCACTCTCGCTGCTTCCTTGACCGTTCCGACCAATACACAGCAGTCAATTACAGTGTCTGGTCGATAACTATTCTGTGTGAAAGATGCCTTGCATATTCATCACAGTTACGCAGCGAAAACAAACATCGATGCTAAAGACTGGAGATTTCCTTTCATAGACTATGCTATCTATGGAATCCTCCCTGAGGACCCGAATGAAGCAGTATCCATCCAAAGGCGATCTCTCAGATTTTACTATGACACAGCTACCAAGATGATGTACCGATGCTCTTACGATGGACTACTGTTACGATGCTTATCAGACACAGCAGCCAAGCATGCACTCCGGGTGGCTCACGATGGAGTTTGTGGTGCACATCAACCAGGCCCCAAATTACAAGATCGCCTCAAACGAATGGGTTATTACTGGCCCACAATGATAGCGGATGCTGTTGAGTATGTAAAGAAGTGTAGAGCTTGCCAGTTCCACGCCGACTTCATTCATCAACCTTTAGAGTTTCTGCACCCGACGACAGCGTCCTAGCCATTTGAAGCCTGGGGTATGGATGTCATAGGACCAATCAGCCCGCCATCCTCCAAAGGACATCGGTTCATCCTAGCTACAACCGATTACTTCTCAAAATGGGCAGAAGCTATACCGCTCACCGAAGTGAAGACGTCAAACGTGATCAGTTTCATCAAATATCACGTCATCTACCGCTTCGACCTACCTCACAGGATCATCTATGATAATTGTACACAGTTTGCAAGCCATACATTCTATCGGTTCTGCGATAAGAATCGAATCCAGAACGTAGCCTCTACTGTCTATAATCCAGCGGCTAACGGGCTAGCAGAAGCCTTCAACAAAACTATCATAAAGCTTCTCAAGAAGTTCGTGTCTTCAAATAAGTGCGATTGGAACGAGAAGCTCGGTAAATATCTATGGGCCTATCGCATAACGGTCTGGACTCCAACAGGTAGTACGCCATTCTTCATGGTTTATGGGAGCGAAGCAGTTCTTTCCCTAGAAATCCAGATTCCTTCTCTTCGGGTAGCCCTAGCCAGCGAGCTGACTACTGAAGAGAGCTACCATCTACGACTCCAAGAGCTCGAAGCGCTAGACGAAAAATGCTTGTTAGCTCAGCAGCGCATTGAGCTATACCAAGCACGCCTTTCCAAAGCCTTCAATAAAAAAATGAAGGAAATGATCTTCCAAGTCGGTGATCTGGTCCTAGCAGTGAGAAGACCGAATGTCATGACGCACAAAACAAAAGGGAAATTCCAGCCTAAATGGGAAGGTCCTTTCGTCATAGAATCGGTGTATTCTAACGGTGCGTACCGGCTAACCAAGTCTGATGGTGACTTGCTCATGATGCCTATCAATGAAAAGTTCCTGAAGAAATACTATTTGTAACCTCTTTTTGTTCACATATATTCAGTCATGTAAATGTACAGTGCGATGTTTATATTATTCCAAAAAAAAACTATCTAACTATTATCCGTATTTCAAGAGTCTTGAATATGCCCTGGATAATAGGTCCTCTAAATATTTCTCCAGTGGAATCATTTCCGTTTTTTACTCTATCCAAACTCGGTTTCACGAAACAAGTCACGTCCCTATTACCTCTGAATTGTTTTCTGATAAATATTTTTTCAGTCGAATGATCAAATGTTTTGCCACGTCCACATAACCTCTGAGCAAAGCATTCATCAAAGATAGTCATGTCCATACTACCTCTGAACTATCCACTCCCCCCAATGCTATATATCTTTCCACGTCCATATTACCTCTGGTCAGATATAGAACATCCTCTGTTATTACGTCTATATTACCTCTACTAGTAGCTTCATTCAACTTATTATCTAGATTCGAATAACTCGAATATAAAATGGATAATAGGTCCACATCAAATTCCCCAGCGGAATACCCACCAGAAATATCTCTGCTACGTCCACATTACCTCTAGCATCGATATTTCACAAAACCACATTCACTTCTGAAAAAATTCTTTATTTTGTACTTTAACGTCTATCAAGAGGCAGAAAAAGGTATAAGAGCCGTGACGGCCAAAAAGAAAAAAAAGTTACGTCTATGGGATACACAGGCGATTGATGCTGTCCCTCAGAGCTGCAATCTCGGCCTCAGATTTTACAGCAGCTCGACGCCGTTCCTCTTCTTGACGAGCGGCTTCATCTTCAAAGAGGATCAGACTCTGATGCTCCCCCTCCAACTTCGCCAGCTGCTCTCCTAAACGGGTAGAAGCGGTGGCAGTCATGGCAACCTGGGACAAATAATCCTCCTGTTCAGATGTCACCACCCTCAAGTCGGCTTCCAGCTGAGCGATCTCGTTTCTGATATGCACAATATGGTTGTGCTTCTCAGTGACCTGTGCAGCCAGCCTGTTCTTCGAGGCAGCACGGGCCTCACTCGCAGCATTGAACTGGCCATACTGGTCAGCCAGCTTGTCGATCTCCTGGACAAGGGCGTCCTTCCTTGCCTGGAATATAGCCTTCTCCTCCGCAAGAGATGTTATCAAAGTGTCGTCCTCTGCACAGAACATTGACGTCGGACTTTGCTGCTTGATGTCTCGGAACCTGGCCATTTGACCCTCCAGGTCATTCAGAACTTTTCTCAGAGTGTTGGCCCGCTCCTCATGGTCGGCTATGCTCTCGAGGGCCGCTACCTGACATTCGGCAACAGCTTTCACGGGACCGAAGGCAGCGGTCCGATTCAAGATTCCAGGAAGCTTCACCTTCAGTACCAAGTAGAAAGCTCTGATAACTTTCTGAGCCATCTCCTCGTCTTCGGTAGAGGTCGTCGGAGAAGAAGCTTGGAAAGTTTCCTCCACTTCTGGAAGGAATACCTGACAAGCAACCAAACTTGACAAGAAAATTTATTCCACCAAAAACCTCTCTTGATTATCGCGTGTCACGTCCATATTACCTATGATACCGATAGTCTTCCAACTTGACGCCTGTTCCCAACCTGAGATGAAAGGCACGACACCAAGATCACAAAACCTATCACGACCTTGTTACCTCTGTTAGGTTTTGTTTCAAATCTATTACCCGCACCGCTGGTGTGTCAAAGGGTAATAGGTCCACGAAAGTATCATTCCAATCTATTTGCTCGTATTTTTGGATGCACAAAAGGGCAATAGGTCCCAAAAAAGAAGGGGATCCCCAGCGGGATACCCTTTACACAAATACGGTATTCGGCTCTCTAATACAAAGCACCACAGATGCCACAAGCAGAGAATAGAGAGAATGTACTCTGTCTATTCAAAATCAGTTACATTCACAGGACTAGATCTCATAAGCAAAACAAAAGGTTCTTCATCCCTTCATCTGGATAAGAAGTAAAAGATTACATTAATGTCCAAAAGAAGGGAGAATCCGCTACTCATCAGCAACACATAGCTTGGTCAGCTTCACAGCACCATGCTTTCATCGAAGGAGGTCATGTTTTATTGTTGAGCAAGCAAACAAGGCTGTTGAACCTTCAAAAAGCTACACGGAGAAGGGCAAATATAGCATGCTAAAACATCTACAAATGGTGATCTCCTCTTCTCCATATTGCGGACGTCATGGGCCTATTTCTTCAAGAGACCATACCTTCAAAAAAAATCTCTAATGTTGCTTTTGCCTACTTGAAGAAACGTGAAAGCAAAACTTTCACAGTAACGCCCAACTACCGTTCGACTCTTCGATGTATAAAGGTTCTCCCTACCATCTGAGGAAAACCCTTCCAAAACATGAAGAGTCCTGAGCTCTCTGATGTTGGTGTCAAGTATCGCATCTTCAACATGCCCAGAATCGTCGATACCGGTCCTAGAGAAATTTGCTAGCCAGATCCCTACAGAATATAAAAAGGGACAGAAAGACGGTCAAACTTAGAAAATCGCAGAAAAAGAAGGAAAAAAAACTAAGTCCTGAAGACTCCTATGTGCTCAAAGGGCTATGCGCCCAAAGGGATATGCGCCCAAAACAAGACATGTGGGCGCATAACTCTCGGACAGTACGCGGGCGCATAACTCTCGGACAGTACGCGAGCGCATAACATGCCACAGCTTAAAGGGCACATAACATGGCAACACGTGGGCGCATAGCACACCACAGTGTTGGCGCATAACTTCTGTGGGCGCATAGTAATGCTCACAGAAGTATGTTGCCCTAGGCACAAGCGCCCAGGCAGAAGAGAAGTCCGAGCATCGCAAATTAATGCTCGAGACTTCGTTTGTTGAAGCGTGCCCTCACCCAGAATCGGGACCTGGACTGCCGAGGATGCTGCCGCAGGAGGAGAGTCACTCGGCATAGCCCCCTTGCCCTTCGCAGATCTCTAGGCAACCTTGGGAGACATAGTTCTCAAAGAAAGAAGACGAAGAGTTTTCTGAAAAATTCAAAAGAGAAAGGAATGATGAACTTTTTCTCTCCTCCAGGGTCTATTTATAGGCACAGGCCACTTCCTATGCGCCCACCTATTGTATGCACCCATTATGATTGTATGTGCCTACTATAGCCTATGCGCCCACATGAAGGATCAGCTCTCTGCATACTATGCGACTGTCCCTTACTGACGTGGACGACGTATAAAGGATGGACCGCTTCAAATTTTGCTCCGATGCATCTGTCAGTTCAGATTTCGAGGAAAATCTCAACAGTCGTATCTCCCTGACAGGCTGGCCAAACACTATGCGCCTAAGGAGAGAGAGTCGTGCTATGTGCCCATTGCCTCACGAGAAGACGATCCATGCTTCTTTCAAAGTATTTCGAACTTATTCAGGTATCGAAAATTTTGAAGGGGGTCTTGTAGAAGCATGAAAAAATTTTGAAGCCCCATGCGCCCAAGTCAGTGTGGCTCGATGCGCCCAAGTCAGTGTAACTCCATGCGCCCAAGTCAGTGAAGCTTCATGCGCCCAAGACTAGCTCCCCCGAAAGGATGGCGCATAGCCTGAGACATAGCTATGCGCCCAAGCCTGACTCAGTCAAAGCCATGATTAAAATGTGCACCGAAGCACACGGCCACGTCAGTCTCCATGAGCAATCGTGCATCGAAGCATGCAGCTACGTCAACACCACGACCAACCCACGATCTCGCAGCCTGTATGTGCCTACATCCTATGCGCCCAAAGCAGGACTATACGCCCACATAAAAACCAGCGTGTTTCCTCATGTGGGCGCATAACATCATTCCAGCTCAAGAACGACTATAAAAGGGGGGCTCATCCCTCTTCAAAAGACAGAACGAAGAGCATTTTCAAGAGCCAAATTGCTGTACTTTTTGTCAGTGAGCAGAGAGTTAGCAATTTTCTTAGGTTTTCTCCCACTTTTGTAATCGGAGTGTCAACGGAGTAAAGGAACAACTGCCGCTCGATCTCCATCGTCCCATTCTCCAGAATTTTTTTGTACTCGGGGATCCTCAGCACAGGATCTCTCAGGCGTACTCGATTTGTGGTGCCTTACGCCAATAAAAGAAAAGACAGCATTTTCTTCTTCTTTTGTGTGTGTCCACATGCACCTGCACTTTTCTACACAAATAGCACCTGTGCTTTCCTGCACAGACTGTACCTGTGCTTTCCTGTAACTGCACCTGTGCTTTCATGCGGAGACTGCACCTGCGCTTTCCTGTACAGACTGCACCTGCGCTTTTTTGTACTGCACTGCACTGCGCTTTCCTGTACTTAGCTATTTTTGCATGTTTAAGCTGTTTTATAGCTAGAATCTTGTAAAACTTATAACATGAAAGTTGTAGATCTTTGTCTTGGCTTCAAGAATCTTCATGTTTTACTTTAATTGGAGTTCATATGCAACTGATAATTTCAATTATAGTTTTTTGATCTTCTTGTCATGTTCTTTGTACTTGGCCTAACTTATGACGACCCGACTTGATAACTTGTTAATATTAAACTTGACTTGAATATGAAAACATGATCTTATCTTGATGATCTTGTATAGTTAGAGAATAATCGTACACCATATATACATTTGACACTAGTACATGTTCAATTACTATTTTATGTCATGTACTTACTTTTATTTATTCCTTCTCATATACCATGATATGTCTTTCCTTTCGATTCTTTCTTATATGCTATGATATGTATTGTCATGCCTTCCCAAATTTATTGTACTTACAGTCTATGCCATGTCTAGAATTTTTTTGTTGTGGTCCGTCGTGGCGCACTCTTGTTACATACCTTCTTTGCTTACTAGATAGTGACCCGTCGTGGTGCACTCTAGTACATGTCTTTCCTTGCTTACATGATAGTGGCCTGTCATGGCACAATCTCTATTTTCTCTATAGTGGCCCATAGAGGCGTACTCCTGACAAGTACTCTTGACAGGACAAGTAAACCCGACATAACATGTGAATTCTTGATTGCTGTTGTGACAACCAATCCTGACTTGTTAAGTGTAACTCTTGTCTGGATACCGTGGTTGATTTTTCTGATTGTGATTGTACAAGCTACCTGTCTCGTCTTGTATCATGTCTAGGACATGGATTCCTGGTTACCACTATCAGGGATTCATAATGAATCTGACCAGGTTAAATGACTAGATTGATCAAGTAGTTTATATAGAGGGATTTTCCAGTTACAGGTGATCCCGTCATCCCGGCCACACTAGTAGACTTGTAGCCTACTGTCGAGTAGGGTGCATTTCCAGCACACTGTCATGTGTTGCACTCTAAGTCATCTAATAACTCTTGTAACTCTTGTAACCTCGCCTAGATAACCTGGATAGTCTGTAGGGCTTGTGACTGCGGGAATATCTCAACTGCATCTTGTTAGTAATTAGGATTGTGATAACCCTAGTCAGCTAATGTATAAAGCCGTACTCATTGCTTGGCCGTGATTGTTGTATGGAGTCCAGTTTAGTCTAGTTTTGTCTAGGCAGTGTCCGTATAGGTTATTTTAGTACATTCTTGTTTATGCTTTACTTTTATCAATAAATGATTATAAACTAAGTTCTGCTCAAAAGAAGGGTTACAACCCCGATCCTTGTTTGGTTTACGGGTTGTAACTTGGGTTCCGGAATAGTTCCTAATTTATCTTATCATTTGTCGTTCTATATATCTAACATGCTCACATGTCCCAGTTATCTAGCATGCTCACATGTTCCAGTTATCTAACATGCTCACATGTCCCAGTTATCTAACATGCTCATATGTTCCAGTTATCTTACATGTTCACATATCCCAGTTATCTTATATGCTTACATGTACCATTTCTCTTACATTGTTCTGTTTATGTCCCATGTTCACATGCTTCCATTTAATTCACATATCCACAGTTTACATTATGTCACATATTATTTACTTTATGCTCTATGTTGTTTTGCTTATTGTCCTTTCTTTTCTTGAGATAAGTGCATTGGTAGTGCACGAGTCTCGATCCGCATTTACTTATTTTTGTCTCTATCCATTTTTATGTTAGTTATTGCTGGTTTTTGTTAATAGTTTGGCTTCCTTTGTGGTACTTACTATTGGGGGTCTGACCCCACTGATTTTGTTTGGCCAGATCTGATAGAGGAGCCCAAAAGATCTTTCATACCATCTACTCGATGGTGACTACCCGGAGCACCAGAGTACCTTAGTGGGTTTTCCTATATCATTCTTCCACTAGTTATGTACATTATTCTTTTATGGCATTTAGCCTCCGAGCACGTGTTCAGTTCGTGTTTTGGATCTTGACATTTAGCCAACCAGCCTAAACATGATTTGCATATTCTAGACTATAGCTAGAGCTTATCATGTATGACAATTACTCTTGTTATTTCTTCACTTTGTATTACTAGTTTTATGATCATCTATGTATATATAGTTTGGGACGCTTTACTATTTTATGCCTGATGATCATACTTCTTGTACTTTACATATTTTCCTGTGATTGAGATACCTAGGATTGCTTGACCTAGGATTGAATGTTGGATTGTAGTAGTAACCCCCATGTCTATACAGCTTATATGTTATTTTGGGGTACTGTAGTACTTTGGAATACGTAGCTGGCCTGGTCTGTCCCTACTTGCCAGTATTCTGGTTCTGGGGCGTGACAGCTATACATAAGTACAGATGAAAAACCCTCTGATAGGAGCCAAACCCATTCCACAATAATGAAAAAGGAGGCACAAATTTGGTAATGTACCTCATCAAAGACCCGTGCTAGGATTTATATGGACAAAGATAGCTCTAACTTCAATTGGGATCTTATATAGCAATAAGCATAGAAGATTGTAGCGGTTCTTCGGAGAAAATATTTTTAAGTTTTTAGAGTTTTTTCTTGTTTAGTTTTTAGCATTAAGAACTGTGATATCTAGGATCTTATTTTTCATTTTCCTTGTTCAATAAGCTCATTAACATAAATTAGTAACTTGTGCTCTTGTACTCTCAGGAACTACATTACAAATGAAGGGTCTTGTGATGGGATGCTCTTCGGGGATCATATAATATTTTGTTATAAAGTTAGGCAAGGTGTCATGTATTTTGGTTTACTTGTATATATAGGTTTTGGATGTTTAAGATATTGTACAAAACCATATATTTTGGTTTATTTGGATATGTGGTTGGATGTTTGAGGTATACAAACACATATTTGTTAATATAAAAATAATGTGTTTTATAGATCTTTCATGTTTGTAATGTTCTAGATTTTGTTGATATTATTATATATGTGTTTGGTAATTAGCAAAGGTAAGCATATAATATATAATTATAAAAAAAATGTTCGTTAAAAAAAATCAACTTCTCTTGACGGTTTTTAAACATCAAGAAATAGTTTTCTTGACGGTCATTACCCGTCATCTATGCCAGAGTCAAGAAAAGTTTCCATTTTCCTTGACGGTTTTTTGTTTTATTTTTTTTGATGGCTAAAAACAGTCAAAGAAAAATTCTTAGTTGACGGTTTAAATCATCAAGAAAAACAAATCCAAGAACTGTCAAGAAAAAGGGCAGACTTTTCTTGACTCTGGTCTAGTTGATGGATCCACAACTGTCAAGATAACCCTTTCTTGACGGGAAGAATGGCCTTTTTTCTTGTAGTGTATTTGAATAATAAACTTCGTAGAATTTCTCTATGATATCTATCATGTATCAATTCATATAAAATAATACTTTTTATTAGTTTTCTAATTTATTTCAAAATTAAAATCTATTAGTTTTGTATTTACTTTTAGTTCCAATCAAATCGACAAGTTTGCCATATTGTGCTGCTAGTTTAGTATATTAATTAGATACTGGTTTCTTGTGGATATTATAAATATATAATTTTTATGTATATTTTAATAAATATTTCAGAATTATGATATATTTTTAGTTTACAAAAGTATTATTTTATGAAATACTATGATACTATTTATAATATGTAAAGCTATATTTGTTAATGTACTAGTTAGTTAAAGGTTATATATGGTATGGTTAGATGGTGTGTAATATGCCATGAGCCCTAGATTGATTGGTAGTTTTTATTATGTTTTAAGAGTTTGTGGCAGTTCGACTAAGGTTGTTGGAGTTGGGCCATTGCTATACATTCATTCTGAGATCTCAGGCAAGATACCTTGCCATACATACTCTGTTTAAAATGATATTGTTGTACTTGTGGTTGTTAGTGATATCCTAGTAGTGTGCGTCCAAGTATGACTTGGGTTCTATCGATGGTGACATCGATATGGTAGTACGTGTGTATGTGTGTGACTTAGAGTTAGTGGACGTTTTCGAAATTATGAAGTTATTCGTAATAACTTCTATGACTTGTCATATATTATTATACGACACTGTAAGTGAGATAATTGTGTTAGTACGAGCTTACGAATTCAACTGATCATTGGTATGAGCGGTTCGTGTGTCGACATATACCGATCAGATAGAGTCTAGTTAATGACTTGTATTGAGATATTGATTGTCCGAGTCATGGATGTCACTTGTGCAAATCCATGGGCGGGAAGACTGTTAGTACGTGTATGAGAGACATTTGCATTCATTAGCCTCAGTGTTGCCCGGTTATGGGTTATTGTTTCCCGATCATTGGTGTATTGCTAGAAGATATATCCGGCAACGGCCACTGACTGCGCGTCAGGTACGATCGAGAGGTATACTAGTATATACATAAGCCTCTGGCGGATGCTACGCTTTATTCCTTTGACATGCTCACCATACCAAAGTCGTCTTCACTATGCATTCGCATAGATGGTTAGCGAGCCATGTTATTTATTTATTTATTTAGTTCATGTTATGGTATTGTTCCTTTTGTATCTTGTTACGTCCCTCTGACCTGGTTCTTTTCCAGATCCGGATGAGCATTTGTATCCTACTGTCTGTGGATCTGGAATTAAGACAAGTTATTTAGCTGAGGACTTAGAGGTGTTGCCTGAGGAGTTATTCTGGGGTATACAGATTGATTAGAGCAATGGACATTTTATCTAGTTAACCTATGTTCTTGCTATTACTTTTCTTTCTATACTTTATTTTATTCCAATATTGTACTTCCTTTTCGTGGATATTTCCACCTGGCTATTTTTTAGACAGATCTTTGTATTGGATATTCAGACATTATTATTATTTTATTTTAGTTTATCATTATATTCATTCTTTGTTGATGTTGTTGATCTGTGGATGATATTATAGGTATTATGATTTACTTGTGATTGTTAGATATTTTACAGCATAGTACGTCTGGAATAAGTCCACTAAATTAGGTAACATATTCTGGTTCGTATAGCTAGCATGCTCTCGCCTTAAGTTCTTATATATTATGGAACTGGGCATGACACTTGGTTGTGTCCTTATGCAGCATGGTAGAATGATAGCTTATGCGTCTTAACAACTTCGGGACCATGAGAGGAACTATCTGACGCACGATCTTAAGTTGGTTATAGTTGTGCCCTCTAGAGAGGGGGAGCACTCTCTTTATCTATCTCTCTCTCTCTCTCTCTCTCTCTCTCTTTCTTCCTCTTTATTTATGCCATTAATTCTCAATTTGGTGTTCTTCTCCAAATTGATCAATCCCTCCATTGATTCCTCTCAATTCCACTTCAATCCCTTCCCAATTCTCTTCATTATCATTTCTTGGAAGAGCCTAGGAGCTTGGTGGCTAGGAGCACTTGTAGAAGAGACTTTTGTCTAGGAGATCGTGTCTGAATCGTATCCGTTGGGCTTTACATTAGGAATCCATATCCCAATAGGTATATATATTAATTTCTCCTCTATTTAGACTCTAATTGTTCAATTTGACCATTAGGTATCCATTCATGGACTAGGACTACCCATAGGAGGAAGATTTAGGCTCTAATGACTCTTTATGTGAGATTTGTGCCTAATTTGGGAGAATTTTGAGATTGGTGCACCAAGTGTTTGTCATTTGGTAATTTAGATCTAATTAGACTTAATTTGGTTATGTGTGGCTAGATCTGTGTCCATAATTGGATACGAGTAGGCTGTATCATGATACGGTAAGAAACAGAGTCATTTTGGGGGGTTTTTTCTTCGATACTTGTGACACACGTTTCCAATTCTCCATGCACATTGCATTAACTAGTGTGTATATATATACACTCAGGAGATATCCAACAGAAAGCAGTCCGGTACTATTTCGAATTATACGCTCAACAAGACTACAAGCACATATTCCTAAAACTGGTGTATAAGCACTTAGTACGACACTAGGCAACAGAGAGATGCTGGTGCCGGTAACGCTATAAGAAGTAGAGGCCATGTTCAAAAAGCTGACCACAACAAGACTCAGGGGCCAGACGGCTTTGGTAGCAAATTCTTCAAAGTTCATTGGGAGGAGCTGAAGTTCCAACTGCTGGAAGTAGTGCAGGACTTCTTTACTAATAGAAGGCTGTTACGGGAGTTAAACCGTACATTTTTTACTCTCATATTTAAGAAGGAGGGCGCTACCTCTTTGTCAAATTTTCGATTGATAGCATGTTGTAGTTTTTTATATAAAACTTTAACACATCTTATGTGTCGCAGGATGGAGAAGGTGATGCAGGATTTGGTGTCAAAAAATCAGGCAGCCTTCATCAAGGGAAGATCTATTGCTGAAAATAGTCTTCTAGCGCACGAGATGATCTAGGAGTTTAACAAAACTGGTGGCAAGAAGTTGTGCATCAAATTGGACCTGCGGAAAGCATATGACACGGTGAACCGGGATTTCGTATGTCATATTATGCTGGATATGGGATTTGACAGTGCTTGGGTTGATATGGTGCGAGAGTGCATTACGACTCCTACTTTCTTCGTACTCATAAAAGGGTGGCCATATTGATAGTTTTGTAGTAACAGAGGGCTAAGACAGGGTGATCCACTTTCACTATTTTTGTTTACACTGGTGATGGAATATTTTTTGTGTATGATGGATGAGGCTGTCTTTAGGATGCAGGTTACACCGTTGTATAGACAGGTGGAGCCGAAGGTATCACACTTGATATATGTTGATGATCTTCTTGTCTTTGTTATTCCCACAATGGAGGGATTGCAGAACATCTCTCGTATTATGGAGGAGTTTGGGTACTTGACAGGCTTGCAGCTGAATAAAAACAAAAGCCGGGTTTATTTTAGTTCTACTTGTCCGAACAAAGAGGAAGGTGCAGCTATATTGGGAATTGCTCGAGGGAGACTACCTTCAAGTATCTTGGAGCCACTGTCCATCAATTATGCAAAAGATGTAGATTGTTCAAATCTAGTAGAATATGTTCAGAGGCGACTAGAGGGTGGAAGCCTAATGTCTGTCTTTCGAAGGGCGTATAGAGCTAGTACGTTCCTGTATAGAATCTACTATAAGGTTTTGGCTACAAACAATCCAGATTCCAATACTTACTATACGTAGGATGGAGCGGTTGTGCGCAAATTTCATATAGAAGGGGGGAGTGTATGCTATTGCATGAGAGAAACTATGTGCTCATAAGGAGGAGGACAGAGTGGGTTTGCGGTCCTTGCAATCATTGAAAAAAGTTACAAGCCTAAAATTAGCTTGGAGATTCATACAAGGAGGCTCCATGTGGGCTGAATGGATAGCCAACCGTTACTTAAAATGATAGAATTTCTGGTCTTATAGGTACAACAATAACGATTCAGTCACATACAAAACATTATTATGTCACAGAGCAGATATGAAGCAAGTTATTTCTCGAATGATGCGGGATGGAGCCAAAAATGATATATGCGAGGATCCATGGATAAATTATTGCACCCTGTTGGAAACCACTAGGATAGACCGACAATTGAGGGTGGGGAACTAGAGGACGGAACTGGTTAGTAGTATACTGATCAATGGGAGTTGGCCGGATACTCATCCTTATGCTAGGAGACATAAAAGAGAGATATAGGAAGTCAAAGTGGATCTGACAGTAGAATCGGATTTATGGGTTTGGGACCTAGGAAGCACGGGGTGATTCGAAGCCCGGACGTGTTATGACTTGCTTCGAGTTCCATAGTCGAAGTTCTTGCTCGCCGATTTTATCTGTGTGAAAGAAGTCAGTCAAAAAATGCAATTTTGTATATATCGGCTACTATTGGGCAGACTCTTGACGCTAGACAGGTTGGCAAGATTTGATATAAAGAACAGGGTTCATCGGTGCGTAATATGCAGGATTAGCAATGAGGACATCCATCACCTATTCTTTCGATGTACGTCAACCAGGAAAATATGGGAAACCTAATGTATTAAGTTAGGTATCACCCCAGATAGGGCTGCAACCATCCTAGAAGTGATCGAAGTAATTCGAAGCTTGAAGACCAGATGCAGTGTTTGGTTCAGAGAAGCTCATATGCTATTCGAGGTTACGGTATGGCATGTATGAAAGGAGCGCAACAATAACATTTTTGAAGGGGCGTATACATCAAATATTGGCATTCTACATAACATTCAACAAGATGTTTTGATGATGAATGACAGCATCTCTTGTAACCCATGAGTTGTAAAGATTTAAAGATTTAGTAATAAAATTACCTTTTTCATATATATATATATATATATATATATATATATATATATATATATATATATATATATATATATATAAACCAATTTTTTATATTTTATATTTTTTATATATATTAAAAATTTATATTTTATATTTTTAATATATTTATATATTATTTTTAATATATAATTTATAATTTATATTATTTTTTAATATAATTTATATTTTTAATATATATATAATTTATATTATTTTTAATATATAATTTATATTTTATATTATTTTAATATATAATTTATATTTTATATTATTTTTAATATATAATTTATATTTTATATTTCATATATTATTTTTAATATATAATTTATATTTTATATTATTTTTTATATATATTAAAAAAATATAAAATATAAATTTTTAATATATATAAAAAATATAAAATATAAATAAAATGGTTTATATATATATATATATATATATATATATATATGAGGCTGGATTGAGAAGTGATGTTTCCCTGCTGCTGCTCTCCCCTTCGGGGAGCCCCTTGGGCGTCCTCCAGGTCCATCCAGCCTCCCCGGTGCTTCGCTCCCCCCTCCCCGGTGCTTCGCTCCCCCCTCCCTGCCGGCGCCCGATGGCTACTCCTTGGTCAGGCGAATGCTTGGACTTGGTTTGTCATCCCCTCCACCTTCCACCTTTTCCCTCTCTCCCTGTTCTTCCTCATCCGTCTCCCTACCTTCCCTCCCCCTTCTGCCTCATCTCAGCAGCTCCGCCCCCCCCTCCACTCTCTCTCGCCTCCCCTCCAGCCTCTGCCCCATTCCTCCCTTTCGCACTGGTGCAACCACCCGTCCCAGCGTGGCCTCCATCCACTCTCGGGTATTCCCTCCGGTGGTACCTAGGCTGCCCATCCTGGGGACGGTAACGCCTTGGCTTTCGATCCTTGCTTGGCGCCTATTTTCCTTTTTCAAATTTCAAACAGGTCTGTTGCCTCCTCGGGTTGGGAGCCCCCCTGCGGTGCAGGCTTTGGGCCCCCAACGCCTGGCCTCTCGTACTTGCTAGTAACATTTTCCCTCACGAGAGAGGCCCACCTTTTCAATCCCTTCATTCGAGTACTGCTGTCACTCCCTTATCCTCCTTCGGTGGGTCCCACCTGGGCTATTACGCAGGTAGTAGTGGAGGGATGCCCCTGCCTTTTACGCAACGCCTGGTTTTTACGCACCGCTTGATGCTAATCCTTTCGCTGGGCCCCCAGTTGGCTCTTTCGTGTTTGTATCCCCTTCTCCCCCGCGTATTTCTAACCCTCCCTCCATCAGCGTAATCCTTCCCCTATCCCCACGCGTATTTCCTACCATCTTTCCCTGCGTACTCGGGCGGGTCCATCCCCACCCTGATTCTTACGCGATCTCTTACATTGCGCCCCCTGCCCTCTACGCTCATCCCCAGCCCCTCTCGCACGCTCACCAGTCCCTTCCCCCTTCCATTCCCACCGTTGCTCCCCCTCCCCCCTTGCCCCACCCTCGTCCTCCGGCTCGGCCCTCGAGTCGTCGGGCCCAGCGCTATCTATATCCCCACACCTTGGGGCTGGTTCCTCCTCTCGTCCGGTGGTCCCTTCTGCTTTGGCCGGTGCCAGCCAGGGTATACCTGGCGCTCATCAGGGCGCTCGTCTGGGCGCCCTCGCTTTTCAGCCTCCGACTACTATTAGATCGCTAGCGGCGTCTCCCCCTAAGAGCTGTGCAGACATCTCCCCGTCGCTTCCAGATCTGCCCCCCTCTCCTCCTCCGGCTGATCCCGTCTCTATCCCCCCCTCCGTTCTGTGCCTTGCCCACCCATGATCCCCCCCCCCCCCGT
Source organism: Iris pallida (assembly GCA_029216955.1). Taxonomy (NCBI): domain Eukaryota; kingdom Viridiplantae; phylum Streptophyta; class Magnoliopsida; order Asparagales; family Iridaceae; genus Iris; species Iris pallida. The sequence goes on from JANAVB010018799.1 coordinate 4,194,875, forward strand.
CTCCCCGTGGGGAGTCGCAGGTTCCTCCCTCGTCAGGATCAGCTCCGGCGTCCTACGCTGCCATGCTCCGCTCGGACTTAGCTTCTGAGTAGAGTTGCCTTTTCCCAGACGTCGTTCTTCCGGACATCGAATACTCTCGGGACTCCCATGTACCCTTCGTTCCTATCACCGACCTGGAATTGACCTCTTTGTCATCCTCCTTCCCCCACTCTTTCATCCTCAAATTTTCCACTGGCTGCCCCAAACTCTCCAGGTTGCAGGAGGAAATAGCCAGCTGGAGACTTTTAGCGATGTACCGAGTAGCCCCCTCGATCCTAGGCATATTCTTCTCCATCTATCATCCAACCTCGACCACAGGACCGTGTGGTCCAAAGGCACGTGCAGGATTGACTCCCACCATATGAAGATCATTAAGTGGTCGACCAACTTTAGCACAAAAGAAGGCTCAGCGAAGGTCGCCGCCTGGGTTACCCTGCCTAATCTCCCCCTCATTTTCTTTGTCCCGACGGCACTTAGGCGTATTGCCAACTCTTTCGACACGTACGTGGCTACGGCACCTGAAACCAGCAATCTCACCAAGGCTTACTATGCCAAAATCTGTGTGGAACTTGACCTTTCAACTGAACCACCTAATTTTATCACTATCGAGCTGAGCAACCAGACCCACACCCAACAAATCCTCTACGAAAACCACATTTTGTTCTGCAACCATTGCCATTTAAGAGGTCACCTCCCAAAACCTTGCCACCGTCTACACCCAGAACTCAAGAAGAAAACAGTCTGGAACAACAAAGTTCCTACAGAGGGGAGGTCACCCAAGGCCCCCCTTCTACCTCTTCCAAACTCACACACACGATCAACTCCAGTGACGGCAAGTCAGACAGCAGCGAGATCTCTAGCAAAGCCTTGATCCCCTTTAACACCCAAGGCCTCACTCTTTCCAACCAATTCGACGCTCTAGCGTCGGGGGACGCGGCTCCTCCTTCGAAAACAGCACCCCCACAAGACAATCTCGCCATCACCGAGATTTTCTACTTGGAGGACGTAGAGGCGACCACTGTCACCATCGATGCTGATCAACAACACACCATCGAAGACCCTGTTGAAGAAGCCCTTGCAATTCTAGGTCCAGACCTAGTTCAGAGAGGCCAACAGGTTCTAGCCGCAGGATTCCCTCTCCAGCAATCTATACTTCTGATTGGAAGCGCCAGCGACTCCTTAGTTATTCCCCCAGAGGACCCCACACTGGACTCCGCTGAGGATTCGATCGGCCCTCCTTCGGACTAACACGAGGAATCAACTCGGGACCACCCCACCTCGACTAAGGCTGACGGGGTCAATGTCAGGAAAGGACCCATTGATACCATAACCATCCAAACCAGATCTGCCGCCAAGCGGAACAAACAAACTCCCCATCAACCTCTTTAATGCTTAACATCCTATCCTGGAACGTCCGCGGGCTGGGGAACAAACCCACATTTAGGAGAATTACCATCCTTAGGAAAATCCACAAGATCGACATCCTCATTATTCTTGAACCCAAAATTCTCCCCAAAAGATTAAAATCAATCTAGCTACAGCTGGGCCTACCCACGGCTATCGCAGGCAGATACGATATTTGGATCCTCTGCATGAAAGACGTCAAAATCGGGAGTATCCAGGACACCCGGCAAGCCCTGTCCTGCTGGTTGGAACATCCCATAGTCCCAGAGCGTGCTATCATCTCTGCGGTCCATGGCAGCTGTGATATTACTGAGCGAAAACATCTCTGGAACGACCTCCTAGACATCCACCTAAACCACATCAACACTCCTTGGCGGTGTATTGGGGATTTTAATGCGCTTACTTGTAGAGAAGAGAAAACCGGGGGCCGACCTCCTCCTATCCCAGCTATGCAAGACTTCAACAACTTCATATTCAATGCTAATCTCGGCTCGCTCCAGTTCACCGACAATGCTTTCATCTGGTGCAACATGCAAGAAGGCGACCATCGTCAATATTCCTGTCTAGATAGAGCCCTCACGAACGACTGCTGGCAAGAAATGGGGATCACTACCAAATTGTCCCATCTCAATTCATCTGAATCCGATCATGCACCTCTGCTGGTGGAAATTAAAAACAATACTAATCCTTCCAAAAAGAACTTCCAATTTCTCGACTTCTGGACGAGCACCCCCAATTTTTGGGCATCGTCGCGGAAGCGCAGAATCACGAGGATTCTCCCAATCCCCTCTCTCGGGTGAGCAATAAGCACAAAGCAACGTGGAAAGCCCTGTCCAATTGGAGCAAACTAGCATATAGGGACATCTTTCAAGCCGTTCGGGTTGCGGAGGACGACGTCATCCGTGCCAACGCAAGGTTCGCATCGGATCGGTCACCGGCGGCCAGGACGGCCCTAAACCTCACCAAGGCTATGCTTAAATTCAAGCTCAAAGTGGAGACTGATTTCTGGAAGCAGAAAGCTAGATTGAAATGGGATAGCGACGGGGATAAAAACTCAAAATATTTCCATGCTTGCGTTAACGGGCGTAGACAGAAGCTATCGATTCACCATTCTATTTACAACAATGGGAACATCATTACTGACCAAAAGAGCATCCAAGAAGTCGCTACGAATTTCTACTCCAAAGAGACGGTTCACAAAGACACCGCCTTCCTGGATCAAATCCCCCTTCTCATTAATGACACCGACAACACCCAGTTGGAATGCCCACCCACTGCCCAGGAGGTGAAAGAAACTGTATGGGCCTTGAACGAGCACAGTGCACCCGGACCGGACGGATTTTCGAGGGTTTTCTTTCGTAAGTGCTGGGGCATTATCAAGCAGGATATCACCGAAGCGTCTATTGCATTCTTCGAAGGAGCCACATACCCCAAAGCCATTTCGAGCGCCAAGCTGATTCTTATCCCAAAAAAAGAAAACCTGGAGTCCTTCTGTGACTTTCGACCAATCAGCCTGTGCAGTTTCACCAACAAGATCATCTCCAAAATCATCGCTACTAGAATGGCAGGGATCCTTCCCAAGATCATCTCTGAGGAGCAAAGCAGGTTTGTTCGAGGGAGGAACATCTGGGACAATATTATGCTGGCCCAAGAGTTAATAACCTGCATGAAGTTTCCAGTTAGAGGGGGCAACATTGCCGTCAAAATCGACATGGAGGAAGCTTATGACAAACTGGACTGACAATTTATGATCTGGGTCTTCAGGGCACTTGGTTTCTCCGAAACTTGGACCAACACCGTGTAGAGATCCATCAGCAACTCATGGTTTTCCACGGTCATCAACGGTCAAGTCGAGGGATTTTTCAAATCCAGTAGAGGGATTAGACAAGGCGATCCTCTATCTTCCACTGTATTCATCATAGCGACGGATGCCCTGAGTAGGAACCTCAACAACATGGCCAGCACTCCGAACTTCCAACACTATCACACATCCAGCGGATGTTCTATCATCACCCACCTGGCCTTTGCTGACGATTTACTCATATTCTCATCCGGGGACAAAGGAGCGATGGTAATGGTCCACAGCACCCTGCAGAGGTACTCAACATGCTTCGGCCAGAAGATTAACCCTTCCAAAAGCGTCATCTATGCCCACCACAACATCAAAAGAGAGCATGCAATCAGGCTCTCCAACTTAACCTTATTCTCTGTTGATCATCCTCCGTTCAACTATCTCGGGTACCCTCTTTTGTACAGTAGATCCAACGTTGGTATCTTTGAGAAATTGACCACTTTATCCCCGGCCGACAAGGTGATCCTCATCAATTATGTGCTCACCTCCATCCCTATCCATACCCTAGCCGCGTGCTCGCAGCCTTTGAAGGTTCTTTCTTCGATCGAACAGATCTTTTGTAATTTCTTCTAGGGGCATTGCAACGGCCAAGACAAGCATCGCTGGGCTAGCTAGGACTCCATGGCTCATCCCACTGAGGAAGGGGGTCTGGGATACACCAGGCTCACTCACATCGTTAAAGCTTTTTCGATGAAATTGTGGTGGAAACTACGGACGAGCGACAACTTATGGACCAGGTTTATGAAGAACATGTACTTTAGGCACATCCATCCATCAGAGGCCATATCCAACAGCAGATCCTCTGCGGCTTGGTGTCGTATCCTTCGTGGGCGAGACCTTGCCGAGCCCGCAATGAGGCTCCAATTGGGAACCAGCGAGTCGGCTCCATTACTGGAGAGATGGACTGGGGATAGTTTAATCCAGAGTCTCACGGAGACCCCGAAGGACAGTAGGATCAGATACTTGTGGAACCCCATCTCCGATGACTGGAACTGGGATAAGATCCGTGAATAGGCCGACAACGAAACGGTAGAGAGCATTCGAGCGAGCGGATTAAGAATCGGCCGTGAGGCCGATGTGCTGAGGTGGTCGCTCGAGGCCTCGGGGGCATTTTCGGTGAGGTCGGCGAGAATCGTTGTTCGGGGGGGGGGGGCAGCCGCACCATTCCACCAAGCACTATTGGCACTCTTGTATCCCCAAGAAGTGGTCTTTCCTCATGTGGAGTCATTAGAAAGAAACTGCCAACGGACGATATCCTTAATACCTTTGGGATTTGCTTGGCATCTGCCTGCAATTGCTGTTCTGATCGTTAGATGGAACCACATCTTCTGTCAAGGGAGCCTGCCACGCAGTGTCTGGAGGACCCTCAACCAGCACTACAGTATTGAGCCAGGGGGGTCGCTTCCATGATCTTGCGGTCTCATGGGGTTCAGCCTCTCATGGCCACCAGATCATCGCAGCGGCCGCCACGTGGGCGATTTGGAAGAATCGCAACATGACTAGATACGAAGGTCACCAATACTCGGTAGACCAGCTAACTTGGGAAGTCTTCCGCCAATGCCGCAAACGTAGCAACTTGTGCTCCCACAGTCCGAGAGCATTCTGGTCCTCGCTACACCCCTGACCCTTGGCGATATGGTGTTTCCTCCTCTTCTTTCATTTTGGTGGTATACTTGTATAGTCGTCCTTTTTTGACTTGTATACGTTTCAGGCTTCCGGTTTTCAGCCTTGATCAATAAAAAGAGGGGGTTTTCTTCAAAATAATAATAATAATAATTATTATTATTATTATATATATATATATATATAAATATATATATATATATATATATATATATAAAATATATATATATATATATTTTATATATATATATATATAAAAAAATATATATATATATATATATATATATATATATATATATACACACACACACACACACACACACACATATAAAAAAATAAAATTATATATATACATATTTTTTTAAATTATATATATATATATATATATATAAAATATATATATATATATATATATATATATATATATATATATATATATATATATATATATATGGATACTAGTTTATACATTTGTAAGATCATAAGGTAGCATATTACAAGTAGGTAACAAAGAGGGGAACCAATGACAACATATCTAGTTAGAAAACCCAAATTGGTTTAGAATTGACTTAGGGAATTTAGAACGACTTGATATGACAATATAGACCAACCAAATGGGTATTGACCTAGTTTGACCCTAAAAACAAGGTATTGACCTAGTTTGATTTCCATGACTTAGAACGACCTAGAAATCATATTTTAATTTAGATATCAATGATTATCACTACAAAACACCAATTGACATTGATATTTAGGTCTTCGAGGCACTATTAAGGGTATAGCTTGATACTTCACCCCGGATTCTAGGCGAGTACATTCTCAAATAATTTTTCGTTTATATTATCTTCTATATTTCTAGTATCTAGTATAGATATTCTTGATTTCTTGACACATGGTTACACGGATTGGTATTTTTGGATCTTGTCATGAGATATTATTCCTTATATATCTTGGTGTACCTTGTGCAAGCCTTGTTATTCTTGTACATGTATGGACATGATTCTCGAGAGGTTCTCATTGAATCCCATGTCGTAACATACCATGGTTGGATCCACTATACCAGTCAGAGGCAGGAAGTATTAGCATAGATATATGATCATACCCTTCTTGTATCATGTCTTGTTCCTTGAATGGTGTTAATCATACACCGCACATATGATTAACCAGGACATTAACGTTGTATCAAGTTCCCAAGCCGATGACATGTTGAAACTAGTGCTCACTCACTTAGATATTTCTTCACTCTTGTACATGATATTTTTTTGCTCTTGTATTTACTTACAGCATTACTCATATCTTGTTATATTCATATACATGTTATATTATCATGTATATTCTCTCTATTTATTGTTACATAGTCTATATCATTTATTGAAACTATTATTAGAGGTGTAATTCGCTCCAATCTTGACCGGATAAATTTTTTAGATGATTTAGAGGAGTGGTGCCCTACCCACTACGGACAACAGGATATAGTAGGAGTAGACCAGAAGACTTTGGCTCAGGAGGGACTAGTTCCAGCAAAAGAGATACTACTAGTAGCGACTCAGCTAGATTAGCTATTAGTACTGGATTTGTCTCCATCTTTCTGACAAAATAAAATGTTATTATTTCTGAGGCTTATGTTATGTTGAGATAATTAGACTCATAGACTTTGGATGTGAATTTTAGTTATTGTATGCTTCGAGACTTCTTTTGGATTATCATATCATATCTTTTATGTCATTATCGTGCCATTTATCTTTCTTATAGTTTATTGTGATTGAATATGAATATTATCATTATATTATCCTTCTTTTGGAGTTGAGATATCATTGACGGGTTATGACACATATTCATGAGATGTACTAGTTAGTATTTAGACAACGTCCTACTGCCGATGTTGCGGCTTAGGCTAGACATACCCGCGTCCTCGTGCTCGATCATCCGGATGTGGGTCGTGACAATAAAAGATCTGAATAGATTGGAAAACCATTATGGGCTGAGATACGAAGGATCTGGATAGTTTAAAAAGCCCTTAGGAGCTAAGATATGAAGGAATTGTATATTTCATAAAGCCATAGTGGGCTAACATTCGAAGTATTTGTTTAGTTTAGAAAACCATTTCGGAATAATAGGACGCTTGTGATGGAGGTCGACAGAATTGTTATTTAGTAGAAAAAATCCTCACTTTGCTGCTAAGAAGAACAACAATTAGATCTAAAAATAATTATTTGTTGTGATATGGATCAACCCAAATATGGATGCCCTTATCCATACCCGTAACAACCTCTATCATATTCCCTCTATATATGTTATCAATGAGAAAAGCTACGTACGTTCTTCCTGGCTACCAATTTCTTCTCTTTCTCTTTTCTATTTTCACAACACATTATCAGCACGATTGCTCGAGGAACTCCAGGCCATCGGTTAAAAATGAGATGGAGTCGAACTCTGATAGAAAGTTTAGGAATTATGGTGGTAATTCTTGTGGGTCGGCTGAGTGGTGGGACAATCGACAAAGAGGTATATTCAAACCCTATGTATTTGTTAAGGACTTAGCAACACAAACTTCAGATCTTATGAATATTTTATGATTCCATAGAGAACATTAGTGTCAAACATGGATGAACAACAAATTTCAATAGGGATACATGTCTTCTTTGTTTCTACCATAAAACAATGTGCGAAAACAATCATATTTGCAACACTGTTATTATTAGACCACACCCAACATAAACTTTTGTCCACCAATACCAGCAAAGAAACATCCAGAATGACCATATATTAAGAATGTTCTTTTTAGTTTCAAAGGTTTATTTAAGCGTAATTTTAAAAGAACGACCGATTTGACTCTAACATGAAAAATAAAGTCCATTAGGCCTTGGATTTGTGCTTTATTTTGTAACAATACTAGAATTATAGCTTATTCACAAGTTGAGGAGGTTAGCAAGTCAAGCTGATGTTTTGTATGCAAATACAAAATAAAAGGCCCATCGACTCGCAAGTTATTTTTTCAGAATAACTCAGTGAGCTAGAGGCTTATAAATTTATGTTTTCGTTACTGCTATTGATTTTTAAATAGATTGGATGTTATCTATCATTGTTCCGTATGACATAACAAAAATATAGACTTTCTTCTTAACCATTAATTTTTCATATGAATATGAATGCTGCAAGTGGTTAGCTTGTTTAAAACAAGATAAGGACAAAAATGCTATTTTTTTGGTTAGTTTCCAGAACAACTTGTCAATGTTGTATGTTGTTTAATATGTCATTTTATATCATTTTCTTTTATTGATATATTATTACATGGTATTATCTTTGATTTTGCATAATCAAGAGGCTTGCTACTCTATTATCTTGTATGGGAAGGAAAAAAAAGAACATTTTGTGATCATGAATATGAATGTTTGTGGTTATTAACACAAATTTACATTAGCCAACCATGGTCGACATGTTTTAATAAACTCACCATCCCGAAGATGTGATATTTTATAGCCCTTTTCCCTTGATGCTTTACTTTTGAATATCATCAAACTTGCTCCTAATGCACATTGAACGCAATAATTCATACAAATTGTAAGCCATTTGTTCTACTATTAAAAGGCAAAGTATCTTGTTTATTTGATTGTATCATGTTTCTCTCTATGTTGAATAATAGAATGTCTAGATAAAAATGAAAGAATTATTTTCCTAGTAGTAAGGACCCTAGTTGTACAATAAGAAGGCTTGATTTGTTTTAGATTGGGTCTTAATATGCAAAATTGCACTTCTCATAATTTGGCACTTTAATAAATATGAAAATATAATATATTAGTTGCACATGATAAGATAATTTCATGCATGACATGTGTTATTAATAAAGTAATACAAATTACTTCATTTTTGTGGTACAAATAAATGTAATACGATCATGTCGATTCATTTTCGTGATTTTATTTGTGAAGTGATACAAATTGTTTGAGTTTTATACTACCCCAAATGGCTGCATGCATGACCGGAGTTGTCCTGCATGCCCGAGGGAAACTAGTCACCCGCGAACTAAGTTTTGTGGTCGCAGCGGATTACTGGCCCTCGAAAGGCCAAAATTGACATTCATAAAATATTGTCACGACCCGCACCCGAGATTAAGGGCACGAGACGTGGGTACGTCCAGCCTACGTCGCAGTGTCGGCGGTAGAACGCTGTCCTAGGTCACAACATCTAACAGTTTAAGGTAATAAACAGTTATACTCCCCGAATGGGGGTGACATAACAGAATATATCTCAATCACAGCTAAGGTAGAATACGATAAGATATAATGATATAAAAGATGCAGGAATCAAATCCACAGGAAATACAAATAGAGAGAAAGTTAAGTGTCTATGATAACTCCACTAACATACAGAAATAATACAGATCCAAATATATACAACTCAATCTCCAATACTATGAAATAAGATAAGACATCTATGGAGCAACAGTCTCTACTGCTAAGGGATCCGACTGGAAGTCCGAATCGCAAGTGTCCTCTAAAGCTGTCCCATAGAATGTATCTAAGCAGGCCTCCTCCTCATCTTCTGTAAAATTTTCAACAGGTCCAATCAGGACGGGAACGAGCACATATCTCTCAAAACAGTTCATAATAGGTTATGAGTATAAAGCATGCAATAAAGTAAAATACAGGTAATGTTGAAAAGAAAGTACGGGAAAACATGAGATATTTGTATCTGAAAGTAAATACATGATAAGTAAATACTGTAAGTGGCTAAGTGATTTAGAGTACAATATGGTTATGTAAACGGCTTAGGAGCACATGAATACAACTAAGAAGCACATGAATACCTACTGGGGATAATGATCACATAACCAATTCTACTCACCCCGTCCCAATCAATACACAAGAATCCATTCAAGTTACGTTATAGGCACATAAATACAGCTAAAGATACATGAACTCATGTGATGAGTACATGAGGCACATGATAGTACATAAAAGCACATGAGAACATGTAAATACATGAACTAGTATGAGTACAAGGAGTACCTGATGCACATGATAAAGTACATGAACATGAAATACCCGATGCACCCGTAGAGGGATAACATCTCAGGAAAGGATCCATATAGTACTAATCCATGAAAATACGTGTCAGCATCAAATAGAGTAATCTAGAGCAAGAATATAGTCCAGACAGGTATGAAAAGATCAGAGAATGTACTCGCCTGCTATCTGAATGTCCAAGATGAAAGTATTGTCCGAGGAGTAGTGTCTGGCTCCTATTAGAACAACACAAGTCACAACAAGTCCAGAATGGTAATAAGATGCACTACAATGCATTCTACATGAATCTAGGTCAATCTAGGCCAAAGTCAACTCTTGGTCAACTCTGGTCAACCCTAGAAGTCAAACTAGGACAACCAAGTCAAACCTAAGTCAAACAGTCTAACTAGTCTATTCTAGGACTAACAAGGCTACACAAGTCTAACTAGACTCTATACTGACACACAGATACATCCATAGGCTAAGAGCCTAGGCTGTAGGCTATTAGGCAATATCATGCCTATAACCAAACCATATCACATATACATACATTGATAATATATTTACTCTATATAAAGAATACACTCAACTTATTTAGGATACATATATTGATATATTATATAATATAATATAGAATATACATTAGCATATAGGTTACCTACAATATATATATTAACTATATATATACATTACATATATGCATAGAGAGAGGGGTAGGAAGGCTAACAAAAGTGTGTGCTTGAGAGTGTCACATGAGGGCATGTGTGTGTATGCTAGTGAGACATGAGAGTGTTGTCAAGTGAGGATGTGTGTGTGAGTGTGTGATATGGCATGAGGCTGTGATTGCAGGAAAACAGGGAAATGAAGGGTGTGAGGGTGATACATTGGTATAATATCCTGAATTCAGTGTATACAGGAATGGGATAGTGAGTAATACATCATGTATGCAATGAAAACAGTAGCAAAGTGGTACAATATTAGTGGCTAAATTGGTTCACATGACAGTTAGCATTGAACCAAAACAGTGAGCTAACCATATCCTGGAAATCAGTCCAGGATCTCAGAGATTACATTCTCAGTTCAAGAATTAAACCATTCAACTCAGGTTTAAGGCTATTCAGTCAATGCAAAGGGGATGAACTACTCGGATAATAAGAACTGGAACCATTCAGTTAGTTTAAAAAGAAGGAAACAATTCCTCAGGTTTTACAGTTCAGTGAAACAATCAGTTTTAAGAATGAAAATTCAGTTAAAGGAAACCATTTCAATACTCATTTTGAAAAGGGAAAGGGAATCAAATCTCAGTTTAATAGGAAAACATTCAATACAGATTTCGAAAAGGAAAAAAAATCAGTTCAGGATGTTCAGAGGCCTCATTCTCAGGTTTTTAGGAAATCCAGTTGACAGGATATTCATATACAGTTAACCAATGAATTAAAGCCTTTATTCAAATCAGTTAAGAATGAACTATTTGATAGTTCAAATGAAATCAACATTGATAGTTTAATTGTCCTTCCGACCAACATCAAATCCCATTCCACAATGAACCTAACTAACATTTGAACCTAATGAATCAATATAACAGTGAGCTAATACAATGTACACGAATGAATCATAGCATAAGGACTTAGCTAAAACAGGAATCTAATGCCCAGAATTTAGTTAATGATATTTAAGAGAATAATTCTCAGTAAAAAAGCAAATTCGAATCCAACCCAATTGTCAAAATCTCATTCTCACATCCAAAGCCAAATTCGAACGTAAATACGAAACTAAACGTGAGAAATAATATGTGGGTAACATAAACAGTGAAAAACATTACTAAACAAGGAATTTAAATGTTTAGGAAATACTGGAAACTCAGTATCAGAACAGTATCAGTCGAAAGCCATTTGACCCAATTCAAATCAAATACCAAATCAAAAACCTAAACTAACATGTAAATCTAATCTAACATATCTCATACATCATATTTAGGATCAATTTAATAATTAAAAACACAAATAAAATCATTTAAACCGAATTGAAAACAGGGAAACTAAATAGCACACTGATACACGCACAGTGTACGTACAGTGCACGCGTGACACCGTGTCCGACACGACACAAGGAGTCATAAAACTTGACACACGTGGTGTCAGTGGTTGCTCCATCGTGTGTGTCAAGTATTTCATGTCGAAGTGTCGTGAGCACAGCGCAATCAGCCCCGAGCAGTAGGGCAGCTACAGTGCCCGCGCGCGCGCGTGCACCTGCATCTTCGTGTGTCCTCCGCAACCCGACACGACACCAAACACGACTCAGAGCAATGGAATCTCATAAGAGAGGTTAAAACCTAAATTCCTATTCAATTACATCCCTGAAATCAGATCGAAATGCCCTTTAGGGCATTTCATCAAACACCTAATTACATGGACTGATACGTGTCCAAATGGGACATGAATCGGACTCGAAACCTAGGGTTAGCTAGTCCTACAGTTAGGTTAGTCCTAGGTCTTCCTAGATATGCAATAAAATCAACATTTCATGGTGAGGATTAGAATTTACCTATAGGTTTGGAAAGCTCAAAAAGCCCCAAATGAGAATGGATCCTCAAGCCACCAAAACTCTCCCAAATTGTTTCTCCTCTGAAATTTCTCAATACCAACAGCAAGTAAACTAAATTTAGAGCCTATTGCAATTGGTTTGGGTGGAAAAGGAATTGAAATAAAATTTCTAGGAATTAATGAAGATGGAAACTCACCTCTTTCTAATACTTGCAAATATTCCTAATGGAGGCTAGCCTAATTTCTAGGAGGCATTAAATAGAGTGGGGAGGACTAGGTAGGCCGGCCATGGGCTGTTGGGCCAGGGTTAGGGTTCCACTAGTGTTGGGTTGGGCCTTTAAGGCTTTAAGTCACAAGTCATGACTTGTGAAACCACAAGCCATTTTCTATTCAAATCAAATCCTAATTCCTCCTAGTAAATTCTAATGAGTTAAATGTCACTAATTTAGGTCAAGCTAGGGTTCCATAACCTAACCAAATAGTCATGACCTAGGTTAGCCTCTAGGACAGTCTCCTAAGTCAACATTAGTCAAGGTCAATAATAGCACCAAAACAATTATACTAAAAATCACTTAAAAAATTCTAATAAATATAATTAATACTAATAATTCCAAAATAATTCCAAAATTTTAAAAATAACCAAAATACCCTCAAGCTAGAAAAGTGATAGTGACAAATCTACCCCCCTTAAAATAATTTTGTCCTCGAAATTAAAGGCGAAACTAACTGCTGAGAAGGATAGAAAAGTATACCTCAAGGTCCAAAAGGATAGGGGTACCGCTCGCGCATCTCATCCTTCCGCTCCCAGATAGACTCTCCTGGAGAATGATGCCTCCAAGCGACGCGTACCAAGGGTATCACCTGGTTCCTCAGAAACTTCTCTCGGCGATCCAGAATCTCCACAGGCTGCTCTGGATAACTGAGAGTAGGTCTAACCTGAATCTCCGAATGATCAAGCACATGGTTGGGGTCAGCCACGTACCGTCTCAACTGTGATACGTGGAATATGTTGTGAACTCCCACTAGTACAGGTGACAAGTCTAACCTGTATGCCACGTCATCGACTCTTCCGCTGATAACGAAAGGGCCGATGAAGCGCGAGCTAAGCTTCCTTCCTCCACCAAAATGTATCGTACCACGAGTCGGAGATATCCGCAGGAAAACCATGTCTCCAACCTAATCACAAGCAAGGTCTCAAGTTACTAAAAATCAAACATGATCCATCAAACAAAACAAAATACAACCTACTTCTAATCCTATCTCTAAATCTGTACCTCAAACTCTAACGGCCTCCGGTGGCTATCGGCCCAGTGCCAATGTCTGTCCTGCGCCATGCGAAGTCTGTCCCTGATGAGCTTCACATTTTCAGCTGCGTCAATAACCATCTCAAGTCCAAGTAAAGCTCGCTCTCCAACCTTATCCCAAGATAAGGGTATACGACACCTACGCCCGTATAGAGCCTCAAATGGTGACATCTCAATGCTGGCCTGATAACTGTTGTTGTCAACAAACTCCACCAAATGTAGATGATCCTCCCAGGAACCTCCAAAATCCAGGATGCACATCCGCAGCATGTCCTCAAGTGTCTGAATAGTCCTCTCTGACTGTCCGTCCGTCTGGGGGTGGTATGCAGTACTAAACTTGAGCTGAGTGTCCAAACTAGTCTACAGACTCCTCCAGAAATGGGAAGTAAAGCGACTATCCCGATCTGAGATAATGCTGACGGGAACTCCGTGAATCCTGACAATCTGCCACATGTACAACTCCGTAAGCCTCTCTGTAGACGTACCCACCTTGAAAGGCAAGAAGTGGGCCGATTTGGTCAACCTGTCAACGATGACCCAAATCGCATCTTTTCCTCATGGTGTACGCGGCAACACAGATACGAAATCCATGGTGATATGTTCCCACTTCCACTCTGGAATGAACAACGGCTGCAATAATCCTCCGGGCCTCTACCTCTCTGCCTTGACCTGCTGACAGACCAAGCATCTAGCTACGAAGCGAGCTACCTCCCGCTTCATCCCGTACCACCAGATATGCTCTTGCAGATCCCTGTACATCTTGTTGGCACCAGGATGTATAGAGTACTACGATCTGTGTGCCTCCTGCATGATCTGCTCTCTGAGCTCCCCGTTAGGCACACATAACCAGGAACCGTGCCTCAAGGCACCATCCTCTACAAGTGAAAACTCACCATCCACCAATCCTGCACGAACCTGCTCTCGGATACACCGTAGAGCCACATCCTCGAACTGCGTCGCCTTGATCATCTCTATCAAGTCTGACTGTATCTGAAGGCCCTATAACTGCATCTGCACTCCGGGCACAATCACTTCAATCCCAAGTCTCTCCAAGTCTGCAAGCAAGTGCCGATCCATAGTCAGACACATGGCTGTCGGATACCTATTCAAGGCATTGGCAACCACGTTGGCCTTTCCCGGGTGATACTGAAATGAGATGTCAAAGTCCTTCATCAACTCTAGCCATCTGTGCTGCCTCATGTTGAGATCTTTCTGTGTAAACACATACTTCACGCTCTTGTGATCTGTGAAAATCTCCACCCTCTCGCCATACAGATAGTGCTTCCACAACTTCAGAGCAAAAATCACCGCTACCAGCTCCAGGTCATGGGTAGGGTAGTTCTTCTCAAGGCGACGTAATTGCCTGGAAGCATAGGCAATCACCTTCCTATGCTGCTGCAAGACACAACCCAGCCCCTTCCCTGAAGCATCACTATAAATAGTGAATCCACCCGATCCTGAAGGCAATGTCAGAATCGGAGCTGTCGTAAGCCGCTTCTTCAACTCATCAAAAGCTGCCTGACACTCCTCTGACCAAACAAACTCAGTATCCTTCCGGGTCAACCGAGTCAACGGCTCTGCAACCCGGGAGAAATCCTGCACAAATCTCCTATAATATCCTGCCAGCCCAGGAAACTTCTGTTCTCTACCACTGAAGTCGGCGCTGCCCAAGCCTCAACTGTTGTGATCTTCTTCGGGTCCACTGAGATACCATCTCCAGTCACCACATGACCCAAGAAGTCAACCCTGTCTAGGAAGAACTCGGACTTCGAGAGCTTGCCATACAATCTCTCCCTCCTGAGTGTCTCTAGAACCACTCTCAAGTGCTCCTCCTGCTCTTCCTCTGTCTTCGAATACACCAGGATATCATCAATGAATACCACCACGAACTTGTCCAAGTACTGGTGGAACACCTTGTTCATTAGGTTCATAAACACTGCTGGTGCATTGGTCAACCCAAACGGCATAACCAAAAACTCAAGCTGCCCGTACCGCGTCCTAAAAGCGGTCTTGGAAATATCCTCTCTCTTCACCTTCACCTAGTGATAACTTGACCTCAAATCAATCTTGGAGAACACCCGAGCTCCGCTCAACTGATCAAAGAGATCATCGATCCGCGGCAGTGGGTATCTGTTCTTAATCGTCAGGTTGTTAAGTGCCCTGTAGTCGATACACATCCGTACCGACCCATCCTTCTTGGGTACGAAAAGTACCGGTGCACCCCAAGATGAAGAACTCGATCGGATGAATCCCTTGTCCTGCAGCTCATCCACCTGCTTCTTCAGCTCCACCAATTCACTGTTGTTCACTCGATAGACATGCTGAGAAATCGATTCCGTGTCGAAAACCAAGTCTATCGAGAACTCTACATCCCTGTCCGGTGGAAGCCCTGGCAACTCCTCTGGAATACGTCCTTAAACTCTGTGATCAAGGGATGCGGAGCCACCTGCTCCTCAACTGAAGCTCCACAAAAGACTCCGTCGTCCTGCTCTGCCTGCCGCCGGGTGTACTCAAACTCTGGCTCTCCTGGCGCCCAAATAAAATCTACCCCCTCGGCAATCAATGCGGGCGTGGTGTCTACTCAGCCAGTCCATACCTAATACAATATCGTAGTTCGGTAGTGGCATGACGAGTAGACTCACTCCCAACTCTCGGCCTCCCAATCTGACGCTCCGTCCTCTGCAACATCACTCACGAGGATGACCCCACCCCCGGTCGTGATCTTGCAGGTCCTAGGCAATGGTTCAGAAACCAGACTGTGTCTAATAGCATACGATACTGACACAAAGCTGTGGGAAGCCCCGGAATCAAAGAGTGCAAATGTTGGAAGGGTGTCAAGAAGAACCGAACCTGCTATCAGCTTTCCTATGGCCTCTGCATCCTCGGCCGACATAGCGAAAGCTTGCCCCTACTGTCCACCTCGTGCCTGCTGCTGGTGCTGAAAGAAATCGGGAATGACGGGAAAAAGTCTCTGTACAGATAGAGGTGCACCTCCAATGTAGCAGAAATGCCAACCTGAGTCGGCACAACAGGAGTTGTGGTCTCGAGGCCCTGATGAACAGGACGAGAGGTGGACAGCCTCTCGATAGTATCCTCCGAACCGGAGCGATGAGATCGCGTTTCCATAACCATCATGGAGACAGATCAAAACAATAAGCAATTTCTGAGAATGAAGCGAAAATTAAAAGGAGGACAGTTTAAAATTCTGAGGAAGACAATAAGCAGTAAGATAGATATACGGAATCTGATACGGAATTTTTCTAGTGTGATTGAGTACCTTCAAAAAATATACTAATTCCTACTACAGGCTGCAGCGATATTCTAGTCCGAATACCACCATATTTCTAACCTTGACCTGCATGGGCCACCACTAAAAACGTGTCACGACCCGCACCGTAGATTAAGGGCACGAGATGTGGGTACGTCCAGCCTACGCCGCAGTGTCGACGGTAGAACGCTGTCCTAGGTCATAATATCTAACAGTTTAAGGTAATAAACAGTTATACTCCCCGAATGGGGGTGACATAACAGAATATATCTCAATCACAGCTAAGGTAGAATACGATAAGATAGAATGATATAAAAGATGCAGAAATCAAATCCACAGAAACTACAAATAGAGAGAAAGTTAAGTGTCTATGATAACTCCACTAACATCCAGAAATAATACAGATCCAAATATATACAACTCAATCTCCAATACTATGAAATAAGATAAGATATCTATGTAGCAACAGTCTCTACTGCTAAGGGATCCGACTGGAAGTTCGGATCGCAAGTGTCCTCTAAGGCTGTCCCATAGAAAGTATCTAAGCAGGCCTCCTCCTCGTCCTCTGTAAAATTTTCAACAGGTCCAATCAGGACGGGAACGAGCACATATCTCTCAAAACAGTTCATAACAGGTTAGGAGTATAAAGCATGCAATAGAGTAAAATACAGGTAATGCTGAAAAGAAAGTACGGGAAAACATGAGATATTTGTAACTGAAAGTAAATACATGATAAGTAAAGACTGTAAGTGGCTAAGTGATTTAGAGTACAATATGGTTATGTAAACGGCTTAGGAGCACATGAATACAACTTAGAAGCATATGAATACCTACTGGAGATAATGATCACATAACCAATTCTACTCACCTCGCCCCAATCAATACACAAGGATCCATTCAAGTTACGTTATAGGAACATGAATACAGCTAAAGATACATGAACTCATGTGATGAGTAGTACATAAGGCACATGATAGTACATAAAAGCACATGAGAACATATAAATACATGAACTAGTACGAGTACAAGGAGTACCTGATGCACATGATAAAGTACATGAACATGAAATACCCGATGCACCCGTAGAGGGATAACATCTTAGGAAAGGATCCATATAGTACTAATCCGTGAAAATACGTGTCAGCATCAAGTAGTGTAATCTAGAGCAAGAATATAGTCCAGACAGGTATGAAAAGATCAAAGAATGTACTCGCCTGCTATCTGAATGTCCAAGATAAAAGTACTGTCCGAGGAGTGGTGTCAGGCTCCTATTAGAATATCACAAGTCACAACAAGTCCAGAATGGTAATAAGATGCACTACAATGCATTCTACATGAATCTAGGCCAAAGTCAACTCTTGGTCAACTCTGGTTAACCCTAGAAGTCAAACTAGGTCAACCAAGTCAAACCTAAGTCAAACAGTTTATACTAGTCTAACTAGTCTATTCTAGGTCTAACAAGGCTACACAAGTCTAACTAGACTCTATACTGACACACAGATACATCCATAGGCTAAGAGCCTAGGTTACAGGCTATTAGGCAATATCATGCCTATAACCAAACCATATCACATATACATACATTGATAATATATTTACTCTATATAAAGAACACACTCACTTATTTAGGATACATATATTGATATATTATATAATATAATATAGAATATACATTAGCATATAGGTTACCTACAATATATATATTAACTATATATATACATTACATATATGCATAGAGAGAGGGGTAGGAAGGCTAACAAAAGTGTGTGCATGATAGTGTCACATGAGGGCATGTGTGTGTATGCTAGTGAGACATGAGAGTGTTGTCAAGTGAGGATGTGTGTGTGAGTGTGTGATATGGCATGAGGCTGTGATTGCAGGAAAACAGGGAAATGAAGGGTGTGAGGGTGATACATTGGTATAAAATCCTGAATTCAGTATATACAGGAATGGAACAGTGAGTAATACATCCTGTGTGTAATGAAAACAGTGGCTAAGTGGTACAATATTAGTGGCTAAATTGGTTCACATGATAGTTAGCATTGAACCAAAACAGTGAGCTAACCATATCCTGGAAATAAGTCCAGGATCTCAGAGATTACATTCTCAGGTCAAGAATTAAACCATTCAACTCAGGTTTAAGGCTATTCAGTCAATGCAAAGGGGATAAACTACTCGGATAATAAGAACTGGAACCATTCAGTTAGTTTAAAAAGAAGGAAACAATTCCTCAGGTTTTACAGTTCAGTGAAACAATCAGTTTTAAGAATGAAAATTCAGTTAAAGGAAACCATTTCAACAATCATTTTGAAAAGGGAAAGGGAATCAAATCTCAGTTTAATAGGAAAACATTCAATACAGATTTCGAAAAGGAAAGGAAATCGGTTCAGGATGTTCAGAGGCCTCATTCTCAGGTTTTTAGGAAATCCAGTTGACAGGATATTCATATACAGTTAACCAATGAATTAAAGCCTTCATTCAAATCAGTTAAGAATAAACTATTTGACAGTTCAAATGAAATCAACATTGACAGTTTAATTATCCTTCCGACCAACATCAAATCCCATTCGACAATGAACCTAACTAACATTTGAACTTAATGAATCAATATAACAGTGAGCTAATACAATGTACACGAATGAATCATAGCATCATGACTTAGCTAAAACAGGAATCTAATGCCCAGAATTTAGTTAATGATATTTAAGAGAATGATTCTCAGTAAAAAAGCAAATTCGAATCCAACCCAATTGTCAAAATCCCATTCTCACATCCAAAGCCAAATTCGAATGTAAATACGAAACTAAACATGAGAAATAATATGTGGGTAACATAAACAGTAAAAAACATTACTAAAATAGGAATTTAAATGTTTAGGAAATACTGGAAACTCAGTATCAGAACAGTATCAGTCGAAAGCCATTTGACCCAATTCAAATCAAATCCCAAATCAAAAACCTAAACTAACATCTAAATCTAATCTAACATATCTCATACATCATATTTAGGATCAATTTAACAATTAAAAACACAAATAAAATCATTTAAACTGAATTGAAAACAGGGAAACTAAATAGCACACTAATACACGCACAGTGCACGCACAGTGCACGCGTGACACCGTGTCCGACACGACACGAGGGGTCGTGAAACTTGACACACGTGGTGTCAGTGGTTGCTCCATCGTGTGTGTCATGTATTTCGTGTCGACGTGTCGTAAGTACAGCGCAATCAGCCCCGAGCAGCAGGACAGCTACAGTGCCCGCGCGCGCGCGTGCACCCGCGTATTCGTGTGTCCTCCACGACCCGACACGACACCAAACACGACTCAGAGTAATGGAATCTCATAAGCGAGGTTAAAACCTAAATTCTTATTTAATTACATCCCTGAAATCAGATCGAAATGCCCTTTGGGGCATTTCATCAACACCTGATTACATGGACTGATACGTGTCCAAATGGGACACGAATCAGACTCAAAACCTAGGGTTAGCTAGTCCTATAGTTAGGTTAGGCCTAGGGCTTCCTAGATATGCAATAAAATTAACATTTCATGGTGAAGATTAGAATTTACCTATAGGTTTGCAAAGCTCAAAAAGCCCCAAATGAGAATGGATCCTCAAGCCACCAAAACTCTCCCAAATTGTTTCTCCCCTAAAATTTCTCAATACCAACAGCAAGTAAACTAAATTTAGAGCCTATTGCAATTGGTTTGGGTGGAAAAGGAATTAAAATAAAATTTCTAGGAATTAATGAAGATGGAGACTCACCTCTTTCTAAAACTTGCAAATATTCCTAATGGAGGCTAGCCCTAATTTCTAGGAGGCATTAAATAGAGTGGAGAGGACTAGGTAGGCCGGCCATGGGCTGTTGGGCTAGGGTTAGGGTTCCACTAGTGTTGGGTTGGGCCTTTAAGGCTTTAAGTCACAAGTCATGACTTGTGAAACCATAAGCCATTTTCTATTCAAATCAAATCCTAATTCCTCCTAATAAATTCTAATGAGTTAAATGTCACTAACTTAGGTCAAGCTAGGGTTCCATAACCTAACCTAATAGTCATGACCTAGGTTAGCCTCTAGGACAGTCTCCTAAGTCAACATTAGTCAAGGTCAATAATAGCACCAAAACAATTATACTAAAAATCACTTAAAAAGTTCTAATAAATATAATTAATACTAATAATTCCAAAATAATTCCAAAATTTTAAAAATAACCAAAATACCCTCAAGCTAGAAAAGTGGTAGTGACAAATATGGTTGATGCTATTTTAGAATTTCTAATAAACTAAATAGACCTGAAGTTCTATGTCTAGTTGTCCTACAAACACTTACATATATTTTAAAGTTGCAAACCTCATATAAATTAGAAATTTTAAAGTTGGTGACATATGGTTGTTCTATTCGTATGGATACTATGGATGCATCATTGTCCTGCCAACTATAATAGACCTGAAGTTCTATGTTTAGAATTATTATTATTGATTAATAATATCTTTATTTGCAACTATTGATAAATATTATCATATCTAGAAACTGAATCCATGAAAAAACTAGATAGAGACATCGTATGCATGATTGATAGTGCTACTATCAACACCATCCTTATGATTTTGATCTTTTTCTACAATATAAATACTAGATTGAAAGTAGTATCCATGATAGTGTTAGGGTTATATACTAAAAGCATCACTTTTGTATTAACTTTATTTTCTCCAATTTTGAATGAGAATCATATGGGCAAATGTTTGCATATTGTATTTGTTGCAAGTGTTAATACAAGTGTTTGATATTCTATATTGTAGATAATATGGTGTGCGGTATCACACAGAAGATCATATTATCAGTTTTCTATGGAATATATAAAATAGTTCACAACCTAGATGCACTTGGAAACTCCATTGGAAAGGTTGTAGTGTAATCTGGTATTAGTCTATCTTGACGATATGTTTACACTAGTACACTTTGTGTGTATTGAATAGGACCACTTGAGATTCTTTTTTTTGTACTGACTACATAAGAGAACAAACACCTCTGTTATTATGGATGCTTGTGCTCTTAATCTGGATATAAAAAAAAACATGTATATACAGTGTACATTACTTTGACTCATAAAAGAGTGAGATTCATTATGGGTCAACAACCTCTATGAATTGGGTAATAATATTGTATGTATGATGGGTTGTTGACTATAAAAGGAATCCATGTCCTGATACGTCGGATTGATGATGTCCCCTAAAGGAGCTCATAAGGATTGTCATGTAAATCCTGCAGGTGGATTACATCCGACATGACAAATAAAGTTAAGTGGTACTACTTAAGGATAAAAGATGTCGATCAATATAGTTGTCAGTAACTTAATTTGATCGATAGGCATTAGATATCTTAACATGGAGAGCCAAACGAGCATATAATAAAAGGAGCCCACAATCATAATTTAGGATTAGGAAGGTAAGGCAACAATTTAGTAGACTGGGCTATTATTAATGGGCCTGGGTTATGTGTTCGGGCTGAACACGGGATACCAAGATCCGTTAGGAGACATAACCCTAATTTTTCTCATGGTCCCTGTCGTAGCGCTTATATATATCCTCTATTCTTTGGCTATCATGATCTTTTCAGAAATAAGAAGCTTTCTCTAAATTTGTGATTCACGTAAGGAGAGAAAGGGAGGGCTGCCAAGGAGAAGAAAAGGTTGTGAGATCGTCGCCCACACGACATCCAACCCGAGGAAGGAATACGTAAAGAAGATCTTGGGGTCGTGATTTCTCGAGGTTGCTGGAAAGTATCTTCTTCTTCCCATTGCAAGTATAATTCGTGAACCCTAGTTTCTTTATGAAGGGTTAAAACACGTCTTAGATCTGTTAAACTTCCATCGATCAATACGCACACCAAATTAGGGTTCGTAGGAATCCCCAGTTCCATCAATTGGTATCAGAGCCACCTTGGATCTGCATATTGATTGATACATCCATGTTGTCTAATAAAACTTGCATTGTGTAATAGTCGATAGATGTAGATCTGTTCTAACTCAGTTTTACAGGCATCTTAGATCCAACTATTATGGTCCAATATTATGTTTTGTTTGTGTTGTTTTAAACCACGGACGTGTCATGGATGTTGTTGTTGTGGATGTAATTAAAATCATGAGGGTTGGTCGTGCTTATAATTTTAATCTTTTAATCTAGATTATGTGTGAACTCCTTCGGGAGGCATAAGATTGATGTAATTTTAATTATTTTTTGATCAATCGTGAAGGCGGTGGTGGCTATTTCTGACGCCGAACGAGATGCTGGTTTTAAGCAATCCATATTTTGCATTCGAATAGTTGAGGACATAACAGGAAAGATGACCATAATAGTTGAATATTTTTTCTTATGTTTATTGTCATTTTGTATTTTTTATGCATGTTTATTATTCGTGGATGTTTTTTTTTATGAAAAACTAAGTCTGCATTAATAATAGACAACATGGACATAATATCAACTAGTAGAAAAACCCTTATTGTTAAATAACTAAGTGGGAGAGAAAATTTATTTAGTATAAATTCTATGGTCTCCATTACTGGTTTGTAGGTGATGTAATTATACTTATGTGTTGGCTTTAGGGCCTTCCTCCATATCGAATGATTATAATTATGGATCACCAGTACAAACTTCCTTAAGGATAATTATATAAAGTTACCTAGTATATGTTCATTTTTTCATCTGAAGGAACTCACTACAAGGTAATGGACTTAGTATTAAGTAATGATATACACTTAGATACAAATAATGGTATCCTCCTCCCATCGGAGTCACTGCTATTATTTATATGACCAGAGCAAGACCTACAGATTAATTTAATTTGTCATAAATATATGTCGACATGATAGTAAAATTAATAGAAAAACCTACTTGAAAAAAGTTGAATTTGTATACCTCAACACTATCGTGGCATACTAAATTCATGGTGTTCAAGGTGTTTGTGAATTTCTTATTATTGTTTTGAGGGAATCAATATTTAATTAATTTAAAAAGTTTTTTGCCCTGTATAATTTTTATTTATGTGCTTTTCAGGATTTCAAAAATGGATTCCTTCAGTCCACTTATGGTGATTCTTAAAGAAAACAAACTTAATGGACCTAATTATATTAACTAGAAACGTAATTTAGACATTGTCCTAACTGCTGAAGAGTACAAATATGTACTCAATGAGGAATGCCCACCTAAGCCTGATGCTAATTCTGATGAAGAGGTCAAAGAGGCTTACAAGATGTAGATAAAGACAGATAAGATGGCACGGTGTTACATTCTGGCATCTATGTCAAATGTACTGCAACATCAGCATCAGGCCATAGCTACATCTTATGACATGATGTATAATCTCAAGGAACTCTTCGGACATCAGAGTAGAGCAGTTAGACAGTTTGCTATGAAGTGTTTGATGAATACAAAAATAGCTAAAGGTACGCCAGTAAGGGATCATGTTCTAAAGATGATGGGTCATCTGAATGGGATGGAGATCCTTGGAGCTAAAATCGATAGGGAATTCCAGGTCAATATCATTCTCGTGACTCTGCCTAAAAGTTTTGATAATTTTTTACTTAACTACATGATGAACAAAAGGTTGTATAGTTTGGCAAAACTTGCGAAAGAGCAATAAGATGTTGAAGCTCTCTTTCGACGGAGTGGTCATATTTATGTTTCTGAAAAGACTTCTACTTCTAAGCCAAAAGGCGGTAAGAAGAAGAATAACATTAAAAAACAAGCAAACTCAACAAAGAAGGGCATGGGACCTCAAGGCGCTGTGAAAAAGTCGAAAGACAAATGTTTCAAGTGCAAAGGGTCAGGACATTAGAAGAGTGACTGTCCACTTCTCAAACAAGGGAACAAAGAAGGTATAACTCATTTACTAGTAGTTGAAATATGTTTAGAGGAGTTATCTATCGGCACCTGGTGTATAGATACATGAGACACTAATCATGTCTCTAATACATTGCAGGGGTTCCAGAAAACCAGGCGGCTCAGTGATGGAGAGATATGCTTGTTCATGGGTAACACTACAAAAGTAGTGGTCATTGCAATAGGAGATGTTACTTTATCTTTTAGTAGAAATAAGTCTTTGACACTGAGAGATTGTCTTTATGCACCTTCACTTAGAAGGAATTTAGTTTCTGTTTCTATGTTAGTTAAGGATGGATATTCAGTTTATTTCAATGACAATATTGTTATTAGAAAGAATAAACATTTTATCTGTTCGGGTGCATTAGTTGATAATATGTTTGTCATTAATCCTATTTTGTCCACAATACAACTTATGGAAATGAATAATATGTCATCTAACTTAAATAAGAGAAAAGAACCTTCTTGTATGAACCAAACATATCTTTGGCACTTGTGATTGGGGCATATTAACCTAAGAAGGATTCAAAGTGTCACGACCCGCACCCGTTTTTCGGATACGAGTCTGTGTCCAAATCCAGCCCACACCGCATTGTCGGCGGTAGAACGCTGTCTAGTATACACAAGTCACAAAATCTATAGAACTAATACGGCAGTCTAGATCTCATCAACAGAAATATGATACAATCAACTAACTCCAAATAAGACTGAATAACGAATGATATTAGAAAATAAAATATCAAGTTTAACAAGAATCCATGTCACGTCTGGTGGACATAAATCTACTACCAATAGACGGAATAAAGTAAAGACACGAAATAAGTAACTGAGAACAAACTGCTAATCAAAGACAACCTCTGCTGCAAGGGCACCGTGGTCTAATGCTAGCTCAAACCCGCTCGGCAACTCCTGACTCAAACTCGGCTAAACCTGAAGAGATCATCAGGTCCTCAGAAGACTAGCAAGATACATAATATACAAGCCTTTCTAACAGTTTATCATGCATGAAGGAAATCCAGGATATAAACAGGAAAAAACTAAGCAATCACGATACACGAATATAAGAACAACTACGCATAAATGAACTGGTGGAAGAAAACAAGTGAACACATGTCAAGAGATCAAACGGATACCAAACCCTCGCTCCTAGAGTGGACTCGCAGGTTTGAAATTAATCATTAACCCTCGCCCCTAGTGTGGACTCGCAGGTTAGTTCAAGGCAATCACCCTCGCCCCTAGTGTGGACTCGCAGGTGCAAACAGTCAACCCTCGCCCCTAGTGTGGACTCGCAGGTTGAAAAAAACGACAAATAGTGTTACGCCCCAGAACCAGAATACTGGAGAGCGGGGGCAGACATAGCCAGCTACGTATAATGAAATAGAATCTACGTCACTATACGGTCACGGCTGTCTAGATACATGAGGGTTTAACTACAATCCAACAGTCTCCTATGATCATGAACAAGCCTATTATCTCAATCACAAGCAAGTAGTAACAGTTACAAGATGTCAGAGCACCAAATATACAATAGTAAGGCGTCCCATACATTACATATTCGGATGATCATGAAGCTAGTCGTACAAAATGTTAGGACTAGCAAGAGTTTTAGTCAATACATGATCAACCCTAGGATTTGTCAATCATGTTACAGCCCGTAGGCAGACAGTAAATAAAGGTGCAATACGAGCTAACACGTGCTCGCCGGCTAAACGCCTCAAAAGAATAATTTTATAAATAGAGTGGGAGGACAAAAGAAATCCACTCGTTGCCCTGGTTACGCCTGGTGGTCACCATCGGGCTGGAAGACAGGTGGATCCTCTGTTGCTGCTCCGATATCTGGCCACACAAAATCAGCTTGGTCAGACCCCAGAAAGAGCAAGTGCCACAAAGGAGGCTTCACTTAGGAACTAAAACCAGCATATCACAAATAAATAGTTAAGGTAATTAAAAGATACTGATAATAACTGAGATAACAATAATATATTGAGCATGGAAAAACCATTCAAGTAGCCAGACTGCAACCCTTAAACCAAACAAGGACCGGGGTTGCAATCCTTCGCCTGAATAGAAACCCGCCTCAATTACTATTGATAAGGTAACAAGACAATAAACAAAGAGAGGACACAGAACTGCTCTGGAAGCCAGGTTACAACCCTTAAACCAAACAAGGACCGGGGTTGTAACCCTTCGCCTGAACAGAACTGGACCCCTGATCTTTATTGTTAAGGCCAGTATAAATAATCATGGTATTGAAGTAAGGTAAAATATGACGAGCATGACAGGGGTTGCAATAAGACAATAAATGAAGAGAGGACACAGAACTGCTCCGGGAGCCAGGTTACAATCCTTAAACCAAACAAGGACCGGGGTTGTAACCCTTCGCCTGAACAGAACTGGACCCCCGATCGTTATTGTTTAAGGTAAGCATCAATAATCATGTCATGTCACAATCTTGCACAGGATCAGGATAAGACTAAGCTGGAATAAACTTCATTCAATCAATCACGGCCAAGCAAGGATTACGGCTTGATACTTTAACTAACTAGGGTTATCACAGGCCTAGTTACTAGCAAGATGCAACTAGATTATCCCAACAACCACAAGCCCTGCAGACCATCCGGTTATCCAGGTCGAATGTCCTTTAGGAAGAATGCAACACATGACTGTGTGCTGGAAATGTGCCCTACTCGTCGGTAGGCTACAAGTCCACTGAATGCGCCCAGATAAGGGGATTGCCTGTAGTTGGGAATCTCTTTATGACTACTGAATCATTCTAGTTAATTAGCCTTAGTCAATTTCAGTAGGTACCCCTGACCGTGGTACTCAGGGGTCCCCATCCTAGACATGATGCAACACAGCACTAGTTTATTTGTACAAACACAATCGCCCACGGTGTC
This sequence comes from Iris pallida, assembly GCA_029216955.1. Taxonomy (NCBI): domain Eukaryota; kingdom Viridiplantae; phylum Streptophyta; class Magnoliopsida; order Asparagales; family Iridaceae; genus Iris; species Iris pallida. The sequence goes on from JANAVB010018799.1 coordinate 4,222,690, forward strand.
CAAGTCTTCATACTTATCATGTCAGGCTAGCTGTCGTAACAGCATGCCGAGATATATTATGTCAGTTTACTTGTCAAGAGTGCGCCACAGCGGGCCACTATCGTGTTCTATTCTTACAATATCATGAATGAGAGAAACTTGCATAAAATAACTAGTGACATATTCTTGATGGCAAGGAAAAGGTCTACAACTTCCACGTTGGGAGTTGGGAGAAGTTCGAGCCACAATTCAGTCAATTAGGACATATAACAGTTAGGAATAGCCAAAATAGGCATCATGCAGCCTATTCAGCGATACCATAAGCGGCTACTGCGACATGCGCCCCATGCGGCTCATTCGCGACACTATTTGCGCCTACTGTGACATGCGGCTCATGCGGCATCAACTGCGACATCATATGCGCCTACTGCGACATCATATGCGCCTACTGCGACATGCGGCTCCTGCGGCTTAACTGCGACATCATATGCGCCTACTGCGACATGCGGCTCATGCGGCTCAACTGCGACATCATATACGCCTACTGCGACATGCGCCTCAACTGCGACATCATATGCGCCTACTACGACATGCAGCTCCTGCGGCTCAAGTGCGACATCATATGCGCCTACTGCGACATGCGCCTCAACTGCGACATCATATGCGCCTACTGCGACATGCAGCTCCTGCGGCTCAACTGCGACATCATATGCGCCTACTGCGACATGCGCCTCAACTGCGACATCATATGCGCCTACTGCGACATGCAGCTCCTGCGGCTCAACTGCGACATCATATGCTCCTACTGCGACATGCGGCTCCTGCGACTCAACTGCGACATCATATGCGCCTACTGCGACATGCGGTTCGTGCTGCAGATGAACATAGAAATTACCAGAAATTGCTTTTGGCCATAACTTCCTCATCCGAAGTCGAAATCAAGCGAAACAAAAGCCAAAACCGCATGAAATTGAATTTTCTACAACATAGAAATACTAGTTTTCGAAAATAACCAAGTTTTAGAGATCAAAACTAAGAAAAACCGAAAAGTTTATAAACTTAGATCTACAAGAAATTATCCATCAAAATGAAAAAAGCCAAGTTCTAAAGAGTCTTAAAATCAAGTAAAGAAGAGAATAGAACAATAAAACTTGAGATCCATCATGAAGCAAGTTTGCACTTGCCTAGCTCTCTTTCCTGGTTGGTGGAAGAGTAAATGGTGGAGAAGAAGAAGTGAAGGAGAAGAGTAAATAAAGAGAGAGAGTTAGGTGGAAATATAAAAGAGGGTGGTGGTGGTGGTGGTTTTCTTTTGGTTCATGATGAACCCAAAAGCAAACCAAACCAAGCTAAGCCGAACCAAGCTAAGCCATAACCAATGACATGCCAAAATAACTATGCAGGAAAATACGTAAATACGAGTCAAGAATACGTACACGTATACCAAGATACGTAATACGAACCACAGGCATTACAACTCTACCCACCTTAAAAGAATTCCGTCCTCGAAATTTAATCAAGATGCTAGAATTGCAAGGACAAGCTATACTAATCGTAAGCTATAACAAGCAGTCTATCATGCAGACATTTATTCAAGCAAGGAATTGAAAGCATAAGGCATAAGGAAGACATTACACCTTACGAGTCAAACAGGTCGGGATATCGCGATCGGATATCATCCTCACGCTCCCACGTCGACTCACCCAAAGAGTGATGACCCCAAGCAACTCGGACTAACTTGATAGTCTTGTTCTTGAGTGTCTTCTCTCTTCGGTCCAATATAGACACGGGCCTCTCCTCATACGAAAGGTTGGTACCAACAACCAATTCCGAATGATCCAGGATGTGGCTCGGGTCCGAGATATACCGTCGCAGTTGGGATACATGGAATACGTCATGCACCTCACGTAGCGACGGTGGAAGAGCGAGACGATAGGACACATTACCTACTCGCTCTAGAATATCGAACGGCCCTATATACCTAGGACTAAGCTTTCCTCGTACGCCGAAACGAATGACGCCGCGGTTAGGCGAAATCCTCAGGAATACATGGTCGTCGACTGAGAATTCAAGGGGCCACCGATGGGAATCGGCCCAATGACGCTGGCGATCTTGGGCAACTCGAAGATGATCTCTGACTCTTCTGACCACTTCAACGGTCTGAGCAATCATTTCCGGACCAAGCATCTGCCTCTCTCCTACATCGTCCCAGGCTAGCAGGGATCGACACTTCCTACCATACAGTACCTCGAACGGTGCCATCTGGATACTGGCCTGGAAACTTTTGTTGTACGACAACTCCACCTGGTGCACGTGATCTTCCCACGAACCACCGAAGTCAAGTGTACATGACCGCAACATATCTTCAAGAGTCTGGATCGTACGTTCCGACTGGCCATCTGTCTGCGGGTGATAAGCTGAACTGAACTAGAGGTGAGTTCCCAAACTTTCTTGCAAGCTATGCAAAAGTGCGACATAAATCTTGAATCTCTGTCTGAAGTGATACTGACTGGTGCACCGTGCAACCTGACAATCTGCCGGAGATACATCTCCGCTAGCTGAGCCGTCGACTGACCAACTCTGAACGGAAGAAAGTGAGCCACCTTCGTGAGCCTGTCTATGACAACCCAAATAGCATCTCTGTCAGCCGGGGATCTAGGCAATCCAGTCACAAAGTCCATGGTTATATGCTCCCATTTTTACTCGAGAATCGGCAATGGTTGAAGTAGTCCAGCTGGTCTCTGATGTTCAGCCTTAACTTGTTGGCAGACTAAACAACGAGAGACAAACCGGGCTATCTCCCTCTTCATGCCATTCCACCAAAAGTGCTGACAATTATCACGGTACATCTTCGTACCGTCGGGATGAATGGAATACTGCGAACTGTGAGCCTCTGTCATGATCTCCTGTCTGATATCTCCACTAGGTACACAAAGACGCTTCCCATGTCGAAGTGTACCGTCTTCATGAATGCATAACTCTGGTCTTCGTCCTGCCTCACACTCTGCTCTGAGTCGCTGAAGCTTAGAATCTACTGACTGCGCCATCCGGATCCTCTCGACTATAGTGGACTGAACTTGCATGCTGGCCATCAATGCCACACTGGAAGGAAGGACAACTTCTATACCCATCTTCTGAAGATCGGCTAACAGTTCTGGTTGCGCTGTCAGGAAATAAACTCCTGCCCTTCTGCTCAATGCATCTGCAACAACGTTGGCCTTCCCCGGGTGATACTGCAGGTTGACATCATAATCCACAAGCAGCTCTAGCCATCTCCTCTGACACATGTTGAGATCCTTCTGGGTGAAAACATACTTCAGGCTCTTGTGGTCGATAAAAATTTCTACCCTATCTCCGTATAGGTAGTGCCTCCACAACTTAAGTGCAAACACTACTGCTGCCAGCTCCAAGTCATGGGTTGGGTAATTTCTCTCATGATCACGAAGTTGTCGCGACGCATAAGCTATTACCTTCCTATGCTGCATCAGAACACATCCTAAACCCCTGTCCGAAGTATCACAATACACTGAGAATCCTCCGGTTCCATCTGGAAGCGTGAGAATAGGAGCCATCATCAAGCCTCGCTTCAACCTCTCAAAAGAATCCTGGCATTCTGCTGTCCAAGCAAACTGCACATCCTTGCGGGTCAACTGGGTCAATGGTGCTGAAATTTGAGCAAAGTCTGAAACAAATCGCCGGTAGTAGCCGGCCAAGCAAAGAAAACTGCGAATTTCTGCCACTGTGCTAGGTACCGGCCACGTTTCAATGGCCACGATCTTCTGGGGATCCACTTCAACTCCTCCTCGGGTGATGATATGACCCAAGTACGAAACACGATCGAGCCAGAACTCGTATTTACTAAACTTGGCATACAGCTGGTGCTCTCTGAGAATCTGGAGAACAACTCTGAGATGCTGCTCATGCTCCGTCTCACTCTTGCTATAGACCAGGATGTCGTCTAGGAACACAATCACGAACTGATCCAAATAGGGCATAAAGATGCGATTCATGAGGTCCATGAATACAGCTGGCGCATTGGTTGCTCCAAATGGCATCACAAGGAACTCCCAATGCCCATACCTAGATCTGAAAGCTGTCTTCGGGATGTCCTGCTCTCTGACTCTGATCTGGTGGTATCCTGACCGCAAGTCGATCTTCGAAAATTCTGACGCCCCTCTGAGTTGATCAAACAAGTCATCTATCCTCGGGAGAGGGTATTTGTTCTTGATTGTCACCGAGTTCAAGGTACGATAGTCAACACACAATCTGGACGTACCATCCTTTTTTTTCACAAGAAGCATCGGGGCTCCCCAAGGCGATCCACTAGCACGAATGAATCCCTTGGTTCTGAGTTCTTCAATCATCTTATATAATATCTCCAGCTCTGATGGCGCCATCCTGTAGACTCTCTCTGACACTGGGGCTGTCCCGGGAATCAAGTCGATTGTAAACTCGATCTCTTGCTCTGACGGCATCCCTGGAAGCTCTTCTGGGAAAACATCTGGAAACTCTTTGACTATCCGAGGTAACTGTACTGCTGCTACTGCCATCCGTAATACTGGAGGAGAAGGTTCAACTTCGCCTCGGGAGAAGGAAAACTCCGGCTCGCCTGGAATGCTAAAAATAACCCTGCCAATGTGGCAGTCTATCCTAGCATACTGGTCCCTCAACCAATCCATCCCTAAGACCACATCATAATCCGTCATCGGAAACTCTATCAATCTAGCGGGGAATTCTCTACCGCTAACTACGATTCGACAGGAGGAAAATACTCTATCTACTCCCACAAGTCCGTTACCAATAAGTATATTGAGCCTCACTGATAATGACTCGGGCTCCAATCCTACCCGTGTCGCGAATCGTGCAGACATAAATGAATGCGAGGCACCAGAATCAAATAATACTGAAGCTGGAAAGGTATTGACGAGAATAGTACCTGCCACCACCTCACCTGGTGCCACTCCTTCCTCTCCCATGGTCAAAGCCAGCACTTGACCATGTCCTCTGGGTGCGGGACGTCCCCTCTGCTGAAAATTCCTCTGTCTGCTCTGGATCAGGGCTTGGGCTTGGGCATACTGCTGCGGTCTCTGCTGCTGGAATGCCTGGGCCTGCGTCGATAACGGCCTCGGGAACGGGTACTGTAGCTGCTGCTGCTGCTGCTGCTGGATTGGTGCTGGTCCTCTAACTGAAGGACTAGAGAAGGCTGATGAACTCCCCCTGTTCGGACAGTTCCCAACCCTGTGGTCCGGGGCACCACAAACCAAGCACAAACCCTGTGCTCTACGACACTCGGATACCACATGTCCTGGCTTCCCGCAGTGTGAACATCCTATTACGGAAGACTGCTTCTGCTTCTACTGCTGAGGGTGCGTCGGGGTGGAATGCTGAACCGACGTCACTGAGGCCGCCCGCCTCGGAGCTCCAATAGTCAAGGCCCTGGATGCCGGGGCTGGTGCTGAAGACTGATTCATCTGGCCGTGAGATCGCTTCCGACCTCCGGTCCTATCCACGATCCTCTGGGAGGTGTATTCATGCCTCCGGGCTGCTCTCAATACTGCATCAAAAGTCTGATGCTCAAACTGCTCCACCGCCAATAAAATCTCTAGGTGGAGCCCCTGCTGGAACCGCTGGGCTCTATCGAACTCGGTCGCCACCAAGGTAGGAGCAAACCGACTAAGTCTCGAAAACTCGGCCGCATATCCGTCGACCGTCCTGCCCATCTGCTTCAGATTGGTGAACCTCGTCTGTAGATCATACCGAGCTACAGCATCAAAATACTTGGTCTGGAATCTCTCCCTGATTACTGCCCATAAAATAGGGGCCACTAATCCATCGGCCTGCGCTGCCCACCAGCTGCGGGCAAGATCCAACAACTGCAGGCGCACTACGGCCACCTTCTCGGCTTCCGGAGTCCTGGCTGCTTCTAGAATCACCTCGGTGTCCTGAAGCCATGCATCTGCAGCGATCGCATCTTCACTGCCGTCGAAGAAGGGAGGGTTCAAGCGCTTGAAGCTGTTGGCCGCGCTATTACCCTGATGACCTCCTCTGGTCAAAGCGTCTGCCACCGCCTGGTGCAAGGCATCTCCTCGACGATCCTGGGAGGCTAATAATGACCTGATGAGACCCACCAAAGTGCCATCCTCAGGTTCTGCTGGCTGGACGGGCTGAACTGGTGGCTCTCCTTCAGTAGGCATGACTCTGGAGGCTACTCCTGAATGCTGGGCTTGATCTCCAGGTTGCTGCTGGTCCGCGGGAGGTGCTCCGCCTTGCTGATCGATAGGTCCAGGAATAATACCGCTGAAGAAGACGACATAGGGAACAATAAGGAAGGACCAGGACAGATCAACGATACAACCATGTGATCAGGTCAAGATTTTCAGGGATCAAGAGGAGACGAGTAGAGATCAAAGGCGAGTACTGATTGAGACATCTATTCGGTAAACCCTCACATATCTTGATTCACAAGACCTGCATAGGCCACCACTAAAACCATGTCACGCCCCAGAACCAGAATACTGGAGAGCGGGGGCAGACATAGCCAGCTACGTATAATGAAATGGAATCCACGTCACTATACGGTCACGCCTGTCTAGATACATGAGGGTTTAACTACAATCCAACAGTCTCCTATGGTCATGAACAAGCCTATTGTCTCAATCACAAGCAAGTAGTAACAGTTACAAGATGTCAGAGCACCAAATATACAATAGTAAGGCGTCCCATATATTACATATTCGGATAATCATGAAGCTAGTCGTACAAAATGTTAGGACTAGCAAGAGTTTTAGTCAATACATGATCAACCCTAGGATTTGTCAATCATGTTACAGTCCGTAGGCAGACAGTAAATAAAGGTGCAATACGAGCTAATACGTGCTCGCCGGCTAAACGCCTCAAAAGAATAATTTTACAAATAGAGTGGGAGGACAAAAGAAACCCATTCGTTGCCCTGGTTACGCCTGGTGGTCACCATCGGGCTGGAAGACAGGTGGATCCTCTGTTGCTGCTTCGATATCTGGCCACACAAAACCAGCTGGGTCAGACCCCAGAAAGAGCAAGTGCCACAAAGGAGGCTTCACTTAGGAACTAAAACCAGCATATCACAAATAAATAGTTAAGGTAATTAAAAGATACTGATAATAACTGAGATAATAATAATATATTGAGCACGGAGAAACCATTCAAGTAGCCAGACTGCAACCCTTAAACCAAACAAGGACCGAGGTTGCAATCCTTCGCCTGAATAGAAACCTGCCTCAATTACTATTGATAAGGTAACAAGACAATAAACAAAGAGAGGACACAGAACTGCTCTAGGAGCCAGGTTACAACCCTTAAACCAAACAAGGACCGGGGTTGTAACCCTTCGCCTGAACAGAACTGGACCCCTGATCTTTATTGTTAAGGCCAGTATAAATAATCATGGTATTGAAGTAATGTAAAACATGACGAGCATGACAGGGGTTGCAATAAGACAATAAACGAAGAGAGAACACAGAACTGCTCCGGGAGCCAGGTTACAACCCTTAAACCAAACAAGGATCGGGATTGTAACCCTTTGCTTGAACAGAATTGGACCCCCGATCGTTATTGTTTAAGGCAAGCAACAATAATCATGTCATGTCACAATCTTGCATAGGATCAGGATAAGACTAAGCTGGAATAAACTTCATTCAATCAATCACGGCCAAGCAAGGAGTACGGCTTGATACTTTAACTAACTAGGGTTATCACAGGCCTAGTTACTAGCAAGATGCAACGAGATTATCCCAACAACCACAAGCCCTGCAGACCATCCGGTTATCCAGGTCGAATGTCCGTTTAGGAAGAATGCAACACATGACTGTGTGCTGGAAATGTGCCCTACTCGTCGGTAGGCTACAAGTCCACTGAATGCGCCCAGATAACGGGATTGCCTGTAGCTGGGAATCTCTTCATGACTACTGAATCATTCTAGTTAATTAGCCTTAGTCAATTTCAGTAGGTACCTCTGACCGTGGTACTCAGGGGTCCCCATCCTAGACATGATACAACACAGTACTAGTTTATTTATACAAACACAATCGCCCACGGTGTCCAAGTCTTCATACTTATTATGTCAGGCTAGCTGTCGTAACAGCATGCCGAGATATATCATGTCAGTTTACTTGTCAAGAGTGCGCCACAGCGGGCCACTATCGTATTCTATTCTTACAATATCATGAATGAGAGAAACTTGCATAAAATAACTAGTGACATATTCTTGCTGGCAAGGAAAAGGTCTACAACTTCCACGTTGGGAGTTGGGAGAAGTTAGAGCCACAATTCAGTCAATTAGGACATATAACAGTTAGGAATAGCCAAAATAGGCATCATGCGGCCTATTCAGCGACACCATAAGTGGCTACTGCGACATGCGCCCCATGCGGCTCATTCGCGATACTATATGCGCCTACTGTGACATGCGGCTCATGCGGCATCAATTGCGACATCATATGCGCCTACTGCGACATCATATGCGCCTACTGCGCCATGCGGCTCCTGCGGCTTAACTGCAACATCATATGCGCCTACTGCGACATGCGGCTCATGTGGCTCAACTGCGACATCATATGAGCCTACTGCGACATGCGCCTCAACTTCGACATCATATGCGCCTACTGCGACATGCAGCTCCTGCGGCTCAACTGCGACATCATATGTGCCTACTGCGACATGTGCCTCAACTGCGACATCATATGCGCCTACTGCGACATGCAGCTCCTGCGGCTCAACTGCGACATCATATGCGCCTACTGCGACATACGCCTCAACTGCGACATCATATGCGCCTACTGCGACATGCAGCTCCTGCGGCTCAACTGCGACATCATATGCGCCTACTGCGACATGCGGCTCCTGCGACTCAACTGCGACATCATATACGCCTACTGCGACATGCGGTTCGTGCTGCAGATGAACATAGAAATGACCAGAAATTGCTTTTGGCCATAACTTCCTCATCCGAAGTCGAAATCAAGCGAAACAAAAGCCAAACCGCATGAAATTGAATTCTCTACAACATAGAAACACTAGTTTTCGAAAATAACCAAGTTTTAGAGATCAAAACTAAGAAAAACTGAAAAGTTTATAAACTTAGATCTACAAGAAATTATCCATCAAAATGAAAAAAGCCAAGTTCTAAAGAGTCTTAAAATCAAGTAAGGAAGAGAATAGAACAATAAAACTTGAGATCCATCATGAAGCAAGTTTGCACTTACCTAGCTCTCTTTCCTGGTTGGTGGAAGAGTAAATGGTGGAGAAGAAGAAGTGAAGGAGAAGAATAAATGAAGAGAGAGAGAGAGTTAGGTGGAAATATAAATGAGGGTGGTGGTGGGGGTTTTCTTTTGGTTCATGATGAACCCAAAAGCAAACCAAACCAAGCTAAGCCGAACCAAGCTACGCCATAACCAATGACATGCCAAAATAACCATGTAGGAAAATACGTAAATACGAGTCAAGAATACGTACACGTATACCAAGATACGTAATACGAACCACAGGCATTACAAATAGGAAATAGCAGTTCAACTATAGCGCATTCGTTCTATGATATGACTCAATCAAGAACACGTGAGAAACATGTCCAATATGAACTAAATGGTCAATCGTGACAATAACTATATACCAATGAAGCTAGAGAACTAGTATACATGATACGAGAAATACATGTCAACTCTCAAACAGGAGAAATGAATAATGAAAAGAATAAGCATGTAAATAAAGCTGTAAAGAGAGGCAAGGTATACTTGTCTGTGATCCTGAACTGCTGGCACGGGTCAAAATTCGTGTCAATGTCCAAGTAACATGTTATTAGAGTTACAGTGTCAATAATGGAAGAAATTAGCAAACTATCTACTCTCTAGTTAGGTTTCTAGACAACTTCCTATTTCTATTTGTACCTTAGCTAGCATGGTATTTGTTTTATCATTACTACTTGGCATGTTGAACCTCTATGTGTATGTTATATGACCAAATAGGTATGCTAGGACATCCATTCCCCTTGTTAATACAGTTCTTTATATCTACCTGCCTATGCCATGATATTATAACTCATATATATGTTACTAGCCAAATATCCTCTTCTACTGCCTTCCACTTTATGATACTTCCCTGAGATTTAGCATGCCCTGCAGCAACTGTACACTAAATTACATACAATATTGTTGCTATCTATCTACTATATTAGGGTCCTGCCACATGATTCATTCCAAGTACTATGTTGTGTTTGTTGATACATCACGGCAACCAGGGAATTGAACATCAATTAATGAATTTGCGAGTAACTGATACTCACTATAGGCCACTATTTAACTAGTATTAATTGATACCTGAACATATATTATCTGGTTCATGACCATGTGTCTTGGAAAGTGAATACATGAGTGTATCCATGTGGGCTGCTCCCTGGATTACACTTGATACCTCGATATTGCCCCAAAATGGCTTGGCCCAACTTATGCCTACGACAGATGTAAATGCTGCTCACAAAGCCATTTGGAACCTGTTTGTAGTATATCCTAACCTAATGTGTTAGTTAACAACTGTAGGAGGGCATGGCATATAGACACAGAGACGTGTAGTACATATGGAACATGGCTTGTAGGTAGTTTGCACTTAGCCATAGCTAACTCACCCAGGTAATTGGGGTTATGGTTGGCACCCTAGTATCCGATACTCGCCTACTGACCTCGTGCATACTTGCACCAATTGGTACTACACTTGCTTTTCAACTGCTGCTACCTTCGATATCTGATACCATATTCTCCTAGCCCATATGCAGGCAGGTTGTCCACCCTTCGAATCCTTTAATCTCTTACCTACACTATCCCTCAACTGAAGGTTATAATAATACCTCATGCAAATTGATACAAGATACAACTTGTTACAAAGTGCAACCAAGTACAAATGCAACTGATACCAAGTAAACTAAAATTGCAGTACAACCTAATGCAAACTGATACAAGAGAGTAGGCTAATGCCATAGTGTGTCTGATACTTTCTAATTACTCCTACTGTACATCAGTTTGTGCACAACCTTCTTATCTTTATAGCCTTAACAAAATCTAGGTGGAGAATAAACAACAGCAACAGTAGTAGCAGCAACATATGCTGCTAAGTTACTCTAAGCCTCCAGATTAAGGTTCTGGTTTGGAAGGATATGGGTTCAAATCCTATCTCTGTTCTCTCTACAGTTGGGTATCTGATGTTTCAATGGCTTCACTAACATATAGTATGAATTCAAGGTATCAGTATGCTGACTGATACTCTTCGTTTGTTGTTAAGCCTGTCCTGTAGGAACTTGGTAGGCCCCGTACATGATACCCCTGTACACCTGGTTTGTCTAGTATACTCTATTAGACACACATATTCTTAGTCTAATATTTCCCCCCTCTTCTAATTAACATGGTTAGGAACTTCTATTCTTTGAGATTCTACTAGGAGGCTACTGTTCTGCCTCCCACTCATGGACCCCTTCCTTCTACTCTATTTGTTTAAACAGAGACTAAACTTCATGCATAACTTAGTCTCATTAACATGTACTACCTAGATAGGCATAGCCTATTCTATATTCTAAACTTGACACAGACCCTTGCCCTTGTTCTGATACTAACTCCAATGTATATTCCTTAACTGATTAATGATTCCTTATATGGAGGTCGATTTTTACAAGTGCAATTGCTACTTCAATGCATCTTCGATCCAGTTTTCTCTAAGCCTAACTTCTCTGCTTGATCTACTCATGACAAATATCCTTGGTTAATGAGGACACATGGTAAAATTTGTGTTTTGACGCAAAGTTTGCTGTTAACTCTATAATGTACTTTTCAGGAAACACAACTGGTACATCTATACACTCCTAAGTTGGCCAACACAGACATCGGTTTTCATTTGGGGCTTGTAAATAGATGTGGGCTGTCGTTGCACTCTCTAGATTCAATGGACACTACTGATATTTGGAAAATGACATTAACATTATCCTCTTAATTCCTATACACAAGTATCCAAATAGATACTTCTCAATTTACTGTGGTTAACTCCCTAACGAGCCTTGCCTGCAAATATCTACTATACCCAGTACATTTGCTTGTACCAGCCATGACTCGCTACCTAAACTGATCCTCTAAAATTAGTACGCACGCACACAGGCTATGATACTCATCATGTATCAGAGCTGGGCACACACCTAACTTACAACCCATCTGTATACCTGCCTATACTCTACCAACAGAGCATAACACTACTGTCACCCAAAATTTTCCCTGTACCTATATGATTTCCTTATCTAAGACACCTAGGACTACTAGAGACACCTTTATCTATTGGTTTTAGAATTCTGACACCCAGTAGTCTCGATTTCCTGTATACCCAGTTGTTCTTCCTCTTAGGATTTTAATCATACACTTATGCATCCTAATTCTAACTCATAATAAATGATAAGATTTACCACTCCAAAAATAGATTAGCTTACCTACTTGATGGTGATGACAGGTTTGGACTATTTTTCGATCGAACTGGAACTCCCTTTTATTTTTTGCTTGGTTTCCTTAGTGATGTAGAGAAATATGTTGCTAAGGTTTTTAGAGGAAGCCTCGACTACAACTCTTGTCATGACCCGCACCCTGATTAGGGGCACGAGCACGTGGGTACGTCCAGCCTACATCGCAGAATCGGCGGTAGAATGCTGTATAGGTCATCTGTAAATGCTACAACTAAACAGTATAAAGGTACCTGTCATCTCCGTACGGAGGAATATAATATGGCATAACTCAATCACAAGATAAAACTAAGGTAGATAGCACGGAATAGAAATATGATAGAAGTGAAAACAGGAAATGAGTTCAGGATCCAACACAGCTCAGAGATATAAACAACATCACAAAGTCACAAAATATAATCTAGAATACTACAGTCTGAAAACACTAGCTGGATCGCAGTCCAGGCAAACCTAACTAAGCTATACTACTCTGGGTGTGCAAAGTCTAGTGGCTCAACTAACAGGCCACAGTCCTAGACTAAGTCTCCATCTATCTCGACCCCATTATAGGTCGAGCAGTCTGCCTCAGAAACATCTGTAATATATCAACGGTATTCTGTCAGAAAAATGAGCAAGTACAAACACTAACAGCAGTTCCATATGAATTGACAAATTCTATAAGAGATAATTATAATGAAATATAAGACAAAGATATAGGATGACTTGGGAGCTATTCGGAAGCCGAATTATAATCCGTAAACCAAACAAGAACCGAGGTTGTAACCCTTTCTTCCGAACAGAACTTAGCCTCCAATCAAGGTATAGCATAAGATCATGTAGAACATGTGAGTAATGAATATCATAACATGGTGAGAAAAGTACTGAATGTAGAACTGAAAAGGATATAAGATATAATAAAATAAATATAAAATATGACTTGAATTATTAGAGCGTTATGTGATCGAAAAGTTACAGGACAGGCTATCCACTTGGCCCGACAATCACAAGAAAATCTCTGGAAAGGGTCATGCCGGCCAACCTGGATAACGAGTACATAAATAAGATCTCGCTACACCCTACGTGAGGTGAAAGTGGCACAAGCACAAGAATATAGTGACATGGTGGCTTTGATCACATAGCCCCTAATAATTCTCCATCCCCGAATAGTATAATAGATCTGGACATGACACATCATGACCCGGGATTCCATAAGAGGGTATCAAGTCCCCTTAGGAATCGGTGTCTATACAAGTACAGAGAATAAGACAGGAAATGTACCAATATACCAAGAAAATCTAGAAACAACATCTCATGTTATGATCCAACATATATTAGTCCGTGAACTATCGTGTCTGGAAATCAAGTAAGACACTACAACTGAATCGGATATAGCAGATATCAAGACATTGAAAACTATCAGTGAATGTACTCGCCAGTGGTCCTGAGATGATAAGGTGAACAGACACTCAGAGTAATCACAGACCTAAAAATGAGATACTACAAGTCAAAACATGGTTTTATAATGAAAGGGAAACTAATTTAATCATGATATACGTCTAAGTCAAACTAGATCAAACTAGGTCAAACTGGGTCATACTAGGTCACACTAGGTCACAGGAAGTCAATCCAAGTCAAACTAGGTCAAATTGGGTCAAAGGTTGACTTACATTTGACTTTTGGTCAACTAGTCAACTTTGGTCAACTTTAGGTCAAACTAGGCTAATGTTGACCAACTGTTGACTTTCAGTCAACTAGTCAACTCTGGTTTGGTTTTGGGTCAATTCTAGTCACTTTTAGGCTAAGTTTGACTTTCGGTTGACTTTTGTTGACTTTTGGTCAAAACGGTCAACCGAGGTCAAAACTAGTCTAGGAGCACTATTTCTGACCATTACCAACCAAGGGAACCAAATTCTAACCATATATTAATATCTTAAACTCATACCTTAGCTTCTAGGCAATTACCTTAACTTATCCTATTACCTAACCAAGGTAAACTCACTATCAAACCCCTACCTTAGTTTCTAGGCACTTCTACCTCAACATGGTATCCTAATACCATGCCCTCGTATCCCGATACCATGCCATGGTATCTTGATACTCTAACATCGAATCTTAAAGGTATCTCAATATCTTAACTCAAATAAGGTAAATCCTATTTACCTTAAGATACCAACTTGGTATCTTACGATACCACTCCCTTCTAACTCTAATACAAACTTCTAATACTAACTCTAACAAGCCTACAACACTACTCTAATACAATGCCATATCTCAACTGACATATCTTCTAACACAAATATCTTAACCTTAATATGGTATCTTAACCTTACCCACACTCAAACACACACTAACTCATTCACAACACAAACTCACAAGGTATCACTCAACACTCAAGGGGCTATGATATGGAATGATATTTTTGTGGATATTTAGATGTAATAAAGTAGTGAAATGGATAAATGGATTCATGGAGGATGGAATAGATTTATAGATATGGGAAACATGTGGATATATGGGAATGATATGGATGAATGAATTGAATGTAATGGGGATGAAATGATTGGTGAATGTGGATGTTTTGTGGACTGAAATGAATTGATTTGGAATGAAATGATGGACTGATATGTATTGGGGGATGTATGGGGACTGATTTAAATGGATGGAATGAATGAATGGAATATTGGATTTGTATGGATGAATGGATGGATTGGATGGATGGATAGATGAATGGGAATGGATGAATGAATGTTGAATAAATAGATGGCTGATATGAATGAATGAATGTTTGGGTGAATGAATGAATGAAAGGATGAATGGGAGAAATGAATGGTGGCTGAATGGTTGAAAATGGAACTGCTATGGGGGCTGAATGAATGGAATGGGGGATTAATAGATGTATGAATGAATGATGGTGTATGAATGAATGAATGAAAGTGTGAAGGAATGTATGGGTGGTCGAATGGTGGATGAATGAAAGTATGAATGGGGGATGGCTGAATGGATGAAAGCTCCCTCACACTGCTGCATAGCAGCTGTCCCGACCTGCTGTCTACTGCTGCCAAAGGGGCAGCAGCTCCTCACAGCTGCTACTGCTGTGTGCTGCTGCTTAAGGCAGTAGCCTACTCCCCCTTCCCTTCATATCTCTCTCATCTCACCCTCACACTCTCTCTTCTCACTCTCTATTCACACAACACCTACACATATATATATATACTTCCACACACGCACCTAACATATATATAAACACACACACACACATAAAAATATATATTTAGATTCATAGATATAGATACACACACACCAACAAATATACACTTTGACACACAATATATATATATATATATATATATATATATATATATATATATATATATATATATATATATATATAATATATAATATGATACATTAAGATACCATGAAGAACAACATTCTAGCAATCTAAAATATGAGATTAAATAGGAAATAAATTATTCACACAATATATCAACCACTAGATGTGTCCAAAATTGGGGGTTTCCCACTTGGACACAAAACTCAACATGGATACATCCTAATGACCTTCAACTGGATCCAAAATGGACACAAATGGAGACACAGCCATGGGGGTCATTCCTATGGATTCAAAATGGTCCTATATGCATGTAGGAGTGAAATAGATGAGAGACTATACCTTCCAGGTGATCAAATCCAAAGGAACTCCTTTCGATATGACACCGACACGAAGAGACCTCCAAAAAGAACACGGACAAGATCCAAAACCTCCCAAACTTTGTGTCACGACCCGCACCCTACAGTTAGGGCACGAGAACGTAACAACGCCCAGCCTACGCCGCAGTGTCGGTGGTAGAACGCTGTCCTAGGTCTCAATGCATCTAACAGTATAAGACTAAACAGTTTATACTCCCTGAATGGGGGTGACATAGCATAATGTAAACTCAATCACATCTAAGGTAGAGCATAAAGGAAGATAGATAAAACATGAAATCGAAAAGAGATACAACAGATAGAAGTCTAAGTGTCTAAGATACAAACTCAGAATACATCTCAAAACCAAATACAGTAATCCATAAATACAACTCAAGATGACTGAAAATAAACTATAAGCAAAAACCCTAGCTATCTATGCAACCTCTACTGTCTCCTCTAGGCTAGCAGGCAACCTCCAGACTATCTGTAAAATTTATCAACAGGTCCAGTCAGGACTGGAGCGAGCACAAAACATCTCACGCAGTTCATAACGAGTTAGGAAATATAAAGCATGCAATAGAGTAAAGTACATGAAACGCTGAAAGAAGAAGATATATAAAAAACAGTAGAGATTTGATAACAGGAAATATCTAAATATGATAAGTAAGACTGTAAGGAACATGTGATTTAGAGCACAATATGGTTATGTAAACGGGTTAGGTTATACAATAAAATGGGACTCCTTTGTACGTGGGTGTACAATGGACATATACAATTTCTTATACAATACGATTGATCACATAACCATTTCTACTCCCCCTCCCCAATCAATACACAAGGATCCAATTCAGTTACGTTACCTTATACAATAACTTGTACAATGGCTTGTACAATGGCTTGTACAATGACTTGTACAATGGCTTGTACAATGGCTCAATGTGATACTGAGAGTACAATATGCACAATGAGTGTACAATGATAAGGGTATTCAATAAATACAACATGTAAGTGAAACACACATTACAATATGTACTTAGTGAATACAAGGAGATAACATCTCAGAAGAAGATCCATATAGTACCAATCCGTGATAATAAATCGTGTCAGCATCAAGTACAGTAATCTAGAGCAAGAATGTAAATCCATACAAGAATAAAACGGTCAGAGAATGTACTCGCCTGATAGCCTGAGTGTCTGAAGAGAATATACTGTCCGAGGAGTGGTGTATGTCTCCTATAGAACAGTACAAGTCACTATGAGTCCAAAATGATAATAAGATGCATTACAATGCATTCTGAATGAATCTAGGTCAATCTAGGTCAAATCTAAGTCAAACCTAAGTCACACCAAGCTAAACTAGGTCATACTAGGTCATACTGGATCATACTAGGACAACCAAGGTCAAACAAGGTCATAGGAAATCAATCCAAGTCAAACTAGGTCAATCGGGGTCAAAGGTTGACTTACAGTTGACTTTTGGTCAAAAAGTCAACTCTGGCCAACTGTACTAATCAAACTAGGTCAAACTAGGTCATGTCCTAACCCAGTAAGTCTTACTAGGCCTAACCAAGACTATCCTAGCAAGCACACATCAATATAATGCTATACAAGCCAACATACACCCAACTCTATATAGCATGCAATTATTCAATACTCAAATAGGCAAGAATTCACATTGGATATACACTAGGTAATCTATTACTTTAAGCTATATATGTCTACACATATATACACATGCATATATTGGTATTCAACATTAGGTCTATAATCATGACATTTCAAATGGTTATATAAACTTATATATTACAACACAATATGCTAACATATATATAATATACATACATAGCTAAGTTAAATATATTCATAAATACTTATTTAAGAGGCTATGTGTGTGTATGTGAACATGGCAAAGGGTCAAGTGAGGGTTAAATGGGCATACATAGTGTATACATATCAAAGAGTGTCAAAGTATAAGTGAACAATGTGTCAAGTGTGATAGTGTCAACATAGTGTAAGGGGTACATGAGGTAATATATGATTTGTGTTAACATAGAACATTACATCATATTAACTTGTATATTGCATACATTACATCTATTATTACATTACATTCATGCTTGCATTCATTCATTATTTATTTATTCTCTTGCACTACTATATGCACCATATATTACATACTATGGAACATACATATTTATTACAAGCCATACTTATACATGCTTACATTAGATAGGATACTTACACCTCATACATCATTTATTTAACCATTTACTCATGCTTGTATTATTTATTTAGTTACATAATGTATATACATTAACATGGGTTAAAATCAAATAGAACATTATATTACACACAAGGGTGCACAAAATGCATATGCCGAATAGTAACTCCTACTAATAATCAATACTGTACCAACTCAGCATGAATTAAATTCTAGGATTAAAGTATGCTATAGATCTATGTGTTAGCTTTCCGAAACTTCAAACGGATCGCGTTTTCGTTTCCGGAAACTCCCGGAATCGCGAAAACACCGAGAACGCATTTGTCTTTCGTACAGCTGACACTCAAATAATTCTCCAGAAAGTTACAGAAAGAATTAGGCCTATTAATACATGTTTTTGGAAAACTAACTTCAATACGCTTCTTTTAAAAAAAAAACGGGAGATTAAACCGAGCTTTGAGCTAGAAGTTATGACATTTCTAAGTTAGGGCTGAAATTAAAAACGTGGATAAAATCATGACGGATTTAGATAGTTTGAGCCAAAAGAATACACAATATATATCCTAATTATCCACAACAATAATAGCAATAATAATATGAGGAACCACACTCACAAACTTGATTGTATAATCATCATGAACCATTTATTACATATATAAATATAGATACACTCTCATTACAATATATATATATATATATATATATATATATATATATATATATATATATATATATATATATATATAAATCTATATATGTAACATGAACACATCCACAACACAAAGGACACTCCTATGACCTCCAAATGGACACAAAAAGGACACAAATGGAGATACAACCGTGGGGATCATTCCTATGGGTTTAAAATAGACCTATATGCATGAGGAAATGAAAAGGAGAAGGGATTTATACCTCCCGATAGATCGAATCGAAGAAAAGCCTTCCCGGAGCGACACCGAAACGTAGAGATTCCAAAAGGACACGAACGAGCTCCGAATCCTCCCAAACTTGGGTAGCTTCCTCCTTGGCTAGAATGGAGAAGGAAAGAAGAAGATTTGGTGGCAAAATAGAAGGATTTGGTGGAGAAATTGCTAGGGATTGCTCTCTAGGAATTTGGGGAAGAACAAGAGAGAGAGTGTGGATGAGAATAATGAATGAACTTGAGCCTATCCTCTCCCAAAGTGGCTGGTCATATGGGCTATTTGTCCTATTATGGTAAGGTCCAAAATGCCCCCACTAACCTATTCTATGAGTATTAGGAAAGGGCTAATTGGTTGGGGCTAAATTAGTCATTCTAAAGTCTCTAATCACACCAACCTTATCTATAATAATTAGTCTAACCTCTAACTAAAACATTTCTATCATATGAACTAAAATTAATATCATGTGGGCCATGCCTAACTAGTGTGTGGGTCCCACTAGAGTCAACTACCCCCGGGTCCCCGTTTCAAGTCGGATTGAGTTGAAATTCGAACCCGACTCAAATAACCCCAAAACAATATCATAAATAATAAAATAATATCAAAATAATTCAAAGAGGTCAAATACAAAAATATCCTTAGGCCAAAAATGACATTAAAATATTATAATCATATGGTTAGGCTCTAGGTCAAACAGTCTCTAGGGTTTCACTAGCAAAACGTCAAAACCACAAGTCATTGATTTAAATAATTTTAAAAATGGTTTAAAATTACCAAAAATCATATCATGAATTAAATATCATTATTAAAATAATTATAAACACGAAATTTCAAAATTACCCTCATTTGGAAAACTGGGTGCTACAACTCTACCCACCTTAGAAAAATTTCGTCCTCGAAATTAAAAGGTCCATACTCCCTCTAGGTCAAACCCCCACAATCAAAGTCCCAGAACTTAAACAAATCATACCATCAAAAGGACGGCATACAGGGTCATGGCATACGGTGACAGTGAAGTCTCATCTAGGTATACTAGTTATGCTAATCAAATCGGTTATAGGGTATCAAAACACACAAGCAATCCAGGGTGCTAAACGAAAAAAGATACAGAAATATCAAATCATCAAAACTATAAGACAGTCTACCATCCTATGTGAAAACTGGTACTCATCAAAAAAAAAGGTAACTACCAATCATCTAAATGGGGTACTATTCCAAGAAAATAAAAATCACAAGTTTAATTAACGAAAGTCGATTACATTGAAATCCAATCACAATATATATAGAGAGAGAGCGTTAGAGAGGAAAAAGCTAGCATTATGTGTACGGGGACATGTTCATATGGTTAGATAGTAGGCATGGGTGTACGTGAATATACATGAAAGTGTATATGAGGATTGTGTTTCAATTCAATGGCTATCAAGTTACACTAATCATGGCATATTGGTTAAACAATCTACAATACGCAACTTATTTAATCATAACATGCATAGCTAAATATATATATATATATATATATATATATATATATATATATATATATATATATATATATATATATATATATATATATATATATATAAAGGTAGAGACTTAGTTATGTATTTATATATATTATAACATGTATGCCTAAGCTCTCTATATATCTATCTAGATATACAATCATAACATAGAGGGCAAGGGTTTGGTTAAAAGACAGTATATACTATGTTAGAGTGTGTGTGTGTCCTTGTACAGGGTTATAACTTAGTATTGAAAGGTTAAACCCAGTTTTAGTTCAACGTTTACATATAAAATCTGAAAACAAGCTAACATTTAAACCAGTGCAATATTAACATAATGCAATTTCAAAATTTAGGGGTTGAAACATCACGACTAATCTCAATGCTCCCAATACATCCTAACATGATAGAAATGAAACCCTAACATATTACCAATACATTTATCTACGCATACAGTTCGATATTACATGTTAAATCTGAAATTTAACTAAACATGGAAATTAATGTAAAAATGTTAACATGTAACTAGTTTTCAAGATTTTGGAGAAATTTGAACATTAAAACCAACTCAATGTTTATCACAAACTAACATGTAAGAATATGAAACCTAACATTATATCCCTACATACAACAATGTATACAGCTTTAAATATTATATTAAAGAAAATAAAACAGCAATTTAAACTAAACATTTAGAATTCAGTATTAAGGGTTAATATGCACACAGTCTCAGATTTTTTAAATTTAACACAAAACTCAACCAATTTTTTTTTTGAATTGACACCCTATGTATAACATACATGTGCAGTGGTATAAATAAAACTATTATCATAAAATTTTATATTTAAATTACGGGTTAAGCTAGGAAAAGCAGAGAATCAAATATTAGGGTTTTGAAAATTTAACATCAACAACATATTAATATGTATTCAGGTAGGTGGAAAATCAAGTGTAGCATGCATACGTGTTAAGCAAAGTGTCTGCTATATGTATTCATATATATATATTCTCATGTCCCAATATAAAAAAAATTAATTCTACGTTAAGACTAACATTTGAATTCCTACCAAAATTGCAAGCAGGTGATTGACGAAATCAAGACAGTTTTATTATCATTATTATTTAATACAAGAATAATAGCAAGAAAGAAATAACGATAAAATTGGTTCTGCTTATCTGTTTAAAGAAGGAACCATTTTGAAATCCAGAGTTAAAATATCAAATTCAAGATAAAGTCTAACAAAATCATCGATTCATTGTATTATGAAAAACTCATAGCAAGAAATTTCACAAGGTTTATAAAACCAACTAAACTTACCCCTGAGTTAAATAATAGAAAACTAGACAAACAAACAAATAATAATTCTTTTTTTTTGAATGACTGAACAAAAGTAGAGAAAACATGTTCAAAAAAATTTAAGGTGCAATCTGATAATCATATGCGTCTATCCAAAATCATGGTACTCTAAATCCTCGTCATACTAGTAAGCAAGGCTACGATAATCACAGAGCCCTTGACTTATGCACATATCTCTAGAATCATGGTATTTAACATTTATGCGGTGCCGCTAGCTTGGCTACGAAAACCTTAAATTCCCACGCCCGAAAAATATATCCACAGTCAGACTATATGTCCTCACCATGCTGGCTAATGCGACTATAGAAGACTAGATTCCATAACATAGATGACCTAGCCCATATAATTTTATCTTGCCAAAAATTAAATTAAATCAACAATGAATACCCAAAAATCAAATCAATTTATCAACGAACACCAAAATTCAAAAATAAACAAAAATCCATCAAAATACAAACTCGGATGCAATAGCTATCATCAAAATTCAAATTCGACAATCATCCATCAAAATCAATAAATACAACTCGAATTCAACAATAATCTATAAAAATCAAGTTTAACAACAGAAAGTAAAGATAATTAAATTAAGGGAAGAAGAGTTTTCAAATCGAAGTTAAATAAGATTCTCAAGGGTCGTCCCAGGAATCTCTCAAGGGATCCTAACTGTGATTGAGTACCTTCAAAAATATATCCTAATCCTACTGCAGGCTGTAGTGGTACTCAAGTTCGAATACCACTACATAAACTCGACCAGCATGGGCCACCACTAAAAATGTGTCACGACCCGCACCCTAGAGTTAGGGCACGAGAACGGAACAACGCCCAGCCTACGCCACAGTGTCGGTGGTAGAACGCTGTCCTAGGTCTCAATGCATCTAACAGTATAAGACTAAACAGTTTATACTTCCCGAATGGGGGTGACATAGCATAATGTAAACTCAATCACATCTAAGGTAGAGTATAAAGGAAGATAGATAAAACATGAAATCAAAAAGAGATACAACAGATAGAAGTCTAAGTGTCTAAGATACAAACTCAGAATACATCTCAAAACCCAAATACAGTAATCCATAAATACAACTCAAGATGACTGAAAATAAACTATAAGCAAAAACCCTAGCTATCTATGCAACCTCTACTGTCTCCTCTAGGCTAGCAGGCAACCTCCAGACTATCTGTAAAATTTATCAACAGGTCCAGTCAGGACTGGAGCGAGCACAAAATATCTCACGCAGTTCATAACGAGTTAGGAAATATAAAGCATGCAATAGAGTAAAGTACATAAAACGCTGAAAGAAGAAGATATATAAAAAACAGTAGAGATTTGATAACAGGAAATATCTAAATATGATAAGTAAGACTGTAAGGAACATGTGATTTAGAGCACAATATGGTTATGTAAATGGGTTAGGTTATACAATAAAATGGGACTCCTTTGTACGTGGGTGTACAATGGACATATACAATTTCTTATACAATACGATTGATCACATAACCATTTCTACTCCCCCTCCCCAATCAATACACAAGGATCTAATTCAGTTATGTTACCTTATACAATAACTTGTACAATGGCTTGTACAATGGCTTGTACAATGACTTGTACAATGGCTTGTACAATGGCTTGTACAATGGCTCAATGTGATACTGAGAGTACAATATGCACAATAAGTGTACAATGATAAGGGTATTCAATAAATACAACATGTAAGTGAAACACACATCACAATATGTACTTAGTGAATACAAGAAGATAACATCTCAGAAGAAGATCCATATAGTACCAATCCGTGATAATGAATCGTGTCAGCATCAAGTACAGTAATCTAGAGCAAGAATGTAAATCCATACAA
The DNA here is from genome assembly GCA_029216955.1 of Iris pallida. Lineage (NCBI taxonomy): Eukaryota > Viridiplantae > Streptophyta > Magnoliopsida > Asparagales > Iridaceae > Iris > Iris pallida. The sequence goes on from JANAVB010018799.1 coordinate 4,246,705, forward strand.
GTATGAAACGGTCAGAAAATGTACTCGCCTGATAGCCTGAGTGTCTGAAGAGAATATACTGTCCGAAGAGTGGTGTCTTTCTCCTATAGAACAGTACAAGTCACTATGAGTCCAAAATGATAATAAGATGCATTACAATGCATTCTGAATGAATCTAGGTCAATCTAGGTCAAATCTAAGTCAAACCTAAGTCACACCAAGCTAAACTAGGTCATACTAGGTCATACTGGATCATACTAGGATAACCAAGGTCAAACAAGGTCATAGAAAATCAATCCAAGTCAAACTAGGTCAATCGGGGTCAAAGGTTGACTTACAGTTGACTTTTGGTCAAAAAGTCAACTCTGGTCAACTGTACTAGTCAAACTAGGTCAAACTAGGTCATGTCCTAACCCAGTAAGTCTTACTAGGCCTAACCAAGACTATCCTAGCAAGCACACATCAATACAAGGCTATACAAGCCAACATACACCCAACTCTATATAGCATGCAATTATTCAATACTCAAATAGGCAAGAATTCACATTGGATATACACTAGGTAATCTATTACTTTAAGCTATATATGTCTACACATATATACACATGCATATATTGGTATTCAACATTAGGTCTATAATCATGGCATTTCAAATGGTTATATAAACTTATATATTACAACACAATATGCTAACATATATATAATATACATACATAGCTAAGTTAACTATATTCATAAATACTTATTTAAGAGGCTATGTGTGTGTATGTGAACATGGCAAAGGGTCAAGTGAGGGTTAAATGGGCATACATAGTGTATACATATCAAAGAGTGTCAAAGTATAAGTGAACAATGTGTCAAGTGTGATAGTGTCAACATAGTGTAAGGGGTACATGAGGTAATATATGATTTGTGTTAACGTAGAACATTACATCATATTAACTTGTATATTGCATACATTACATCTATTATTACATTACATTCATGCTTGCATTCATTCATCATTCATTTATTCTCTTGCACTACTATATGCACCATACATTACATACTATGGAACCTACATATTCATTACAAGCCATACTTATACATGCTTACATTAGATAGGATACTTACACCTCATACATCATTTATTTAACCATTAACTCATGCTTGCATTCTTTATTTAGTTACATAATGTATATACATTAACATGGGTTAAAATCAAATAGAACATTATATTACACACAAGGGTGCACAAAATGCATATGCCGAATAGTAACTCCTACTAATAATCAATACTGTACCAACTCAGCATGAATTAAATTCTAGGATTAAAGTATGTTATAGATCTATGTGTTAGCTTTCCGAAACTTCAAACGGATCGCGTTTTCGTTTCCGGAAACTCCCGGAATCGCGAAAACACCGAGAACGCATTTGTCTTTCGTACAGCTGACACTCAAATAATTCTCCAGAAAGTTACAGAAATAATTAGGCCTATTAATACATGTTTTTAGAAAGCTAACTTCAATACGCTTCCTTTAAAAAAAACGGGAGATTAAACCGAGCTTTGAGCTAGAAGTTATGACATTTCTAAGTTAGGGCTAAAATTAAAAACGTGGATAAAAATCATGACGGATTTAGATAGTTTGAGCCAAAAGAATACACAATATATATCCTAATTATCCACAACAATAATAGCAATAATAATATGAGGAACCACACTCACAAACTTGATTATATAATCATCATGAACCATTTATTACATATATAAATATAGATACACTCTCATTACAATATATATATATATATATATATATATATATATATATATATATATATATATATATATATATATATATATATATATATATATATATATATAAATCTATATATGTAACATGAACACATCCACAACACAAAGGACACTCCTATGACCTCCAAATGGACACAAAAAGGACACAAATGGAGATACAACCGTGGGGATCATTCCTATGGGTTTAAAATAGACCTATATGCATGAGGAAATAAAAAGGAGAAGGGATTTATACCTCCCGATAGATCGAATCGAAGAAAAGCCTTCCCGGAGCGACACCGACACGTAGAGATTCCAAAAGGACACGAACGAGCTCCGAATCCTCCCAAACTTGGGTAGCTTCCTCCTTGGCTAGAATGGAGAAGGAAAGAAGAAGATTTGGTGGCGAAATGGAAGGATTTGGTGGAGAAATTGCTAGGGATTGCTCTCTAGGAATTTGGGGAAGAACAAGAGAGAGAGTGTGGATGAGAATAATGAATGAACTTGAGCCTATCCTCTCCCAAAGTGGCTGGTCATATGGGCTATTTGTCCTATTATGGTAAGGTCCAAAATGCCCCCACTAACCTATTCTATGAGTATTAGGAAAGGGCTAATTGGTTGGGGCTAAATTAGTCATTCTAAAGTCTCTAATCACACTAACCTTATCCATAATAATTAGTCTAACCTCTAACTAAAATATTTCTATCATGTGAACTAAAATTAATATCATGTGGGCCATGCCTAACTAGTGTGTGGGTCCCACTAGAGTCAACTACCCCCGGGTCCCCGTTTCAAGTCGGATTGAGTTGAAATTCGAACCCGACTCAAATAACCCCAAAACAATATCATAAATAATAAAATAATATCAAAATAATTCAAAGAGGTCAAATACAAAAATATCCTTAGGCCAAAAATGACATTAAAATATTATAATCATATGGTTAGGCTCTAGGTCAAACAGTCTCTAGGGTTTCACTAGCAAAACGTCCAAACTACAAGTCAATGATTTAAATAATTTTAAAAATGGTTTAAAATTACCAAAAATCATATCATGAATTAAATATCATTATTAAAATAATTATAAACACAAAATTTCAAAATTACCCTCATTTGAAAAACTGGGTGCTACACTTGGCTAGAACCCTCTCTTCATGGAGTAGAGAAAAAATGAAGAAGATTTGGTGGAAGAAATGACTAATTTGGAGATGAAATCGATGGAGGTTCCTCACAAATTTGGGTAAGAACAATAGAGAGAGAAATTTGTGGATAAAAATGAAATGAAGGTGACTCACTCCACTCCCTCTTTGGCCGGCCCAAATAGGCTAGGTGTCCCCTATTTGCTAATGTCTAAAAATACCCCCCCACTAGTCCTATTGAATTAAATTAAGAATAGGTTTTAGTTTGAGGCTAAATTAGTCTAGTTTTAAGTCTCTAATTAAACCAAACTTAGTCATGAATATTTAGTCCAACAAACTAACTTAGTTTTTGTCATGTGGGCCATGTCTAACTAATGAGTGGGTCCCACTAGAGTCAAAGCTACCCCGGGTCCCCGATACAAGTCGGATTGAGTTAAAATTCGAACCAGACTCAAATAACCCCATAATAATATCATAGATAACAAAATAAATTCAAAAATATTCTAAAATGAAAAATGACCAAAATATTCTTGTTCATGAAAATTGGGGGTGACAAATCTATCCACCTTTAAAAAAAATTTGTCCTCGAAATTAAACAAAGCAATCACAGGAAACACATGCCGAAAACAATTACATTCAAATACTTTCAAAAATAATAAATAAAAAATCAGCAATATAAAAATCTCTTTGAAGCTCATCAAAAACTTGTAAATAAAAACTGATACGTGTCCGATTACGGACACAAAACCAATATAAAATCACCCTATCAAAAGGCAAAATTATCAATCACCAATGCAATAAATATCAAAATAATTTAAAGAGGTCAAATGACTAAAATACTCTTAGTCCAGAAATGACATAAAAAAATATCATAACCACATGGTTAGGCTCTAGGTCAAGCAGTCTCTAGGGTTTCACTAGTAACACATCAAAATCATAAGTCATGGCTTTAAATAGTTTTAAAATGATAAAATAAAAAAAAATCTCCAAAATTATATCATGATCTAAATGTCAATAAATAAATGATTAAAATTACAGAAGTCAAAATTACCCTCAATTTAGAAACCGGGTGCTACAAGTTCCTCGGAATTAAGAAGGTCGTACTCCTTCTAGGTCAAACCCCAAACAATCATAGTCTCAAAATTATGCATTTCAAAATCATATGCGTCTGTCCAAAATCATGATACTTAGAATCTTCGTCATGCTAGTGAGCAGGGCTACGATAATCACAGAGTCCTCGACTAAGGTACATACCTCTAGAATCATGGTATTTAAAATTTTTGCATTGTCGCATGCTTGGCCGCGAAAACTTTAAATTCCTACACCCGAGAAATACGTCCATAATCTGACTATATGTCCTCACTATGCCTGCTAACATGACCATGGAAGACTCTAAAATCCCATAATCGAGGTGACCTAGCCCATACAATTTATCTCAGAGGAAAATCAGAATCATTTCACAAGAATAACAGAACAAAATTTATCAATTAACAAGGAACATATATAATTGAATTTCAAGACAGTTATAAGGAGGCAAATGCGGAAATAAGATCAAAAGATTCGAACCTATAATCTTTCCTTCTACTGCCTAGTGTCCTCGACTGTCATGGCGAAAGCTCGCCCCTGCTGGCCTCCCCTAGCCTGCTGTACTCTGTCCTGGCCTGCCTGTCTGGCTGCATGAGCAGCACAGTTCTTTATCTGGTGATCTGAAGCTCCACAGAATAAACAAATTCCTAGCCTCATCCTGCAAACCTTTCGGGTGTGCCCCGGCTTCCTGCAGAAAGCACACTACATGGTGTAAACCCCCAAATTTTCTACTACGGTTTTTTATTTATTTAAAATATATGTTTTATTTTGTACTTCGTACGTCGCATAAAAGTTTGCATTTTTGCGTGGCGAGCGAGATTGCATTTCGTATTTCTCGACGAGTGCAAATATGTGCGAGTTACATATTTTTGTAAAACATTTTATTAGAGATTTTATATATAGAAGAATTTAATTTTCAAAATAATATGTGGTAAATATTTTTATTTCTAAAAAGAGCTATTTTGTTCGTCATTTAAAAAAATGAGTGGTGATTTGAAAATTTGTGATTTGTATGAAATATTTCCAAAAAAATTTTACGAAATGTGATATTTGCTTATTAATATATTTTGTTATTCATAAAAGCTAGTTCATAAATTAATATTTAAGTAATTATCTTGATTTTTGAAATTAATTAATACAATATTTTAATATTTATGAAAAAGATATTTAAACGTTTGTTTTAATTAATATCTGAGTAAATATGGCAATTTATATTGGAAAAGATTTTTTGACTTTATTTAAAATATTTTAAATTAAGTATAAAATGTATCTAGATTTGATTTGATTTGAATTGAGTTATTTTTAAATTAGTTTAAATTAATAGGGGATTTATCTAATTGGGATTTAAATACTCCCAATTCCTATCTAACTGGGAATTTCTACCTCCTATAAAAGGAGAGGTACTCCTCCAGCAAATTTTCCATCCACAACCCAAAATGTGTATCGTGTCAGTGTCCATCATTCCACTATGATCGGTTGTACATATACATTATTTCTCCTTCCCGTGTCCACACCCCGGACACGACGACCCCATAAACCTAAGCCTACGGAAACATTACCATAGCCTTTTTCCCTACCCATCGCAACCACCACCGTCTCCACCCTGTCTCGGCCAGCCCGGCCAACCCGATCGACATCACAGACCCACCACGCCACCAATACCAATACCAATACCACCCCGCCACGGCCGGCGTCGCCCTCTCCACATCCTGACATCTCCGCCAACACCTCCGACGACATCACCACCGTCAACCCCACCACAAACCACCACAGAAAAAAAGAGGGGCGGGGAAGCCCTAACCTGAGCGCCACTGCGACCTCCTCCACTGTCGACCCCATGCGTCACGTCTCCCCGCGAACTCCGTCGGAGCCGTATCCGTGCGCGCCCCATGAGACCGAGCAGCCGCGCCGCCTAGAATCCGACCGCCGCCGTCTTCTTCCTCGTCGACGAGCGAACCCCGTGCCGCCACAGCATCCGCCGAGCTCCTCCGGTCCCGCATCTTCGGTCGGTGGCCACCCTAGCGCCCGGACCAGTGACCCCCGCCCGGCTCCTCCGCCGTATCCCGCCACCGCAGGGCTTCCCGACCGGAACCTCAATCTTTCCGCCGACGCCGCCGCGTCACTCTGCTCCTCGACCGGGAGCCCCAGCATCCGCCGCTTCTCTCCCCGGCGCCAGCCCTAGCGCCCAGATCCGTCGAGCCCTTCCGGCGCAGAGCCGCCGACGCACTCCCACCCGCAGCCGACGGCTCCGCCGAGACCGTCCCAGCGCTCCTCTCTCCTCTCCAACCGCGCTGCCGCGCCGGCGCAGGCGCCGCCGGCGCCGAAACCCTCGGTAAAACCTCTCATCCTTCTCTCTCGACCTCTCTCTCTCTCTCTTCAGTAAATTTGGGTATATGGGCTGGTTAGTATTAAGTGTTTTAGTTTTATATTATTATTATTATTATTATTATTATTATTATTATTATTATTATTATTATTATTATTATTAATAATTTATTTTTGATCTTATCTTTAATATTAATATATTATTATTATTATTATTATTATTATTATTATTATTATTATTATTATTATTCATATTAGTATTAGTATTATTATTATTATTATCATTATTTATTTTTACTGTATATAAGTTACAAATTCTATCAATAGTATGTTCAATAAATTGTATTATCAATATACAAAATAAAATATCAATATATTTAATATTTAGGAGAAATTACCATTTAATTTGTTTATGGTATTTTATATGTAGATTTTAACCTACAAATTATTTTTGACAAAAATTTACTTTTTTAGATTCTTACGTAATTCGAATAAGAAAAATGTAGACTCCAATTTAAAGAGTGATTTTCAAAGTATTTTCAAATAATTATCTACATTATCTTAACTAACAAAATATTGTTTATACCTATGAGCATATTTTGCTGAAAAATGATTTTTGACTTTTTAAAGTATATATTTATTTAAAATATTATTTTGATGATAAAAATCTAGTATTCAAATATTATAAATATTTTCTACAAATCGTTTGCTATACCGCAAATCTCCTTCATTTATCATCACTGATCGTTCGTCCTATATTTTTGTGACTTCGGACCACTACACAATGAACATGGCGATTGGGCCACAAGATTTGACGGATCATCGTACCCCACCAGGCGACACCCCAAGCAAGACACCTTGTCTTTGCTGTTTAATTTCTTGCTCAATATCATGCATGTTTTTCTTTAGTTGTTTCTTTTAAATTATATGTAGATACAAATTATTATATTTTGTGCAATTGACTTAGAGTTAAGGGACCACCGTATGTTTAAGTGCATCTCATGAACTGTCATGATGTGCCACGGGATGTGTGTGAGCTGCGAGTCGCATATAGCTTCGGACTTGCGTATCGACCGTACATCGGTGCGTAAAGGCCGTACGTTAGGATGTAACTGCTAATAGATTTTTGGTAGAAGACTTGGCAGTTATTAAGGATTAAACAGTGTCGTGGAGGCGACGCATGTGTAGTATCATTGGAAGGGGGAAGACAGTTATTAGCGTAGGGGCTACTTGTTCAGTACACATATAGATTTGGGCCGATAGTGTCTCGGATGAGCGCTACTTACTGCCCCGGGGCCGATAGTTCTCATATGAGAACTACTTTTTGCCCATAGTTGATAGTGCCTCTTATGAGCGCTACCTACTACTACTCTCTCTCCATCTATGCTGAACACTATAAGCTCCTGCGTAGAACGTTGTCTTCTCAAAGTATATATCACATAGAATGGTTAGGAACCTTTACGCATGTACATTTCTATTGAGCTTTTACTATTCAGTTTATGGCATGATATTATCTGTCTTGTTACGTCCCTCTGAGGACCTGGTTTTTCCCCAGGTGTGTATTTTCGTGATTTCTTGCAGGTGCTCTAGCTAAGGTCATTCCTTCCTTCGTGATGACTGCTTTTGGACTTGTCTTTGCTTCGCTCGACCAATCACTTTCTTTGTATATTTCTTCTCTATTTAAATTAGTTGGTAGTGGACTTTGTCTCCGCCCAACGATTGTATTATAAATATTCAAGTTGATTTCTATATTATTAATCCTTTCATTGTGGATGAGATTTAGTTGTCTTGGATTACTACATTTACAGCTTATGTATACATACGAGGTCCATGTATTTCATATGTATATGTTTTCCATAAATAAATTCACTTTATTTATTGTGTATCTGGGAAAATTACAACTGTAGGAATCCGATCTAGAAGACGATCGCTTTATCCCTTGGACTATGCGAAGAAGAAAAGCTCTCAAAATTTTGACAGTAAGTTAGATAACTATGTATTTGTACAATGAATGAGAAAAAGAACTCTATTTATAGAGTCAAAAATAACTGAAAGGATAACTGTCTTCACAACATGTGCCTAGTTGAAAATCACGCAGGATTTAACATACGCAAGGTTGTGAGCAGTTACTGGACGTGGCCTGTAACTGTTGGACACATGGCAATCATGCATGAGTCGTGTGCAAGTTACAAGACACGCAGGCGAGAGATCAGTAGCATGGCTGCCACGTACTCCAATTTGATAAAATCCACGCAGACTTGTTGAAGACGAAATCTACGTAGACTTGGGTCAGAAAGCTTCAAAATCCACGTAAACTTGGGGCAAGAAGCTTCAGAATCCACGCAGACTTGGGACAAAAAGCTTCACAATCCACGCAGACTTGGGGCAGAAAGCTTCAAAATTCACGCAGATGTGGGGCAAGAAACTTCAGAATCCACGCAAACTTGAGACAGAAAGCTCAAAATACACGCAGACTTGAGGAAGGAACATATAAGTTCAAAATACACGCAGACTTGAGCCAGAAGGCTCAAAATATACGCAATATTGAGGCAGAACTGCCAGCTGTCTTGACTCGACGTGCCTCGACTGACACAAAATCTCTGACAGTGATTGCTTTTGTCAGTCGCATTAAATGACAAGAAGCTCTTTTGGTACGCCAACTTGGTGAAGGCTGAATCGTGCTGAAGAAGATTTCAAAAGTCACGCAATAGTCGGCTGTGATCTCTCGAGTTCCGTGCATACGTGGCATACGAGAAGACATTCTTCGACTGTCGTGCTGTCAGTCATAATGACACTCTGACAAAATGATGAGCTGTCTCCCAGCGTGATTTTTAAATATTGTCTTGATCAACTCAGCGTGACTTTTTTTAAGGTCTACAGTATACAGCTGGCATGTCTACGTACTTGGTCCTACGTATTTTGGGACTGGGGCGTTACATATTTTTGTGGTGGCCTATACAGGTCAAGTTTATCACTTCGGTCACTTTACCGTACCGATGTGAGCCTGCAACGTAGGATTAGAGTCTAGAATCTCATCCGTCCACTTGACATCCATTCTTGACTTCAACTTTTGAACTCTCGTTCGACTTCCTTGATTTGCATCTTGCTTGACTCCTTCTACCGTAAATTCTTAGTCTCGTGCTTAGTGACAGCTAGGAAGATGACTACACTAGTATATGCCCATAGGTTAAAAACATGGCTAGATAGATTGCATTGACAATTAGTATCCATTGAGGTTATATTTGAGTATAAAGACATTTATTTTTCCTAGAGATATGATCATAGGGATTAGTTGGGTAGTAGCATGTTACCGCCTTCAAAGGATAGTTGAAATTTTACTTTAAATTTACAAGATGGTATGCACAAGAGGATAGCTAGAAAGCAAATTTTTATGAATTTTGAAATTGTGAAATAGTTATGATTTAAGTTTTTAGATTGTGACACTTGATTTACGGTTAACTTAAGTTTGGATTGTAATATGATAGAGTTTATCTCGAGATTATTCAAAGAGTTTAAATTATGATTTTTTAGACGACTAGAGAGATGAAAGTTTAGAAGGGAGAGAACTTGAGGTTTTAAATTGCGCGTACGATTTATAAAGTTTATTAAATTTTAAAAGAGATGACAGAAAAATTATGTTTAAAATTTTTGGAGGATATCGACTTTGAAGGAAAAAAAAATTCAAATTTCAAATTTTGTCCTATGATCTATGATTTATAGAGTTATTTAAATTTCGAGTTTAAGGCCTTTTATTATGGATATTTAAATTTTGGTAAACAGCATGTTTATTTTGCGATATACAAGGACTATTTCGAGATTGATTAGAGATTTAAATTAAACTTGACAGTCTAAGTTAGTTAATAATTGTGACGGGGTATCTTGAAAATTTTATTGAGAAACTTCGAGGGACTTGAAATTTAGATTAGATCATATTGGTAGAGAACCAAGAAGTAAGGAGGGTCACCCTAGTGAGATAGAAGTAATGTACATTAGATTGCCATGCCACCTATGATTATGATATTGCATATACACAAGTATAGTTAGTCATCGACCAAACCGATGAACATATCTTTTGACTTACTCGACCTTCCCTCGATTCTAGATCTTTTGTCATGACCATCTAATTATTTGAAACTTGAGAAATGATTAGATTGTTCCTTGATCATACACCATCTAAGAAGCTATCATATCCCTAGAAACTGTACTCCAAATTTATTTTACCTTGAATTGTTAGAATCTAAGTTATCTTTATTTCATGCTTTAGCTCGGTCATTTTATTTGGTTCGTTAATCATTATCTCATGAACTCCCACTTTCTATTTTAATTTCTTTTGTGTCCTTTACCGTGACTTGGGTATTTGGAGCACAACACTAGACTTTTCCTTCCCACAAATTTCACAAACAAGACCTACACGAGCCTACCTTCATGTAGGTATATCACGTGCCACTAAAACACGTCTCCTTGTACTCTAATTTCATATTACGACTTTCGGGTCAAAATGACTGGACTCAAATCCCTACCGTGAAACCAAGATACTTTAAACTATAGATGAGACTCGACCTCGACTCCATTCTTTCGACTCGATATATGATTTTTGTTCTACTTAAATCCTTACATGCTTAACCTTGCATTTTATCTTGATTGCTAGACCTATCACACCATTAGTTTAATTCTTTAAGTTGGGTAGATAGCCTTATGAACTAACAACCCCTTTGACCTAGTGACCTGTATTAGCAAGCTTTTTTAGATCCTAGAATCTAGAGGACCTAACCCGTCTAGCAAACCAAGGACTTGGACAAGAAGACTATATGACGACTGTATGACTTAGAATCATTCTACCTTCTTTAAATCTTAATCTTTCGTGCATATGTATTTACCATTTTGACTAATGATGCTAATGTAGCCTAGTTTTTGCAAGCTTATTCTTTATCGAGTTTGTTCATGACTTATGTTATTGAGCGCGCTCACTAACATATTGTCTAATCAGAACCGGTGCATGATGGTCTGATCAACCGAGTGCACTTTGGTTCGCTTTTGTCTATTATTCTACGTGGATGGGGACACAGCTAAACTTGTCCTTTAGAGTCCCATCCGCGACTGCCTTGGCAATTCCTTTGAAATTTTCGGTCGTCTTGAATCACGTACTCGTATTCGATAATATCGTCTTGAAACTCCTTATTACGTTCGCCTTCACCTATTTTAGAAAGACGAAGACGTTATACTAGAACTTCCTCTAGCCTTCCTATTGATTATGACCATACCGTATTATTTTTCTATGATCTAGATCGCAATTTCTTACGGCATAATTTTGTTATCGATTGTTCCTAATCGATGCCCCTTGTGTCTTCTCATCCCCCTCCTAATTCTTAATTTCGAGGACAAAATTCTTTTAAGTTGGGTAGGATGTAAACCCCCTAATTTTCTACTACGGTTTTTTTATTTATTTAAAATATATGTTTTATTTTGTACTTCGTACGTCGCATACAAGTTCGCATTTTTGCGTGGCGAGCGAGATTGCATTTCGTTTCTCGACGAGTGCGAATATGTGCGAGTTACATATTTTTGTAAAACATTTTATTAGAGATTTTATATATAGAAGAATTTAATTTTCAAAATAATATGTGGTAAATATTTTTATTTCTAAAAAGAGCTATTTTGTTCGTCATTTAAAAAAATGAGTGGTGATTTGAAAATTTGTGATTTATATGAAATATTTCCAAAATTGTTTTTGCGAAATGTGATATTTGCTTATTAATATATTTTGTTATTCATAAAAGCTAGTTCATAAATTAATATTTAAGTAATTATCTTGATTTTCAAAATTAATTAATACAATATTTTAATATTTATGAAAAAGATATTTAAACGTTTGTTTTAATTAATATCTGAGTAAATATAGCAATTTATATTGGAAAAGATTTGTTGACTTTATTTAAAATATTTTAAATTAAGTATAAAATGTATCTAGATTTGATTTGATTTGATTTGAATTGAGTTATTTTTAAATCAGTTTAAAGTAATAGGGGATTTATCCAATTGGGATTTAAATACTCCCAATTCCTATCTAACTGGGAATTTCCACCTCCTATAAAAGGAGAGGTACTCCTCCAGCAAATTTTCCATCCACAACCCAAAATGTGTATCGTGTCGGTGTCCATCATTCCACTATGATCGGTTGTACATATACATTATTTCTCCTCCCCTTGTCCACACCCCGGACACGACGACCCCATAAACCTAAGCCTACGGAAAAATTACCACAGCCTTTTTCCCTACCCATCGCAACCACCACCGTCTCCACCCTGTCTCGGCCAGCCCGGCAAACCCGATCAACATCACAGACCCACCACGCCACCAATACCAACACCACCCCGCCACGGCCGGCGTCGCCCTCTCTACACCCTGACATCTCCGCCAACACCCCCGACGCCATCACCACCGTCAACCCCACCACAAACCACCACAGAAAAAAAGAGGGGCAGGGAAGCCCTAACCTGAGCGCCACCGCGACCTCCTCCGCTGTCGACCCCATGCGCCGCGTCTTCCCGCGAACTCCGTCGGAGCCGTATTCGTGCGCGCCCCACGAGACCGAGCAGCCGCGCCGCCTAGAATCCGACCGCCGCTGTCTTCTTTCCCGTCGACGAGCGAACCCCGCGCCGCCACAGCGTCCGCTGAGCTCCTCCGGTCCTGCATCTCCGGTCGGTGGCCACCCTAGCGCCCGGACCAGTGACCCCCGCCCGCCTCCTCCGCCGTATCCCGCCACCGCAGGGGTTCCCGACCGGAACCTCAATCTTTCCGCCGACGTCGACGCGTCACTCCGCTCCTCGACCGGGAGCCCCAGCGTCCGCCGCTTCTCTCCCCGGCGCCAGCCCTAGCGCCCAGATCCGTCGAGCCCTTCCGGCGCAGAGCCGCCCGACGCGCTCCCACCCGCAGCCGACGGCTCCGCTGAGACCGTCCCAGCGCTCCTCTCTCCTCTCCAACCGCGCTGCCGTGCCGGAGCAGGCGCCGCCGGCGCCGAAACCCTCGGTAAACCCTCTCATCCTTTTCTCTCGACCTCTCTCTCTCTCTCTTCAGTGAATTTGGGGATAGAGGCTGGTTAGTATTAAGTGTATTAGTTTTATATTATTATTATTATTATTATTATTATTATTCTTATTATTATTATTATTAATTTATTTCTGATCTTATCTTTAATATTAATATATTATTATTATTATTATTATTATTATTATTATTATTATTATTATTATCATTATTTATTTTTACTATATATAAGTTACAAATTCTATCAATAGTATGTTCTATAAATTGTATTATCAATATACAAAATAAAAATTTCAATATATTTAATATTTAGGAGAAATTACCATTTAATTTGTTTATGGTATTTTATATGTAGATTTTAACCTACAAATTATTTTTGACAAAAATTTACTTTTTTAGATTCTTACGTAATTCGAATAAGAAAAATGTAGACTCCAATTTAAAGAGTGATTTTCAAAGTATTTTCAAATAATTATCTACATTATCTTAACTAACAAAATATTGTTTATACCTATGAGCATATTTTGCTGAAAAATGATTTTTGACTTTTTAAAGTATATATTTATTTAAAATATTATTTTGATGATAAAAATCTAGTATTCAAATATTACAAATATTTTCTACAAATCGTTTGCTATACCGCAAATCTCCTTCATTTATCATCACTGATCGTTCGTCCTATATTTTTGTGACTTCGGACCACTACACAATGAACATGGCGATTGGGCCACAAGATTTGACGGATCATCGTACCCCACCAGGCGACACCTCAGGCAAGACACCTTGCCTTTGCTGTTTAATTTCTTGCTCAATATCATGCATGTTTTTCTTTAGTTGTTTCTTTTAAATTATATGTAGATACAAATTATTTTATTTTGTGTAATTGACTTAGAGTTAAGGGACCACCGTTTGTTTAAGTGTATCTCATGAACTGTCACGATGTGCCACGGGATGTGTGTGAGCTGCGAGTCGCATATAGCTTCGGACTTGCGTATCGACCGTACATTGGTGCGTAAAGGCCGTACGTTAGGATGTAACTGCTAATAGATTTTTGGTAGAAGACTTGGCAGTTATTAAGGATTAAACAGTGTCATGGAGGCGACGCATGTGTAGTATCATTGGGAGGGGGAAGACAGTTATTAGCGTAGGGGCTACCTGTTCAGTACACATATAGATTTGGGCCGATAGTATCTCGGATGAGCGCTACTTACTGCCCCGAGGCCGATAGTTCTCATATGAGAACTACTTTCTGTCCATAGTTGATAGTGCCTCTTATGAGCGCTACCTACTACTACTCTCTCTCCATCTATACTGAACACTATAAGCTCCTGTGTAGAACGTTGTCTTCTCAAAGTATATATCACATAGAATGGTTAGGAACCTTTACGCATGTATATTTTTTTTGAGCTTTTTCTATTCAGTTTATGGCATGATATTATGTGTCTTGTTACGTCCCTCTGAGGACCTGGTTTTTTCCCAGGTGTGTGTTTTCGTGATTTCTTGCAGGTGCTCTATCTAAGGCCATTCCTTCCTTCGTGATGACTGCTTTTGGACTTGTCATTGCTTCGCTCGACCAATCACTTTCTTTGTATATTTCTTCTCTATTTAAATTAGTTGGTAGTGGACTTTGTCTCCGCCCAACGATTGTATCATAAATATTCAAGTTGATTTCTATATTATTAATCCTTTCATTGTGGATGAGATTTAGTTGTCTTGGATTACTACATTTACAGCTTATGTATACATACGAGGTCCATGTATTTCGTATGTATACAACTAGCATGTCTACGTACTTGGTCCTACGTATTTTGGGACTGGGGCGTTACACATGGCCTGCCTCTGGCCCTGACCCTGCTGCTGGTGGGCATGTGCTGGTGCCTGCTGAAGCCGTAACTGTGGCTGCTGCAGCTGGGTTTGAAGCGGAGGACCTCTCTGCTGAGCTGCTGGTCCTCTACCCTGTTGTACTCTGTCCTGGCCTCCTCGGACTCCACGAACGTGGCAATCCTTCAGCTGGTGGTCGGGCGCCCCACAGTATAGACATATGCCCAACCTCTTTCTACAGGCCTTCCGACTGTGCCCCAGCTTCCCACAGAAGTCGTACGGAGTAGTCTGCCTCTGGTCATGTCCCTAGTGCTGTGGACACGTACTGGTGCTTGCTGAATCTATAACTGAGGCTGCTGCTGAATCTGCCTCTGCTGGAAGTGAGGGCGCTTTGCCGGCCCCGCACTAGAGCTCGCACCAAGAACATCGCTGCCCCTCTTCGACTTGAGGACGAAGTCCTTCTCTGCTATATGCGCCTCCGTCGCAGACGTCACCCATAGTCCACTCGGAACCGCTGCTAACTCCAGGCTCCTCTGGACGTCCTCCAACCAGTCATCTGCATACAGGATACCCTCAGTACCCTTGAAGTCCCTCTGGTTTATCTTCCTAAAATCCAGACATATGTCAGGCCTCCCCTGACCCTGCTGCTGAACTGGGGCACCCTGAACTGTACCCGATACAACCCTCTCAACTGCTGCCATCGCCAGCTGGTGGGAGTTCTCCATACTCTGTCGTAGCACCTCTGTGTGGCGGTGGGATGCGTCAGCCTGATGCTGCTGTACCTCTGCCTGGGCCCTCTGGGTCTGCATCATCTGCTGTGCATCCGTCGGTAGCGGAGGTGGCGGTAGAAGAGTCTCAGGAATGACTATAGACGGTCCCGCAGCTGGAGGTGGAAGACCTCCTGGAACCGTCACTGCTACTCCCGCCTGAAGGACAGGAACTGAGGTAGCAACTCCCTCAACTGCAGCTCCCTCAGCCGGAGGTGGAGGTCCTACCGGATCAAGCCTATCTAGAACAGCACTAGATCCTGCTGCCTGAGAGCGGGTAATCGTCATCCTGAGGATAGATTGAAACAAGGAATCAATGTGGCACATGATAAGGAGTATCAAGGAAGGACAATTGAATTCAATGCAAGAAGAGTTGTCATGGTAATCAAAAGATCAGAATTTTCTAAAAATGTGATTGAGTAACTTCTATTATATCCTAGATCCTATGTCCTAATCGCAGGCTCGTAATTAGTACTCTAAGTCGAGCACCATTAAGAGATCGCACTAACTGCAACACTGACTTGCATGGGCCACCACAAAAATGTGTCACGACCCGCACACTGATTAGGGGCACGAGCACGTGGGTACGTCCAGCCTACACCGTAGAATCGACGGAAGAAGGCTGTATAGGTCGTCTGTAAATGCTACAACTAAACAGTATAAAGGTACCTGTCATCTCCGCATGGAGAAATATAATATGGCATAACTCAATCATACGATAAAACTAAGGTAGACAGAAATGAAAATAGAAAATGAGTTCAGGATCCAACACAGCTCAGAGATATAAACAACATCACAGAGTCACAAAATATAATCTATAATACTACAGTCTGAAAATACTAGCTGGATCGCAGTCCAGGCAAACCTAACTAAGCTATACTACTCTGGGTGTGCAAAGTCTAGTGGCTCAACTAACAGGCCACAGTCCTGGACTAAGTCTCCATTTATCTCAACCCCATAGTAGGTCGAGCAGTCTGCCTCAGAAACATCTGTAATATATCAAAGGTATCCTGTCAGGAAAATGAGCAAGTACAAACACTAACAGCAGTTCCATATGAATTAACAAATTCTATAAGAGACAATTATAATGAAATACAAGACAAAGATATAGGATGACTTGGGAGCTATTCGGAAGTCGAGTTACAACTCGTAAACCAAACAAGAACCGGGGTTGTAACCCTTCTCCCGAACAGAACTTAGCCTCCAATCAAGGTATAGCATAAAATCATATAGAACATGTGAGTAATGAATATCATAACATGGTGAGAAAAGTACTGAATGTAGAACTGAAAAGGATATAAGATATGATAAAATAAATATAAAATATGCCTTGAATTATTAGAGCGTTATGCGATCGGCTTGGAAAAGTTACAGGACAGACTATCCACTTGGCCCGATAATCACAAGAAAATCTCTGAAAAGGGTCATGCCGGCCAACCTGGAAAACGAGCACATGAATAAGATCTCGCTACACCCTATGTGAGGTAAGAGTGGCACATGAACAAGAATATAGTGACATGGTAGCTTTGATCACATAGCCCCTAATAATTCTCCATCTCCGAATAGTATAATGGATCTGGACATGACACGTCATGACACAGGATTCCATAAGAGGGTAGCAAGTCCCCTTAGGAATCGGTGTCTATACAAGTACAGGGAACAAGACAAGAAATGTACCAATATACCAAGAAAATCTAGGAACAACATCTCATGTCATGATCCAATATATACTAATCCATGAACTATAGTATCGGGAAATCAAGTAAGACACTACAACTGAATCGTATATAGCAGATATCATGACAATGAAAACTATCAATGAATGTACTCGCCTGTGGTCCTGAGCTGATAAGGTGAACAGACGCTCAGAGTAATCACAGACCTAAAGATGAGATACTACAAGTCAAAACATGGTTTTATAATAAAAGGGAAACTAATTTAAGTCATGATATGCAAGTCTAAGTCAAACTAGGTCAAACTAGGTCAAACTAGGTCAAAGTGGGTCATACTAGGTCATACTAGGTCACAGGAAGTCAATCCAAGTCAAACTGGGTCAAACGTTAACTTACAGTTGACTTTTGGTCAACTGGTCAACTCTAGGTCAACCCTAGGTCAAACTAGACTAATATTGACCAACTGTTGACTTTTAGTCAATGGGTCAACTCTGGTTTGGTTTCAGGTCAATTCTAGTCACTTTTAGGCTAAGTTTGACTTTCGGTTGACTTTTGTTGACATTTGGTCAAAACGGTCAACCGAGGTCAAAACTAGTCTAGGAGCACTATTTCTGACCATTACCAACCAAGGGAACCAAATTCTAACCATATCTTAATATCTTAAACTCATACCTTAGCTTTTAGGCAATTACCTTAACTTACCCTATTATCTTACCAAGGTAAACTCACTATCAAAATCCTACCTTAGTTTCTAGGCACTTCTACCTCAACATGGTATCCTAATACCATGCCCTTGTATCCCGATACCATGCCATGGTATCTTGATACTCTAACATTGAATCTTGAAGGTATCTCAATACCTTAACTCAAATAAGGTAAATCCTATTTACCTTAAGATACCAACCTGGTATCCTACGATACAACTCCCTTCTAACTCTAATACAAACTTCTAATACTATCTCTAACAAGCCTACAACACTACTCTAATACAATGACATATCTTAACTAACATATCTTCTAACACAAATACCTTATCCTTAATATGGTATCTTAACCTTACCCACACTCAAACACACACTAACTCACTCACAACACAAACTCACAAGGTATTACTCAACACTCAAGGGGCTATGATATGGAATGATATTTTTGTGGATGTTTAGATGTAATGAAGTAATGAAATGGATTCATGGAAGATGGAATGGATTCATGGATATAGGAAACATGTGGATATATGGGAATGATATGGATGAATGAATTGAATGTAATGGGGATGAAATGAATGGTGAATGTGGATGTTTTATGGACTGAAATGAATTGATTTGGAATGACATGATGGACTGATATGTATTGGGGGATGTATGGAGACTGATTTAAATGGATGGAATGAATGAATGGAATATTGGATTTGTATGGATGAATTGATGGATTGGATGGATGGATAGATGAATGGGAGTGGATGAATGAATGTTGAATGAATAGATGGCTGATATGAATGAATGAATGTTTGGGTGAATGAATGAATGGAAGGATGAATGGGAGAAATGAATGGTGGCTGAATGGTTGAATGGGGAACTGCTATGGGGGCTGAATGAATGTAATGGGGGATTAATAGATATATGAATGAATGCTGGTGTATGAATGAATGAATGAAAGTGTGAAGGAATGTATGGGTGGTCGAATGGTGGATGAATGAAAGTATGAATGGGGGATGGCTGAATGGATGAAAGCTCCCTCACACTGCTGTATAGCAGTTGTCCCGACCTGCTGCCTACTGCTGCCAAAGGACAGCAGCTCCCCACAGCTGCTACTGCTGTGTGCTGCTGCCTAAGGCAGCAACCCACCCCCTTCCCTTCATATCTCTCTCATCTCACCCTCACACTCTCTCTCTTCTCACTCTCTATTCACACAACACCTACACACACACACACACACACACACACACACACACATATATATATATATATATATATATATATATATATATATATATATATATATATATATATACTTCCACACACACACCTAACATATATATAAACACACACACACATGAAAATATATATATTTAGATACATAGATATAGACACACACACACACCAACAAATATACACATTGACACACAATATATATATACATAGATATAGACACACATACACCAACAAATCCAAAGGAACTCATCCCAATTCGACACCGACACGAAGAGACCTCCAAAAATGACACGAACAAGATCCAAAACCTCCACTACCAAAAGTTGTCCATTTAGCGACGGCCAGATCCGTCGCGAATCCGTCGGTAACATAAATTACCGACGGCATAGCGACGGATATTTGATGAAAATGGCCGTCGGGAAAAACGTCGTCGCTAAAATCGGTCCGTCGCTAAGCCGTCGGACAAATGATTAACCGACGGACTAGCGACTGATTACCGACGGTTGCCTTTCAACGGATTAGCGACGGATTAGCGACTTGTTCCCGTCGGTTTACATGCCATATAATATTAAAATATCCGTCGCTAAGCCGTCGTAAATAGGTCGGTAAAAGCGTATCAGAGAGGTTCCTGATACGCAAAATCAGTCGCTATTCCGTCGCTATTCCGTCGTTAACCTCGACGTTATAGCGACGGATGAGCGACGGGTAGGGCGTCGGCCTGGTTCTGGAAAGCTTCCATAATTCCAGAACCATGTCAACGGATAATGGGTCGCTAGGCCGTCGCTAGTCCGTCGTCATCCTCGACAGATTAGCGACGGATTAGCGACCCATTATCCGTCGACATGGTTCTGGAAACCTACCATATTTCCAGAACCATGTCGACGGATTTGCCGTCGCTAGGTAGTCGATATTCCGTCGCTAATATTAATTGTACCCAGTTAGCGACGGATTATCCGTCGCTCGCCCGTCGGTAACTGCAAATATTTATATAACCCAGTTAGCGACGGATTATCCGTCGCTCGTCCGTCGGTAACTGCAAATATTTATATAACCCAGTTAGCGACGGATTATCCGTCGCTAGTAAGTCGCTCATCGGTCGCTAAAAAGATATATCCGTCGCTAATTAGTCGTTAGTCCGTCGCTAAATGCAACATTAATAAAAAAAAATTACAGAAACATTCTATTTCCTTTTCGTAAATATTACACATATTCATAATATCCAATATCCAAACATCCATGTACGATCAACAAATATCTAAATATCCAAATTCATAATATCCAATATCAAACAGAAATATCCAAACATCTATGTACAAATATCCAAACACAAATACACAAATTCATAATATCCAAACATTCATGTACGCTTCCAAAATATCCAGAATTCAAAATCCAAAAACAGTACAAATATCCAAAAACAGTACAAATATCATTGCGATGGATCGCGTCGTCGTTCGGCTCTGCGGATGTACTCTTCCACCATGTACGCCGGCACCTGGGACAACACATGCTCTGGAAGCGTGCGGAGCTGCTCTGGCGACATCAATTCTATGAGCCCAATGAGCGCAGTATCCGGTACCAGGCGGACCTCGGCAGAACGGTCAAATGAATAACGTCCAGGGTCGGAAGGACCGGCAACCGCACTAGACGGACCGGGAGCAGACGGATCTGGACCGGGAGCAGAAGAAGGACGCGGAAGGCGCTCCAGCACATCCGACATTAGACTCCGCATTTCCGACATATCGGAGGTGAGAGTCGCAAGCTGCTTCCTCATATCGTCCGACGGGGGCGCGGGAGGAGGCGGGGGCGGTGGATATCTCAGAGTCGCGCCCTGCAACGACGCCGCCAGGGAACCTATGCCGTAGACGCGCCCTTTATTAAAGCCGCCGACAGACTCTACGAACACGTCGTCGTAGCGAGCGGCCATAGAAGAGGGCGTCTGGGTGGGCGTCGTTTCGCCGACAACCTCGGCAGGGGGCTCAATCTGACTAAGGGCCTCACGATATGCAGCCTATCCAATGAATGTGTTTATACTATAAGTTTTCCTAAGTTATAATCTAAATCCTATGTTTCCCTAAGTTATAATTTGAATCCTACGTTCACCTAATTAAGTTAACAATAATTATATTTCTAATATAAATCTCATAAACGTAATTACTTACATCAGTCGCCTGGGCCCTCGCGTCGACGAAGCTCCCGTCTGCCCGCCTCTTGTGTGTATGCAGGAATACATCGTAGGCGGTGACCGACTCCGGCTCTCTCCCCTCCTTTACCGCCCGTTGTGCCTGCATACGAAATATACGTCGAATTTAATTAACTACGTATATTAATAGTACCGAATTTAATAGTGAAATGAATTTGCGGTATCTCACCAAATCTGCACGCGTCGCTGCGTGGGCCCTTGAACCTCCCGTATGCAGACCAGCGGCCTGTCTGCTCGCCTTCGCTTTCTCTGATTTCTCCCTGTACTGAGCAGTATTCATCTTATCCAACATCTGCTCGTAGTACTCCTCCCGGAGCCACTTCTTCCTCGAATGCGCCGTACGAACGTCGTACACCGCATCCCGTATCTTCTTCCCGGCGGCGGCTTTGTAGGCCTTACGAATCAACTCCTCGCGATGGGGGGGCCACCAGAACGTCGTCTGACATACAAATTAAATTATCACGTAATTAAAAAATTAGTGGATTAAAGAATAATTAATAATTAACCAAAAGATATATATATACCTTCATCTCCTCGAGCCAGACGTACTGCATGTTCTGAGGCACCTCAGAAAAATTGAGGTAGGGGCCATGGTAGTTTTCCCGGATAATTTGCCCGAGTATCCGGGCAGCATCATACGGGAAAAACCTACAAAGAAGCAAAGACTGGATTATTAACTTGAATAAATGAAACAAATTTAATAAATTAACTTAAATTTACTTACGTATCACCCGCGGGCCATAGCTCTCGTCGGTTCTCGCCTATCGGCCTCTCTGGAGGCGTCGGAGGATCCGCGGGTCCGCGGATGTACTCACCGGTAGCAGGATGAAGCTGAATCCGGGGGTACTCCGGAGCCCACCCTGCAGTAACTGATGGTGTACCCGCTGGTGCATCCGGGGGCGGAACGGATCCGCTAGCGGATGGAGTCTCAAGCCTCGATGAAGATGAAGGTAGCGCCTCGGCAGATCGACGGCGGGAAGAGTCTGTGGCCGGGCTCTCCAGGTCGGGATCGGAGGACTCTATATCCGGGGAATGTGGAAGGCGACCACGACCGCTACCACTACGACCGCTACCACCACGACCGCTACCATCACGTCCACGGCCAGTGCCGCTACCACCACGACCGCTACCATCACGTCCACGGCCAGTGCCGCTACCACCACGCCCACCACGGCCAGTACCGCCACCACCAGCACCACTACCATCACGTCCACGGCCACTGCCAGCAGCACGAGTGGTAGTGACCATGACCTGTAAATAGAACACATAAATATAATTAACAATATAGAAGTATAAATGAATATAAAACTGAACTAAAATATATATACCAGCAGCAGGGCGGCGAGTGCCGTCAAGACAATGAGAACTAAGAGTGCCATCTGTAAAAAGAAAATCATACAATAAGTAGATGATCGAACGACAAAAACATAAACTGAAATAAGAATGTGTCCGTCTAAACTGAATTCACTAAGTTGTAAGTGCTTCTAATATATACCGATATTTAATCTAATCATCGTTATCGTCCTCGTCCTCATCGTCATCGTCATCGTTCTCATCCTCATTCTCATCGTCGACTTCATCTATATCATCATCCTCATCGTCGACTTCATCTGTATCATCATCCTCATCCTCATCCTCATCCTCTTCTTCTTCTTCTTCTTCTTCTTCTTCTACTTCTTCTTCAGGCTCAATACTTGGGACAAGACGCCTCTTTCTCCCCTGGTTGACAGCTAAGTCTTGTATATCAACCTCTTCCTCCCCTCTATTTTCCTCAGCATGAGGTATATCGACATCTTCCACGTCCATGGTATCCGACTGTTGTCCCATGTATTGGGGCTTCTCGATCTGGTCCTCTTGGTATGCTGGGTCTCCAACGTTGAATGTATTTCTAGATTTAATCTTGCATACTGCCCACCAGTCAAATCGATCTCTACGACGCCTTGGGTAGCTTGTATAGTAGACTTGAACAGCTTGACTTGCTATCGCAAACGTGTCGGACCCTCTATACCTCCTGCGATGATTTATATCGACGAATCCAAATTGTTTATCGATTCTCCAACCGATATTTGGTCTCGTATCGAACCACTCACATTTGAACATCACAATATGCATATCATATGGGGCACTATATTGTAAATCTACAATCTCCCGAAGCACTCCATAATAGTCAAAGTCCGGCTCGTCGTCATAGATGGTGCCTCTTATGCAAACACCAGAATTCTTGGTATCGAAGCCGTCATTGAGAAATTCGGCATTTATAGCATGCTGAGTTGACTTAAACTTGAAGCCATTAACGACATAGCCTGACAAAGTCTTTGCATGCTTCTTCGGTCCCAATGCCAAATAACGAATGCTCTCATTTATGAGTGTTGTTTCAGGCAATAAAACCTGTAAACATGTATTGATAATTTAAATATTTTAGCTGCATATATTTTAATGGTAGCCGCATAACATATTATCTCAGTTACTTACGTATTTACGAAACCAGGACGAAAAGGTACAATCAACCTCTCTTTGAAGTCCCTCATCTGTAATATATGGTGTCCTCATTTTGACTTCACCTCTAAATACACTGTTAGAGAGAATAAAAATAAGTGTAGTCACTTAATTCACCAAATTAGAGATTATAACGAGGCGTAGTCACTTACTTCTCCAAATCTCTCACTTCTTGTATGTCACAATTTAACAAGACATATCGGTGAGCGGTATCATACTCATCGTCGGTCAACCACCGTTTCTTACTAGCCCCAATAGGCTTGCCCCTTAAATTGAATATACCTCCATCCTCAACGTCTTCTTCATTCCTTTGAGGTCTATTTCGATTTGTCTCGACATGAGTATCGAAATAAATGGAGCAGAAATTTGACACCTCCTCGATAAGATATGATTCGCATATCGAAGCCTCTATATGAGCCTTGTTGCCAACTTTCTTCTTTAGATGGTGTAGGTACCTAAAGAGACAAATTATCTTGAGAATTAACAATGAATTGTAAAATCCACTTAAATTTCACTTAAATTATATCGATTTTTATTTACCTTTCAAAGGGGTACATCCATCGATAATGAACAGATGCACCGACACGGGCTTCGTATGCTAGATGAATCGGTAGATGCTCCATGCTGTCGAAAAAGCCCGGTGGAAATATTTTCTCTAACTTGCAGATTGTTAAGACAATCTTCTCCTCAAGTTGTACCATATGTTGCACCGTCAGCTTAGTTGAACAGATATCCCTGAAGAATGTAGACAGCTCGGCCAACGGAACCCATACAGCAGAAGGCAACAACTCTCTCAAAGCAATGGACAGTAATCTTTCCATAAACACGTGGCAGTCGTGACTCTCCATTCCCGTTAGCTTGCGTTCATTGAGATCAACGCATCTAGACAAATTCGAAACATAGCCGTCGGGAAATCTTAAATTAGATATCCACTTGCAGATTATTAATCTATCTTCCTTGCTCAATGTGTATGGCGCTATAGGCTTACTTAATTGTCCACCAGCACCCCTTTGTATCAAGTTCAGATGAGGACGCTTGCATATCTCGGCTATGTCTTGTCTTGCTTTTGGATTGTCCTTCGTCTTTCCTTTAATATCCATGACGGTATTGAAGACATTATCGAACACGTTCTTTTCGATATGCATGACATCAAGATTATGCCTTATAAGATTATCTTTCCAATAAGGCAAGTCCCAGAAGATACTCCGTTTGGTCCAGTTATGGCTTTGTCCGAACCCCTCGACACGATGGTTCGATGGATCTTCCATTGCGGTGGGCAATTCCTTTACAGCTTCCCAAATATCGTATCCCGAAAATCTGGCAGGAGGTTGAGAAAATTCTTGTTTTCCATATCTGAACGCGTCCTTATTCTTTCTCCAAGGATGGGTCGCGGGCAGAAATTGACGGTGACAGTCAAAGAAAGAAGTTTTTCCTCCATGCCTAAGGCGGAACGCCTTACTATTTTCCATGCATATCGGACAAGACATGTTGCCGTGCGTACTCCATCCCGACAGCATACCGTATGCTGGAAAATCATTGATTGTCCACATGAGTGAAGCTCTCATCTGAAAGTTCTGTTTTCTGGAAATATCATAGGTCGTGACGCCGATCTCCCACAGCTGTTTCAGCTCATCCACCAACGGCTGTAAATATATATCGATGTTCTTCGTCGGATTTTTAAAACCGGGTATGATAGCTGTCAGAAACATATAAGGAGTCTTCATACACATCCATGGTGGCAGATTGTAAGGGGTAAGAATGACCGGCCAGCATGAGTACTGAGATCCCGACTGTCCGAAAGGGGCGAAGCCATCAGCACATAGCGCCAGGCGTACATTTCTAGGCTCTGCAGCAAAATCTGGATGACACAAATCAAAATGTTTCCACGCCTCTCCATCCGAAGGATGTGACAATTCTCCTTCGTCCTTTATGCGTTCTTCGCTATGCCACGTCATGTGTTCTGCTGTATTTAGAGACATATACATCCTCTGCAAGCGCTTCGTGATCGACAAGTAATGCATATACTTGTAAGGACGTCGTTTTCTAGTCGACTTTCCTTTTCCCTGTACTGGCTTGTAACGATCCTCATTACAGAAGCTGCAACTTTCTGATACGCAATTCTCTTTGTAGTACAACATGCATCCGTTGCGACAACAATCTATCTTCTCGCACCCCAGTCCCAGTTGTCGGACCATCATCTTTGACTTGTAGAAGTTTTTTGGTAGCTCTTTTGATTCCTTCGGTAACACCTCCTTGATTACTTCTGTGATCCGATTATAGCAAGCTTGTGGCAAGTTAAAATCAGACTTTATGTTCAACAACCGCATCGTCACTGACAGTGCGGAATGAGTCTCACAACCAGGATATAGAGAAGTATCTGCGTCCTGAAACATGTCATAGAACTCCTTCGCCTCGGGATTAGGATCCTCCGGATCAAAATTAGGCCCTGCCGCATCATACACCATATCTCGTGCAAGGTTCTGCAGATCTCCATAATCAACAGAGCATCCGTGGTCTTCGATGACATCCGTTGCAGCATTATCATCAAAAGCATAAGTAGCAGCTTCCGCAGCCTGTCTTTCCGAATATAGTTCACCTTGCGATGACCACAGGCCGTAATTACGTACGAAACCCTTATGGGTCAAATGATCTCTCACAGTCACCACTTCTTCGTAACGTCTATTGTGACATTTAACACATGGACACTTAATTTTGTTACCGTCCATGTACTGAGCTTTGCTCATTGCATAATTAAGAAATACTTCCACGCCTGCCTGAAAATCGTCACTCACACCAATTCTACTCTCGTGTTGCCGTTTGTACATCCATGTACGATCAACAAAATAACGACTCATCCTCAATTTGGATGTGAAAATCTGTATCGTAAGACAAACTAAACATAAGAATAGCCCGATACCGATACTCATAAATTTGGATTAGGGTTAGGATGTTAGATATAAGTGAACTAGGTGATGTAGAGTACAATATAGGGAACTGTGAATGGACTGAAAGTTGCACATGAGAAGGTTCAATGAAGGGCCCATAAATGGGTTCACATGATAAGTTAGTAAGAATCCACATCACTATACATACTCCCCCGTCTCAGGAGTGTGTCTGGCTCCTATTTAGAACAGCACAGGTCACAACATGTCCAGAATAGCAAAACAGAGCTCTACAATGTATATCGGTATCGGACTATTCCTACGAGTATTGGTATCGGCGATATCAATACTCGTGTGAATAGGAGATTGCAATATAAGTCTAAGCTATCTAGCTAACATGTATACTTGCATTTACATTGTATCATAACTTGTATCTAGTTACCTTGCTAATCATGTATATACTCTTAACATATATGTGAAGACACTATACTAACATGTATTTAAATCAAGGTTCAAAGTATCGGTATCGGAATCGGTATCGGACTATATATTCCTACGAGTATTGGCATCGGCGATATCAATACTCGTATGAATAGGAGATTGCAATATAAGTCTAAGCTATCTAGCTAACATGTATACTTGCATTTACATTGTATCTTAACTTGTATCTAGTTACCTTGTAATATAAGTCTAAGCAATCTAGTATTGGTATCGGCGATATCGGTAGTATCGGCGGTATCGGATCGAAGTATCAGATTTTTTTGGTATTGGAAAACAAATAATTATTAAGTTATTCTCAACAAGACCAACCTCACATTGAAGAATGACAAAATCTACTTACTACAAATCCTTCATACTTGACATCATGTACACCATCTATTCAAACATGATGAAAGAATACCCAAATAAAGAACAAGATCATACCCATGATGGAAGAGATGACACATAAATAACTCATCATACTCAACAAATAACTACCCAGATCAAAGAAGTCCAAGATAACCCATACCTATCCTGGAATATCTTACTAGAAGCACACTGTTGTACGGACACAAATACGACACGACATAATAGGGGGACACTGCGACGATTCGGCACCAATTTGTCAGTGTCTTAATGTATTTTCGAGTAACCATATAGTATTCAATACATGTCGTGTCTTAACGTATTCTGGAGTGTCGGTGTCATGTCCAATAGGTGTCCCACAGGACCCCCGACCCCCCTGCCCTCTCCACCCCCCACCCCCCGCCCCCCGACCCCCCTGCCCCCATTCCCGACCCCCCCCCGACCCCCCTGCCCCCATTCAACACCCCTCCGACCCCCCTGCCCTCTCCACCCCCCACCCCCCGACCCCCCTGCCCCCATTCCCCACCCCCCCAACCCCCTGACCCTCATTCCCTACCCCCCCACCCCCTGCCCCCATTCCCCACACCCCCCGACCCCCTGACCCCATTCACCACCCCCCCCCCCCGCCCTCTCCACCCCCCGCAAAGCCGACCCCCCCCCCCCCTCCACTCCCCCCCCCCGGCCCCAAAACCCAAAATTAGAGAAAGAGAGAGAGAGAGAGAGAGAGAGAGAGAGAGAGAGAGAGAGAGAGATACCTGGTAGAGAGAGAGAGAGAGCCGCGAGAGAGAGAGAGAGAGCCACGCGCGAGAGAGAGAGAGCCGCGAGAGAGAGAGAGAGTTTTGGGGGGAATGAAAAATTCCCCCCCGTCGGTTCAATTTAAGTTAGGGCACAGAACCTAGCGACGGAATAGCGACGGAATAAATTAGTCGCTAAACCGTCGCCAATTAAAAGGTGTTTTCCGACGGATATATCCGTCGCCAGTTAGTCGCTAAAGTTCCCGCCAATATTTTAAAGATTTTGCCGCCAACATTTGCGACGAATAAGCGACGAAAAAGAATCCGTCGCTAACGTTCGTCGACTTAGCGACGGAAACCCGACAAATTTTTACATTTAAAATTGGAAAAAATTATGTTATGTTGTCTGTCGCTACTCCGTCGCTAAGATGTCGGAAATTGGTCGCTATTAGCGACGGAATCCGTCCGTCGCTAAACTTCCGTCGGTAAAGTGGGATATTTTAGTAGTGCTCCCAAACTTGGCTAGCACCCTCTCTTCATGGAGTAGAGAAGAAATGAAGAAGATTTGGTGGAAGAAATGATTGATTTGGAGATAAAATCAATGGAGGTTCCTAACAATTTTGGGAAAGAACAAAGGAGAGAGAAATTTGTGGATAAAAATGAAATGAAGGTGACTCAATCCCCTCCCTCTATGGCCTGCCCAAATAGGCTAGGTGTCCCCTATTTGCTAATGTCTAAAATACCCCCAGTAGTCCTATTGAATTAAATTAAGAATAGGTTTTAGTTTGAGGCTAGTTTAGTCTAGTTTTAAGTTTCTAATTAAACCAAACTTAGTCATGAATATTTAATCCAACATACTAATTTAGTTTTTGTCATGTGGGCCATGTCTAACTAATGAGTGGGTCCCACTAGAGTCAAAGCTATCCCGGGTCCCCGATATAAGTCGGATTGAGTTGAAATTCGAACCCGACTCAAATAATCCCAAAATAATGTCATAGATAATAAAATAAATTCAAAAATATTCTAAAATAAAAATGACCAAAATACCCATGTTCTTGAAAACTGGGGGTGGCAACTCTCCTTTTATACACTACCAAAATTTATCGATTTAGCGACGGCCGAATCCGTCGCTAAGACGACGGTAATTACAATTAGCGACCGATTGCCGACGGATATTGGCCAAAAACATCCGTCGGCAATCAGCTCGTCGCTAATAACCATCCGTCGCTAAGTTGTCGTCACATGACGGAATAGCGACGGATAGTCGACGTCACAATACGAAGACTTAGCGACACATTTCCGACGGATTTCCGTCCATTTCAACTATTAAGTACTTAACTGTGTAGGAAATAGCGACGTAACTTTCTGTCGGTAACCCGTCGTAACGGCGTATCAGATCGTATCGTTGCGTCGCTAATCCGTCGATAACGTCGATATTAAGTGACGGATTAGCGACGGTCTGCTGACGAAAAAACCGTCGACCAGCTTCTGGAAATTCATGTCATTTCTAGCAACTTGGCGACGGATAAGTCGTCGCTATGCCGTCGCAACGTATCGACCGCATAGCGACGGATTAACCGTCGACCTTGTTCTGGAAATTCTTGTTATTTCCAGAATGCGGGCGACGAATATGTCGTCGCTATTCCGTCGAACAATAAATCAGCTCGTCGGATGGTCCGTCGACCATCCGTCGCTACCTGGGAATAATTTTTAAATATCCAGTTAGCGACGGAATAACCGTCGAAAAGTCGTCAGAAACTGGAAACATCCGTCGCAAGACGGTCACAAGTCCGTCGCTAACTGAGAATATTTTTAAAAAAAATTACTGCTTTTTAGCTGTTCGCAAAATTTGCATAAACCAAACCAATATGTAATGCACACCCACATAGACCAAATATATTATGCACACCAATTATCCAAGAATCACATAGACCAAAATATGCACATACGAATTTAATGCACACCAATTATCCAAGAATCATATAGACCAAACCAAATTAATATAAAATAGACATCAGTTATCCGGAAGAGTAACCTAATATCCATCGTTATAATCCGATCATTGCACAAATATTCCAAATTTTTCATAAATATTCCAAAACACATAGGAAAGAGTTGGCCAGTTACAGTAACCTAATATCCAATCCTGACGACCGATCATAGCACAAATATTCCAAAATTTTTACAAATATTCTAAAACACATAGGAAAATCGACTTTGGCCTCAACAAAGACCACAAGTCAGACGATGAATCCTCACAGCCAGTGATGATAGTTGTGTTGAGACATGTACCATTCTATCAGCCACTTTGCATACGAAGGCTCAATCTGGTTGAGGTCTTCTGTAGGGATAGGAGGGTCGGTCCCGATGCTACTACTCTCTGACGGTGGCTCCTCATTAGCTTCAAGCTTGGGAGCAATCTCTTCCCTGATGGTCATCGGTTCTTCCTTGACAGTCATCGGCTCTTGTTTGACGACGGAGACTTTCTCCGTGTCGACCTCCAAGGGTTTCTTGCCTCGACCCCTTCCTCGACTAGCAGCACTACCTCGACGAGTCCTATGAGCCATCTTTCTGACAACAGAAATTTTCATATAGGGTAAAGAAATTTACTCAAGTTATAAAAGTTGTGACGTTGGTTTTTTGCGTTCATCATCATTAGAGGGAGCAGCACTCGAAAAGTTGTGACGTTGGTAGCATGAGAGAGTAAAAATCTGTATCACAAGACTAACAGAATTACTATGTAATCATGTACTCACCAATAACCGGATGTAACTGGAGTCGTTGGTACTATCGTGCAGTAATTTGTGGATCCACAGAGATGCTAGATGTACTTAGTATCTAGTGTATCAGATTAGTATCGGTCTATCGGTTTGGTATAGGACGTATCATATTGGTATCGTCCTATATCCGATATGTACATGTATCAGCCGAATAGCTAGGATTCATATTGGTCTTATCGATTTGGTATCGGTCATATCCGATAGGTATCGGCCGTGCTGGATTAGTATAGACTATTTCGGATTAGTATCGTGGAAGGTTTAGTAACAACTGTACTTGAATTTCTCTCTTCTCGAGCTAGAATACCATTGTAAGAGAATCACCAGATCGTGATTGGCCAGTTACAGTAACATACATACTTCATTTTCTATCAGGAAAAGCGAGATTGAAAAGGAAGTATGTATGTTCTGTAACTGGCCATCTACGCTCTCGTGACTCTCTTGCAATGGTAATCTAGCTCTAGAAGAGAGAAATCCAAGTACATTTGTTACTAAACCTTCAACGATACTAATCCGAAATGGTATATAATAATCCAACACGGCCGATACCTATCGGATATGACCGATACCAAATCGATAAGGCCAATATGACTTAATGGCTATACGGCCGATACATATCGGATAGTACGATACCAATTCGCTAAGGCCAATACCAACCGATACGGTCCATACCAAAATGATAGATCGATACTAATCCGACACGGTCAATACTTATAAGTACCTACGGTCCAAAAGATTGATCCGCTAGTACATCCATGTACGAACAACGAAGTAACGATCCATTTCAATTTGGATGTGAAAATCTGTATCGTAAGATAAACTAAACATAATCAGTTCTATTTCACATGCTTAATTGTCAAGTATGGGAACGAATAGCTCAGAACACAACCTAAAATTCATTCTAGATGAACTCACATAATGTTTACAGTCTTGGTCTCAATTGTCTTCGATTCTATGATCCCATATCTTAGGTTAAATAAATCACTAACCTCATCACGGTGAGTCTTGGTGTAGCACTCAAATGTGGGGCACCCGTAAATTCGCCGAGGTTTTAAATCATCGACATTGAGTTTTAAACCCTCACGTAGCCTTTCTGCTTCACTTCTAGGGTCGAGCAGTATCTTCTTGCAAGCTTCGGTCTCCAGATACTTAGTGTCAAGATTCTGGACGCTTTCGTAGAGCATGTCAACGCATCCTAGCGTCAATTTACTCGGCAGGAATTGACGCTAGGATGCGTTGACATGCTCTACGAAAGCGTCCAGAATCTTGACACTAAGTATCTGGAGATCGAAGCTTGCAAGAAGATGCTGCTCGACCCTAGAAGTGAAGCAGAAAGGCTACGTGAGCGTTTAAAACTCAAAGTCGATGATTTAAAACCTCGACGAATTTACGGATGCCCCACATTTGAGTGCTACACCAAGACTCACCGTCTGTATAGTTCGGTTATTGGCGCTCGATGTCCCTGTGGTAAGGCAATGGATGAGGATATTGCGTGGGAGGGGGTTGCAGATGGAGGCAACAAGGATGGCATGTTTGTGAAAGGAGGAAAAGGATACATAATCACAGACGATTTGCATGTAAGGCCATTCTATTCCATGGAGTCTGCGTTGTCTATTTTTCGAAAGCATGGGATCATAGAATCGAAGACAGTTGAGACCAAGACTGTAAACATTGGCCGCGATGAGGTTAGTGATTTATGTAACCAAATGTAGTAATCTTGTAATTTAAAGTTGGAAGAACATGCAAGTAGCCTTATATATAGTTGCTGCCTCACCAGTCGAATGACTTAATTGCCAAGTATCGGAACGAATGGCTCAGAACACAACCAAAGATTCATTCTAGCATACATTAGTGAGTTCATCTTGATTCTGTTACGTCTTTCAGATACTATATACGATAAGAAAATAGATGATTCACACTAATGTATGCTAGAATGAATCTTGGCTTGTGTTCTGAGTCATCTGTTCTGATCAAGCATCTTCCTTCTCCTCTCCTCCACCATGGCTCTGAACCAATCTGCTCCTCCCTACTTCCCTTCTTCTTATTTAACTCTCTCAGCCACATATGATATCCAGCTCAAGTGTAGAGTCGGGGAAGAAGAAGTGGGCAGGAAGATGAGGGGGAAGCAGCTCAACCGACGGCATGACCCGGAGGAAGTACATAGGTTTTCTTCAACAGCCGTAGGAGGATTATTTCTCCTACGGCTGTTGAAGAAAACCTCTGTACTTCCTCCGGGTCATGCTGCAGGCTGTGCTGCTTCCCCCTCATCTTCCTGCCCACTTCTTCTCCCCCGACTCTACATTTGAGCTGGATGTCATATGTGGTTGAGAGAGTCAAATAAAAAGAAGGAAAGTAGGGAGGAGCAGATTGGTTCAGAGCCATGGTGGAGGAGAGGAGAAGGAAGATGCTTGATCAGAACGGATGGCTCAGAACACAAGTCAAGATTCATTCTAGCATACATTAGTGTGAATCATCTATGTTCTTATCGTATATAGTATCTGAAGGACGTAACAGAATCAAGATGAACTCACTAATGTAATACTAAGACATCATCTACTACTATATAAGATATAGTGATAGGTTGTCGTATCATCATTGCCGAGGGATGAGGGTCGGAGGACAGGCAACTTTATCTACGGCTACATAGTTTCTTCCTCGCCAGTCGAATGGCTGCAGAGACTATGTCCTGATCACCATGTCGTACCGTAGATCAAATGGAGCTGGAACTGGAGCCAAAATACAGTACTACTTCACCATGTCGTACCATTTTACTCTCTCTCTCCTCCCCCCTCCGGCGCTCTCACTCTCTCCGGTGCTCTCACACTACTAATTCCTATGTGTTTTAAGTGTGAGAACGGATGGCTCAGAACACAACCCAAGATTCATTCTAGCATACATTAGTGTGAATCATCTATATTCTGTATACATATCGTGTAGTATATGTTAATCTTATCGTATCTAGTATCTGAAGGACGTACGTAACAGAATCAAGATGAACTCACTAATGTAATACTAAGACATCATCTACTACAATATAAGATATAGTGATGGGTTGTCGTATCATCATTGCCGAGGGATGAGGGTCGGAGGACAGGCAACTTTATCTACGGCAACATAGTTTCTGCCTCGCCAGTCGAATGGCTGCAGGGAATATCCGTCACCATGTCGTACCGTAGATTAATACAATTAATGGAGCTGGAAATATCCGTCGCTAACCGGTAACTAGTCCGTCACTAACTGAGATTGTCACATACACATATGTATATCACAGCTAGATGTATAGATATATACATCTATACAGAAGCACACAACTGATAGAACTCGCACTGTCCTTGAGACAGTGAACATATACACCATGAATCCAAACCCCATATATATTCACATTTACTAATCCAAACACCACCAAACTAATGGAACACCCAATATGGATAACACATTATTTAGCCAATATATAAACTCAGATGAATTTGAGAAGCAAAGCCACCCGCCGTCCCCGACCACAGCCCGCCGCCCCAAGCCCGCCGCCCAGTAGTTCGATTGCATATATATATGAAGAGTGCTTATGGGTGTGCATCGGTTGCAAATAGCCCCGACGCACCCGCCCCAAGCCAGCCGCCCAGCCCCCGACGCCGCCGCCCCAAGCCAGCCGCCCAGCCCCCAACCCAAGCCAGCCGCCCAGCCCCCGACGCCGTCGCCCGAAGCCAGCCGCCCAGCCCCCAACCCAAGCCAGCCGCCCAGCCCCCGACGCCCCCGCCCCAAGCTAGCCGCCCAGTCCCCCACGTCGCCGCCCCAAGCCCACTGCCCAGCCCCCAACCCAAGCCAGCCGCCCACCCCCCGACGCCCCCGCCCCAAGCCAGCCGCCCAGCCCCCGACGCCCCCGCCCCAAGCCAGCCGCCCAGCCCCCGACGCCCCCAGCCCCAAGCCAGCCGCCCCAACCCCGACGCCCCCGCCCAGCCCCCGACGCCCCAACCCCAAGCCCACCGCCCAGCCTGCCGCCCCAAGCCCACCCGCCTCCCAGACCTCGACCCAAGCCAGCCGTCCAGCCCCCGACGCCCCAACCCCAAGCCAGCCTCCCAGACCCCGACGCCCCCGCCCAGCCCCCGATGCCCCAACCCCAAGCCCGCCTTCCAGACCCCGACGCCTCCGCCCCAAGCCCACCGCCCAGCCCCCGACCCAAGCCAGCCGCCAAGCCACGGACGGCCCAGCCCCGATCGTGCCGCCCAGACCCTATAACCGAGAGAGAGAGAGAGAGAGAGATCGAGAGAGAGAGAGAGGGGGGTTACCTTCGGGAGAGAGAGAGGAGAGTACGCCGATGCCGACGACGACACCGACGCCGATCACCGAAACCGACACCGGCGAGAGAGAGAGAGAGAGAGAGAGAGCGAGAGAGGAGAGAGAGTGAATTTGGGGGGAATGCTAAAAGTTCCCCCCGCCTTTTCATTTAAGTCTGGAACGCTAATTTAGCGACGGAATGGCGACTACGAAATATCCGTCACCCAATAGTCGCTATTATTGATTATCCGACTGAATATCCGTCGCTACGTAGTCAAAGATATGTCCCGACAATTATATACACAATTCCCGCCAAATAAACGACTACGTGGCGACGATCGAATATCCGTCGCTATAACACCGATACACTAGCGACGGATGTGCGACCTTTCCTGCCCCTAAAATTAAAATAAAAAATGGCAAATGTTTGTGGTCGGTAATCAGTCGCTGAGCGGCCACGAACCCGTCGCTAATACCGACGGAATAATTTCGTCGCTAAATTGCTGTCGCTAAATGAGCGTATTTTGGTAGTGATATAACAAGTTCTGGGATTAGGTCGATTTCTCTAAGGCTTGGAAGAGATCTTGTTGAAGAAGGGATCGAATTTGAACCCAGGGTGATCGGCTATCAATAGGAATTTAAATTCCACTTTTGCACAAAGGCACCTTGGGAAAATCGATTGTACTAATAAGGGTTTGAAGAACCCTCCCTTGTAAAATCTGAAGTTAAAGAAGATATAGGGCTCTATCCTTATGAGGTCGGCCAAATGAAAGGATTTGAATTCCTGAACTTTTGAATTTGGAACATATTTGCTAATCCCCTTTATCAACCTAGTTTTACATAACTCACATTTTCCTATTATCTAAACTAAATTAACCATGAGAATAGATATAAACAATAATAAAATAAAAAATTATACAAAAAGGAAGAATTCTGGTTTAAGGGTTTACAAATCTACCCTCCTTAAAAATAATTTCGTCCTCGAAATTCAATAAAACTATGATATACTATAACGATAAGTCCAAAATATGTTGCTATAAAAATTCTCAAGTACTCGTAAATCAAAGTCTAATGTAGGACTATCAATCAAGTACCACTATTTTAATCTACTAGACATTACCGTCAGCTCCTCCTTGTGGTGTTGTTGTATCCTCCCTGATTATGGCAAAAGCTTGCCCTCCTTGTGCGGTTGGTAGTGGTGAGGCACTCGCGTTTCTCTTCAGACAATTTCGAGACCTATGTTGGTTGGACCCACAAGTCTAACACAAACCTAACCAACCACGACAATTTTCTTGTATGTGGCCTCTCTTCATGCAATATTGGCAGATGGGGACGTCTTGGACATAATATGGGGTCGCTCGTGCCTGTTGATGGGTAATTGGCCGTCTTTCGGGTCCTCCTTATGGTGCTCGAGCTGCTACTATCGCTGGCTGAGGCTGCTGGTGATACTGATGTGCTAGGGCCCTTTCTGGAATATTGTGACGCTTCGCGATCCCGATTGGCTGTTGCCTCTTCATATGCGTCTCGGTCTCTCTTTTATTTGTGCTTCAACTCTTTCTCTACTGCCTGTGCGACCTTCAAGATCCTTTCGTAGGTTGTGGCTTGACTGGTGGCGATGGCTAGGCGAATTTTGATAACCCTTTTTTAAACTTCTTGGCTTTGGCTTCAGGGGTCATGGCATCCGCAAAGCGACTGAGGCGAAAAAACTCTGCGGTGTACTCGTCGATGGTGAGGTTGCCCTGCTCTAGGCTCTCGAACTCGCTCTCTAATTCCTCTAGGGCCACATCAGGGTAGAACCCTTTCTTGAACAGCTCCTTGAACTCTTCCCAAGTCACATCTGGTGCGGTAAATTGGGGCTCATCTCTATACCATGTGCGGGTGATGTCGCAAAGTTGCATGCTAGCTGACTCGATCTTCTGGTCTTCAGGAACTCGAGTCATCCGAAGAATTCGATCCACGTTCTGTAACCACTCATCCGCATAGAGAATCCCTTTCATTCCCTTGAATTCCCTGGGCCTAAGGTCCATCATCCATGAAATTCTTGGAAGTTCGAAGGCGCGGTCGTGGAGCATCTCTAGCTTGAAGGGCCTCTCTCAAAGTGTTACGAAAGGTGTTGGCCTGCACCGTCTGGGAAGCGACGAGCTGCTAGAAGATTCTGAGGAGAGTAACGTTGTCCAGTGCAGGTGGCGAAGGCAGAATATGTGCTGGATACATCGTAGGTGTTGGATGCATCATAGGAGCTGGATACATCGTCGGTGTTGGATGCATGTGAAATGCTGGATACATCACTGGTGCCAGGTGCATGGCTGGTACTAGATATGGAACACGTGCTGGATGCTGAACTTGTGCTGGTGGTGGGACATATGATGAAGGCAGAACGGGTGCTGGTGGTGGAGTCTGTGGAGGAAACTACGGGGGTGGTAGAATGTCGTCTCTACGAAATCTCAAAAATTACGGCTGTGGCGGATTGCCCATATGAGTAAGTTGGCCTCCCTTCATCTGTGGGGTCATATACGTAAAGAATTCTCCTGCATTCGATGGGGTGTTAAGGGAAGCGTTGTTCCTGTCTTGAGAATCCATTTACTGCAATAAAACAAAACATTAAACGGTATGAAGACTTCATGCAGGATGCAAGTCAAGGATTCAATAAAAATTAAGAATAGAGATCAATAATGAGTCAAGACACGTGGATGAGATCCTAAGAGTCTAGTCCTATTTGCAGGCTCACGTCGGTACATTGACGTAACCGAAGTGATTAATTTAGACCTGCATGGGCCACCAAAAAAAACTTGTCACGACCCGCACCCGTTTTTCGGATACGAGTCTGTGTCCAAGTCCAGCCTACGCCGCAGTGTCGACGGTAGAACGTTGTCTAGTATACAAAAGTCACAGAATCTATAGAACTAACACGGCAGTCTAGATCTCATCCACAAAAATATGATACAATCAACTAACTCCAAATGAGACTGAATAACAAATAATATCATAAAATAAAATATATCAAGTTTAACAAGAATCCATGTCACGTCTGGTGGACACAAATACACTACCAATAGACGGAATAAAGTAAAGACATGAAATAAGTAACTAAGAATAAACTGCTAATTAAAGACAACCTCTGCTGCAAGGGCACCGTGGTCTAATGCTGGCTCGAACCCACTCGGCAACTCCTGACTCAAACTCGGCTAAACCTGAAGAGATCATCAGGTTCTCAGAGGACTAGCAAGATACATAACATACAAGCCTTTCTAACAGTTTATCACGCATGAAGGAAATCCAGGATATAAATAGGAAAAGACTAAGCAATTACGATACACGAATATAAGAACAACTACGCATAAATGAACTGCTGGAAGAAAACAAGTGAACACATGTCAAGAGATCAATCGGATACCAAACCCTCGCCCCTAGATTGGACTCGCAGGTTTGAAACTAATCACTAACCCTCTCCCCTAGTGTGAACTCGCAGGTTAGTTCAAGGCAATCACCCTCGCCCCTCGTATAGACTCACAGGTGCAAACAGTCAACCCTCGCCCCTAGTGTGGACTAGCAGGTTAAAAAAAAAATAGGAAATAACAGTTCAACTATAGCGCATTCGTTCTATGATATGACTCAATCAAGCACACGTGAGAAACAGGTCCAATATGAACTACAAGGTCAATCGTGACAATGACTATATACAAATGAAGCTAGCGAACTAGTATACATGATACGAGAAACACATGTCAACTCTCAAATAGGAGAAATGAATAATGAAAAGAATAAGCATGTAAATAAAGTTGTAAAGAGAGGCAAGATATACTTGCCTGTGATCCTGAGCTGCTGGCATGGGTCAAAATCCGTATCAATGTCCAAGTAACCTATTTTTAGAGTTACAGTGTCAATAATAGAAGAAATTAGCAAACTATCTACTCTCTAGTTAGGTTTCTAGACAACTTCCTATTTCTATTTGTACCTTAGCTAGCATGGTATTTGTTTTATCATTACTACTTAGCATTTTGAACCTCTATGTGTATGTTATATGACCAAATAGGTATGCTAGGACACACATTCCCCTTGTTAACACAGTTCTTTATGTCTACCTGCCTATTCCATCATATTAGAACTCACATATATGTTCCTAGCCTAATATCCTTTACTACTGCATTCCAATTTATGATACTTCCCCGAGATTTAGCATGCCCTGCAGCAACTGTACACTAAATTACATACAATGTTGTTGCTATCTATCTACTATGTTAGGGTCCTGCCACATGATTCATTCCAAGTACTATGTTGTGTTTGCTGATACATCACGACAACAAGGGAATTGAACATCAATTAATGAATTTGAGAGTAACTGATACTCACTATATGCCACTATTTAACTAGTATTAATTGATACTGTCATGACCCGTACCCGCTTTTCGGATGCGAGCTCGTGAGCAAGCCAGCTACGCATCAAGCGGACTCCAGCCCGACTTGAATACGTAAACGCTGTCACGGCTAGGGTAAGCTGCCAAATTATGGCAAACAAATCTATATCTCAATCCACAATAAGAATAATAAACATGAATGAACACTATGGGTCGTGGTCTGCAGTCCACTAGCATATATGTCCGATAAAACTCAAATGGAAATAACAAGAGTCTAAAACTGAATCAAGAAACAGGATATCTCATGATAATGTATGAAAGCACGAGCGAATAATAAACACAATAATGATACCTGAATCCTGCAAGTGAATCATCACATCTGTCATCCAGAACCACTAGCTAACTCCATGCAATCGCTAAACCTGAAGAGATCATTAGGTCCTTAGGGGACATAGCAAGATACATAAAAATATGCCTATCTAGCAGTTTACCATGCAATAAAGAAAATACATGAAATAAATAGGAAAAGACCAATCAACACAAAAAATACGACTATACACGACTGGAAGAACCACTACGCATAAATGAACTGCTGGAGGAGAATAAGAGAACACGATGATACGATGTCAACGGATAATCAATCGAATACTCAAACCCTCGCCCTAGTGTGGACTCACAGGTTTGATCAACTACTAACCCTCGCCCCTAGTGTGGGCTCACAGGTTAGCTTCAAGAAATCATCCTCGTCCCTAGTGTGGACTCGCAGGTGCGGACAGATATCTACTAACCCTTGTCCCTAATATGGATTCGCAGGCTAGCATCACCCTCGCCCCTAATGTGGACTCGCAGGTGTGGAACAATAACTACTAACCCTCGTCCCTAATGCGGACTCGCAGGTTAGCTTCAATAACTACTAACCCTCGTCTCTAATGTGGACTCGCAGGTTAGCTTCAAATAAATACTAACCCTCGCCCCTAGTGTGGACTCGCAGGTTAGCTTCAAATAACTACTAACCCTCGTCCCTAATGTGGACTCGCATGTTAGCTTCAATAACTACTAACCCTCGCCCCTAGTGTAGACTCGCAGGTTAGCTTCAGGGTTCAAGATACAGATAACTACTAACCCTCGCCCCTAGTGTGGACTCGCAGATTAGCTTCAAGAATTCAAGGTACAACAGTTCTGTTATGACTTATTCATCCTATGACACGATGCGACTTCGTCCAAGTACAGGTGATGACACGACACGACCCAATCATGATACACGAGAAAACCAATCCAATATGAACTACAAAATTAACTATGAACAAGAACTATATCTATACTAGCATGCACAATATACAAATCTCATGTAAATAATCAACTAGTAAAACTATATAATAATAGAAATATGCATGTAAATAAACTGTAGAGGGAGGCAAGGTATACTTGCCTGGAGGTTGCTCGCAGATCCCACAAAATATAGTCAACTGGTGAGCCATAAAGTCCAAATCACCATAACTGTCTCCGAAAGCTGAAACAGACATTGCTAACATTCTCAGAATAGTCAATTTAGCTAGGTTTGCCTGTCTTTAAGTCCAATTCTGGACACAGTGGCAAAACGATAATTTCGGGCCAAAACGGTGTCCATCGTTGGACCCACTTTGCACCGAAAAGCGTGTCAGAGTCAATGGTCTCTAAAGACGTCAAACTACATGTCTACGAATCTGATTTGATGATACAAACCCAATGGTATGTCCAATTTTGGATTCCAAAATCAATCAAATACACCACCAACATATTAATTAGTCTACTTTAGGAAGAAATGAACTAAATAATTAAAAGCACTGAGTTGCCTATTTGCTTAGTAGTTAATATATTATTTTTTTTTCCTATTCTTAGCTATTTATTTCATTCCTTAATATAATAATCAATTAACTTATATGCATGCTATGTCCAGCGACCTACATATCCAGATGAAATATTATTGCTCAATAGTGTACGAAGAAACTTGAGCACGATGATGTCAGTCTACTCTTTCTTCCATTCTTATATTTCTTTATTATTTGGTAATTACCACTACTTTTTATTGGAAAACGAGTCAAATCAAGTCTATATACTAGTTGTTGCCTATGTAGTACTTTATTCCTTATTTAGCTACATTGTGTATTCTTAAAAAGAACTGAAGCTTATGTGGGAAGGAAAACCATACCACGGTCGAACGCTGTTCTGGGGAGTCAGTTGCCAGCGGCACGCACACGCGACTCGGCTGCCACCGGGGTCTTGCAGGAGAGGGTGGCCGGCCAAGGCGGGTTTGGCCCAATCCGTGTTCGCATGGAAGGTGGTGCACGGCTTCGTTGTCTGTCCCGTGCGACGCTCGGCGCGACCTGCCGGAGGCGAAGCAAACATGGCGGATCTGGCTAACGCTCTGGTTGAGGCCTCGATGGGGTCGACGAGGTTCCAGTAGCGTTGGCGGGAGCAGTACGGTGCTCGGGTCATTTAGGCGGCGCTGCGTGGGTCTGTAGCTGTGACGCCAATCCGAGCGAGGCATCCCTCTTGGCGGTTCGACGCCGGGTCTGACGGACACGGGGTTCCACTGGCGCTATGTCGGTTCAAGCCCAGCAGCGGCTCTTCGACGTAGGTGAGGTTATTTGTAGTAGTGGTTTTGGTTATGGTGGTTTGGGTCACGGCAGTGTCCTAATGGCAGGGGCTGCGACCTAGACGGGAAAGGTCGGGGAACCGATGGTTGACGGATGATCGATTGTGAGGTCGGGATCAGTGAGTACAGAAAGTCAACTAGGAGATGCTTGCTGGAGAATGGCGACGACGATGGTGAATGATGGTGGTAGGCTGGTGTTCGGTTTGGTGGTGGTGGCATAGGTTGCAGGGAGGAAAGCGCCAAGACAAGGGATGCCCAAGCGGTGGTGGAGTAGGGTTAGGGTTTTGATGTATCGATCCCTCTCGGCTCTCTCTCTCTATATCTATATATATTCTCTATTTTTAACAGAGCCGAGGGGGTGATGTCGGGTTAGCTTCTTCCTTGGAAGTTGGGTTCGGCCTGGGTGTGGGGCCTGTTTGGGTTGGCTTGCAGCTATTATTGGGCTGGGCTTCTCCCTATCGGGCTAGAATGGTTTGATTGGGATTTCCTTTGAATTGTCAATTGGTATGTTAGCCAATTACCTGTCATTTTTGTGCTTTACCTGAATGGAGGGAACGAGCAACACAACTATGAGATGCTTGCCTTAG
This sequence comes from Iris pallida, assembly GCA_029216955.1. Lineage (NCBI taxonomy): Eukaryota > Viridiplantae > Streptophyta > Magnoliopsida > Asparagales > Iridaceae > Iris > Iris pallida. Next base: position 4,290,025 of record JANAVB010018799.1, read on the forward strand.
AGCACCTTGTTTAGGAAGCACAAAAAGGAATTAATGTAACCTCATTGAAGTTTATTTATTTATTAGTAGCACATGCTAGTGCAACTGCAGAACAATAGATCCTTATTCAGAGTCTCGATTGTTGAGCTCTTATGTGTTTCCTACATAGGGTCATTAGGCTAAACAAACAGAGTAAATCCCATTTATAATAGGCTTAATGTCAATAGAATTAAATGCTTACATATATAAATTTATTGACTAGTACATACGGGCCCAGGCCCAATACAATTAAACTATTATAAATATATAGATTTAACTGAGCAAGAAATTATCATTCAATTATGATATTAGTAATTATACCATTATCAGGGCAAATTTTATCCGAAAAATAATAACAAGCTCGTTGAATCAAATATGGGCAAATTAATTGGTATAATCAATTATAAATAGTAATAATAATGATAATATTAATAATAAAAGCACAACCTTATACCAAAACTTAAATGGGCATACATACAAACATATATTCGTGGATATAGCTTAATACCCCAAAATGCACAAGGGTACCTATGCCATATTTCCAAGAAAATTAGAGATTAACTAGAAATTAGTGTATATATTATAGTTAATATACCATTTATTATAAAGTACTAAAAAAGACTATAACATGAACTATCAATATTTATATATACACATATATATACCCACAAGGACGTCGTTGGTTGTACTACATGTCTACTAGAGCTTGTGCTCGGGTCGGGTACAGTCCGGACTTGTTCGGTACAACCGAGTCTCCCTAAAGTTTATAATATTAATAAAAGCTAATTAATTATTGATAGGGGTCATGTCACAACTCGGCCTGGTTTTCCTAGTTAGAACACACTTATGGCTCAGTCTTCTTTGGCATGACTAATACACTAGTCAAGGCACGCCACTGCACTATCCGTGCCATGATTCCTAGTCGTCTGGTACTTCAAAACTTAACCTTGACTAAAGTCGTCTACTAAACAATTATTTATAAAATTCTAAAAATTACCATTTAAATCAAATGCAAAAAAAAATTCAAAAAAAAATATTTTCGAGAATATGAGTTACAAATCTACCCACCTTAAAATAATTTTGTCCTCGAAATTCTAATTCATAACTATTCCTTAAAATTCAAAGTCTACTATTACCTTAATCTCCACAAATTTAATTTCTCTAAAGATATTTTATAACCTTCACTAGTCATTTTATAACTCTGAATACTTGGGAACTTCTACCCACCTTTGGTCATGTAGGGTGTGAAAATTATGACACGCTGACATAAGACTCAGTCCAAGTCATACGCTCAAAGCCATACGCTCAGTCCAAGTCATACGCTCAAGGCCATACGCTCAGTCAAGGCCATACGCTCTGTGAATATTTTAATATTTCTTGAGATGACAGCACAGCATGTATTTAATAAAGGAGGAATCTGACACTTCGTCTTTCGTGCAAAGACAGCTGTCCAATGAAGACTGGCCGTCATATAGGTTGTCGAAGAGTCGGTTTTGTCTTTTACGAGGACAGCTCAGCATCTCTCATAAATGTGAAAGCCATCATTACTATCAGTTTTGACAGTCTGTCAGCCATCATATCCGCAGTCACGACGCTCGAGAAGATTTTGTCAGTTATTGGAAGATATGGCGTATCAAAGAAGATTGATGATGGCCACGTGTTTACTTATTCAAACATGCCACGTGTTTACTTATTCAAACATGCCACGTGTCTACTTATTCAAACATACGACTCAACCAAGTGAGCGTATGGATTCCATACGGCTCATTGCCAACCAAGTGAGCGTATGGATTCCATACGGCTCTTTGCCAACCAAGTGAGCGTATGGATTTCATACGGCTCTTTGCCAACCAAGTGAGCGTATGGATTCCATACGGCTCCTTGCCAACCAAGTGAGCGTATAGATTCCATACGACTCCTTGCCAATCAAGTGAGCGTATAGATTCCATACGACTCCTTGTCAATAATGTGAGTGTATCAGCTTTATATGGTTCTACGCTGTCCAAGTCAGCGTATGCAAGACATGTACCTTCAAAAGCTAGCGTATGACTCTTCTTCTAAGACAGCGTATCACAGCAGTTGTGTCCAGAATGATTTTCAATGTACAGTTAACACACGTTCTCACGTGTCCTGTACTCAGTTATCCACTTCTTCAGAAGTTATGCAACGTGGCATTCATGCCATCAATCTCTCCTGAATATGCTCCACTACTTTCAACCGCACGCTAATGTGTCTCCATCAGAATTTGCTACGCGTCCCTGCAGTTATGCACATGTCAAGTAACTACCTGAGCGTATGCTTAAGGACAGTTATCCTGAACTCTATAAAAGAGAGTTTCTTTATCTTCATCAGAGACTACAGTCAATTTCAGAGAGAACAGAGAGATTGCCCAGTTGCTGTTCAAGTTCTTCAAAGTTCAAGTTTTCTTCATCGCATCGTCCAAGGGATAAAGTAATCATCTTCTAGATTAGATTCCTACAGTTGTAATTTTCTCAGATACAAAATAAATAAAGTGAATTTATTTATGGAAAACAAATTGGCGACTCTGCTGGGGAAAGCTGTCTCCTCCAACGAGATAGCAACAACTCAATGCGATACTTCGTCGATCGGCTTGACGAAGAAGACAATGGTCGTACAATTCGACCAATCTGCTTACGAAGAAATGCTCAAGGCGAAGGAGGGCCGAACTACTTCCTCCGCTCTTCCTGCTGCTAAGAAGAAGGGACGCTCTGTCTATGTCCCTAAGTCTTCTTCAACAGCCCGAGACGCTTCTGTCACTTCTCACGCTGACAAGAATACGTCTTTAATTTCCACGAAGCACACTTCGGCTTCTCTGAACACGGCAACAGTGGCTTCTCCTAGTCACGCTGACAAAGTTGGTTCTTTAACCAAGTCAGCGTCTACAAGGAAAACTATCTCTGGACATGTCAAAGTCCCTTCTCCCTCTGCTCTTACGACAGCAGTCGGTTCTTTAGCCATTGATGACTCTGTGCGTATGGCATTCAAAGGGCAGCGTACGGCAAAGGCAGCGTACAAAAGCCAACATCATGCAGCGTACGCTAAGCCAAAGCCAACGTATGCTAATAAAAAGGTAGCGTATGACCAGAAGTCCAAACTAAAGTCAGCGTGTGCTAACAGATACAGTCCTTTGACTGTTTCTCAAAATCAAGCTGGGGGTTCTCTTCTACAGAACATACAAATGATTCCCCCTCAACTTGCACATCTTGTGCCAACCAAGGAGAAAGACTCTTTAGTCAACTCCTCTACTCCTAAGGTCTTTACCTCTGGAGTTAATTTGACTAGTACTCTTACTAGATCAAACAAAGGAAAATGCCTTTTGGCTAATTCCTCTAAAGATGGATTATTACCGACTCCTAGTCGGAATAATACCCATCTTCCTTCTCTCCAAATTTCTCGATCTGAGAAAGGCAAATTACAAGTATCCAAGACTGATATCAAAGTCAGATCTCCTACGGATCTTCGTAACAAGCTTAATCAGAATCGTCTCGGTTCCACTGAGACAAGTATATTAGACCCTGATGCAGAATATGCCAAAAATTATGTGGCTCAAATTAATCAGTCTTTATACACTCAAGAACCGAGAAGACAGAAGAACAAAAGACAAGTTTCTACACAGAAACTATCTTCAAGTACTTTCCAATCTGTTCCTACAGATCTTCGGGAGTATTTGCAAAATAAACGGAGAATTGACACTCCATCAGGCTATGATATTGCTCATATTTGCCATGAAAAGCATGGTTGCAACTTCTAACCTCGAGTTGTAATTCAATGTTGTTGTTCACCAAAAAGACAATCTGTTTTCGAACGGATTCAATATGAACCAATGTTGGATGAAGATGAACCTCTTTATGCTTCTGTCAATATGACCTCCAGAAATATTGGGGGTAGCATACGGTCTGATGCTATATCAGACTCTGAAGATGGTGTTTATCTCGGCACCCGATCCAGGACCAGAGCCTTGGCCAGGGTCTCTTCTTCTTCTCATCCAAGTGGTAATCCGGAGATCACAGAGGACTTCCTTGGAGAATCCAACTTTCCAGTATTGACTCCCGTAAGTAGCCCCGGGAAAGATACTGATTCACACAGTGATGATTCAGAACAGACTGTTTCATTATCTATTCCTCGAATGATTACTACTTACATGGCAGAGGGCAATCATGAACCTTCAACTAGCACCGAAGCTCATGAACAAAGGATTTCTTCCTTAGAACAACAGTTGCGAGCTATGGCAGATACATTGAATGCTATGCACACTCTTATGCAAGCTCAGTATCAAACTCAGCAAGTCCAACAGACAGCTCCTCCAGTTGTATTAAATACTCCTGTTGTTCCAAACCCGGAACCCTCTACTATTCCGGGGGTATAATCTAATGTTCCTGTACAACCCACTCCAAGTCAGTCTGGAGCTGGGGGTGGTACATATGCTGCAGTCCCTCCTCCCAATTACACTCAACAAGTTACAACTCCCCAATCTTCTGGAATTGTTACTGAAGAGTTAAGGAATCTCCGAACTCAATTCGAGGCATTCAAACAGAAGGATGGCCTACAAAGGTTAGGTATCAAGTAACCTTACCCGATAGAATGGAAGCAAGTATCATATCCTCCTAAATACAAGCCTCCGACTATCTCTTTCTTTGATGGGACAACCTCCCCAAGTCAATTCATTAATCACTTTAAAGTAATGACTGATCAACTGCAACCAAGTGACGCCCTCCTTACTCGGGTGTTTGTTGGGTGTCTCAAAGGAACGACTTATGAATGGTATAGAAGTCTTCCTGATGGGTGCATTACTTCATTTGCCGGTTTCAAGCAAATATTTCTTGAACGGTTCTATGAAGGGCTCAATGACATGACCATGTCAGCCCTCATAAGAATTAAACAGAAAAAATAAAACCACTGAGGATTTCATTGAAAGATTCAGAAGAGAAGCCCTCAAAATGCCTCTCGGAACTCCCGATGCTGTTACTATCGACACTTGCAAGTCGAATCTCTTACCAATTATCAGCATGTGGACAGGGTCCACTCAGTTCCAAGATTGGCCTTCTTTTATTGTCAGTGCCAAGGCTGCTGAGGTCAGTGCTGAGACCTTCAAGGGTCTGGGGGTATAAATGGCTCCCAAGGAATCAAATCAGAGTGCTAGCAATAGTACTCGATCCAACAATCGCAAAGGGAAAGAAGCTCTTGAAGTCAATCTCCAAAGCAGTATTCAAGAGGTAAAAACTACTCAAGCTACCCCAGCTCCAACAAATCAACAACAGAGACCTTCTCGGCCGAAGGAAGAATATTCTTTTGACGATGACGATGTTCAGGGTATCTTTGAATGCTTGCTCAAAGGTAACAAGATTCAATTGCCAGAAATTAAAAAGCCTGATGAAGCCAATAAGACAGATCATCCAAAATATTGTCCATATCATAGAATGCTGGGTCATACAATCCGGTCTTGCTATGTATTAAAAGGGAAGATTCAAGAGATGATTAAATCAGGAGCTGTGACACTAACACTCAAAGACAAAACAGTCACAGCAAATGTAATTTCAATGCAGTTCGGTGACTTCCCTCCCTTAATGGTAGAAAGTGGGATTGTTCCTATCCCCAAAGCAACTCTCGAAGTTGTGAACATCCTACCAGCACAGAATGAAGGACTTGTTCCTGTCACAACTAAGAAGGGAGAGATCATGTGGATTCACCCGAATTTAATGACGGAGTTTGAAACGTCTTCCTCTTCTCCTCGGAAGATTCTCACATCTAAAAAGAAGCTCGGGAAGACTAAGTCATGCAATGTGACTTCTAGTTTCACACCCGATTTTTATCTAACCTCTACTTTCATCTTGGCAGGAAATTCACTCCCTATGGAGATAAAATCTGTACCTCAATTTGAAGATAGGTACAAGCCTGCTTTTCATCTATACAGTTCACAATCTCGTGAATTGATGGCGAAGATGGGTTATGATCTAGCCACTGCTCCTGGTTTGAACTCAGGCAAAGGACTCCGAGCACCTTTAGCCATCACTATGAGGCATAATCAATCTCGTGTTGGCCTTGGTTTCTGGAATGAAGCTCTCATCAAGCATAAAAGAACCAAGAGCAAGATAAAGAATTGCAACATGGTTTCCATAGACCCTGAACCAGAATCTGAAGTTGAAGTTCATGCTGGAACTCGGTCAGGAAAAATATATCTGAAAGATTATGCTGAAATTCCTGAAGAAACTTCTGATGTCCCTCCGGTTACAGCTCCAACACCAGTCTCTACTGAAGAGCCTTTAAATGTTCCTGTTGAGACAGTTCCTTCTAAGCCAACAGCAGCTGACAAAGACAAACAACAAGTCCGCTTCGACAAACCATTGAAGAAGTCATCTCCTACAGGACTTGAAAAGCCTTATAATTTTGATATATTGGCTCAACTAGCCAATACCCCAGCTAAATTATCAATCTTCGAGCTCTTACGCCTCTCTAAAGAGACTCGAAAAACTCTAAGTGAAGCACTGCTGCAAGCAGAAACCTGCCTAACTCTTCTCAAGAAGTTGGAAACAGAATCTGTTTCTCATTGCCATAATGTATTGGAATTTATTCCAAACATTACCTTTACGCAGGACGATATGCTGCTAGAGGATAATCGACATGACCGTCCTTTATATCATACAGGATATATTGATTCTATGAAGGTTGATCGTCTCCTGATTGATCCAGGATCCGCTCTCAGTATTATGCCAAAAGCTATGCTAGATGCACTGAAGATACCTGTGCATAGTCTTTCCAGCACTATCACTACCATCTTGGGATTCAATCAAGGAAAAAGCGAGCCTCTGGGCAAGATTCGCCTCAAATTTCAAATAGGCGATCTTTGCACTAAAGTTACTTTTTACATCATCGACAATCATGGTTGCTCATATAATGCTCTATTGGGGAGACCATTCTTGCATGAACATAATGTCGTTCCTTCGACTCTTCATCAGTGTTTCAAATATGTTGATGATAATGGAGAAGTTCAAAAGGAGGTTGCAGATCTCTATCCATTCAAAGGAGTTGAAGCTTACTTCAATGATGCTCGCATGTACAAAGATGAATACTCAAAAGTCTTGCAAGCTATGGATAATGATGATGAGATAGCAAAAGTTGGCACTTTTGTTATTCCTGTAAAAGGGCGTATCACTCCTCCACAGTCTGTTAAGTCATCTGAAGAAGGCTCACTGATAATTCCTGTCAGTGGACGTACTACTTCATCACCTGCCCAGGCTCCACAAGGCTCAATGATAATTCCTGTCAGTGGACGTACTACTGTGTTGTCTTTCCAAGCTCCACAAAGTTCACTGATAATTCCTGTCAGTGGACGTACCACTCCCCCTCCACCTTCTCAGGCTAGACTAGATACTCTAGTCATTCCAGTCAGTGGACGTACTACTTATCCACGATCTTCTTCAAGGGAGCTCACCTCTTCTGAGCCTTTTGTTATCGATCTTAATCGAAACAAAACTTCTGATCGCTCTTCCTCTTCCCCTTTTGTCATTAATTTGACTAAGTCTGATAAGGCTCAGCCTTCTGTTGTAAATACAGTATCTAATATTAATGAAGCATCTCCTTTGCAGTATATTGATGTCTGTAATCATGTACAAAGTTATTTATAATTGCTAGATAGCTTAGAGTCACTAACTATAGGGGTTGTTCAAACTCTTCATACAGACGTATTATTGGAATCCATACAAAAATCATACTTCGTGGTCCCTGCTAGAAAGAATGGAGAAAATCCAATCTTCTTTTATAAAGGACCCCAGAATCCTCCTAACTTGGAAGAAGATGACACAAACGACGATACTGGAAGGTTACAACTGCATCGCTACAGTCAGCAATCTAAAAATATCATCAAGAATATGGGTTATGACTTTAGAACCAGTCTCAATAATGGAAAAGGAAGAAGAATGCCTGTTCGAATTCCTCCATTAAAATACGGAAGGACAAAATGTGGCTTAGGCTACATTGCTCCTACTTCCTTTATCAACATAGTCCATGAAGATTCAGAATCCGATGAAGACGAACGATCTGAGTCTTTCGATTCCCTCTCTTGGGATTCTGACACAAGTATTGGCGATCTTCATCGTTCTATTTTATCCATCAATATGGTCTCCGTTGGTGGCCCGCAAGAAAATGATGAAGATGAGGATGATTTTAAAATATCACCCGAATCAGAACAATGGGCTCAAAGATTAAATAATCAATGGGAATTCAGGTTCGAGCAGAGGGAACCTCCTACTGAAGATAAACTGATCCAAATTGATGTTGGTGAAGAAGGGTCTCCTAAACCAATATTCATCAGTGAAAGTCTTTCAGAAACAGATAAGCAAGAAATGATCAAGCTTATTCATGATTATATCGATGTCTTTGCCTGGAGTTACGAAGATATGCCAGGATTAGATCCAAAGATTGCAATGCACAAACTTAATATCATGCCAAATGCTAGACCAGTCAAACAACAACAGCGAAGATTTCGTCCAGACATCATGGATGCAATTGAAGCTGAAGTCAACAAGCTTATGGCTTCTGGATTTATTCGAGAGGAACAACATCCTGAATGGGTGGCTAACATCGTTCCTGTCCTTAAAAAGACTGGCAAGATCCGAGTATGTATAGACTTTCGCGATCTCAATGCAGCTTGACCTAAAGACGAGTTTCCTCTTCCAATTACAGATGTCATGATCGATAACACATGTGGCTTCGAACGAATGTCATTTATGGATGGGTATTTGGGATACAACCAGATCAAAATGTTTCCAGATGATGAAAAACACACTTCCTTCAGAACGCCGATCGGTACATACTGTTATACAGTGATGCCGTTTGGTCTCAAGAATGCAGGGGCAACATATCAGCGAGCAATGAGCACTATATTTCGAGAACATCTTCGAAAAATAGTCGAATGCTATGTTGATGATATTGCAGTCAAAAGTCGACGAAAGGAGGATCATATCCAAGATTTGAAGAGTATCTTTGATTTAATGCGTCAACATCAACTTAAAATGAATCCTACTAAGTCCTTCCTGGGCGTCTCTAGTGGTAAATTTCTCGGCTTCGTCATTACCGCTAAAGGTATACACATGGATCCTGAGAAGATCAAAGCCATTCAAGAGATGCGTCCTCCACGCACCTTAAAAGAGCTACGAGGATTTCAAGAAAGAATTGCTTATATCAGGAGATTCATTTCCAACTTATCAGGACGCTGCAGACCATTCAACAAACTTCTGAAGAAAGGTGTATCTTTCGTTTGGAACAAAGAATGTCAAAAAGCATTTGACGATATTAAACAGTATCTCATGAACCCTCCAGTTTTGGTACCTCCCGTCTCAGGAATACCATTCCTTCTATATGTTCGAGCCATAGATCATTCTCTTGGTGCATTACTTGCCCAGAAAAATAAAGATGGCCATGAACAGGCTATTTATTATCTCAGTCGCACAATGACAGGTGCTGAACCGCGTTATTCTTCAATCGAGAAAGAATGCTTAGCATTAATGTTTGCTGTTCAGAAAACGCGATATTATATTATCGGTCAAACGATTCACGTCATTTCTCGAGTGAATCCCATCAGGATTATGATAAAGAAACCTGGTATTCTCAACTCCAGACTAGCTAATTGGGGAATCTTGTTAGCTCAATACGATATACATTATATTCCTCAGAAGTCAGTTAAAGGACAGGCTCTTGCTGATTTTCTGGCTGCTCATGCGATTCCAGAAGATTCTAAATTATATGATGAGATTCCTGATGAAGTCTTAGATTCAAATCTGATTTCTGAAGAAATTCCTACCTGGCGTCTATTCTTTGATGGAGCATCTAGAATAGGTCCTAACGGCGATATTGTCGCTGGAGTTGGGATTGTTCTTGTATCCCCAGAAGGATTAACTATTCAGAGGGCTTATTCTCTAAATCAATCATGTTCAAACAATGTAGCCGAATACAATACATTACTCATCGGCCTTCAACTTGCTAAACATCTAGATATTCAATATTTGGAAGTTTATGGAGACTCCAAGCTTATCATCAATCAGATCAGAAGAACGTATGAAGTTCGTCATCAGGATTTGATACCTTATCATCGAGCAGCACTCTCTATAGCCTCATCTTTTGAAGGTTTCTTTATTGAACATGTTCGACGAGCCTATAATGCAGAAGCTGATGCTTTAGCTAATCTTGCTGCTGTATTAGCTATACCAATCAGACGTCAGCAAGTGATAGTGGTTTATAACCGAGAACTATTCTGTGTTGAGAATAATTTGGCTTTGGCTTTTCCCTATAAACCAGACAAATATTCTCTCAACCTTGATGCTGGATTAAAGTTTGACAAAATGTCCCCGTCTTCTTCTGATTCTACTATGGAATATATCTTTTCTAATGAAACAGAAGCCATAACTGAAGACTGGAGACGCCCGTTTCTAGACTTTGTTTTGTATGATATACTTCCTGATAATCCGAGTGAAGCAGCGTCTATCCGGCATCGATCTCTCAGATTCTATTATAATCATACGACGAAGACATTATATCGTCGGTCTTACGACGGTCTTCTCCTCCGATGCATTGCTGGTGAAGAAGCACAATAGATAATCCGTGAAGCACATGATGGTGTTTGCGGAGCTCATCAACCGGGTCCTAAACTTCAAGATCGTATCCGACGTATGGGTTATTATTGGCCCACGATGGTGGCTGACGCTATTCAATATGCTCGGAAATGTAAAGCCTGTCAAATTCATGCAGACTTTATCCATCAACCGTCAGAGTTCTTATACCCAACAGCGGCATCATGGCCCTTTGAAGCTTGGGGCATGGACGTCATTGGTCCTATCAACCCACCATCATCAAGAGGACATCGGTTTATTCTAGCAATAACCGATTACTTTTCCAAATGGGCTGAAGCAATCCCGTTATCTGAAGTTAAAACTTCTAGTGTTATCAACTTCGTCAAACATCATGTTATCTATCGATTTGGTGTTCCTCGGCGTATTATCCATGATAACGGACCGCAGTTCGTCAGTCAGAAATTTACTCGATTCTGCGACGATCATCGGATTAATAATTTAGCTTCTACAGCATATAATCCAGCAGCTAATGGATTGGCAGAAGCTTTCAATAAAATAATCATCAAACTCTTGAAAAAGTTCGTTTCTTCCAACAAACGCAACTAGAGCGAGAAGCTTGGTGAATGTTTATGGGCCTACCGCACCACAGTTCGCAATGCGACCGGATGTACGCCTTTCTCTTTGGTATATGGGTGTGAAGCTGTTCTTCCCCTCGAGATTCAGATTCCTTCTCTGAGAATTGCAATCTCCAATGAACTTACAACAGAAAACAATGATCGTCTTCGACTTCAAGAATTGGAAGCTCTAGATGAAAAACGATTGTATGCTCAACAAAATATCGAACTTTATCAGGACCGAATCTCAAAAGCTTTTAACCGGAAAGTCAAAGTCAGAGCATATCAGAAGGGAGAACTGGTCCTTACTGTCAGATGTCCTATGACCATGACACATATGAGCAAAGGCAAATTTGATGCGAAATGGGAAGGCCCATTCGTAGTAAACAAAGTCTTCTCTAACGGAGCATACCAGCTTGCCTCTATGGATGGAAAAGTCATGATGATGCCCATCAATGGCAAATTCTTAAAGAAATATTATGTATAATATTTTCATCATTCCCCAGCAAATATAAAATTCTTCTCTACAAAAGTTATTTCGATATCGTTATCCCCAAAGGAAACTGATATTCCACCATGTATCATCTTCCCAGAGAATTTGATATTTTGTTTTATTAGATCCCCAGTGGTTTTAATAAAGATCTTGAATAGAAAATCATGTCCATATTACCTCTGAATTTTCTATCTCAGTATGTATCATATTTTCTATTCTATGAAAATGATATCTCGTCTTTTGATTTCCGAATCCAAAGATCATGGAAAATAGAATCTAAAAATATCTTTATATCTGAATTTTGTTTTCTCTAATCAGTATTAAACTAAAAATCTTTGGTTTAATATCATGATAGAGTTGCAAAGTTTATTTGTATATTCTATTCTATTGAAATATGTCATGTATTATTTACCTCTGAACATGTTTTCTACAAAAATGTTATCCACAAAATTGAAATCAAGCCAAGATGTTCATTTCTTTAATCAGAATCAAAATATTGATTACAATTGGATTTCAAAACTTCAAATACATGATAAATGTAAAAGAACTATTTAGGAGGAGTAATGATCTCCTGAATACGAACGATTACATTATTCATCTTTTCATCATGAGCTTTCTTGATTCGCTCTGCTGTTTCTGCTCCAATCATCCGTTGGTCATATTCTACAATAATAGAGCTACGGCGATTGGTCTCTTCAATCTGATTGGTTTGTATCAATTCTCGCTCCTGCTGTAAAACTTGACAGCGTTCAGCTGCAGATTTACGATTAGTAGCAATCTCTGATTGTTCTGTTTCCACAGAGGCAATTTGCTCCTGAATACGAGCTAGCTCTTCCCTCAGCTTTCTAAGCTCTTCAGCTTTTGACGCTTCATCTTTCTCTAGGTGCTCCATATTCTGACGAGTACTTATTATTTCTTCGTCTTTCGCCATTAACTCTTTGGAAGACTGAGCGAGGAATTCTGTCAGAGCAATGTGCTGAGCTTGAGCTTCATTCTCCAATTGAGCAATCTCAGCTGCAGTCAGGGAATTAATATCCTCCTTTTTTATCTTCCAATATTTATGGATGTTTGCTTCTAAATCATTCAGGAGATGTTCAAAAAAGACACACTGGGTTCCATAACCAGCCTGTCTCAAAGCTGAAAGTGGAAAACTAGTCGCTTCTCGAAGACTCGAAAAGGGCATAGTCTCATCCTTCATAAGTCGTCTTGAGAATGTATCCATATACGAATAAATAATATCTGAATATATCCCCATGATCTTTGCTATCCCTGTATCAAAACCGGGAGTCGCTGCAATAGTAGGGGAAGGAGCAGGAGGAGCCTCTATTCTTGGAGCTGAAGTTAGTGCTTTTGGAGAACTCGGCAAATGTGAATTCCCCTCACCCACATCAGTTTGAACAAGTGGGGCTTGAGTAGAACTCATAGCCGGTGCAGTTCCTACAACTGTTGGAATCAAAGAAGCATGATCAAAACCAAAAGACAATAAAGCAGAGACAAGACAAAACTTTGATGAATAAAATATTACCTGGAGCTGGTTCATATTCAGTTTTCTTCGGATCATTCAGCCCGGCTCGTAGTCTGTTCAGAGTACTTTCTGACACGGGATTTATTTTACTGCTTCCCGCCCCAGAAGTACTCGAAACTTGAACTTCTATATGCCTCTCCAGCTCTGGTGTCAACCCTGAGTGTTGACCAATGGTCTTCAGTGCATCAATTGGTGTTTTAGACGGTGATTCATCGTCTATCTCCATGTCTTCTTCTCCAGAAGAATGAGATGACGGTTCATAGTCAACTTGTTCGCTCTCTGAAGCTTCAACAATTGGATTGAGAGGAGTGGCTTCCTTCACTGATTCTCCCGAAATCAGTAAGTCATTAGCCGTTTCAGTCTGATGCTCGGCCTCTACCGCAGGCTGACTAATTTCCTGCGCATCATCGGCCATTTGTGGAACTGAGCCTATATCAGAAGGCATGGAAGACCCAGCAGGTTCAGGAATCTCTTCTTCAACAGGTTCTGTCTTTACAGAAAAATCAAATGCAGCTTGTTTTTCTGAAGCCAATCGCATAGCACGATCGGTAGGACTCTCTGCATCCAGACAAATCACGGATTTAGTTTTTGAAACTATCACTTTCCTTCCTATTCTTTTAGTTAATGGAACAGTAGGATAATTGTCTATTGGATCACTACCTGCTTCATCAACATCTCTGACTCGATTAGACACAGGAGAATTCCCTGGAATAGTAATTCCTCCGCGACTTCGAGTCTCTGCTTGAGTAGCTCTTTTTGCAACAGGACCAGCAGCACTTTTACCCCGCTTCCTCTTCGGGGTATAATCAATAGATATACTCTCTTCAGCACTCCCGATGGGTACATGCAATGGTTGATGAAGATCATCGGAGAAGAAAGTCTCCAAAACATCATCATCAACTTCATCAGTGGCCAAAGGATCTTCTTTGTCATGACAATCTCTAGGCAAGGCTGATTTGGTTGATTTCTTTTCAACATGAATAAAGCTTTTGCCTAAGATGCTAAATTTTTCATCAAAAGTATTAGCTGATACATAGAATCTGGCATAGGATGCCAATATTCTAGCTCCTCTCCGATAGCTGACCGGATCTGGCATAGAAAAGGTAGCCCCTGTACCTTTGGCAATGTAATATAGCCAAGCTCTGGCACCATCAATCAACCCTCCTTGATAACCAAAACACATCGTTGCATTGCCTACATGCAACTGATCGTAACCAAATTGCCGAACAAATCTGCTCGGGAGATATGGCTCTAGATAAGTGATGTTGTCACGGCGGCAGATTAAATGAGATGGCCTGATTCTCTTTAGCCATTCATGTTGGATATCATCCAACTTATTAGCACCAACGTCGTCATTCAATCTCCCAGGCATGCTCTCATAACCAGCAGGTGGAGGAACACAAGTGAAGCTCCATAGTTCTCCCATGTTTAATATAGTTCTGCAATCGGTCAAAGTGTTATATCTCTATTTTGGTATGTGCTTGTACCTTTCCAGAAAGGTATCATCTGGTCTAGCCATCCCAGCACTCATGAGAGATTCGAAATGCAGAAGCAGCCATCCAAATAAATATGTAAAGGGCATTTCTATCCGAGGAAAGGATGTAAGGCTCTTCCTTGCCAATTCAAACATTCTGTCTGTGTATGCCCTTAATCCAGCATTCAGACGGCAGGTCATTACTGTCAGTAAATCCATCTTATACCCAAAAACCAGATGGACTGCTGCGAAGACAACTCCTCTGTGCATCCTGTCTGCTGAACAGGTGCCAGGTATTACAAACTTTCTTAGCCAGAGAGATATAAAACCGGCCAGATGACCTTCAGCAGATAATTCTCGGCCACCCTGCTTAATATAGGTCTCTAACCTATCACCGGCTTTGTAGGTGTCTATATCTTCTTCGACGATAATGTCGTCATGATTTGTCTCCCGGATTAATCTGTTAATCTCGGCTTGACTCAAGGGTTTAAATTTACCAACATACTGATCAGTCTTTTTTTCTTTTGAACTTCGTCAGTGCGGCCTTGAAACAAATAAGCCATCCACTTCGAAGAATAGCAGTTGGAGTCCCCCTCTCCACCTTGTCCCTTATAAAAAGCCTTACATATGCTGTAATGGCACATTAATTCTTTAAATACATAAAGAATCAGTGGGTTGGCTTCAGAAATCTTATTCATTTCATCAACAAAAGGGATATACTCTTCATATGGTAAATCTGCTGTTGGTAGCTGAAAAATATATGCCATTTCATGATGGGCGAATCCCATCTCGCCCCTTGGGGTCATGAAGGTGCCGGTACGATAGTTATATCTCTCCGCTAACGCCAAGAACAGATCCGGGTTTGGCTTAAAACCATAAGCAGTACACTTAATGGCATCATATAGGCCTATCGCCTTTAACTGTGTACCAAAGTTCTGCAGAATCCATCTCACTAGAGCAGTCCATCTAGTATTTTTCGGGTTCACCAGGCCGATAAGTCTCATAGACTGTTTTGGGTATATGGCATTTTTCAGTTGAGCAAATTTGTTTGCAAAAATTGGGACTCTGACTGGCTTCAGCAGTGCCGAGTCCTCAGGAGGGATGGTGGCAGGTAGCAGTCCTCGCAGAGATGTGACATGTGGTTCAGTACCACTGCGAAATCTTCCTTGACGATATCCGATCCACCCAGCCTTTGCTTGTCGGGATGGAGTGATATCCCACTTCATCTGTCTTTGTTGACCCGAGTGGAATAAACGAGCTATATTGATGCTTTTTGTTAAAGCAGTCAAATACATTGGCTGATTTACATCACCATCCCTATAGTAACAGTATGATACTTTGTCCAGAGCAGGCTGGGAGTTCATGTCAATAGCATCTCCAAAAAGGAATGCTGGCTTCAAGTGGGTAACACCATCCACACTCTGTAACGGCAGTCCACTCATCAAGTTCAGCAAAGTATCATCTTCCTGATTTGTCAAAAGAGCTATTCTTGTAGAAGGTCCGTCGAATTGGGGAAAACGAACATGTGATAGGTCACTTCTATAGTTATTTCCTACACTTCCTTCAAATTCTGCCTCCTGAGCTAGAATATCCACTGCAAATGAAGAATAAAGTATTAGAAATCTTCAACGTCAAGAGAGGATAAAGTTTAACATACGCTCAGTTTTTACTAAGCGTACAGCTCAACATACGCTCAGTTTTTACTAAGCGTACAGCTCAACTTACGCTCAATTTTTACTAAGCGTATGGCAGACTCAAGGTTCAGCATACGCTCAGTTTTCCTTAAGCGTATGGTAGATTCAAGGTTCAGCATACGCTCAGTTTTCTTTAAGCGTATGGCAGACTCAAGGTTCAGCATACGCTCAGTTTTCTTTAAGCGTATGGCAGACTCAAGGTTCAGCATATGCTCAGTTTTCTTTAAGCGTATGGCAGACTCAAGGTTCAGTATATGCTCAGTTTATCTTAAGTGAATGATTTTAAAAGTTCAGTTTATGATCAGTTTGAGCGTATCAGCGTATGGTTGACAAGATGATCATCAAAAATTACGCTAACACAGGAGTTAGCGTATCTCAATGAGACAAATTGCCATAGCATATTCTTTTAAGATAGCGTATTTTGATATCTCTATCAAAAATACGCGTATCTTACAGATATACGCTCCAAACATATTTTTCGTAAAAACGAAAAACATGGAATACGGCTAAACCCTAAAGAGGGAAGCGTATTTGCTAACGTATTGACCCTAAAGAGGGATACATTTTCTGAGTTTTGTTCTAACCAGAGCCCTAAAAAGGGAATAGTTATTTGTTCATCATCTTCGTCCTCACCATAGAGAGGTTTCAATGGCCGTTCACTGCGTGAAATACGCTGACTGGCCGTCTTCTTGGTGGTGGCAGTGTCGATGGCAGGATGAGACGACTCCTCAGGGGCTTTCCCCTTTTCTTTCGCAGAAGCATCAGCTTTGGACGCCATTAATGGAGGTTGAGTCAAAGATGAAGAAGGGAAAGAAGGATTTTGAGTTTCTGAAAGCACTTTTCTCTCTCGAAAGCAAAAGCTGTGGTAAAGAAATAAAATAGGTTTTGGAAGACCTATTTATAGAAGAAAAGAAGAAGTTCAAACGGCGGATATTCTTTAAACAAAATCCCTAAAGATTTGCACTGATATTGAGGAAGATAACAAACTTATGCCAGCATGTCAGGACTTATTCCCACTTTAAGTTCAAAGTAATTTCGAACTTTTGAAATTCATAAAGTTCGAAAACTTTGAAGGGGGTCTTGTAGGGTGTGAAAATTATGACACGCTGACATAAGACTCAGTCCAAGTCATACGCTCAAAGCCATACGCTCAGTCCAAGTCATACGCTCAAGGCCATACGCTCAGTCAAGGCCATACGCTCAGTGAATATTTTAATATTTCTTGAGATGACAGCACAGCATGTATTTAATAAAGGAGGAATCTGACACTTCGTCTTTCGTGCAAAGACAGCTGTCCAATGAAGACTGGCCGTCGTATAGGTTGTCGAAGAGTCGGTTTTGTCTTTTACGAGGACAGCTCAGCATCTCTCATAAATGTAAAAGCCATCATTACTGTCAGTTTTGACAGTCTGTCAGCCATCATATCCGCAGTCACGACGCTCGAGAAGATTTTGTCAGTTATTGGAAGATATGGCGTATCAAAGAAGATTGATGATGGCCACGTGTTTACTTATTCAAACATGCCACGTGTTTACTTATTCAAACATGCCACGTGTCTACTTATTCAAACATACGACTCAACCAAGTGAGCGTATGGATTCCATACGGCTCCTTGCCAACCAAGTGAGCGTATGGATTCCATACGGCTCTTTGCCAACCAAGTGAGCGTATGGATTCCATACGGCTCTTAGCCAACCAAGTGAGCGTATGGATTCCATACGGCTCCTTGCCAACCAAGTGAGCGTATGGATTCCATACGGCTCCTTGCCAACCAAGTGAGCGTATAGATTCCATACGACTCCTTGCCAATCAAGTGAGCGTATAGATTCCATACGACTCCTTGTCAATAATGTGAGCGTATCAGCTTTATATGGTTCTACGCTGTCCAAGTCAGCGTATGCAAGACATGTACCTTCAAAAGCTAGCGTATGACTCTTCTTCTAAGACAGCGTATCACAGCAGTTGTGTCCAGAATGATTTTCAATGTGCAGTTAACACACGTTCTCACGTGTCCTGCACTCAGTTATCCACTTCTTCAGAAGTTATGCAACGTGGCATTCATGCCATCAATCTCTCCTGAATATGCTCTACTACTTTCAACCGCACGCTAATGTGTCTCCATCAGAATTTGCCACGCGTCCCTGCAGTTATGCACACGTCAAGTAACTACCTGAGCGTATGCTTAAGGACAGTTATCCTGAACTCTATAAAAGAGAGTTTCTTCATCTTCATCAGAGACTACAGTCAATTTCAGAGAGAACAGAGAGATTGCCCAGTTGCTGTTCAAGTTCTTCAAAGTTTGAGTTTTCTTCATCGCATCGTCCAAAGGATAAAGTAGTCATCTTCTAGATTAGATTCCTACAGTTGTAATTTTCTCAGATACAAAATAAATAAAGTGAATTTATTTATGGAAAACAGGTCACACTACTCCTCAAATTACGGTCACTAAAATCTTATAATCTTCTAACTAGTTACTAACAATTCTACCAACCGACAACTAGGGTGTATGGCATCTATAATCCATCATATCTATAAACAACCAAATATTTGATAATCAAGCAGTATTATATTATAACTTAAGAATTTTTGATAAATCCTAGACAGCACGATCATTCATCACCCCGAAATAGGAAGGGACGAGAATCAGTGGTACAAAAAGGCAAGGAAGAAAAATCGAAAGCGAATACGAAGTTTCAAGGACGCAGAGAAATTTCTAGGGGAATTTTCAAGACAGAGTGGACTGAGATTTCTAAGGTTTAGTCATAGTCGCAGGCTCGTACCAGTACAGTTACGTAACCGGTACGATATGCTCTGACCTGCATAGGCCACCAAAAAAACTTGTCATGACCCGTACCCGCTTTTCGGACGCGAGCTCGTGAGCAAGCCACCTACGCATCAAGCGGACTCCAGCCCGACTCGAATACGTAAATGTTGTCACGGCTAGGGTAAGCTGCCAAATCATGGCAAACAAATCTATATCTCAATCCACAATAAGAATAATAAACATGAATGAACACTATGGGTCGTGGTCTGCAGCCCACTAGCATATATGTCCGATAAAACTCTAAAGGAAATAACAAGAGTCTAAAGCTGAATCAAGAAATATGATATCTCATGATAATATATGAAAGCACGAGCGGATAATAAATACAATAACGATAACTGAATCCCGCAAGCGAATCATCACATCTGTCATCCAGAACCACTAGCTAACTCCATGCAATCGCTAAACCTGAAGAGATCATCAGGTCCTCAGGGAACATAGCAAGATACATAAAAACATGCATATCTAGCAGTTAACTATACAATAAAGAAAATATAGAAAATAAATGGAAAAAGACCAATCAACACGAAAATACGACTATACACGACTGGAAGAACTACTACGCATAAACGAACTGCTAGAGGAGAACAAGAGAACACGATGATACGATGTCAATGGATAATCAATCGAATACTCAAACCCTCGCCCCTAGTGTGGACTCGCAGGTTTGATCAACTACTAACCCTCGCCCCTAGTGTGGGCTCACATGTTAGCTTTAAGAAATCACCCTCGTCCCTAGTATGGACTCGCAGGTGCGGACAAATATCTACTAACCCTCATCCCTAATATGGACTCGCAGGCTAGCATCACCCTCGCCCCTAATGTGGACTCGCAGGTGTGGAACAATAACTACTAACCCTCGCCCCTAATGTGGACTCGCAGGTTAGCTTCAATAACTACTAACCCTCGTCCCTAATGTGGACTCGCATGTTAGCTTCAAATAACTACTAACCCTCGCCACTAGTGTGGACTCGCAGGTTAGCTTCAAATAACTTCTAAGCCTCGTCCCTAATATGGACTCGCAGGTTAGCTTCAATAACTACTAACCCTCGCCCCTAGTGTGGACTCGCAGGTTAGCTTCAGGGTTCAAGATACAGATAACTACTAACCCTCGCCCCTAGTATGGACTCGCAGGTTAGCTTCAAGAATTCAAGGTACAGCAGTTCTGTTATGACTTATTCATCCTATGACACGATGCGACTCCGTCTAAGTACAGGTGATGACACGACACGACCCAATCACGATACACGAGAAAACCAATCCAATATGAACTACAAAATTAACTATGAATAAGAACTATATCTATACTAGCATGCACAATATACAAATCTCATGTAAATAATCAACTAGTAAAACTATATAATAATAGATATGTATGTAAATAAACTGTAGAGGGAGACAAGGTATACTTGCCTAGAGGTTGCACGCAGATCCCACAAAATATAGTCAACTGGTGAGCCATAAAGTCCAAATCATCATAACTGTCTGCGAAAGCTGAAACAGACATTGCCAACATTCTCAGAATAGTCAAATTAGCTAGGTTTGCCTGTCCTTAAGTCCAAATCTGGACACAGGGATAAAACGGTAATTTTGACCAAAATGGTGTCCGCCATTGGACCCACTTTGCACCAAAAAGCGTGCCAGAGTCAATGGTCTCTAAAGATGTCAAACTATATGTCTACGGATCTGGTTTGATGATACGAACCCAATGGTATGTCCAATTTTGGATCCCGAAATCAATCAAATATACCACCAACATATTAATTATTCTACTTTAGGAAGAAATGAACTAAATAATTAAAAGCACTGAGTTGCCTATTTGCTTAGTGGTTAATATGTTATTTTTTTCCTATTCTTAGCTATTTATTTCATTCCTTAATATAATATCAATTAACTTATATGCATACTATGTCCAGCGGCCTACATATCCGGATGAAATGCTATTGCTCGATAGTGTATGAAGAAACTTGAGCACGATGATGTCAGTCCACTCTTTCTTCCATTCTTATATTTCTTTATTATTTGGTAATTACCACTACTTCTTATTGGAAAATGAGTCAAGTCAAGTCTACATAGTAGTTGTTGCCTATGTAGTACTTTATTACTAGCTTTATTCCTTATTTAGCTACATTGTGTATTCTTAAAATGAACTGAAGCTTGAAGGAAAACCATACCACGGTCGAACGCTGTTCTGGGGAGTCAGTTGCCAGCAGCACGCGCACGCGACTCGGCTGTCAGCGGGGTCTTGCAGGGGGGTGGCCGACCAAGGTGGGGTTGGCCCTGTCGGTGTTCGCGTGGAAGGTGGTGCACGGCTTCGTTGTCTGTCCCATGTGACGCTCGGAGCGATCGGCCGGAGGCGAAGCAAACAAGGCAGATCTAGCCAACGCTCTGGTTGAGGCCTCGACGGGGTCGACGAGGTTCCGGTAGCGTTGGCGGGAGCAGCACGGCGCTTGGGTCGTTTAGGCGGCGCTGCGTGGGTCTGTGGCTGTGACGCCAATCCGAGCGAGGCATCCCTCTTGGCGGTCCGACGTCGGGTCTGGCGGACACGGGGTTCCACTGGCGGTACATCGGTTCGAGCCTAGTGGCGGCTCTTCGACGTATGTGAGGTTATTTGTAGTTGTGGTTTCGGTTATGGTGGTTTGGGTCGCGGCGGTGTCCTAATGGTAGGGGCTGCGGCCTTGACGGAAAAGGTCGAGGAACCGATGGTTGACGGATGATCGATTGTGGGGTCAGGATCGATGAGTGCAGGAAGTCAACTAGGAGATGCTTAGTGGAGAAAGGCGACGACGATGGTGAATGATGGTGGTAGTCTGGTGTTCGGTTTGGTGGTGGTGGCGTGGGTTGCAGGGAGGAAAGCGCCAGGACAAGGGATGCCCAGGCGGTGGGGGAGTAGGGTTAGGGTTTTGATGTATCGATCCCTCTCGGCTCTCTCTCTATATATATTTTTTTTTTTTCTGTTTTTAACAGAGCCGAGGGGGTGATGTCGGGTTAGCTGTTTCCTTGGAAGTTGGGTTCGGCCTGGGTGTGGGCCTGTCTGGGTTGGCTTGCTGCTATTATTGGGCTGGGCTTCTCACTATCGGGCTGGAATGGTTTGATTGGGATTTCCTTTGAATTGTCAATTGGTATGTTAGCCAATTACCTGTCCTTTTTGTGCTTTACCTGAATGGAGGGAACGAGCAGCACAACTATGAGATGCTTTCCTTAGAGCACCTTGTTCAGGAAGCACAAAAAGGAATTAATGTAACCTCATTGAAGTTTATTTTTTTATTAGTAGCACATGCTAGTGCAACTGCAGAACAATAGATCCTTAATCAGAGTCTCGATTGTTGAGCTCTTATGTGTTTCCTACATAGGGTCATTAGGCTAAACAAACAGAGTAAATCCCATTTATAATAGGCTTAATGTCAATAGAATTAAATGCTTACATATATAAATTTATGGACTAGTATATACGGGCCCAGGCCCAATACAATTAAACTATTATAAATATATGGATTTAACTGAGCAAGAAATTATCATTCAATTACGATATTAGTAATTATACCGTTATCTGGGCAAATTTTATCCGAAAATAATGACAAGCTCATTGAATCAAATATGGGCAAATTAATTGGTATAATCAATTATAAATAATAATAATATTATTATTATTAATAATAAAAGCACAACCTTATACCAAACTTAAATGGGCATACATACAAACATATATTCGTGGATATAGCTTAATACCCCCAAATGCACAGGGGTACCTATGCCATATTTCCAAGGAAATTAGAGATTAACTGGAAATTAGTGTATATATTATAATTAATATACCATTTATTATAAAGTACTCAAAAAGACTATAACATGAACTATCAATATTTATATATACACATATATATACCCACAAGGACGTCGTTGGTTGTACTACATGTCTACTAGAGCTTGCGCTCGGGTCGGGTCCAGTCCAGACTTGTTCGGTACAACCGAGTCTCCCTAAAGTTAATAATATTAATAAAAGCTAATTAATTATTGATAGGGGTCATGTCACAACTCGGCCTGGTTTTCATAGTTATAACACACTTATGGCTGAGTCTTCCTTGGCATGGCTAATACACTAGTCAAGGCACGCCACTGCACTATCCGTGCCATGATTCCTGGTCGTCTGGTACTTCAAAACTTAACCTTGGCTAAAGTCGTCTACTAAACAATTATTTATAAAATTCTAAAAATTACCATTTAAATCAAATATAAAAAAAATATTTCAAAAAAAATATTTTCGGGAAGAGGAGTTACAGATACCTGAACATATATTATCTGGTTCATGACCATGTGTCTTGGACAAGTGAATACATGAGTGTATCCATGTGGGTTGCTCCCTGGATTACACTTGATACCTCGATATTGCCCCAAAATGGCTTGGCCTAACTTATGCCTATGACAGATGTAAATGCTGCTCATACAGCCATTTGCAACCTGTTTGTAGTATATCCTAACCTAATGTGTCAGTTAACAACTGTAGGGGGCATGGCATATAGACACAGGGACGTGTAGTACATATGGAACATGGCTTGTAGGTGGTTTGCTCTTAGCCATAGCTAACTCACCCAGGTAATTGGGGTTATGGTTGGCACCCTAGTATCTGATACTCGCCTACTGACCTCGTGCATACTTGCACCAATTGGTACTGCACTTGCTTTTCAACTGCTGCTACCTTCGATATCTGATACCATATTCTCCTAGACCATATGCAGACAGGTTGTCCCCCCTTCGAATCCTTTAATCTCTTACCTACACTATCCCTCAACTAAAGGTTACAATGATACCTCATGCAAACTGATACAAGATACAACTTGTTACAAAGTACAACCAAGTGCAAATGCAACTGATACCAAGTAAACTAAAATTACAGTGCAACCTAATGCAAACTGATACAAGAGAGTAGGCTAATGCCATAGTGTGACTGATACCTTCTAATTACTCCTGCACATCAATTTGTGCACAATCTTCCCATCTTTATAGCCTTAACGAAATCTAGGTAGAGAATGAGCAACAGCAACAGTAGTAGCAGCAACACATACTGTTGAGTTGCTCTAAGCCTCCAGATTAAGGTTCTGGTTTGGAAGGATGTGGGTTCAAATCCCATCACTACAAGAAATTCGGGTTTCCGTGACAAGTAATCTGTGACAAGTGTAAAACTTGTCACTGAAAGGGATATTTCTGTGACAAATAAATTTTGTTGTCACTCATAATTTGTTTCTGTGACAACTGATATTGTCCATCACACAATTAAAACATTTAGTGACCATGTTTTTATTGGTCGTCACTTAATGTAGTCACTGAAATAAAATTATGATTTTAGAGACAAGTTATGTATGATAAGGAAAATAGTTGTCACTAAAATGTTTTGTTGTAGTTACAAGAAAATATTATTGTCACATAAAAGTATTAGCCACAAGATTAAAATTTTATTCTTGTCACTAAAAAGTTTCTTTTAGTTACCAAATAATTGTACGTCACATAAAAGTATTAGTCACAAAGAAGAAATTTATTTCTTGTAACAAAAATTTTAAATAAATTTAAAAAAGTTAAATAAAAAAATCGTTGCTTAACATAATTTTTTTGGCTCCATTGAATTTTTTGGCTTCATTTAAAATTTAGGTCTCAATTTTTTACCAAAACCTTCCCCCTTCCCCTTCAAACCCCGCGCTGGACCCTGTAACCCTTTTTCTCAAAATTTCATCTCTAAACCTCTCTATTTCCTTCTCCACTTTTTACCTCCTCTTCTTCTTCTCTCAAAGCTTCTCCATCGTCGCTCGAACCGCCGCTGGAACCCCAGGTAATCCTCTCTTCTTCGTACCCTTCCTCCTCTCTCGCCCTCGCGCCCAGGGGCCCAGGGGCTCGGGGAAGAGCTCGCTGGTCAATCGGATCGCTAGGGTTTTCGGCAACGAGCTTTTCGCGCCGGACCCCGCACAAGTCTCCCGTGAGTTTTCTTTTTTTTCCTTTATTTTCTTTTGGTTTGATTGGTTGTGACGGAAAGGAAAGAATTGATAGATTGCTAAAAAAATTCTGAAGATAATTTGTCGATGACTGATGGGACCTGCTTTCTGCAAGAGTATATGGTTCTGAAGGATTCTGAGTCGCTTTGCGTCTACGACAGCCGTAGCTTGTCGGAATCCTCGTCTGAGAACTTTGAGATGCTCGAAAGGTGGATGACTGAAGGTGTTAGTCATGGCCAGATGGTCATTAGGTGAGACTATAGTTTCTTCTAACTTTAATGTTTATGTGTCGGAAACTACTACTGCACGGGCACGGTGCAATATTCGATCTGCAATATTCGATCCAACCTTATTGTGTCATGTCTTATCGTGTCGGTGCAAGTCGTTTTTGAAGGTTTTGCCATATATATAGAGTTTTGTTGTAATACTTTTGGGAAATGGAGTACTTCGGAATGTAGCCTTATATACTATTGACATTATTGATAGCTTTTGGTTATCCATAAATGGAAATAAGATGCAACAGCTTTTTAATGTAAGTGGTGTTGTATATACTATATAGTATAGTTTGCAGTATCGGCCGATACCGATACATATCGGCCATATCGTATCAGTTTTGGCCCTTTCCAATCTGAAACTGACCCTTACTGATACCGACAGATACTAGCCGATACTTATATCGGGGCTTCCTTTCCCGATCAATTATGTTAAGAAAAGTTAAAAGACAGTTAAAGAGAAATACTAATCCGTAAGTGTTGAATTTTATTCCAGTTTCCATTTAAAGCTAAAGAGAAACAACAAATAACACATTAAATTATACCAAAATGTATACAAAAATTGTGCACGTTTTAATAGTTGTAATAATTTTTTTGGCTTTTCGAAACTCAGATCTGAAACCATCAAAGCATATAAGTAACGTCCGTAACAGATTCAGATACTGTGAACCTTAGTAAATAGTAAATACAGGTATTGGCCGTTGTATGTAGGGAAAGTTGCCGTATTTTACAATGCAGTTATAATGCTTGGTTGCAACTTTTGTTTTTGTAAATAGAAAGTCGTTTGTTTGGGACTGTGACACCGGGAGAAGAGAGAGAGAGAGGGAAGGGGATAAAAAGTGTTGTTAGCGGTGTTGTAGTCATTTTGGCCATTTCGGCCGCAACAGAATCTGAAACATGAAGATCTTGCGGCAAAAAAATTTGTTGCAGTAATTGGCAACAAACTGGATGCTGAAAATTCTGCAATAAATGATGCGTCGATACTACTTATGGGTGACCAGACATCCCTTCAATTGCAAAACTTCAAACTTTAGTTAATAAGTTGGGATTATGTTATTTTCTATATTAGTATTGACTGATTGTTTCATAGAATTTTACTAGTTTGCATTTCTTCAGGGCGCAATAACTAAATGCATGGCAACAATTGAGGAAATGGCTAGAATGGATGTTCTCTGCAGCAACAAAACTGGAACGCTCACTCTTAATCGCCTTACTATGGACAAAAATCTCATTGATGTGAAATTTACTGCAAAAAAGAATATTCATACCTCTTTTTCTAGAATTGATTATTGTAGTGGTGTATAGATTAACTTAACTTGATTAAATTACCTAGATTATGGTATTTGTTTTGCATGTTTGATCATGTTATCAGTCAGATCAACTAAGAGCGTACACTACAGTAAATGCTCACTTGTAGTGTGATTTATGTTTTTCCTAGCATGAATATAGTTTAATTGGAAAGATACGAGCATAGTCCTAACAGTTCATGAATTTTTAGTATGTTTTTAGCTCTCAATTTTTAGGGGTATATGCTTTCTATTTTATGATTTTCTTTCGTAGAATTTTAATCTCCTATCTCTGCATCAGATTCTGAATTTATGCCATGATAAACATGAAATTGCTGAAAAAGTCCATGCAACCATTGACAAGTTTGCTAAAAGGGGACTGCGGTCACTTGGCATTGCTGACTAGGTAAGATTCCAAGATGGGTTTACTGAAATATGGTCAATAGAAATATTACTTCCATCTGTTTTCTTTTCTTTTCATTTTTTGTTTCAGAAGAGGTGGAAGCATCGATTACCTATGTTCGCTTCAAAGCTGCAACCAGTGAGGTGCACATTATGTTATTTTCTTGATTCATTCTAATATTGGTTAGGGATATTAGGTTAGAAAAGCTTAATGCTTTCCTTTTTTTATTAAGAAAACATATTGTTGACATTGCTATTATCTTTTTCACACTTTAATAATTCATGGTTAGATTTTGGGATAGGCTTTTTAGTAAGACCAAAATATTCCTTCCCTTGTTACTAAATTTAAGAATCTAAAAAAAACTTCTCTCTCTCTCTCTCTCTCTCTCTCTCTCTTTCCTACTGGTGTAGTGCTCATAGGTAGCTTTGGTAGGGAGGGTGGTCATCGAGATTGTGGAGCTGTAGAGAGATGTCATTAGGGGAGTCAGTTGCTAGGGTGACCGGTATTTTAGGCGCATAACAGTGGTGGGGAAAGAGGAAGGGAGAAGAGAGGGAATAAATACTTTGTAAAAAGTCGAGTAGCTATATCGAGTGAGGATGTCTCATTTTTATGTTCCTTTTCCCCGTTCAGTATAACTTTTTAGGCAAAAAAACATGGTTGTAAATGAGCAAAAGTATCTTAGAGTTTCTTCATAAATGGGAAGATTGGGGGTGGTGTCTTTTCCTAATACTTACTTTGTTTTCATGATGAGCTCAGAACCCATGGAATGTTCATAGTTAACTACACTCAAGCCTATTCACATATAAAATTTACATTAAGAACTTTGTACGCCCAGATGTTGTAGTCCCTAAATTGTTTTATAAATTGAACAAAATCTTATATTCAAGCCAAATTATGTATGCTTCTGATTATAGTATATATAATTACATAATAATTACACAATTCATTGTTTTGAGTTGGCCTTTCAAACCATAATCGATAGAGGTTGTAATTTTGGAAAACCACCATAACCGAACAGACTACATCAAAGGGAACCAGTCTAATTTTCAGTTTATCTTGAAGACCCTGATGCCAAGAAATGCATCTTTCTTAGCCTGGGAAACATCAAGTCAACAATGCATGTTAAGCTGATTGTGGTTTTCAAGTTTGTATTTGGCAATTTTGATGGGTACTGGCCACCACTTATTGCTTGAGAGGTCTGATTTATTTTAGATCTCAAAGCTATTTTGTTCTTAAACAAAGTCATTTTTTATTTCATTTCAGTATTGTCTGTAACTCACTTCACTGCTTAGAGGTTTCTGTGTAAAACTTTTGTAGATGCTTTCCCAATTTTGAGATGCCACAAACTTTTTTAAGTTGCCAGCAAAATGTTTATATTGACCATAATTTAGTTGTTGCGTTCATTATAACACAACTATTGCCTAATTTTTTTGGACTGATCTATTATTTTTATTTTACAGAACGCAGTTATTTGTAAATTATCTTCAGCCACTAGGTACTCTCTAATAAATTTCTAGCATACTGGTCGAAAATATATAGTAAATTAGTAATTATGGTCCTTGTCCATGTCTGTTCAGTCGATGGTGCCTTTTGTTTTACTCCAACTCCATCTTCATATTTGGTTAGAAATGTAGATACTTTGCTTGAATTTAAAGTTCAATGATAGAATTTCCTTGGATTCCTAATCATTTTGCTTACTTCACTGTGATATCTTTTCACTTTCCATTAATTATTTTAATGCTTAAGAAAAATAAAAGCAACACAGAAAATGGTTGTATGGTCAAATTACCTTGTTAATTGCTATCATTTATTTTTGACAAACTTCACTGTACTTTTTGTAGTGGAATTCGACTTCAGCGGTAGTTACCTTGCTATTGCAGGTTCTGATGTAAGGTATATTTTTAGTACCCTTCTTGAATATTTCATAGACATGAGATGGGTTATGATCTTAATATCAGTTTGACATGTATATATGTTCGTTCACATTAATTGCTGCCGCTCTTAACAAATTTGAGAGCTAGAAGCCAAATCAGATTTTCTTTTCCCAGTAATTCAGTGGATACAAGAACATATGATCCTGGAGCAAAACTATAAAGATAGAAACTCAACCTAACATTTCTTGATACAGCTTCATCATAAGCAGTTTGTTAATTATTTCCAACGGCCTCTCGTTTAGACACAAGGATCAAATATTCTGTTTTCTCCATTTATGCTATTCAATTTTCAAACTGATTATTGTAGAGTCTACCAAGTTGCTAACGTAAAACTGGAATAGAATATTGTCAAAACTTTTCCAGATTTATCAGGCACAGGTGAATAGAGAACTACATTTTCATACTCAAATGTCTCTGACTTCACGTGTTATGTTATGTTGTCTTTTTGTACTTGATGTCTCCAACTTCCTGTGTTGTGTTGTTATCCTTTCCTTTGTCCATCCATGGCCTTTTCTGATTCTTTTGTGGCCAGGGAAAGTCACATGCGCAAAATTCGGTGGGGATGCAAAATACATGGCAGTCGGTTCCATGGATCATAACCTTCGCATCTTTGGACTTCAAGGGGTAGAATCAGAAGATTCGTGATTCCCATTTCGGTGAGAAATTTAAAATATGATAGCATTAATCAAGAGAAGTGAGATGAACATTGCATCGTCAGGAACCTTCCTCTCGGTAAATGGAGATTACAATTGAGAAAGAAGTAGAGAACACTTTGATATGCTGCACTCCACTGGATTTTTGTCAGAGCAAGCATTCGGACATGAACCAAATTGAGAGGGGTTTAGTGATGGGTAAATGCCCTTGCAACAATGTATTGTAGTTTTAACGAGTAAAAATACTTCAATGCTTGTTCCAGTTGCTGTTCGAATATAATTTCAATATTGAGGGAGAATAGTACAGAACAAATTGTTTTAGTAAAGAATATGAGGGCAGAATGTAATTGTTCATACCTTTGATGTATTAAAACCTTAGTAGAGGACAACAGCATTTGATTGAATATTAGTTGAACAACTCTAGAACCAGTCCTTGTACTAGCATGTTTGTGGTCGCATTCCAATATTTGCAACATATCCATTTGATGACAGATTTTGATACATTGGCAGGTGTTGTGTTCAATGGTGATCCTTGATACATTGGCAGGTGTTGTGTTCTTGTGTTTTTAATATACCATCTTCTACAAGAATTGTGTGATATTATATTGTGTTCTTGTGTTTTTAATATATAATGACAATGACAAAAAAAATACTCGTGACAATTGATTTCCATCAAACGTATAAAGTGTACACTATGGTGACAATAATAAATGTGTTACTGCAAGTGTTTACAATGATGACATGTACTTGTCACTAAACATATACGTTTATTGTGACAACAATAAAAGTGTTACTAAAGTTGTTTTGTGATAGCAAATGTCGTCACGAAAATAATTTTTATTTTTGTCAAAAAAATTTAATTTATTTTTAGTTACAATAAAAAGCTATTTTGTAACAATATTGTGCGCCACTTATAATATTTTTAGTGATAAATTTTGTTGTCATGGAAAGTTTACTATCACTGACAACATATTCTTGTCACAGTAGAGAACTTTCTGTGACAACGACTTTTGGTCGTCACCTATACTTTTAGCTACGGAGGTATAGGCTACGAAAATAAGTCGTCACTATACTCGTCACAGAAGATGTATTGTGACGACTTTCATAATTTCTGTGACAACTTTACATGTCACAGAAACCATGTTTTCTTGTAGTGCATCTTTGTGCTCTCTACAGTTCGGTATCTGATGTTTCAATGGCATCACTAACATATGGTATGAATTCAAGGTATCAGTATGCAGACTGATACTCTTCGTTTGCTGTTACGCCTGTCCTGTAGGAACTTGGTAGGCCCCATACATGATACCCCTGTATACCTGGTTTGTCTAGTATACTCTATTAGACACACATATTCTTAGTCTAATATTTTCTCCCTCTTCTAATTAACATGGTTAGGAACTTCTCTTCTTCGAGATTTTACCAGGAGGCTACTGTTCTGCCTCCCACTCATGGACCCCTTCCTTCTACTCTGTTTGTTTAAACAGAGACTAAACTTCATGCATAACTTAGTCTCATTAACATGTACTACCCAGGTAGCCATAGCCTATTCTCTTATATTCTAAACTCGACACAGACCCTTGCCCTTATTCTGATACCAACTCCCTTGTATCTTCCTTAACTGATTAATGATTCCTTATATGGAGGTCGATTTTTACAAGTGCAATTGCTACTTCAATGCATCTTCGATCCAGTTTTCTCTAAGCCTAACTTCTCTACTTGATCTACTCATGAAAAATATCCTTGGTTAATGAGGACACATGGTAAAATTTGTGTTTTGACGTAAAATTTGCTGTTAACTCTATAATGTACTTTTCAGGAAACACAACTGGTACATCTATACAATCCTAAGTAGGCCAACACAGACATTGGTTTTCTTTTGGGGTTTGTAAATAGATGTGGGTTGTCGTTGCACTCTCTAGATTAAATGGACACTACTGATATTTGGAAAATGACATTAACATTATCCTCTTAATTCCTATACACAAGTATCCAAATAGATACTTCTCAATTTACTATGGTTAACTCCCTAACGAGCCTTGCCTACAGATATCTACTATACCCAGTACATTTGCTTGTACCAGCCACGACTCGCTACCTAAACTGATCCTCCAAAATCAGTACGCACACAGGCTATGATACTCATCATGTATCAGAGCTGGGCACACATCTAACTTATAACCCATCTGTATACCTGCCTATGCTCTACCAATAAAGCATAATACTACTGTCACCCAAAATTTTCCCTGTACCTATATGATTTCCTTATCTAAGACACCTAAGACTACTAGAGACACCTTTATCTATTGGTTTTAGAATTCTGACACCCAGTAGTCTCGATTCCCTGTATACCCAGTTGTTCTTCCTCTTAGGATTTTAATCATACACTTATGCATCCTAATTCTAACTCATAATAAATGACAAGATTTACCACTCCAAAAATAGATTAGCTTACCTCCTTGATGGTGATGACAGGTTTGGACTGTTTCTCGATCGAACTGGAACTTCCTTTTATTTCCTGCCTGGGTTCCTTAGTGATGGAGAGAAATATGCTGCTAGGGTTTGTAGAGGAAGGCTCGACTACAACTCTCCTTTTGTATAACAAGTTCTGGGATTTGGTCGATTTCTCTAAGGCTTGGAAGAGATCTTATTGAAGAAGGGATCCGATTTGAACCCAGGGTGATCGGCTATCAACAGGAATTTAAATTCCACTTTTGCACAAAGGTACCTTGGGAAAATCGGTTTCTACTAATAAGGGTTTGAAGAACCCTCCCTTGCAAAATCTGAAGTTAAAGAAGATATAGGGCTCTATCCTCATGAGGTCGGCCAAATGAAAGGATTTGAATTCCTGAACTTTTGAATTTGGAACATATTTGCTAAACCCCTTTATCAACCTGGTTTTACATAACTCACATTTTCCTATTATCTAAACTAAATTAACCATAAGAATAGATATAAACAACAATAAAATAAAAAATAAAAAATGATATAAAAAGGAAGAATTTGGGTTTAAGGGTTTACACAAAGACTAGTTGAAGATGGACCTTTGAGTTCATTGGAAGTGGAGGCACTACCAGTCTGTGAATCCTTCTTAGAAGGTAAAATGACCAAAAGGCCTTTTACGACAAAGGGGTATAGGGCCAAAGATGTGTTGGAATTGGTTCATTCTGATTTATATGGACCCATTACTATCCATTCTAGAGGTGGCTTTGAATATTTTCACATTTATTGACGATTATTCAAGGTATGGATACATTTATTTGATGCACCGTAAGTCTGAGTGCTTTGAGAAATTGAAAGAGTACAAGGCTGAAACGGAGAAACATCATGGAAAATATATCAAGTCATTACGTTCAGATCGTGATGGCGAATACCTTTTTGGAGAGTTTAGAGATTATTATCAGAGGCTGGGATTACATCCCAATTGACTGCACCTAGAACGCCCCAGCCGAATGGTGTAGCCGAAAGAAGGAATATAACTCTTATTGAGATGGTTAGATCAATGATGAGTTATTCGGATTTACCAGATTCATTTTGGGGATATGCCTTAGAGACTGCAGCTTATATTTTGAACTTGGTTCCTTCTAAGTCAGTACGTCTTACTCCTACAGAGCTGTGGATTGGACGTAAGCCTAGTCTGAAACATGTTCGAATTTGGGGTAGTCCAGCACATGTGCTGAATGAAGAAACAGATAAATTGGAATCTCGTACAGAAGTACGCTTGTTTGTAGGCTATCCAAGAAGAACGAAAGGAGGTTTATTTTATAGTCATAAGGAGAAGGTCATTGTTAGCACTAATGCCCGATTCTTAGAGGAAAACTATGTGATGAACCATAAACCCACAAGTAGACTTGTTCTAGAAGAACTAAGAGGTGAGACACCAAGTACTTCAGTACCAACAATATAAGAGGATGAACAACAAGTAACTGCATAACGTGTCACAAATGTTACACCACAACCGATAGTACCTCGTCGTAGTGGAAGAGTTATGATACAACCTGATAGATATATGTTCTTGGGAGAGTCGTCAGACTTCGTCCCTGAGGAACAAGATTATGATTCCTATACCTACAACGAAGCACTCCAAGATAAAGATGCAGAGTCTTGGCAAAAAGCAATGATATCTGAAATAGAATATATGGATTCCAATCAGGTATGGAGCTTGTAGAACCACCCATTGGTATAAAAGCCATTGGATGCAAGTGGGTCTATAAGAGAAAAAGGGGATCAGATGGTAAGGTTGAAACCTTTAAAGCTCGGCTTGTTGCAAAAGGTTTTTCTCAAATAGAGGGTATCGATTATGAGGAAACATTTTTGCCAGTAGCCATGCTTAAGTCTGTCCAGATTCTTTTATCTATTGTAGCTCATCTCGATTATGAGTTTGGCAAATGGATGTCAAGACTGCTTTGCTTAATGGAAGTCTTGAGGAAGACATCTATATGAAGCAACCAGATGGGTTGATTGAAAATGGCCAAGAACATCTTGTTTGTAAGCTCAAGAAGTCCATTTATGGACTTAAGCAAGCTTCCAAATCTTAGAACATATATTTTGATCAGGTGATAAAATCCTATGGATTTGATCAATGTCATGATGAATCATGTGTATATAGAAAGTGTGACGAAAACGTGGTGGTATAACTAGTACTTTACGTAAATGATATCTTGCTCATTGGAAACAATGTGAAGGTGTTATCTGATGTAAGGATATGGTTATCCAAACAATTTGATATAAAAGACTTATGAGAAGTAGGTCACATCCTTGGGATCAAAGTTCTACGAGATCGCAAGAAAAGGATGTTGGGCTTGTCCCAAGCTTTCTATATCGATACTATACTAACTCGTTTTAGCATGCAAAATTCTAAGAAAGGTTTCTTACCTTTTAGGCATGGGATTGCTCTATCAAAGGAGCAGTGTCCGAGGACACCTAAAGAGATAGAGAATATGGAAGCAGTTTCTTATGCTTCAGCAGTAGGAAGCTTAATGTATGCAATGCTATGTACGAGACCAGACATCTGCTTTGCCGTTGGCATGGTCAGCAGATATCAGTCTAACCCAGGACAAGAGCACTGGACTGTCATAAAGTATATTTTTGAAGTACCTGAAAAGAACTAATGAGTATATGCTAGTTTACCAGACAGATACTTTAGTTCCTTTGGGGTATACAGACTCATATTTTCAGTCAGATAGGGATTCCAGGAAGTCTACCTTGGGTTATGTTGGGTGGTGGAGCCATTGTGTGGAGGAGTATCAAGCAAATATTTCTTATTCCACCGTGGAAGTCAAGTATGTGGCAGCCTCTGAGGCAACCAAAGAAGCAGTTTGGCTCAGAAACTTCCTGTTGGACTTGGATGTGGTACCTAGTTTTCCTAAGGCTATTACACTTTATTTTAATAATAGTGGTGCAGTTACAAACTCGAAGGAACCACGAGCCCATAAGACATGTAAACACATTGAGCACAAGTACCACCTGATACGAGATTTCATAAAGAAAGAAAAAGTTGTTGTGATCAAAATAGCATCAACCAACAACCTAGTTGATCCCTTTACAAAGAGCTTACCAGCTAAGGCTTTTGATAGTCATGTTGAGGGAATAGGAGTCAGATGTGTAGCAGCATGGCTTTAAGTATAAGTGGAGGATTTGTAACAATATACTGAAAGCAATACTTTGAGTATAAGTGGGAGATTATTAGGGTTATATACTAAAAGCATCACTTTTGTATTAACTTTATTTTCTTAAATTTTGAATAAGAATCATATGGAAAAATATTTGCATATTATATTTGTTGTAAGTGTTAATGCAAGCGTCTGATATTCTATATTGTAGATAATATGGTGTGTGGTGTCACACAGAAGATCATATTATTAGTTCCCTATGAAATATATAAATAGTTCACAACCTAGATGGACTTGAACAATCTATTGGAAAGGTTGTAGTGTAATCTAGTATTAGTCTATCTTGACTATAGGTTTACACTAGTACACTTTGTGTATATTGAACAAAACCACTTGAGGTTATTCTCTTTATACTGACTACATAAAAGAGCAAACACCTCTGTTATTATGGATGCTTGTGCTCTTAATCCGGATATAATAACAGACATGTATATGCAGTGTGCATTACTTTGACTCATAAAAGAGTGAGATTCATTATGGGCAACAATCTCTATGAATTGGGTAATAACATTGTATATATGATGGGTTGTTGATTATAAAAGGAATTCATGTCCCAATACGTCGGGTTGATGATGTCCCTTTAAGGAGCTCATAAGGATTATCATGTAAACCCTGCAGGTGGATTATATCCGACATGACAAATAAAGTTGAGTGGTACTACTTAAGGATAAAAGATGTCGATCAATATAGTTGTCAGTACTTAATTTGATCGATGGACATTAGATATTTTAACATGGGGAGCCAAACGAATATATAATAAAATGAGCCCACAATCAAAATTTGGGATTAGGAAGGTAGGGCAACAATTTAGTGGACCGAGCTATTGTTAATGGGCCTGGCTTGTGTGTTCGGGCTGAACACGGGATACCCAGATCCGTTAGGAGACCTAACCCCAATTTCTCCTCATAGTCCTTGCCGTAGCCTTATATATATTCTCTATTCTCTGGCCGTCACAATATCATATAAAAAATAAGAATCTTTCTCTAAATTCGTGATTCACATAAGAAAAAAAGGGAAAGGCTATCAAGGAAAAGAAAAGGTTGGGAGATAGTCGCGCACACGATGTCCAATCCGAGGAAGGAATACGTGTAGAAGATCTTGGAATCGCGACTGCTCGAGGTTGCTAGAATGTGTATTCTTCTTTCCATCGCAGGTATAATTTGTGAACCCTAGTTCCGCTATAAAGGGTTAGAACACGTCTTAGATCTGTTAAACATCCATCGATCATTACGCACACCAAACTAGGGGTCCTAGGAATCCCAGTTCCATCAGATAGCTGGTCATGCTCATATTATTAAAGACTCTGGTGGAGCACACTTAATTTTATCCAATGAAACCCAGATACTTATACAAAATGTCTTATACTCTCATAATTCCAGAAGAAAAATGAAAATTATTGAGTTTAAGGACATAAGGACTGACAGGTATCATACTGAAATCATGAGCGAGGACAATAAAAAATAAATTTGAAAAAAGAACTAGAAGTTCGTCCTAAGGAACCAGAAGTTCGTCCAGGAGAGATAATCCAGCTATTCACTAAGGATACATATTACTCACATTAGGGATGTCAAGTCACATACTACGTTAAGCCAGAAGCTCAATCATATGGGTCCGTTGTGAGCCAGAAGCCAAATGATCCTATAATTTTTAAATTGTGACATGATCAACAAGACACCCAAAACAATGAACACCCAAAGCAGTGATGATAAGAATTATGAAAACTAATTCGTATAATCATCTCTTACCATCAATTCTGAAGGTTATATCTACATACACTCTTAATCTCATGGATAAGTTTGTTACTAAACCATCAATTTTGAATATTGTATCTGAATAACTAGCAACATAGTTTCGAATTGCACATTTTTGGCTTATATTTTTTTTGAAACTATAATATTGAAATCTATGTTTTGTGAATTATAATTTCTATATTTATCTTCTTTATTATATCTTCTAGACATAAGATTTTTTGCATATGTCACTTTAATAAGACAGAATTTCCGCCGTTAGGGAGAGAGAGAAAGAAGATACATTATCATTCCAAGAAGAACATCGTGAATTATCATTCTAGAAAAACGTCATAAAATATTATTCTAGAAGAACGTCTTGAATCATCGTTCTAAAAGAATGTCCAAAAACATCATTCTAGAAGAATATACCATGGCATACTTCTACATTATCTACTCTTCACTAAACTAGGAGAAACTATTTCTTATATTTCATTGCAAATAAACTATTAGATGTTTACTCAATTGTGCTGTATAAATAGTTATACCAACTATTTATTTATTTATTTTCTAATAGACGTACCAAAAGAACCGGATAATACTAAAGATTCTAAAGGTTCTTCTCTCCAGAAGAAGATGTCGAATAATATAACACACCCTAAATAATTTTGAAGAAGCAGCTCATGGAGAAGCATCTCCTGTAGAGAAAGTTCATGACGATCTGAAAGATGTCATGAACCAAAGATCCAATTTCTCAAAGTATATCGCTCCGGTCGAGGATATATCTCAGCTCCTATAAGAGACTGAGAAAATGTACCGTTACCCAAAAAAATCTATGTTCAAGAGAAATTTGGAATCAAAAAGTTTGTCACAGATGACACTATTAAATAAAAATTAAAAGGGTGATCAAATAAAGGATAACACTAAACCCCGAATAATCCTTGAAGGTAGAAAAGGATGCGATATCTCTCGCAAAATGTGGGGTATTTGTCCTATATACAAACCCCCAAAAGGAATAAGCCTGACAAGTTTTGAATGGGTGTTTGTGTCACGTCCCAGAACCAGAATACTGGAGAGCGGGGGCGAACATAGCCAGTTACGTATATTGAAATAAAGTCCATCTCGCTATACGGTTACGGCTGTCTAGATATGAGGGTTTACTGCAAGCCAACGGTCTCTTAAGGTCAAGCCTATTGTCTCAATCTCAAGCAAGTAATATAAGTACAAGATGTTTGACCACCAAATATACAATAAAAGGCGTCCCAAATTTTACATATTCAGTTGATCATGAAGCTAGTCGTACAAAATGCGAGGACTAGCAAGAGTTAAGTCATACATGATCAACCCAAGGATTTGTTAATCATGTTTACAGCCCATAGGCAGACAGTAAGTAAATGTGCATCGAGCTAACAGGTACTCGTCGGCTAAACGCCTCAAAAGAATAATTTTATAATAGAGTGAACAAAACAAAAATAGAAAACCCACTCGTAGCCCGGGTTCCTTCTAGTCGCCACCATCGGGCTGGAGGTTCGGAAGATCCTCGGGAGCTGCTCCGAAATCTGGCCACACAAAACCAGTTGGGTCAAACCCCAGAAAGAGCAAGTGCCACAAAGGAGGCCACGAAATAAGAACAAAAGCCAGCATATCAGAACATAAGAAAAGAAATAGAAGAAGGTACAAGTAATAAAGAGTGCAACAGGACAATAAACGACTAGTGACGTGGGACCATTCCGGGAGCCAGGTTACAACCTTTAAACCAGACAAGGACCGAGGTTGTAACCATTCGCCTGAACAACACTCCGTCTCTACCCATTTATTGTTAGAGATAAGTAAAACAAGCATGTACAAGAGTTCCAGGTACAGGGGCTAGACAAGACTTAGACAGGGCTAGACATCATCCATTCACAAGTGGCCAAGCAAAATACTACGGCTTACTACTTTAACTAACTAGGGTTATCACAAGCCTAATTACTAACAAGATGCAATGAGAATTTCCCAGTCCCAAGCCCTGCAGACCATCCAGTTATCCTTTCGCGGGTTGAGAGTATGGTTGGGTACATCGCCCCGGAGACGATATACCCTTAGATGACTTAGAGGGTGCAACACATGACAGTGCGCTGGAAATGTGCTCTACTCGTCGGCAAGCTACAAGTCCAATTAAGAGCGCCCAGATAACGAGATTGCCTGTGACTGGAAATTCTCCATGAACTATAGTTTGTTCTAGTCATTAGCCTAATCCATATTCAGTATGAATCCCTGACCGTGGGAACCAGGGAGTCACGTCCTAGACATGATGCAAGACAAGACAAGTAGATTGCACAAACAAGCAAGCAGGAACACCCACGGTGTCAAGTTGATTATACGAGTCAAGTTAGCTGTCGCAACAGCATCAAGATAAATCATGTCAGGGTACTTGTCAGGAGTGCGCCACGACGGGCCACTATCATGTCAGGTTGGTCATGTCAGGAGTGCACCACTACGGGTCACTGTCGTGTTATGCTAGTTCCTTGTCATACCATGCCATGTACAATAGTCATTACAAACATATCAAGTAAAATCAAGTTCATGACAAAAGGCGTAAGGATATAAAATGGGCGTAAAATACCTAATAAAATATCAATATACAGGGCTATAGAAGAGCCAAGCTTAAGAAAAAATAAAACCAATTGTCCATGATTGGACAGATTGCGAAAGGGTCCCTGGGGTCGGGTTGCGCAGGAGTGGATAGCGCAGGAATAGTTGGCGCAGGAATGGTTGGCGCAGGAATGGATGGCGCAGTGTTGAACTGCACAGGGGTGAAGTGCGCAGGGTCCAAACGCGCAGGCTTAGATTGCGCGGGGAGCCAACTACGCAGGGGTGAGCTGCGCAGGAGTTAGATTGCGCATGAGCAGACTGCGCAAGAGTGAACTGCGCAGGGGTGAAGTACGCAGGAATGGTTGGCGCATGGGACTGAGCGCAGTTCGCCAAGGGGCAATCAGCGCGGTCGGCGCTGCGCTAAAGAGCGCAGGCCGAGAGGGGATGCGCAGTCCAGCACTGCGCTAAAGAGCGCAGGCTGCAGTCTTCTTCTCCAGGCCGAGAGGAACACCTCAAGAAAACCAAAGTTCAAATCTTCATATCTTGGTCAAATCAAAACCAAATCTAGATTTCCAAGGGTCTAACTTGAGTAAAATTAAATTCTCTTCCACATGGAAGCATCAAAACCCACAAAAATCCAACCAAAATAGATCAAAATCATATAAATCCAAAAATAGTTAAAACCTAGATCTAGAACAATGGAGACTCCAAATCATAAAATATCAAGCACTAATGTTGATCATCGTGGCCTAATCTAGCTAATGAACAAATAAAATGTGGTTCTCATGTGGTGGCAAGGTGCACTTGCCTATGGGTGGAGTATTGTGTAGAGGAAGGAAGAAGAAGAAGAAAAAATTAATGGAAGGAAGTAATGAGGAGAGAGAGTATTAGGTGGGGATAATAAAGAGGGTGGGTTGTGGTGGAATGAGGGTTGAACATAGGCTAAGGTGTTCCAAATGCATGTTGAACCAAACCAAACCAATCCTCCTTCACAAAATAAAACCAAGCCATGTCAAAACCCATTTTTCGAGAAAACCAAAATCTGCAAGCTGAGCCAAAATACAATTTCAGGCCAGAATCTGAGAAAATAAAAATACAGGTTCAAGATACATGCAGGCTTAACAAAAATACGTGTTCTGAGATATGGGTGTTACAACTCTACCCACCTTAAAAGAATTCCATCCTCGGAATTTAATTTAAGAGGCTAGAGAGACAAGGACAAGTCATACTTATTTACATGCAAGCTATACTAAGCAGTCAATCAAACAATCACGCATGCAAGCAAGGATGGAAGGCATAAGGCATAAGGAAGACATTATACCTTATGAGTCAAACAGGTAGGGATATCGCGATCGGATGTCGTCCTCATGCTCCCACGTTGACTCACCTAGAGAGTGATGACCCCAAGCAACACGGACTAAACTAATAGTCTTGTTCTTGAGTATCTTCTCTCTCCGGTCCAATATAGACACGGGCCTCTCCTCGTACGAAAGGTTGGTACCAACAACCAATTCTGAATGGTCTAGGATATGGCTCGGGTCCGGGATATATCGTCGCAATTGGGACACATGGAATACGTCATGCACCTCACTTAACGACGGTGGAAGAGCAAGACGATAGGATACATCTCCTACTTGCTCCAGGATATCGAATATACCTAGGACTAAGCTTTTCCCGCACGCCAAAACGAATGACGCCGCGGTTAGGCGAGATCCTAAGGAATACATGGTCGCCGATAGTAAACTCTAAGGGACATCGATGGGCATCGGCCCAATGTCGCTGGCGGCCTTGGAAAACTCGAAGATGATCCCTGACTCTTCTGACCACTTCAACTGTCTGGACAATCATTTCTGGACCGAGCATCTGCCTCTCTCCAATATCATCCCACGCTAGTGGGGATCTGCACTTCCTACCATACAGAGCCTCGAATGGTGCCATCTGGATACTGGCCTGGAAGCTATTATTGTACGAGAACTCCACCAGGTGCAAGTGATCTTCCCACGAACCATCGAACTCAAGTGTACAAGATCTCAACATGTCTTCAAGGGTCTGGATTGTGCGCTCTGACTGGCCATCTGTCTGCGGATGATATGCCGAACTGAACTGGAGACGAGTTTCCAAACTCTCTTACAAGCTACGCCAAAAGTGCAATGTAAACCTTGAATCTCGGTCCGAGGTGATACTGACGGACACTCCGTGAAGCCTGTCAATTTGTCTGAGGTACATCTCTGCTAGCTGAGCCGTAGACTGCCCAACTCTGAATGGGAGAAAATGAGCCACCTTCGTGAGCCGGTCAACTATAACCCAAATAGCATCTCGACCAGCCGGAGATCTAGGCAATCCAGTCACAAAATCCATGGTCACATGCTTCCACTTCCATTCTGGAATCGGTAAGGGCTGAAGAAGTCCAGCGGGCCTCTGATGTTCAGCTTTAACCTGCTGGCAAACCAAACACCGAGAGACAAACCGGGCTATCTCCCTCTTCATGCCATTCCACCAGAAGTACTGACGGATATCACGGTACATCTTCGTGCCACCGGGATGAATAGAATACTGCGAACTGTGAGCTTCTGTTATGACTTCCTGTCTGATATCTCCACTGGGTACACAAAGACGAGAGCCGTGTCAAAGTGTACCATCTTCATGAATGCATAACTCTGGCCTTCTTCCTGCTTCACACTCTGCTCTGAGATGCTGAAGCTTGGAATCTGTAGACTGCGCCACTCGGATCCTCTCAACTATGCTGGACTGAACCTGTAGACTGGCCATCAATGCCACGTTGGAAGGAAAAACCACTTCAATTCCCATATTCTGAAAATCTGTCAATAACTCTGGTTGTGCCGTTAGAAAATAAACTCCGGCTCTCCGGCTCAACGCATCTGCTACAACGTTGGCCTTCCCTGGGTGATACTCCAAATCCACATCGTAGTCCACCAGTAGCTCGAGCC
Source organism: Iris pallida (assembly GCA_029216955.1). Taxonomy (NCBI): domain Eukaryota; kingdom Viridiplantae; phylum Streptophyta; class Magnoliopsida; order Asparagales; family Iridaceae; genus Iris; species Iris pallida. The sequence goes on from JANAVB010018799.1 coordinate 4,332,697, forward strand.
ATCTTCTCTGCCGTATATTAAGGTCTTTCTGGGTGAAAACATACTTCAAACTCTTGTGATCAGTAAATATCTCCACTCTATCTCCGTACAAGTAGTGCCGTCAAAGCTTAAGTGCAAACACTACTGCTGCTAGCTCCAAGTCGTGGGTCGGGTAATTCTTTTCATGATCACAAAGTTGACGCGATGCGTAAGATATTACCTTCCCATGCTGCATCAAGACACATCCCAATCCTCTGCCTGAAGCGTCGCAATAAACTGTGAATCCTCCGGTCCCATCTGGAAGTGTGAGAATAGGAGCCGTTATCAAACCTCGCTTCAACTTCTCGAATGGTTCCTGACACTCTGCTGTCTAAACAAACGACATATCCTTACGAGTCAACTGGGTCATCGGTGCTGAAATCCTTGTAAAATCTGAAACGAATCGCCGGTAGTAGCCGGCCAATCCAAGGAAGCTGCGAACCTCTGCCACTGAACTAGGTGCTGGCCAAGTCTCGATAGCCACAATCTTCTGGGGATCCACTTCCACTCCTCCTCGAGTAATGATGTGACCCAAGTACGAAATACGATCGAGCCAGAACTCGCATTTACTGAACTTGGCGTACAGCTGGTGCTCCCTAAGTGTCTGAAGGACGATTCTGAGATGCTGCTCGTGCTCTGCTTCGCTCTTGCTGTAGACCAGGATATCATCTAGGAACACGATCACGAACTGATCCAAGTAAGGCATAAAAATACGATTCATGAGGTCCATGAATACGGCCGGCGCATTGGTCGCTCCAAAGGGCATAACAAGGAACTCCTAATGCCCATATCTCGATCTAAACGCTGTCTTCGGGATGTCCTGCTCTCTGACTCTGATATGATGGTATCCTGACCGCAAGTCTATCTTCGAGAACACTGAAGCCCCTCTGAGTTGATCAAACAAGTCATCTATCCTCGGGAGAGGGTATCTGTTCTTGATTGTCACTGAGTTCAAGGTACGATAATCTACACATAACCTAGACGTACCATCCTTCTTTTTTACAAGAAGCATTGGGGCTCCCCAAGGCGATCCACTTGCACGAATGAATCCTTTGGTCCTGAGTTCTTCAATCATCTTGTACAAAATCTCCAACTCTGAAGGCGCCATTCTGTAGACTCGCTCTGATACTGGTGCTGTTCCAGGGATTAAGTCTATAGTGAACTCGATCTCCCGCTCTGGCGGCATTCCTGGAAGCTCCTCTGGAAAAATATCTGGAAATTCTTCAATTATCCTGGGCAACTGCACTGCTGCTACTGCCATCCGCAACACTGGAGATGATGGTTCCACTGCGCCTCTGGAAAATAAAAACTCTGGCTCTCCTGGAATGCTGAAAATAACTCTGCCAACATGGCAGTCTATCCTAGCATACTGATTTCTCAACCAATCCATGCCTAGGACTACATCATAGTCTGCCATTGGGAATTCTATAAATCTAGCGGGGAACTCTCTACCGCTAACTACGATCCGACACGAGGAAAATACTCGATCTACTCCTACAAGACCATTACCAGTAAGTATATTAAGCCTCACTGCTAATGACTCGGGCTCCAATCCTATTCGTGTCGCGAATCGTGCAGACATGAATGAATGCGATGCACCAGAATCAAATAATACCAATGCTGGAGAGGAGTTGACGAGAATAGTACCTGCCACTACCTCACCTGGTGCAACTTCTTCTTCCATAGCCATCATCATCACCTGAGCTCTAGCTGCGGGTCCCCTCTGCTGGAAACCTCTCTGCCTGCTCTGCACTTGGGCTTGGGTATACTGCTGCTGGTTCTGCTGATGAAATGCCTGGGCCTGAGGCAACAATGGCCTTGGGTACTGCTGCTGCTGCATGGGTGCTGGTCCCCTAACCGATGGACTGGTTAGGTTGGAAGAGGAAGAACTACCCCTATTCGGGCAGGCTCCTATCTTATGATCTGCCGCTCCACAAGTAAGGCACAATCCTTGCACCCTACGACAATCTGCCACTACATGGCCTGGCTTCCCGCAATGAGAACATCCCATTGCCGAAGTCTGCTTCTGCTTCTACGGGTACATCGGGGTCGAATGCTGAACCGACGTTACTGAGGCCGCCCGCCTCGGAGTTCCAATGGTCAATCCCCTAGCTGCCGGGGCTGGAGCTGATGACTGGTGCATCTGACTGTGGGACCGCTTCCTACCTCCGGTCCTATCCACGATCCTTTGGGAGGTGTACTCATGCCTCCTAGTTGCTCTCAATACTACATCGAACGTCTGGTGCTCGAACTGCTCGACTGCCAACAAGATCTCCAAATGCAGTCCCTGCTGGAACCGCTGGGCCCTATCATACTCGATCGCCACCAAGGTGGGGGCAAACCTACTGAGTCTAGAAAACTCAGATGCATAACTGTCAACTGTTCTGCCTCCTTGCTTCAAGTTGATAAATCTCGTCTGTAGGTCGTACCGAGCCACAACATCAAAATACTTCGTCTGGAATTTCTCTCTAAATACTGCCCAAGCAATGGGTGCCACTAATCCCATGGCTTGCGCTGTCCACCAACTGCGAGCCAAGTCCAGCAACTGCAGCCGTACCACGGCCACCTTCTCATTCTCGGGTGTTCTAGCTGCTTCCAGAATTACCTCAGTATCCTGAAGCCAAGCGTCCGCGGCAATCGCATCCTCGCTGCCGTCGAAGAAAGGAGGGTTCAAGCACTTGAAGCTGTTGGCCGCGCTGTTCCCTGGATGACCGCCTCTGGTCAAAGCATCTGCCATAGTCTGGTGCAAGGCGTCTCCTCTGCGATCCTGGGAAGCTATCAAGGTCCTGATGAGACCTACCAAGGTACCATCATCAAGTTCCGCAGGCTGGACGGGCCGAACTGGGGGTTCTCCTCCAGTAGGTATAACTCTGGAGGCTACTCCGGAGTGCTGGGCTTGATCTCCAGGTTGCTGCTGGTCCACGGGAGGTGCTCCTCCTTGCTGATCGGCAGGGTCAGGTATAGTGCCGCTGAAGAAGACGACACAGGGAAACAATAAGGAAGGACCAGGACGGATCAACGATACAAGCATGTAATCAGGGCAAGAATTTCAGGGATTTGAAAATACGGACGGAGATTAAGGGCGAATACTGATTGAGACATCTATTCGGTAAACCCTCACATTTTTTGATTGACAAGACCTGTATGGGCCACCACTTAAACCATGCCACGCCCCAGAACCAGAATACTGGAGAGCGGGGGCGAACATAGCCAGCTACGTATATTGAAATGAAGTCCATCTCGCTATACGGTCACGACTGTCTAGATATGAGGGTTTACTGTAAGCCAACGGTCTCTTAAGGTCAAGCCTATTGTCTCAATCTCAAGCAAGTAATATAAGTACAAGATGTTTGACCACCAAATATACAATAAAAGGCGTCCCAAATTTTACATATTCAGTTGATCATGAAGCTAGTCGTACAAAATGCGAGGACTAGCAAGAGTTAAGTCATACATGATCAACCCTAGGATTTGTTAATCATGTTTACAGCCCGTAGGCAGACAGTAAGTAAATGCGCATCGAGCTAACAGGTGCTCGTCGGCTAAATGCCTCAAAAGAATAATTTTACAATAGAGTGAGCGAAACAAAAATGGAAAACCCACTCGTAGCTCGGGTTCCTTCTAGTCGCCACCATCGGGCTGGAGGTTCGGAAGATCCTCGGGAGCTGCTCCGAAATCTGGCCACACAAAACCAGCTGGGTCAAACCCCAGAAAGCGCAAGTGCCACAAAGGAGGCCACGAAATAAGAACAAAAGCCAGCATATCAGAACATAAGAAAAGAAATGGAAGAAGGTACAAGTAATAAAGAGTGCAACAGGACAATAAACGACTAGTGACGTGGGACCATTCCGGGAGCCAGGTTACAACCCTTAAACCAGACAAGGACCGAGGTTGTAACCATTCGCCTGAACAACACTCTGTCTCTACCCATTTATTGTTAGAGATAAGTAAAACAAGCATGTACAAGAGTTCCAGGTACAGGGGCTAGACAAGACTTAGACAGGGCTAGACATCATCCATTCATAAGCGGCCAAGCAAAATACTATGACTTACTACTTTAACTAACTAGGGTTATCACAAGCCTAATTACTAACAAGATGCAATGAGAATTTTCCAGTCCCAAGCCCTGCAGACCATCCAGTTATCCTTTCGCGGGTTGAGAGTATGGTTGGGTACATCGCCCCGGAGACGATATACCCTTAGGTGACTTAGAGGGTGCAACACATGACAGTGCGCTGAAAATGTGCTCTACTCGTCGGCAAGCTACAAGTCCAATTAAGAGCGTCCAGATAACGAGATTGCCTGTGACTGGAAATTCTCCATGAACTATAGTTTGATCTAGTCATTAGCCTAATCCATATTCAGTATGAATCCCTGACCGTGGGAACCAGGGAGTCACGTCCTAGACATGATGCAAGACAAGACAAGTGGATTACACAAATAAGCAAGCAGGAACACCCACGGTGTCAAGTTGATTATACGAGTCAAGTTAGCCGTCGCAACAGCATCAAGATAAATCATGTCAGGGTACTTGTCAGGAGTGCGCCACGACGGGCCACTATCATGTCAGGTTGGTCATGTCAGGAGTGCACCACTACGGGTCACTGTCGTGTTATGCTAGTTCCTTGTCATACCATGCCATGTACAATAGTCATTCCAAACATATCAAGTAAAATCAAGTTCATGACAAAAGGCGTAAGGATATAAAATGGACGTAAAATATCTAATAAAATATCAATATACAGGACTATAGAAGAGCCAAGCTTAAGGAAAAATAAAACCAATTCTCCATGATTGGACAGATTGCGCAAGGGTCCCTGGGGTCGGGTTGCGCAGGAGTAGATAGCGCAGGAATGGTTGGCGCAGGAATGGTTGGCACAGGAATGGATGGCGCAGGATTGAACTGCGCAAGGGTGAAGTGTGCAGGGTCCAAACGCGCAGGGTTAGATTGCGCGGGGAGCCAACTGCGCAGGGGTGAGCTGCACAGGGGTTAGATTGCGCATGAGCAGATTGCGCAGGAGTGAACTACGGATGGGTGAAGTGCGCAGGAATGGTTGGCGCATGGGGCTGAGCGCAGTTCGCCAAGGGGCAATCAGCGCGGTCGGCGCTGTGCCAAAGAGCGCAGGCCGAGAGGGGATGCGCAGTCCAGCACTGCGCTAAAGAGCGCAGGCTGCAGTCTTCTTCTCCAGGCCGAGAGGAACACCTCAAGAACACAAAAGTTCAAATCTTCATATCTTGGTCAAATCAAAACCAAATCTAGATTTCTAAGGGTCTAACTTGAGTAAAATTGAATTCTCTTCCACATGGAAGCATCAAAACCCACAAAAATCCAACCAAAATAGATCAAAACCATGTAAATCCAAAAATAGTTAAAACCTAGATCTAGAACAATGGAGACTCCAAATCATAAAATGTCAAGCACTAATGTTGATCATCATGGCCTAATCTAGCTAATGAACAAATAAAATGTGGTTCTCATGTGGTGGCAAGGTGCACTTGCCTATGGGTGGAGTGTTGTGTAGAGGAAGGAAGAAGAAGAAGAAGAAATTAATGGAGGAAAGTAATGAGGAGAGAGAGTGTTAGGTGGGGATAATAAAGAGGGTGGGTTGTGGTGGAATGAGGGTTGAACATAGGCTAAGGTGTTCCAAATGCATGTTGAACCAAACCAAACCAATCCTCCTCCACAAAATAAAATCAAGCCATGTCAAAACCCATTTTTCGAGAAAACCAAAATCTGTAAGTTGAGCCAAAATACAATTTCAGGCCAGAATCTGAGAAAATAAAAATACAGGTTCAAGATACATGCAGGCTTAACAAAAATACGTGTTCTGAGATATGGGTGTTACAGTTTGTAAAAAATAGAGATCCAAATGTATAAGAGCAATTTTAGCTCAAGGATTCTCGAAATGATCATGAATAGAATATGAATAAATATATTCTCCGATCATGATATATAACCTAGACGATAAGATTTACATGAAATCTCTGAAGGACTTAAATTTTCAGGTATATCCTTGAAGGATTTAAAATTATCATGCTATCCCCGAAGGATTTGCAAATGAGCCATATAGGAACTAAAATCATCCGGAAGAATGTGATAGGCTCATTGAGTAAATGTCTAGGAAAAGATCTAATAATAAATGTATAGTCATATTTATGAAGAAATTCCTAAACGGATTCGTCAAAATGGTCATCTATTTACATGAAAGTATCTTCCGAAGAGAAGATATCCTGAAGAGGTAGAAAATATGACAGTATCTTCTGAAGAGATTTAAAATATCTCCCGAAGAGATAAGAAATCTTCCGAAGAGATAAGAAATCTTCCGAAGAGATTGGAATCTCTCGAAAAGAGAAGAATCTCCAGAAGAGATAAAGATAAATCTTCAGAAGAGATCCCATGTAATCTCATGAAAAGATGAATCTCTAAAAGAGATCTACTATAATCTTCTCAAGAGATAAGATAAGATAGTATAAATCTTTTGAAGAGATAATCTTCGAAGAGATATGATAATATAAATATCATGAAGAGATAATCTCCTGTAGAGATAAATCTCCTGAAGAGATTTAATATGAGTAGTATATAATGGTCATGATCCGCCGAAATAATGAAAGAACATTCTGGGTCCTGAAGTACCATTTTTTTGTCATTCAGCTAGCACAATATTTTATGTGAATTTGCTGATATCCATCTGCACACATACACTGGAATGACATATCATCCTTGATGTTTTTGAAAATGAGATATTCAAATGCAGGGTATTTATTTGATCTTCCTTAAAGGGTAACAAACAAGGTATATCTTTTATAAATAATGTTGCATGTATTTTAGAGAGAACTAAATCAAATCACTGTGGCAACTTCATCAAATCATGTGCATGGCTATGTTTTTAACAGTTCAACATATCAGGGGAGTTGCAAGCTTTCAGGAAAGGCAAATAAAGACTGCAACCTCTTCATATGGATATGAGTATAAATGTATTGACAAATAAAGTGTTGTGGTACGATGTAATATTTAAATTGTATTGGGGGTTGATTTTTTTTAATTTGCATTGATGTAAAGACATGTAATATTTTTTAGGGTGAGCATTCAGTAGATGCTAATGGAGTCATCTTGAAGCATGTCTTTGCACATTGTACTATTTTTCTTCGTTGATGTTTTTTCCTACTGGGGTTTTCCTTCGAAAGTTTTTCAACGAGGCAATGTAAGTCGCACCCACTTGGATTCCTAAAGAATCATATTCATGAAGAATATTATTGTACTCTTTTATTTTTTATGAATTTTTTTCAAAGATGGGTTTTCCCTTAGAAAAGTTTTTAATGATGCAGTAATTAAAGTGGGCAACCAAAGGAGAGTATTGTGATTTGGATAAACCCAAATATGGATGCCCTTATCCATACCCACAACAACCTCTATCATATTCTCTTTATATATGTTATCAATAAAAAAAGCTACGTACTTCTTCCTGGCTATCAATTTCTTCTCTTTCTCTTTTCTATTTTCACAACATGATTGAGATTTTACTTACTCGTATCTTGCGAGCATGATTTGCATGATTGTGAGATTTTTGGTGCTAATAACGTAATGTAGTCAAATATAACAAAATGAAAATTTTAAAGGGAAAAAGGAGAAAGAGATTCTCTTGGCGTGAATGTAGTAAGCCTTTAAAGGATTTCTGCCTCATATATTTTGGTAATAGCCTAATTTTATTGAAGGAGGTTATAATAAGATCTCAAAGGATCATAAGAAGATAATGATACCTCTAATATTAGAATAGTTAGTTATAACTAACTGCTAAAATGCTATCTTTTCTTTGGTTAAGAGAGATGCATGTCTAGTGGTTAAGAGAGATGCATGCTGCCCAAGTGGTCGGAGTTCGAGCCCCAGTGGAGACGAGTTCGCCACAAGTACCCATTGCTTCAAAATATATATATATATATATATATATATATATATATATATATATATATATATATATATGCAAACTTTTGATTTATTTACTATGATTTATTGCTAGGCTTAGAGCATCTCCAACCCTATTGTGACTTTGGAAAAAAGTTAATGCCACATAGGAATGACAAAATTTTATTCAAAAGTTCTTCTCCAATGCAATTGTCAAGTCAATTGTGAAGCTTATGTGGAAAAAATTAAAGAAGACATTGTGAAGTTGATTGTCTTGTTCTAGACAATGTACTTGACAATGTCTTCTCTTCCATGTCATCAATTACGAATAAAATATATTAGAAAAAAGAAAGAAGATGAGTAGTTGTCTTAAAAGTTGTCTTGGAAGTTGGAAAAAAAATACTTTTTATTGTATTCTCAATACTTTTGCATTGGAGAAAGTTTTTCTATCTCTTTGTCTTTTGAGATATAATTTTGCCACATAAACAAAACATTGTCTTGTGGTTCATGCCACATAGGAGCCACTAAGACTCACAATACTTAACAAGACAATAGGGTTGGAGATGCTCTTAGGCTATGTGCAGTCATTCGGATGTCAACAACCTCCACTCGGGATAAGAGGAGAAAAAAAGGCTCAACTTAATTCTTCCCCTTTCCTCTTCTCTCCGCTGCTTCCAACTTTCATGACTTCTCTCCTCTGTCAGCCGCTGCAGCATAGATAGGTAGAATGCCCCCCATCCTAATTTTTTTTTTTTTTCAATTTAATCGCCAACTTCCAATATTAAATTGTGAAGTATTTATTCCCAACAGTTTGCTTCATCGTTATCATTCTAGAGAAGAGAAGAAAATAGAATAAAATAAATAAAATGGTTCATCTCCATTCTTTTCTAAATTGCAGCAGGTATAGGAGAGATGGTTCACCTCCAACTTTTGCAATTTTCTTCCTCCTCCTCTCATTGTGCTGTTTGTTACAACTTATGGGGATCGTCTCGCGGCGAAAGCTTCGGCTTAAAAAAAACGGTGCTAAGTAGGAAGAAAATAGGTAAGCACATTCCGGCGGCGGCACATGGGTCCCACTCCACAGCTGAACTGGCAGTCGAGGGTCCGGTGGAGGGGGAAAATACTGCGAGAAAGAGCGAAAGGAGGATTTGGAAGCGCGTTGCTGCTATGAGCAAATCTGCTCGAACTAAACAAGTTCCCGGGCCTGTTCCGTCGAGGTGCGTGCAGCCGTCTCACGGTAGCGAAGACGACGTAGGCGTTTTCGTATCGTCCGTGAAGGCCGAGGCCAGCATGGAGCACTGCAACTCCATTCTGAAGCTTCTCGAGAAGCAAAACGATAGCAGGACGATGGAGTTTTTTGATTGGATGAAGAGCAACGGGAAGTTGGAGAAGAACGACACTGCTTATAATTTAGCCCTGCGGGCGTTGGCCAGAAGGGAGAATTGGGCCGAGGCTGAGTCTTTGCTTCGGGAAATGACTTTTGACTCGGGCTGCGAGTTGACTCCTCGGGTGTTCAATGCGCTAATCTTCGTATGTGCTAAAAGAGGTCTCGTTGCGTGCGGAGAGAAGTGGTTCCGCATGATGCTACAAGAAGGGGTTAAGCCTAACGTCGCCACGGTTGGTATGCTTATGGGCCTTTACCAAAAGAACGGAAATCTTGCACAAGCTGAATTCACTTTTGCGCATATGAGGAGCTGCAAGCTCCAATGCGTCACTGCTTACTCGGCAATGATCACCATGTATACCCGTCTGGGTTTGTATGACAAGTCCGAGGAGATCATCAGATTGATGGAAGAAGATGGTGCGATTCCAAATTTGGAGAATTGGTTGGTTCGGCTTAATGTTTACAGCCAGCAAGGTAAGGTAGAAGTGGCAGAATTGGTACTGAGGTCGATGCTATCATCCGGAATCCCTCCAAATATTATTGCGTACAACATTTTGATTATGGGGTATGGAAAGGTCTCTAATCCAAAAGCTGCACATCGTCTATTTGAAAATCTTCAAACTATTGGCTTGGATCCGGATGAAACAACCTATAGGTCTATGGTTGAAGGGTTTGGTAGGGCAGACAGTTACAAAGAGGCAATGTGGTATTACAAGGAACTCAAGAATTCTGGATTCAAGCCGAGCTCTTCTAACTTCTACACAATGATCAACTTACAGGCTAGGCATGCTGATGAGAAAGGTGTTGTTCAAACTCTCAAAGACATGAGGCTAGTCGGGTGCCAATATTCATCGATCCTAAGTAGCCTTTTGCAGGCATATGAGAGGGTTGGAGGGATGGAAAAAGTCCCTCTCATACTGAAAGCTTCTTTCTATGAGAACATTTTGTGTGACCCAACATCGTGTTCTATTTTAGTCATGGCCTATGTGCAGAACTCCTTGGTGGATGAAGCTATGCTAGTTCTACAAGAAAAGACGTGGGAAGATTCTAACTTTGAAGACAACTTGTACCATCTACTGATATGTTCTTGTAAGGAGGCAGGCCATCTTGACAATGCTGTTAAGATTTACAACCAAATGCCACAATCTGAGAACATAAATCTCCATATTTCATGTTCAATGATTGATATCCTTAGTTCCCTGCACAGATTTTCTGAAGCTGAAAACTTATACAAGAAGTTGAAAGCCTTGGCAGTTGCCTTTGATATGATTGCTTACAGTATAGTTGTGAGGATGTATATTAAATCTGGGTCTTTAAAAGATGCTTGTTTGGTCTTAGAAATGATGGAGAATCAGAAAGATATAGTTCCTGACACTTTTCTTTTCCGAGATATGCTCCGAACGTACCAACAGTGCGGCAAGCTTGAGAAATTGGCAAGTCTGTACTATAGGTTATTGAAGAGCGGAGTCACATGGGATGAGGCGATGTACAACTGTGTAATAAACTGTTGTGGCCGTGCCTTGCCCGTGGATGAGGTCTCAAGGCTTTTTAATGAGATGATCCAATGTGGTTATGCTGCTAATACAATAACTTTCAACGTCATGCTTCATATATATGGGAAATCTGGGTTTCTGAGAAAGGCTAGGAAGGTATTTTTGATGGCTCGCAAGCAAGGGTTGGCAGATGTAATTTCCTACAATACCATTATAGCAGCATATAGTCATAGCAGGGACTTTAAGAAAATGAGGTCAACTGTTCAGCAAATGCAACATGAAGGGTACCCTGTTTCTCTTGAAGTTTACAACTGTATGTTGGATGCTTACGGAAAGGAGGATCTTTTCGAGGAATTCAATGGCGTTTTGCAAAAGATGAAGGAAGCACGCTGTTCTTCTGATCATTATACATATAATATCCTGATCAATATCTATGCAAAGAAGGGTTGGATAGAGGAAGTTTCTCATGTTCTTGGTAAATTGAAGGAACATGGCTTAGAGCCTGATTTGTATAGCTACAATACTTTGATCAAGGCCTATGGAATTGCTGGAATGGTTGAGGAGGCTGTTAATGTAGTGCAAGAAATGAGAGTTAAAGGTATTCAACCTGATAGAATAACATTTGGTAACCTTGTTACTGCTCTGCAGAGGAATGAAAATTTCCTAGAAGCTGTCAAGTGGTCACTCTGGATGAAGCAGATGACATTGTTGAGTTGAACATACATGCCATAACCTTTGGGTGTCTGCTACCATGCCACACTTCTCGATTAAGAAGATGGCAAATGTTAGTCAGCTTCATTCCATAGCCAAGCCCTCCAGGCCGCAATGAAGGAGCTTGATCATCAGCTTATTTACTATACATGATGAAGTGTGGGACTTCCCTTCAAGCTTGCAAAACTTGGCAGGTTCTAGTCTCAATCAGTTCTTGATTTGACAAAAAATGAATATTCTTCCACCTATTAATTACTATGGCATTCGTCCAGTGTAATTGTATCATTATAGCATTCTTTCTGAGCAAATATAAACTTAATAAAAAGCTGGTCTTTGCTAAGCTGGAATACTGAGTTCTCTGTCTTGGTTGGGATGTGAACGTATGCTTTTATTCTCTAGACTAAGGTTATCATGCTTATCATGAAACCATGAGGGTTGGGGATTCTGATTGGAATGGTAGGTGGTAATCTGTAGTTATGATGAGTTCAGGAAAGGTGGGACGGATATTGTAGAAGCCAAGTATTGTTAAGAGTAAATGAATGATTTGTTAGCCTAATGATTGTATCATATTTTTTAATATGGCTAATTGATTAAGTTTAACATAATGATGTCACTAATATTCATGTAATCAGTATCATGTTGCTACTTCAACTTAGCATTGTCCTACTGTTCATTAAATTTATCATACTGCTATACTGCTTTGTTCACCTAACATGTACTTGCAGACAAGCAGTAAGTATGATCAAACCAGGACATATGTAAGGAAAAATTAATGATGGGTCAAAGACGACGTTATACAAAAAGATTTTTCTGACCCGTCCAACGACCTATCTGGGCCTCGCACTCGAAGATTCCGTTGTCCAGTCAACAGATAGAGGTCGAGGGGGCAGCGCCCTCCGTAAGGGTTCGGGGGCGAAGCACCCGAAATGTGTTCAGATTTCTAGATCTGTTTATCTTTAGATGACTGCTGTCAAGGAAAAAGGCTATCATGGTACAAAGGAAGAAGACGAGTTAGTCATGCCTGCAAGATTCATTTGGACATCTATATGCTGCTCGGGTTTATCTTTCTTATGTAATTTTATACTTTATTGAGTCTAGGACTTATGTACACCGAGTCGCACTTGGTACTAGAAGTCCACTTAAATATACATTCGAATTCTGGCCGAACTCTGTCCACAAAAAACCTATAAGTAGAGATGATTTTCACATTCTTACTCGCTCACCTACAAACCAATCCTCTATCCTATAGTGAGAAAGATCCTAAGCTAAACCTTCCCATCTCCAAGATCAATTCTCCTCCTTCTAGCTCCAAGTGCGATCTCGATTTAGAAGTCGGTTCGAGTTGTAAAAGTTTGGTCTATAAAAGCTTATCTCTCCTGTTCTGAAGTCGACGAGTCATTCGGATCAAGGCTCGTGGTTGTGAAGTTCTTGTGCTCTTCGGATCAAAGTACAAGGTGTAAGGAGTTACAATCACTTCGGATTCAAAGTTTGTGTTTTACTATTGTGACTATAGTTGATTCAACTCTGAGCAAGAGTTCTCGGGCTTGGACTAGTCCTCTCAGAGGGATACTAGGATAAAAATTTCGGTGTCTGCGTTTGCTCTCTAAACTCTGTTGCTTTTAATACTTGTCTTATTTACACATATACACTCATATATTGTTGGTCACAACCTTCACGTAGAATAATTTTTAATTGGATAAGATTTGTCCGATGCATTCTATTCACCCCCTCCTCTAGAGTTGCCTAACGGTCCTTCAATTGGTATCAAAGCGATGACTCTATTATTTGGCTTAACATCCTTAGAGTAGATCCTTATTATCTTTCGTATCAGAGCAGGTTATCAATTGTTCCTACAATTGGTATCAGAGCGGGTTCTCTTTTTAGATATTACTGATCATACCACTTGTTCCTTCAGGATTGTAGTAGTGTGAATAATATATATAGTTCTTCTGCAGTTTGACAAGGTTACCGAGATCCTTTTTATTTTATTCGGAAGTTTTCATCTCTTCGGTGGTGGTTAAGGTTTGTAAGCTTTGGTTGGAACTGTTAACTGTATACTTTTGCATGGATTGTTTCTGTTTTGATTCTGTAAATAAAAGGTTTTATCTTTGTTATTCAGGATCTTGCATGATGTCTGTGTTTTCTGTACCTTCTAATTTCATCTTAATAGCATTTTATTTCCCTTTTGGTAGGGGATATATTTGCTTTGCATCTCTTTGTAATGTGCTAACTACTACATTTAAGGAGCACTTTCAGTATTAATTCCACAACACATGTTACACCTGAGCTTGTAAGTTAACTCGTTGTACACCAAGCTTCAATAAAATTGACTACTATCTCACTCCACTACAGATTTGTCAAAGCTAGATGAAGGACCAATGGTCTTCAAAATAGATCTCGGACATGTCATATCTCTACTTGTGAAGAGATCTCTTAACAATTGGTATAAGAAAAATGTCTACTCTAGGCCCTTATTTATAACCCTTAAGGGGGTAGATTGACGAGGTGGTTTTACCTTAAAGCCCAAGCTATCCCAATCCTATTAGAGGAAATGACTATTCAATTAATTAATTATGATATTACAAATATGCTAGTAAATGTAATTTATTAATTACCTTTAGATCTATTTCCAATTTTTTTACATTAAAGTCCCTAGGGTGTTCAATATTACACTAAGGCTCGTTGTGTAAGACTCATCAGGAACAAATCATTTAAGCAACGAAATGAAAATTAAACCATTCAATTTCGCCTTTAGAAACCTCGTTAGTACTCCTACTAACTTATTTCAAGACCGTTTAGTAAGTCGTGCGTGACACCGAGCAGCATGTCACAACTACCTTAGTCGACATAAATATCTCTATCCATGAATCTGATTATAGAAGTTCTCCTACAAGCAATTCCTCTTGTCATACTAATGTGTTAATTCATTCCATTTAGGGTATAGTCAGTCGTCAAACCCATTGAATCAATCTTTGCTCTAATTCATTTGTGTTTTTTCCTCTTTTGTTATTCACCAATGCAAGCTCTGGCACTACCATGGGCAAATCATCATTGCTTCTGATAAAAATCCTCTTTTGTACTTCGTAAGGTAAAACCACGTTGTTCCAGATACCCTATTTCTCTTTTGACTCGCCCCTAACCCCACTGTTTCAGGGGTTTTATCTTCTTTTGTCTTTGGTTCTATAACTAACAATGTTCAAGAAGCATTTCAATACCCTGGATAGCGGACTACTATGTAAGTTTTGCAGGCTTTTCAACACACTCGCACTTGAACACCGGTGAAGCCTCCAGTTGGTTGTAAGTTTATGTGATGCTGTTGGGTATTTACTATGAGGCACACTACTGATGGATTAGTCAAGCACCTAAAGTTTTGTCCAATAGCAAGGATTTTACTGAGCAATACGATATACACTATGATGGGACTTTTTTCACTTGTTGCGAAGTTTACCTCAAAACGACATCACGACTATTAGTTTCTTTAGTATCCAACAACGCCTGATCTCTTCATCTGTTGGATGTCAAAAATGCATCAACCTCTTGGCTTTCACCTTCAGAGGGACCAGGGGAGCAGTTTGTCTGTCGCCTGAATAAGTCTCATTTATGTTCTCAATAATTCTTCTCGTACCTGGTTTTACTAGTTCAGCAAGGTTTCTCATATGGATTCAAATGCAACAATGGTAGATCATTCCCTAGTTATACATTATACGCTTCATGGGATAATTATTTTTTATTATTTTGACATAAAGGCCAGTCATTATTGATCGTCCCTATCCTTGGGTACTAGCACCAGGAACCCCTCCTATTCCCATTATTATTTTGTCCAGACTGGGATTCAAACCTATGCGCGCTCCTCCCTCCCTCACCACTGTTACCACTGGACCACCGCTCCCCTCGGTGGTGGTATTCTATTGGTGTATGTAGATGGCACTATCGTCATAGGTGAATGATTTACAGGGATTGATCGTTTCAAACAACATTCGGCCTCTCAGTTTTAGGTAAAGGATTTGGGTCCTCGTGTTATTTTTTCTTTAGGATAGAGTCAAGGTGTAACTCAGGCTGGGCTGGGCCGACGGACCCGGTTTTGATCGGGCCTGGGCCGGTTCGGGCTCAGTCCGGATTCGGGGGAGGGCGGCCCGGTTCGGTGAACCTCGAACCCAATCCGGACCCACGGCCCGGTTTTTATCGAGCCGGTTCAGGGTTGGACCGACCGGCCTGTTTAGTTTAAGAAAACCAAAAATTTTTATATGTTTAAAAAAACTACAAAAATAAAATAAAAAATTAAAAAATTAAAAATTAAAAATTAAAAAAAGTTATCTAAAAAAAGAGTTTTCTAAAAAGTTTTCTAGAAAAAAATTAAATTAGTATAATTTAAAAATGTATAATTTTAAAAACTAAATTAGTATAATAAGACTAAAAAAAATGTAATACAAATTTATATAATAAAAATTAGTACAATTTAAATTAGTATAATTTAAAAATATTTTTATTAATGTTTAGAAAATTTCTATAAAAAACATGTACATGTATAATAAAATTTAGAAAATTTGCACAACTAATTTGCTAAATGAAACATGAATTGAATGACTAATACAATATTTGCATAATTTAAAAATTAATGACTAATACAAGATCACTAGTACATAAACTGCAATTAATGACTTATACAAGATTACTAGATGTCTATACAGGATTTTAAATGTCTGTGTAGTTTTTCTGTGCCATAGCTATGGTCCCATTTGAATTGTTTTCTACAATGCAAACATTCAACAAGAACTTTAGTAGAGTATCTTCTTTTGGTATTGCCACTTGCATGTTCATTGTAAACTCTGCTAAAATGATGCCAAAATTTTGATCCTGATTCAAGCTCTTGTTGCTGTGCGTGTTGAGATTGCGGTGCGGGTTGCGGTGCAGGCTGTGGTTGCTGATCTTGCGGTTGCTGACATTGTGGTTGTTGACATTGTGGTTGCTGTGATAGTTGATCATTATCTATGATATAAAATAGCCTTTTCACACTAGGTTGCTTGTAAATATTGTAAGAGGAAAGAAATTGTTGGTGTGATTAATTTTAAAATTTTATAGCCTATTAATAGATTTTTTTGGGTGCAAAATAACCTATTTTACCCTCAAAATATAGTTATTATAAGGATATTTTTGGTTATTTTCAACAAAATATCCAAAATACCCTTAAAAGGTGAAAAAAGCCCTGAAAATGAGGGTAAATGGGTCTTTTGGCCCTCCCAACGTTCAAAAAAAACCCGGCTGGACTGGGCCTGGACTGGGCCTGTCAGGTCGGGTTTGGCGGGTTTGACCGTCCCGGACCCGCTTAGACCGATCCGGGCTTGCGGGTCCAGAGCTACAACGCAGGCCGGACCCGCTGGGTTAGAGGGCCGGGCCGGTCCGGGTCGTTGATTGGGCTTGGGCCGGCCCAAACCGGTTTTGACCAGGCCGAGCCCGTGCCGAGGACTAGCCGCCCGGCCCAAGTCACACCTTGAGGATAGAGGTTGCATAGTCAAATAATTATATTTACCTACTAGAGGAAGTATGTGTTAGATATACTATAGGAAACAAATCTGCTTTCATGTCATCCTATTGAAACACCTATGGATATGAATATGTGGCTCTTGTTATTCACTGCATGCACTCTATTATTAGCAAATTATAAGGGCACATAACATTTTGATCGGGACTAGCCAGAATTTGACGAGATTTTACTCGGGCTATCAAAATATTCCACTCAGGGGGCTGTCCAAACCCCACACCCCCCAAACCCCAAAAATCACTCTCATTTCTAAATTTTACTCTCTTTCAAAACCCTCCTTCTTCTTCTCCACAATTTCCATTCTCACATCTCCATCAAAATTCTAGTTTTCTTCTCATCTTCTTCTTCTCTACCATTTCCATCATCACCATCTCCATCAAAATCCTAGTTTTCTTCTCATTCCCAATTTCGATAGCACCCAAAAAATTAAATAAACCCTATAATACATGGAAATAAATCTTAAATACTTATTTTCTCACAAAGAATGCATGGAAATAAATCCTAAAATGCATATTTCATTCTATTATCAAGATTGAAATAAATCCTAATATTTTTTTATTCGAAAATTTCGACTTTAGGACTGCCAGAAATTGTGGCAGTCCTGAAAGGAACTTGCTGTACAGCAAGTCCCTTTCAGGACCGTCTCAACTTCTGGCAGTCCTCAATATGTCTAGGACTGCCAGAAATTGTGGCAGTCCTGCTGTAGAGCATGTCCCTTTCAGGACTGTCACAATTCCTGACAGTCTTCAGTACTTCTAGGATTGCCAGCAATTGTGGCAGTCCTGTTGTACATCGAGTCTATTTCAAGACTGTCACAATTTCTAGTAGTCCTCAATACTTCTAGGACTGTCAGAAATTGTGGCAGTCCTGATATGAACCCAATTCTTCTACAACTAGGGTTTCTTCTATAGTTTTCTTCTACAACTAGGATTTCATGCATAATTCTTCTATTAATAAAGAAAAATTGGTTAATAGACTAATATATTAATAGATTTGATAGATTTGATAACCCAATTTCTTCCTACAACTAGGGTTTCATCCATAATGCCCAAACAAGAAGAAGAAAAATAAATTAGGGTTTGGAGAAAGAGATCTGAGAAATTAGAAGAGAGCAAAAAAATCAAAATAAACTAGGTTTGAAAAAAATTGATGTTCTTGTTGTTCTTGTTCTTCTTGTTCTTCTTCTTTTTCTTCTTGTTCATCTTCTTCTTCTTGTGAGGAAAGAGAGGAGAGCAAAAAATAAAATAAAAAAGTTGACTTATATACTCACATGTTGACTAGTCCTGAGTAATTTTTTCAATGGCAAACTTGTAAATAAATCAAAATTTACTTTTGGTTAGCCCTGATCAACTTTACATGTGCCCTTATAATTTGTCCTATTATTTGGTCATGGTCGACATCATCAATTGGTTAGGAATCTCATCTACTTGGCAATGACTCCATCATCATAGCCTTTGCAGGCACTTGTGAACGCACCAATTATGATCCTTGGGAGTTGCACTTCTTATTTCATGGTACATCAAGAAGTCTCTATGTCCGGGACTTCTGTTAATTTGAGGTAGCTTTCTCTTGGTGAGGCTTCTCTTATGTTGATTGGGCCAGCTCTATTGATAATCTCGCTTTACCACCAGTTATTGTGCCTTATCAATGGTAATCTTATATCCTTAAATACCAAGAAGAACTATGTTGTTTTGATGGATCCCCTACCAATTTGTCCAGGAATGGTTGTGATCGAGCTCCCTGTGTCATGATTAATGGCAGAAATGCAAGCTTGGAGAAAAGAATTGGGGAAATTTCTAGGATTTATTGAAGATCTACAGTATCTATTACAGTGACAACTAAAGCTTAACTAGGAAGGAAAGAACAATTAAGCTGAGTACAGTTAGGGCACAACAGAAATAAATCCAATAAATCAAAGAATATCTCAGAAAAATTCACAACCACAAAGACAATGATTTACGTGGTTCGGCCAATATGTATACTTCCACAAACGATGGTGATTTAGTTCCACTATGAAGAAGAAAAGGAATTACCATAGCTCTCAACACTTCTCCCCTTGCACTCAAGAACTCTCTACCACAAAGGTAAAGAAAAAAAAAATGTCAAACTTTTGTGTTGAACTTATTCAACAACTTTAGCTTTCTTTGTTGAACTTACTCAACAACTTTCATTGAGCACAATGAGATATGCTTGTGTTGAACTTATTCAACAACTTACATTGAGCACTCTTGGAGATGTTTTGTGGAGAACCTTTAGACCCCTTTATATACCATAGAAATCCAATCCCTTGTAGACTTACATATATTAGATATACAATCCAATATATGGTCAAAGTCAAAAATGGTCATGGGCCTATTTTTGGACACTTTCCTTCGTATCTCCACCTTGGCAAAGTTTTGCTACAAAACCGAGCCGACACACTTCTCTACCGCATAGTTTCAGCAAATCAACCACTCGTCAATAACGTCCCTAAGGGCTCTCAAGCAAAACTTCTCCACCTGGCTCTAGAGAAGCTTCCTTCTTCTTGTACACTCTCTTGCAGCCTATAGCTCGCTTGCCTTTGGGCAATGGAACCAAATCCCATGTAAGTTTTTTTAGAGAGACTCAATCTCTTCCTGCATAGCCACCATCCAGTTATTGCTGCTAGTATCTTTGACAGTCTGTCTGAAGATCATAGGCTCGCCATCCTCCACTGGTAGTGCATATGCCACCACATTTAACTGTCCATAGTGCTTTACCGGTTCTTCAAATCCATACATGTGTACTGGCTTGACCGATCTCCTTGGCCTAGTGGTGGCCAAGGAATCTTGCTGTTGGTGCTACTCATCCTCTGGTTGTTGCTCTTGTGGGGCTTGATGAACATCTTCAGAAACCTCCACCTTATCTGATGCATCATCAGACGACTCAATCTCAACAGTTTGAGATTTGCTAGATACACCACCATCCTGATCGGACTCACTCTTTTTGCTTGAAGCCAACACTGAAGACTCATCAAATGTAACATTTCTGCTGATTAAGAACTTCTTATCCTCCAAGCAATACAGACGGTATTCCTTCACTCCTTGTGCATATCCCAAGAATATGGATTTCTTGGCTCTCCGATCCAACTTATCCTCATTGACATGATAATAAGCTTTGCATCCAAATACGCGCAAAGTATTGTAATCTGCTGGTTTGTCGGTCATCACCTCATATGGAGTCTTACAATCTATAGCCGAAGTTGGTGATCTATTAACCAAGTACCGCACCATGTGTATAGCATCCGCCCACAATTCTTTGCCTAAACCGACATTAGAGAACATACATCTTGCTTTCTCAAGTAAGGTTTGGTCCATCCTCTCTGCTAACCCATTCTGCTGCGATGTACTCCTGACGGTCTAATGTCGAATGATACCTTCTTGGGCACAGAAATCTTTGAAATGTCCATAGGTATATTCAGTACCATTATCAGACCTACTCATCTTTACCTTTCTGTCCGTTCTGTTCTCCACGGTCGCTTTCTACTGCTTGAACTTTTCGAACACTCCATCATTGGTTTTGATGAAATACAACCAAACATAATATGTATAATAATCAATAAAAGTGACATAGTACTTTTCTCCATTCTTGGAAGGAATCTTGCTAGGTCCCCATACATCTGTATGCACATAGTCGAGAATACCTCTTGTTTTCTGCTTGCTTGTACTGAAGGTCACCCTGTACTGTTTGCCATAAACACAATGCTCACAGAAATCCATACTTGGCTTCTTCAAGTTCTTCAGTAACCCCTGCTTGCTCAGTAAGGACATACCTTTCTCACTCATATGCCCAAGCCGCATATGCCAAAGTCGCATGTTATCAGACGAATCAGATGTACTAACTGCTAAAGACCCAGTCACAGTACTTTCCAATAAGATATAAAGGTTACCATGTCGATAACCTTTCATCACCACCAAAGAACCACGAACAACCCGCAAAACTCCACTCTCAGCAACGAACTTGTTACCATTCGAGTCAAGCGTACAAGAGAAATAATATGTTTCTTAAGGTCGGGAACATGTCTGACATCGGCCAAAGTCCGCACAATTCTGTAATACATTTTCACCTTGATAGACCCAATTCCAACAGCTCGACATGTGTTGTTGTTGCCCATCAGCAAAGAACCACCATCTGTCGTCTTGTAGGAGGAAAACCACTCCCTCTTTGGACACATATGGTACGAGAATCCGGAATCGAGAATCCAACGGTCACTCATGTTGTAATGTGCCATCGAAAAACAGATCCCGTTACTGTCAGCTTCTGAAGCACAGTTTGTTTCATCACCTTCTCTCTCTGTCTTATACTCCTTTTTCTTGTTCTTCTTCTTTGGATGACACTTATTTGCATAATGTCCTTTCTCATTGCAGTCGAAGACACTTATTTGCATAATGTCCTTTCTCATTGCAGTTGAAGCACTTCACTTTCTCAATAGGTGTCTTGGACTTAGATCTCGACCTTCTGCTGTAAGATGCTCTAACGTTTGTCCTCCCTCCTGCCGTCAAACCTTGGGCTTGGTCTCTACTGTTTCTGCCATTAGAAGCCAACCTCCATACCTCATTAGACAATAAGGCACTCGTAGCCTCTTCGACGAAAATTGAGTCATTCCCGTATAGTAATGTTTGAATAAGATTCTCATAAGAATCGGGCAAAGAAAATAATAAGATTAGCGCCAAACGATCATCTACTTCATGTATGTCAACATCCTTCAAGTCGGAAATAATTCGATTAAATTTTGAAATATGATCCCAAATTGGCGTACCTTCCTCCATCACTAGTCTGCAGAGCAACTTTAACATATAAAGTCGGTTGGTGAGAGTCTTCGTCATGTAGAGTGATTCCAACTTCAACTAGAGTCCAGCGGCGGTGGTTTCGTCCTTCACAAAGTACACGACATCTCTTTCCAAACACAGACGAATATCAGCACATGCTTCGAGATCCATATCATCCCAATTATCATCGGTCATGTCAGCGGGCTTCTAGGATTTTTTCCGTAAAGCCTTGTGAAACTTTTGAGATATGAGAATGTCATTCATCTGGCTTTTCCAAAAGCCAAAATTATTCTTCCTATTGAACTTCTCAATTTTATACTTCCCGATCCTGCTTGACAGAGCCATATCAAGAATCTACCCAATTAACTTTCTCTAAGAACTTTATCGGACACCTTGCTAGACTCCCAAAGCTCTGATACCAATTTGTTGGGGCACAGCGGAAATAAATCCAAGAAATCAGAGAATATCTCAGAGAAAATTCACAACTACAAAGACAATAATTTACGTGGTTCGGCCAATATGTCTACTTCCACAGACGAGGGTGATTTAGTTCCACTATGAAGAAGAAAAGGAATTACCATAGCTCTCAACACTTCTCCCCTTGCACTCAAGAACTCTCTACCACAAAGATAAAGAAAAAAAATCTTAAACTTTTGTGTTGAACTTATTTAACAATTTTAGCTCTCTTTGTTGAACTTATTCAACAACTTTCATTGAGCACAATGAGATATACTTGTATTGAACTTATTCAACAACTTACATTGAGCACCCTTGGAGATGTTTTGTGGAGAACCTTTAGACCCCTTTATATACCATAGAAATCCAATCATATGTAGGCTTAAATTAATCCAATCTTATGTAGGATTATATATTGGAAATCAAATCCTTCATAGACTTACATATATTAGATATCCAATCGAATATATGGTCAAAGTCAAAAATGGTCATGGGCCTATTTTTGGACACTTTCCTTCAAGTACAATTTCATCACTCCTCTTTATTCATCGTCTCTATTTATACTCTTCTAATGCCCTGTCTGATATTAGTGGCAGTTATAACAGTTGGCTGAGCTGGCTTAGATGACTCATCAGTGTTGAACTGGACCAATCATAGTCCTGCTTATGACTGGAATGTTGAGCTGGATCAGGTGACATGGCAACTGCTGTCATGGCCATTGGATAAGGTGTAATGTATATACTCTGCATACTCTGCTACTGAGTGGAATGTCTGCTTACTGAGTGTAAGTGATCCCTCTGATGGTGAGGTACGCATAATATGGTGAGGTGGGCATCATGTTTCTTATTCCAGGGTTAAGGTTGAGTAATACTTAATTGCTCTCTTAGGGCCAGTTGGATTACGGTTATGTTTCTTCTGGGACTGCATTTGCTACCAAAGACAACAAGGTGCGAGGCCAAACGGCTTCAATTCCGGATGGACGTTTGTTCAAACATGTCATTCATTTTAGGGCTCAAATGGGCGTTTCCGAAATGCTCGAAGGGCATCCATCCAGAAAATGGGCGTTCGTACAAATGTGATGAAATGTAGGTGCAATCCAAACTAGTCCTTAGTGTTAAAGTCTTTGGCTTATGTCTCTTCTTTCTAATTTAGGATTGCACATCTCCTTGATTGTTCCACTGCAATGTGATAATCAAACAACAAACCGCATCTCATATAATTTAGTGCTTCATGAACGATTAGAGCATATTGATGTTAACTGCTATTTTGTAGTTGATTAGGCTCAGAAGAAGGTGATGTGCCTTTCTCACGTTCCCTCTAGTTCTCAGTTGGACAATATTTTAATGAATGCAAAAATAAGTATTCATCTCTTTTTCTGAACAACCTGAGCTTTGCTACTCTCTACACTCCAGCTTGAGGGGGACTGTTAGATGAAATTATGAGTCATTTATTAGAGAAGATATTATATGATTCATTGTTTTCAATAGAAGTGTTTTCTATCTTGGGAATGTTTATTTCTTATTTGTATCCCAGTTTAAGTATAAATAGGCTATTTTCATAGATATGAATACACCAATTATAACTCTGAATTTCATAGGTTTCATCAACATTAATGGATGCCCAAAACTCTGTTGGTGCTTTCTTTACATGGAGAGAGCTTGCTCTCAACATGCCTTGTAAATTTTAGTCCCACATCGGAAATGCACCATGAGTTATCTCAACATATATACTTGGGTGTGTTGTTGAGAGATGCACATGGGGTGGTGACCCTAAGGAGGGAACCATGTGGGTGATTTTACAAGGAGGTAAGAATAAGGCTCCAAGGATTAAGCATTAATGCTTTTGTCATTCTCTTGGATTAATTCCATTTGGAGCTAAGTCCCAAAGGGGCTTAGCGACTCGGACTCGGACTCGGACTCGGACTCGGGCTCATGGGCTCATGAGACGTAATGTGGCATTTTGTTGGCGTACTGCACATGCGGCTCATGCGGCACATGCGGCCCATGCGGCACATGCGGCACATGCGGCCCATGCGGTCCATGCGGCCATTAGGCTCATGCGACCAGGCTGCTGCTGCTGTCGCATGGAGGGATCCGCTGACTGTGCAGATTACAAATCAGTTATGGAAAGGCTGAATCAATGCGATTAAATCAGATCCTATCTTTGTGGGATTTGAATTAATTTAGATCCTATCTTTGTGGGATTTGAATTAATTTCGCGGGATTTGAATTAAATCTCGTTGCTATCTTTTGGGATTTGATTCAATCTTTCCATAACTGAAGAGGCGGCTAGGGTTTCCACCCTCTCTATATAAATACTCTCTTCTGGCCTCCTTTGTGACTACTACGAAAATTACAAGTTAGAAAAGGAGAAAGAGAGAGAGAGTTGCTGCCGCCATTGCAAGTCCATTCGAGGAGTCTGAACAGAGGTGACTTCGAGCGTTCCACATGTTCTTCAACTTGCTGGTTCCTGGAAGCAGATCGTGTGGGGCGAATCTTGCTTTGAGCAACGGTGTTTTGACACCCCAGCATTGTTCTTCTTCTCATCTCTCTCTAGTTTTATTGTAACTCGTTCTGTCCCAATTGCAACACTTTTGCAAGGAAGAACGAGAGATCTTCTCTTCTCTTTTTCCCTCCATCAGATTGTAATTTGGCTATTTGATTTATTGTACCATCGTAGATCTTGAGTTTGATCACTGCAAAGTTTTTGTGTGACATCTCAGATCTCGATTGCATCTGTTTTTCCATCTTTGATCAAGCCCCGGGACTAACAATCTCAAAGCAAGATCCGTATAGATGGAAAACATTAATGCTTCGCTCCTCCAATCGGACTTCTGCAAGTTGGAAAAGTTCGATGGAGAGCACTATCAAGTCTGGAAGAGAAAGGTGTATCTAACTCTTCAACTAAAAGATGTTGATCATGTTCTGTTGGAGGAAGAACCCTCTGTTCCAGACACTGGATCTACTGCCGCCATCAACGCAGCTACCAAACTCCAGGCCAAGTGGAGAAGGGAAAATAGCATCTGCAGGCTTCTCATCCTAAATGCTATGGAAGACTTCCTGGCAGAATCCTACTCAAAGAAGGAACTTGCCAGAGACATATGGGAGTCTGTGGAAAATCTGTATGAAGAAGACAAGAACAGGAGCAAAATGTTTGTGGTTGAAAAATATCACAAATTGTTCTTTGAGGACGAAAAGTCCATGCTGCCACAGGTGAAGAAATTTCTGAAGCTGCGTCAGAAACTCGAAGACGAAGAGATGTCCCTTCCCGACAAGTTTGTCGTCGGAGGGATCGTCTCAAAACTTCCTGCTGGATGGAGTACCTTCTATGCAAGGATGCACAGAAAGAAGCTAGACATTAGCTTGGGAGATCTACTTCAAGAGATCCATGTTGAGGACGAGATGCGTTCCCAACAGAAGGTGGACACTCTGTCCAAACAGTTGGCTAAAGCCAATCTTGTGCAGACGAGAGATCCCAAGGGGAAGCAGGCGGCTTCTCATCCCAAGAAGAAGGACTTCACTAATCTAAAAGTGAAGGGTCCTTCTTTCAAGCAACAGAAGACCAAGTCCCACGTGACTTGTTACAATTGTGGCAAGAAATGCCACTACAAGAGTGAATGCAGATCTAAGCCTAAACAATCAGAGAAAGGTGAGCCTAATAAGGTTTCATTGGTTTCTAACATTGTAGCTATGATCGGACAGGTCACAACTGTGGGGGTTGACTCTGACTGGTAGATAGACACTGGAGCGACTTGCCATGTCTGTTCAGGCAAGGAATGGTTCGTCACGTACCAGCCGATATCTGAGAAGGTTGTCATGGCGAACCAGGCCCAAGCTGAAGTTCTGGGGATCGGGACCGTGGAACTGAAACTCACTTCTGGGAACACTCTGACGCTTCAAGGTGTGAAGCATGTTCTGGCGATTGCCAAGAACCTGATCTCTGGGAGCCTGCTCTGCAACGCAGGCTTGAGGATGGACATCAATGCTGGTCAGATGGTGATGTCCAAGAAAGGAACATACTTCGGGAAGGCTTATCAAACCGAAGGAATGTTTAAAATTCAGCTTGTTAACCAGTTTGAAGACATTAATGCAGTTGCATTTTCTGATTATTCTCTTGAGTTGTGGCATAATAGACTAGGACATGTTTATTGTAAAAGAATTAACAAAATGTCTAGTCTAGGACTTATCTCCAAATGTGGGGGTAAGGTGGAGAAGTGTGAGGTGTGTGCTCAGACGAAGATCACAAGGAAACCCTTTCATCGGGTCAATCGAAGTACAGATCTTCTGGAGTTGGTGCACTCCGATATCTGTGACTTCAAACATTTCTCCACGAAGGCCGGGATGAAGTATTTCATAACCTTCATCGACGACTTCTCAAAATACGCGTTCGTCTACTTGCTCAAGTCTAAAGACGAAGCCTTCGAGAAGTTCAGAGAGTTCAGGACCGAAGCTGAACGGCAGACTGGACAACAACTCAAGAGGTTAAGAAGTGATCGAGGTGGGGAGTACATGTCTCATGAATTTGCATCGTTCTGCAAAGAACATGGAATCATATGCAAGACTACTGCTCCATATTCTCCTCAATCCAACGGAGTAGCGGAAAGGAAGAACAGAACGTTGACAGAAATGATGAACTCTATGCTGCTAACCGCGGGTCTTCCTAAATGCTACTGGGGAGAAGCTGCATTGACGGCCACTTTTATTCTAAATAGAGTGCCACATGCAACTTCGGACGTAACTCCTCATGAACTCTGGTTCAAAGTCAGACCAAACTTGAATGTCATTCGAGTGTGGGGGTGTCTGGCGTATGTGAAACTCCCAGATCTGAATATTCAGAAGCTAGGGACAAGGACTACGAAGGCGATCTTCTTGGGGTATGCCGAGAAGAGTGATGCTCGGAGATTTCTTGATATTGAGTCAAATCATATCATCGAATCTCGCGATGCTGAATACTTTGAAGACAAGTTCGCAAAAGACAAAAATATTGTTCTTTCGGACATTCCGAAAAATGATGTAGGTGCAAATGAGACTGAAATCTCATATGAGCCAGTAGTCCAAGAAGAAGCTGTTGTTGATGAAACAACTCTTGTACCAGAACTCGCAGAGCCGTCAGCTAAGCGAGCGAGGAGACCGAAAGACTTCGGAGATGACTTTGTCACCTATCATGTGGAAGCAGATCCGCTTACCTATGATAAGGCGATGAAGACCAGAAATGCCATCTTCTGAAAGGAGGCAGTGAATGACGAGTTTGACTCTATCACCTCCAATAACACATGGGTGTTGGTAGATCTACCTGAAGGAGAAAAGTCCATCGGATGTAAATGGATCTTCAAGAAGAAGATGAAGGCAGATGGAACTATTGACAAGTTCAAGGCCAGGCTGGTAGCCAAGGAATTTTCTCAGAAACAGGGGATAAACTACTTTGACACGTACGCTCCAGTAGCCCGGATGACCACCATCAGGATGTTAATCGCTCTTGCAGCTATACATAAGTTGGTGATACATCAGATGGATGTAAAGACTGCATTCCTGAATAGGAAGCTGACCGAAGAGATTTACATGCAACAGCCAGATGGATTTGTCGTCAAAGGTCTTGAAGACAAAGTCTGCAAGTTGGTGAAATCATTGTATGGTTTGAAGCAAGCTCCCAAGATGTGGTATGAGAAGTTTGACAAAGATATTAGGTCAAACGGCTACAGAGTCAGCGAGACGGACAAATGTGTTTACACAAAGTTCGCTGATGGAAGAGGAGTCATCGTTTGTCTGTACGTGGACGACATGCTAATCCTAGGTACGGATATAGGCTGTGTCACAGAGACAAAGGAGTTCCTCTCAACCAAGTTCAGTATGAAGGACTTGGGGGATGCAGATGTCATCTTGGGCATAAAGATCATCCGGACAGACACTGGAGTAGCGCTGTCACAATCTCACTACATTGAGAAGATGCCCACACGCTATGGGTATAAGGATCTTCCAGGGATCGATACGCCATACAGGTGTGATCAGAAGCTGAAGCCAAATTCAAGGGAAAGCGTCAGGCAGCTGGAGTATTCTAGCGTTATTGGAAGTTTGATGTACGCAACCACTGCCACAAGGCCTGACATAGCTTTCGCCGTGGGAATGCTGAGTCAGTTCACAAGCAACCCAGGGGTTGAGCACTGGAAAGCTGTGAAGCGGGTGATGAGATATCTCAAGAAAACTCAGACATATGCACTGCACTACAACGGGTATCCGACAGTAGTGGAAGGCTTCAGTGATGCTAGCTGGTGTTCAGAAGTGGAAAGCGAGAGATCCACAGGTGGATATGTCTTTTTCTTGGGTGGAGCTGCTATATCGTGGAAGTCGAAGAAGCAGACTATACTCTCTCGTTCCTCCATGGAATCTGAATTCTATGCACTTGAAACTGCAGCAGATGAAGCAGAATGGCTTCGGGAGCTCATGTATGATCTTCCAGTGGTTGGGGCTCAGATACCGGCGATACCGATATACTGTGACAACCAGGCGACTGCGGCGGTGGCATCAAATGACCTCTTCAACGGGAAGAAGAGGACTGTGCGGTTGAAGCACAGGGCAGTACACGATCTTATCAAAAGAGGTGTAATTGCAGTGATTGATGTTCGGAGTCAGGAGAACCTGGCATATCCGTTCACGAAAGGCCTCAAGCGCTAGTTGGTCGATGACACAGCTTGTAAAATGGGCTTGAAGGCATTCTGATAGTGTCTTTGTAATCCTACCATAAAGTTTTATGCTATTAGTTCAAAGAAAAATCTACTAGGCATCTAACTTTTGGTTCAAAGGAGGATCACTGACTGGGAAACTATTAGGTAGCAGTGGGTACTTGTTCTCTGGAACATGGAAGGGATACGGACCCATAACCACTGTTGTCTACTATGTATTTTTCTGCGAAAAAAACTGATCCTGTGGAAGGTTGGCTTAAACGCCTTAATGAGTTCTCAGGCAGAGTGAATGCCTGGTGTGCTTTACAGGAAGCACGGTAGAGCAGCACTACAAGGAGTGAAACTCCATGCTACAGTGGGGTGACTCTACCATGAGGTTCCCAGGTAGGGGTAATGCCTCGGCTTTGCAAGCCAAGTCACAGCGGCGTAGCACCGCAAATGGGCAAGTAGCCTAATGCTGTATGACGTAATTAAAGAGTTGTAGACAGCACTACAAAGGGGAGGATGGCCCCATGTTACAGTGGCACGACACCACGATGAGGTACCCAGGTACGGGTAAAGCCTCGGCATTGCAAGCCATGTCGTTGTGGCGTAACACCGCAAGGAAGCCTTAGGCTTCATGCTGGGTAGTTTGGCACTACAAAGAGGCTTGTGACCTCATGCTACAGTAGTATGACACTACGATGAGGTTCCCAGGTAGGGGTAATGCCTCGACTTCAGGCCATGTCATAGCGGCGTAGCACCGCAAGGAAGTGCAAGGCTTCATGCCATATCTCTTTAATAAAGAACTCACCTATAGTGTATGGAAAGCGATATCAGGCCGTCTCTTGAGGGTAAACTTGAAGACGCCCAAAATTATACACTGAAACCAGGCTGGCACAGGGCCTTTAATGTGCAGCCAGAAGCACACGTAACTACACTTTGTGAGTGGGGAGAATTACAATTGTGGTGCAGAATTCAAGACGTAGTCCATTCTTGTATCACATTGTTATTTAACCCATGCGGGAAGATTCAAGTCGTCAGCGACATCTATCCTAATGTAAAATGGACAGTTACTGTGGGGAACGCTCACCCTGGATACATATATATGTTGTGATATGTGGGAAATTGTTGGTGCTTTCTTTACATGGAGAGAGCTTGCTCTCAACATGCCTTGTAAATTTTAGTCCCACATCGGAAATGCACCATGAGTTATCTCAACATATATACTTGGGTGTGTTGTTGAGAGATGCACATAGGGTGGTGACCCTAAGGAGGGAACCATGTGGGTGATTTAACAAGGAGGTAAGAATAAGGCTCTAAGGATTAAGCATTAATGCTTTTGTCATTCTCTTGGATTAATTCCATTTGGAGCTAAGCCCCAAAGGGGCTTAGCGACTCGGACTCGGACTCGGACTCGGACTCATGGGCTCATGAGGCGTAATGTGACGTTTTGTTGGCGCACTTTGCACTTAGCACGTCAGCAGTCATGCGGTCTTTATGCGGCTCATATGCGGCCATGCGGTCTTATGCGGCATGCGGCTCATATGCGGCCTCATGCGGCTCATGCGGCACATGCGGCACATGCGGCTCATGCGGCCATGCGGCTCATGCGGCACATGCGGCACATGCGGCCCATGCGGTCCAAGCGGTCCATGCGGCCCATGCGGTCCATGCGGCCCATGCGGCCCATGCGGCTCATGCGGTCCATGCGGCCATTAGGCTCATGCGGCCAGGCTGCTGCTGCTGCCGCATGGAGGGATCCGCTGACTGTGCAGATTACAAATCAGTTATGGAAAGGCTGAATCAATGCGATTAAATCAGATCCTATCTTTGTGGGATTTGAATTAATTCAGATCCTATCTTTGTGGGATTTGAATTAATTTCGTGGGATTTGAATTAAATCTCGTTGCTATCTTTTGGGATTTGATTCAATCTTTCCATAACTGAAGAGGCGGCTAGGGTTTCCACCCTCTCTATAAATACTCTCTTCTGGCCTCCTTTGTGACTACTACGAAAATTACAAGTTAGAAAAGGAGAAAGAGAGAGAGAGTTGCTGCCGCCATTGCAAGTTCATTCGAGGAGTCTGAACAGAGGTGACTTCGAGCGTTCCACAAGTTCTTCAACTTGCTGGTTCCTGGAAGCAGATCGTGTGGGGCGAATCTTGCTTTGAGCAACGGTGTTTTGACACCCCAGCATTGTTCTTCTTCTCATCTCTCTCTAGTTTTATTGTAACTCGTTCTGTCCCAATTGCAACACGTTTGCAAGGAAGAACGAGAGATCTTCTCTTCTCTTTTTCCCTCCATCAGATTGTAATTTGGCTATTTGATTTATTGTACCATCGTAGATCTTGAGTTTGATCACTGCAAAGTTTTTGTGTGACATCTCAGATCTCGATTACATCTGTTTTTCCATCTTTGATCAAGCCCCGGGACTAACATACTCTTCCTAAGCTACTTATGTAATCTTTCAGGTTTTTGTTGTCGTTTTCCTAACAAATATGTGTGTTATCTGATATGCATATGGGATACATGGCCTTTGCTTAAATTTGTAGTTACATGTTAAATCTGCACTCTACTCTACTTTGTTCCTTCCACCTTGTTTTTTTTTCCCCTGCGTTATAGTATTTTAAGTATTAGGAATGGGTTGGGTTTACCTCAAACTGAGCAGAACCCACTTAAAAATAAAATTTTAGACTGACCTACTCGAAGGGCAAGGCTTAATTTAGTAGGTTAGTCAAACCTGAAGGGTTTAAACATGTTAGGGTTAGGGGTGCAAGTTTCGAGTTCGCACATGAAACATGTTGATTTGTGGCTGTCTTATTAACGGTTTGCAGTATCAGTTATTTTAATCTTGTCTGAGACATGCTCATTTGACAATGTTCTTTCAACTTGCTGGTTTTAACAAGTGTCTACATGAAATGAAGAATATGATATAATCTTTGCTCTCTTGATATTTGTGCTTGCAATTTTAAGATCAGCAGGAACAAGGTCCTTAAATTTGACATAGCTTGCAAAGTTTCTTCATTCATAAACTTGTTCTGTAGCAAAGTTACATATTTTATTTCACATTTAACAGGATTTTCAGTTTCTGTAAATGTGATATTTTTCTCTTGCTACTATAATTTCCTCCCTGCAGTTGGCTAGGAGTAGAGGACACCTATATTGCGGATACTTCTACCTGTGTTGGGCCCAACTTCCCTTAACAGGTATCTGTTTACTGCCTCCAATTTGCATCATACATAAGTTGCTCTTATTACACTGTGCGTTTATTCATGTGGATTTTAGGAGGATGTATAGTTCAGGATTTACTAAATTTATTGGTCTTAATGATTCACCCTGAAGGGTTACCATTAATATCTCCTTTTTCCTTTTTGGAAACAAAGGAAAAATAATAATGCCTAAACTCTAAACTCAAGTAGAAGTAGAAGGGATAATAAGCCATTTCTTCTATTGCCACGGGGATGCCAATATTAGCACAGATGGAACGGAAATGTAATTCGTTATTCAAACAACTATTCAGAATTCCTAGAGCTCCTTGTAAGGCTTGTTGGAAAACTCATTATCGAACCTGATTAATCACTCTTTGTTGTTCAAAATGAAGCTTTCATTTTTGTAATTTTCTAATCGTTCGCACATACACACCCTTCCTTTTTTAGGAGGAAGAAAGGAGTATTGTTAATATTCTCTTTCATTCCCTGCTTTGAGGTGACTAGATCTGGACCTGCTACAATAAAAAGTGACATAAACTGCTTATAACGTGCTTTCCAGGGTGAAATTGAGCTTTAATATGGTACCTCCCATGTTTTGTAGGTGTAGATAACTTGTCCTTGTGTATGGCAAGATTTTTAAGTATTGGATTTATTTGTTTTCCCTTGGGTCTAAACTTTTCATTTTATTACTTGTGTGGTACTGTAGAAAATATTCTACATTTCTTATGTGCTATAGACAACATTAGCTATTTCAAGAAATATTTGTTAGAAGCATGTTCAAAAGTCATGTAGCAAGAGGGAAAGAAGAGAAGGGGGGGGGGGGGGGGGGGGGAAGGAGGGGGGTGGGGGGGGGGGGGGGGGGGGGGAAGGAGGGGGGTGGGGACACTATAAAATTAGATATGTATTGCTAAGGAATATACTGTATGGCTTGCCCCCAGGTTATTCAATTGGTGGAGCTCTACAACAGAATATGCAGTCTACAAATACTTCTAGCAATGATCTAATGTATTTGGAAATGGAAAAAGAAAACCATGTCAGAAATCAAAGAATCTAATGTTGGCCGTGCCTCCAAGCAAGCAAAGGAAGAATTGCTAGGATGCAATGGTGATGACTTTTTTGGGAATCTGATCCATCTCCTGTAGCTCCATAGTTGTCGATCAGGAGTGAATTTGGACTCTTGGAGTTCTTATCAGAGGTTTGATACGGGTTCCTATTGACTCTTTTATCTCATTATGATAACTTTTGATCTGGGGTTCTACTTATTCTTTACAGGCACTGCCCCTTGAGACTCCTATTGAGCCCTTGCTGGTACTCTTCTGGTGATCTCGTATCAATCACGTCTATTTTGGCAGACAGTACTACTCTACAAGCACATCCGGTGGCTCACTCAAACTTGTCTTGGCTGATGGTATTACCTTTGTCGATCAAGAGCATGTCATCCTTTATGAACTTCGTCTCTTTAATGAATACCTCATCCCGTCTTATCTAACAGAATGTACAAGAGCCTGTCGTGCTTCCTTCCTCATCCACATGGTTCACCCTCTTGATGGGGGAAGAAAAGTTGGGGCACTGGACTGATGACAATGCATTCCTCTTTTATATAAGGTTGTCATTGTGGTGAGGTCCAAAGGAGACCAGCTGCTGCTTGTAGGATGCAGGCAGGCAGGCAGGCACCTGGGGGATGGAATGTGTCTCCGAAGGTTAATGCTCACAACCTGTATAAAAACTGTCAATTCCTGAGCTTTCATATATATGCTTTATGGCCTACTCTATTCTGATCATAGAAGACTTGGAAGGTCATGATGTGTTTAAAATATGCATGCTTCACTCTTACTCTGTAGTCTAACCTCCTTTTCCAATTGCTTCTCTCAATCTTCATACATTAAAATCAGACTTTGCACATGTCAAAATTCAAACTCTCCTTACTCCTACAGAGACACTTAGGGCCTTTTGGTACACTCAATTTTTTTTTTTTTAATTTCCAGGAAAATTTAGGATAGGAAACCTATTTCCATTTGTGTATACGTTACAAAAATTTATTTATGGGAATTACGACTAACCGGGTAAACAATTTAGCCACTTAAGAAGGTGGGTATTTATTTTTCTCGTGGCAATTTTTTTCGTTGGTTTTTTTTCTATTACTCTTTTTAATATTTTTTTCTTTTTGGTTTTTCTTATCCCTTTTCATTTTATAATATGTTTTTCATTTTTTTTTTCATATTTTTAAGGTTATTTGGTTTTTTTCAGTTTTTTAAGGATATTTTTGTTTCTTCCAGTTTTTTTTTCAGTTTTTTTTATCTTTTTTTATTTTTTAAGAACGATGTTTTTTTTCTTAATCTGTTTCATTTTTCTAAGAATGATTTTGTTTTTATTTTTAAATAATTTTTTGTGTATCCTCGGTGTCCTTTTTAGAAATTTTGTTTTCATTTTTTTTTTTGAAATATTTATATGTTCACCAAACATGGTAATCTAATTTTCCAGAAAAAAATTATTACCGGATATTTGATTTTTGAAATATAAACAAGCGCACCTCATGCCTTTGAACCATGCCGTGTAATGCCATAATGTTTACGATGAGGCCATAATGTTACATTGAGAAGAACTATGGTCTGTTTTAGGATGGATGTATAGCTGAAATTATCGTCATTGAAATCCATAATAAACAAGCAACTGTAAGGGACTCCGACAAATTTCACAGCAAATTGCACGGATATGCTAAAACATCGAGGACAGGAATCAGTATGCACATAGTGTTGATCTCTCTTTAATAAATTGCACTGTTGATCTCTCTTTAATCTTGGTTGGCACTACCAAAATTGATAGCCATCATGTGTCGAGTATAGTTTAAATTATCTCTGTTATCTTATAACTGAAACCCTTGTTAGCAATCACCCTAATAAAACTTGTATTATATGCGAATTTTTTCGTATCTTTCAGAAACGTATAATACTTACGTGGTTTTGAAAGATTCGAATCAGTATGTAAATTTTAAGCATGCAAAATTTTACACGTGTTTCCTATAAATTATTGAAAAATTTGGCATAAAAAACGTGGTGGGAATCCGTTTAATTAACCAAATTTGACAACATATTTAAGAATGCGAAGTTTCTAATCTCAGTATTTCTATTTGTCGAATATTTGACCGATTTTTTTAACGTATTTTATTTGCACTGTGCCGATTTATATTCGTACTTTTGTTATCCCGAATTTTTGTTTGTTTGACGAATTGCTAACAAGGGCTTAAACTATGATCAACCTTGGTTGGACCAATAAAATTTGTGTAGTTGGAAAAATAGAATGTGTTATATTAACTAGAGTTACTATTTTTTTTTCAAAGTACTCTTAGTGTACTACTACTACGACCACATTTCCTAGGAACTAGAATGACCAACCCTCCACTATTGCTGCTGCTGCTTGTGGCCCATTGGTTATAGTCACACATGATTTTGATAATCAACATAGACTTTGATCGATACGCAAATAAGACACTACATGTACAAAAACAGAACGTCTACTTCCAACAAACTTCTACTCGTTGTCTTCGTCATATAAAAACTACAGATGCAGATCAAGTATTGTTTTTCTATTTTATTTTGTATTTTTTTTTCCCCTTTTATTGAGTTTAGAAAGGATGTTAAGTTGATCAGATTGGCAACTGGCTTTCTATACTCCACATTCTAAGCCTATATATACCCCACATTCTATACAAATCCTATACCCAATCTTATATCGAATCCTACATCAAATCTTATACAAAAAGTCCAACAAATTGAGCAGATATTCATATGAGAACTCTACCTGAGTTCGACCCGAGTTTTGCTCGAACTCTGCCAGAGTTCGGTCAGTTTGTTTCCATAACGTTTTGGTCATTATCTGTAACCACTTTTAAAATTATGAAATTTATGGATCCGAACTCATGCTGAGTTCTGTCCTAAAAAATACTATAAATAGAGGAGAACTTCCCATTCCAAATCATTCATCCATTTCTCTCTTCTCTCTATATTTAAAATCATTTTAGAGCTATTCATTTTCATATCTAGCCTTTAACTACTCCTGGCCAAGCCAAGTGCCATTCCGTTTCAATCTAGAGTTTAGGGTGAGCATCGGTTCGGTTCAAACTAAACCGAATATGTGAAAACCGAAATAACCGTAAACCGTATTTTTCAAAACCGAAAACCGAACCGTTTTTATAAAAATCGAACAAAAATCGAACCAAATTAATTCGGTTCGATTTTCGGTCGGTTTGGTTTCATGGGCCAATGTGCATGGCCTTCAAGTTTTTAGCAAAATGAGCCTATTTAAATAACAAATTTTAAAAATATATATGACAATTGTATTTATGAATTGTTATATTACATAGGGTGAAAGATATTAGTATATATAGATTGAGGGTAGATAGAGAGAGTGCTCAAAGAAGCACCGACATAGAATAGGAGAAGAGAGTGCGCTCAGTTAGGGGTTAATAAAAATTAGTATATATATATTGTGGGTAGTTTGATAAATTACTAAATCTAAATTGGTTTTCGGTTCGGTTTGGTTTTTCGGATGAAGAACCAAAAACCGAACCGTTATTTCAAATTTTTAAATTTTCAAACCGTAAACTGAAACGATAACCGAAAAATCGAACCGTTTGTCATATTTCGGTTCGGTTCGGTTCGGTTTTCGGCTTTCAACCGTTATATGCTCACCCTTACTAGAGTTCGGTTGTTCGAGTTGTAAAGAAGGCTTTCCGAAAATATTCCAGTTTTCAAAGTTTGTCTCAGTTGAAGTTGCGAGTCATTCGGACAAAAAAATCGTGTTGTAAGGAGCTGCAAGCGCTCGGTTAAAGGTTGTGCTATAGTGAATTAACATCGAGAGAGTACTCGAGACTGGACTAGTTCTCTCAGAGGGATACCAATATACATCACTGTGTCATGAGTTTGCTTTTCTGATGCTAGTTTGCTCAGTACTATATACCTGTGATATTGCTTATATATTATTTAATTGGTGATTATCTTTCCGCTGCATACATGCACTCTATTCACCCCCTCTAGAGGTGCTCAACGTTCCTACAATTGGTATCGGAGCAGGTTATATAAAAAAATATAACACTCTAGAGAGTATATATGCCAGCCGTGAAATCTATATTTGCAGGTGAAGGGCAATCCACAAATAGACCCCTACTATTTGATGGAACAAACTATACCTATTGAAAAATACGAATGAGTTTCTTCTCGAAATCTTTTGACTTCGATCTTTGGTTGATAGTTATGAACGGTTATAAGAAATTGGACATAATAGTTATTGACGATAACCTTGTGGAAAAGCCATATTATATATACACGAATTCAGAGAAGACACAAGCCAGTCTTGATGCAAGAGCGATCAATGCACTATTTTGTGCAATTGATACGACTGAGTTCAATAGAGTATCTACATGTGTCACTTCGCACGAGATCTGAAAACTTCTTGTGGTAACTCATGAAGGAACTTCACAAGTGAAGGAATCCAAGATTAGCAGAATAACACAAGAGTATGAGGCTTTCAAGATGATGCCAACTGAGTCAATCACACAAATATTCACATGTTTCCTAGATATAACTAATCCTCTATCTTCTCTTGGTAAAGATTACAGTAACCATGAAAAGATCAGGAAGGTGCTCAGGGAACTGACCAAGCATTGGAACCCAAAGGCAACAATAATCGTTGAAGGAAACAATGTCACCACAATGTCACTAGAGACGTTGATGGGTAAACTCATGACTCATGAACTTGACCTATAAGACTTTGAAGAGGCTACCCCAAAAGAAAAATCTATCACCTTCAAAGTACAAGCTAAAAGATTCTCCAGTGAAGACACTGATGATGAAGAATCAGATGGTGATGAGCACGCCCTACTGGTCACTTCAGGAAGTTCTTGAGGTTTGAGAAATCAAATCGAAAGAAGAAAGACATCCAAGAAAGCAATGAAGAAGAAACTATATGATATGGATGTAAAAAGACCGATCATATAAAGAAGGACTGTCCAATATACAAGAAGAGCAGTCGATATGAGTGATCAGGCAGAAAGTTAACAACTGGTCGCAAGTATGCAAATACCAACATCTGGCATGAAAGCGAGGCCAGTGAATCAGAAGAGGAAGAAAGACACAACAGTTCTGCAAATGTCTGCTTAATGGAATTTGATCAGGTAACAGATAATCCTCTATACGATGATTTTAATTTTGATGAACTTTCTAATGTTTTTAACAATTTACTTGTCAAACATAAAAGTGTGTTTGACAAGTATAAGCAATCTCGAAAAGCGATAAAAATATACACAGCCAAAGTGGCTAGAATGTCTAACTTACTACATGAAATAAATGAGACATCTACCACAGGTAACACAGAAGAATTGGCTAACATCAAGCTAAGTCTTCATGAAGCTCAATGCACGGTTGATCAGATAGAGAAGGACTGTGCAAAAGTGCTTCTTCTATATGATTCTGAGAAGAGATTAATAATAGACATTGAACAAAGGCTAAAAGATATGACTGAAAAACATGTAGCAGCTTGTTCAATCTATAAAAAGTTAGAGATAAAATTAGGCAAACAAGTTGTTCCTGTTGCATTGCCTAAGATCTGTCCTAATACACAGTATATACCAAATAGGACACAATCAAGAAAGCACGCAAGCCACATATTCCACACAATCATGCTTTCACTTACAAGTATCTACTGAAGACATAAAAGACTCATGTCTGCACTAAACTAAAGGACACTCACTCTAGAATTATCTGCACATACATTAGTCAACACAGGCACATATCACAATATTGTAGAATTAGGAAGTTAGTAGACATGAATAAATATAGCTGGATACCCAAAGCTGACAGTGTTGGACCCTCAAAGAAATGGGTACCAAAGGTCACATCTACTCGTCTTCTAGGTGGGCCAACGCTCTCATGCTAGAAGCAAATGGATTCTCGATAGCGGATATTCGCAACACATGTGTCATGACCCGCACCGGGTTATAGGGGCAAGAGTGCGTAATAGCGTCCAGCCTACGCCGCAGAATCGGCGGTAGAATACTGTTCTAGGTCGCTAACTATCAACTCACGCAATAATATATGTACCTGTCATAGATCTCAACTCCAAATGGAGGACAAGTATAAAGATATGGTAATACTCAATGACAGTCTAAAGCACGATAAGATATCACAGAAGCTTAAATAACTATAACAACTCAACAACAACAACAACTAAAATAATATGTGAAACCAACTTAAATACAATGACAAATCTCCACTTATTACAACACAAGTTTTAAACATAAATCTAAACAAGTTCTCTAAACTAGTCTCCTGGTCACTCCTGAGAATCGGGACCCAAGTAGCTATCCCCTCCTCAGATCCATAAAAGATAGGATACGTATCTTCGAACAATCATATGAAAAATATATCCAGTCATGATGGAACGAGCACATCTCATCTAGCAATCCCAAGTAAATGACAAAGACTATAAAGCAGTTATACTTGATGAATCATAGAAGGTTGAGACGGGTAATGAAAGAGCAACAATTTATAGCAAGATAAGTAATACAGAGAAGCAGGAGAGCATCATAATAAACTGTAAATAGAGTCAGCTCAATAGAACAATGTGAGACGAGTCCAATCTGTAAATCATGAGACAATGTGATTATAGTACAAGTCATTAATCTAGTGTGTTTTGAGATACTGTTCTTGTCATGTAAACGGGTAGCGAGTAACGAGTATCGAGTAACGAGTAAATATGGCACACCGTGCACTAGGCAAGCGTACGATGGCTACTTCTTGTTTAGACGAGTAAATACGGCACATCGCACGCTCGGCCAAGCGGCGACGACTATCTTTCTTGTAATACGGCACATCGCACGCTCAGCCAAGCGGCGATGGCTATCTTTCTTGTAAGGTTTTCTTGTTGAATACGATACGTCGCACACCGGGCCCAACGACGATGGTTATCTTGCTTGTAGTGATGATTCTTGTATAATTTGAACATTTAGTACTTGTATGTGTTTCGAGGAGATGGTTCTTGTGAGTGGTTCGAGTAATAGAGGCTAGACGAGTCAAATACATGTATTTCGAGTGAATGAATCTAGAATACCAATACGTGTTGTGACAGATAATCAAATAGAACTATACTAGAAGCTGAATCATAGTAATCATCAAATAAATGAAAGAACTATCAGGGAATGTACTCGTCTGTCGTCCGGAGTAGTAAATGAGGATTGATGTCCAAAGTGGTGTCACACAAACCTATATATGAGGTGTACATGGTTATTATTGTTCTAGAGTAAACAGTGTAATTAGATGCACTAACGAAATGTTTCTAGGCCTGCTCCAGGTCAATACAAGTCAAAACTATGTCAAGTAAGTCGACTCTAGTCAATCTAAGTCACATCTAGGTTTTCTAGCATGTACTAGGCCACACTAAGTTGTCCTACATAATATTAGACACCATTGGCTAATACATCAAGTCATGTACGACAATACACCCATATATAACTCATAACAATATACCCATTATATCACCCTTACCCACAGCCATATCTAATAGGTTTACCCACATACCATCTACTACACTTGTACATCACTCACATCTACTCTCTCTCTCTCTCTATATATATATATATTATATATATATATTTTATATATATATATATATATAATATATATATATATATAAATAAAAAATAAATATATATATATAGATATATATATATATATATATATATATAATATATATATATATATATATATATATATATATATATATATATATATATATATATATATCCCAAGCAACCCTCTAAAACCCATATAATATCAAGTACTCACCACTAGCACCTAGATAGGGACACCCCATATGTGGTTCACTTAACACAACCTAAACCCTCTCTACTAACAGCTAACAATATCCAATTGACAAATCATAGGAACTGAGCTAAAGTCTAATAGGCTGAGCACTAGAGTTCAAATCAATAAGGACTAATATACCCATATATATATATAATATATATATATATATATTATAGATATATATATATATATATAATCTATATAATATATATATATATATATATATTCCTTCCTTATGTATCCTGCCACCACTCCTAACACTAAAACTTATAAGAATCTCCTTAACTTCCTTTCAGTACACTTCACATGTTCCTACTGTCCCATTGTCCTTCTCCTTGTTTACCACTCACTACACCTTTCCTATACCAACTGAA
Source organism: Iris pallida (assembly GCA_029216955.1). Taxonomy (NCBI): domain Eukaryota; kingdom Viridiplantae; phylum Streptophyta; class Magnoliopsida; order Asparagales; family Iridaceae; genus Iris; species Iris pallida. Next base: position 4,374,083 of record JANAVB010018799.1, read on the forward strand.
CCACTAGTCATACAAGGGCTAAACTATAAATGGATGGGGCTGAATAATGAGAGTGCAAATGAAAGAACAATGGATAAGGAGAAATGAGTAACACCAATAAATTGATACCAAGGTAATGGCGTTCATATCAGTCTATAAGATATCCCTTATCTGAACACAGACACAAAGTGCCACACAAAGGCTAACACCTTAACCCTCACTCTCCAACAAACCACAAGCACTTCACATGATGCAGGATTTACACTGCCACTTGGACAGTGTCTTATTTCCTTTAAAGCCCCCAATTGATACAGAATACAAGGCATTGTTCTGGGCATCCCTGTAACAGGGAACCCCTCATGTGGCCAATGCAGGGCCAACCCTGCCACAGGTCACAATCTCTATGGCCTGCCCTCATCTCATGATAGTTGCTACTCTCTGATACATGCACTGTTCACTCCCTAACACCCTCTACTTGGACACTTACATATGTTTATATGAAAAATACATTTTATTACCAACACTCCACAAATCACCTGCACAACAGACACTTCACTTCCCCTAATGACTCTATTGCTTACCGGCCAATGTTGGCCTAAGGCCAAGCCTACTGATCAATTCAGGTGCAGGGGATCATCTGGTGGTATGGGGACAGATACCTGGGATTCAAAAGGGGGGAGAAACTGGATTCACTTCCTTTTGGGACTGAACCCAAATACTGAACCTTGATGCAGAATTGCCTCTATATGCCTATATAGCCAACTATACATGGCCTATATATATATATATATATATATATATATATATATATATATATATATATATATATATATATATATGAAGAGATGAGGGAAGAGAGGCACCCCCTTGCTCGCCACTCCCCCTCCCCTCCTCGTATGGCCGGTTGCTTGGCCGGTCGGCCTGCTAAGGCTGGCGCGCCACCTTGCGCCCCACCCTTCCCCGGTGGTTTCTTCGTTTGGGCTGCAGCCGCGGTTTCTGTCGACCCGTACCCGGTTTTCGGACGCGAGCTCGTGAGCAAGCCAGCTACGCATCAAGTGGACTCCAGCCGTCTCGAATAGTAAACGCTGTCACTGCTATGGCAATGGGCCTAATCAAGGCAAGGCAAAACTATATCTCAATCCACAATAAGAATAATAAACATGAATAAACACTATGGTCGTGGTCTGCAGTCCACTAGCATAAATGTCCGATAAGACTCTAAAAGAAATAACAAGAGTCTAAAACTGAATCAAGAAACATGATATCTCATGATAAGGTATGAAAGCAGCGGATAATAAACACAATAGCGATACCTGAATCCCGCAAATCGCAAATCCTCTGCCATCCAGAACTACTAGCTAACTCCATGCAATCGCTAAACCTGAGGAGATCATCAGGTCCTCAGAGGACATAGCAAGATACATAATATACATGCCTATCTAACATCTTTATCATGCGCAAGAAATAAACAATAAAGAACAAGGACAAGACAAATGACTACGAACACGAACACGAACACTAGAACAACTACGCGTAAATGAACTGCCGGATGAACGATACACGAGATCAATGGAAAACCAAACCCTCATCCCGAGTGCGGACTCACGGGTTTGAACTAAGCACTAACCCTCGTCCCGAGTGGACTCTCTGGTTAGTTCACGGCAAGACACCTCGTCCCGTGTGTGGACTCTCTGGTGTAATTGGTCAACCCTTCCCGAGTGTGGACTCTCTGGTGCCAATGATCACGACAAACACCCTTCGTCCCGAGTGTGGACTCTCTGGTGCACCAAACAACCCTCGTCCCGAGTGTGGACTCTCTGGCTGTGCAAAACGATAATCAAGGCTATGGCAGTTCACAAACGCACTCGTTCTATGACACGACTCAAGCAAGGTACTGACGAGAAACTCCAAGTGTGAACCACAAGACCAAATATGAACACGGCTATATGTAATAAACAACTCAAAGAATAAAATACGAAAAGCACATGTCCATAAACAATCAAAACTGGAAATGAAATACAATGCATGTAAATAAAACTGTAGAGGGAGGCAAGGTATACTTGCCTGTGGTCCTGAGCTGCTGCACGGTTTACAATCCGTATCGATATCCAAGTAGCCTGTTTTGATGAATATGTGTACTGTCAATAACTGACAAAACCGAACCTCTACTTACTTGCTAGTTAGTCCTAATCAATTTGGGTTTGGACTATACTAGGTTTTCCCATTGGTCTTCTATGTGAATTGAAATGCTTATACCTGTATACTATTCTTTCACTTATATCAGTGTTATCCTTGTGTTGAATCTATCCATTAGTAACTCCCAGTCTGGTACTCCTATCCCTTTCATAAAAGTTCATGGTCAAGTATGTGGCCTAACAGGCTAATGTTATAAAAAAGCTCTGGACAAGCATTGTCTCATGACCATATTAGTATGTATGGCAAATGGTTCAGTCATCTTTCTAAACTATTTGTTACTCAAGGTATTACTCATGTTTATAGGAATATGTACATACCCACTCTACTTGCTGTCCTAGTCTTCTTTGCCTAAGACATATTTGGATCGATGCCTCATGTATCAACTGTTCCATGATAACACCTGCGTACCCTACCTCTGGCTATTGTCAGATGATCACTTATTCAGACTGATGCCTGATTGGAGCTGACATGGTGGTATAGGATATTCATATGACATGTGTGGCAGACTAATATATCAGTCCTAGTCTCTAATGCATTTAGTTCAATGCTCTATCTACCAATACCCATTCCAAGTCACAGGAATAATGCAGAAACATATAATTTGTACCAGTGTTTTCTGGTATTCAGACTTAATCCCCAATTGATCCAACCCATACTAGCAAGGAAGTTAATACCACGTGTACACTAATGCAGTGTCAAATGACACAGGTATGGCAATTTGAAACAACCTAGGGCCCCGAGAAATACAGATATCAGGGGCATCTCTTTTCAGTAGGCAATTAGATTTAACCCTACATTATTCACTGAACTCTGGTCGATACAACAATTTGGTAACTCCTGATTCGTAGGACTGATACTGGATGGGACAATTGTGTTGAAGGTAACAACAGAACATTAGGCCTTCTTTAAGGATATGCCTTAGACATAAGAGTTGACAACAACAATTCTCATATCATATCCTAAAGTAATCCAAACTCGAGCCCTCTACTCACTGATATCTGAACCAAGAATGAACAGTGCAGGGGCTGATACTAATTCTCTCATTTGTACTAACCTATGCCCTGTTGATGCCCAATTCGAATCCCACCCTTTCTACAGGACTGATGCAATATCAGTTAAGAATAAATGGCCTTCATAACTGGAATCCAAAACTCGACTTGTACTCGGGAAATCCTGAAAAAGACAGTAGCCTTGTTTAATTCCATAGTCCTACCTGCATACCATTGAATCAGTACGAGTGTCCTATATGAAGGATAACCCTTATTTGTAAGGGCTGTGTGGTCCTGACAGTACCACTTGATACACAAGGGGAAAACATAACAGTATCCTATTGGATTCAAGAAGACCTCTACATGACAATCTAACCAATATGAAATAGGTAACTCACAACTAGTATGAGATGTGTTGCCTATTACTGATATGTTTGTTACTTTGAAAAGGACCAGGCATCAACAATAGGTCTGAACCTATTGGACATGCAGGACAACTCCAAGGGTCTGATACCTTTGGGATGCATTCCAATGTAAGGGAAGCATGTAGGCAGTAGCTAAATGAGGACAAGGATATTACTAATCTCTGGTACTCTACTGAAACTATTGCAGACATTCAAACATGTCCTGCTACTCAGGGATAGTGAAGCAAGTAGACAGGTATGATCATGGATGCAGGACAACAGATAACCAGAGGATTGAACAATGGCTAAAGGCAGTGAATTGGACAAACTAGACATATATCGACAGATACCTCCTTGATGCTGGGTATGTGAACAATGCCTAATACTTGAGGATTCTATAATTGCCTTTGGTCCCTTGCTCGTACTCGATATCCCACCGTATCATAATTTATATAACAATATACCTCCCCCTGTTCTCTAGCCTAGAACAGTGCAATTCTTAAAGCCCCTCCTTTAGCATTTACATGAACACTATGATGACATTGCTATATTAAAGGAGAATTACCTGTGAGAGGAGAATCAAGGTCCCTGTGTGACGACCCTCTGAAACTCGTTCTTGACTTGAAGAAGAACAGGCGGCCGATTTCTAGGGTTCCCCTTTGATCGAATCTCTATATTTATAGCTGGGAATCCAGGTTATAAGGATAGGGAAAATCCGATTTGAAATAGGTTTGGAGAGATTGAGATTGAGATCAAGATTGAACAGGAGGGGTTTTGCGAGTTTATCTGAATTCAAATCCAATTTGAATTCAGAGGATTCGGCTATACAGGAGCATTGAGTCATGGCCTTTTTTTTAATAAAGAGCCCTGTCACTACATATATTACCCTTCTAAAATCCAACTGCTTAAATACCCATATTCATTTGATATGTACCTAAGGTTTAAAAATAACCTTTGTGTATGCATTTGGGTCCCTGTCAATACATGTATTCCCATTGATCCTCTATTGCCATTTAATATAAAACAAAACATAACAAATATATTTATGAGACAATTACCAATGGTATAAAATTAATATATTCAAAAATTTTGTCAAGGGGTTGACAGTTTCCCGAGCGGCTTCCCCCCCTCCTACCTCCCCCCTCCCTCCTTGGCCTTGTCGCCTCCATCGGCGTCCTCGGTGCCGTAGAGCTCGGAGAAGGAGGCCAGGTCCTTCCCCTTCGGCAGCCCCTTCGCCAGGCCTGCCTCCCCCCGCTCCAGTGCGCCCCCCGCCCGCCGCCCCCATCGCTGTGTCGTCCCCCCCTCGGTTGAGACCACCCGCCCGCTCTCCCTGCGGTGGCCTAACTCGGCCACGTCCTCCCTCAGCCCCTGGCTGAGCCTTCCGGCGGCCATGGACTGGCCCCCTCTCTCCACTTCCGCTACCAACGTCGACTTCCTCCGCTCCTCTCCGGCGTTCCCCGTGTCGTCGATCTTGTCGTCGGCAGCACCCCTCTTCTTCCTCTCGTGAGCTGCGAGCCCCCCTCGTGGGCTCACGTGGCTGCACTGCGGCCCTCAGTGAGCCCGGCCTCCCCGGCGTTGGTTGGCCGCCCCCCGTCGGGCCCTTGCGGCCATGGAGTGCCTCCCCCCTCTCTCTTCCCTGCCTCCGCCCCCTCGTGGGCTCCGGTGGAAGCGCGACGACCCTCGTGCTCGGCCTCCCCCTCTTCGGCGTCGGGAGGGCGTCCGGCCGGTTGCCGTCGCCCCCGTCTTCCCCTCATCGCGTTGATCTCCCCCTCTGCTCCGGCCTCCGGCGCTCCCTCCGTCTCTTGCCGGAGGGCCCCCTCCCGCGCCGGTGAGCGGCTCTCCTCGGAGGTCGAGCCCCCCGCTCCCTCCCCCAGGCGTCCGCTCCGCCCCCTCTTCCCCCTCCCGTTCGACGCCTCACTCCGTCCCCACCGTCGACGCCTAGTCTCCCCCTTGTTTCCTCTCCGGGCACGGTTCCTCCTCTCGCTGCTGTTCCCCGCCCGCCCGGTCCCCCTTCGGCTGCCTCCCCGGGTCGGGCTCCTCCGCCTACTGCCAGTCTCCCCCAACCCTCTTCCTCCACCGCTGGTTCCCTCCGTCGGAGCCCCTCTCTCCACCGCCGCCCGGAGGTCGAGACCCGGCTCCCTCCTCCCTCCCCTCACCCACCCCCTCCGTAGTTTCCCCTCCGCCGCCACCGTCCCCGTCCTCCCTTCCCTCACCCACCCACCCTCCCTACTCTCCCGTCCGTGCCTCTCCGTACCAGTTGTAGCACCCAGTTTCCCAAATGAGGGTAATTTTGAAATTTCGTTTTTATAATTATTTTAATAATGATATTTAATTCATGATATAATTTTTGGTGATTTTAAATCATTTTAAAAATTATTTAAATCAATGACTTATGGTTTTGACGTTTTGCTAGTGAAACCCTAGAGACTGTTTGACCTAGAGCCTAACCATGTGATTATGATATTTTAATATCATTTTTGGCTTAAGAATATTTTGCATTTGACCTCTTTGAATTATTTTGATATTATTTTATTATTTATGATATTGTTTTGGGGTTATTTGAGTCGGGTTCGAATTTTAACTCAATCCGACTTGAAACGGGGACCCGGGGGTAGTTTGACTCTAGTGGGACCCACACACTAGTTAGGCATGGCCCACATGATATTAATTTTAGTTCACATGATAGAAATATTTTAGTTAGAGGTTAGACTAATTATTATGGATAAGATTAGTGTGATTAGAGACTTCAGAATGACTAATTTAGCCCCAACCAATTAGCCCTTTCCTAATACTCATAGAATAGGCTAGTGGGGGCATTTTGGACCTTACCATAATAGGACAAATAGCCCCATATGGCCAGCCACTTTGGGAGAGGATAGGCTCAAGTTCATTTCATTATTCTCATCCACACTCTCTCTCTTGTTCTTCCCCAAATTCCTATAGAGCAATCCCTAGCAATTTCTCCACCAAATCCTTCCATTTCGCCACCAAATATTCTTCTTTTCTTCACCATTCTAGCCAAGGAGGAAGCTACCCAAGTTTGGAAGGATTCGGAGATCGTTCGTGTCCTTTTGGAATCTCTACGTGTCGGTGTCGCTCCGGGAAGGCTTTTCTTCAATTCGATCTACCGGGAGGTATAAATCCCTTCTCCTTTTCATTTCCTCATGCATATAGGTCTATTTTGAACCCATAGGAATGACCCCCATGGTTGTATCTCCATTTGTGTCCATTTCGTATCCATTTGGAGGTCATAGGAGTGTCCTTTGTGTTGTGGTTGTGTCCATGTGGGAAAATTCCAAATTTGGACACAGTATGTGTTGTTGTTATGTATGAATAAATTATTACATGTTTAATCTCATATTTTTGTATTGGAGATGTGTTCTATAGTGTCTCATATATATATATTAGTGTAGAGAGTGAGTTCTTGATATATTATGTTATATATTTGTGTTCTTTTGTCTCAACTACCCAAATTCGTCATGATTTTTATCCACGTTTTTAATTTCAGCCCTAACTTAGAAATGTCATAACTTCTAGCTCAAAGCTCGGTTTAATCTCCCATTTTTTTTTAAAAGAAGCGTATTGAAGTTAGCTTTCCAAAAACATGTATTAATAGGTCTAATTCTTTCTGTAACTTTCTGGAGAATTATTTGAGTGTGAGCTGTACGAAAGATAAACGCGTTCTCGATGTTTTTGCGATTCCGGGAGTTTCCGGAAACGAAAACGCGATTCGTTTGAAGTTTCGGAAAGCTAACACATAGATCTATAACATACTTTAATCCTAGATTTTAATTCATGCTGAGATGGTACAGTATTGATTATTAGTAGGAGTTACTATTCGGCATATGCATTTTGTGCACCCTTGTGTGTAATATAATGTTATATTTGATTTTAATCCATGTTAATGTATATACATTATGTAATTAAATAGAGAATGAAAGCATGAGTAAATGGTTAAATAAATGATGTATGAGGTGTAAGTATCCTATCTAATGTAAGCATGTATAAGTATGGCTTGTAATAAATATGTAGGTTCCATAGTATGTAATGTATGGTGCATATAGTAGTGCAAGAGAATAAATGAATGATGAATGAATGCAATCATTAATGTAATGTAATAATAGATGTAATGTATGCAATATATAAGTTAATGAGATGTAATGTTCTATGTTAACACAAATCCTATATTACTTCATGTACCCCATACACTATGTTGACACTATCACACTTGACACTTTGTTCACTTACACTTCGACACTCTTTGATATGTACACACTATGTATGCCCATTTAACCCTCACTTGCCCCTTTGCCATGTTTACATACACACACATAGCCTCTTAAATAAGTATTTATGAATACAGTTAACTTAGCTATGTATGTATATTATATATATGTTAGCATATTGTGTTGTAATATAAGTTTATATAACCATTTAAAATACCATGATTATAGACCTAAGTTGAATACCAATATATGCATGTGTATATATGTGTAGACATATATAGCTTAAAGTAATAGATTACCTAGTGTATATCCAATGTAAATTCTTGCCTATTTGAGTATTGAATAATTGCATGCTATATAGAGTTGGGTGTATATTGGCTTGTATAGCCTTGTATTGATGTGTGCTTGCTAGGATAGTCTTGGTTAGGCCTAGTAAGACTTGCTGGGTTAGGACATGACCTACTTTGACCTAGTTTGACTAGTGCAGTTGACCAGAGTTGACCAAGGGTTGACTTTGGCCTAGTTTGACCTAGATTCATGTAGAATGCATTGTAGTGCTTTATATTACCCTTCTGGACATGTTGTGACCTGTGCTGTTCTAATTAGGAACCAGACACCTCTCTTCGGACAGTATCTTTACCTTGGACATTCAGATATCACGCGAGTACATTCTCTGATCATTTCATATCCTGCTTAGAATTATTTCCTGCAGTAGATTACTTACTTGTACTGTCACGTTGGTCACACGGATTGGTACTATATGGATCCCTTCTTGAGATATTATCCTTAGGGAGCATCGGGTACTACATGTTCTGTGCATTTCACTATGCGTCATTGGTTCTTTGATCACTTACGACATATACTCTTATGATCGTAGAGTCTTCCTGGAATCCTTATCCCATTTATGGGACTACTATGTATCACCTTCGGGGTCTACCACCCTTCGGGGGGCTTATCACCTTCGGGGTCTACCACCCTTCGGGGGCTGTTACATAGCATCATATAACATAACCTGGCTGGATCCTTGTGTATTGATTGGGGGTACGGGGGAGTATAAGTGGACATGTGAATAATACACCAGTAGTATCTTATCAGAATCATTCCTTAGTGTCTTATCAGAATCATCCCAGGCCATTTACATGTTCATATTGTACTCTGACTCACTAGTCACTGCTAGTTCTCTATGTATAGTAGATATTTCTATTACAGTTCTCTCTCTGTTTACATACTGCTTTCTTTCAGTACCTGTATCTTACTTTACTGTATGATTATATTTTCTAACCTGCTATGATCTGTTGAGATGTACTGTACTCGCTCCAGTCCTGACTGGATCCGTTGATAAATTTTACAGATGGCCTGGGATTGCCTGCTAGCCTAGAGGAGACACAGTAGAGGTTGTTTAGGTAGTTATTTCATTTTGTCTGGAGTTGTAATTACTTTGTGGATTACTGTATCTGTATTTGAGTTTTGAGATGTATTTCTGGGTTTATGTATCTTAGACACTTAGACTTCTATCTTCTATATCTCTTTTGGATTTCATGTTTTATCTATCCTTATCATGCTCTACCTTAGATGTGATTGAGTCTGTATCTGCTATGTCACCCCCATTCGGGGAGTATAAACTGCTTAGCATTATATTGTTAAATATTGTAACCTAGGACAGCGTTCTACCGCCGACACTGCGGCGTAGGCTGGGCGTTGTTACGTTCTCGTGCCCTTACTCTAGGGTGCGGGTCGTGACACGTTTTTAGTGGTGGCCCATGCAGGTCGAGTTTATGTAGTGGTATTCGAAGTAGAGTACCACTACAGCCTGCAGTAGGATTAGGACCTATTTTGAAGGTACTCAATCACAGTTAGGTACCATTATGAGATTCCTGGGACGACCCTTGAGAATCTTATTTTAACTTCGATTTAAAAACTCTTTTTCCCTTGATTTGATTATCTTTACCTTCTGTTGTTAAATTTGAATTTTGATAGATTATTGTTGAATCTGAGTTTGTATTTATTGATTTTGATGGATGATTGTCGAATTTTGAATTTTGATGATAGCTGTTGCATTCGAGTTGTTTTTTGATGGATTTTAGTTCATTTTTGAATTTTGATGTTCGTTGATAAATTTGATTTGATTTTGGGTATTCATTGTTGATTTAATTTAATTTTTGGCAAGATAAAATTATATGGGCTAGGTCATCTATGTTATGGAATCTAGTCTTCTATAGTCACATTAGCCAGCATGGTGAGGACACATAGTCCGACTCTGGATATATTTCTCGGGTGTGGAAATTTAAGGTTTTCGCAGCCAAGCTAGCAGCACCGCGAAAATGTTAAATACCATGATTCTAGAGATATGTGCATAAGTCAAGGGCTCTGTGATTATCGTAGCCTTGCTTACTAGTATGACGAGGATTTAGAGTACCATGATTTTGGATAGACGCATATGATTATCAGATTGCACCTTAAATATTTTTGAACATGTTTTCTCTACTTTTGTTCAGTCATTCAAAAAAAAAGAAAATAATTATTATTTGTTTGTTTGTCTAGTTTTCTATTATTTAACTCATGGGTAAGTTTAGTTGGTTATATAAACCTTGTGTAATTTCTTGCTATGAGTTTTTCATAATACAATGAATTGGTGATTTTGCTAGACTTTATCTTGAATTTGATATTTTAACTCTGGATTTCAAAACGGTTCCTTCTTTAAACAGATAAGCAGAACCGATTTTATCGTTATTTCTTTCTTGCTATTATTCTTGTATTAAATAATAATGATAATAAAACTGTCTTGATTTCGTCAATCACCTACTTGCAATCTTGGTAGGAATCTAAATGTTAGTCTTAACGTAGAATTAGTTTTTTTTTATATTAGGACATGAGAATATATATATGAATACATATAGCAGACACTTTGCTTAACACGTATGCATGCTACACTTGATTTTCCACCTACCTGAATACCTATTAATATGTTGTTGATGTTAAATTTTCAAAATCCCAATATTTCTGATTCTCTGCTTTTCCTAGCTTAACCCGTAATTTTAAATATAGAATTTCATGATAATAGTTTTATTTATACCACTGCACATGTATGTTATACATAGGGTGTCAATTCAAAATTTTTTTTGGTTGAGTTTTGTGTTAAATTTGAAAAATCTGAGACTGTGTGCATATTAACCCTTAATACTGAATTCCAAATGTTTAGTTTAAATTGCTGTTTTATTTTCTTTAATATAATATTTAAAGCTGTGTATATTGTTGTATGTAGGGATATAATGTTAGGTTTCATATTCTTACATGTTAGTTTGTGATAAACATTGAGTTGGTTTTAATGTTCAAATTTCTCCAAAATCCTGAAAACTGAAAACATGTTAACATTTTTACATTGATTTCAAATGTTTAGTTCGATTTCAGATTTAACATGTAATATTGAACTGTATGCGTAGATAAACGTATTGATAGTATGTTAGGATTTCATTTCTATCATGCTAGGATGTATTGGGAGCATTGAAATTAGTTGTGATGTTTTAAACTCCTAAATTTTGAAATTGCATTATGTTAATATTATCCTGGTTTAAGTGTTAGCTTATTTTCAGATTTTTTTTATATAAATGTTGAACTAAAACTGGGTTTAACCTTTCAATACTAAGTTATAACCCTGTACAAGGACACACACACACACACTCTAACTTAGTATACATTGTCATGTAACCTAACCTTCCTCTCTATGTTATGATTATATATCTAGATAGATATATATAGAGCTTAGGCATACATGTTATAATATATAAATACATAACTAAGTCTCTACCTTTTTATATATATATATGGTTAGCCATGCAAGTTGTGATTAAATAGATTGTATATTGTAGATTGTTAACCCATATGCCATGATTAGTGTAACTTGATAGTTATTGTTTGAAATCCAAATCCTCATATACACTTTCATGTATATTCACGTACACACACGCCTACTATCTAACCATATGAACACGTCCCCATACACACAATGCTAGCTTTTCCCTCTCTAACGCTCTCTCTATATATATATTGTGATTGGATTTCAATGCAAGTGATTTCAATTCCTTAATTTTTTGAATTTGATTTTCTGTACCTTTTTTTTAAATAATTGGTAGTTGCCTTTATTTTATTTTGATAATGACCAATTTTTATATAGGATGGTAGACAGCCCTACAACCTTGATGATTGTTGTTCCCTTACCTTCACAATTAAGACACCCTAGATTGTTTGTGTGTTGATACCATAGTACTGTTTTGACCTAGAATGACCAGTGCACCTAGGTGAGACTTCCAACTGCTACGGTATGCCCTGACCTTGTATACTATTCCTTCAAATTGCATGATTTAGATAAATTTTTTTTAGACCTTGATTGTTGGAAAATAGGGACGTCATCCCATTAGTATCAGTTGTAGATATATATAGGTTAGTCCTGGATATGGGGATGTGTGTCTATAAACATATAGCTTATGAGATTTATGAGAGATTATAGTATCAGCCTTGATAGGATGTACTAGTCTTTTGGTGAGTATAAATGTGTTATGAGAGATAGGGGCCTATATGTCTTAGTAATGCATCGTTCCTATGGTAATAGAATGTATTAATAGATGGTTAATAGGAAGATAATAGTTTGAGCATACCTATAGCCTATGATCAGTTTCTTTTCATCCTTAGTTAAGACTACTTTAAAATAGGTCCAGTCCCTTGGATATAGGTTCCAGTCCATATTTTATTGAAGTTCCATTACCGCCGTACAGCAGAGCAGTATTGGAGGTATTCCTAGATTGACACTTTTTAGATGTCCGTTTATTATTCCAGTGTTAGGAAGTGTTACCTTAGATATTGGGTAGGTTAGAAGCTCTAGAAGGAGTACTATCGATCTTAAATTTCGAGGACGAAATTTTTCTAAGGTGGGTAGAGTTGTAGCACCCAGTTTCCCAAATGAGGGTAATTTTGAAATTTTGTGTTTATAATTATTTTAATAATGATATTTAATTCATGATATGATTTTTGGTGATTTTAATCATTTTAAAAATTATTTAAATCAATGACTTGTGGTTTTGACGTTTTGCTAGTGAAACCCTAGAGACTGTTTGACCTAGAGCCTAACCATGTGATTATGATATTTTAATGTCATTTTTGGCCTAAGGATATTTTTGCATTTGACCTCTTTGAATTATTTTGATATTATTTTATTATTTATGATATTGTTTTGGGGTTATTTGAGTCGGGTTCGAATTTCAACTCAATCCGACTTGAAACAGGGACCCGGGGGTAGTTTGACTCTAGTGGAACCCACACACTAGTTAGGCATGGCCCACATGATATTAATTTTAGTCCACATGATAGAAATATTTTAGTTAGAGGTTAGACTAATTATTATGGATAAGGTTAGTGTGATTAGAGACTTTAGAATGACTAATTTAGCCCCAACCAATTAGCCCTTTCCTAATACTCATAGAATAGGTTAGTAGGGGCATTTTGGACCTTACCATAATAGGACAAATAGTCCCATATGGCCAGCCACTTTGGGAGAGGATAGGCTCAAGTTCATTTCATTATTCTCATCCACACTCTCTCTCTTGTTCTTCCCCAAATTCCTAGAGACCAATCCCTAGCAATTTCTCCACCAAATCCTTCCATTTCGGCACCAAATCTTCTTCTTTTCTTCTCCATTCTAGCCAAGTAGGAAACTACCCAAGTTTGGGAGGATTCGGAGATCGTTCGTGTCCTTTTGGAATCTCTACGTGTCGGTGTCGCTCCGGGAAGGCTTTTCTTCGATTCGATCTACCGGGAGGTATAAATCCCTTCTCCTTTTCATTTCCTCATGCATATAGGTCTATTTTGAACCCATAGGAATGACCCCCATGGTTGTATCTCCATTTGTGTCCATTTCGTGTCTATTTGGAGGTCATAGGAGTGTCATTTGTGTTGTGGTTGTGTCCATGTGGGAAAATCCCAAATTTGGACACACTATGTGTTGTTGTTATGTATGAATGAATTATTACATGTTTAATCTCATATTTTTGTATTGGAGATGTGTTCTATAGTGTCTCATATATATATATATTAGTGTAGAGAGTGAATTCTTGATATATTATGTTATATATTTGTGTTCTTTTGTCTCAACTACCCAAATCCGTCATAATTTTTATCCACGTTTTTAATTTTAGCCCTAACTTAGAAATGTCATAACTTCTAGCTCAAAGCTCGGTTTAATCTCTCGTTTTTTTAAAAAGAAGCGTATTGAAGTTAGCTTTCCAAAAACATGTATTAATAGGCCTAATTCTTTCTATAACTTTCTGGAGAATTATTTGAGTGTGAGCTGTACGAAAGACAAACGCGTTCTCGGTATTTTTGCGATTCCGGGAGTTTTCGGAAACGAAAACGCGATCCGTTTGAAGTTTCGGAAAGCTAACACATAGATCTATAACATACTTTAATCCTAGATTTTAATTCATGCTGAGATGGTACAGTATTGATTATTAGTAGGAGTTACTATTCGGCATATGCATTTTGTGCACCCTTGTGTGTAATATAATGTTCTATTTAATTTTAACCCATGTTAATGTATATACATTATGTAATTAAATAGAGAATGCAAGCATGAGTAAATGGTTAAATAAATTATGTATGAGGTGTAAGTATCCTATCTAATGTAAGCATGTATAAGTATGGCTTGTAATAAATATGTAGGTTCCATAGTATGTAATGTATGGTGCATATAGTAGTGCAAGAGAATAAATGAATGATGAATGAATGCAAGCATGAATGTAATGTAATAATAGATGTAATGTATGCAATATACAAGTTAATGAGATGTAATGTTCTATGTTAACACAAATCCTATATTACTTCATGTACCCCTTACACTATGTTGACACTATCACACTTGACACTTTGTTCACTTACACTTCGACACTCTTTGATATGTATACACTATGTATGCCCATTTAACTCTCACTTGCCCCTTTGCCATGTTCACATACACACACATAGCCTCTTAAATAAGTATTTATGAATACAGTTAACTTAGCTATGTATGTATATTATATATATATTAGCATATTGTATTGTAATATATAAGTTTATATAACCATTTGAAATGCCATGATTATAGACCTAATGTTGAATACCAATATATGCATGTGTATATATGTGTAGACATATATAGCTTAAAGTAATAGATTACCTAGTGTATATCCAATGTGAATTCTTGCCTATTTGAGTATTGAATAATTGCATGCTATATAGAGTTGGGGGTATATTGGCTTGTATAGCCTTGTATTGATGTGTGCTTGCTAGGATAGTCTTGGTTAGGCCTAGTAAGACTTGCTGGGTTAGGATATGACCTAGTTTGACTAGTACTGTTGACCAGAGTTGACCAAGGGTTGACTTTGGCCTAGTTTGACCTAGATTCATGTAGAATGCATTGTAGTGCTTTATATTACCCTTCTAGACATGTTGTGACCTGTGCTGTTCTAATTAGGAGCCAGACACCTCTCCTCGGACAGTATCTTTACCTTGGACATTCAGATATCAGGTGAGTACATTCTCTGATCATTTCATATCCTACTTAGAATTATTTCCTGCAGTAGATTACTTTACTTGTACTGTCACGTTGGTCACACGGATTGGTACCATATGGATCCCTTCTTGAGATGTTATCCTTAGGGAGCATCGGGTACTACATGTTCTGTGCGTTTCACTTACATGCCGTATCACTATGCTTTATTGGTTCTTTGATCACTTACGACATATACTCTTATGATCGTAGAGTCTTCCTGGAATCCTTATCCCATTTATGGGACTACTATGTATCACCTTCGGGGTCTACCACCCTTCGGGGGGCTTATCACCTTCGGGGTCTACCACCCTTCGGGGGCTGTTACATAGCATCATATAACATAACCTGGCTGGATCCTTGTGTATTGATTGGGGGTACGGGGGAGTATAAGTGGACATGTGAATAATACACCAGTAGTATCTTATCAGAATCATTCCTTAGTGTCTTATCAGAATCATCCCAGGCCATTCACATGTTCATATTGTACTCTGACTCACTAGTCACTGCTAGTTCTCTATGTATAGTAGATATTTCTATTACAGTTCTCTCTCTATTTACATACTGCTTTCTTTCAGTACCTGTATCTTACTTTACTGCATGATTATATTTTCTAACCTGCTATGATCTGTTGAAATGTACTGTACTCGCTCCAGTTCTGACTGGACCCGTTGATAAATTTTACAGATGGCCTGGGATTGCCTGCTAGCCTAGAGGAGACACAGTAGAGGTTGTTTAGGTAGTTATTTCATTTTGTCTGGAGTTGTATTTACTTTGTGGATTACTGTATCTGTATTTGAGTTTTGAGATGTATTTCTGGCTCCGAGCGACGCGCTAGGGTGGGGGGCCCGAGGTTCCTTCGAGCAGCGCGCCCACCCACCACATCGGGCAGTGCAACACCCCCCTGGCCTACGTGCCAGCTCCCCCCCACACATCGGGTTGCGCGCCCTCGGGCAGCGCTCCTGCTGGTTCGGGCAGTGTGCCCCTTCTCCATAGGGCTGAGAGCCCACTTTGTTTTAAAATTTTCAATGTTTTTGAAATTTTGAAATTTACCTTTTCAAATCTTTAGTATGTCCTACGTAGCCTTTCAGGACCATTTTGTGTTTATGGGCCCTGGCATCTATACTGCTCGTTTAGAGCCACTCTACTTTTCTAATAAAATGATTTTTATTAATATATATAATATAATATTATATATATATATATATATATATATATATATATATATATATATATAAAATATATATATATATATATATATATATATATATATATATATATATATATATATATATATATATATACATTAGTATGGGCTACCTATTAGACACTAGATATCAGGTATCGGATATCTAAACCCCCTACTGCTATAGGCTCTGCAATCTAGTACAGAGCACCCCCTGCCCTTAACTACTGTTCTGATGCTCCTCCTTACTAACACATACATACATATATAGTATAACCAAAACCACACACACACACACACACACACACACACACACACACACACACACACACACACACATATATATATATATATATATATATATATATATATATATATATATATATATATATATATATATATATATATATATATATATATCACATATCCTATATTATAGCTATAGGATTAAATACCTAACCCCTTAACTACCACAACACAAATATATATAGAAGAGCATACTGAGACATTTGGGGACTGGGCAAGCTAACTGGACACATGAAAACAATATATGACTGGAACTCTAATGCAGTGGACAACTCATAAAGAAATGCATTGGATTGATTAGAAGGGAAACATAGGACTGAATATTGGAGTCTCGAGCCATTACCTATGCATATATCTATCAATTGCTTGAACAAGAGGCACAGGGATGACTACAAGTCGGCTGAACAAAAGTGGAAGTGATCATATAGACAAGGTATTTCGAATGGCATGACTACTTGTGAGGGACTGAACCATTAGTACATGGCTGGAACTTCAATAAGGTCTGAACAAATGAGTGAACTATTAGATATAAGGACTGATCTTATAGTCTAGGAGGATGATTGTACAGAACATGTGAACGTTCATCTTACTATACATATCATCCAACTGAGCATCAAACAAGATAATACAAATGTGGGCAACACCCTCTAATGCACATGACAGAACAGAATACTAGATATACAGCGTACAGCCATATTAAAGGATGATATGATATGGTCTGAACAATACATATGAACATATAGTGACTACTAAAGGATGGATGCAATGCCTGAACTACAAGCAGTCCCATACCCGAGCCTCACTAACCCTATATATGACAGCTGCTGCACAAGGGGAAAGGAATAGAACTAAGGCAAGACAGATCAGGAAGAATAGTGAACAATATTCAAACCAAAGCCCAAACAATATTGATCTACCCAACAAACTCAAAATTACTAGAGAGCACTCAACAGTCCTAAGACATAGTATTATCAATAGGAAAACCAAATCAAAACTGAAATTAGAGCATGGAAAGTCCTAAGAGTCATTTCATCGAACACTTGGTGTGCGTATCCGATACTCTCGTGATTACACACTACAAATGGATCCAAACTTGACCCAAAGCAATGCCTACATGGTCTACAACACTAGTATGACCTAATTTATCAATCTCACAAATCCTAGATTCCTAATTTTAGGTTTCCTCCAATTTGTATCAAAATACAATGGAAAGAACCCTCAAATAGGAAGAGGAGAGACTCAACTCTTCTCTAATGGCACCCTAATGCAAATAGGGTCCTAAATGAATGTAGTTACACTAATGAAATGAAATGTGAAGGATTTAGAGAGCTCATACCAAAAGGGAGATAGATTCCCAATACAAAATCCCTAGATCTAGAATCCCTCCAAGCTTCAAGGCTCCAAATCCTTCCTTGCTAGCCAATAGAGCCTTCTCCTCTCCAAAGAGAATATAATGAAACGAATTTGGGTTAAATTGGAGGAAATTTGGGTGTAGAAGCAATTTGGGTGAAAAGCTCCTAAATTAGGGCTTGAAATGAAAATGGAAAGAGGAAGACGATGAAGTAGGGTTTTATAAACAATGTGGGCTGCCATGTGATGTTAGGGTTAGGGATTTAGGCAAGAGGAAAGGTCCACTACACCCCTCTTTAGTCATGACAAATTAGGGATTAAACCTCTCTTTCTAATTAGGTGTTTAGTCAAACCTTCTAGCTAATTCTCCTAAACTAGCTAGCGACTAACTAAAGTTCAATTAGGCTAGTCCAAATCATCTAGTTGGATGGTCATGACAAGTTACTTTAGGTCCTCTATGTGGACACACACAAAAAAGAAGAAGAAAATGCTGTCTTTTTTTTATTGGCGCAAGGCACCACGAATCGAATACGCCTGAGAGATCCTGCGCTGAGGATCCCCGAGTACAAAAACGAATTCTGGGGAATGGGACGATAGAGATCGAGTGGCAGTTGCTCCTTTACTCCGTTGACACTCTGATTACAAAAGTGAGAGAAAACCTAAGAAAATTGCTAACTCTCGGCTTACTGTTTGCCATTGATTATAAAAGAACAGAACAATATATATGGGAGGACTGGACTTTTACTTCACAATACAAACTCGCTAATACAAAGAAAGCCTAGGGACGAAAACCTAGGTACATCAATCTAAGTACGATTGTTTAGTTTTGATTCTAGGAGGTGACGATAGAGGCTCGGGAAAGCGACGGTCGCTCTGCCTTACTCCTTGGACGATGAGACGTAGCCTTGGCTCCGGTGAAGAACTGCTCTCGAGATGGGAAAACTCTTCTGTGCGCGCCTTTATCTCTCTTTGTATTCAGCCGGGTGGAGAGGATCTCCCTTGCAAGGGAATGTCACCTTGCTATATTTTTTGTTTCTCTGGATCCGGTCTCTCTTTTTTTATAAGGGAATGACACCTTGCTATTTATAGGAGTGGGGTGTCATCATTAGGGTTTGCAATGATCACCCTAAAAAAGTCGGCGGCTTGGGGACTTAATTGCCATTTTCCTTGATCCTATTTTGTGGACAATTAATCTGGACCGCTAATCTTGATTGCAACGAATCTGGACAATTAATGCTGATTGTGTAGAATCCGTATGGGCAATCAATGTTGATTGTCATGAATCTTGGGAAGCTCGGATCTCTTGCCACGTGTTTAATCCATGTGATTGTCATAAATCTGTTTTGATTCGGGTAATTATGATGATTGCACTAAATCAGTTGTTGGGATTTGTTGATAACTCTTGATTGATTTAGTGCCACGTGGGAAACTGATCTTCTTCCACATGTCATAACCGCAAGCCACAGCCGCATGAGGGTAGCTTCTTAGGTTTTGAACCGCATGAAGGTGGCGGCCGCATAGGTGTAGCCTCCAAAATCTGAGTTGCATGGGGGTGGTTTCCAATTGAACCGCATAGGACTAGCCACGTGTCAAGGCTGCTTGGGCGTGGCCTCTTATTTGAGCCGCATGGAGACGATCCCCAAGATCCGAGCATCATGAGAACAGCGGCCGCATAGGTGACTTCTCATAACATGAGCCGCATGACGAGGGTCTTCACGCTCTGAGCCGCATGCGAGCATCAGCCGCATGGGGTGATGGCAGCCGCATAGGGGGCTTTGTAGTTGGTGGATCATGCCAGCTGCAGAGGAAATTTTCTCCGTTTCCCGAGGAATATGCCGTCACATCGAAGTTCATCATTTCAGCTTTAATGTCAGAGTTATTACTTTATGTCAGAGCATTTAATGGGGGCTGTCACTTTATGGCCAGCAGTAAAGCTGCATAGGGTCACGTGATTCTTGCCTGAGCCGTATGAGGCTATTGAAGGGTTTCTGAGCCGCATGAGGCTCTGATAGATTCTTGAGCCGCACGAGGCTCCTTCTGCTTTAAGCCGCATGGGCTTCTTCTGTTTTGAGCTGCATGGGCTTCTTCTGTTATTTTCTATGCTTCTACAAGACCCCCTTCAAAGTTTTCAATTTGAAAAATTGGAATACTTTGAATAAGAAGCATGGCTATATGAGCTCCGCTGGCCGCATAGGATGTTCTGGCCGCATAAACTCCCTAGCCGCATGAACTGCTCTGGCCGCATGGATCACTTCTGGCCGCATGCTGTTCTCTCTGCCATATAGGCGGCCTTAATTGCTTTTGATTCGTTCTGATTTGGAGCCGTCTTTAGGGGGGAATCCCAAGATTCGGTTCATTAAATATTTGGATTTCGTGCTTTGATGAATCTTCTTTATGAGAGAGGGGACGAAATTCGAGGAGTCGGTTTTGCCTACAGCACATGACCCGAAGCGGTTTATCGGTCCACGTGCCCCCCTCCTATGTCTGTCTATAAATAGGGTACTGTTAGGATAGAGAAGCTTCTTTGCTTTCCTTTGTCTTCCTCTTCTCTTGTCCTAAGCTGTTGTTCTTCTTTCTCCGATCATCATCATCAATGGCCCCGAAATCTTCCAAAGCTTTGAAAGCTTCCAAAGCTTCTAAGGCCTCTGCTGCAGCGAAAGACAAGAAGGCGGCGGCTCCCTCGCCGACTGTAGTGCCTCCAGTCCATCTTGACGTCCACCCTACCATCTAGAGTAAGGACTATGTGGAAGATCGAACACTTTGAACCCTGAAACCATGGCTCTGTTGCATATTTTTATGCACAAGCCTTCTTCTCCTCAGCATTCAATGCGTTCTTCATCATTATGAAGCCGCATATGCTGTATGGGCTGCATGAACTTCTTATATTCAAGCCGCATGAGGTATACGTTATGTTTGAGCCGCATGAGATCGTCTGAGCCGCATAAACGCCTTGAGAACTGAACCGCATGAAGCCCCTCTGAACAGAATTGCATGAGCTCCTAATGGACTGAACCGCATAGCGTTCCACGAATCAGAACCGCATATGAACCTACCTAAACAGAGCCGCATGAGGGCTCGTCGAGCCGCCTGAAATTTATGAAGACACCATGCCACATAAAGACTCTTCTAAACAGAGCCGCATGTGCTCTGTAGAAATCGAGCCGCATAAGAACTCGTTTAATCAGAGTCGCATGAGGGCTCGTCTAGCCGTATGAACCTTGTGAAAACCCCGTGCCGCATAAAGGCTCATCTAATAAGAGCCATGTGCTCTGTAGAAATCGAGCCGCATAAGAACTCGTTCAATCAGAGTCGCATGAACTCTGAATTTTTGGCCCTCTCCTGACTTTGTTTCTTTTGTCTCTTTTCAGTAAATCTGCCAGTCAATGCTGCAGGAGAACCCCTGGTGGGTCAGGCCCAATTTGCCATGGGAGTTCGGTTTGACCATCTAGTCCGGCAGGTGGTGGAGCAACTGCCTCAGAACGAGCATGAGGAGAGGCTGAATCTTATCAAGAACAAGCCCTTTCGCTTTCTCTGTGCCATGCTGAACTCAGGGCAATTGGAAGGAAAGTACCTGAAGCCGGCGTTCTTCTACGGGGACGCCCTGACTGTGAAGAACTCCCGGGTATTGGATATATCTGAGAATTAGAATTTTATTTCTGCTGGAAGGGCGATCCACATCCCCCAGATGGAACATTATTTCCCATTGGCGTGGTTCAATATGTTGCCGGTGGACAGGAGGATGCAGGAATCCTTGACCCCAAGCCGGTTGGCCATAATCGTGGGTAATATCAACTACAATAAGCACATTAGATCAGCGTACTCGGGTAGGGAACCGGTCAGCTGCCACGTGATGGGGCTAGCCCCGGGTGCCTTTTTAAATGCGCAAGGTCCCAATTTCTCATTCTCTCAAGCCGACACTTTCCTGAATCAACTTGCTCGGAAAGGGTCTTATCCCATTGGCCGGCTCTCGCTTTTGAACTGGATACGCTCCATCTCTTCATGGGCCAATTTGACCGGGTGGATTTTACAAGAATATGGGACTTTTCTGCGTGAGGTTGGTCTCTACCACGCCATCCGGGGCACAAGTCACGGACTGCCCATCAACAAGGAGTTGTTCATGGCTCTCTTGGAGATATACAACCGGCGGACGGGGCTTTCTTCGTGTCTGGAGGGAGATTGGTCTTGCTCTTCATGAGATGCACGCAGTCTCTAGGCTGCATTAGGGCAATAAAGTGTTTGAAGTATATACTCCAACGAACGAAGAGTTCAAAGATTTGGAACAACGACATCCGGGTTTCGTTGCTGTCTATCAGTAGTTACTGTGTCACCACAGTTACTGTCAGAAGACGACCAAGAAGGATAGTAGCTCGGAAGGAAACCTTTCGCATACTAGAGCTTGGCTCTCTCACCTTTTACAGCAAGGTGCCTCAGGCCGGGTTACTCCCCGGAATCCTCTGACCCGAGAGCAAGTACAGGATCTGGTGTTGACTGCCAAGAAATCAAGGGCCTTGAGCGACACCTTTGGGAGTCAAACAGATTCCTTTGATTATTTTTATCAGGATACCCAGCCGCTGTCGGAGAAAGCAATCCTGGTAGGGTTCCTGATGGTATGGCTACGCAATTGCGTGGTCTTAGGAGGAGTTGGTTCCATTGAAAGGATCAACCGAAATTTCATCCTTCCTGCCGTGAAGCTGGCCTTCGGGGTCAGACTGGCTCTTCTTCCGGCCATGGTGTGCTGTATACACCGTGGCCTCCATACTTTTTCGTCCAAGGTTATTGCACGTGACACATCGATGAACTTTGAACGAATCGAGTTGCCTTACCACTATTTGATGGGGTGGCTGTTAATATACTGCCGGTCTTTGATGAGACCTGGCCTAGAAGATGGTGTAACTGACGATGATGCTTTTATCTTCCAGTACCGCCGGATGCCCTGGGAGTACAATACTATGCCCTCCTGTCGGAGGGCGCTGGCGAGGGTGGATGGATATAACTTCTTCGTGTCTGTTCCCCATTTTTCTGCTGAGGAGGTAGGGAGTGTACATGTTGACGGTACCGGGCCTCCTCTCCTCTTACCTGGGAGGATGCTTCTTTGGTTGTGTAACATCCGCCCCTCGCACTTAGTATATCGCAACCGTAATACTGTCTGCCTGGAAGCTTACTTGTCCAACCGGTTCTTCTGCCAGTTTGGGTACGACCAGCTGTTCCTAAAGAGTCCCAGCTCTTGCCTGGGCTTTAAAGGCAGTATTTTGGATGACATCAGGGCCTGGCTTTACTATGATACTGCTCGTACCCGTGCTAGTTTCTCGGTCCCTGACGCTGAGATGCAAGGGGAGATTTTATATTTAGCGGCTCTCTACCACGTCACTGCGAGCAGGTTTCCTGTTAACTTTGACCCGCGTACCAGTTTTATTGTTGGTACCGGCTTGGCAGAGAAGCCCCAGGGGTCGAAAGCGAGGAAGCAGAGGGCGAACGCAGTTCCCATGCCGGACTCGGAGTCCACCAATGCGGATAAAGAATATGGCGAGCAGGGTGTCGATGATTCTCTCCCTCCTCTAGACGAGGTGGCGATGGATCAACTGCCCATTGCGTTTGATGAAGTGGTGGCGGATCAGCCGCCTGATGTGTCTGGTCCTTCGCGTAAGCGAAGCATGAGTGAGTCTGCTGATATCGGCATGACTTATTCTATAAAATGGGCTGCTGTCAGATCCCGTCGGCTACTTATCGAGGATATTGACGCTGTTTCTGAGGTGACTTGAATTATAACTATCTTCTCATTCTTTTTCCCGTACTATGGCCTAACCATTTTTCTTTGCTCTTGTAGGCGTCGGAGGAGTCGGTTTCTCGAGGACCGGTCGCTGAGGTTGATCCGGCCCTGACCACTTTGGTCAGTGACATGTATACCGCTATTATTTCTGCTGGGGTTCTTCCGAAGACGGCCGAGGAGTCCCATGTCGCCGAGGACTCAACTCATGGTGACGGGGGCTCTACTGCACCTGTCCCTGAGACAGTTGAATTTCAGTAGGGTGACGCTGAACCAGTTTTATCCCTTTCCGGGGTGGCTGGGGCAGAAGAACCAGCTGAACTCGACTTGGAGATTTCTGGTGAGGAGACCACGGCAGCTGCGAGCGAACCTCAGCCTCCACAACCCTCCCTTGGTAAGATAAGCCAAATTTTGACTAATGAGGAAGCCCATTCGCTGTATTATCACATCCTTCGGGTTACGTTGATTGATGGTTGCTTTGGACATACAGGTCCTGTCCTTTCAGTGCCGATGACGAACATTGTTAAGGTAGGCTCTGCTAGCGGAGATTTGGTGGAAGGGAGCGTTCCCCCTCCTCTTCCGACTTATCTTGAGGGGCCTCCCGTCGGATCGAGTTCGGAAGGTCATATGGCAGCACAGCCTGGACATGGAGCAATGGTTCCTGCATCTTCCTCTGCTCATATGACTTTGGGGGTTGACCTCTCAGCTTTACCGAGTATCCAGATTGTTCGGGCCACGGAGGATGAATTGGCTGCTGTTCAAGCATCTTTTCGCTCAGAATTTATTTCCCTTGTGGCAGGGGCGGCAAGTTCTGTTGCGTCTTCTTCGACACTGCCAGCCACACTTCCTTTGACACCATCCTCTACGGAAGTTCTGGATGAGGCGTCGCAGGATGTGGTTGATAGTTTCTACCGCCATTTGAAGAGTAGAGTGGAAGCTACTATGGAGCGGGGGACCCCTTTCGCCTTGGCCCGACAATGTGCCCAAGGCCAAATTAACATTCTCAAAACCCTTTCCGGCAGGGCAGGAATAGCTGCGCTTCTGGAGCCCAAACTGTTGGAGGCTGATCAGCTTGTGGCCCAGTTTCAAGTATTGCGATAAGCTGATCTGTCCGCAGCAATTGATCAGGATCGGGGGTTCCTCACCACCGTCTTGGAGAAGATAAGGCTCGCGCGGGATACATCTAAGCCGGTTATAACAAAAGACCTTGGCGATCTGTCTCTCTTGTACGACCAACTGATCCACCGGAGCGAGGTTTGCAGGGCTCGGGAAGCAGCCGCCTCCTAGGGAGTATTTGATACAAGGGAGCAGATTCTCGAACTTCAGAAGAAGCTGGCCTTCTTGGAGTCTGAGCTTGAAGCTTCTCGTACGGACAAAGAGCTGATTATTCAGGATGCCGAAAGGATTTCCAGAGCTTCCGCTAACTTGGAACGTGCTCTGAAGAAGTTTGAGGAGCGCTGGCGGGCTCACGCGCCCTTGGAAGATGCGGCGCTGCTGACTCAGGAGGCTGAACGTCGGGCCAAACAGAGGTTTGAGCGGTCGACTGCCTTGTTGAGGGATCGTCTCAGGGCACTATGTATCGCCGAACAATAGTCGGCTTTTTCCTTCTTTTTGTTTTCGTTCTTTTCCTTTCTTAAGTGGGACGGGGTCCCCAGAACATGTAGTACTTTTACCTTTCAAACAAAAGAGTATGCTTTATCCCACCCTTTATTCGTACTGCTTATTGTGTTTGTGGTGTTGTGGTATTTGCCCCACTGGAGAGCTGTTTGTGGACTTGTTGCCCTTGGCGTACCTTAGTTTTAGGTACAGATAACAAGTTGATGGGGATATTTGGAGTAAATCCACAGTAAGGTGGCTATGGATGTTCCTAATATCGGGAGAAAGAATGCCGTGGGGCAGCTGGGCCCCCGGGGCATGATGAGAAGTGAGGGGCTTGTACTAGGAAACTTAGTACAGCATTTGTGGTCAACAGTGGACATTCGTGGTCAACAGAGGACATTTGTGGGCCTATTATCCTTGGCGTACCCTGGTTTTTTTTGGTACGGATAATAGGTCGAGAGAGAACCGACATACTTACTCAGAGTTAATGAGGATGTGGTAAATATGAGGGTTTCTTCGATGGACCCTTCCCACTCAGAGGTAATGAGGACATGGCAGGAGTGGGCTCCATGAAGGGAATATAGAGCAACTCAGAGGTAATGAGGACATGGAGGTTCTATGTGAGGGGCGGTTTGTTTTTGATGGAAGGGAAACAATTCAGAGGTAACATCGACGTGGTTGTTTCAAAAAATCTGTGGATCTGTTACCCTTTTTGTGCACTGAAACTGCGGATATTAGATCATAAGGAGGAAGCTCTTTTAGGAGGAAAGTTCAGAGGTATGATCATACATGACATACTACCTAGGAGAGGCAATATAGATTTATCTATAGTGACCAGAGCGTAAGTTCAGCGGTACCTGCGGGTACATAACTTGACAATCTGGGGGAGTTGGAGTCGACATGCGAGTTCAGTGGTACGGGAGAGTACATGACTCGTCATCTTGGCAATTTATAGGCGGGATGTGAGTTCAGCGGTATGAGAGAGTACATGACTCGTCATTCTGGAATATTTGTAGTAAGGATGTGAGTTCAGCGGTACGAAAGGGTACGTGACTCATCATTCTGGACAATTTGTAGTCGGGATGTGAGTTCAGCGGTACGAGAGAGTACATGACTCGTCAGCTTGGTAATTCGTAGACGGGATGTGAGTTCAGCGGTACCAGCGAGTACGTGACTCACCATTCTGTACGATTTATAGTCGGGATGTGAGTTCAGCGGTACGAAAGAGTACATGACTCGTCATCTTAGAAGATTTGTAGTCGGGATATGAGTTCAGCGGTACGAGAGAGTACATGACTCGTCATCTTGGCAATTTGTAGGCGGGATGTGAGTTCAGCGATACGAGAGAGTACATGACTCATCACCCTGGAGGATGTCGTTTCAGACGTAATACTTCTTTAGGAACTTGACGTTGATGGGCAACATAAGCAAGTTTCCGTTTTGTTTTGTGAGGCGGTAAGCTCCATTGTAGAATACAGCATCAATGATGAACGGGCCTTCCCACTTTGTCTGGAACTTACCGACGATTTTGTGAGTCATAACCATCGGCCTCCGAACTGCCAGAATGAGGTCGCCCACTTGGAATGTTCTGGTTTTAACCTTCTTGTTGAAGGCTCTGGAGATACGTGCCTGGTATAGCTCGATTCGTTGTTGAGCTAACATGCGCTTCTCATCTAGGGCCTCCAACTCTTGTAGCCGACGATGGTGATTATCATCTGTCGTCAGTCGGTAGGAGAGAGCGACGCGGAGCGAGGAGATTTGAGTCTCCATTGGAAGAACTGCCTCACTTCCATATACTAGAGAGAATGGTGTGTTCCAGGTGGCAGTCCGTACGGTGGTACGGTATGCCCATAAGCATTCACCGAGCCTTTTATTCCAGTCGCGTTTGTTTGATGGCACGAACTTCTTGAGAAGCTTGATGATTGTTTTGTTGAATGCTTCAGCCAGACCATTAGCCGCTAGGTTGTATGGTGTTGAAGCAATATTCTGGATGCGGTGCTTGTCGCATAACCGATAGAAGGCGTGGCTTGCGAACTGCGGACCATTATCATGGATAATCCTTCGGGGCAGTCCAAAGTGATAGATGACGTGATGCTTGAGGAAGCTGATCACGTTCGAAGTCTTTACTTCTGCAAGCGGAACAGCCTCCGCCCATTTGGAAAAGTAATCTGTGATTACGAGTATGAAGCGATGTCATCAGGACGAAGGCGGAGTGATTGGACCGATGATGTCTATTCCCTCATGCTTCGAAGGGCCAGGATGCCACCGTCAGGTGTAGAAACTCGGATGGCTGGTGGATAAAATTTGCGTGGACTTGACAGGCTTTGCATTTTCGTGCATGGTCTATTGCGTCTGCAACCATTGTGGGCTAGTAATAACCCATTCGACGAAGGCGATCTTGTAGTTTCGGGCCAGGCTGATGGGCCCCACAGATGCCATCATGAGCTTCACGTACGGCTTCTTTGGCTTCTATATTCGACAGACATCGTAGCAGTAATCCATCGTATGATCGTCGATATAGCGTTTTTATCTCTGTATCGTAGAAGAATCTGAGAGAACGTCTTCTAATAGAAGTGGCTTCCTTTGTATTTTCTGGCAAAATGTTGTAGACAACGAAGTTGATGAATGGTTGTCTCCAGTCTGGTGCTTCGTCGTCTGTCAAAGCGGAGTAGCACTCGGCGTACTGAACATTGTTCCTGGGACAGACCAACTCATGGCCTATGATGTCAATCAGATGATGAGCATGATTCGGGACTACTAAGGAAGCGACATGACCTGCTAGGGCATCGACTTCAATGTTTTAGAGCCTGGGAACATGCTCTATGAAGAACCCCTCCAGGGACGAGATGATGTCGATCGCTATTTGGTGGTAGGGGATCATGTCCTTATGGCGAACTTCGTATGAACCCCGAATCTGATTGACGATTAACTGTGAATCGTCGTATGCTTCAAGGTGTTCTACCCCCAGCTCTTTTGCAAGTTGGAGGCCAATGACCAAAGCATTGTACTCAGCCATGTTGTTTGAACAGGGCTCCGTGAGGGAATAAGCTCGATTGATCACCAACCCGGTGGGAGAAATTAGCACTATTCCGACTCCAGCGACGATGTTGCCCTTAGGCCCAGTTCTAGAAGCGTCGTCGAAGAACATTCGCCATATGGTACCAAGGGAGGCCATATTTGAATTAGCTACCTCGTCTGGTATCCTTCGTCTATTTTGGTTGACTCCGAACCTGGATGAGCTGCTAAAAAGTCTGCCAAGGCTTGACCTTTAACAGCCTTTTGTGGGACGAAGATCATGTGGTAGGGGGACAATAATATTGCCCAGGTAGCGAGGCGAGAGCTGAGTGCGCCTGGCTTAGTCATGAGAACCCTGAGGGGGTTGACTCTTGATATGACGTAGATGGTTTGTCCTGTGACGTAGTGTCGCGTCTTCTGAATGGCAAAAACCAGAGCTAGGCACTCTTTCTCTACGGCAGTGTATCGATGTTCCGGCCCCATCATCATTCGGCTGAGGTAATATATAGCTTGTTCGTGGCCTGCATCGTTGTTTTGTGCTAGCAGAGCACCGAAAAAATGTTCCATCGCTCGTACGTAGAGCAAGAATGGTCTTCCAGTAATCGGGGCTACCAGAACTGGAGGGTTCGTCAGATATTCTTTGATGCTATAGAAGGCGCGCTGGCATTCTTCATCCCATACGAATGAAACGCCCTTCTTCATGAGGTGGGTGAATGGCTGACATCGTCCGGAGAGGTTAGAGATAAACCTCCTGATGTAGGCTAGCCTCCCTTGAAGGTCTCGGAGTTCACGAAGATTTCTCGTAGGACCCATCTCCATGATTGCCTTCGTCTTCTCAGGGTCTACGTGGATACCCTGGGAGGTAATGATGAAACCCAAGAATTTTACACTGGATACGCCCAAGAAGGATTTTATGGGGTTCATTTTCAAATTGTGCGCTCGCATCAGGTCGAACACTGTCCTTAGATCATGCAGGTGATCTTCCTTAGAGCGGCTTTTGACGACGATGTCGTCAACGTAGCATTCCACTATTTTGCGCAAGTTTTCTCTGAGGATGATGCTCATAGCTCTTTGATAGGTGGCGCCAGCGTTCTTTAAAACCGAAAGGCATGACTGTGTTGCAGAACGTGCTAATTGGTGTTCGAAATGATGTATGCTTTTCATCGTCAGGGAACATCTTGATTTGATTGTACCCCGAAAAACTATCCATGAATGACATACGCTCAAAGTCGCAGGTGTTATCAATCATGATGTCTGTGATAGGGAGAGGGAACTCATCCTTAGGACACGCCTCATTCAGATTACGAAAGTCGATGCATATTCGAATCTTTCCATTCTTCTTGAGGACTGGAACTATGTTGGCGACCCAGTCAGGATGCTGTTCCTCACGGATGAAGCTGCTGGCTATCAGTTTGTTTATCTCGGCTTCAATGGCATTCATGACGTCAGGATGGAACCGACGTTGCTTTTGCTTGACTGGTTTTGCGTCCGGACGGATGTTGAGTTTGTGAAGTGCAATCTCGGGGTATAGTCCTGGCATATCTTTGTAGCTCCAAGCGAACACGTCGATGTATTCTCTGACAAGTTGTAGTAGTGATTCTTGCTCTTCGTCGGTCAGATTCTTACTGACAAAGACGGGATTTGGAGAGGATTGATCACCTAGATCGACTTGTACAACTTCATCCTCGGTGGGAGGCTCTCTTTGTTCGAACTGCTTCTCCCACTGCGTATCTAGCTGTTGTGCCCATGTCTCTAGCTCAAGAAGTTCGGGAATGTCTTCATCTTCTTCATAGGCATCGGCAAGTGCCATATTGACGGACCAGACTTGCCTGAGCATGTCCCCGATGCTGATATCTGAATCGAAAGTAGGTGATCCGGTTGAGTGTGAGTGCCAATCGCATTCTTCGTCTGAGCTTTCAGGTGTTGTTACGGGTGTGACATAACCTAGCCCACATCTGGTTTTATTGTAGCAGTCTCGTGGTTTTCCAGCCGGGACCGACGATTGTAAGGGTAATCGCCGTCCACTGCCGTAGTTTAAGCCTGGTGTAGTTTCCAGATCATACCCTTGTTTTTGCATAAGGTACTTGGATTGGGGACTATACAGATAAAGGGGTAATCTCCCGGTGTCGGGTTTGAGCTCATCTTCTTCTATCTTGAAGGGCTGTGGGTCATTCTTTCGGTCGAAGATGATTGGGTGATCCCCTCCCTTGATTATGCGGCAAGCGTCTTCCACTGGAGTAA
The DNA here is from genome assembly GCA_029216955.1 of Iris pallida. Lineage (NCBI taxonomy): Eukaryota > Viridiplantae > Streptophyta > Magnoliopsida > Asparagales > Iridaceae > Iris > Iris pallida. The sequence continues at coordinate 4,404,914 of JANAVB010018799.1, forward strand.
GTTAGTTTGCGGTGTAGACATTTGTCAATTGTGTGTACAGGTGAGCGCCTATACCGTGTTCCATAGCATACATTGTACAAAGCTTATTAAGCTCGAGGTAATTCAAAGATAGCCCTTTATTGATGAAATAAGGTATCTTTTCCAGTGGGATTACATTATCTATGGATGGAGCATCAGTGTAAGCAGCCACATACTTGGCCAGCTCTGACTCTTCTTCAGCCACCCCTTGTGTAAATGCAGTCTGAGAGGATGACTTGGGCAACTTGATTATCAGGGGCTCCATGGGTGGAGCAGAACGTGGAGTTGTTGGCATACTAGCTACCTCCAGTTTGGTGCTCGGTGCTGAACAGGGTGTTGTTGGCTGGTTAGTAGTCCCTGGCTTAGTGCTCGGTTGCCGATTCTCTCTTGGAAGACGAATTATCATCGGCTTGGCAGAGGGATTGAGCTCCTCTGCTTGTGGCCGGCTAGCTTTAGACAGCCTGATTATCAGTGGCTCTGTCGTGGGTCTTGGCGCTTGGCCAGACCTTGGCAGTCGGATTATCATTTGTTCCTCCTGTGCAGAGAGGCTAACTGCGTCCTTACGCAGAGTGGCTGTAGGGGGGGCAGTTACGCCAGGCTTGCGGGCTTGGAGGTGGATCGTCAGAGGTTCTTCTGATCCGATTGCTGACTCAGTTTGAGCTTGAATATCTCCTCCGACAAAATGCTTTTTCGACTTCTCGTACAAGCATGAGTCTGAGTAGTAGGATTCGACCCCTTTGAAGGGATCGATGTCGCCAAATTCTGTTCTTACGAAGCCGGGCTTGTCGACGTACTTGAAGCACTGGTGCAGTGTGGAGGGCAGGATCATATAATCGTGTATCCAAGGGCGCCCTAGGAGAATATTGTAGGAGGTGTCCGCATCTATTACATAACAAGTTACTTCTGACTGAAGGTCGCCGATTTGGCACTTTAGGCGAATCTTTCCGATCGGGTAGCTTCTGCCCGAATTGAAACCGCTGATGGCAGTATTTGTTGGCGTCATGCGATGCATTAGGATACGCAGATGGTGTAGTAGGCTTTTTAGGATGATGCTTATGGAAGAGCCGGGATCAATATGCATCCGATCGACCTTGATATTGCCAATGTACCCAGTATAATACAGAGGATGATCGTACAGGTTAGTTTTGATAAGCATATCCTGCGGAGTGAAGACGATGTTTGGCATTGACCTTGTGCAAGCGCTGTCCTGGAGCTCTGCCGGTAAGTCCTCTCCAGTGACATTGGACTGAGCCAGGTATGCGTCGGCATTCTGGAGTGCTTCGCTTAGTGCGACGAGGACATCCTTGGAGAGTCTCAGGAGCTCATATAGCGACAGTTTGGCCGGTGTGTTGGCCAATTGTGCCAGAATGTCAAAGTTGTATGGCCTCTCTAGCCCATGAGGCATCTCTCTTCGGAGTGGTTTGTCGAAGCGAGTCTCCTTCAGCCTAGGCTTGTCGGTCGTCGAAGGCTGCAGAGTTCCTGGAGCATCAGCAGCTGTCGGCTATTGATCTTCAGCCGAGTTACCCGGTGGAGGTTGGGTTTGTGTGCCGGAGCGTGTAACAACAGCAGTAGCTTCTTCGACCTCTGTCGAGATCGTACAACATGATTTGACTTTTCCATTCTTCTTCTTGCTGGTGGAGGGAGACACAGACTGAGTCACCTCAGGTACCAAGTCCGGATGGACCCACATGATCTCCCCTCGTGATGTGGTAAGGGGTACTAGACCACAGCTTGGTCTCGGGGAGGTGGAAGGTTACCGATCTCCATCCTTGCTCGGGGGACAGGTACTACCCCATCTTGAGTCCTTGTCGGAGGGAAGTTGCCGAATTGTACTGACACCATGTTGGCTGCTACGGTCACCTCTTCGAAATCAATGGCCAGGGCCTTAGAATCGATGAGATGTTGGATGTATTGCTTCAGCTGGTAGCAGTCTTGTGTAGCATGGTGAACATAGCGATGGTAATGGCTGTACTTGGGGTTCTTCATATCTGCAGGGCGAGGCTCTCGCCTGGGAGGAGGGAGCTGAATTCGTCCTCCTTGGATGAGCATGTCTAAGATGGGTTTAACATGACCATCCTCGAAGGAGTAGGTCATCTGAGGCCACTGCTTTTCTGTCGGTATTGATTCGGGCTTTAGGGCTGTGTCAGTCACCATAGCCTGCTTGCCCTTGTTGTCTCCGTTGCTGGAGGAATTACCACCATTGTTGTTGTTGACGTTAGGGCGTTTGCCCTTGTCTTCCCCTTCTGAGATGTGCAATCCCAGTTGGCGGGCTTTCTTCACCTTGTCTTCTGCGCTAGTGGCACTGATGATGAACGTCTTCCAATCCTTGAATTGACTTTTGCCCATCCAGAGGCTGATTGTGGGAAGCAGTCTCTTTTGGCAAATTTCAATCAATGAGGAATCAGGGTTGCCAGAAGACAGCTTCATCGCGGTTTGGCAAAACCGCTCGATATAATTTCTTGTTAGCTCATTTTCTCCCTGAACAACGTCCATGAGAGTGGACATTGTCACGTCTTGTCCTACTTCATAGAATCTTTCTAGGAACATGCGTTTGAAGCCGGTGAAGGAATGAATGCAATTGTCCGGCAAGTTATGGTACCAGTCGAAGGCGACCCCTTCCAAGGCTCCGATGAACAACCGTGTAAGGATGGCGTCGTCATGAGGCAGATGGTCGGTTGTGACTTCGAAGTAGGTGATGTACCTGCTTGCAGAAGTCTTCCCATCATATGGATTGATGTGGAATGGTTTATATTTTGGTGGAAAGGGAACATCTCTCCACGTAGCGGGATACGGTTGTCGTATCCTGAGGTCTTGGTAGTTTTCTCTGGCATAGAACATAGTCCGGAGCTCCTGGACCTCCCTTCTTGCCTCCCTGGCCACGTCTGCAGCAGTAGGAGCCGATATTTCAGGAGGACTATCGCCCGGGTTTGGTGCAACTGAGTTTGAGTCCGCATTGACCGCGGGACCCAAGCTTGTTTGGCCAGGCGTTCTTCCTTGCAGGGTTGGAAGGACCGCTTTGATCTCGTCCACCGACTTGACCAAAGCATGTAGTATGGCCTCCAGAGTGTCGATGCGTTGGCGATCACTGGAACCTTCTTGGTTGCTGTCTGTCATGAACACCGTCCTCACATGGAGAGAGATAGAAGGAACGGTAGAGGACGTACCCTCTGAGTCATACCCTTGTGCAGAGAAGTCGTCCGGGTATGTGGGAATGTTCTCCTATGGTTCTGACTCAGAAAGAGTGGTACCCCCAGCTTCAGAGCTTGCCTCGTCTTGAGAATTGTGGACGTCCTCGGGGACGTCGGGATCTGCTGCATTTGTTGGGTGAACTATTTTCCCCGGGCTATCTTCTTGGAACACCATGTTGTTGTGGATATTTGGAGGAATGCTACCCCCAGCTCCAGTGTCTCCCAAAGATGTGGACGAATCTCCCAGTGTGGCAGATTTTATTTTTGAGCGGGTACCTTGGTAAACTCCTCCTGTAACGGTGGTAGACAACCGTTTAGAAGAAATTTTCTTGGTTACGTCGGTTGAAATTTTCGGGCTGGAGACATTTGTTTTCTTCCCTCTTCCGCTGCCAGGAATCTTCAGAGCAGAATTGCAAGAGGCGACGAGAAGCGCCTCATCTTCTGAGCTTGGGCATTGCAGTCTTTGGAAGACAGACCGCCGATCTTTTTGTATTGCTTCCTTGTTGTAGCAGCAGTTGACAATGACTTGGGTGCATTGATGTCCTTGACAGGACTCTTTGAACGTCAAATCTTTATCTCTTTTCTTGCGTTTGTTAAGAATAACGTTGCACGGGTCACTTGCTCTGTGGGTTGATGAGTGCGTTGGCCTCCTGCCTGCTCCCTGATGTGGGGGTAGCGTGAGTACTCGCCCCTGATCCTTGTTAGGAGATTCTTGATAACTATCCCGTTCGTTGGCCACTGGGGGCTGGACACGGGTAGTTCTGTACAACTTCCCATCAGGGGCCCGAGTAATAGTCATCGGGATGCCCTGGTAGTCAGAAGTTGGGACAGCCGACTGAGCTCGTCGAGCCCACACTGCCCAAGACTTCTTCCTTCTAGCACCTGAGAGTGCGTAGTAGGAAGAGTCTAAGCTGGTCACAACAGAGTCTGGCATATGCTCCAGAGAGCCTTCGTGGTCGGGACCGCATGAGAGATGGTCAAAGACTGACCGTGAACCGCATGGAGTAGATAGTATGCGGCTGGGATCGGTGGCCGTGCAGGATGTCTGCATGCGGCTGGTATGCGTGGCCGCATGACCTTTCTGTATGCGGCTAGGAGTCGTGGCCGTACAGGCTGTCGGCATGCGGCTATCCTTCGTGGCCGTATGAACTTTCTGTATGCGGCTAGATGTCATGGCCATGCAGGCTGTCTGCATGCGGCTGACTCTTGTGGCCGCATGAGTTTTCTTCATTTGGTTGACAGTTGTGGCCGCATGAGCTTTTCCCATGCGGCTGGCGCCCTTATGCTTCTCGGATTGCATAGAGTTCCTCTTTGCCCCTGCAAGTCCAGCATCATAGTGTTTTCTTCTACCGGACTTGGGGACAGCAGAGTCCTTTGTGGTCTGCAGTGGGGCCGCAAGCGAGACTTCTCCGCTGTCTCGGGCATCAGAGAGTACTTCTTCGAGAGCTTGGGGAGGAAAAATTTTTTTGGGTCTCCATTCCCTGCGGGCCTTCTTCGTGCGGGCTCGCCGCTGGACTGGGCCAGCGCTTCCGTCGGAGAGCATTTCTTCAAACGCCTGTTGGTCGAACCGGACGACCAGCGTTTGTTGAGTGGAGCCAAGTTTGGCTGTGTCTGATTGCTTCACCAACTCCTCAGCCATGGAGAAGTTAGTCCCCAGCAGAGTCGCCATCGTGTTTGCCATTGATTATAAAAGAACAGAACAATATATATGAGAGGACTGGACTTTTATTTCATAATACAAACTCGCTCATACAAAGAAAGCCTAGGGACGAAAACCTAGGTAAAACAATCTAAGTACGATTGTTTAGTTTTGAGTCTAGGTGGTGACGGTAGAGGTTCGAAAAAGCGACGACCGCTCTGCCTTACTTGTTTGCCATTGATTGTAAAAGTACAGAACAGTTTTATGGGAGGACTGAACTTAGACTCACAATACAAACTCGCTTGTACAAAGAAAGCCTAGGGACGAAAGCATAGGTACATCAGACTAAGTACAATTGTTTATTTTAGATTCTGGGGGGTGACGATAGAGGCTCGGGAAGGCAACGGCAGCCCTGCCTTACTCCTTGGACGATCGGTATGCAGCCTTGGCTCCAGAAGATTTGCTCGACGTTGAAGAAATGCTCTCTTTGCTCCCTCTCTGCTTTTTTCTCCAAGTCTTCTAATGCTCTCTGATCTCGAAAAGGGGTCTCTCTGGTCGCGCTCTCTCCGTTGTGTATATTGCCAGAGAATGTATATTTTGTAAGGGAATGGCACCTTGCTATGTATAGGAATGGGGTGTGATCATTAGGGTTGCAAATGATTGCTTCCTGGAGATGGCGGCGGCCTGTGGATTGGTCAATCTCGGCCATTAGTTTTGAGTGTGATGAATCTGGACCATTAAGTGTAGATTACACCAAATCTCATCAGCAATTAATGCTGATTGGAATAAATCTTCCTCATGATGATCTTCTGATGTCTGTGAATAAATTTGATTTATTCTCCTGCCACGTGTCCCAGATTATTGGGATTTGACCCAATCTCTGATTGCAATAAATCTAAGAAATTGATCGGCTTAGGACACGTGTCCTAGGAGCCACTGGGGGAATCTGAACCGCATGAAGATTGAGCCGCATAAGATTTGGGCCGCATAAGGTTTGGGCCACGTGTCAGGGCTGCTTGGGTAGTGTCCCCCTTCGAACCTTTGAACCGCATGGAGATGATCATTGCGAGCCGCATAGGGATGCATCCGCCTGAGCCGCATCGAAATGGTCCTCTCGAGCCGCATGGGAAGGCCTCCGCTTGAGCCGCATGAGACTGTTTCGGCCTGAGCCGCATAGGACGGCTTTATTCTGAACCGTATGGGAAGTCTTCGCTCGAGCCGCATACGAACGCCCACATGGCAAGGCCACGTGGCATTTTTATGGATCTCGCGGGATTGTGTCAGAGATCTCTTTCTCTTCCCTAGGGGTCTGTTATTATGACAGAGTCATAATTGCCTCTCTTGTGTCAGGGCTGTCACTTTTTTCAGAGTTGTCAGCCGCCAAAGTAATTAATGCAAAATAGGGCGGAGGGGAGCACTGTTACGCCACGTGTCTTCTGAGCCGCATGGGATGTCTTGGGCCGCATAGTCCCTTATGCCGCATGACTTTTTGAACCGCATGGGCTTTATGAGCCGCATGGGGTTTCCTAGCCGCATGGATCATTTTCCATGCTTCTACAAGACCCCCTTCAAAGTTTTCAATTTGCAAAATTGAAATACTTTGAATAAGAAGCATGGCTGTATATTCTTCTGGCCACATATGAAACCCTGACCGCAGGGATATCTTGGCCGCATAGATTGTTCAGCCGCATAGGTGTTAACCGCAGAGACTTTCGAGCCGCATAGCTTCTTGCCACGTGTGCGGGTCTTTAATTGCCTCAAATTCGTTTCAGCGTCGTTTTGTAGGAAGAAATCCCAAGGGTCGGCTCATTAAATCTTTCGGATTTTATGCCCTAGGTGAATCTTGGAGACGAAATCCGAGGAGTCGGTTTCACTTTTTACGAGGTGGTTATTGGCCCACGTGTCCTCCTTCTCTTGTCCTCCTATAAATATGAGGAGTTTGAAGAGAGAAAGGGCTTCTTTACTTTCTTTTTTTTTCCTCAAATCTTTTCTATCTCGATTGTCCTTTTCCTCTTCGATAACTAATGGCTCCCAAGAAGACCGTGGCAGCAAAGGGCAAGAAGGCAGCCTCTACTTCTGCCTCGACTGTGACTGCTCCTCCGCCGGTCGTCATACCCGATGTTCATCCTGACGTTCATCCCCCCATTACTGGTAAGGACAATATATGAGTTAAAGAACCCTAACTGCCATGGCTACGTCGCATACTTTATGCACGAGTCTTTGCGAGCCGCATGTTCGTCCTACGGCTGAGCTGCGAGCCGCATAAAAAAACCACCGTGCCCACATATGTGCTTCGTCGACGAAGCCGCATAAGCGACGCTAAACCGCATAGACTTTTATTGAACGGAGCCGCATAAGTGCTCCTCTGAGCTTGAGCCGCATGAGGCTTTGTTAAGTTGGAGCCGCATAAGGCTTCAGAGCCGTATAAGGCTTCATGGAGCCGCATGGATGTTTTCCTGAGCCGCATGAGGCTTGGAAGCACCCAATCAGCTCTCTTTATCCATCCGTTTAACTTATCTTTCTCTGTCTTTTCTTCAGTGAATCTGCCGGTTAATGCTGCTGGAGAACTCTTGGTGGGTAGCGCCCAAGCTGCTCTCGGCTATAGGTACAACCATATTGTTCAGCATATGACGGACCAGTTTCCGAGCGATGAGCCTCTGGCTAGACTGAATGCCATCAAGCTCCAGTCTTTCCATTTCCTTAACGCTATGATGAACTCCGAGAAATTCGAAGGAAAATATTTGATGCCTGCGTTCTTCTTTGGAGACGCCTTGACTGTGGAGAACAGTCATATTCTGGAGGTGTCGGAGAACTGGAGTTTTGTCTCTAACGGGATGGCGATCCGCATCCCCCAAATGGAGCGACACTTCCCGTTATCTTGGTTCAATATGCTTCCACTAGACCGAAAGATGGGAGAGACTTTAACTCCTACCCGAGGTGGGATGTTTGTGGGAGACATCCATTATAACAACAGCATGAAGTCAGTGACTGCAGGCAAGGTGCACACCAGCTGTTCTGTAACGGAATTGGTCCCAGGTACTTTCCTGAACGTGTCGGGCCCCAATTTCATATTTTCTACCACCGACACTTTTATAAATCAACTTGCTCGGAAGGGCTCCTACCCCATCGGCCGGTTGACGCTCCCTAGTTGGACACATCCAGTTCCCTCGTGGACCAATCTGTCTATATGGATCTTGCAAAAGTACGAGGCCTTTTTGTGTGAGATTGGCCTTTACCATGCCATTCGGGGCATCAGCCATGGCTTGCCCATAAACAATAAGTTGTTCATTTCTTTGCTGGAGATGTATAATTGCCGTACGGGAACCTTCTATGCACCCATAGGGGAAATGGGGCTTGCGCTCCACGAAATGCACGCGGTTTCCAAGCTTTCTTGGGGGGACAAAGCTTTTGAGGCATATACTCCTACGAATGAGGAGTTCGAAGATTTGGAAAGACAGTGTCCAGGCTTCGTGCCCCTTTATCAAGAGATATTGTGCCACTACAGCACATGTCATCAGACGACCAGAAAAGATAACAACTCGAAAGGAAATGCTCCCCATACCAAGGACTGGGTGCACTATCTCTTCCCGACAGATGCCTCAGGACGAATTACTTCCCGTCGCCCTCGATCCCGGGAGGCGGTAAAAGACTTGGTGTCGTCGGCTAAGAGGGTGGCCACCACCAGTGACAGATTCGGGAGTAAAATCGACTCTTTCGGTTATTTCTACCAGGATACCCAAGAGTTGTCAGAAAAAGTGCTCCTGGAGGGATTTTTAATGGTATAGCTGCGAAACTGTGTAGTCTCTGGAGGAGCTGGTTCTATCGAGAGAATCAGTCGTAACTTCATCCTTCCGGCTGTGAAGTTAGTTTTGCGAATCAGGCTAGCTCTCCTGCCGGCCATGGTGTGCAGCATACACCGTGGCCTTCGTACTTTCACATCCAAGGTCATTGCTCGCGACGTGACCAAGGATTTTGAACGAACTGAGTTGCCCTATCACTATTTGATGGGGTGGCTGTTGATATATTATCCGTCTTTGATGAGACCGGGCTCTGAAGACGGTGTGACTGATGATGACGCATTTATCTTCCGCTATCGTGATGAGCCTTAGGTGTGTGAGACCATGCGGGCTTGCCGGATGGCATTGGCGAGGGCAGATATGTATCATATTTTCGTATCCGTCCCTTGCTTTACTGCCAAGGACATAGAGGCTGTACATCATGACGGTATTGCGCCTCCTCAACTTCTGGACGGCCAGATGCTCCTATGGCTGCGTAATATCCGCCCCGTACATCTGGTGTGTCGTAACCGTAATACTGTTTTTCTGGAGCCTTATCTGTCTAGCAGGTTTGCCCGTCAGTTTGGATACAGCCAGCTTTGTTTAGACAATCCCAGCTCCTGTCTGGGCTTTGAAGGTAGCCTTCTTGATGGTATCAGGGCTTGGCAATACTACGATACATTCCATACCCGTACCATTTTCTCAGTCCCTGCTATTAATGCGTCAGTAGAGATCTTGTACATGACAGCCTTGTACCATGTCATGGCGAACAAACCTCCGGTCGGTTTTAACCCGGGTGCCAGTTTTATTGTTGGTACCGGCCTGGAGAAAGGGTCCCAAGGGGCCAAGAAGAGAAAGACTAGAGTTGAAGTGCCAGATTTGGATTCTGTGGCTGAGAATGATGAGGGCAACGAGCATGATGGAGATGACTCTACCCTTCCGGCGGCAGATGTAGAGGTGGATCAGTCGCCAATCTGTCAGATGAGATGTTGGGAGATCAGCCATCCGTTGCGCTTGCCCTGCTCCAAAGCGTAGCAGGCAAGTTTCTCCTTCTGGCGGTATATCTCGTTCCCGGAAGCTGGTTGCAACCAGACACCGCCAGCTAACTATAAGAGAAAGCGGAGAAGAGGTCAATCCCGTGTCAGAGGTAACCAAACCACTCCCGATTCTTCCTTCCTTTTTTCCTTCTAGCTTTGATTTTAATCATCTTCTTTCCCGCTTGTAGGTGTCAAGAGAAGAAGAGGAGTCTTAAGATGCCTAGGTGGTGACCCGGGATGGTGGGGGCTTCCGTGAGTCTGTCTCTGGGATCGCGGAATCTCCTCGAGACGATGCCGATCGAGCCGTATCCCCCTTCGAGGTGACGGGGACATAGGACGCTGCCGAGTTTAACTTAGAGATTGCGGATGAGGAGACCATGCCAGCTGTGAATGAGCTGCAGCCTCCATGCTTCACCCTTGGTAAGATAAGCCGAATCTTAACCTGTGAGGAGGCCTATCTGCTCTATCATCACGTCCTTCGGGTTACGTCGATTGATTGCTATTCTAGGCATACAGGTCCTGCCTCTCCAGTGTCGAGGATGGACATTGTTGAGACAAACCTAGCCGAAGGGGCACTGGTGGAGAGGGGTGTACCCCCTCACCTTCCAACTTATTTTGATGGGCCTTATGGGGGCTCGAGTTTAGCGGGCCAGGTATCGGGGCAGTCGGGGCAGGGAACGATGGTTCTTGCGTCATCCTCTGCTCCGGCGGCTCCGAGAATCGACCTTTCTGCCCTACCGAGTATCCAAGCTCTCCGGGCGGCGGAAGATGAGTTAGCCGCCATTCACGCATCGTTCTGCTCAGACTCTGTTCCCCTGGTGGCAAGCTCCAGCGTCACTCCTCCGATGTTGTCGTCCTCGCTTCCTCTGACGCCATCCTCTGCAGAAGTTTTGGACGATGTGTTACAGGACGTGGTTGCCAGTTTTCATCGTCATCTGAAGAGGGGAATAGAAGCTGCTGTGAAAAGAGGGACCTCCTTTATCTTGGCCCGGCAATGCTCCCAGGGTCAAATTGATATCCTTAGGAATCTCCCTGGTGATGCAGGGATGGCCGCATTTCTGGAGACGAATTTGTTAGAGACTGATCAGCTGGTGGCCGAGCTCCGGGTATTACAGCAGGCTGATCTGTCTGCTGTTATAAATGAGGAGCGGGGTTCCCTTATCGCCGCCATAGAGAGGACTAAAGCTGCTCGGGATAAAACCAGGTCGGCCATACTGAAGGACCTCAGCGATTTATCTGATCGGTATGATCAATTGAGTCACGCGAATGAAGACGTCACAGCTCGGGAGGAGACTGCCTCTCGTGAGATTATTGACACGCGGGAGCAGATTCTCGCGCTTCAGAGGAAGTTGACTTTCTTGGAGTCCGAACTTGAGGTTGCCCGTACTGACAGGGGGCTAATTATTCGGGAGGCTGACAGGGTTAATCAAGCTTCGACTGACCTGGAAACAGCGCTGAAGAAGTTGGAAGACGACTGCCAGGCGCTCATGGATTTGGACAATGGGGAGCGGTTATCCCGGGAGGCTGAGCGTCGGTCTCGACAGCGGATTGAGCGGGGGACCACCTCAATGAGAAACCGTCTCCTAGAATTGAGTAATGCCGAAATGTAGTCGGCTTTTCTTTCTTTTGTTTTGTTCCTGTTTTCTTTTGAGAGGGACGTGGTCCCAAAAGATGTAATGCTTTTTTCTTCTTTCAAATAAAGAGTACTTTCTATTCTACTCTTCATTTGTATTGCTTGTTGCACTTGTGATATGATAGTGATGTTTGCCCCGTGCGGGGGACTTTTTGTGGACTCGTCATCCATGGCATACCTTGGTTTTAGGTACGGATGACATGTTTGGTTATGACACCTGGAGCCATGGCAAAGTGGTCATGGATGCTCCTGGTATCGGAAAAAGGAATGCCGTAGAGCAGCTGGGCTCCCGGGGCGTGATGAGAGATGGTGGACTTTTGCTAAGAAACTTAGCGGAGGATATTTGTGGGCCTATTATCCTTGGCGTACCCTGGCTTAGGATAGGGACAATAGGATAAAAGGGAACCAACATACTTGCTCAGAGGTAATGAGGACATGGCAAACATGAGGGTTTTACCGCAGAATCTTCCTACTCAGAAGTAATGAGGACATGGCAGGAGTGAATTCTACGGAGGATATTTGTGGTCAACAGAGGACATTTGTGGACTTATTATCCTTGTCGTACTCCGGTTGTGGGTACGGATAATAGGTTGAAAGGAAATCGACATACTTAATCAGAGGTAATGAGGACATGGCAAGCCTGACGGTTTCTTCGACGGAGCCTTCCCACTCAGAGGTAATGAGGACATGGTAGGAGTGGGCTCAATGAAGAGGAGGTACATAGAACGACTCAGAGGTAATGAGTATAGTGTCCCGCTCCTAGCGGTTCACTATGTAAGGCTTGTGGCTTGGCTAACTCGGTCGGAACCGAGTATTGGGGAAACTTACCGTCGGCACCGAATCGATCACGGACAAGTGCATAAGAACCTTTCCAACTAATGGATTGGTTTCTCTTGAAATGCGTCCAAGAGTTTTCTCTGGATGTTTTGCTGCTGGTTTTGCTGCTTGGTTTTGATGGATGCTTTTCTGAATGATTTTCGATGATTTGATTCTTGCCCGTTTTTATCGATTGCATAGCATTCATTCTTGAGAATTCTGAGAGAAGAGAACACAACGAGACGGATTATTAACCAATCTTTTGGTGCCAATGCAGACTGACGCATGACGGAAGGCTAAGCGTGCAAGTGTTCCTCTCTCTCTCGACGATTCTCTAACTTGGTGAGTATGGATCTCTGTGGTGGTATTGTCCCTCTCGCTATTCCTTCATGCCAACTAAATAATTGTCTTGCAACATCCGTTGATCGATATCAAGTTGCTAAATGCCACAAGTCAATACCACTAAGAAGCTAGAGATTGAACATTAAACATTGAAATGAATGCTAGTCCATAGAATATTAAAATGAATGCTAGTTCATAGAACATTGAAATGAATCGATTACACTGTTAACAACAATTGAGATTATGCTTGTCCACTGAACATTGAATTGAGATTGAATTGATGCCTAGAATGATGATGAAATGCTGCAAAATGAACAAGTTGTCTATTTACTTTCAAAACTACCATGCACTGTTTGCTTACCGAGTCGATCACGCATTCGTATGGTCATGGACAACTTGTGCACAAGATTTGGTGGTGTGTTTCCTCGAATCGGTACTGGGGTGCCGGGACCGATTCGGCCTAGGAGGAAGCATTGGCGTGCTAATGGGAGCACGGGTATTGTGAGGCATCCTTAGGGGCTAGCTACCTACTTTGGAGTCATTGCATTACCTTGAAGTCCTATAAGGCAAAGAGATGTCCATATGGTTTAACAGCGCCAGTGGCCATGTAGTCAGGATGCATGCTAATGATTATTTTATGCAGGGGCGGTAAGTATATTACTATTATCTTGTATCTTGTGCAGGAAAGCTGGATTCGGCCAATGGTAAAGTAGACATGGTTTATTCCATGTTACATTATTGTGATTTACTCTGAATGTTGCCTGTCCCTAATAAGTTCATATCTTTAAAATGCTTGTCGTTAATAAAATGTTGGTTTAGCTGAGTGGGCCAACGGGGCTCACCAGCGCATTGTTATAATGTGCTGACCCCTCCTCCACAGGTACTGGAGAAGGCTCAGGCGTACGTCCGAATTAAAGCTTTCTGAACTGCTGTTTCCTTTCAAGTTGTTTTCCCTAAAAGACACACAAAGTATTGCGGAGTTTTCAAAGATAGCTGCTTATATTTCAAAGTACTAAAGGGGCATGATGTATGGAACGGGAAATTATTTTATGGCAGCCTATCAGTTGTACTTCTTCTCATGAATCAATGTAGCCGAAATGGCATTTAAAATATTATCGAGAAAAGTTGTATTCAGACTACAATTATGAATAAATGAGTATTTCTTCTTCCTATATTGTGTCTCAATGTTTTCGCAACTGTGGCTTATTTTTCAAATGTTTAAAAGTGATATGAATGTGCATGTTCTAGCCTCGTACAAGTGCAACTTCAGACTTGTACGGCATCACGCCTTAGCGAGGACGATCGATTCGGCATGAATCGAAGCAAAGCGAGCGATTCCCCGAATCGGGGCGTGACAAGTTGGTATCAAAGCACGGTTTCACTTCCTCGGATTTCAAAAATAAAAAGTTTCAAAAAGGAAGTCTTGATGCAAATTTTTTCGATTGATGGTGTCGATAGCGCTGGCATGAAATAATGTTCCATACAATAAGCCCATAAATATTTTATGAGTACTAATGGAATTATTTCTTTGTTGTAGAATGACTAAAGGTGATAGCTCAAAGGCGAATTCATCGTCAGACCCGATTGAGAAACTGATTAAGCAAATGGAGGCTCAAAGGAAGCAGAGCGAAGCTCAACATCGCGCGCTTCAGGAGCAGCTTCAGTATCAGTTTCAGGAGCAGCTGGATGCTCAACAAAAGCAAGTTGATAGTCTAACTCAGATTGTCACCAAGTTGACGGCCGATTCCAATGTTTCTGCAAAGGCCGCAACAACCGAGACCGTGGAAGTGCCGGCAGAGAAAGCTGAGACGCCGACACGGAAGAGGACGAGCTTCAAGTTCTCTGAATTTAAAAGTTGCGACCCGCCTGAATTTAATGGAAAAGAGGAGCCAGATGAGGTGATGGGCTTCTTGAATACACTGGAGGGCTATTTCCGAATGTTAGAGATTCAGGGCAGTAAGAGAGTGGAGTGTGCCGCTGTACAACTTCGCCTCAAGGCCCAGGAATGGTGGATTTCGCAGAGACTGGAACTTTGCAGAAATAGTCAGGATATGAAGATGTCTTGGGAGACCTTCAAGCAGGCTTTCATTACCCAATTCATCCCACCTGCTGTCCGTCAACAAAAAGAGAATGAGTTTATTGCACTTCGACAGGGCAGTATGTCAGTGCTTGACTACGAGACAGAGTTTTTGAAGAGAGTCGCATTCGCTGGGTACATGGTACCGAATGACAATGCCAAGCGAGGAAGATTTGTGCAAGGCTTGAATGAAGGCCTGGAGCGGGATGTTCTAAGTCGAAAATGTACGTCTTACCGGGAGGCGTACGAGACAGCTCTCGAAATGGAGAGATTTCATCAATCGGGTAGTCGTGGGACAACGCAGAGCAACCAAGGACTCAACAATCAGAAACGACCTTGGTCTGTAGGAAGAAATAACGCGCCTAAGCGTCCGAATACGGGCAATAACAAAGGACCGTATCAAGAACTGCGTTGCAACAGGTACAATCGAATTGGTCATCGTCGCGAGGATTGTCGCGTCGGGTGTTACAAATGTGGGGGAATGAATCACAAGGCATTTGAATACAGAACTAAGGGAGAGAACCAGTATCCTCCTCGTGGGAATAACAATAATTACTATCGTGGGCATAACAACAATCAGAACCGGGGCCAACACGACAACCAGCATCGTGGCCAGGTGCCACCAGCCTTGCCAGCTCCAACTAGAAATGCACCGAATCAACAAGGTGGCCAAGCAAGGGTTTATGCCTTGACTCAGGCAGAGGCCCAGACCGCAGAGAATGTTATAACAGGTATGTTGCTGTACAAAGGCATACCTACAAGAGTACTTTTTGATTCTGGTGCTACTCATTGCTTTATCTCTTCTGATTTTGCAACGGAAAATAAAATTTGTATGACTCAATTAAAGACAGCTTTGTGTGTTAGTACTCCTTCGGGAGTAGATATGCCTGCAACTTTGATTTACAGGGACGGCTACATCAAGATTGGAGGCAAAACTTTATCTTTGGACGCAATTGTACTCGACATCAAAGAGTACGATATTATATTGAGAATGGACTGGCTCAGCGCCTGTCATGCAACGATCGACTGTACGGATAAGAGAGTTGTGTTTCTCCTACCTGGAGAAACAGAGTTTTCTTACTCGTGCGGCTCGGCGTTCCAAGGACCTATGGTAATATCGGCAGTTACAGCAAGGCACATGCTGTACTCGGGGTGTGAAGGCTTTCTCGCTTCTGTCCAAGACACTCGAATGAAGAGTACAGGCTCAAATCAGACCGAAATTGTGGCAGAGTTTCCCGATGTGTTTTCGGACGAGATACCTGGGATGCCGCCGGATAGAGAAATTGAGTTCATAATTGACACCTTTCCGGATACTCGTCCGATATCTAAGGCGCCGTACAGGATGGCTCCGGCAGAATTGAAGGAACTAAAGGTGCAGCTACAAGAATTATTAGACCGGGGATACATTCGCCCAAGTGTATCTCCATGGGGAGCTCCAGTACTGTTTGTAAAGAAGAAGGATGGAACGATGCGGCTATGCATCGATTACAGAGAACTGAATAAGGCAACCATCCGTAACAAGTATCCTTTGCCAAGGATAGATGATCTATTCGATCAGCTACAAGGGGCGACCGTGTTTTCAAAAATTGATCTTCGTTTAGGATACCATCAGTTGAAGATCAGACTCGAAGATGTTCCTAAGTCAGTATTCCGTACGAGATACGGACACTATGCATTTTTGGTCATGCCATTCGGCTTGACTAATGCTCCAACAGCCTTTATGGATTTAATGAATAGAGTGTTTCGACCGTTTTTAGACAAGTTTGTTGTTGTGTTCATTGATGACATCTTGATCTACTCAAAGGATAGGGAGACTCATGTCGAGCACTTAAGAGAAGTACTTCAGACGCTGCGGGACAACCAGCTCTATGCAAAGTTAAGTAAGTGCGAGTTTTGGATGGACAGCGTGTCGTTCCTAGGACATGTTATTTCGGCAGAAGGTGTTGCCGTCGACCCAAAGAAGATTGAGGCAGTTGTGGACTGGAAGCAGCCTGCATCAGCTAGTGAAATACGGAGTTTCCTTGGTTTAGCCGGGTACTACCGTAGATTTGTGAAAGACTTCTCGAGAATCGCCTCGCCTTTGACTCGCCTGACTCAGAAGGGAGTAGTATTTAAGTGGACGGACGACTGTGAGAGTAGTTTCCAAGAACTTAAGCAGCGGCTCGTCACGGCCCCAATTTTAGCACTTCCGGAAGGCTCTGAGGGATTTTAGATCTACAGTGACGCGTCGGGACTTGGTTTGGGATGTGTTCTCATGCAATGTGGGAAGACAATATCTTATGCTTCGAGACAACTCAAGCAGCATGAGAAGAATTACCCAACACATGATTTAGAACTGGCGGCGATTATGTTCGCGTTGAAATTGTGGCGACACTATCTCTATGGTGTGTCCTGCGAGATCTTCACGGATCACAAGAGCCTGAAGTATATATTCACACAAAAGGAATTGAATTTAAGGCAGCGGCGTTGGTTAGAATTGATCAAGGACTATGACTTGACAATCGCCTACACGCCGGGTAAAGGAAATGTAGTAGCTGATGCCTTGAGTCAAAAATTTGTTGGGTCCCTAACAGTAGCAAAAGAGGTACTACGAGGTCTTGAAGAGATGGGCATCGAGTTCAGGATTCGTCCGCAGAATGTGCAGTTGGCTCAGTTACAACTTGAGCCGAGTCTCCAGGGAAGGATTAAGATTGCTCAGAAGGATGACCCGTTTCTGCAGAAGATACGCGAGTTGATTATAGCAGGAAAGGCGTCAGACTTTACCGTTGAAGATGACACTATTCGTGTTAAGGGAAGATTGTGCGTCCCTAAGGACGAGGATATCAGGAAGGAAATACTGACCGAGGCTCATTTCGCAAAGTATTCCTTGCATCCGGGAGGCACGAAAATGTATAAAGATCTACGCTCAACTTTTTGGTGGCATGGTATGAAGAAGGATGTGGCGCTATTTGTGTCACAATGCATGGATTGTCAGCGTGTGAAGGCCGAACACCAACGGCCAGGCGGAGAATTACAAAATTTGGCTATTCCACTGTGGAAGTGGGATAATATCTGTATGGATTTTATAGTCGGCTTGCCAAGAACTCAGAAGGGAAGTGATGCGATTTCGGTTATCGTGGATAGATTAACCAAGTCGGCACATTTCATTCCAATAAAAGTTACATGGGGAGTAGAATGGTTGGCTCAGATTTACATAAATGAAATTGTTCGATTACATGGGGTGCCAGCTTCTATAGTATCGGATAGAGACGGAAGATTCTTGTCGCGATTTTGGATAAGTCTGCACTCGGCTATGGGCACAAAGTTGAACTTCGGTACGGCTTACCATCCGCAGACTGATGGTCAGACAGAGAGAGTAAAGCAGATTCTTGAAGATATGTTGAGATTGTGCGTGCTCGATTCGAAGACAAATTGGGACAGACATCTCGCATTAGCAGAATTTGCCTATAACAACAGTTATCAGGCAAGTATTCAAATGGCCCCGTACGAAGCCTTATATGGACGGAAATGTCGATCACCGATATGCTGGGATGAAGTAGGTGAACGGCAAGTGCTTGGACCGGAACATGTGGAGCAGGCCGTCGAGAAAGTTCGTTTAATTCGAGAATGACTTAGAGTTGCTCAAAGTCGACAGAAGAGTTATGCGGACGTATATCGACGACCTTTGGAATTCACAGCAGGCGATCATGTCTTCTTGAAGGTCACACCCATGCGAGGTGTGATGCGGTTTGGGATGAAAGGAAAGCTAAGCCCGAGATTCGTCGGACCATTTGAGATTTTAGAGAAGGTAGCCTCAGTGGCTTATCGACTTGCACTACCTCCGGCCTTGGCTGATGTGCACGATGTCTTCCATGTATCCTAACTACGGAAGTACGTGCATAATCCAAGCCATGTAGTGAACTTCGATCAGCTGCAGCTGAGCGCTGACCTATCCTACACTGAAGAGCCTGTCCAAATTTTAGGTAGGAAAGAGAAAGTTTTGCGGAATCGGACAGTATCCCTGGTCAACGTGCTGTGGCAGAACCATGCTGTAGAGGAGTCGACATGGGAATTAGAAGAAGAGATGCGGGTGAAATACCCCTCGTTGTTTGATAATTTTGAGGTAGGACTTTTGCTTTAAGTTTCGAGGACGAAACTTTTTCTTAGTGGTATATTATGTAGTGTCCCGCTCCAAGCGGTTCACTATGTAAGGCTTGTGGCTTGGCTAACTCGGTCGGATCCGAGTATTGGGGAAACTTACCGTCGGCACCGAATCGATCACGGACAAGTGCATAAGAACCTTTCCAACTAATGGATTGGTTTCTCTTGAAATGTGTCCAAGAGTTTTCTCTGGATGTTTTGCTGCTGGTTTTGCTGCTTGGTTTTGATGGATGCTTTTCTGAATGATTTTCGATGATTTGATTCTTGCCCGTTTTCATCGATTGCATAGCATTCATTCTTGAGAATTCTGAGAGAAGAGAACACAACGAGACGGATTATTAACCAATCTTTTGGTGCCAATGTAGACTGACGCGTGACGGAAGGCTAAGCGTGCAAGTGTTCCTCTCTCTCTCGATGATTCTCTAACTTGGTGAGTGTGGATCTCTGTGGTGGTATTGTCCCTCTCGCTATTCCTTCATGCCAACTAAATAATTGTCTTGCAACATCCGTTGATCGATATCAAGTTGCTAAATGCCACAAGTCAATACCACTAAGAAGCTAGAGATTGAACATTAAACATTGAAATGAATGCTAGTCCATAGAATATTAAAATGAATGCTAGTTCATAGAACATTGAAATGAATCGATTACACTGTTAACAACAATTGAGATTATGCTTGTCCACTGAACATTGAATTGAGATTGAATTGATGCCTAGAATGATGATAAAATGCTGCGAAATGAACAAGTTGTCTATTTACTTTCAAAACTACCATGCACTATTTGTTTATCGAGTCGATCACGCATTCGCATGGTCATGGACAACTTGTGCACAAGATTTGGTGGTGTGTTTCCTTGAATCGGTACTGGGGCGCCGGGACCAATTCGGCCTAGGAGGAAGCATTGGCGTGCTAATGGGAGCACGGGTATTTTGAGGCATCCTTAGGGGCTAGCTACCTACTTTGGAGTCATTGCATTACCTTGAAGTCCTATAAGGCAAAGAGATGTCCATATGGTTTAACAGCGCCAGTGGCCATGTAGTCAGGTTGCATGCTAATGATTATTTTATGCAGGGGCGGTAAGTATATTACTATTATCCTGTATCTTGTGCAGGAAAGCTGGATTCGGCCAATGGTAAAGTAAACATGGTTTATTCCATGTTACATTATTGTGATTTACTCTGAATGTTGCCTGTCCCTAATAAGTTCATATCTTTAAAATGCTTGTCATTAATAAAATGTTGGTTTAGCTGAGTTTGCCAACGGGGCTCACCAGTGCATTGTTATAATGTGCTGATCCCTCCTCCACAGGTACTGGAGAAGGCTCAGGCGCACGTCCGAATTAAAGCTTTCTGAACTGCTGTTTCCTTTCATATTGTTTTCCCTAAAAGACGCACAAAGTATTACGGAGTTTTCAAAGATAGCTGCTTATATTTCAAAGTACTAAAGGGGCATGATGTATGGAACGGGAAATTATTTCATGGCAGCCTATCAGTTGTACTTCTTTTCATGAATCAATGTAGCCGAAATGGCATTTCAAATATTATCGAGAAAAGTTGTATTCTGACTACAATTATGAATAAAATGAGTATTTCTTCTTCCTATATTGTGTCTCAATGTTTCCGCAACTGTGGCTTATTTTTCAAATGTTTAAAAGTGATATGAATGTGCATGTTCTAGCCTTGTACAAATGCAACTTCAGACTTGTACGGCATCACGCCTTAGCGAGGACGATCGATTCAGCATGAATCGAAGCCAAGTGAGCGATTCCCCGAATTGGGGCGTGACAATGAGGACATGAAAGTTCCATATAAGTGGGTGATTTGTTTTTGGCGGAATTGAGACGACTCAGAGGTAGCATCGACATGGTCGTTTTGGAAGTTTGTGGACCCGTTACCCTTTTTGTGCACTGGAAGTGCGGGTAGTGGATCATGAGGGAGGATCTCTTATAGGAAGAAAGTTCAGAGGTATGATCATACATGACTTACTATCTGAAAGAGTGACCGGGATGTGAGTTCAGAGGCACCAGCGGGTACAAGACTCGATATTGTGAAAGTGTGAGTTCAGTGGCACCAGCGGGAACATGACTCGATAATCTGGGATGTTGTGGATGTGAGTTCAGTGGCACGAGAGGGTATATGACTCGGGAATCTAGAGAATGGTGAGTGTGAGTTCAGCGATACCAGCGGGTACGTGACTCAATGATCTGGGAAAATTATAAGGGTGAGTTCAGCGGTGCCAGTGGGCACGTAACTCAAAAATCTGGAAAATTGTGGATGTGAGTTCTGTCACGACCCACACCCTAGAGTTAGGGCACGAGGACGTAACAACGTCCAGCCTACGCCGCAGTGTCGGTGGTAGAACGCTGTCCTAGGTCTCAATGCATCTAACAGTATAAGACTAAACAGTTTATACTCCCCGAATGGGGGTGACATAGCAGAATGTAAACTCAATCACATCTTAGGTAGAGCATAAAGGAAGACAGATAAAACATAAAATCCAAAAGAGATACGAGAGATAGAAGTCTAAGTGTCTAAGATACATAAACCCAGAAATACATCTCAAAACTCAAATACAGTAATCCATAAAATAAATACAACTCCAGACAAAAATGAAATAGCTATCTAAACAACCTCTAATGGGTCTCCTCTAGGCTAGCAGGCAATTTCCAAGCTATCTGTAAAATTTGTCAACGTATCATGTCAGGAAAATGAGCAAGTACAAAACACCAACAACAGTTCCATATGAATTGACAAATACTATAAGAGACAGTAATAATGAGATACAAGACAAAGAATATAGGCGACTTGGGAACCATTTGAAAGCCGAGTTACAACCCTTAAACCAAACAAGGACCGGGATTGTAACCCTTCTTTTAAACAGAACCTAATCCCATCATCATGGTACAGTATAAAAGGCAGGTAGAGCATATAAGAAATAAATCATAGCATGGTGAAATTACAGTAAGTAAAGGTGAACTGGAATGTAAGATATGACAACAAATAAATAAAAAGTGATTTGAACTATTAGGGCGAAATGTGATCGGCTAGGAAGCAAGGGAAAGGTTATCCACTTGGCCCGGCAATCACACGAAAATCTCTGGAAAGGGTCATGCCGGCCAACCTGGATAACTGGCACGGGGTATCTGCTACACCCTACGTGAGGTGAGGGTGGTGCTAGCAATATATATAGTTACAAGGAGGCTTTGATCACATAACCCCTAATAATTCCCCTCTATCCCCGAATAGTATCACGGATTCGGACATGGCACGTTATGACACGGGATTCCGTAAGAGGGTAGCAAGTCCCCTTAGGAATCGGTGTCTATACAAGTACAGGAACACGAAAATATCTCATACCCATATACCAAGAAAGTCCAGGAATAACATCTCATGACAGGATCCGACGTATACTAGTCCGTGAACCGTCGTGTCGAAAATCAAGTAAAACACTACGACTGAATCGGATATAGTAGATATCAAGACAATGAAAACTATCAGTGAATGTACTTGCCTGATATCTGAATGTCCAAGGTAAAGATACTGTCCGAGGAGAGGTATCTGGCTCCTAATTAGAACAGCACAAGTTACAACATGTCCAGAAGGGTAATATAAAGCACTACAATGCATTCTACATGAATCTAGGTCAACTAGGCCAAAGTCAACCCTTGGTCAACTCTAGTCAACTACACTAGTCAAACTAGGTCAAACTAGGTCAAACTAGGTCATGTCCTAACCCAGCAAGTCTTACTAGGCCTAACCAAGACTATCCTAGCAAGCACACATTAATACAAGGCTATACAAGCCAACATACACTCGACTCTATATAGCATGCAATTATTCAATACTCAAATAGGCAAGAATTCACATTGGATATACACTAGGTAATCTATTTCTTTAAGCTATATATGTCTACACATATATACACATACATATATTGGTATTCAACATTAGGTCTATAATCATGGCATTTCAATGGCTATATAAACTTATATATTACAATACAATATGCTACCATATATATAATATACATACATAGCTAAGTTAACTATATTCATAAATACTTATTTAAGAGGCTATGTGTGTGTATGTGAACATGGCAAAGGAGAAGTGAGGGTTAAATGGGTATACATAGTGTATACATATCAAAGAGTGTCAAAGTGTAAGTGAACAATGTGTCAAGTGTGATAGTGTCAACATAGTGTAAGGTGGTACATGAGGTAATATAGGATTTATGTTAACATAGAACATTACATCTCATTAACTTGTATATTGCATACATTACATCTATTATTATATTACATTCATGCTTGCATTCATTCATCATTCATTTATTCTCTTGCACTACTATATGCACCATACATTACATACTATGGAACCTACATATTCATTACAAGCCATACTTATACATGCTTACATTAGATAGGATACTTACACCTCATACATCATTTATTTAATCATTTACTCATGCTTGCATTCTCTATTTAGTTACATAATATATATATATTAACATGGGTTAAAATCAAATAGAACATTATATTACACACAAGGGTGTACAAAATGCATATGCCGAATAGTAACTCCTACTAATAATCAATACTGTACCAACTCAGCATGAATTAAACTCTAGGATTAAAGTATGTTATAGATCTATATGTTAGCTTTCCGAAACTTCAAACGGATCGCGTTTTCGTTTCCGAAAACTTCCGGAATCGCAAAAACACCGAGAACGCGTTTGTCTTTCGTACAGCTGACACTCAAATAATTCTCCAGAAAGGTACAGAAAGAATTAGGCCTATTAATACATGTTTTTGGAAAGCTAACTTCAATACGCTTCTTTTAAAAAAAATGGGAGATTAAACCGAGCTTTGAGCTAGAAGTTATGACATTCCTAAGTTAGGGCTGAAATTAAAAATGTGGATAAAAATCATGACGGATTTAAATAGTTTGAGCCAAAAGAATACACAATATATATCCTAATTATCCACAACAATAATAGCAATAATAATATAAGGAACCACACTCACAAACTTGATTATATAATCATCATGAACCATTTATTACATATATAAATATAGATACACTCTCATTACAATATATATATAGACATATAAATCTATATATGTAACATGAACACATCCACAACACAAAGGACACTCCTATGACCTCCAAATGGACACAAAATGGACACAAATGGAGATACAACCGTGGGGGTCATTTCTATGGGTTCAAAATAGACCTATATGCATGAGGAAATAAAAAAGAGAAGGGATTTATACCTCCCGATAGATCGAATCGAAGAAAAGCCTTCCCGGAGCGACACCGACACGTAGAGATTCCAAAAGGACACGAACGAGCTCCAAATCCTCCCAAACTTGGCTAGCTCCTCCCTTTCATGGAGTAGAGGAGAAAAGAAAAAAATTTGGTGGAAGAAGGAGTTGATTTGGTGGAGAAATGATAGGGATTTGCTCTCTAGAAATTTGGGGAAGAACAAGAGAGAGAAAAATAGATGGATAATGATAAATGGGAGGCTCAACTCTATCCTTATTATGGCTGGCCATAAAGGTGGTTTTGTCCTATTAGGAAAAGTCCAAAAACCCCTTTTCTAGTCTATTTACTAATACATTGGTAAGGGGTTAAGTCGGGGGTAGTTTGGTCAATCCTAAAACACTAATCCATATTAATACTAACCAAAATAATTAGTCTAGTCACTAACTAAAATTAATATCATGTGGACTAAAATTAATATTATGTGGGCCATGCCTAACTAGTGTGTGGGCCCGCTAGAGTCAAAACTACCCCGGGTCCCCGATACAAGTCGGAATGAGTTAAAATTCGAACCCGACTCAAATAACCCCAAAATATTACAATAAATAAATAAATAATTCCAAAATAATTTAAAAATAAGAAAATGACAAAAATACCCCTGTTTCTGGAAACTGGGGGTAACAAATCTATCCACCTTAAAAAAATTTTGTCCTCGAAATTAAAACAAAGCAATCACAGGAAACACATGCAGAAAACAATCTCATTCAAATACTTTTAAAAAAAAATCAGCAATAAAAAAAATCTCCTTGAGGCACATCAAACATTTATAAATAAAAACTGATACGTATCCGATACGGACACAAAACCATCACACCTATCAAAGGTCAAAATTAACAATCACCAACGCAATAAATATCAAAATAATTCAAGGAGGTCAAATGCAAAATATCCTTAGGCCAGAAATGACATTAAAACATCCTAATCACATGGTTAGGCTCTAGGTCAAACAGTCTCTAGGGTTTCACTAGCAAAACATCAAAATTACAAGTCAAGATTTTAAATAGTTTTAAAATAATTTAAAAAAATTACCAAAAATTATATCATGATTTAAATGTCAAATCAATAAATGATTAAAATTACAAAATTTTAAAATTACTCTCATTTTAGAAAATTGGGTGTTACAAGTCTACCCACCTTAGAAAAATTTTATTCTCGAAATTAAAATGTCCATACTCCCTTTAGGTCAAACCCCCACAAATCAAAGTCCCAGATTAAAACAGATCATGTGATCAAAAGGACGACATACAGGGTCATTGCATACGGTGGTAGTGAAAGTCTCATCTAGGTATACTAGTCATGCTAAACCAAGACGGTCATAGGGTATCAAACACACAAGAAATCTAGAGTGCTAAACTGGAAAAGATACATAAATAACAAATCATCAAAACTGCAAGACAGTCTACCATCCTATGTGAAAGCTGGTACTCAAAAAAAAAAATATATAAAAATAAGAAAGGTAACTTCCAATAATCTAAAAGGGTACAGAAAAATCAATTTCAAAGTTAAAGAATTGAAAGTCACTTGCATTGAAATCCAATCACAATATATATATATAGAGCGTTAGAGAAGGAAAAGCTGGCATTATGTAATGTTATATGGTTTGTGTGTGTATGGGTGTATGTGAACAGGTTAATATGGTAAGATAGTAGGCATATGGGTAGACGAAATATACATAAAATTGTATATGAGAAATTGGGTTTCAAAACAACGGCTATCAAGTTACACTAATCATGGCATATTGGTTAAACAATCTACAATACGCAACTTATTTACTCATAACATGCATGGCTAACCTTATACATATATATATAAAGAGGGTGTGTATGTGTCCTTGTACAGGGTTATAGCCTAGTATTGAAAGGTTAAACCCAGTTTTAGTTCAGCATTTACATGCAAAGTCTGAAAATAAGCTAACATTTAAAACAGTGAAATATTAACATAATGCAGTCTCAGATTTTAGGGTTTTGAAACATCGTAACCCATCTCAATGGTCCTAATACGTCCTAACATGATAGAAATGAAACCCTAACATACTATCCATACATTTATCTATGCACACAGTTCAATATTACATGTTAAATCTGAAATTTAACTAAACATGGAAATCAATGTAAAAATGTTAACATGTAACTAGTTTTCAGGATTTTGGAGAAATTTGAACATTAAAAACCAACTCAATATTTATCACAACTAACATGTAAGAATATGAAACCTAAATTTATATCCCTACTTCCCACAAGGTATATAGCTCAAATATTACATTTAAGAAATAAAACAGCAATTTGAACTAACATTTGGAATCCTACATCAAGGGTTAACATGCACACAGTCTCAGATTTTATAAATTTAAACACAAAACTCAACCAAAATTTTGAATTGAAACCCCACGTATAACATACATGTGCAGTAATTTAAACATAACTAATAATATAAAATTTATATTTAAATTACGAATTTAAACATGGAAAAGCAGAAAACCAGAAATATTGGGATTTTGACAATTTAAACATCAACAACATATTAATATGTATTTAGATAGGTGGAAAAATCAAGTATAGGATGCATACGTGTTAGGCAAAGTGTCTGCTATATATATTCATATACATATTCTCATGTCCTAATATAAAAAATTTATTTCTACGTTAAGACTAATATTTAGATTCGTACCAAGATTGCAAGCAGGTGATTGACGTAATCAAGGCAGTTTTATTATTATTATTTAATACAAGAATAATAGCAAGGAAGAAATAACGATAAAATCTGTTTTGCTTATCTATTTAAAGAAGAACCATTTTGAAATCCAGAGCTAAATTATCAAATCCAAGATAAAGTCTAGCAAAATTATCGATTCATTGCATTAAGAAGAAACTCATAGCAAGAAGTTACGCAAAGGTTTATAAAAACAGGCAAACCTACTCTTAAGTTAAATAATGAGAAGCAAACAAAACAAAACAATTAATAATTAATTTTTTTTGAAGGACAGAAACAAAAGTAGAGAAAACATGTTTCGAAAATATTTAAGGTACAATCTGATAATCATATGCGTCTGTCCAAAATTATGGTACACTAAATCCTCGTCATACTAGTAAGCAAGGCTACGATAATCACAGAGTCCTCGACTTAGGCACATACCTCTAAGATCATGGTATTTAACATTTTTGCGATGCCGCTAGCTTGGCTGCGAAAATCTTAAATTCCCACACCCGAGAGATATATCCAAGTCAAACTATATGTCCTCACCATGCTGGCTAATATGACTGTAGAAGACTAGACTCCATAACTTAGATGACCTAGCCCATATAATTTTATCTTGACAAAATTAATTTAAATCAACAATGAATACTCAAAAATCAATTCAAATTTATCAACGAACATCAAAATCCAAAAATGAACAAAAATCTATGAAAATACAAACTCGGATGCAACAACTATCATCAAAATTTAAAATTCAATAATCATCCTTCAAAATCAATAAATACAAACTCAAATTCAATAATAATCCATCAAAATCAAATTCAATAGCAGAAAGTAAAGATAAATCAATCAAGAAAAAAGAGTTTTCAAATCGAAGTTAAATAAGATTCTCAAGGATCGTCCCGGGAATCTCTCAAGGGTCCTAATTGTGATTGAGTACCTTCAAAATATATCCTAATCCTACTGCAGGCTGTAGTGGTACTCTAGTTCGAATACCACTACACTTTTAGTCTCGACCTGCATGGGCCACCACTAAAAACGTGTCACGATCCGCACCCTAGAGTTAGGGCACGAGAACGTAACAATGTCCAGCCTACGCCGCAGTGTCGGCGGTAGAACGCTGTCCTAGGTCTCAATGCATCTAACAGTATAAGACTAAACAGTTTATACTCCCCGAATGTGGGTGGCATAGCAGAATGTAAACTCAATCACATCTAAGGTAGAGCATAAAGGAAGACAGATAAAACATGAAATCCAAAAGAGATACGGGAGATAGAAGTCTAAGTGTCTAAGATACATAAACCCAGAAATACATCTCAAAACTCAAATACAGTAATCCATAAAATAAATACAACTCCAGACAAAAATGAAATAGCTATCTAAACAACCTCTAATGGGTCTCCTCTAGGCTAGCAGGAAATTTCCAAGCTATCTGTAAAATTTGTCAATGTATCCTGTCAGAAAAATGAGCAAGTACAAAACACCAACAGCAGTTCCATATGAATTGACAAATACTATAAGAGACAATAATAATGAGATACAAGACAAAGAATATAGGCGACTTGGGAACCATTTGAAAGCCGAGTTACAACCCTTAAACCAAACAAGGACCGGGGTTGTAACCCTTCTTTCAAACAGAACCTAGTCTCATCATCATGGTACAGTATAAAAGGCAGGTAGAGCATATGAGAAATAAATCATAGCATGGTGAAAGTACAGTAAGTAAAGGTGAACTGGAATGTAAGATATGACAATAAATAAATAAAAAGTGATTTGAACTATTAGGGCGAAATGTGATCGGCTAGGAAGCAAGGAAAAGGTTATCCACTTGGCCCGGCAATCATACAAAAATCTCTGAAAAGGGTCATGCCGGCCAACCTGGATAACCGGCACGGGGTATCTGCTACACCCTACGTGAGGTGAGGGTGGCGCTAGCAATATATAGTTACAAGGAGGCTTTGATCACATAACCCCTAATAATTCCCCTCTATCCCCGAATAGTATCACAGATCCAGACATGGTACGTCATGACACGGGGTTCCGTAAGAGGATAGCAAGTCCCCTTAGGAATCGGTGTCTATACAAGTACAGGAACACGGAAATATCTTATACCCATATACCAAGAAAGTCCAGGAATAACATCTCATGGCAGGATCTAACGTATACTAGTCCGTGAACCGTCGTGTCGGGAATTAAGTAAAACACTACGACTGAATCGGATATAGTAGATATCAAGACAATAAAAACTATCAGTGAATGTACTCGCCTGATATCTGAATGTCCAAGGTAAAGATACTGTCCGAGGAGAGGTGTCTGGCTCCTAATTAGAACAGCACAAGTTACAACATGTCCAGAAGGGTAATATAAAGCACTACAATGCATTCTACATGAATCTAGGTCAACTAGGCCAAAGTCAATCCTTGGTCAACTCTGGTCAACTGCACTAGTCAAACTAGGTCAAACTAGGTCAAACTAGGTCATATCCTAACCCAACAAGTCTTACTAGGCCTAACCAAGATTATCCTAGCAAGCACACATCAATACAAGGCTATACAAGCCAACATACACTCGACTCTATATAGCATGCAATTATTCAATACTCAAATAGACAAGAATTCACATTGGATATACACTAGGTAATCTATTTCTTTAAGCTATATATGTCTACACATATATACACATACATATATTGGTATTCAACATTAGGTCTATAATTATGGCATTTCAATGGCTATATAAACTTATATATTACAATACAATATGCTACCATATATATAATATACATACATAGCTAAGTTAACTATATTCATAAATACTTATTTAAGAGGCTATGTGTGTGTATGTGAACATGGCAAAGGGGCAAGTGAGGGTTAAATGGGCATACATAGTGTATACATATCAAAGAGTGTCAAAGTATAAGTGAACAGTGTATCAAGTGTGATAGTGTCAACATAGTGTAAGGGGATACATGAGGTAATATAGGATTTGTGTTAACATAGAACATTATATCTCATTAACTTGTATATTGCATACATTACATCTATTATTACATTACATTCATGCTTGCATTCATTCATCATTCATTTATTCTCTTGCACTACTATATGCACCATACATTACATACTATGGAACCTACATATTCATTACAAGCTATACTTATACATGCTTACATTAGATAGGATACTTACACCTCATACGTCATTTATTTAATCATTTACTCATGCTTGCATTCTCTATTTAGTTACATAATATATATATATTAACATGGATTAAAATCAAATAGAACATTATATTACACACAAGGGTGCACAAAATACATATGCCGAATAGTAACTCCTACTAATAATCAATACTGTACCAACTCAGCATGAATTAAATTCTAGGATTAAAGTATGTTATAGATCTATGTGTTAGCTTTTCGAAACTTCAAACGGATCGCGTTTTCGTTTCCGGAAACTCCCGGAATCGCAAAAACACCGAGAACGCGTTTGTCTTTCGTACAGCTCACACTCAAATAATTCTCCAGAAAGTTACAGAAAGAATTAGGCCTATTAATACATGTTTTTGGAAAGCTAACTTCAATACGCTTCTTTTAAAAAAAATGGAAGATTAAACCGAGCTTTGAGCTAGAAGTTATGACATTCCTAAGTTAGGGCTGAAATTAAAAACGTGGATAAAAATTATGACGGATTTAAATAGTTTGAGCCAAAAGAATACACAATATATATCCTAATTATCCACAACAATAATAGCAATAATAATATAAGGAACCACACTCACAAACTTGATTATATAATCATCATGAACCATTTATTACATATATAAATATAGATACACTCTCATTACAATATATATATATAAATCTATATATGTAACATGAACATATCCACAACACAAAGGACACTCCTATGACCTCCAAATGGACACAAAATGGACACAAATGGAGATACAACCGTGGGGGTCATTCCTATGGGTTCAAAATAGACCTATATGCATGAGGAAATGAAAAAGAGAAGGGATTTATACCTCCCAATTGATCGAATCGAAGAAAAGCCTTCCCAGAGCGACACCGACACGTAGAGATTCCAAAAGGACACGAACGAGCTCCGAATCCTCCCAAACTTGGCTAGCTCCTCCCTTTCATGGAGTAGAGGAGAAAAGAAGAAGATTTGGTGGAAGAAGGAGTTGATTTGGTGGAGAAATGATAAGGATTTGCTCTCTAGAAATTTGGGAAAGAACAAGAGAGAGAAAAATAGATGGATAATGACAAATGGGAGGCTCAACTCTATCCTTATTGTGGCTGGCCATAAAGGTGGTTTTGTCCTATTAGAAAAAGTCTAAAAGCCCATTTTCTAGTCTATTTACTAATACATTAGTAAGGGGTTAAATCGGGGGTAGTTTGGTCAATCCTAAAACGCTAATCCATATTAATACTAACCAAAATAATTAGTCTAGTCACTAACTAAAATTAATATCATGTGGACTAAAATTAATATTATGTAGGCCATGCCTAACTAGTGTGTGGGCCCGCTAGAGTGAAAACTACCCCGGGTCCCCGATACAAGTCAGAATGAGTTGAAATTCGAACCCGACTCAAATAACTCCAAAATATTACAATAAATAAATAAATAATTCCAAAATAATTTAAAAATAAAAAAATAACAAAAATACCCCTATTTTTGAAAACTGGGGGTGACAAGTTCAGCGGTACCAGCGGGCACGTGACTCAATGATCTGGGAAAATTGTAAGGGTGAGTTTAGCGGTGCTAGCGGGCACGTGACTCGAAAATCTGGAAAATTGTGGATGTGAGTTCGGCGGTACCAGCGGGCACATGACTTAATGATCTGGAGAATGTCGTTTAGACATAGTATTTCTTCAGGAACTTGCCGTTGACGGGCAACATGAGCAAATTCCTATTCTGTTTTGTGAGGCGATAGGCTCCGTTGGAGAATACGGCCTCAATGATAAATGGACCTTCCCATTTTGGCTGGAACTTGCCGGCGGCCTTGTGAGTGGTCTCTGAACTGCCAGAACGAGATCGCCCACCTGGAATGTTCTGATCTTGACCTTCTTGTTGAAGGCTCCGGAGATGCGTGCTTGGTATAGTTCGATCCTTTGCTGAGCTAGGAGGCGCTTTTCATCTAAGGCCTCCAACTCTTGTAGTCGGTGTCGATAGTTATCATCCGTCGTCAATTGATAAGTGAGGTCGACACAGAGTGAGGGTATTTGAGTCTCTAATGGGAGAACTGCCTTACTCCCGTACACCATGGAGAATGGTGTGTTCCCGGTAGCTGTTCAGACTGTAGTATGGTACGCCCATAAACATTCACCGAGCTTCTCGTTCCAGTCGTGTTTGTTGGAAGAGACAAATTTCTTGAGGAGTTTGATGATTGTTTTGTTGAATGCCTCTGCCAACCCGTTTGCTGCTGGGTTGTATGGTATAGAAGCAAAATTCTGGATGCGGTGCTTATCGCAAAACCGATAGAAGGCCTGGCTTGCAAACTGCGGACCATTATCGTGGATGATCCTTCGGGGCAGTCCAAAGCGATAGATGACGTGATGCTTGAGGAAGCTGATCACGTTCGATATTTTGACTTCTGCAAGTGGAACAGCTTCTGCCCATTTGGAGAAGTAATCGGTGATCGCAAGTATGAAGAGATATCCACGGAAAAAAGGTGGAGTAATTGGACCAATGATATCCATCCTCCATGCTTTAAATGGCCAGGATGCCACTGTCAGATGTAGAAACTCGGATGGCTGGTGGATGAAGTCTACGTGGACTTGGCAAGCTTTGTACTTTTTTGCATAATCTATCGCATCTGCTACCATCGTGGGCCAGTAGTAGCCCATTCGGCGAAGGCGATCTTACAATTTAGGGCCAGGCTGATGGGCCCCACACACACCGTCATGAGCTTCTCGTACGGCTTTTTTGGCTTTCGTGTTTGACAGGCACCGAAGCAACAACCCGTCGTAGGATCGTCGATACAGCATTTTCTTCTCTGTATCATAGAAGAATCTGAAGGAACGCCGTTTGATGGAGGTGGCTTCCTTTGGATTCTCTGGGAGGATGTCGTAGACGACAAAGTCGATGAATGGCTATCTCCAGTCTGGTGCTTCGTCGACTGCCTGGGCGAAATAGCTCGCCACGAATTGAACGTTGTTCTTGGGACAGACCAGTTCGTGGCCTATTACCTCCACGGACTGGTGGGCATAGTTTGGAACTGCTAGGGAAGCGGCAAGGCCAGCTAGGGCGTCAGCTTCAATATTTTGGAGTCTGGGGACATGCTCAATGAAGAATCCCTCGAACGTCGAGATGATGTGGATCGCTATTTGGTGATAGGGGATCATGTCTTCATGGCGAACCTCGTATGAGCCCCGGATCTGGTTGACAATTGACTGTGAATCGCCGTATGCTTCGAGGTATTCTACCCCCAGCTCTTTTACAAGTTGGAGGCCAATGACCAGAGCGTTGTACTCGGCCACATTGTTAGAGCAGGGTCCTATGAGAGAGTAGGAGCGATTGATCACCAATTCGGAAGGAGAAACCAGCACCACCCCGACTCCGACAATGATGTTGCCATTGGGTCCGGTTCTTGAAGCACCGTCGAAGAACATCCGCCACATACTATCGTGAGAAGTTGCATTCGAGTCGGAGACCTCATCCGGGATTTTTTCATATATTCTGGACGACTCCGAACCCGGGTGGGCTGCCAAAAAGTCCGCCAGGGCTTGACCTTTGACAGCCTTTTGTGGGACGAAGATCATGTTATAGGGGGACAACAATATTGCCCTCATAGCGAGGCGAGAGATGAGTGTCCCTAGTTTAGTCATGAGGACTCTGAGAGGGTTGACTCGTGAGATCACATGTATGGTCTGTCCAGTGACATAGTGCCGCATTTTTTGAATAGAGAACACCAGGGCGAGGCATTCCTTCTCCACGGCGGTGTATCGGTGCTCTGGCCCAATCATCATTCGGTTAAGGTAGTATATGTCTTGTTCATGGCCTGCATCGTTATTTTGTGCCAACAGAGCACCAAAGGAATGTTGCATTGCTCGTACATAGAGCAGGAATGGTTTTCCAGCAACCGGAGCCACCAGGATTGGAGGATTTGACAAATATTCTTTGATGCTGTCGAAGGCACGCTGACATTTCTCGTCCCATACGAACGAGACACCTTTCTTCATGAGGTGGGTGAATGGTCGACATCGCCCAGAGAGGTTAGAAATGAACCTTCTGATGTAAGCTAGCTTTTCTTGAAGGCCTCTGAGTTCGCGGAGATTTCTCGGGGGACCCATCTCCATAATTGCCTTTGTCTTCTCGGGGTCTACATGGATACCCTGGGCGGTGATGATGAAACCCAAGAACTTCCCGCTGGATACGCCCAGAAAGGACTTTGTGGGATTCATTTTCAAATTGTGCGCTCGCATCAGATCGAATACCGTCCTCAGATCCTGTAGATGGTCTTCCTTACGGCGACTCTTGACGGCGATGTCATCAACATAGCATTCTACCATCTTGCACAAGTGTTCTCTGAAGATGATACTCATGGATCGTTGATATGTGGCGCCAGCATTCTTTAAACCGAAAGGCATGACTGTGTAACAGTATGTGCCAATTGGTGTTCGGAATGATGTATGATTTTCGTCGTCAGGAGACATCCTGATTTGGTTGTACCCCGAGAATCTATCCATGAATGACATACGTTTGAAGCCGCATGTGTTCTCAATCATGATGTCTGTGATAGGGAGGGGGAATTCATCTTTGGGGCATGCCTCGTTCAGATTGTGGAAGTCGATGCAGATTCGAATCTTCCCATTCTTCTTGAGGACCGGAACTATGTTGGCGACCCAATCCGGATGTTGTTCTTCACGAATGAAGCCGCTGGCTATTAGTTTGTTGACTTCGGCTTTGATCGCATCCATGACGCCTGGGCGGAAGCATCGTTGTTGCTGCTTGACTGGCTTTGCATCTGGCCGAATGTTGAGTTTGTGAAGAGCAATATCGGGATCTAACCCCGGCATATTTTCATAACTCCATGCGAACACATCAATATATTCTCTAACAAGTTCCAGCACCGATTCCCACTCTTCGTCTGTTAAGCTTTTACTTACGAAGATTGGCTTTGGGGAGGATTCGCTGCCGAGGTCGATCTGCATAACCTCATCTTCGGTGGGAGGTTCTCTCTGCTCGAACCGCTTTTTCCATTGTGCATCCAGCTATTGGGCCCACGGCTCTAGCTCGAGGATTTCCGGAATGTCTTCGTCTTTTTCGTAAGCGTCGGCGAATGCCATATTGACTGACAGGGCTTGTCTGAATACATCTCCGATGCTGGTATCTGAGTCAGAAGTTGGTGACCCGGTCGAATGTGAATGCCAGTCACATTCTTCATCTAAACTCTCAGGGGTCGTCGTGGGTGTTACATACCCTAATCCATATCGAGTCTTGCTATAGTAGTCCCGTGGTTTGCCTGCCGGGACCGGTAGCTTCAACGGTAATCGTCGTCTAGTACCGTAGTTCAAGCCTGACATAGTCTCCAGATCATATCCCTGTTTTTGCATGAGATATTTGGATTGGAGGCTATAAAGATACAGAGGCAGTCTCCCGGCATCTGGCCCAAGATCGACTTCTTCTATGGTGAAGGGATGCGGATCGTCCTTCCGGCCGAAGATGATTGGATGATCCCCTCCCTCGATTATGCGGCAAGCGTCTTCCGCTGGAATAAGCTGGATTGCGGTGTGCACGTTTGTTACCTGTGTGTGTAGGTGGGTGCTTATACCATATTCTATAGCGTACATTGTACAGAGCTTATCAAGCTCGATGTAGTTCAAAGATAGCCCTTTATTGATGAAGTAAGGTATCTTTTCTAGGGGGATTACATCATCTGCAGAGGGAACATCAGTGTGGGCAGCCACATACTTGGCTAGCTCCGGTTCCTCTTCGGCTACCCCCTGTATAAATGAAGACTGAGAGGATGACCTGGGCAGCTTGATCGTCAGAGGTTCAACTGGTGGAGCAGAGCGTAGAGTTGTTGGTGGACTAGCAACTCCCAGCTTGGTACTCGATGCTGGGCGGGGAGTGGTTGGTTCGCTAGAAGTCCCAGACCTTGCATCAGGGTGGTGACTCTTCTTGGGAATGCGTATTGTCATTGGCTTGTTAGAGGGATTTAGTTTCTCAGTTTGTGGCTGGCCGACTCTTGGTAGTCTAATTGTCAGTGGCTCCGTTGTAGGTCTCGGCACTTGGCCAGACCTTGGCAGCCGAATTATCATCTGCTCCTCTTGTGCTGAGAGACTAATCGCGTCCTTACGCAGAGTGGCCGTAAGGGGTGCAGACTTGCCTGGTTTGCGAACTTGGAGGTGGATCGTCAGAGGTTCTTCTGATCCCGTGGTTGTCTTGGTACGAGCATGTACATCTCCTTCACCAAGGTGCTTCTTCGATTTTTCGTACAGGCAGGAGTCTGAGTAGTAGGATTCAACCCCTTTGAAGGGATCGATATCAGCAAATTCTGTCCTCACGAAGCCGTGTTTGTCGACATACTTGAAGTATTGGTGCAGCATGGAAGGTACGATCATATAATCGTGTATCCAAGGGCGCCCCAAGAGGATGTTGTAAGAAGTGTCTGCATCTATGACATAGCAGGTGACTTCTGATTGGAGATCGCCAATCTGACACTTCAGACGAATCTTCCTAATTGGGTAGCTCCTCCGAATTGAATCCGCTGATGGCGATGCTTGTAGGCGTCAGGCGGTGCATAGGGATACAGAGATGATATAGCAAACCCTTCGGGATGATGCTTATAAAAGACCCAGGATCAATGTGCATCCGATCCACCTTTACGTCGCTGATGTATCCAGTGTAGTACAATGGGCGATCGTACAGGTTGGTCTTGATGAGCATGTCCTGTGGAGTAAAGACGATATTGGGCATTGCTCCTGTACATGCACTGTCTTGGAGGTCTGCAGGCTGGTTTTCTCCCGTGAGGTTGACCTGAGCCAAGTATGCGTCGGCATTTTGGAGTGCATCGCTCAAAGCCGTGCAGACATTCTTCGAGAGCCTCAGGAGTTCATATAAGGACAATTTGGCCAGTGTATTGGCCAATTGTGCCAAGATGTCGAAGTTGTAGGGCCTCTCCAGCCCCTGAGGTGTCTTTTTTCGGAGGGATTTGTCGAAGAGAGTCTCCTTTGGCCTAGGTTTATCGGTTGTCGGAGGCTGAGAAGGCCCTGGAGCGTCAGTGGTAGCTGGCGGATGATCTTCAGTCGAGTTCTCAGCTACAGGTTGGGATTGTGCTCCAGATCGAGTAACGACAGCCGTGACCTCTTCCACATCTGCCGAGATGGTGCGGCAGGATCTGACTTTTCTACTTCTCTTCTTGTGAATGGGAGGCGACGTGGACTGAGTCACCTCGTGTACCAAGTCTGGATGGACCCACATGATTTCCCCTCGTGATGTGGTGAGGGGCACTAGACCAGCATCTTGCTCCCGAGCAGGCGGAAGATTAGCAATTCCATCGTCACTAGAGGGATGGGTATAACACCGTCTTGAGTCTCTGTTGGAGGAAAGCTGTCGAATTGTACGGACACCATATTGGCAGCTACGGTTACCTCCTCGAAATCGATGGCCAGAGCGTTCGAATTGATGAGGTTTTGGATGTACCGTTTTAATTGGAAGCAGTCGTGTGTAGCTTGGTGGACGTAGCGATAGTAATGGCAGAACTTTGGGTTCTCCAGATCTGCCGGCCGAGGTTCCCGCCTTGGTGGAGGAAGCTGAATTCTGTCTCCTTGTATGAGCATGTCCAAGATAAGCTTGACGTGGCCGTCTTCGAATGAGTAAGTGATTTGCGGCCATTGCTTGTCTGCCAGTTTTGACTCAAATTTTTGGGCTGTATCGGCCACCATAGCCTGCTTCCCCTTATTGACCCGATTATTGGAGGAGCTACCTCCATTATTGGTGTTGGCGTTGGGACGCTTGCTCTTGTCCTCCCCTTCTGAGATGTGCAATCCCAGTTGGCGAGCCTTCTTCAATCATTCTTCGGTGCTTGTGGCACTGATGATAAACGCCTTCAAGTCCTTGAATTGACTCTCGCCCATCCAGAGACTGATTATCGGGAGCAATCTCTTTTGGCAAATTTCAATCAAGGAGGAATCCGGGTTTCCTGAAGGCAGATTCATTGTGGTTTGGCAAAACCGTTCAATATAGTTCCTTGTCACCTCTTTTTTCCCTTGAATGACGTCCATGAGGGTGGACATCGTGATGTCCTGCCCTACCTCATAGAATCTCTCCAAGAATATACGCTTGAAGCCGGCGAAGGAGTGGATGCAGTTGTCTGGCAGGTTGCGGTACCAGTCGAAGACGACTCCTTCCAACGCCCCAATGAATAATCGTGTGAGGATAGCATCATCATGGGGCAGATGGTCGGTGGTGACCTCGAAGTAGGTGATGTACCGACTTGCTGAGGTCTTGCCATCATAAGGATTGATATTGAACGGGTTATATCTTGGTGGGAATGGAACGTCCCTCCAGGCAGCAGGGTACGGTTGCCGTATTCTGAGGTCTTGAGAGTTTTTTCGAGCGTGGAACATGGCTCGGAGCTCCTGAACCTCTCTTCTTACTTCTCGGGCCTCATCTGCAGTGGTAGGGGCCGTTATTTCAGGAGGATTATTGCCCGGGTTCGATGCCGCTGAGTTTTAGTCCGTATTAACCGCAGGACCCGTGCTTGTTTTGCCCGGCGTCACTCCTTGCAGAGTTGGAAGAGCTACTTTGATTTCATCTACAGACTTGACCAATGCCTGTAGTATAGCCTCCAGAGTGTCGATGCATTGGCGATCACTAGAACCACCTTGATTGCTGTCCGTCATGAACACCGTCCTTACATGAGGAGTGATGGAAGGAACGGTGGAGGATGTGCCCTCCAGTCATACCCATGCACCGAGAAGTCATCGGGGTATGTGGGAATGTTCTCTTCGGGTTCGGACTCGAAGGGAATAGTACCCCCAGCTTCAGAGCTTGCTTCATCTTGAGAGTCATGGATGTCCTCGGGGGCATCAGCACCTGTTGTACCTGATGGAAGAGTGGTCTCCTCGGGCTCGTCTTCTTGGAACATCAGATTGTCGTAGATGTTCGGAGGAGTACTACCTCCAGTTTCCACGACCCCCAGTGATGTGGATGATGAGTCTCCCATTGTAGCAGATTTCATCTTTGAACGGGTGCCTAAGAAAACTCCGGTGGTGGACAACCGTTTAGACGACAATCTTTTATTCATAGTGGTTGATATCTTTGGGCTAGGGGCGTTGGTCTTCTTTCCCTTTCCATCGGCGGGGACTTTCCGAGCAGAGTTGCAGGAGACGACGGGAAGTGCCTCGTCTTCTGAAGATGGCTGTTGCAGTCTTTGAAATACAGACTGTCGGTCTTCTTGCACCGTCGTGCTGTTGCAGCAGCAGTTGACGATGATTTGGGTGTAGTGACGTCCGTGGGAGGACTCTTTGCACCCCGATGCATCTTCTCTTTCCTTGTGTTTGTGGATGATGGCCTCACGCAAGTCAGATGGGTCTGAACCAACCATGTTTGCTCCCGGGATTTTGGGAGACTTTTGCGAACCTCTCTGTCCGTCTGCCGCCGGGGGCTGGACTCGAGTGGTTCTGTACAACTTCCCATCCGAGGCCTGCGTAACAGTATGCGGAACGCTTGGATGGTCAGAGGTCGAATCAACAAACCGAGCTTGCCAAGCTCGTGCTGCCTTAGACTTCTTCACTCTAGTGCGTAAGGGCACATAGTAGGAAGAGTCTAAGTGGTGCTGGAGAGAATCAGACATGTCTTCTTGGGAGCAGAGGAGATCAGGACCATAGGTGAGTCGATCGAAGACGGAGCCACGTGGAGTAGACGTCATGCGGCTGGAATCAGCGATCCTCATGCGGCTGGCAGTCATAGCCGCATGGGTCTTCTCCATGCGGCTGGAAACACTGGCCGCATAAGTGTTCTCCATACGGCTGGAAATCCTGGCCGCATGAGTACTATACTTTTGGCTAGCAATTTCAGCCGCATAGTCATTATTCATGTGGCTGACAATCTTGGCCGCATGAGTCCTCGCTTTACGGCTAATGCCCTTATTTGGTTTCTTTCTGGAGCCCATAGAATCGCTCTTTGCCCTTGCAAGTCCAGCATCGTAGTGCTTTCCTTTGCCGGACTTGGGGACTGCAGAATCTTCTACGGCATGAAGTGGGGCTGTACGAGAATCGCCTTCATCGTCTTGGGTAGCAGAGAGTACTCCATCGAGGGCCTGGGAAGGAGCAAACGATTTTGGCCTCCACTCTTTGTGAGCCTTCGTGGTGCGGGTGCGCTTCTGGACCGGGCCAGCGCTTCCTTCGGAGAGTATCTCTTCGATCGCCTGTTGGTCGAAGCGGATGACCATCTTATGTTGTGTGGAGCCAAGTTTGGCTGCATTCGATTGCGTCACCAACTCCTCAGCCGTGGAGAAGTTTGTCCCCAGCAGAGTCGCCATCGTGTTTGCCATTGATTGTAAAAGTACAGAACAGTTTTATGGGAGGACTGAACTTAGACTCACAATACAAACTCGCTTGTACAAAGAAAGCCTAGGGACGAAAGACTAGGTACAGCAGACTAAGTATAATTGTTTATTTTAGATTCTGGAAGGTGACGATAGAGGCTCGGGAAGGCGACGGCAGCCCTGCCTTACTCCTTAGACGATCGGTATGCAGCCTTGGCTCCAGAAGATTTGCTCGGCATTGAAGAAATGCTCTCTTTGCTCCCTTTCTACTTTTTTCTCCAAGTCTTCTAATGCTCTCTGATCTCAAAAAGGGGTCTCTCTGGTCGCGCTCTCTCCGTTGTGTATATTGCCAGGGAATGTATATTTTGTAAGGGAATAGCACCTTGCTATTTATAGGAATGGGGTGTGATCATTAGGGTTGCAAATCATTGCTTCCTGGAGATGGCGGCGGCCTGTGGATTGGTCAATCTAGGCTATTAGTTTTGAGTGTGATGAATCTGGACCATTAATTATAGATTACACCAAATCTCATCAGCAATTAATGCTGATTGGAATAAATCTTCCTCATGATGATCTTCTGATGTCTGCGAATAAATTTGATTTATTCTCCTACCATGTGTCCCAGATTATTAGGATTTGACCCAATCTCTGATTGCAATAAATCTGGGAAATTGATCGGCTTAGGACACGTGTCCTAGGAGCCACTGGAGGAATCTGAACCGCATGAAGATTGAGCCGCATAAGATTTGGGCCGCATAAGGTTTGGGCCACGTATCAGGGCTGCTTGGGTAGTGGCCCCCCTCGAACCTTTGAACCGCATGGAGATGATCATTGCGAACCGTATAGGGATGCATCCGCCTGAGCCACATGGAAATGGTCCTCTCGAGCCGCATGGAAGGCCTCCGCTTGAGCCGCATGAGACTGTTTCGGCCTGAGCCGCATAGGACAGCTTCATTCTGAACCGCATGGGAAGTCTTCGCTCGAGCCGCATACGAACGCCCACGTGGCAAGGCCACGTGGCATTTTTATGGATCTCGGGGGATTGTGTCAGAGATCTCTTTCTCTTCACTAGGGGTCTTTTATTATGACAGAGTCATAATTGCCTCTCTTGTGTCAGGGCTGTCACTTTTTTCAGAGTTGTCAGCCGCCAAAGTAATTAATGCAGCATAGGGCGAAGGGGAGCACTGTTATGCCACGTGTCTTCTAAGCCGCATGGGATGTCTTGGGCCGCATAGTCCTTTATGCCGCATGACTTTATGAGCCGCATGGGCTTTATGAGCCGCATGGGGTTTTCTAGCCGCATGGATCATTTTTCATGCTTCTACATTACTCCTTGGACGATCAGACGTAGCCTTGGCTCCGGTGAAGAACTGCACTCGAGATGGAAAGACTCTTCTGTGCGCGCCTTTATCTCTCTGTGTGTTCAGCCGTGTGGATAGGATCTCCCTTGTAAGGGAATGCCTTGCTATATTTTTTGTTTCTCTGGATCCGGTCTCTCTTTTTTTTTTTACAAGGAAATGGCACCTTGCTATTTATAGGAGTGGTGTCATCAGTAGGGTTTGCAATGATCACCCTAAAAAAGTTGGCGGCTTGGGAACTTAATTGCCATTTTCCTTGATCCTCTTTTGTGGACAATTAATCTGGACCACTAATCTTGATTGCAACGAATCTGGAAAATTAATGCTGATTGTGTAGAATCCGTATGGGCAATCAATATTGATTGTCATGAATCTTGGGAAGCTCGAATCTCCTACCACATGTTTAATCCATGTGATTGTCATAAATCTGTTTTGATTCGAGTAATTATGATGATTGTACTAAATCAGGTTGTTGGGATTTGTTGATAACTCTTGATTGATTTAGTGCCACGTGGGAAACTGATCTTCTGCCACGTGTCATAACCGCAAGCCACAGCCACATGAGGGTTGCTTCTTAGATTTTGAACCGTATGAAGGTGGCGGCCGCATAGGTGTAGCCTCCGAAATCTGAGCCGCATGGGGGTAGTTTCCAATTGAGCCGCATAGGACTAGCCACGTGTCAAGGCTGCATGGGCGTGGCCTCTCAATATTTGAGCCGCATGGAGACGATCCCCATGACCCGAG
The DNA here is from genome assembly GCA_029216955.1 of Iris pallida. Taxonomy (NCBI): domain Eukaryota; kingdom Viridiplantae; phylum Streptophyta; class Magnoliopsida; order Asparagales; family Iridaceae; genus Iris; species Iris pallida. The sequence goes on from JANAVB010018799.1 coordinate 4,447,202, forward strand.
CCGTATGAGAACAACGGCCGCATAGGGTGACTTCTCATAACATGAGCCGCATGACGAGGGTCATCATGCTCTGAGCCGCATGCGAGCATCAGCTGTATGGGGGTGATGACAGCCGCATAGGGGGATTTGTAGTTGGTGGATCGTGCCAGCTGCAGAGGAGATTTTCTCTGTTTCCCGAGGAATACGTCGTCACATCGAAGTTCATCATTTCAGCTTTAATGTCAGAGTTATTACTTTATGTCAGAGCATTTAATGGGGGCAGTCACTTTATGGCCAGCTGTAAAGCTGCATAGGGTCACGTGATTCTTGCCTGAGCCGCATGAGGCTATTGAAGGGTTTCTGAGCCGCATGAGGCTCTGATAGATTCTTGAACCGCATGAGGCTCCTTCTGCTTTAAGTCGCATAGGCTTCTTCTTTTTTGAGCTGCATGGGCTTCTTTTGTTCTTTTCCATGCTTGTACACTCACTGGCAAGAAGTGCAGCAATTTGGCTCTTGAAAATGCTCTCCGTTCTGTGTTTTGAAGAGGGATGAGGCCCCCCTTTTATAGTCGTTCTTGAGCTGGAGTGATGTTATGCGCCCACATGAGGAAACACGCTGGTTTTTATGTGGGCGTATAGTCCTGCTTTGGACACATAGGATGTAGGCACATACAGGCTGCAAGATCGTGGGTTGGTCGTGGTGTTGACGTGACCGCATGCTTCGGTGCACGACTGCTCGTGGAGACTGACGTGGCCGTGTGCTTTGGTGCACGTTTTGATCATGGCTTTGACTGAGTCAGGCTTGGGCGCATATCCATGTCTCAGGCTATGCGCCCTCCTTTCGGGGGAGCTAGTCGTGGGTGCATGAAGCTTCACTGACTGGGCACATGGAGCTACACTGACTTGGGCGTACGGAGATTCACTGTCTGGGTGCATGGAGCTACACTATCTTGGGTGCATGGAGCTACCCTGACTTGGGCGCATAGAGCTACACTGACTTGGGCGCATGGAGCTACACTGACTTGGGCACATGGGGCTTCATTTTTGAAATTTTTTTATGCTTCTACAAGACCCCCTTCAAGGTTTTTGATACTTGAACAAGTTCGAATACTTTGAAAGAAGCATGGATCATCTTCGCGTGAGGCAATGGACGTATAGTACGGCTCTCTCCTTGGACGCATAGTATTTGGCCAGCCTGTCAGGGAGATACGACTGTTGAGATTTTCCTCGAAATCCGAACTGACAGATTCATCGGAACGGTATTTGAAGCGGTCCATCCTTCATACGTCGTCCACGTCAACAAGGGACAGTCGTATAGTATGCAGAGAGCTGATCCTTCACGTGGGCGCATAGGCTGTAGTGGGCGCATACAACATAATGGGCACATACAATATGTGGGCGCATATGAAGTGGCCCGTGCCTATAAATAGACCCTGGAGGAGAGAGAAAGTTCATTATTCCTTTATCTTTTAAATTTTTTAGAAAACTCTTCGTCTTCTTTCTTTGAGAACTATGTCTCCCAAGGTCGCCAAGAGATCCGTGAAGGGTAAGGGGGCTGCGCCGAGTGACTCTCCTCCTGCGACAGCGTCTTCGGCAGTCCAGGACCCGATTCTGGGTGAGGGCATGCTTTAAAAAACGAAGTCTTGAGCGTTAATTTGTGACGTTCGGACTTCTCTTCTGCCTGGACGCTTGTGCCTAGGGTAACATACTTCTGTGAGCATTACTATGTGCCCACAGAAGTTATACACCAACAGTGTGGTGTGCCATGCGCCCACGTGTTTCCATGTTATGTGCCCTTTAAGATATGGTATGTTATGCGCCCATATACTGTCCGTGTGTTATGCACCCACATGTCCTATTTTGGGTGCATATCCCTTTGGACGTATAGCCTTTTGGGCACATAGAAGCCCTTCAGAACATAGTTTTTCCTTCGGTTTTCTATGTCTGACTGTCTTTCTGACCCTTTTCATATTTTGTAGGGATCTGGCTAGCAAATTTCTCCAGGATCGGTATCGGCGATTCTGGGCATGGTGAAGATGCAAGACTTGACACCAGCATCATAGAGCTCAGGACTCTTCGTGTAATGCCTGTGTTCGTATTACGTATTTTGGGATATGTATACGTATTTTATTCTGTATTGCATGATTTCTTGTTTAGCTTGCATCTTGGCTTGGTTATTTCTTGGCTTGGTTCTGTTTTCTTTGGTCTATCATGAACCATGGATGAACCCCCTACCTACCACCACCTTTGATATTTATTGCCATTTCTTCTTTCTCTCTCTTCATTACTCATTTTCTTCTTCCTCATTTACTTCTTACCTACCAGAGAGAGAAGAGAGAGGTCTAGGCAAGTGCAACTTGCTTCATGGAGGAACTCCAATTTTATTGCTTCATTCTCTTCCTTACAGCATTTTGACTAGCTTTAGAACTTGGCATTTTCACTTTCCATGGCTAGATTCTTGTAGATCTATATTTACTTTATTTTCGGATTTTTGGGTTTTGATCTACTTAATCTTGTTATTTCCTAGTTTTGATGGTTCCATGTTGTAGAGAATCTCGTTCTACCCCATTTTGACCTATGAAAGTTCGGATTTGGGCTCCGAATGATAGAGTTATGCAGCTTGGAAGCCATGGCTTATGGTGTACTTCTTCTCGGAAATTTGGAGAAGAAGCACAGTTCCGAGCCGCATGATAGCACTTGACCGCATGAATATTCATGCGGCAAGTCAGCTTCGAAACCGCATGCACTATCAACTGGACTTGACCGCATGACAAGTTCATGCGGCAAGTATTTAGTTCGGCCGCATGGGGCCCTTCTTCCCGAACCGCATATGCACCCTTGTTCCCAGCCGCATAGGTATTGCTTCCCGCTGCCGCATGGGACTTCGCCCATCCCGAGCCGCATGAACTCCAATACTCGCGAGCCGCATAGACCGCAGTCTCCCGCTGCCGCATGAGGACTCGAGTCCTCTCAGCCGCATGACTGACTGATCCCGAGCCGCATAGATCCTGATTCCCTTCAGCCGCATGAGACCCCTCCATTTCTCACCGCATAAGCTCCTGCAGCCGCATGCGCCGCACGCCCGCACTGCCTTGAGATCGACCTTTCCGAGCCGCATGAACTCGGATTTCGGGCCGCATGAACCCATATCCATTCAGCCGCATGGGCTGTTCTCTTCCAGCCGCATGTGATCATTCCTGGCCGCATAGGCCTTAGCCGCATGGCTCTTCTATAGCCCTGAATATTGATATTTTATTAGACATTTTACGTCCGTTTTATATCCTTACGCCTTTTGTCATGAACTTGATAATCATGGATTTGTTTAATAGGTTTAGAAATGATACCTGAGCATGACACGATAGTGACCCGTAGTGGTGCACTCTTGACAAGAAAACCTGACATGACCTGATAGTGGCCCGTCGTGGCGCACTCCTGACAAGAACACTTGACATGATAAACCTGACATGATATATCTGATAAGCTGTTGCGACGGCTACCTGACATGACATGACCCGTATAATAACATGGACACCGTAGGCGATTGTGCTTGTACAAATAAACCAGTCTTGTCTTGCATCATGTCTAGGGAGGGAGCTCCTGAGTACCACGGTCAGGAGTACCTATTGAAATGGACTAAGGTTAATAACTAGATTAACACATTAGTCATGAAGAGATTTCCCAGCTACAGGTAATCTCGTTACCTGGGCGCGCCTGGGATCTGTAGCCTGCCGTCGAGTAGGGCACATTTCCAGCACACTGTCATGTGTTGCACCTTTCAAGCTACTTAAGGGTACATGCGTTTCTTAGACGGTGTACCCACCTGAATTCAACCCCTAATTTCGACCTGGGTAACCTGGATGGACTGCAGGGCTTGTGGCTGTGGAAGATTCTCACTGCATCTTGTTAGTAATTAGGCTTGTGACAACCCTAGTTAGTTAAAGTATCAAGCCGTAATTCTTGCTTGGCCGTGAAATGATTGGATGGAGTCTAACCGGTCTAGTCTTGCCCTGATCCTGTTCCAGATTATTGAATGACCAGAATGCTTGTAATTATTTTACCGATAAATGGTGAGAATTCCAAGTTCTGTTCAGACGAAGGGTTACAACCCCGGTCCTTGTTTGGTTTACGGGTTGTAACCTGGTAATCTGAATAGTTCCATGGTTATCTCGTCGTATATCATCCTGATGTATTTTCTTTATTTCCAGTTTTACCTTATTTATACTCTTGTGATGAATGCTGGTTTTAGTTCCTAAGTGAAGCTTCCTTTGTGGCACTTGCTCTTTCTGGGATCTGACCCAGCTGGTTTTGTATGGCCAGATTTCGGAGCAGCTCCAGAGGATCTACCGGCCTTCCAGCCAGATGGTGGCCACTAGACGGAACCCTGGCAACGAGTGGGTTTATTTTTGATCTCCCACTTTATTGTAAAAATATTCTTTTGAGGCGTTTAGCCGACGAGCACCTGTTTAGCTCGATTGTATTTACTTACTGTCTGCCTACGGGCTGTAACATGATTGACAGATCCTAGGGTTGATCATGTATGACTAAACTCTTGTTAGTCCTCACATTTTGTAACGACTAGCTTCATGATCAGTTAAATATGTAATATTTGGGATGCCTTATTATTGTATATTTAATGATCATACATCTTGTAACTTTTACTTGCTTGCTTGTGATTGAGACAATAGGCTTGTCCATGACCTTAGGAGACTGTTGGATTGTAGAAAACCCTCATGTATCTAGACAGCCGTGACCGTATAGCGAGGTGGGTTGCACTTCAATATACGTAGCTGGCTATGTCTGCCCTCGCTCTCCAGTATTCTGGTTCTGGGGCGTGACACTTCGTGTTTTAGAATTTCCTCAGATGGTAGGAAGAACCTTTATACATCGAAGAGTCGGACGGAAGTTGGGCGTTACCGTGAAAGTTCTGCTTTCACGTTTCTTCAAGTAGGCAAAAGCAACACTAGAGATGTTGTTTTGAAGATATGGTCTCTTGAAGAAATGGGCCTACGACGTCCGCAATATGGAAGAGAGGAGATCACCATTTGTAGTTGTTTTATCATGATATATTTGCCCTCCTCCTTGTAGCTTCTTGAAGGTTCAACAGCCTTGTTTGCTTCCTCAACAATAAAATATGACCTCCTTCGATGAAAGCGTGGTGCTGCCAAGCTGACCAAGCTATGTGTTGCTGATGAGTAGCGGATTCTCCCTTCTTTTGGACATCAATATAATCTTTTACTTCTTATCCAGATGAAGGGATGAAGAACCTTTTGTTTTGCTCATGAAATGTAGTCCTGTGAATGTAACTGATTTTGAATAGATAGAGTACATTCGCTCCATTCTCTGCTTGTGGTATCTGTATTAGAGATTCGAATACCACATTTGTGTAAAGGGTATCCCGCTGGAGAATTTTGATGTGGACCTATTGTCCTTTTGTGCATCCGAAAATACGAGCAAATAGATTGGAATGATGCTTTCGTGGACCTATTACCCTTTAACACACCAGCAGTGCAGGTAATAGGTTTGAAACAAAACATAACAGAGGTAACGAAGTCGTGATAGGTTTTGTGATCTTAGCGTCGTACCTTTGATCTCGGGTTGGGTACAGGCGTCAAGTTGGAAGACTATCAGTATCAGAGGTTATATGGACGTGACACGTGATAATCAAGAGCAGTTTTTGGTAGAATGGATTTTCTTGTCAAGTTTGGCTTCTTGTCAGGTATTCCTCCCTGAATAGAGGAAACTTTCCATGCTTCTTCTACGATGACCTCCACCAAAGACGACGAGATAGCCCAGGAAGTTGTCAGAGCTTTCTACTCGGTGCTGAAGGTAAAGCTTCCTGGAGTCTTGAATCGGAGCGTTGCCTTCGGTCCCGTGAAAGCTGTTGTCGAATGTCAGGTAGCGGCCCTCGAGAGCATAGCCGGCTATGAAGAGCGGGCCAACACTCTGAGAAAAGTTCTGAACGACCTGGAGGGTCGAGTGGCCAGGTTTCGGGATGCCAAACAGCAGAGTCCGACGTCATTGTTCCGCGCAGAGGACGGGGCTTTGATGACAGCTCTTACGGAGGAGAAGGCTACCTTGCAGGTAAGGAAGGATGCCCTGGCTCGGGAGATCGGGGAGCTGGCTGACCAGTAGGGCCAGTTCAACGCTACAAGTGAGGCACGTGCCGCCTCGAAGAACAGGCTGGCTGCGCAAATCACTAAGAAGCACAATGACATTGCGCAGGTCAGGAACGAGATCGCCCAGCTGGAAGCCGATTTAAGGGCGGCGACATCTGAACAGGAGGATTATTTGTCCCAGGCTGCCGTGACTGCCACCGCTTCTGCCCGTTTACAAGAATAGCTAGAGAAGTTGGAGGGGGAGCATCAGAGTCTGATCCTCTTTGAAGATGAACCCGCTCGTTAGAAAGAGGCACGGCGCCGAGCTACTGTGAAGTCTGAGGTCGAAATTGTGGCTCTAAGGGACAACATCAATCGCCTGTGTATCCCGTAGACTTTTGTAACTCTCTTATTTTCTTTTTCTAGCCAGCACGACTCTTGTACCTTATTTTTGTCTCTTGATAGACGTTGAAGTACAAAATAAAGAATCTTTTCAGAAGTGAATGTTGTTTTGTGAAATATCGATGCTAGAGGTAATGTGGACGTAGCAGAGATATTTTTGGTGGATATTTTGCTGGGGAAATAATTATCGAAAAATAATTCAGAGGTAATAGGGACGTGATTTGTTTTCGTCAAACCGAGTTTGGACGGAGTCAAAAACGGAAATGATTCCACTGAAAAATATTTAGAGGACCTATTATCCAGGGCGTATTCAAGACTCTTGAAATACGGATAATAGTTAGATGTTTTTTTGGAATTATATAAACATCGCACTGTACATTTACATGACTGAACTTATGTGAAAAAAAGAGGTTATACATAGTATTTCTTCAGGAACTTGCCGTTGATAGGCATCATGAGCAAGTCACCATCGGGCTTGGTTAGCCGGTACGCACCGTTAGAATACACCGATTCTATGACGAAAGGACCTTCCCATTTATGCTGGAATTTCCCTTTTGTTTTGTGCGTCATGACCATCGGTCTTCTCACTGCTAGGACCAGATCGCCGACTTGGAAGATCCTTTCCTTCACTTTTTTATTGAAGGCTCTGGAAAGGCGTGCTTAGTATAGCTCAATGCGCTGCTGAGCTAACAAGCATTTTTTGTCTAGCGCTTCGAGCTCTTGGAGTCGCAGATGGTAGCTCTCTTCAGTAGTTAACTGGCTGGCTAGGGCTACCTGAAGAGAAGGAATCTGGATTTCTAGGGGAAGAACTGCTTCGCTCCCATAAACCAGAGAGAATGGCGTACTGTCTGTTGGAGTCCGGACCGTTGTGCGAAAGGCCCATAGACATTCACCGAGCTTCTCGTTCCAATCGCGCTTATTTGAAGACACAAACTTCTTGAGAAGTTTTATGATGGTTTTGTTGAAGGCTTCTGCTAGCCCGTTAGCCGCTGGATTGTAGGCAGTAGAGGCTACGTTATGAATTCGATTCTTATCGTAGAACCGATAGAATGCATGGCTTGCAAACTGTGGACCATTATCATGGACGATCCTGCAAGGTAGGCCGAAGCGGTAGATGAGGTGATGTTTGATGAAACTGATCACATTTGACGTCTTCACTTTGGTGAGCGGTATAGCTTCCGCCCATTTGGAGAAGCAATCAATTATAGCTAGGATGAACCGATGTCCTTTGGAGGACGGCGGGCTGATTGGTCCTATGACATCCATACCCCAGGCTTCAAATGGCTAAGATGCTGCCGTCGGGTGTAGAAACTCAGAAGGTTGATGAATGAAGTCGGCGTGGAACTGACAAGCTCTACACTTCTTTCCTTATTCAACAGCATTCGCTATCATTGTAGGCCAGTAATAACACATTCATTTGATACGATCTTATAATATGGGGCCTGGTTGATGTGCACCACAAACTCCATCACGATCCTCCCGGAGTGCATGATTGGCTTCTGTGTCTGATAAGCATCGTAACAGTAGCTCATCGTAAGATCTTTGGTACATCATCTTGGTAGCTATGTCATAGTAAAATCTGAGTGATCTCCTTTGGATGGATACTGCTTTCTTCGGGTCCTCAGGGAGGATTCCATCGACAGCATAGTCTATGAAGGAAAATCTCCGGTCTTTAGCATCGACATTTGTTTCTGCTGCGTAACTGTGATGAATATACAAGACATCTTTCACACAAAATAGTTCTCGACCAGACACTGTGAACGACTGCTGTATTTTGGTAGGAACGGTCAAGGAAGCAGCGAGATCGGCTAGAGCATCTGCTTCTATATTCTGTAGTCGAGGCACGTGCTCGATGAAGAATCCAGCGAAAGTAGATGCCAGCTCAATTGTTGCTCTGTGGTAGGGGATGAGATCTTCGTGGCGAACTTCATAATCCCTTCGGACCTGACTAACTATTAGCTTGGAATCGTCGTAAGCCTCTAGATAGTCAACTCCCAGTTGCTTTGCCAGTTGCAGGCCGATTAATTTGGCATTATATTCGGCCACGTTGTTGGTACATGGTTCCACGAGAGAATATGCACGGTACATAACCAGATGATCAGGTGACACGAGCACAACACCTACTCCAGCCACGATATTCCCTTTGGGTCCTATACCGTCAAAGAACATTCGCCAATTGGGGATTTCTTCAGTTGCAGTGTTAGACTCCAACACTTCTTCGGGGATTTTGTCGTAGTGCTTGGACGACTCTGGCACCGGATGAGCTGCTAGGAAATCAGCTAATGCTTGGCCTTTTACTGCCTTCGGAGGAATGAAGATCATATCATATGGAGTCAACAACATTGTCCATGTAGCTAAACGAGAATTGAGAGAGCCCGGTTTAGTCATGAGTATTTTGAGAGGGTTGACTTTAGATATAATATGGATAGTCTGTCCAGACACGTAGTGGCGTGTCTTCTGGATGGCAAATACTAGTGCAAGGCATTCATTCTTCACCGGTGTGTATCTGTCTTCGGTACCCACCATTGTGCGGCTGAGGTAGTAGATTGCCTGTTCATGGCCGCCTTCGTTCTTCTGAGCTAAGAGGGCGCCAAGGGAATGATCCATAGCGCGGACATATAGTAAGAAGGGCTTTCCCATTATTGGAGCTACCAATACATGAGGGCTTGTAAGATACGCCTTGATGTCGTCGAATGTGCGTTGATATTGTTCAGTCCAGACGAACGATACGCCTTTCTTCATGAGCTGAGTGAATGGTTGACACCTTCCAGAGAGGTTCGAAAAGAATCATCTGATGTAGGCTAGCCTTCCTTGTAGTCCACGTAGCTCTTTGAGGTTTCTTGGAGGATACATGTCGAGGATAGCCTTCACTTTCTCTGGATCCAGATGTATACCCTTTGAAGTGATGAGGAAACCAAGGAACTTGCCGCTGGAGACTCCCAAAAAATACTTGATTGGATTCATCTTGAGTTGGTGTGCACGCATTAGTTCGAACACCGTTCTCAGGTCTTGGAGGTGGTTTCCCTTGAGACGACTTTTTACTGCGATATCGTCTACGTAGCACTTCACGATTTTGTACAAATGATCGCAAAAAATTGTGTTCATGGCTCGTTGGTATGTTGCTCCTGCATTCTTCAATCCGAAGGGCATCACCGTATAGCAGTATACCCCAATGGTGTTCGAAAAGATGTGTGCTTCTCGTCGTCGAGGAACATCTTGATCTGGTTGTAGCCTGAGAACCCATCCATGAAGGACATCCGCTCGAAGCCGCAAGTGTTTTCGACCATTACGTCAGTGATCGATAGAGGGAACTCGTCTTTCGGGCATGCATAGTTCAAATCACGGTAGTCGATACAGATTCGAACTTTACCATTCTTTTTTATGACTGGAACGATGTTGGCAACCCAGTCTGGATGTTGTTCCTCGCGAATGAATCCACTGGCAATGAGCTTCTTGACTTCATTCTCGATGGCTTCCACGATGTCTGGACGGAATCGTCATTGTTGCTGCTTCACTGGCTTAGCTTTAGACGAAATGTTCAGGCGATGCATAGCGACTTTAGGGTCCAAGCCTGGCATGTCTTCATAGCTCCATGCGAAGATGTCGATATATTCTCTTATAAGCTGTATAAGAGATTGGCGTTCATCGCCAGGTAGGCTTTTGTTGATGAAGATTGGTTTGAAGGATGCTTCATCTCCTAGATTGACTTGGATGACTTCGTCTTCGGTAGGTGGTTTCCGTTGTTCGAAGTGTAGCTCCCATCTGGTATCCATATTTTGAGCCCATTGTTCGAGTTCGATTGAGTAGACATCGTCTGTAATATGGTCGACGAAAACCGTGTTGACGGACAGAGTTGCTTTGATCATGTCGCCGATGCTGGAGTCTGAGTCCCAGAGGAAGGAATCAGAAGAATGAGAACAACGATCTGCTTCATCATCTGATCTTTCGGGAGTTGTTGGAGGAGCGACATAGCACAAACCAAAACTGCTTCGTTGATTGTAGTTCTCGGGTTTGCCGGGGGGAGTAAAGTGTCGTATTGGCAACCGTCGTTCTCGGCCGTAATTTAGCCCTTTGTCGCTTTTGATGTCATATCCCATGTTCTGGATGATGTTCTTGGCCTGCCAACTATACCGAAAAAGTTGCATTTTCCCATAGTCATAGTCAGCTTCTGTGTTGTGCTTGGAAGAAATAGAGTCTGGAACGAACTTTCTCTCGCCAATTATACGACCGTAGATGATTTGCCCTTCATCTTTCTTTCTGGCTGGAACGATGAAGTAGAGGATATCTTCCGGGTGAACTTTTTCCCGCAGGTAAGGTGTTATGACCGGCATGCAGAGGTGTGGTCCTATGCTATTCTCTAGAGCGTATATCGTATCTATGTAGTGGTTTACAGATTGATAGACATCGGAGATAATTCAAAGATAAACCTTTACTAAGGAAATACGCAAGTTCTTCTTTAGGGATAACATCATCCGTTGAAGGTACATTATTATGAGTATTGATATACTCATTGAGAGGATCCTCATCTAGAAGAGGAGCCACAGTCTTGGCTGAGTTCACCACGTAGGGTAATTCTTCAGGATTGGGGGGACGGGTGTCAGTAGGTTCCTCCCGGGGGGTCTTGTTGAGAGTGATGGTCAGTGGCTTGACCTTGTCAGGGTTCTTCTTTTTCATCCAGATTGTGAGAGGCTTTAGAGTACTTTTTGGAGTAGTATGTCCTTTGACTCGGATAATCAGAGGACCATTAGAGGATGGACTTGCTTCAGCTTCATGGCCATCGTCCTTGGGGGGGTTGAGATTGGTAAAATACCGAATCTCCATAGTAAGCTTCGATGCCCTTGAAAGGATCGACATCGACAAACTCCGTCTTCACGACACCGTCGCTGTTGACGTACTTGAAGCACTGGTGAAGAATGGAAGGAACGATCATGTTCTCGTGTATTCATGGACGTCCCAACAAGACGTTGTAGGATACATTGGCATCGATCACATAGCAGGAAACCTCCGTTCGGAGATCACCGATCTGGCATTTGAGACGGATCTTGCCCAGCGGATGGCTTCGACCAACATTGAAAGCCATGATAGTTGTGTTGGTTGCGGATAGCTTGTGCAGAGGGATTCCTAGAATTTGAAGCAAATTTCTAGGAATGATGCTGAGGGAGGATCCTGGATCGATGTGCATGCGGTCCACCTTGATCGTCCCGATATACCCTGTATAGTACAGGGGTCTATCATGACGATTATTTTTGGGTAGCATGTCCTCCTGTGAGAAGGTGATGTTGGGCACCACTTCCATAGTACTGTGGCAGTGGGGACAGGAGACAGGATCTTCAGCGGGGGCTTTGACTTCAGCGAGGTAAGAGTCGGCGTGTAGTAATACCTCACTTAAGGCCTTCCACGTTTCTTTGGAGAGTCGCAATAGATCGAACAAAGACAACCTGGCAGATGTATTGGCTAGCTGAGCCAGTATGTCAAAGTTGTAGGGCCGATCCATGCCTTCAGGAGCTGGCACCTTTCGAGATTTGTCAAAGTGCGTATCCTTCTGCTTGGATTTGTCCGTGGTTTGAGGCTTGGATGGGCCGGCTTCTGAGCTTGTGGGGGCAACGGGAGCTTGAGGAGGTACCGCTTCTTCTTGTGCGGGATCGTACGTCCGAAGATAAGTCTTTCCCGATCGTATCTCGCCAGATAGAACCTCATAAATGGGGGAGGATATCATATGGCTTAGCTTGAATTTCTTGCCCCTTCTTGCTTTGTGAGGTGCTACCCCCTGCGTCACTTCTTAACAAGGTCCGGGTGGACCCACATAATCTCACCACGTTCAGTTGTGAGTGGGACCAAGGTTGAGTTGCGAGCTGGTGGTAGGTTGGCGACATCCATCATCGCCTTGGGGATCGGGACCACGCAGTTTGGGACTTCTGTAGGAGGAAAGTCGCCAAACTGAAGAGAGGTCATGTTAGCAATACAACCTTGTCTTCAGCTTCGAGGTTGATCACTTGGCTGTTGATAAGCTGTTGTATCTTCTTCTTCAGGACGATGCAGTCCTTGGTGGAGTGATGCACGTACTGATGATAGAGACAGTACTTGGGATCATTGAGTTGGCTCGCCTCTACAGGACGTCGTGGTGGAGGCAACGTCAGCTTATTACCCTTCGTCAACGTATGGAAGATGGTAATGACATCATCTTCGTCGAAGGAGAATGTCTCCTTAGGCTTGTTGGAGGCTTCCTGAGAATTGGAAGCTCCTTTGGATGTGTAGACTTTCAGGACTTCTTTCCATTTACCCCCACGAACAGGGATAGTTTGAGGATGCTTGCCCTTGTCTTCGGATTTGGGTGTCTTCAACCCCAGTAGTTCCAAGTTAGGAACGTCATTTTCAGCAGCATCAGCGGCCCCAATGAAAGCGGGCCATGTATCATACTTATGTATACCTAGACAAAACTTCACTGTAGGAAGGAAGTTATGTCGACAAGTATCCATAAGTTCAGAGTCTGGTATGCCGAAGGGCATCTTCAGTGCTAGCCGCCTGAAGCGTTCGATGAAGGCGATGACATACTCAGTCCTCCTTTGCTTGGTCTCGATGAGGGTGGACATACTAACATACATGCCGCTCTCGTAAAACCTGTTGAGGAACAACCTCTCCAAGTCTTTGAATGAATTGATACACCCGTCAGGCAGACTGCATAACCATTCGAAGGCTACCCCCTGCAAGGTGCTAATAAATAGCTTTGACAGAAACGGATCGTCTCTGGACAAGTGCAGAGTCTGCGTGTTGAAGTACGTCATGTGCTGATGAGGAGAAGTCAAACCGTCAAATGAGTTCAGCGTCAGCGGCTTGTATTTAGGAGGGCAAATAGCGTTATCCCATTCAGGGGGATACGGTTGAGATATCCCTTTCTTCTGAAGCTCATCTTTGTGTGAGATGGTGTCGAGGCGAGTGACCAAGGAATCAATTGCATCCTGTTGATTGAGTAGGTGTTGGAAAACGGCTGCTGAATGGTTGTCAGGCGTTGTTGGTGAAGGTCCATCCCCGGCATTTGCAAGATTTGGAGGAGGTACAACGGAATGATACTCCTTTTGTAGTGAAGGAGGGTTGTTGCTGTAAGCTGGACTAACGTGGGCCGAGACATTTTGTTGTGGTAGAGGAACAGCCCCCGCAGCTTGAACTGCCACGATACTGGTAAGCATATCAGTGATCTTAGCGAATGCTGTTTCGAGACCCTCTAGCCGTTTGCTAGTCTGATCAATGGCTTCTTCAGGTCTTTCTCCGTCTGCCATATATGTAGATAGCATGCGAGAATGAATAGAGGAAGCAGTGCAACTGGTGCTGATACTGTCTGTCTCTGAGTGGATAAGTCCTTCATCTTCAGGTAGAGGAGGTAGATAGTCGCCATCGGATTCAGAAGGATCATCGTCCTCTGGAATGCTACCCCCAGTGTGGGAGTCATCTGCTTCAGATTCTGTGGGAATGCTACCCCCGGCTTAGGAATCTTCGTCATCCATACGGAATCTTTCCTTTGATCGAGTGCCCATATAGACTCCTTCGGATGCGACAGCCTATTGGCCATCTGTTGTAGACTTCTCCTTCTTCTTCTCGCGGAGCTAAGAGAGAAAGTTGGGATCATAGTCCACCGTCTTTGATTGGGGCTTCCGTAAGGGGGACCCCATAAAGCCATGTTGGATGAAACACATAGTGGCTTCTCGTCGTCAGAGAAGTGTAACCGTCGAAATACGGACTTTCTCTGAGGCACTCTTGTTGCTTTGGAGCAGCAACAGTTGATAACAATACTGGTGCACGAAAGCGCACTATGAATTGTTATGTTCTCCCTCGCTTTGCGCTTATGATTTATCATGTCGCACAAGTCAGCGGAAAGGAGTTTGCCTTATAACCCATGTTGCATGCATTGCCGAGCTTTGCATGCGGGTTCGTAAGGAGAGTAGGCTGTAGAAGCATGAAAAATATCAGAACGATGATCTATGCGGCTCAGAACAGGAGAACCCCATGCGGCTCATACTAGAGCAGTCCCATGCGGTTCGGAGAGACTCTTAGTCTCATGCGGCTCGGACAGGAGAGTCCATACGGCTTGCATAGGGACAGTCCTGCGGTTCAAAGGGTCCCCCAGCCACATGTGGTTCAAAAATACATACGGCTCACGGAGATATGCGGCTCAATGCCACGTGTACCCACGAAGACCCCTTCACACAGCTGGCCATCGAGCAGTCTGCCTATTTAATGCTCTGTCAGGATTTGACAGCTGACGGTTCTGACATAAAGTATCATAATGGCCCTGCCATAATGACAGACTCTTGGGAAATAGGAGAAAATCTCTGACGCGATTCGAGATTGACACGTGGCTACTCCCATACGGCTTCAGTGAAGAACAGCTTCATGCGGCTGGCAAGGATCGTCTTCCTGCGGCTCACCAAAAAGCCATCCCATGCGGCTCGCAGTTACTACCCTTATGCGGTTCACCAAGGAACCATCTCATGCGGCTCGCAAATACTATATGTGATTCGCCGAGACGCTGTCTTATGCGGTTCATGGATGTCATGCGGCTTTGGCAGAGTCCATCATCAAGACACGTGGCACAGATTCGATAACAGCTAGCAGCAAAGATTATTATGAGATGCAAAGATTTACCAGATTCCAATGACCATATCCTCATAATTAATGGGATCAGGTCATATCATTCATAATCAAACCAATGGGACACGTGGTGGGAGATCCAAGCTACACAATCAATCATGAAGATTTAAAGCAATCAGCATTAATTATTCGAAAGATTTAGTGCTACCCCCATTTATGGCCCAGATCCTTCACGCCTAGAACGAATGGTCTAGATTGATTAAGCATCAGGCCGCCGCCACTTTGAGAATGGGTAATCAGCCAAACCCTAATGATGCCCCTCCACTATTATAAATACCAGGGGGCCATTCCCTTGCGAAAAAAAGGAAGAGAAAAAGAGAGAGAGAAAAGCAGATATATACACCGTCAGAGAAAAAATACAACAGAGAGAGAGAGAGAAGCCAGAAGAGCAACAGAGGAGCCAGAAGAACATTTCTTCATCAACGCCAACCATCTTCTCACAGGAGCCAAGGCTGCATACCGATCGTCCAAGGAGTAAGGCAGGGCTGCCGTCGCCTTCCCGAGCCTCTATCGTCACCCCCCAGAATCTAAAATAAACAATTGTACTTAGACTGCTGTACCTAGGTTTTCGTCCCTAGGCTTTCTTTGTAAAAGCGAGTTTGTATTGTGAGTCTAAAGTTCAGTCCTCCCATAAAACTGTTCTGTACTTTTACAATCAATGACAAACACGATGGCGACTCTGCTGGGGACAAACTCTCCACGGCTGAGGAGTTGGTGACGCAGTCGGATGCAGCCAAACTTGGCTCCACGCAACAAAAGATGGTCGTCCGCTTCGACCAACAGGCGTTTGAAGAGATGCTCTCCAAAGGAAGCGCTGGCCCGGTCCAGAAGCGCACCCGCACGACAAAGGCTCGCAGAGAGTGGAGGCCAAAATTATTTGCTCCTCCCCAAGCCCCCAACGGGATACCCTCTGTTGCTCAAGACGGCGAGAAGGACTCTTCTGCGGCCCCACTTCAGACCGTAGACAACTCTGCTGTCCCCAAGTCCGGCAGAAGAAAACACTATAATGCTGGACTTGCAGGGGCAAAGAGGAACTCTACGCGAACCGAGCCGCATAGGGGTGCTAGCCGCATGGAAAAAGCTCATGCGGCCACATCCGCTAGCCGTATGAAGAAAAGTCATGCGGTCACATCTGTCAGTCGCATGGCTTATACGGCTACAGTCGCCAATCACATGGAGGAAACACATACGGCTATGGGAGTCAATCGTTTGCAGAAAATCCATTCGGCCAGAATTGCCAACCGCATGCGGCCAGCCTGCACGGTCGTGACTCCTAGCCGCTCAAAAACAACTCATCCAACAGCAGAAGACGACCGCATGCAGACAGCCTGTACGGTACCCAACTCTAGCCGCATAGCGTCCGTTCCACGCTTCTCTCGATCAGTCTTCGACCGTCTCTCATACGGTCCTGACCCTGATGGTTCTCTGGATGATAATCCAGACTCTGTGACATTCAACTTAGACTCCTCCTATTACGCACCCGCAAGTGCTAAAAGGAGGAAGTCTAGGGCAGCGCGGGCTCATCAGGCCCAGTCAGCTGTCCCAACCTCTGACTATCGGGGTATCCCGTTGACTATCACACGGGCCTAGGATGGGAAGTTGTATACAACCGCTCGAGTCCAGCCCCCGGCGGCAAACGGACAGAGTGGTTCTTCTGACTTGCGGGAGGCGATTCTCCACAAACGCAAGGAAAGAGGAGGAGTGTCATCATGCAAAGAGTCCTCGCTTGGACATCGCTGCACCCAAATCATCGTCAACTGCTGTTGCAACAACACAGCAATGACAGAAGATCGGCCATCCGTCTTCCAAAGACTACAGCATCCGAGCTCAGAAGATGAGGCACCTCCGCTAGTCTCCTGCAATTCCGCTCAGAAGGTCCCCGCCGAAAAGAGGGGAAAAAGACAAGCATCTCCAATCCCAAGATATCAACCACTACAGCTAAGAAACTGTTGTCTAAACGGTTGTCTTCCATCGGAGTATTCCAACACACCCGTTCAAAAACAAAATCTGCTGCAGTGGGAAATTTATCATCCACATCGTTGGGGGTTGGGGGTAGCACTCCTCCGAACATCCGCAATAATCCAATGTTTCAAGGAGCCGAGCCCGGGGAAGCGATTCTCCCATCAGGTACGACAGGTACCGATATCCCCGAGGACACCCGTGACTCTCAAGACGAAGTAAACTCTGAGGCTGGGGGTACTGCTCCCTCCGAGTCCGAACCAGAAGACAATATTCCCACATATTTCGATGACTTCTCGGTACACGGGTACGACTCGGAGGGCACATCCTCCACCATTCCTTCCATCACTTCTCACGTAAGGACGGTCTTCATGACGGACAGCAATCAAGGTGGTTCCAGTGATCGCCAGCGCATTGACAGTCTCGAAGCCATATTACTTGCCTTGGTCAAGTCTGTAGACGAGATTAAAGCGGCCCTTCCAACTCTGCAAGGAGGGACGCCTGGCCAAACGAGCACGGGTTTCGCGGTCAATGCAGACTCGAATTCGGCGGCACCGAACCCGGGCAACAATCCTTCCGAAATAACAGCCCCTACCATGATAGATGAGGCCCGAGAAGTAAGAAGAGAGGTCTAGGAGCTCCGAGCCATGTTCCATGCCCGAGAAAACGCTCAAGATCTCAGAATACGGCAACCATACCCTACTGAATGGAGGGATGTTCCATTCTCGCCAAAATATAAGCCGTTCAATATCAACCCATATGATGGCAAGACCTCAGCAAGTCGGTACATCACTTACTTCGAGGTCACCACCGACCATCTGCCCCATGATGATGTTATCCTCACTCGATTATTCATTGGGGTATTGGAAGGAGTCGCCTTCGACTGGTATCACAATCTGCCGGACAACTGCATCCACACTTTCGCCGGCTTCAAGCGCTTGTTCTTGGAGAGGTTCTACGAAGTAGGGCAGGACGTCACCATGTCCACCCTCATGGACGTCGTCCAAGGGGAGAAGGAGTTAACAAGGAACTACATTGAGCGGTTCCGCCAAACCGCCATGAAGCTGCCCTCCGGAAATCCAGATTCCTCTTTGATTGAGATCTGCAAAAAGAGACTGCTTCCAACAATCAACCTCTGGATGGGCGAAAGTTAATTCAAAGATTGGAAGGCCTTCATTATCAGCGCCACAAGCGCCGAAGAATGACTGAAGAAGGCTCGCCAACTGGGATTGCACATCTCGGAAGGAGAAAACAAGGGCAAGCGTCCCAACAACGATAACGGGGGTAACCCCTCCAACAATCGGGACAGCAAGGAGAAGCAGGCTATGGTGGCCGATACAACACAGAAAACTGAGCCGAAGCCCGCAGACAAACAATAGCCACAAATCGATTACTCCTTCGAAGACAATCACGTCAAGCCCATCTTGGACATGCTCATACAAGGGGACAGAATCCAGCTTCCCCCACCAAGACGAGAACCGCGGCCGACAGAGATGGAGAATCCGAAATACTGCCATTATCATCGCTATGTTCATCATGCTACACACGATTGCTACCAGCTGAAACGGTACATCCAGAACCTCATCGATTCGAACGCTCTGGCCATCGATTTCGAAGAGGTAACCGTGGCGGCCAATATGGTGTCCGTACAATTCGACAGTTTCCCTCCGACGGAGACTCAAGACGGGGTGATCCCCGTCCCTCTGGCGACAATGGACATCACCAATCTTCCACCTCCCCGGGACAAGGCTGCCGGTCTAGTACCCCTCACCACATCACGAGGGGAGGTCATGTGGATCCATCCAGACTTGGTGTCAGAAGTGACTCGGCCCACACCATCTACCACCAACAAAAAGAAAAGTGGAAAAGTCAGGACCTGCCACACAATCTCCGCAGACAATGAGGAAGCTACAGCCGTCGTCACGCGGTCCGGAGCGCAATCCCAACCTATGGTTGATAACCCAATCGAAAATCATCAACCCACCACAACTGATGCTCCGGGACCGGCTCAGCCTTCGACGACCGACAAGCCTAGGCCGAAGGAGACTCCCTTCGACAAATCTCTCCGAAAAGACGCAGCCCAAGGGCTAGAGAGGCCCTACAACTTTGACATCTTAGCACAATTGGCTAACACTCCGGCCAAATTGTCACTGTACGAACTCCTAAGGCTCTCCAAGGACGTCCGTATTGCATTGAGCGAAGCACTCCAAAATGTCGATGCCTATCTGGCTCAATCCAACCTCACTGGGGAGGACTCACCTGTGGATCTCCAGGACAGTTCTTGTACGGGAGCAATGCCAAACATCGTCTTCACTCCGCAGGACATGCTCATCAAAACCAACCTACATGATCGCCCGCTATACTACACGGGATACATCGGCGACGTGAAGGTGGATCAGATGCACATTGATCCTGGCTCTTCCATAAGCATCATCCTGAAGGGTCTGCTACATCATCTCCGTATCCCAATGCATCGTCTGACACCTACAAGCACCGCCATCAGCGATTTCAATTCGGGCAGGAGCTACCCTGTTGGGAAGATTCGCCTGAAGTGTCAGATTGGCGATCTCCAATCCGAAGTCACCTGCTACGTCATAGATGTAGACACTTCCTACAACATCCTCTTGGGGCATCCATGGATACACGATTATATGATCGTGCCTTCCACGTTATACCAGTGCTTCAAATATGTCGACAAACACGGCTTCGTAAAGACAAAATTTGCTGATATCGATCCCTTCAAAGGGGTCGAATCCTACTACTCAGACTCCTGCCTATATGAAAAGTCAAAGAGGCACCTTGATGAAGGAGACATACAAGCTCATACCGAGACAGCTACAGGATCAGAAGGACCCCTGACAATCCACCTCCAAGCTCGCAAACCAGGCAGGTCCGCACCCCTTACTGCCACTCTGCGGAAGGACGCGATCAGCCTCTCGGTACAAGAAGAGCAGATGATAATCCGGCTGCCAAGGTCCGGCCAGGTGCCGAGACCCACAACGGGGCCACTGACAATCAGACTACCGAGAGTCAGTCAACCCCAAACGAAGAAGCTTAATCCCTCAGATAGGCCACTGACGATACGCCTTCCCAAGAAGGGTCGTCACCCCGACGCAAGGTCTGACACTTCTAGCGAACTGGCCACTCCTCGCTCCACCTCGAGTGCCAAACTGGGGGTCGCTAGTCTGCCAACAACTCCACGCTCTGCCCTATCAACTGAACCACTGACGATCAAGCTTCCCAGGTCGTCCTCTCAGTCTTCATTTGCACGGGGGGTAGCCGAAGAGGAACCAGAGCTAGCCAAGTATGTGGCTGCCCACACTGATGTTCCCTCCGCTGATGATGTAATCCCCCTAGAAAAGATACCTTACTTTATCAATAAAGGGTTATCTTTGAACTACTCCGAGCTCAATAAGCTATGTACAATGTATGCTATAGAACACGGTATAGGAACTCACCTGCACACACAAGTGACAAATATGTACACCGCGATCCAGCTTACTCCAGTAGAAGATGCTTACCGAGTAATTGAGGGAGGGGACCATCCAATCATCTTCGGCCGGACAAACAACCCGCATCCCTCCACTACAAAGGAAATTAACCTCGGGACAGATGCCGGGAGACTGCCTCTGTATCTCTATAGCCCTCAATCTAAATATCTCATACAGAAACAGGGGTATGACCTGGAGACGACGTCGGAATTAAACTACGGTACTGGACGACGATTACCTTTGAAGCCGTCAGTCCCGGCAGGCAAACCACGGAATTATTATAACAAAACTCGATACGGGCTAGGATATGTAACGCACACTACGACCCCCGAGAGTTCAGATGAAGAATACGACTGGCAGTCACATTCAACCAGGTCACCAACTTCTGACTCGGATACCAGCATCGGAGATGTGTTTAGACAAGACATGTCAGTCAACATGGCATTCGCAGACGCTTACGAAGAAGACGAAGACTTCTCCGAAATCCTCGAGCTAGAACCGTGGGCCCAGTAGTTGGATGCACAATGGGAAAAGCGGTTCGAACACAGAGAACCTCCTACTGAAGATGAGGTCATACAAGTGGATCTCGGCAGCGAATCTTCTCCAAAACTAATTTTTGTCAGTAAAAGCCTAACAGACGAAGACCGAGAGTTGCTGCTAGAACTTGTCAGAGAATACATTGATGTGTTCGCCTGGAGCTATGAAGACATGCCAGGATTAAATCTCGACATTGCTCTTCACAAACTCAATATTCGGCCAGATGCGAAGCCTGTCAAGCAACAACAGCGAGGCTTTCGCCCAGGCATCATGGACGCGATCGAAGCTGAAGTCAACAAACTGATAGCCAGCGGTTTCATTCGTGAGGAGCAACATCCCGATTGGGTCGCCAATATAGTACCCGTCCTCAAGAATAATGGGAAGATTCAAATCTGCATCGACTTCCGCAATCTGAACGAAGCATGCCCCAAAGATGAATTTCCCCTTCCTATCACAGATATTATGATCGACAACACCTGCGGCTTCGAACGTATGTCATTCATGGATGGCTTCTCGGGGTATAACCAAATCAAAATGTCTTCTGACGACGAAAAGCATACATCATTCCGAACACCGATTGGCACGTACTGCTACACAGTCATGCCTTTCGGTTTAAAGAATGCTGGCGCCACATATCAAAGAGCCATGAGCATCATTTTCAGAGACCACTTACGCAAGACGGTAGAGTGCTATGTTGACGATATAGCCGTTAAGAGTCGTAGCAAGGGAGACCATCTGCAGGATCTAAGGACGGTATTCGACTTAATACAAGCGCACAATTTGAAAATAAACCCTACGAAGTCCTTTCTAGGCATATCCAGCGGGAAGTTCTTGGGCTTCATCATCACTGCAAAGGGTACCCATGTAGACCCTGAGAAGACAAAAGCAATCATGGAGATGGGTCCCCCGAGAAATCTCCGCGAACTCAGAGGCCTTCAAGGGAGGCTAGCTTACATCAGAAGGTTCATTTCCAACCTCTCCGGGCGATGCCGACCATTCACGCACCTTCTGAAGAAAGGAGTCTCATTCGTATGGGACGAGGAATGCCAGCGTGCTTTCGACAGCATCAAAGAATATTTGTCAAATCCTCCAGTTCTGGTAGCCCCGGTTCCTGAAAAACCATTCCTGCTCTATGTACGAGCAATGGAACACTCCCTCGGGGCTCTGCTAGCACAGAACAACGACACAGGCCATGAACAGGCCATATATTACCTCAGCCGAATGATGATTGGACCAGAGCACCGATACACCGCTGTGGAGAAGGAATGCCTCGCCCTGGTGTTCGCCATTCAGAAAATACGACACTATGTCACCGGACAAACGATATATGTGATCTCACGAGTCAACCCTCTAAGGGTCCTCATGACTAAACCAGGGGCACTCAGCTCTTGCCTCGCAACATGGGCAATATTGCTGTCCCCTTATCATATGATCTTCGTCCCACAAAAGGCAGTCAAAGGTCAAGCCCTGGCAGACTTCTTAGCAGCCCACCCGGGCTCGGAGTCCTCCAGGATATATGAAGAGATCCCAGATGAGGTCGCCGACTTGCATGCAACCTCTCACGAGAATATATGGCGAATGTTCTTCGACGGTGCTTCGAGGACCGGACCTAAAGGCAATATAGTCGTCGGAGTCGGGGTAGTGCTAATCTCTCCTTCCGGATTGGTGATTAACCGCGCTTATTCCCTCACCGAGCCCTGCTCTAACAATGTGGCCGAGTACAACGCTCTGGTCATTGGCCTCCAACTTACAAGAGAACTGGGGGTAGAATACCTTGAAGCATATGACGATTCCCAGCTAATCATCAATCAGATCTGGGGCTCATACGAAGTCCGCCATGAAGACATGATCCCTTATCACCAAATAGCGATTGACATCATCTCGTCGTTCAAGGGGTTCTTCATCGAACATGTCCCCAGACTCTGAAATATCGAAGCAGATGCCTTAGCCGGTCTTGCCGCTTCCCTAGCAGTTCCGAATTATGATCGCCAATCAGTGGATGTGATAGGCCACGAGCTGGTCTGTCCCAAAAACAATGTGCAATTCGTGGCGAGTTATTCCGCACAGACGATCGATGATGCCCCAGATTGGAGACAACCATTCATCGACTTCGTCGTCTATGACATCCTGTCCCAGAACCCAAAGGAAGCCACTTCCATCAGACGACGTTCTCTCAGATTCTTCTACGATACAGAGACGAAAATGCTGTATCGCCGTTCCTATGACGGATTACTGCTTCGGTGTCTGTCAAATACAGAAGCCAAAGAAGCCGTACGAGAAGCTCACGACGGTGTCTGCGGGGCCCACCAGCCTGGTCCTAAAATGCAAGACCGCCTTCGACGAATGGGCTACTATTGGCCCACGATGGTGGCAGATGCGATAGATTATGCTAGAAAGTGCAAAGCCTGCCAAATCCACGCAGACTTTATTCACCAACCATCTGAGTTTCTACATCCAACAGTGGCGTCCTGGCCATTCGAGGCATGGGGAATGGATATCATCGGTCCAATCACCCTACCTTCCTCCCGAGGACATCGTTTCATACTTGCGATCACTGATTACTTCTCCAAATGGGCGGAGGTCGTCCCACTCGCAGAAGTTAAGACTTCAAACGTGATCAGCTTCCTTAAGCATCACGTCATCTACCGCTTCGAACTACCATAAAGTATCATCCATGATAATGGTTCGCAGTTTGCGAGCCACGTATTCTATCGGTTCTGCGATAAGCACCGTATTCAGAATGTCACTTCGACACCATACAACCCGGCAGCGAACGGGTTGGCAGAGGCATTCAACAAAACAATCATCAAACTCCTCAAGAAGTTTGTCTCCTCCAACAAACGTGACTGGAACGAGAAGCTCGGCGAATGCTTATGGGCTTATCGCACCACGGTCCGAACAGCCACCGAGAATACACCATTCTCCCTGGTATACGGGAGTGAGGCAGTCCTCCCCTTGGAGACCCAGATCCCCTCACTACGTGTCGCCCTCACACATCAATTGACAACCGACGACAACCACCAGCGTCGCCTACAGGAATTGGAGGCACTAGATGAAAAGCGCCTCTTAGCTCAGTAACGAATTGAGCTATACCAAGCACGCATCTCTGGAGCTTTCAACAAGAAGGTCAAAATCAGAACATTCCAGGTGGGCGATCTCGTCTTGGCAGTCCGGAGGCCGATGGTCATGACTCACAAGACCGCCGACAAATTCCAGCCAAAGTGGAAAGGCCCATTTATCATTGAGATAGTATTCTCCAACGGTGCTTACCGCCTCGCAAAGCAAAATGGAGACTTGCTCATGTTGCCCGTCAACGGCAAGTTCCTGAAGAAATATTATGTCTAAACGACATTCTCTACAAGATCTTCGAGTCATGTACCCGCTGGTACCGCTGAACTCACACCCACAACATTTCAGATTATCGAGTCATGTACCGGCTGGTGCCGCTGAACTCACCTCCATATTCCCTTCAGATTATCGAGTCATGTACCCGCTGGTGCCGCTGAACTCACACTTTCTCAATATTCTAAATTACCGAGTTATGTACCCGCTGGTGCCTATGAACTCACATTTCGGTCACTCTTTCAGATAGTAAGTCACGTATTATTATACCTCTGAACTTTCTTCTTGGAAGAGATCCTGCCTCATGATCCACTACCCGCGCTCCCAGTGCACAAAAAGGGTAATCGATCCACAAATTTCTGAAACGACCATGTCCTCATTACCTCTGAGTCGTTTTCACTTCCACCAAAAACAAACCGCCCCCTCGCATAGAACTTCCACGTTCTCCTACCTCTGAGTCGTTCTATGTACCCCCTCTTCATTGAGCCCACTCCTGCCATGTCCTCATTACCTCTGAGTGGGAAGGCTCCGTCGAAGAAACCTTCATGCTTGCCATGTCCACATTACCTCTGAGCAAGTATGTCGGTCCCCTTTCAACCTATTATCTGTACCCACAACCGGAGTACGACAAGGATAATAGGTCCAAAAATGTCCTCTATTGACCACAAACGTCCTCTGTTGACCACAAACGTCCTCTGTTGACCACAAATGTCCTCTGTTGACCACAAATGTCCTCTGTTGACCACAAACGTCCTCTGTTGACCATAAATGTCCGCTGTTGACCACGAATATCTTCCGTGAAGTCTTCCCTGCCATGTCCTTATTACCTCTGAGCAGGAAGATTCTACGGTAAAACCCTCATGCTTGCCATGTCCTCATAACCTCTGAGCAAATATGTTGGTTTTCCTTTCACCCTATTATCCGTATCCCGAACCAGGGTACGCCAAGGATAATAGGTCTACAAATAATCCCCCAGCAAGTCTAATTCCGTAAATGCCACAAGTATAAAAAAGAGAAGATGAGTTGAAACATGCTCATTTATTCGAAATTCTAAATACTACATCATTTGGGATCACATCCCTTACAAAAAAGAAAAGAAAAAAAAGAAGCAAAAGAAAACAGAAAGCTGATCACTGCTCTGGGGCACATAACGCCCTGAGACGGTCCGTCAGCAAAACAACCGACCGCTCAAACCTCTGGGAGGCTCGACGCTCCGCCTCGTGGGTCAGCACCGCCTCGTCCTCCAGATGAGAGTGAGCTTGCCAGTTGTCCTCAAATTTCTTAAAGGCCCGCTCCAGGTTAGCAGAAGATCAGGAAACCTTCTCGGCCTCCCGAACGATTGACTCCTGTTCCGCCTGAGCAGCCTCCAGCTCTGACTCTAAGAAGGCCAATTCCCTCTGGAGTGCGAGGATCCGCTCCTTCGTATCAACGATTCCACGAGAAGCAGACTCTTCCCGAGCACGACAAGCCTGACTCCGACGACCCAGCCGGTCATACGAAGCGGAGAACTTATCAAGGTCTCCCCGTACAACTGGTCCAGCAGTATCTCGGGCAAGCTTGATCCTATCCCGAGTAGCAATAAGGAAGCCCCGCTCTCACTCAATCGCAGCAGGCAAGCCCGCCTGTCGTATTGCCAGTAGTTGGGTCACAAGCTGATCAGCTTCTGTCAGCTTAGGCTCCAGCAGTGCAGCCAACCCCACCCCGCCAGGAAGGTACTTCAAAGTTGCAACCTGACCCCGAGCGCACCGAAGAGATAGAGAAAAAGGGGTCCCCCGTTCCACAGCAGCGTCTACGCCCCTTTTTAAATGGCGATAGAAGCTGTCAACCACGTCCTGCGTCACCTCGTCCAGAGTCTCCGAGGAAGCCGGTGTCAGCAGGAGTGTGGCTGGCAGCACTGAAGAAGACGCAACAGAATCTGCCGCCCCTGCCACAAGAGAAGCAAACTCCGCACGAAAGGACGCTTGAACAGCGGCCAAGTACTCCTCTTCGGCAGCCTGCAGAATTTGAATACTCGGTAGGGTCGAGTGGTCAGTCTCCGGAGCCGTATAATCTGTGGAGGATGAGGCGGAGACCATCGCCAACTCCATTCCCATCTGCCTGGAGCTAGCAAGAGGCCCCTCGACATGAGACGGCAAAGAAGAGGGAACGCTCCTTTCTCCCATATCACGGCAGGCCGAGCCTTCCCCAAGAACATCCGCGGTGGGAAGTAAAGGGTCAGGACCTGCAGGGCCAAGGCAACCATGAATCGATTTGACCCGGAGGATATGTTGATAGAGAAAATAGGCCCCCTCACTAGTCAATATTTGGCTTATCTTACCAGTTGAGGAGTGTGGAGGCCGAGGTTCGCCTGCAGCCACCGCAGCCTCTTCACCAACAGCCTCCGAGTCAGGTATAATAGACTCCTCCGCCCTTGCATCCTCGGAAGGAGATGCACCGAGATCGGCGTCGCCTTGCTGAAGTTCGGCGGTCTCGGAGACAGGCCCAAGGAAACCTTCATCACCCTGGGCCGAGGCTTCAACAACCTGGGAGCTCCCAGCCGCCGCTGAGAGAACCCCCGCAGAAAGGACCGTGGCACACACGCCGCTAATCAAAGCAACAAGGGCCGGATCAACTCCAGGGGCAGTAGACGGTTCAGGAAAGTCCGGTTCATCAGACGGCTACAAAGAAAGGTGATTAAGTCATATCTCCGAGAGAAAAGAAAATTACAACAAAGAGATGGCTACGACTTACCTCCGGAACATCGTCTACGTCCTCATCCTTCTCCGTAATAAGCAGCCTACGGGGTCCGACCGCCGCTCTCTTTACAGAAAAAGCTACTCCTCCGCCAGTGGACTCACGCCTGCCTCGCTTACGTGAGGGACCAGGCACGACGGGCGGTAGTTCTAGCTGCACTACCTCCGGCACAGATGGCAATTGGTCCACCGCTTCATCGAAAACAACCGACGGTGGTTCCGTCATCATCTCACCTGCCATGACGGAAGGCTGACCCGCCATTGCCTCGTCACCCGAAGAAAGAGAGTCCTCGTCGTCCCGCTCGTTGTCTTCCTCAATGGTGTCGAAGGATTTGGAATCAGGCGTGGGAACTCTATTCGCCCCTTTCTTCTTTGCCCTCGGCACCATAGCCTTCTCCGCCAGGCGAGTGCCCACAATGAAGCTAGTCCTTGAGTCAAAATCGAAGGAGGGAGGATTTGCCGTCACATGATAAAGGGCTGCCATATACAGGATTTCCCCTATCACGTTTGCGACAGGGACCAAGAAGCTAGTCCGAGTATGACAAGTGTCATAGTAGCTCCATGCCCTAATACCGTCGAGAATGCTACCTTCAAATCCCAGGTGATAACTGGGGCGCCTGAGGAACAGCTGACTGTACCCAAATTGACGGGCAAACCTACTGGGCAAGTAGGGCTCCAAGTACACGGTGTTGCGATTCCGGTAAATTAAATGCACCGGGCGAATGTTACGCAGCCAGAAACGCATCTTTTCAGGTAAGAAATGAGGAGGTCCGACACCGTCAACATAAACACTCCTCATCTCTTGATCAGTGAAACGGGGAACGGACACAAAGAAATTATACCCGTCCACTCTCGCCGGCATCCTCCGACACGCCGGCATGGTACTACATTCCCAAGGCTGATGGTGATACCTGAAAAGAAAAGCGTCGTTATCCGTAACGCCATCTCCCGTCCCAGGTCTCATCAAAGACTGATAATGCAGCAACAGCCATCCCAGCAAGTAATGATAAGGCAGTTCTATATGTTCAAAGTCCATTGCCACGTCACGAGCAATGACCTTGAACGAGAAGGCGCGGAGACCATGTTGAATACTGTACACCATGACAGGAAAAAGAGCCAGCCTGACCCCGAAGGCCAACTTCACGGCAGGAAGAATGAAGTGGCGACTGATCCTCTCAATAGAACCTGTCCCTCCTGAGACCACGCAATTGTGCAGCCATACCATTAAAAACCCGGCCAAGAGTGCCTTCTCTGACAGCCGCCGGGTACTATAATAAAAGTAGCTGAAGGAGTCAATTTGGCTCCCGAACCTGTCACCTTTAGACTTCGACCTCCTAGCGGTCGACGTCAAGTTCTCTACTTCCCTAGGAGTTAGACGATCTCGGGAAGTAACTCGGCCAGCTGCACTGAATTTAAAAAGATACGAGACCCAAGATTTAGTATGGGGAGAGTCCCCTTCCGAGCTGTCATTTTTCTGGATAGCCGTTCGGTGACAGGTGCTATGATGGCACAATAGTTTCTGATACACGGCGACGAAACCAGGGAATCGTCGGTCAAATCTTGGAGCTCCTCATTCGTCGGAGTGTACACTTCGAAGGGTTCATCTCCCCAGGGGAGCTTGGAGACAGCATACATCTCGTGAAGAGCGAGCCCCAATTTCCTAACAGAAGTGAAGAAAGTCCCTGTCCGATGATTGTACATCTCCAGAAGGGCCATGAACAGTGGCTTATTAACGGGCAACCCGTGGCTGGTACCCCGGATAGCGTCATAAAGGTTGACTTCCCACAAAAATTCTTCGTATTTCCATAGGATCCATGAGGTCAGGTTAGCCCACGGGGGAATGGGGTGTAACCAGCTCGGCAGTACCAACCTGCCAACAGGATAGGATCCTTTGCGAGCAAGCTGGCTCAGGAAGGTATCAGCCTGAGAGAATGAAAAGTTAGGACCGGGGGTGTTGATGAAGGTACCCGAAACTAACCCCATCACGGATCGACTGGCCGGATCTTTGATCGCGCGCACTGACCCAGTGGTTTTGTTGTAACGGATGCTACCAACAAACATCCCCGGTCGGGTTGGAGTGAGGGTGTCCGGCATCTGCCTGTCCAGAACAATCATATTGAACCACACAAAAGGGAAATGGTGCTTCATAATGGGGATGTGAATCGGCGTCCCGTCCAGGTCAAAATCCCAACTCTCGGAAACATCCAACACTCGGAAGTTTTCTATGTTCAACGCATCCCCAAAGAGGAAGACCGGTTTCAGATACTTCCCATCAGACTTCCCAGAGCACATCATGTCACCGAGGAATTAGAAAGATTGAACCCTAATAGCATTCAGTCGCTCCAAAGGTTCATCAACAAGTAGCTGTTCGGACACTTGACGAACTAAATCATCCCGATGCATGCCCGAGGCGAACTGACGCGAGCCAACCATAAGTTCCCCCGCAGGATTTACTGGCAGATTCACTGAAGAAAAAAACAAAAGAAACAAGTCAAAAAGATAGCTGAAACACAAAACTACATGATGCTTATGCGGTTCAGTATAGCCTCATGCGGTTCGGTTTAAAAGAGTTCATACAGGTCAGTCCGAATGAGCTTATACGGCTCAATTTGAAAGAGCCCATGCGGTTCAGTTCGAATAAGCTTATGCGGTTCGGCTCGAAAGAAACTTATACGGCTCAGTGCGGATGAGCTTATGCGGTTCGAAAGGAGCATAGGCGGATATGGTCCGATTCGAATAAGTTTATATAATTTGGCTCGAAAAAGCTTATGCGGTCCAGCGAGGATGAGCTTATGCGGTCCAGTTCAAATAATCTTATGCGGTTCAGTTCGAAATATGCTTATGCGGCTCAGCTTGAAAGAGCTCATGCGGTCCAGATGGGCTTATGCGGCTCTGATGATGAAGTAGTTATGCAAACAACTTTCATGCGGCTCAGGCCTGGGTCATATCCCATGCGGTCCGAATATGAGTCGGACACACAACATATTTGGGAATATAGGATCGCGCATAAAATATGCGGTGTAGCCATGGCAGTTCATATTGATGGTCCTACCAGCAATAGGCGGGTGAACGTCGGAGTGAAAAATAGGCACGCCAGCCGTCGGAGGAGCCGCCACGTTCGCCGCCGCAGTCGATGAAGACGCAGCCTTCTTGTCCTTCGCCGCCGCAGAAGATGACACGACCTTCTTGCCCGTAGTAGCAACAGTCTTCTTGGGAGCCATTGTCGATCGCTGATTGGAGAAGACGAAGAGGAAGTCTGCAACGAAGAGTTCGAGCAAAAGAGAGAAGGTAAAGAAACCCCCAAAGAATAAACTTACTCCTACTTATAGGCGAAGGAGGCTCGAAAAAAAATAAAACAAACGCCTCGATCTACGCGCCGCCTAAAAGAATAAACCGCTTCGGTCAAAACAAAACTGACCCTTGGGATCCTCCCCCAAGAGGCGGCGAATCAAGGGCATTTAATACAGAAGATTTGCACACGTGGCTAAGATATGTGGCAAAAAGCTTATGCGGTCTCACAGCTCATACGGCCAGATAAATCCATGCGACTGTACCATCTATGCGGTCAACAAAGGCCATGCTTCTTATTCAAAGTATTTCAATTTTGCAAATTGAAAACTTTGAAGGGGGTCTTGTAAAAGCATGAAAAATATCAGAACGATGATCTATGCGGCTCAAAACAGGAGAACCCCATACGGCTCATACTGGAGCAGTCCCATGCAGTTCGGAGAGACTCTTAGTCTCATGCGGCTCGGACAGGAGAGTCCATACGGCTTGCATAGGGACAGTCCTGCGGTTCAAAGGGTCCCCCAGCCGCATGTGGTTCAAAAATACATACGGCTCATGGAGATATGCGGCTCAATGCCACGTGTACCCACGAAGACCCCTTCACACAGCTGGCCATCGAGCAGTCTACCAATTTAATGCTCTGTCAGGATTTGACAGCTGACGGCTCTGACATAAAGTATCATAATGGCCCTGCCATAATGACAGACTCTTGGGAAACAGGAGAAAATCTCTGACGCGATTAGAGATTGACACGTGGCTACTCCCATGCGGCTCCAGTGAAGAACAGCTTCATGCGGCTGGCAAGGATCGTCTTCCTGCGGCTCACCAAAAAGCCATCCCATGCGGCTCGCAGTTACTACCCTTATGCGGTTCACCATGGAACCATCTCATACGGCTCACAAATACTATATGCGGTTCGCCGAGACGCTGTCTTATGCGGTTCATGGATGTCATGCGGCTTTGGCAGAGTCCATCATCAAGACACGTGGCAGAGATTCGATAACAGCTGGCAGCAAAGATTATTATGAGATGCAAAGATTTACCAGATCCTAATGACCATATCCTCATAATTAATGGGATCAGGTCATATCATTCATAATCAAACCAATGGGATACGTGGTGGGAGATCCAAGCTACACAATCAATCATGAAGATTTAAAGCAATCAGCATTAATTATTCGAAAGATTTAGTGCTACCCCCATTTATGGCCCAGATCCTTCACGCCTAGAATGAATGGTCTAGATTGATTAAGCATCAGGCCGCCGCCACTTTGAGAATGGGTAATCAGCCAAACCCTAATGATGCCCCTCCACTATTATAAATACCAGGGTGTCATTCCCTTGCGAAAAAAGGAGAGAAAGAGAAAAAGAGAGAGAAAAGCAGAGATATACACCGTCAGAGAAAAAAATACAACAGAGAGAGAGAGAAGCCAGAAGAGCAACAGAGGAGCCAGAAGAACATTTCTTCATCAACGCCAACCATCTTCTCACAGGAGCCAAGGCTGCATACCGATCGTCCAAGGAGTAAGGCAGGGCTGCCGTCGCCTTCCCGAGCCTCTATCGTCGCCCCCCAGAATCTAAAATAAACAATTATACTTAGACTGCTGTACCTAGGTTTTCGTCCCTAGGCTTTCTTTGTACAAGCGAGTTTGTATTGTGAGTCTAAAGTTCAGTCCTTCCATAAAACTGTTCTGTACTTTTACAATTAATGGCAAACATAGGCGCATCCAGGCTTAGTTCATGTGTAGGAGCAACCCCTACGCCTATGTTCTGTGATGTCCTTGAAGACAGTTCCGTGCTATAAGCTTTGGGGCCTGTCTTTTTGTTGTGGGCGCATAGGCCTTGGAGACTGGCCTCGGACGCATGCTCCTTGACAGCATGTCTGAGCCTCCTTGATGTGGGCGTATAGTATGGATCCAGAGAGCCTGGGCGCATAGCCTTGACGCATAGCTCTAGATGCCTAGCCTGTTGAAGACAAAAGTGTTCTGGTTGGGGTTATGCGTCCAAGCACTCCCTTGGGCGCATGCCTGGTGGAGCAGCGCTGTTTTATCCCAGTTTGGCCTCCTTCGTTTGTGAGCCTCGCCAGGTTCGGCCAGAGTGTCATACACCTCGATTCTTGGCATCATAGTATTTTTCTTTGCCAAGTCTCGGGTGTTGAACACCCTATTGTTGGTTGTGCAGGAAAGAAGTCACTGGACTGGTAGAGCCCGGAACTGTGTGAGCCTTCTCCATTTAGGGAACTTCTGTGACAGAGTCATGCGCCCATGTGACAGAGTCCTCCAGCTGCATATCTTCTATGACACTAGCAGGATATGCACAGCGAGCCTTCGGAAGCCAAGTCTTGCGAGACTTGTTTGGCTTCGCTGATTTTGAAGGAGTAGAGCCGTCCCTCGAGAGCATATCTTCGAACGCCTGCTAATCTAACTTTACGATCAGCATCTTCTGAGTACTTTCCACTTTGTCGGTATCGGATTGCGTCACCACCTTCTCGTCAGAGAAAAAGATAGTCCCCAGCAGAGTCATCATTTTTGTGGACACACACAAAAAAGAAGAAGAAAATGCTGTCTTTTCTTTTATTGGAACAAGGTACCACAAATCGAGTACGCCTGAGAGATCATACGCTGAGGATCCCCGAGTACAAAAAAGAATTATGGGGAATGGGACGATGGAGATCGAGCTGCAGTTGCTCCTTTACTCCGTTGACACTTAGATTACAAAAGTGGGAGAAAACCTAAAAAAATTGCTAACTCTCGGCTCACTGGCAAGAAGTGCAGCAATTTGGCTCTTGAAAATGCTCTTCATTCTTTATTTTGAAGAGGGATGAGGCCCCCCTTTTATAGTCGTTCTTGAGCTGGAATGTTGTTATGCGCCCACATGAGGAAATACGTTAGTTTTTATGTGGGCACATAGTCCTGATTTGGGTGCATAGGATGTAACAGGCTACGAGATTGTGGGTTGGTCGTGGTGTTGACGTGGCCGCATGCTTCGGTGCACGACTGTTCGTGGAGACTGACGTGGCCGTGTGCTTCAGTGCACGTTTTGATCATGGCTTTGACTAAGTCAGGCTTGGGCGCATAGCCATGTCTCAGGCTATGCGCCCTCCTTTCGGGGGAGCTAGTCTTGGGCGCATGAAGCTTCACTGACTGGGCGCATGGAGCTATACTGACTTGGGCTCATAGAGATTCACTGTCTGGGCGTATGGAGCTACATTGTCTTGGGCGCATGGAGCTACACTGACTTGGGCGCATGGTGCTACACTGACTTGGGCGCATGAGGCTTCATTTGCTGAAATTTTTTCATGCTTCTACACTCTAGGATCACTAACTACTATTCTAATCAAAGGCTAACCATTAGCCATATTCAAGAATAACACATGTACCATATTTATTATTTAAATAATTAACCAAAATATAAAGGTTAGTTTTGAAAAATTAATTAGCACTCAAGATATAATATGAAATCACACTAATAACAGTAATTGGAGAAAAGTCAAAAATACCCTTGTTCCAGGAAAGTTGTGGTTACAACATGACATGTGACGCATCTTTATTCGTGATGCTATCGATGAAGAGAGAAGGATATGTCTCATTAAAAAATAATTTAAGAGGTAACATAATAGGTAATGGTACTGTTGGTATATCACCCTATCCAGAAATAAAGACATTTATCTTGTAACAGAATTAAAACATAACATGTTAAGCATTGCATTAGTCATCTTGCTGACAATGGTTATGTTATTAATTTTGTTAAAGATAAATGTTCTATATATCATATGTCCACTGGTAATCCAGTCTATAAAGGATCAATGAGGATAATATCTATGTTTTCTTACTAGAAAGATCTAACAGTGCAGGTAAGTGCCTAGTAGTCAACCAAGATGAAAGTTGGCTATGGCATATAAGACTAGGACATGCAAACATGGATACCATTTCCAAACTATCAACGAAGAAATTGATAAAATGACTACCAGAAATATCATTCAATAGAGACATGATATGTTCTGACTGTGAGAAAAACAAAGCAACTAGATCCTCTTTTAAATCCATCGACGCTGCAAGCACTTCTAGACCTTTGTAGTTGATTCATATGGATTTATTTGGACCTAGTAGAGACGTCAGCCTTGGTGGTAAGCTCTATCCTTTTGTAATTGTTGATGATTTCTCTCGATATACATGGGTTTCTTTTTATCACACAAAAGGGATGTACTTTTTGAATTTGAGAATTTTTGCAAGAAGGTACAAAACGAAAAATGTTTCATGATTACTCGTATCTGAAGTGATCATGGAGGTGAATTCGTAAATTCTGATTTCAAAAAGTTTTGCGATACAAATGGTTTTTCTCATAAGTTTTCTTGTCCTTGAACTCCCCAAAAGAATGGTATTGTGGAGCGGAAGAATAGAACTCTAAGCAATATGGCTAGAGTCATGCTAAACCAACACAAACTCCCGAAATACTTTCGGGCTGAAGTTGTAAGTACAACTTGTCATGTTTCGAATAAGATGCTAACTCGACCTATATCGCCGAAAACACCTTATGAATTATGGTTTAAACGCATTCTGAACATTTCTTATTTCAAAGTTTTTAGATATTACTGTTTTATCCTGAACACAAAGTAAAACTTGGGTAAGTTCGGCTTTAAGGCCGACGAAGGAATATTCCTTAGTTATGTTGCCAAAAGTAAGGGATATAGAGTTTTTAATAAGAAACCTATGATTGTTGAAGAATTGATTAATATTGCATTTGATGA
This sequence comes from Iris pallida, assembly GCA_029216955.1. Lineage (NCBI taxonomy): Eukaryota > Viridiplantae > Streptophyta > Magnoliopsida > Asparagales > Iridaceae > Iris > Iris pallida. Next base: position 4,482,416 of record JANAVB010018799.1, read on the forward strand.
GCTTAATAGTCATATAACAAGTGACAACGATGATGAAGACGCAAGGAACACACCCAAAGCAACTAAAGTTGCTGCTGCTGACAAAGACTATCTGGAGAGTCTACTAAAGAAGATAAAATTCATGCCAGACCATCCAGAAACTCTTGTCATAGGTGATGTATCAAAGGGAGTAGGTATACGTTCTTCTACTAGATATATAGCTGCTAATGTTGCTTTTATTTTTCAAGTAGAACCTAAATCACTAGCAGATGCATTTTTAGATGAATTTTAGATTTATGTCATGCAAGAGGAACTTAACCAGTTCGACAGAAAGCAAGTTTGGAAATTTGTTCCTAAACCAATTGGCTAATATATAATTGGTATCAAATGGGTGTTCCAAAATAAACTTCGTGAGGATGGACAAGTTCTACGTAACAAAGCTCATCTAATGGCTCAAGGTTATAAACAAGAAGAAGTAATTGATTATGACGAGACTTATGCTTTTGTTGCTAGACTAGAATCTATTCGCATGCTTTGTGCATTTGTATGTTTTCACGATTTTAAACTTTTCAAATGGACGTAAAAAATGTATTTTTGAATGATTTTATAAAAGACGAAGTTTTTGTAAAACAACCCCCTGGTTTTGAATATTTCTATCCAGATCATGTTTTCAAGTTACGTAAGGCACTTTATGGACTCAACTAAGTCCCCCGAGCTTGGTATTAGGGGTGTGCATCGGTCGGTGGTCGACCTATTTGGTCAAATCGAAGTCAAACCAAAGTTAATCGGTTTGGAAATAATCACAATCGAACCAAACCAACCAATTGGTCTGTTCGGTTTGGAAACCGACCGACTTGGTTCAGTTTGGATCGGTACGGCTAATCGGTTTTGATTTGACAAAACATTGCATTCAGATTTAGACAAAAAGTTGCGTTCATATTTGGAAAAAAAAGTTGCATTTAGATATCAACTCGGTTCGGCTAATCGGTTTTAAAAGTGTTTTCACAAAAAGTTGCATTCAGATTTCAGTGTATTGTCTAAACTCCAAACATAGAATATAAAGCCAGCAGTAATAACATAAAGCCAGCAGCAAATAGCAATAACATAAAGCCAAGTAGGACTATAGCATAGTTAAATGTGACATAAAGCCAATAATAGACTCTGAAGTCAATAACATAAAGCCAACTTAGAGCATTGTTAGGGAGAGAAAAGGAGGAGTTCGAGAGTTTGATGAGAATATGAGCAGACATCAGCCGCCTCCAATATATTCCAAAGTCCAAATAAGAGTAAGCTTATCCAAAGCGTGAGATCTCTCATCTCTATATGGATTAGGGATAAGTTGGACCAGATAGTTGCACTGGATATCATGTAAACCTAAATTTATATTGTTACTAATTGTGTTCGGTTTGGTTCGATTTAAGCGGTTTTTGGAATGACCAAACCGTGAATCGAACCAAATCGGTCAGTTTTTAAAAGGTCCAGTCGAACCAATCTGACCGGACAATCGGTTAGGTTAAAACTCGACCGATTCGGTTTGATTCGATTCGGCTTGATTTGGTTCAATTTGATCGATTTGGTTCAAATATGCATACCCCTACTTGTATGATTACCTAAGTTTCTTCTTACTTGAAAATGGTTTTTTAAAAGGAAGAGTCGATACAACTCTATTTATCAAGTCTTCAAATGATGACATTCTGTTAGTGCAAATTTATGTAGATGATATTATACTTGGTTCTACTAATGAACAATTATGTCAAAATTTTTCTAAGTGTATGTAGAGTGAGTTTGAAATGAGTATGATGGGAGAGCTAAACTACTTCCTGTTTGCAAAAACAAAAGTTATATACAAACTTTGAAAGAAGATTACAAATGAATTCGGGGAAAGTACAACTTTAGGAATCCGATCAGACGACGATCGCTTTATCCCTTGGACTATGTGAACTTTGAAGACTTTAGCCTCTGAAAATTGCAGCACCACTTGGACAAGAACTCCTGATATTTTGATTATGATCTCTTTTTTTCTATGAAGGATGTGAAACTCTATTTATAGAGTTCTGGAAATAACTGTTTTGTAGTTATTCTAGACTGCGCATATTGGATTGCGCCAGATTTGGACTGCGCAGGCTACAAGTTGCGCTGGTCTTCGTGCAGTTATTCGATCGTGGGCTAACTGTATTTAGACATGTGGCATCGTTTGATTGAGATGCGCTTGGTCGTGTACAGAGCAACTGTTACGTGTCGAGCAATTGATGGCATGTGTACCACGTAACAAATGTTAGTTATCAATGGATCGCGCCAAAGAAAAACTGTCATCGTATTGCGCTGGAGACTGGACTTGGTCAAACTGCGCTGATGAGGATCCGGCAGACCGTGCTCAGGTTGGACTGGCAGACTGCGCTGGACTGTACAGCTGTTCTCGAGCGCCGTGCTGCTCGGGATGCAAACGGATTCCTCGTCTTTCGTGCTGTCATTTGTCAGAAGATTTGATATTTTTAATCAGGTAATCATGACAATGCCACATCAGATTTGGGCGCTGTCTGCTGATGGCGCTGTCCATATGTGCGCAATCCATGTGTGCATAATCCAACAAATGCTGCACAGTTTGATTTCTGTATATTTGATTGTGGGTGCAACTTGATTTTTAGGTTCTACAAGACCCCCTTCAAAGTTTTCAAATTTTAAAATGTTCAAAATTTTGAAATACTTTGAATTTTCAAAATTTTAAATCAAGTTGCGCTAAGTTTGTGCAATCCAAGAAATCTGTTCCGATCATTCAGGCGCAATCAGTGATGTCCGTTAAACTTCTTTGGAAAGCTATAAATAGCTTTCTTCTTTCAGTCTGTGAACCTTTACTTGTTTCGATTTTCTAAGAGAAAGCACCTTCAACTCTTCTTCTCTGACTTCCTTTTTCGTTCATCATCGTCGTCGACATGGCCCCTAAGAAATCTGCGGTGGAGAAATGAAAGGCTGTTGCCGACTCCTCGACTCGCACAGCGCCCCGAGTATCTCGACATAAAAGCGCTCAACCCGCTCTTCATGGTGAGAATGAATAGAAATCAAAACCCCTTTTTAGGGTTTTTGATGATTTCAAATTACTGTGCATCTCTCTTTTTAGAGTTGATAGTATTACGCCACCCTCTTTAGGGTTTTGGCAGCATACTTGTACAAAATTTTCATTTTTATGAAGATTATGTCTCGACTCTTGCTACACAATCAGACAGAGCGCGCTGACAGCGACGTTAGCGCAGTCTGCTGTTTTGTGCATCCAGGCTGTCGCTAGCGCAATCGGATGATTTGCGCAGATATGTAGCGCAATTCATTTGATCTTTGTAAAACGTATTGTAAGAACTGATTCTCATGCCCAATTTTTTCCAAGCATACTAATTTTTTTTTGTCCTCTATTGATGTAGTTGACATCAGAGAAGATCCCAACTACGAGATTCTTTCTGGAACTCTATCCGAGTCAGAGTTCAAAGAGGATCTTTCTCATGTCTCCTTTCCTCAGTACGCTTTGCCATCATCTCGACATGCTGTCTTGATTACACAAGATAATGAGACTTTATTATGTCTAATGAACGGGCAACCTCTACAGACTGCTGATACTGTCACACGCAAGAAACCCCAATTTTTGTTTGGTGAAGCTTTTGTTAAGAACTCACAGCCGAGGCCACATATGGAGGAAAGAATCTTCCGAAGGGGCGAGAAAACAATATATCTGAAAGAGATCTCAAGATGTCTTCCTCTGTCCAGATACGCTTTTGCAAGTTATCCCAGAAAAATGGAGTGGGACATAACTCCACTGCAACAGGCCCGAGTAGGCAACATCTATGTCAAGAAAGGTCCAGAAAATAAAGATGTATTCTACAGCTCTTCGGAACGACATAGTTCTTTGCTCTGAGGACTAAAACCCGGTTGTATCCTACCGAAGGATTCTTCTCTGTTGTTGCCAATGAGGACTCCAATATTATCAAATGAGTTTGCAAAAGTGGAAGGGAGATATCCAGATCAAGACCTGCGGTTGACAGGTCTTGTTAACCCAGAGAATAAAAGATGGAGTTGCGTGGCCAACTAGATATTGGTCCAGTTTGAGAGTCAGCTCAGAGACATTGATCTATATCATGCATTGTACGCCACTGTCTATGGGTTCCCCCTAATCCACATTTATTCCTTGCACTGGCAGAAAGATATAATTACAGAACCGAGACCTTCATGACACCGCACGGGAAAATCGGCTTAGCCTTGCATGAGATGAAACACATCTTTAATCTACCGATGGGGAATATCCCATACGAGGAGTTCATCCCGACGAATGATGAATTGGACAATCTACGCAAGGAAAATGCCGACATAGTAGATGTCTTCGAAGAGCTACTATGCCATTATAAGATTTGTTCTCTGTATTACAAGAGTGGCACGGCCGACACTTGCTATTCAACCAAGTGGTTGCCGTATCTTTTTCTTAACCATATTACTGAGAAGAAATCTAATGAACATGAGAACTGCAACCCCAACTTCTTCAAATCGCTTAGCAATAGTGAGGTGATAGAGTTGATGGAGATACACAATACGATGGACATCGAGACCGAAGATGATCTTCAGTACCCTCCTTTCAATCAAGGAGGCATCATCGAGAGTTATATGAGGATGGGTTACAGGCCCATGTCGAAAGAAGCCCAACTGACAGGTTTCCTTACTTTCTGGCTTCGATGATATGTTGTTCCCGGGGCCAGTGCAGTTGACCGCTTCCATCGCGGTGTTTTGTATGCTGCCGTGCGTCTAGTTTTTGGCTATCAGATGGATTTGTTATCAGCAATGACGTACAGGTTGAACGCCAGGCTTCGTCTCTTTGTTGACTCAATGATCTGAGGAAAAGGCGTGAAAGGACATTTTCCTCGACTTGAACTGTCGCACACATATTTATTTGGATGTCTGCTTCTACACCATCCTTCTCTAATGAACCCTACCATGGGGGCGGTAGGCGGTAGTTTCTTAAGAAGATATTCCGAATGCAAGTGGGTTTATACCACTTTGAAAGACTGCCGACGAGTTTTGAATCTTGGCAAAGGATGGAACTTTTACTGTGTTCCCCCTCCAGCTGGTTATGAATATATACCGATGAACCTCATCGACTCGATAAGAGTTCTGCCCTTGGGCCATACAACCTTTGATTGGCTGAGAATGATTTGGCCATCACATCTGGTGTATCGGTTCGAAGACGAGTGTTATCTTGAACCCTATCTTCCAAGTTGTTTTGCACGTCAATTCGACTACGACCAATTCCATATGGGCAATGCCATAACACGCTTACAGGAAAAAGGTTACCTGAATGATGGAGCTCGAGCTTGGGCCTATTACAACGCCCGGGATACTAAGACAACATTCTCTATGCCCCCAAAGAACGACCGAGGTCTACGCATGCTGTACACTTACTCAATCTTCTATATGTCAGCAAATACTTTTGCTGAAAATTTTAATTTGACGGACAGCTTTGCAACGGTGTCACGTTTTAGGAAAGGGGCACCCGTTATGCTACCCTCCGAAAATGATGAAGAACATGAACCTGTTGACGTGCCTTTGGAAGCTTCGAGGGAGGCCAATTTCCCTGAAGAAGTCTATGAACCGCTACGAGTTTCTTTAAAGATTGCAAAATCTTCGATCAAGGAGAAGAAAAGAAAGGCAGGAGAACCATCTTCTCCTGTTTCTAAGAAGAAAATTGCCATTTACTCTTCGGAAAGGGTCACTACCCGATCACAGTCTCGACAACAGGCTGAGTCAGCTCATAGGGAGGAAGCGACAACCTCCACCTCAATCCAAAGACATACGCAAACTGTAGACGTAGAGAGTTCTGAAGAACCTCTACGTAGGAAGAAAATAGCCTTCAGAAAGAAATCAAACACCCCCTCAAGACCTATCCATACATCGGCCCTGGTCAATACTGCCGCTGAGGTTATGATACCTTCTCCTACACCTCCTCCTGAGCCTGGGCAGGTGATAGATACATGAAAAGGAACTGCAAGCGTAGAAATAAGGGATAAGGCCACAGAAATAAGAGGAGAGACTACAGAGATAAGAGATGAGTCTACGGAAGTAAGAGAAGGGACTGCAACTCTGATTACGACCATTGAGTCAGAATCGTCTCTTGAAGTAATGCCGCCTCCTATACTTGCAATAGAAGCAGCTGATCCTCTAGTTACACCACGTTCGCGTTGCGCTGAGGAAGATCGATTAATCATAGAAGCTCTGGATGGATGTGACTTTGACTTCCATGACGCAGATCCGATCGATGCTACTGATGATGAAGAAGCGCCAGAAGGGGCAGCAGGTGATGAGGAAACACTGGCAGAGGATGTTAATGATAACATAGTTTTGGAAGAGGTTACTGCTAACGAAGCATCACAAGAGAAGAATGCTGCTGATAAGGTAGCACCGGGAGAGGCTGTTGGCCCATTGGTCATGGTCAAACCTGATTTTAATAATTGATCAAACTCTGTCTCGATATAAATATAAGTCGATTCAGATGTTTACCTACGATGTTTTGGACACTGCTCAACAATAGATATTTACTATGTTCAAGACCGAAGCTGTTCCGAAGCTGTTTGCCGCTCAGAATGTACTTCCTGTTAAGCTATATAATTTTTCATTTTATTGAGTCTAGGAATACATTGTACACCGAGTCATACTGGCAAATAGACTATCCGAAAACGTTTATTAAAAACATCCTATTCTTTTACAAATGACCTATGTTTTTGAAAAATATCCTTTTTACCAAAAGCTTCTGAAGGACTTTTCAAAAAGGCAAAATTGATTTTTCCCAAAAATGAACTTGCAGAGCCCCAGCAGAACTCGGTCCGAGTTCGGCCAGAGTTTGGCCAATTGGAACGTTAGTGAACGTTGGATTTTGAACTTGGTCATCTTTCAATTGCGGTTTGTTACAAAGAGTTCTGTCCGAATTCTGTCCGAATTCTGTCAGAGTTCTGTCTTTGGAAAAACTATAAATAGAGCAGTATTTCGATCATTTCAAATCACCAATTCACTTTCAATCTCTTCTCTTCCTGAGCTTACATTCTTCCAAAGAGTTTTTAAAAAGCTTACATTTTCAAATTCTAAGCCAGTTACAATCCTCTAGTCGATTTGCCAATGCAGTGTCGTCTAAAAGTTTCAGAGCGATTGTAATCAGAGGCTTGATAGAAGATACAACTCTTCACAATTGAAGTTGGTCGAGTTCTTCGTATCAAAGCTTGTGTCTGTAAAAGTTACAAGGACTTCGTATGAAAACTTGCAGGATTTTTCAATAGTGGATTCAACTGGAAGCTAGAGTTCTTCCGACTGGACTAGTCCTCACAAGAGGGAAACCGGTATAAATCTCGATGTTTGCGTTTGCCTTCCGATCACTTTTAATTTCTGTCACTTACTTTGTTATTATTATTATATTTATGATCTAACTGCTAACAAGATTTTTATTAGCAATATTCCGCTGCCTACTCTATTCACCGCCCTCTAGAGTATTCTACTTTACGATTTCGTTCATACAATTGGTATCAGAGCAGGTTATATAGGTAAAGCAAGGTAAAATTGCAGTTATATTCAATTTTTATATAGATCACAGCATTACACATGGCAACTGTGAAATTTATAAGTGAAGGCCAAGCCACAAACAGACCTCCACTGTTTGACGGTATAAACTACACTTATTGGAAAACACGTATGAGTTTCTTTCTGAAATCTCTTGATTTTGACTTATGGTCTGTAGTTATTGATGGCTATAAAAAACCACCTCGTATTAATGTTGATGGTGTTTTAGTTGAAAAACCCCATGACAAATATACAGAAGAAGAAAAGAAAAAGGCCAGTCTTGATGCACGTGCTATTAATGCTTTATTTTGTGCCTTAGATAGAACTGAATTCAACAGGGTGTCTACTTGCACAACATCAAACGAAGTGTGGAAACTTCTCGAAGTAACCTACGAAGGAACAACACAAGTCAAGGAGTCAAAGATCAGCAGACTTACTCAGGAGTACGAGGCGTTCAAAATGAAGCCAAGTGAATCAGTCACTCAGATGTTACAAGATTCTTGGATATTGTAAATCCTCTGTCTTCACTATGCAAGGATTACAGTAACCATGAGAAGATTCACAAACTTCTACGAGCCCTTACAAATAACTGGATTCCAAAGGCTACTGCAATCATTGAAGGGAACGACCTCTCAATAATGTCTCTAGAAACACTCATGGGTAAGCTACTCACTCACGAGTTAGAATTTCAAGACTTTGAAGATGCTACACCAAAGGAGAAGTCAGAGAAGACGATCGCTCTCAAGGCTCAACATAGAAGAACCATCGAAGATGATTTTGATGATAGCGACTCTGACTCTGAAGATCAAGCTCTTCGGGTAAGAAAATTCAAGAAGTTCATAAGATTTAACAGGAGAACAAAAGACAGCAAAGACAACAACAACAACAACAACGAGGAAGATCCTATTTGCTACAGATGCAAGAAGAAAGGACACATGAAGAAAGATTGTCCCTCAGCATCATCATCAAAGAAAAGCAGCAAATATGACAAAGGCTACATGAAGAAATCTACATCAAGGAAGTACGCCAACACAAGCATATGGCATGAATGTGAAGCCAGCGACTCAGAAGATGAACAATCAGATGATGCTACAAGTGTATGCTTGATGGCTTGTGATCAAGTAATTACTAATCCTCTATTTGATCCTTATGATGATTTTACCTTTGAGCAACTAGGAGAGGCTTTCAGTGAACTGTTAGATGACTACAGGAAACTGCGTAGCAAATATGAAATATCTAAGAAGGTACTCAAAGAGTACAAAGGTGAAATAGAAAGACTTACTGACCAATTAGATATGGTTAGAAATAATGACTCTTCAACTGAGTCTGGTGAGCTTTCTTCTATTAAATTGTTGTTACAGAGACTGTTAAGCTATCTGAAGAAAAAGACCAAACTATTATCCAGTTAAAGGAAGATCTATCTAAGGAGAGAAAGAGTCTCCAGTGTGCACAGGTTAGATTAGAATCACTCACATCTGACTATACTAGATTATATGACACTTCCAAGAAGTTGGAAATTAGTTTAGGAAAACGGCCTGAAGTTGCTGCTTCCTATTCTAACACGTGTCAATTACCGAATCATCGGAACACGCCCAACACTGTCAGACCAAACCATACCATGACTATGCCCAAGAAGACTAATAGGCATGCATTCTTTTATACTAGAAAATCAAAACCTACCAATCATGCACCTCATACTTCCTTCAACACTCAACTTTCTAAATGTCATTATTATTGTGGCCTCATTGGTCGTATATCTTCTACATGTAGAATCAGAATGTTAGTAGATTTAAATATTTATGCATGGATACCGAAAACTAACCAGTCAGGACCTTACAAGAAATGGATACCAAAAGTTTCATCTACAAATTATTTTGTAGGTGGGACGCCCATCACATGCTAGGAGCAAATGGATCCTCGACAATGGTTGCTCACGGCACATTACCGGTGATGCTTCATTATTTGCAACACTGTCGAAGAGGAATAAAGAAGGATACGTCTCCTTCGGTAATAATTTAAGAGGGTACATAATCGGTATCGGTGACATTGGTAAGGCTCCCTATCCAGTGATTAAAGATGTTTGTCTAGTTACTGAGTTAAAACATAATCTGCTCAGTATAAGCCATTTAGCTGATCACGGTTATGGTATTAACTTCGTAAAAGATAAATATACTATAATTGATAGTTCAACTGGTAGCACTATATTTGAAGGTATTAGGGAAAATAATATATATGTATTCTATTTGTTGGAAGATGCTAATACAGCAGGTAGATGCTTGATGGCCAAAAGCATTGAGAGTCAACTATGGCATATGAGACTCGGTCATACAAACATGGATACAATTTCAAGATTATCTACGAAGAAGTTGGTACGCGGCTTACCAGACATTTCTTTCAAGAAGAATACGGTATGTAGTGAATGTGAAAAGAACAAAGCTACCAAATCTACATTCAAATCCAAGAATGTTGTAAGTACCACTAGACCTTTACAACTGTTGCATATGGACTTATTTGGACCCAGTAGAATTGCCAGTCTAGGTGGTAAGTTATATGCATTTGTCATTATAGATGACTTCTCTAGATATACATGGGTTTATTTTCTTGTACGCAAGAATGATGAATTATTAGAGTTCGTCACCTTTTGCAAGAAAGTACAGAATGAAAAACGGTTCATGATTACTCGCATTCGTAGTGATCATGGCGACGAATTTGAGAATGCAGAATTCAAGCAATTTTGTGACACACACGGTTATTTGCATGAATTCTCTTGCCCTAGGACTCCGCAACAAAATGGAGTTGTGGAACGTAAGAACAGAACTCTATCTGAAATGACTAGAGTAATGTTAAACCAGTTTAGTCTACCTAGATACTTATGGGCTGAAGCTGTAAATACAGCATGCTATATTCTCAATAGGGTTCTAATTCGACCTATATCGAAGAAGACTCCCTATGAATTATGGTTTGATAGAACACCAAAAGTTTCTTATTTCAAAACCTTTGGTTGTAAATGCTTTATTCTTAATACTAAAGATAATTTGAGTAAATTTGATGAAAAGGCCAATGAAGGCATATTTTTAGGTTATACAGCAAAGAGCAAAGGATATAGAGTCTTCAACAAAAGAACCATGATCATTGAAGAATCTATCAACGTCAAGTTTGATGAGCTAAATCAACACTTAGACGATGATGACAATGAAGACATAATCGCACCAAGTACAACTACTACAAAACCTTCACACAAAGATACATAACCATCACATTAGGCATCAGATGAACCTCCAAGCAAAGAAGCCGGAACTAGCAATCCTGAGACTACAACAAAAGAGATGAGATTCTTGGCTAATCATCCAAAGGACTTGGTAATTGGTGAGATTACCAAGGGTGTAAGTACTCGTTCCTCTAATAAAGATATAGTTTCTTGTGTTGCTTTTGTCTCGCAGTTTGAACCCAAAAATATTGATGAAGCATGTAGTGATAATTTTTGGTTAGATGCTATGCAAGAGGACTTAAACCAATTCGAATGAAATCAAGTTTGAGAACTTGTTCCCAAGCCCATTGATCATCTGGTCATTGGCATCCGATGGATATTCCGAAATAAACTGAACGAGAATGGTTTAGTAACTCGTAATAAGGCTCGACTCGTAGCTCAAGGATACAATCAGGAAGAAGGTATCGACTACGATGAGACATATGCCCCAGTTGCGAGATTAGAATCCATTTGCATGTTATGTGTATTTGCATGTTTTCATAATTTTAAGTTATTTCAAATGGATGTCAAAAGCGCATTTTTAAATAGTTTTATAAAAGAAGAGGTTTATGTAGCTCAACCACCCGGTTTTACTGATTTCAAATTTTCTGAATATGTTTTCAAGTTGAAGAAAGCTTTATACGGTTTGAAACAAGCCCCTCGTGCTTGGTACGATCGTCTAAGCACTTTTTTACTTGATAACGGTTTTTTAAAGGGAAAGGTTGACACTACTTTGTTTATAAAATCTTTGAATAATAATATTATTTTGATTCAAGTCTATGTAGATGATATTATCTTTGGATCTACTGATGAAACTCTTTGTTAAGAATTTTTAAAGTGTATGCAGAATGAGTTTGAGATGAGCATAATGGGAGAGCTGAAATTTTTTTCGGACTGCAAATCAAACAAACCAGCAATAGGACGTTCATAAATCAAGCAAAGTACACAAAGGATATATTAAAAAAGTTCGACATGCAAGCAGTCAAGCCACTTAGCACTCCAATGGCGACTTTAACCAAGCTTGGTATTGATGAACAAGGCAAACCTGTCGACATACGTAAGTATCGAGGTATGATCGGTCACTTACTGTATTTACTGCTAGTCGACCAAATATTATGTTTAGTGTTTGTTTATGAGCACGCTTTCAAGCTAATCCTAAGGAATCACATTTGTGCGCAGTTAAGCGTATCTTTCGATACCTTAAAAGCACTTATTCTGTCGGCTTATGGTATCCCAAAACCACATAATTTGACCTAACCGGTTATTCTGATGCTGAGTTTGCCGGATGCAAAGTAGATAGAAAAAGTACTAGCGGCACATGTCATTTCCTAGGAAAAGCTCTAGTCTCTTGGTTTAGTAAAAAGCAAAATTCTGTTGCATTATCAACAACCGAGGCTGAGTATATTGCCGCAGGACGTTGTTGTGCACAACATTTGTGGATAAAACAAACCTTAGAAGACTATGGATTGTATTTTTTTACACATACCCATTTTCTGTGACAACACTAGTTCTATTAATTTGACTAAGAATCCAGTATGTCACTCTCGTACTAAACATATCGAGATTCGACATCACTTACTTAGAGATCATCAACAAAATGGAGATATAGACATTGTATACATAGACACACAGAATCAATTAGCTGATATACTCACAAAACCTCTAGCGGAAGATCGTTTCAATTATTTACGTCGAGAATTAGGCATTTTATATGTCAATAATATTAATTAATTTTGTTTTATTAATTAATTTACTCGATACTCATAAACTGTTTTCTAGACAAGCCTAAAAAGAGTCTATCTGTCACCACGACTACGGTCGAAGCGAAGCGGTACTTAAGAGTTCTCCGATGAACTTCCGTTAGGTGGGACAGTTCTCCTACAGCTAATCTGAGACAGATGCTGAGTAAAGAATATTAATTTATAAAATAATATTAATTATATTACTTTGAGATTTAAAATTACTAAACTTTGAATTAAATACTTGAAACAAATTAATAAAAAAGATGTGGCCCTATTTCTATCGTTTTGATATATATATATATATATATATATATATATATATATATATATATATATATATATATATATATATTGAGAGTGTCCACTTCTTAATGGTGCTTGGAGGCATGCCTTCAAGGGGGCTCGAACCCACGCCACTGCGTCGAGGTGCTCCACCGTTCTCAACGGGCTACGGCCACGGGGACAGATAGACTCTTTTTACTAAACCCTTGGCAAATTCGGCCAGGCAACCCTTGGCAACCCTTGGCAAATTCGGCCCGAGTTTGGTCCGAATTCGGCCAGAGTTCGGCTGGGTATATATATGTACCAGCCAGAACCCGAGGCCCCCATCTTCTTCATTCTTCCAAACTACATCAAACCGCAGCCGTCGTGCCTCCAAACCCTAGTTTTTCTCCATCCTTGTTTTTCCAATCCGAGTGGATATTCTCGTCCAAACATTGGATTCGTGCGGAGAACTTCGTCCTCATCAACATATCCAACTCTTGGAAGGTATAATCCCTTCTCTCCTCCACTTTTCAATACTTAGGGTTTCTAGAAATTTTTGGAAAAGAATGCCTTAGTTCAATCCCTTCAAGAGAAAGAAGACTAATGCCAGTGAAGAGGCATCGTCTTCAGATCCGCATACGGATTGCCTCTTTTCTTCGGTCCAATCAGACGATGGTGCGTAGGACGAGTTTTACTTTAAAACTTCTGATCAAGCTTAATTGTGGTACGCCGATTTTATCATGCGTACTATTTACACTGGATCGCCGATTAAATGGACTATCTTTCCGGATCACCGCCCTTACTTTGAGGCATTAGGGTTACAACATTTTGTTACCTTACACTTCTCCATTGCCACTAATGCCATTAGATTATTCTATTGCAATTTCGTGTTAGACACTTTTACCGCGAGGTCACGTGTCGGAGGAATCGATATCGAATTCACTGATGAAACGTTAGCGGAAATCCTTGGTATCCCAAACGAAGGTGCCCCACAAGATGACATCACTGATTTTGATTTCCCCGATGGTACGACACTCGTTAGTTTCAAGAATGAGCTTTGTATGTCCGTACGCGCTCGTCCTGGAAAGTTCAAGGCTAATAACCTGAACTTGTTTAACTACGAATTACATCGCATCATCTATTCCACCTTACTTCCGAAATCCACTTCCAAAGATGATGTCACTACACTTGAGCTCTCTGCTCTTTATCATATTCTTAAGGGGATTCTATTTTCTGCCCCTAAGGCTATCATCCAGATGATGGGTAGATGTCGCGGGAGAGACCACAACCTATCTTATGCGATGCTTATTCCTCGCATCTTTCAGAGATTTGATATTGACCTATCTACTTGTGCTGTCGACCCCGAGCCCAAGTTCCTCAAACTCTCTCGTCGCAGCATTGCCACTGTTCCTCCACCTATTGCGCCTACTCCTCCTGCACCTACTCCCACAGCACATGTTCCTCGTCATTCTTACCCTATGACATTTGAGGGTATTCATCAGCATTTATCAGATCTGTAGTTATTTTATGTTAATACCTCTAGGTAGCACGAGTTACGTGATGTGACTCGGTTCCAGACGATTGCCAACTCCTTCGCCAATTTGAGGTTTACGCAGACGGATAATTCTGCTAGCTCTCTACCTCGAGACCCTTCTGTTTATGGCTACCACATTGACGACGAGGCAGTCCACTCTCTGTTCCAGCCAGCGAACGCCTATGATTGGTATCGTACCACTGGTGCCACTCCTCGCACTTCTGGCGCTGGTACTTGTAGAGCAGGTCCTTCTGTACATGCTGGCACTGCAGCTGATGACGATGTTGACGATGATGATGATGATTTTTGAGATGTTAGATATTGAGACTGTTACTTTTGTCTTATGTTTACTTGGAAATGCTCACTTTTCTATTATGTGACTGTTCATAGACATGGTTTTGATTATGCCTCAGTTTTGGCATCTTAGTTTATTATTCAGCACTTTATTTGTTTCAGTTTTATTCTCGCACTTTATTAAATACTGCCTGTGACAAATACATGCCTGTGTTGTTCTCTAGACTATCTGTTTCTCTTACTATATTCATTATTTATACCATGCCTGTAATGAATTTTAAATATCTATTTTTTATTGTGTTTCTTCACTGTTTGTTACTTATGCATTTATTGCGGAAGAGCTTTCTCTCTTTGTAATTATTTTGCTAAGTGACAACGGGAGAGAAATAAGATCTAACATTTTCATGAAAACAGGTTATGAACAATTTCTTTTGATTACTATTTTGAATTGATCCAAGCTTAGATGTTATATCGGCAAGGTTTGTCAATTATCAAAATGGGGGAGATTGTTGGCCCATTGGTCATGGTCAAACCTGGTTTTAATAATTGATCAAACTCTATCTCGATATAAATGCAAGTCGATTCAGATGTTTACCTACGACGTTTTGGACACTGCTCAACAACGGATATTTACTATGTTCAAGACCGAAGCTGTTTGCCACTCAGAATGTACTTCCTGTTAAGCTATGTAATTTTTTATTTTATTGAGTCTAGGAATACATTGTACATCGAGTCGTACTGGCAAATAAACTATCCGAAAACGTTTTTCAAAACCATCCTATTCTTTTACAAATGACCTATGTTTTTGAAAAACATCCTTTTTACCAAAAGCTTCTGAAGGACTTTTCAAGAAGCCAAAATTGATTTTTCTCAAAAATGAACTGGCAGAACCCCAACAGAACTCGGTCCGAGTTCGGCCAGAGTTCGGCCAATTGGAACGTTAGTGAAAGTTGGATTTTGAACTTGGTCATCTTTCAGTTGCGATTTGTTACAAAGAGTTCTGTCCGAATTGTGCCTGAATTCTGTCAGAGTTCTATCTTTGGAAAAACTGTAAATAGAGAAGTATTTTGATCATTTCAAATCACCAATTCACTTTCAATCTCTTCTCTTCCTGAGCTTACATTCTTCCAAAGAGTTTTCAAAAAGCTTATATTTTTCAAATTCTAAGCCAGTTACAATCCTCTAGTCGATTTGCCAGTACGGTGCGGTCTAGAAGTTTCAGAGCGATTGTAATCAGATACTTGATAGAAGATAGAACTCTTCACAATTGAAGTTGGTCGAGTTCTTCGTATCAAAGCTCGCGTCTGTAGAAGTTGCAAGGACTTCGTATGAAAACTTACGAGATTTTCCAATAGTGGATTCAACTGGAAGCTAGAGTTCTTCCGACTGGACTAGTCCTCACAAGAGGAAAACCAGAATAAATCTCGGTGTTTGCGTTTGCCTTCTGATCACTTTTAATTTCTGTCATTTACTTTGTGATTATTATTATATCTGTGATCTAACTGCTAACAAGATTTTTATTAGCAATATTCCACTGCCTACTCTATTCACCCCCCTCTAGAGTATTATGCTTTACGATTTCATTCCTACAGAAGCTACTGCCACTGAACCAAAAGATCAAAGAGGTATTAACTGATTTTGATAATCTTCATTTATAGATTAAATGACTGATGTTTTAACCTTCATCCATGTAGAAATCCAAACTCCTGCAGTTCTTCTGGTAAGCGCTAACATGGTCCAGACAGAGGCGATAACCATTGGCAGCCGTCATCTGTCAGGTGGCTCCGAAGCGGGGAGTAGTCAGGCAGTGATGTCTGAAACTACTTCCGTAAGGCTTCAGCCTGTTTTAATAAATGACAACCCTGTCATCAAACCAAGCATTGGTAAGTTGTCTTCATTTTGATCTTTTTGATAGTTCTTAGTGACGGCAAACTGATGATGTTCATTTGAATTTGTAGAAGAAAATCTGGGAGGGGCGACCAGCTCCACCATGGTTCCCATATCAAAAGAGGCTACATCCAAAGTTCGAGATGCTGAACTTCCACCTTCGTATACATCCGCTGCTGAAACTTCTATAGGAGTAGTTGCCACACCTAGTGCAGTGGCTACCAACAAATTTGTAGTTGGTTCCTTCACCAATTTCTTCTTCACTTCTTTAGGACCTTTAGTAAAAAGGACAATGGAAAAAGAAACTGTTGGTTTCAATACTGTCAGAGGTCCAACTTCCTACCTAATCGGAGGCATCCGAGATCAGGGTGATGAGGCTTAGGCCGCTTATCTTGAACATGTGTTGGATGAGTTGGAAGAAGCAATCAAGGTTTACAAAGACCTTAATCGAGGAAAAGTAGAGCCGCTCGTGACTGCTAAATTCGAGAGAATGGCTCAAGAAGCTGAGGTTTCAAAGGCTGATTTTAAAAATTTCTTGGACACTTTTGCTATGAAATCCTCAGAGTTTGATTCTCAGCTCAATGTAGTAGCGTCTACTGCTGGTGTCACTACCACATTTCTAGTATGGGGGTATTTTGGTCATTTTTGAATTTTTAGGATTTATTTGGAATTATTGTGAATTATTGAGATTTATTGGAATTTATGTGATTTTAGTATTAATTAATTAAATTGATAAGTGGTATGTTGATTTGAGACTAGTTTGGACCTTGTAGACTAGCCTAGAACCTAAACTTAGCTATGGTGACTTGGTTAGCATGATAGGGTCTTAGTCTAACTTAGGTTAAACTAATTTAAGTCATTTAGAATCAAGTTTTAATAGGTGGAATAGTGATTTAGAACCACGACTTATGACTTCATAAGTCATGATTAATGATTTAAGCCCATAGAAGCCCATAGCCCACACATGTAAGACCCTAACCCTAACCTAGCATGGCCGGCCATCCCACCTAGGGATTCCCCACCCCTATTTATACTCTCCTCCATTTAGGGCTAGCCTCTTTTAGGAAAGATCAAGTTTAAAGAAGAGGTATTTTTCCAACTTCATTAATTCAGAGAAAATCTATTTTAATTCCTTTTTCTTTCAAATCAATTACAATAGATTGTAAATCACCTATACTTGCTGTCCATGGTGTTAAATCCTAGGCCGAGGGAGACTTGCTTTGACAAATCCCTCCGAAAAGCGGCATCACAGGGGCTGGAGAAGCCCTATAACTTCGACATCTTAGCGCAATTGGCCAACACACCGGCCAAGTTATCATTATACGAGCTTCTGAGACTCTCCAAGGATGTTCGTACGGCTTTGAGCGATGCACTTTAAAACGCCGATGCGTACCTGGCTCAGGTCAACCTCACGGAAGAGAACCCACATGCAGATCTCCAAAACAACGCCTGTACGGGAGCGATGCCCAACATTGTCTTCACTCCGCAGGACATGCTCATCAAAACCAACCTGCATGATCGCCCGCTATACTACACTGGATACATCGGCGACGTAAAGGTGGATAGGATGCACATCGATCCTGGCTCTTCCATAAGCATTATCCCGAAGGGTCTGTTACATCATCTCTGCATCCCTATGCATCGTCTGACGCCTACAAGCACCGCCATCAGCGGGTTCAATTCGGGCAGGAGCTACCCAATTGGGAAGATTCGTCTGAAGTGTCAAATTGGCGATCTCCAATCAGAGGTCACCTGCTACGTCATAGATGCAGACACTTCTTACAACATCCTCTTGGGACGCCCGTGGATACACGATTATATGATCGTGCCTTCCATGCTGCACCAGTGCTTCAAATATGTCGACAAATACGGCTTCGTAAGGACAGAATTTGCTGATATCGATCCCTTCAAAGGGGTCGAATCCTACTACTTAGACTCCTGTCTCTATGAACAATCGAAAAAGCATCTTGGTGAAGGAGATATGCAAGCTCGTACCGAGACAGCCACAGGATCAGAAGAGCCTCCGACGATCCACCTCCAAGCTCGCAAACCTGGCAAGTCTGCACCCCTTACTGCCACTCTGCGTAAGGACGCAATCAGCCTCTCGACACAAGAAGAGCAAATGATAATTCGGCTGCCGAGGTCTATCCAAGTGCCAAGACCCACAATGGAGCCACTGACAATCAGGCTGCCGAGAGCCGGCCAGCCACAAACGGAGAAGCTCAATCCCTCCGACAAGCTGATGACGATACGCCTTCCCAAGAAGGGTCTTCACCTCGATGCAAGGTCTGGAACTTCTAGCGAACCAACCACTCCCCGTCCAGCATCGAGTACCAAGCTGGGGGTCGCTAGTTTGCCAACAACTCCACGCTCTGCTCTACCAGCTGAACCGCTGACGATCAAGCTGCCCAGGTCATCCTCTCAGTCTTCGTTTATACAGGGGATAACCGAAGAGGAACCGGAGCTAGCCAAGTATGTGGCTGCCCATACTGATGTTCCCTCCGTAGATGATATAATCCCCCTAGAAAAGATATCTTACTTCATCAATAAAGCGCTATCTTTGAACTACCTCGAGCTTAATAAGCTCTGTACGATGTATGCTATGGAACATGGTATAGGCACTCACCTCCACACACAGGTGACAAATGTGCACACCGCAATCCAGCTTACTCCAGCGGAAGACGCTTACCGCATAATCGAGGGAGGGGACCATCCAATCATCTTCGGCCGGATGGACGATCCGCATCCCTTCACCATAGAAGAAGTCGACCTTGGATCAGATGCCGGAAGACTGCCTCTGTATCTTTATAGCCCCCAATCCAAATATCTCATGCAGAAATAGGGGTATAATCTGGAGACGATGCCAGGTTTGAACTATGGTACTGGACGACGATTACCTTTGAAGCCACCGGTCCCGGCAGGCAAACCATGGGACTACTATAGCAAGACTCGATGTGGATTAGGGTATGTTACACCCACAACAACCCCCGAGAGTTCAGATAAAGAATGTGACTGGCACTCACGTTCGACCGGGTCACCAACTTCTGACTCAGATACCAGCATCGGGGATGTGTTCAGACAAGTTTTATCAGTCAACATGGCATTCGCCGACGCTTATGAAGAAGATGAAGACATCCCCGAAATCCTCGAGCTAGAGCCATGGGCCCAACAGCTGGATGCACAATGGAAAAAGCGATTCGAACAGAGAGAACCTCCTACTGAAGATGAGGTCATACAAGTGGATCTCGGCAGTGAATCTTCTCCAAAACTGATCTTCGTCAGTAAAAGCCTAACAGACGAAGAGCGATAATCGCTGCTGGAACTTGTCAAAGAATACATTGATGTGTTCGCCTGGAGCTATGAAGACATGCCGGGGTTAGATCCCGATATTGCTCTGCATAAGCTCAACATTCGGCCAGATGCAAAACCAGTCAAAAACAACAGTGACGCTTCCGCTCGGGCATGATGGATGCGATCGAGGCCGAAGTCAACAAACTAATAGCCAGCAGCTTCATTCGTGAGGAACAACATCCAGATTGGGTCGCCAATATAGTACCAGTCCTCAAGAAGAATGGAAAGATTCGAATCTGCATCGACTTCCACAATCTGAACGAGGCATGCCCAAAAGATGAATTCCCCCTACCTATCACGGAGATCATAATTGACAATACCTGCGGCTTTGAACGTATGTCAATCATGGATGGCTTCTCGGGGTACAACCAAATCAAGATATCCCCTGACGATAAAAAGCATACATCATTCCGAACACCGATTGGCACATACAGCTACACAGTCATGCCTTTCAGTTTAAAGAATGCTGGCACCACATATAAAAGAGCCATGAGCATCTTCTTCAGAGACCACTTACGTAAGACGGTAGAGTGCTATGTTGATGATATTGCCGTCAAGAGTCGCCGCAAGGGAGACCATCTGCAGGATCTGAGGACGGTATTCGATCTGATGCGAGCGCACAATTTGAAAATGAACCCTACGAAGTCCTTCCTGGGCGTATCCAGCGGGAAGTTCTTGGGTTTTATCATCACCGCCCAGGGTATCCATGTAGACCCTGAGAAGACAAAGGCAATCATGGAGATGGGTCCCCCGAGAAATCTCCATGAACTCAGAGGCCTTCAAGGGAGGCTAGCTTACATCAGGAGGTTTATTTATAACCTCTCTGGGCGATGTCGACCATTCACCCACCTCATGAAGAAAGGCGTCTCGTTCGTATGGGACGAAGAATGTCAGCAAGCCTTCGACAGCATCAAAGAATATTTATCGAACCCTCCAGTTCTGGTGGCCCCGGTTGCTAGAAAACTATTCCTGCTCTACGTACGAGCAATAGAGCATTCCCTCGGAGCATTGTTGGCACAAAACAACGATGCAGGCCATGAGCAAGCCATATATTACCTCAGTCGAATGATGATTGGGCCAGAGCACCGATACACCGCTGTGGAGAAGGAATGCCTTGCCCTGGTGTTCGCTATTCAGAAGATGCGGCACTATGTCACTGGACAAACGATACATGTTATCTCACGAGTCAATCCTCTCAGGGTCCTCATGACTAAACCAGGGGCACTCAGCTATCGCCTCACTACATGGGCAATATTGCTGTCCCCTTATCATATGATCTTCGTCCCACAAAAGGCTGTCAAAGATCAAGCCCTGACAGACTTTTTGGCAGCCCACCGGGCTCAGAGTCATCCAGGATATACGAAGAAATCCTAGATGAGGTCGCCGACTCGTATACAAGCGCTCACAATGATATATGGCAAATATTCTTCGACGGTGCTTCGAGAACTGGACCCAAGGGCAACATCATCGTCGGAGTCGGGGTGGTGCTAGTCTCCCCTTCCGGATTGGTGATCAATCGCACTTACTCTCTTACAGAACCCTGCTCTAACAATGTGGCCGAGTACAACGCTCTGGTCATTGGCCTCCAACTTACAAAGGAGATGGGGGTAGAATATCTTGAAGCATACGACGATTCTCAGGTAATCGTCAATCAGATCCGGGGCTCATACGAAGTTTGCCACGAAGACATGGTCCCTTATCACCAAATAGCAATCAACATCATCTCGTCGTTCGAGGGGTTCTTCATCGAGCACGTTCCCAGACTCTAAAATATCGAGGCCGATGCCTTAGCAGGCCTCGTCGCTTCCCTGGCAGTGCCAAGTCATACTCATCAATCGGTGGATATGATAGGCCACGAACTGGTCTACCCCAAGAATAATATTCAATTCGTGGCAAGCTACTCCGCTCAGGCGATTGATGATGCCCCAGATTGGAGACAACCATTCATCGACTTCGTCGTCTACGATATCCTGCCCGAGAACCCAAAGGAAGCCACCTCCATCAGACGGCGTTCCCTCAGATTCTTCTACGATACAGAGACAAAAATGCTGTATCGCCGATCCTATGATGGATTATTGCTTCAGTCTCTGTCAAACACGGAAGCCAAAGAAGCCGTTCGAGAAGCTCATGACGGTGTCTGCGGGGCCCATCAGCCTGGCCCTAAATTGCAAGACCGTCTTCGCCGAATGGGCTACTACTGGCCCACGATGGTAGTGGATGCGATAGACTATGCAAGAAGGTGCAAAGCCTGCCAAGTCCATGCAGACTTCATTCACCAGCCATTCGAATTTCTACATCCGACGGTGGCGTCTTGGCCATTTGAAGCATGGGGAATGGACATCATCGGTCCAATTACTCCACCTTTCTCCCGTGGACATCGCTTCATACTCGCAATCACAGACTACTTCTCCAAATGGGCGGAAGCTGTCCCACTTGCAGAAGTCAAGACTTCAAACATGATCAGCTTCCTTAAGCATCATGTCATCATCCACGATAATGGTCCGCAGTTTGCAAGCCACGCCTTTTATCGGTTCTGCGACAAACATCGCATCCAGAATATTGCTTCGACACCGTACAACCCGGCAGCGAACGGGTTGGTAGAGGCATTCAACAAAACAATCATCAAACTCCTCAAGAAGTTTGTCTCTTCTAACAAACGCGACTGGAACGAGAAGCTCGGTGAATATTTATGGGCGTACTGTACTACAGTCCGAACAGCTACCGGAAACACACCATTCTCCCTGGTATACGGGAGTGAGGCAGTTCTCCCATTAGAGACTCAAATACCCTTACTCCGTGTTGCCCTCACTTATCAATTGACGACGGATGATAACTACCGACGCCGACTACAAGAGTTGGAGGCCTTAGATGAAAAGTGCCTCCTTGCTCAGCAAAGGATCGAACTATACCAAGCACGCATCTCTGGAGCCTTCAACAAGAAGGTTAAAATCAGAACATTCCAGGTAGGAGATCTCATTCTGGCGGTCCGGAGACCGATGGTCATGACTCACAAGACCGCTGGCAAGTTCCAGCAAAAATGGGAAGGCCCATTTATCATTGAGGCCGTATTCTCCAACGGTGCTTACCGCCTCGCAAAACAGAATAGGGATTTGCTCATGTTGTCCGTCAACGGCAAGTTCCTGAAGAAATATTATGTCTAAACGACATTCTCCAGATCATCGAGTCACGTACCCACTGGTACCACTGAACTCACCCTCATAATTTTCCAGATTTTTGAGTCACGTAGCCGCTGGTACCGCTGAACTCACCCTCATAATTTTCCAGATTTTCGAGTCACGTACCCGCTGGTATCGTTGAACTCACCCTCATAATTTTCTAGATTTTTGAGTCACGTACCCGCTGGTACCGCTGAACGCACCCTCACAATTTTCCAGATTTTCAAGTCACGTACCCGCTGGTACCGCTGAACTCGCCCTCACAATTTTCCAGATTTTTGAGTCACGTACCTGCTGGTACCGCTGAACTCACCCTCACAATTCTCCAGATTTTTG
Organism: Iris pallida; assembly: GCA_029216955.1. Classification (NCBI taxonomy): domain Eukaryota; kingdom Viridiplantae; phylum Streptophyta; class Magnoliopsida; order Asparagales; family Iridaceae; genus Iris; species Iris pallida. Next base: position 4,505,798 of record JANAVB010018799.1, read on the forward strand.
AGTTATGTACCCTCTCGTGCCGCTGAACTCACATCCACAACATCCCAGATTATCGAGTCATGTACCCGCTGGTGCCACTGAACTCACACTTTCACAATATCGAGTCATGTACCCGCTGGTGCCTCTGAACTCACATCTCGGTCACTCTTTCAGATAGCAAGTCATGTATGATCATACCTCTGATCTTTCTTCCTGGAAGAGATCCTCCCTCATGATCTAATACCCGCACTCCCAGTGCACAAAAAGGGTAATCGATCCACAAATTGTCAGAACGGCCATGTCCTCATTACCTCTGAGTCGTTTCACTTCCGCGAAAAACAAATCACCCCTACATAGAACTTCCATGTCCTCATTACCTCTGAGTCATTCTATGTACCCCCCCTTCATTGAGCCCACTCCTGCCATGTCCTCATTACCTCTGAGCAGGAAGGCCCCGTCAAAGAAACTCTCATGCTCACCATGTCCTTAGTGCCTCTGAGTAAGTATGTTCGTTCCCCTTAACTTGTTGCCCATATCCAAAACCAGGGTACGTTAGGGGCAATGGGTCCATGCAAAATGTCCCAATAAGATGATTATTACAAAGCAAAAGAATGAAGCAAATATATTCCATTCATTCAGAAGTCGGTAACATCCACGCGATCACAAGAAAGTTCTTCATGCAGACAAGAAGAAAAGCAAAACAAAGCAAGGACTACAGACAGACATTTACGAGGAACCTCTAAACCCTAGTTGCAGAAGCGCGAATACCACTCCCTCAACCACCTTATATATGAAGGATGCAATTGAAAAAGATCCTCGTCCAGAATAGGAGAATCAGAATTCCCAGCGCTGCCACCCTCAGCAGTCTCGATAGTTGGGGGGATGTCATCCCTCTCAGGCGCCGGTTCTTCTTTCATCGCCACCTCCTTAACAGAGGAAGACCCCTGATTGATGACAGGAGGCGGCGGCTCCTCTGTCACTGTAATCTCAGCATTCGGTGGAGACACTGCAAGAACCAAAGACAAAAAAAAATGATGAATGATGAAAACAGTCAGAAGATATTCAGATGTTCATGCGGCCCGTTTAAAGACAATTTTATGCGGCTCGGACATGGGATATACCCCATGCGGCTCGCTCATGGGACGTGTATGCGGACCATGTAATTTGAAAAGCTCGCATAAAATAATTATGCACGAAGCATGCAGCAGAGCAGCCTCTGTTAGGGTTTCAAAGTACCCAATCTTCTACACAGTCCTTTCTTTCGATGGCAACATGAACGTCAAGATGAACGGGGGTTGCGGCAGTCGAAGACGAAGTCGATTTCCTACTCTTCGCCACAGCCTTCTTCACTGCCTTGGAAGCCCTAGGTGCCATCGTTGTCTGTCGGTCAGAGAAAGAAAATAAGACAGAAATCTTAGTCAAAGAAGAGTCTAAGAGAGAAGTCCCCCCAAATACCCTTCTATTTATAGAGAAAGGAGAGCCACAGACCGACGCCTCATACAACAAAGTCGACTCTTCGGTTATCGAGACGAACTAGTTAATTAAAAATCAAAAACTCTTGGGATCCTGCCCCGAAAAGATTTACACGCATGACATAATGACGTAGCAAAGAACTATGCGGCTGAGACAGCCCTGCGGTTCAAAAGTCTCTGCGGCTAAGCCATCCAGGCGGCTGAAACAACTCTGCGGCACGAAAGATCATGCGGCTGAAATTTTCATGCGGCCAAGACATCTATGCGGCTAGAAAGAGCTTCCACACGGTCATGCTTCTTATTCAAATTATTTCAATTTTGCAAATTAAAAACTTTGAAGGGGGTCTTGTAGAAGCATGGAAAATAATAAAGAAAGAACCATGCGGCCAGGAAACCACATGCGGTTCAGAAAACCCATGCAGCTCAGAAGACCCATGCAGCTCAACGATTCTATACGGCTCTGTGTTCTCCATGCGACTCAGAGGAGAAGACACGTGGCTTGCAAACAGTTTTCCCCTCCGCCCTATACTACATTAATTGCTTAGACGGCTGACCACTCTGACGAAGCGACAGGCCTGACATAAAGAGGCAATTATGACTCTGTCATAATGACAGAATCCTAGGAAATCAAAGAAAATTTTTGACACAACCCCCCTTCCCCGAGATCCAGAAAACACCACGCAGCCTAGACACGTGGACAGCCATATGTGGCTCGAGCGGCGACCCCCATGCGGCTCAGGCTGAGGTTGCCCTATACGGTCCAGATCGAAACAGCCCTATGCGGCTAAAGCAGACGAAGCCCTATGCGGCTCACAAGGATCATCTCCATGCGGCTTACTACCTATTGTATGGTCCAGATTATCATGTGGATTCGGAGGCCACTCCCCAAGCTACCCTGACACGTGGCCAGGCTTATGCGGCTCAATCCTTATACTGCTCAGTAATTCTCGGGACACGTGTCATAAAGCCAATCACTTTCCCAGATTTACTACAATCAAAGATTGGGTCAAACCCCAATAATCTGGGATACGTGGCAGGAGAATGAATTAAATTTATTCATTCAGATTCGCAGACATCAGCAGATCATCATCATGGAGATTTATTCCACTCAGTATTAATTACTGAGAGGATTTGGCACTATCCATATCAATGGCCCAGATCCATTACACTCAAAATTAATGGCCCAGATTGATCGATCAACAGGCCACCACCACTTTAAGGGGCAATCATTGTGAACCCTAATGAGGTCCTCCCCATTCTTATAAATAACAGGGTGCCATTCCCTTGCAAGAGAGATACGCACACATACATACAGAGAGGACCACTTTTCAAGATCAGAGAGAGAGCACCAGAATACTTGGAGAGAAAAAAGCAGAAAGAGAGAAAAGAGAGCATTTCTTCAACGCCTAGCAATCTTCTGGAGCCAAGGTTGCATACCGATCGTCCAAGGAGTAAGGCAGAGCGGCCGTCGCTTTCCCGAGCCTCTATCGTCACCCCCCAGAATCTAAAATAAATAATTGTACTTAGATTGCTGTACCTAGGCTTTCGTCCCTAGGCTTTCTTTGTACAAGCGAGTTTGTAACGTAAAGTAAAAGTCCAGTCCTCCGATAATTGTTCTGCTCTTTTATATTCCATGGCAAACACAAGGATCAATACATGATATGTTATTACACATGGATAACAACTACTTTATACATGGGGCTCATATGGTCATGAGTGTACATGAATAACACATGAGTGCACATGGATAATAGGAATACATAGAGTACATGATGGCCACGATAAAGTACATAAACAAGATATACTCGATGTATCTGAGGGGATAACATCGCATAAAAAGATCCTGAGGGTACTAATCCGTGTGAACATCGTGTCAGCATCAAGTATACTAGTATATGACAAGAGAACATATCCAAAGAAGTATAAAAAGATCAGAGAATGTACTCGTCTGGCAAACTGAACTGCTGATGATGAAGTGTAGCTAAACTGGGGTAATATAAACCTATTTAAAGTATACACATGTCACAACCAAGTCTAAAATATCAAAAGAAATAGCTGCAATTCAAGACTACATGCTTCTAGGTCCATTTTGGTCAAAGTCAACCCTTGGTCAACTCTGGTCAAACCTGGTCAATGCTGGTCAAACCTGGGTCAACTAGTCTGTCAACAAATTTTTAGTCATACACAAAATTCTAGGTCATTTAGAGTTCGTTTGAGTTGAATTGGATCAAGTTTGACCCAAAGTTGACTTTTGTCAATTTGGTCAACTTGTCGGCCAATTGGACTAAACTAGGCTCAAAATGACAAACCAAATCTGTCCTAGGGCTCCTATAGTTACTACCACAACTACGATCTATTCTAAGAGGGTTCTCAAGCATAAATATCTATATATAGGTATATACACACATGTGTATTTATAATACAAATCAACCCTTAATTCTAACAAATGATTGTGTGTGTGTGTGTGTGTGTAACCTGGAGATTACTGAATAGAGTAAATTCTGATATTAAAAACAACAAACACAACCATGGTATACTCCAATTTAATATACTATTGTATACATATATACAAAATAAGAAAACTACATATATATATATATATATATTTTTTATATATATATATATATATATATATATATATATATATATATATATATATATATATGTGCACGTACCTTACACGTATTTTAACATTTCTTAATTAGTTTAGAAAGACTTTTTAGGAAGACCAAAGGATAGTCTTCCTAATTACTAAGTTGTCCTTATTAAAATTAATGAACTATTTTTAATTAGTATAAGTATGTAAGGGTATTTTCGGAATTTAAAAGTTTCACTATCTAAGTTTTCCTATTATATAGTAGAATATATATATATATATATATATATATATATATATATATATATATATATATATATATATATATATATATATATATATATATACAAATGCTCAAATGGAAAGATTGGCAATGGTTTGAAATAATTTAAAGAATCAAAATCTGGAACTAACTCCCCTCGACCCATTCTCAACACATATATAGGCTTGCAACGGGTTTCAACGGAGTTATATATAATATATATATATATATATATATATATATATATATATATATATATATATATATATATATAGCTATATAGAAAAGTGCAAATGCTCATAATTCATAGGAAAATATGAAATAAATCCAAGGGTTGGTTCCCACAAATCCAAAAACTCCTATACGTACTGGAAACTCAAATTTTTTAAGTTAAGTAGCTGGAAATCAAATTATCACATTCAAACTCAAAAAAATTCATATTTAAAGAAAACTCATTTTCACACAACGACCCAAAAAGAGATATACACCAAATGAACCCACGAAACTCGACATACACCTTGGTCTCGACCCACGTGATGCGGTCGTATTCTCTCGGGTTCGAAATCGTGTCCGTGTTGTGTCCACAGAATGCGTATCGAAATTTCTCGATACCGCGTGACACTCGCACTTGTGCGTGCGTTCTCGCTAGATTGAGCGCCGCACACACAACGAAAAGCCCCGTTCTTGTGTAAGTAGTTAGGGCGGGTCCTGGGGTAGGTCTAGGACACGGCCACATAGTGACACGGTGTGCCGAAACAGCGCACGCAGCCCCGCACCTGTGCGTGGCCTGCTCTGCGCGCCCTCTTGCGCGCGATTTCGCCTCCGTGGCTCGCTCGTCTGGCCTCGGGTAGTCTAGGTATAAGTCGATGTGTCCTAGGTCCTGGAACGGGTCTTCGCTGCGTCGTATGTTCGCACGAAGTCTGTTTCAGCGACAAAAATCAGCCTGAATGTATAGTGCGGCTGAGCGGTGCACGTCGGATTTCTCCGCGCTCGCTCAATAAGAAGCCATGAAATTTTACGAGCATGGGGGCAAAGGTTGCCCCCACGTGCTCAAGAAATTTCACGTAAAAATACGATATGTGCATCGAGATACAACGCGCGGACAGCAGGGCACGCACGGCCTCGTGCACGGGATCCGTGCACGTGCGTCCGATGCCCGAAACGCCGCTGTAACGTCGTCAAAATCAAATCCGTCTTCACAAAAGTTTATCAAAATAATATTATCTAAACATCCATGAAAACAAAATCGAAAAATAGCAACTTTTTATACTAAGCGGCATTTCGTCGAACAAGTGCCTCAATGACCGACACGTGTTCGATACCGCCATCAAACGAAGTCAAAATCCAACCAAACTTAGCAGCTATATGGATGCAAAAATGAAAGAAATTCCAGAATTACTATAGTATATTAGGGTTTACCTATAGAGTGTCAAAAACTCAATGAACGGAGCCCTTCGGTTGTCGTGTCGGCCGATTTCCCTCAAGCAAAAGCCTTCGCCTCCTCGCTAACAATTCTCCAACAGATCCTCCTCTCCTCGACAAGTGCAACAAAGTTCGTTTGGGAAGAAACGGACTCCGGATGAAGGAAATATGAGTTTTGAAGAAGGGGATCTCTTAGGGTTCACTTGTGGAGGCTCAAACTTCACAAATGAATGAAAGGGGGAGGGGGTACTGCTATTGGGCGGCCAGGAATATGTCTCCTAGGGTTAGGGTTTCACTTGGGCTAACTCATTCTTAAGTAGAAATGGGCCCAAGTCAAAAAGGCTTAAAGGCTAGCATGCAAAAAGGCTAAAGAAATCAATTAAAACCTTAAAAATAAACTCAAGCCTAAAATAAATTCTAAAAATAAAATTAACAATTCTAAGGCATGGTTAGGCTCCTATACAATGTCCAATAAGGTTAAACCAGTTGCTAGCACAACACAAGTCAACATATCTAGAAAATCACAAAAGGCCAAAATGGCTAAAATGACTAAAATACCCTTCTATGAAAAAGTGGATGCTACAAGTCTACCCCCCTTAAAATAAATTTGTCCTCGAAATTAAAGACAAAAATGCATGATTAAGAAAGAACAAAATCATACCTCAAAACTGAAAAAGATAGGGGTATCGTTCGCACATCTCATCCTCTCTCTCCCAGGTGGACTCTCCTGGAGAGTGATGCTTCTAAGCTACGCGAACTAAGGGTATCGACTGGTTCCGCAACACCTTCTTTCGTCGGTCCAGAATCTCCACAGGCTGCTCTGGACAACTGAGAGTAAGGCCCACCTCAATCTCAGAATGGTCCAGTACATGGCTAGGATCTGCCATATACCGTCTCAATTGCGATACGTGAAATACATTATGGACTCCCGCTAAGGAAGAGGGCAAGTCCAGTCTGTATGACACGTCGCCGACCCTTCCGCTGACAATGAAAGGTCCAACATAGCGTGGGCTAAGCTTTCCTCCTCCACCGAAACGAATAGTGCCTCGAGTCGGTAAAATCCTCAAGAATACCATATCTCCAACCTAGCACAAGCATGGTCTCAATTAACTAAAAACAATCATATAATCAACAAAATCAAAAACAACAATATTCTAATCCTAAGTCTAAGCTATACCTCAAACTGTAAAGGTCTCCAGTGGCTATCGGCCTAATGCCGCTGTCTGTCTTGCGCCATGCAAAGTCGATCCCTGATGAGCTTTACCTTCTCGACTGCGTCAACAACCATCTCAGGTCCCAATAAAGCTCGCTCTCTAACATCATCCCAAGACAAGGGAGTACGACATCTACGCCCGTACAACACCTCAAATGGTGACATACCAATGCTGGCCTGGTAACTGTTGTTGTATGTAAACTCTACCAAGTGCAGGTGATCCTCCCATGATCCTCCAAAATCTAGAACACAAGTCCACAGCATGTCCTCGAGAGTCTGAATAGTCCTTTCTGACTGTCCGTCCGTCTGAGGTTGGTATGCAGTACTCAATTTGAGCTGAGTGCCCAAACTAGTCTGCAGACTCCGCCAGAAATAGGAAGTAAAGTGACTATCCCAATCCGAGACAATGTTCACCGAAACTACGTGTATCCTGATAATCTGTCGCATACACAACTCCGCTAGCTTTTCAGTAGACGTCCCCACTTTGAATGGCAAAAAGTGGGCCAATTTGGTCAACCTGTCCACGATGACCCAAATCGTGTCTTTCCCTTCTGGTGAACGCGACAATCCAGAAACAAAATCCATCGTGATGTGCTCCCACTTCCACTCCGGAATAGGCAATGGCTACAACAGTCCCCCTGGCCTCTGCCTCTCTGCTTTAACCTGCTGACAGACTAGACACCTGGCTACAAAGCGTGCTACCTCCTGCTTCATCCCATACTACCATACATGCTTCTTCAAATCTCTATACATCTTGTTGGCACCTGGATGCATGGTGTACTGAGAGCGATGGGCCTCCTGCATAACCTGCTCCCGAAGCTCACCGCTAGGCACACACAGTCTGGAACCGTGCCTCAATGTGTCGTCCTCCACAATGACGAACTCCACATCTGCCAATCCTGCTCGAACCTGCCCTCGGATATACCACAGAGTAACATCGTTGAACTGAGCTGACTTGATCCTCTCCATCAAGTCTGACTGAATTTGAAGGCCCCAGATCTGCATCTGAACTCCTGGCACGATCACCTCGATCCCCAAACTCTCCAAATCTGCTAATAGGTAACGATTCATCATCAAGCACATAGTTACCGAATACCTACTCAAGGCATCGGCAACCACGTTGGCCTTCCCTGGATGGTACTACAATCTGGGAGAAATCCTGAACAAACCTCATGTAGTATCCTGCCAATCCCAGAAAGCTTCTGATCTCTGCGACTGAATTCGGTGCTGTCCATACCTCAACTGCTCTGATCTTCTTCGGGTCGACTGAGATCCCATCTCTGGTCACTATATGACCTAGTAAATCAACTCGATCCAAGAAGAACTGACACTTCGAGAGCTTGTCGTACAGCTGCTCCTTCCTGAGAGTCTGCAGAACCACTCTCAAATGCTCCTCATGCTTCTTTGGGGTCTTCGAATACACCAAAATGTCATCGATGAACACCACCACGAACTTGTCCAAGTACTGGTGGAACACCTTGTTCATCAAGTTCATGAACACCACGGGGGCGTTAGTTAACCCAAACGGTATCACCATGAACTCAAACTGGCCATACCGAGTCCTAAAAGCTGTCTTCGGAATGTTCTCCTTCTTTACTTTCACCTAATGATATCCTGACCTCAGATTAATTTTGGAAAATACCTTCGCTCCGCTCAGCTGATCGAACAGGTCATCAATCCTTGGCAGTGGGTACTTGTTCTTGATCGTGAGGCTGTTGAGTGCCCTGTAGTCGATACACATCCGTACCGACCCATCCTTCTTCGGTACAAAGAGTACTGGCATACCCCACAGTGAAGAACTTGATCGGATGAAACCTTTGTCCTGCAACTCATCCACCTGCTTCTTCAGCTCCGCAAGCTCACTGTTGTTCACTCTATAGACATACTGGGATATCGGCTCTGTGCCTAGTACCAAGTCTATAGAGAACCCCACATCTCTGTCCGGAGGCAACCCTGGCAACTCCTCTGAAAACACATCCATAAACTCAGCTATTAGTGGATGTGGCACGCTCTGCTCCTTTGCTGAAACTTTGCAGAAAACTTCGCTGCTCTGCTCTGACTCCCGCCAGGTGAACTCGAACTCTGGCTCTCCTGGCATGCTAAAAAGAACTCTACCCCTGCGGCAATCAATACTGGCATGGTGCCTGCTCAACCAATCCATACCGAGTACAATATCGTAGTTCGGTAATGGCATCACGAGTAGACTCACATCCAGTTCTTGGCCTCCCAAAACTACTCTCCTATCCTTACAAACATCTCTGACGAGGATAATACCACCACCAGTCGTGATCTTGCAAGTCCATGGCAAAGGTTCAGAAGAAAGCTGGTGTCTAATGGCAAAAGATACAGACACGAAGCTGTGGGAAGCACCCGGATCAAATAATACGAATGTGGGAAAAGAGTCGATAAGAACAGAACCTGCTATCAGATCGCCTGCTGCCTCGGTATCCTCCGCTGCCATGGCGAAAGCTCGCCCATGCTGGCCCCCTCTAGTCTGCTGGTATAGCTCCCCTTCTCGAAAATTTTGAAAATATTTTTTTATTATTTTATTTATTTGATTTAAATGGCGATTTTAAACTTGTTTTATAAATAATTATTTGGTTAATTATTACGGTAGATGATTTTAGCCATGGTTGAGAATTGGAGTACAAGACGGCTAGGAATCATGGCACGAGTAGTGCAGTAGTGTGCCTTGACTAGTGTATTAGCCATGGTAGGGAAGACCGAGCCATAGAGACGTCATAACTAGGAAAACCAGGCCAAGTTGTGACTTAACAGTGCAGAAGATTTTATTTATTATTTAATTATATTATTGAGTTTTAGGAAACCCGGCTGTACAGAACCTGACCAGATTGGGCTCAAGTTAAATCCAAGCCCATATAGGCATGTAGTGGGACCAAACACGACCTTGTAGACATGTTTGGTAAATGCAATTATTTTGTATATATTTAGGAATTGGCGATTTGTATTTATTAAATCATTTATTATAGTGATATGTATATATATAAATAGGTGTATATATATTTCTATAAATAAGATACTATATTATGAATATATATTATTAGGATATATTTTTGGCTGTGTGAATATATATATATATATATATATATATATATATATATATATATATATATATATATATATATATATATATATATATATATATATATATATATATATATTATACGCGTGTGTATGGATATACATATATATATAAATAGATATTAAAATATATATTTATATATATATATAAGTGTTTGTATATATAAATATATATATATATATATAAATATGTGTATATATGAATATTATATATATATATATATATATATATATATATATATATAGATGTATACGTATATGTATACATAAATATCTATATGAATATATGTGTGTTGGAATACATATAGGTATATATGTATAAATATACATATATTGCTAAAAGAATTATGAAAAGAAGAAGAAGGGAATAAGAGATGCAGCCCACCCAGGCAGCTCCCCCCACAATGTTCGAACCCGAGCCCAGCCCACCCGGGCTGGAACTTTTCTCCCGAACTCAGCAAGTAACCGACACCCCCCTCGGTTATATCCGCGAATAAAGAGTGATCGACAGCAAACAAAGAACAAAACCCTAGCTATAGCCACGCCTGCGCGCCACCCTCGACCACGCGCGCGCGGCGCTGACAGCCACCGTCGGTCGGCCAGGGCCGCCGGCCGCACGGAGCAGAACAGGAAATTGCAGGACAGCCGCAGCGAGGTACCTCCCTTCACTGGCTCTTTTCTTCGTGCATACTCAATAATTTTTGATTCTACAAGTTGTGCTGTAGAGCCTATCTAACCCTTCCCAAATCCTAGTAAATAGTTCTGAACATATCAATCTCATCTGTCATAGAAATCGACGCAAAGTCGACTAGAAATCTGTCCCGAACAGAACGAGATAACAGTCCAAACGCTCGACTTAGGAGGCGATTTCTCGCCAATCCGTGGATCGATTAGAAAATCTATTTGAAGGTATTTATTGAAAACATATAGGAGCTCAGAAATCATTTTGTGGATTCGAAGTTCATCTAATATGCACCGAGAAATCTGTTTTAGAAGTTTAGAAAAAATCATCAAAAACAGTTTTCAAAAACTAGAAAAAAAAATTTCCACACGGCGTGCGTCCCGCCATTCCGGGCGACGTGGTGGCGAACCGAAAGCATCAAAAGCTGCATAACGGCTTCGTGGTCGTGTGGGCTTTGGCGGAATTCAAATTGGTCGTGTGTGGGCGACAAATTTGATGCGTATCCGTCAAAATTTATCGTATCGTGTACTTTGCAAATTCTCTAATTACTTTGTGCACGCTCGTCAGATCGAGACGAAACTTGTGCCAACAGAAATGTATCATTTTTTTGGTCCTGCATGCCAAGTTTGGTCTGATTCTGAGACCGTTGATAAAATCACCGTTTTACGGGCCCTACGGTCCCACTCAACGGGCGATTTTGTGCACGGTCCGCCAGAATCCAACTCTGGACATACGGTTGGGTTCGTATCAGAAAACCAGATCTATAGACATGTAGTTTGTTGACTTTAGAGACCGTTGACTCTGGCATACTTTTTGGTGCAAAGCGGGTCCAACGGCGGACACCGTTTTTGCCCGAAATTACCGTTTTGCCCCTGTGTCCAAAATTGGACTTAAGGACAGGCAATCCTAGCTAATTTGACTATTCTGAGAATGTTGGTACTATTTATTTCAGCATCCGGAGACTTTTGCATGTATTGATTGATTGTGGCTCGTTGAGTGGTATATTATTATTGGTTTCTCCAGCTAAGGACCTCAGGCAAGTACACTTTCTGATTGCTTTCGATTCATAGTAGTCTTTTTATTTCATGTTTATACATATATATTGCTGCTTGTTGACACGCTCGTCACACGGAGTAGTCGGAAGGGGAAATATCTTAATATACATGTGGACTATCCAGAAATATCCCAATATGTCTAATCTTGTATGATAGCAGCTGCACACGACACATGAAGTGAGCCGTATTTACCCCCTAGCCGTTCACATGTTGAAATAGATATTTCACACCACCTAGATAGATGTCTTTTATTAGTTTTTCCTTATTTTCTTCTCTATCGTGCTATGTCATCAGTTATTTACCAGTTTGGATATCTCATATGTTATTTTCATGTCTTATTAATTCTATTGTATTTTCGCATTATCGTCGGTTTGTGTACTTGTTCCATTCCTGACTGGAAACCAATATTTTTCAGGTTAGCCGCGATCATTCTTAGCACTGGAAAGACTTGGGTATGCTGAAGACAACCTAGAAATAGATAGCAGTGGTTTCGCTTTTCATTAATTGTGAGAACCTTGTATTTTCTTTAATTATAAATATTATAAATGTTGTAACAATTTAGAAATGTGAATGAGCAACAAATGTTGTATTTTGAGCATTTATTTCTTGCGGGCTTGACAGCGTTCTACCGCCGACTCTGCGGCGTAGGATGGCTTGGACACGTCTCGTATCCGAAAAAGTGGGTGCGGGTCGTGACAAGTTTTTGTGGTGGCCTATGCAGGTCAATTTTCGCAAAATATTACGAACTCGTGATGGTACTTAAGTTAGTCGTACCATTGCGAGCCTGCGACTCGAAAATGCTTATTCACAACTAGGGTTAAACTGATTTAAGAGAATGACTAGGACTAGGAGTCCCATGTTCAAATTGACCGTTGTGTAGTTAAGGTTGTCTGATAGGCCATGCAAGTTGGATACAGAGTTATTAAATTTAGATTGCTTGCCAGATCTTTATAGATACACTGATACTTTTAATATGAGCATGTAATCCAATAAGGATCCATTATTCACTTGGTAAATTAGGCTCACCTAGAATTAAGGCGTTAATTTTGATAAACTGTTCAATTTTCTTATTTAGATATAAATCTTATATCATAAATTAGAAATGCATGTTTTAAATTCTATTTTGCTGTAAGAAATTGGTTTATAGTTCATGATTCTGTTATTTCTGTATGAATCCCGAGTTGGATTTAATTCAAAGTTTTTCCTCGGCTATTTATGAGATAAGTATTAGGATATTCTTATTTTCCTTGTCGTCGGCTATTTTTTCGGTCAACCTTTTACTTCAACGATTGAGACTTACAGGCAGGTGTTTACGCTTCCTACCATAGTCAAGTAAGTTGAATCCTTAACAGCTCTTTGACGTTCTTAGGAATATAGTAGGAGCAGTTTAACGATTGCGATGACTAGACAGCAGCGCACTGTCGCCAATTACCTGAGAGCGGAGAGTGTGGGTTCACTGCAGCCAGCAGCGCACTGGCGAGGCACAATCTACAAAATTGACATCATCCCGAAGAACCATAGTCTATGGAACATTGCTAAAGCTAGGTTCTCGATTGACCTCTTTTAGATCTTAGATACCCTAGTGCCAATATAGGGTAGAGTACCTGATAGCTTATCACACCTGAATCACGGAACCAAGGGTTACCACAGCTAGAGTACACAGGCGAGGTATAATTCTCGGTGAAATGACTTTAGATGTGATTACAAGTTTAGGACACTATAGTGAATAGCCCTGTATATCTCCTAAGATCCAAAGCCAATACTAGTGAAGGATTCTGTAAGATTAGGTAGCGTGTCTCCCAACCTAGCAATCCGTGGACCTTGTGATCTATTAACGAGGTAATTGACAGACATTAATAGGTTTACTTAAAAAAGAACTCAGAAGTCCATAACCCATTAGTCGACCAAGGACTTAGAGATCGAAAGATTATAGGAAGACTGTATAAGCAGGAACACCGGATAAGGTTTTGATTATCTCAAAACTCGAACTACTTGTGCCTCCTTTCCAAAAATCTCGCATACTTGTATTTTGACCAATCTTGACCAACGCTGCTATTACAGCCTAGTTTTTGCAAGCTTAATCTTTTATCGAGATTGATTCGAGACATATATTTATTGGGGACGCCCGTTAACATATTGTCTAATCAGAATCATTGTATTACAGTCTGATCAACCATGATGCATTTGGTTTGCTCTTCATCTAATTACCCTACGTGGATTAAGATATAGATGTCTCTAAGATCTCATCCGCGACTACTTTGACAATTCCTCTTAAATTATGCATTCGTCTTTGAATCGCGTAATTGTATTCAGTGACATCTCTCTCGAACTCTTTATTGTTTTTGTCTTTCACTGATTTGAAAGACGAAAGCTCGTAATTGATAGATAGATACCTAGTATTTCCATGACCATGATGGTTGTATACGCAAGCGTAGCTACCATCGGCCAGCCCTGTGACTAGAACCTTGCCTTGAGTTACTCGTTCTTCTCTCGACCTTCAAGCTACTATTGGGACCTTTTAGCCATCTAAATTTGAGGAACGATTCTTGGCTTGACTTATATCTACCGTATCCCACTACGCTGTGCCTTGTTCTTTATTGACCAGAGTCGAGGTACAATATTCAGACATTGAAATCCTTCTAATCTCATTATTCCTAAAACGATGTCTTAGTTTCTAAGGTGGGTAGACTGTAGGCCTTATAATCTTGGAATATATGAGGATTACCGATTGATTAGAATAATTTTCCTATTAGAATGATAGTTAGTGCCCCATGGACTCCCACTTTCCACTTAGATCATTTTGTGTCCCCGGCCGTGCCATTAATATTCGGAGCATGAGACCAGTTGTTACCTTTCAACAAATTTCATATGCAAGATCTAGACGAGCCCACCTTTATCTAGGTATATCATGTCCCACTCAATCCCGTCCCCTTGTACTCTATTTTTGGGGTACGACTTTCAGGTTAAAAGGACTAGTTATAACCTTTACCATAGTACCGATATACTTTCCAACCTCCATTAGAGCCTTGACCACGACCCCATTCCTTCGACCCGATATATGGTTGTGATCTACTCGAAGCCCACTACGCATGTGTCACTAGGGTGCCACCAATTGAGGCCTCACGTGCTACTTAAACACAAAGTCATTGAAGGCATATTTTGAGCTTTAGGGACCTAGCTAACCAACCTGAATAGCAACTAGCTTAATCCCTTGGGTAGAAACCTATTATAGGATACCCTAACCTAGTAGGAATAGTTTTATTATTAGAATCTTGTCTAGTCTATATGGATTGAAATCCAATATTCGTCAACCAACGACTGATGTCCAAATAGAGAACCCAGTAAGACCACAATCTTGATTTCTTAAATTCCGTTCTATTATGGAACCTTGTTTGAAATAAAATTTTGAGAACGAGACTTCTGTATTGCACGGATTGCAGGCCACTCCAAGTAACAAAGAGCTTTTCGATTTAGCAAGTGACTGGACTAGAGTAGCACAATCTAGCAAATAAGACAAGGGCTTATAAACTTTCCGTCTGTCTACATCATTGGATACCCTCTACCGCTTTAGGAGCTTCATAATCGCTCTCGATTATTTTCCCTATCTTCCTGTCCTTTCTATTATAGAGTGACGAATGGTCTTACTTATTAGAATTTACCAATATTTCTTAGCTACTTGTGTAAATTGGTTGTCTGTTATATTTTGGGTTATTTGATAGATAGGAGAAGATTATAGAGGCCAAAAGCAGTAGATATCCATTTTAGCAAGTAGTTGGAAGATTAAAAAGTTTTAGGGACATACCATTGAAGGAGTAGTGTGACCAAAGGTGGGTAGAAGTCCTCGATGATTCGTAGTTACGAAATGGCTAGGAGAAGGATATAAATAGTTCGAGAAATTAATATTCGAGGATATTGTGGTAATAGTAGATTTATATTTTTTAATTTCTACGTTTTAATTTTGGCATGTTTATGAGTTAGAATTTCGAGGACGAAATTATTTTTAAGGTGGGTAGATTTGTAGCTCCCCTTCCCAAAAATTTTGAAAATATTTTTTTATTATTTTATTTATTTGATTTAAATGGTAATTTTAAACATGTTTTATAAATAATTATTTGGTTAATTATTACTGTAGATGATTTTAGCCATGGTTGAGAATTGGAGTACAAGACGGCTAGGAATCATGGCACGAGTAGTGCAGTAGTGTGCCTTGACTAGTGTATTAGCCATGGTAGAGAAGACCGAGCCATAGAGACGTCCTAACTAGGAAAACCAGGCCAAGTTGTGACTTAACAGTGCAGAAGATTTTATTTATTATTTAATTATATTATTGAGTTTTAGGAAACCCGACTGTACCGAACCTGACCAGATTGGGCTCAAGTCAAATCCAAGCCCATGTAGGCATGTAGTGGGACCAAACACGACCTTGTAGAAATATTTGGTAAATGCAATTATTTTATATATATTTAGGAATTGGCGATTTGTATTTATTAAATCATTTATTATAGTGATATGTATATATATAAATAGGTGTATATATATTTCTATAAATAAGATACTATATTATGAATATATATTGTTAGGATATATTTTTGGCTGTGTGAATATTTATTGTTGTAATGGTAGGTATGCATGGAAGTTATGTATATATATAAATATATATATTATACGTGTATACGTGTATATGTGTATATATATATATATATTTTTTTTATATGTATATATATATATATATATATATATATATATATATATATATATATATATATATATATATATATATATATATATATATATATAATTTTTTTTTTAAAAAAATATATATATTTTATATATATATATATATATATATATATATATATATATATATATATATATATATATATATATATATATATATATATATATATATGTAAATTATATATAATATATATATATATATATATATATATATATATATATGTAAATTATATATATATATATATATATATATATATATATATATATATATATATATATATTATACGCGTGTGTATGGATATACATATATATAAATAGATATTATATACGTATATAAGTATTTTATATATAAATATATATAAATATGTGTATATGTGAATATTATATATATATATATATATATATATATATATATATATATATATATATATATATATATATAGATGTATACGTATATGTATACATAAATATCTATATGAATATATATGTGTTGGAATACATATAGGTATATATGTATAAATATACATATATTGCTAAAAGAATTATGAAAAGAAGAAGAAGGGAATAAGAGATGCAGCCCACCAGGCAGCTCCTCCCACAATGTTCGAACCCGAGCCCAGCCCACCCAGGCTGGAAGTTTTTCCCCCGAACTAAGCAAGTAACCGACACCCCCCCCGGTTATATCCGCGTATAAAGAGTGATCGACAGCAAACAAAGAATAAAACCCTAGCTATACCCACGCCTGCGCGTCACTCTCGACCACGCGTGCGCGGCACTGACAGCCACCGTCGGCCGGCCAGGGCCGCCGGCCGCGCGGAGCAGAACAGGAAATAGCAAGACAGCCGCAGCGAGGTACCTCCCTTCACTGCCTCTTTTCTTCGTGCATACTCAATAATTTTCGATTCCGCAAGTTGTGTTGTAGAGCCTATCTGACCCTCCCCAAATCCTAGCAAATAGTTTTGAACATATCAATCTCATCTGTCCTAGAAATCGACGCAAAGTCGACTAGAAATCTGTCCCGAACAGAACGAGATAACAGTCCAAACGCTCGACTTAGGTGGCGATTTCTCGCTAATCCGTGGATCGATTAGAAAATCTATTTGAAGGTATTTATTGAAAACATATAGGAGCTCAGAAATCATTTTTTGGATTCGAAGTTCATCAAATATGCACCGAGAAATCTGTTTTGGAAGTTTAGAAAAAATTATCAAAAATAGTTTTCAAAAACTAGAAAAAAAACCTTCCACACGACGTACGTCCCGCCATTCCGGGCGACGTGGTCGCGAACCGAAAGCATCAAAAGCTGCATAACGGCTTCGTGGTCATGTGGGCTTTGACGGAATTCAAATTGGTCGCGTGTGGGCGACGAATTTGATACGTATCCATCAAAATTCACCGTATCGTGCACTTTGCAAATTCTCCAATTACTTTGTGCACGCTCGACAGATCGAGACGAAACTTGTGCCAACAGAATCGTATTATTTTTTGGTCCTGTATGCCAAGTTTGGTCTGATTCTAAGACCGTTGATAAAATTATCGTTTTGTGGGCCCCACGGTCCCACTCAACGGGCGATTTTGTGCACGGCCCGCCGGAATCCAACTCTGGACATACGGTTGGGTTCATATCGGAAAACCGGATCTGTAGACATATAGTTTGTTGACTTTAGAGACCGTTGACTCTGGCACACTTTTCGGTGCAAAGTGGGTCCAACGACGGACACCATTTTTGCCTAAAATTACCGTTTTGCCCCTGTGTCCAGAATTGGACTTAAGGACAAGCAATCCTAGCTAATTTGACTATTCTGAGAATGTTGGTACTATTTATTTCAGCATCCGGAGACTTCTGCATGTGTTGATTGATTGTGGCTCGTTGAGTGGTATATTATTATTGGTTTCTCCAGCTAAGGACCTCAGGCAAGTACACTTTCTGATTGCTTTCGATTCATAGTAGTCTTTTCATTTCATGTTTATATATATATCTTGCTGCTTGTTGACACGCTCGTCACACGGAGTAGTCGGGAAGGGAATATCTTAGTATACATGTGGACTATCCAGAAATATCCCAATATGTCTAATCTTATATGATAGTAGCTGCACACGACACGTGCTGTAAGCCGTATTTACCCCCTAGTCGTTCACATATTGAAACAGATATTTCACACCACCTAGACAGATGTCTTTTATTAGTTTTTCCTTATTTTCTTCTCTATCGTGCTATGTCATCAGTTATTTACCAGTTTTGATATCTCATATGTTATTTTCATGTCTTGTTAATTCTATTGTGTTTTCGTATTATCGTCGGTTTGTGTACTTGTTCCATTCCTGACTGGAAACCAACATTTTTTAGGTTAGCAGCGATCATTCTTAGCACTGGAAAGACTTGGGTATGCTGAAGATAACCTAGAAATAGATAGCAGTGGTTTCGCTTTTCATTAATTGTGAGAACCTTATATTTTCTTTAATTATAAATGTTGTAAATGTTGTAACAATTTAGAAATGTTAATGAGCAGCAAATGTTGTATTTTGAGCATTTATTTCTTGCGGGCTTGACAGTGTTCTACCGCCGACTCTGCGGCGTAGGCTGGCTTGGACACGTCTCGTATTCGGAAAAGCGGGTACGGGTCGTGACAGCTGGTGCTGAATAAACTTCTGCTGCTAAGTCGACAAGGGTCCCCTCTGCTGCTCTACTGGAGCCTTGGTTCCTGCTCCCTGTCCTTTACGCCCGAAAGCCTGAGGACACTCCCTCAACTGATGCTCCGATGAACCACAGAGTAGGCACTTGCCTAGCCTCTTCCTGCACTCACTCCACCTGTGCCCTGGCTTCTTACATAAGTCACAAATGGTGGCCTACTGCTGTCTCGGTGCCTGCTGACCCTGTCTCTGCTGTGCCAGCTGGAACGGCCTCTACTGCTGCTGGAAAGGCCTCTGCTGAAAATGGAGCTTCTTGGCCGATCCTCTACTACCACCAGCTGCATAGGAATTATGACCTCTCTTCTGCTTTAGCTCGAGATCATCCTCTGCTGCCATTGCTCCCATCAAAATCTTCTCAAATGTAGCATTCTTGTTGCTCTTGGTTAAGGACTTGACTTCCTTAACCAAGCCCTTCCTGAATCTCCTAGCCTTCACTATCTCGCTAAGGCCCTCCATAAATTTGTACAGGTGGCAGAACTCCCCGGCGTACTCCTCTACCGTCTGGTTCCCCTGAACCAGGTTCTCAAACTGCGTCTCCAACGCGCCAAGTGCAGTATCGGAGAAGAACTTCTCCTTGAAAAGCTTCTTAAAAGCCTCCCAAGTTTGCCCCGTAGTACCAACCCTGGGGTCGGTCTGGTACCAAGTAAGGGCAAGGTCATGCATCATGCTGCCCGATTCTTCCACCTGGAGTCTAGCCGGTATCTCTGCGAGACAAAAAATCTCCTCTATGTGCTCGATCCAGTCGTCCGCGTAAACGATACCCTCCGTACCCTTGAAGTCCTGCGGCCTCATCTTCTGGAAGTCTTGAATACCTGGAGTCCTTGGCTGGTATGGCTGAATCTGCCCTTCTTGGGGTTGGGCAGTCACCTTCTCCATTGCCACCATCGCTAACTGGTGGGCATTATAAATGCCCTATCTCATGTCCTCTGCCTGGCGTCGCTGCATCTCCATCATCTGCTGCATGAAAGTGAAATACTGTGCCACATCAACTGTCCCCTGGGGCGGTGGTGCTAGCATCCCCTGAACTCCTCGGGTAGTCTTCGGAGCTGGTGGAGGAGCACCCCCAAAAGTTGCAGACGGGCCTACCTGAGCTGAAATAAGAGGCACTTCCCTGGGGCCTGCTGAGTCGGGCGAGAAGTAGCAGACCTCTCAGTGGTATCCCTAAGACCAGAGCCCTACGATCGTGTCTCCACCATCCCGAAGACAGATCAAACAAGGAATCAATTACTGAAAAAGAAGCAAAATTATCAAAGGAGGATAGTTGTTTTCAAAAGGAGACAATTAACAGCAAGAATTGATAAGAGTTTTCCTAATGTGATTGAGTACCTTAACTTATATCTTATATCCTACTGTAGGCTGTAATAATACTATAGTTCGAGTACCACTACGAATCACACTAGTTGTGATTGGACGACCTGCATGGGCCGCCACTAAAAATGTGTCACGATCTGCACCCAGTGAAAGGGAACGAAAAGTGAATACGGCCAGCCTACGCCGTAGTGTCGGCGGTAGAACGCTGTCCTGAGTCACAATATCTAACACAGTCTAGAATGAGCTCCGAATGGAGAGTAAAATAATAAGTACTCAATCACGACACTAAGATGGAATAGAATAGAAAATCACAAGAGAGTCACAACATAAATAGAAGTCTATGTGTAAACCACCAGAAAGCTAAACTCAAGTACGACTCATAATGTCTCAAATAGAAAGACAATAAAATACTAAGTCATAGCTAGACTATGGGCAAGTCCTCAGCGACTGTTGGATCCTCCTGAGTGTCCACGTCACCAGTGTCAACTAAGCCAATGCCATAATAAGTAGGGCAGAATTGTTCATCAACACCTGTAAAATTTTTAACATATCCAGTCAGGACGGAACGAGCACATATCTCTCACAACAGTTCATATTAGGATTGGACATATAAAGCAAGCTATAAAAAACTATACATGAATCGATGTAAAGAAAATCAACAAGAGAGAGACTACAAGATGAGATATAAATATGATAAATAGATAAATGTAACCATCTACGTGATTTAGAGCATGAATTGGTTATGTAAACGGTTTGGGTTGCACATGGATAAACTATGGAGTTGCACATGGATACCTACTGGGATAATGATCATAATGATCACATAACCAACTACACTCTCCCTGCCCCAATCAATACACAAGGATCAAGACATGATATGTTATTGCACATGGATAACAACTATTTTATACATAGGGCTCATATGGTCATGAGTGTACATGAATAACACATGAGTGCACATGGATAATAGGAATACATAGAATACATGATGGCCACGATAAAGTACAAGAACATGATATACTCGATGTATTCGAGGGGATAACATCGTATGAAAAGATCCAGAGGGTACTAATCTGTGTGAACATCGTGTCAGCATCAAGTATACTAGTCTATAACAAGAGAACATATCCAAAAAAGTATGAAAAGATCAGAGAATGTACTCGCCTGGCAAACTGAACTATTGATAATGAAGTGTAGCTAAACTGGGGCAATATAAACCTATTTAAAGTATACACATGTCACAACCAAGTCTAAAATATCAAAAGAAATAGCTACAATGCAAGACTACATGCTTGTAGGTCCATTTTGGTCAAAGTCAACCCTTGGTCAACTCTGGTCAAACCTGGTCAACGCTGGTCAAACCTGGGTCAACTAGTCCGTCTACTAATTTTTTGGTCATACACAAAATTCTAGGTCATTTGGAGTTCGTTTCAGTTGAATTGGATCAAGTTTGACCCAAAGTTGACTTTTGTCAATTTGGTCAACTTGTCGGCCAATTCGACTAAACTAGGCTCAAAATGACAAATCAAATCTGTCCTAGGGCTCCAATAGTTACTACCACAACTACAATCTATTCTAAGAGGGTTCTCAAGCATAAATATCTATATATAGGTATATACACACATGTGTATTTATAATACAAACCAACCCTTAATTCTAACAAATGATTGTGTGTGTGTGTGTGACCTGGAGATTACTGAATAGAGTAAATTCTGAGATTAAAAACAGCAAAAACAACCATGGTATACTCTAATTTAATATATATATATATATATATGAAACCCATTGCAAGCCTATATATGCATTGAGAATGGGTCAAGGGGAGTTAGTTCCAGATTTTGATTCTTTAAATTATTTTAAACCATTGCCAATCTTTCCATTTGAGCATTTGTATATATATATATATATATATATATATATATATATATATATATATATATATATTTAACACACTGTTACCTTTATTGATAAAAGAGGGTAATGAGTACATCCGACCTCATGGTAACAAAGACAAAGAAAGAAAATAAAGCAATAACTCTACTCTAAAGCCCAATGAGGAATAGACGGAAGATGACGACAACTCGAAAGCGACTTCTGAAACTGTCGCTTCACCTTCCGAATCAAAAAATCTGACCCAGCACCACGCCCCTCGTACCGATGCTTGTTCCTGTTCTTCCAAAGCACCCAAATGATCGCACCAGCCAATGATCTCCGATGATGACTGCCCTGACCCCGCCACCACCTTTGAAGAAAGACTAGAAAGTCACTATACATCCGTGCCTTGAAGAAACCCCAAAAAGTAGCCCAAACCGTCATAGCAAGGTCCCCGTGGAAAAATATATGCTGAAGGGTCTCCCCATGCCCAACCTGACAGCAATGACACCTGGAAGCCAGATGGAAGCCAATCTTCTGAATAATATCATCAGTAGGAAGCCGGTTGTGACAAACCCGCCACATCAGAATGCTCCACTTCGCCGGAATACACTTACCCCATATATTAGAAAAAAAGTGATGAAGTGGGGTTAGAAATCCGACAACATCTCCAAGCCGTAACCACCGTGAAAGAACCTTTTCGCTCCCCCCAAACCAGTGAATCAGGAGCCGAAGTACAAGTCAGGTTCGCCTCTCTGAGCCGGCCCGCTGCCTCTACTCCAAACTTCTCCAAGAACAAAGGAAGATCCCATCCATTGGTTGTCCAAAATGATCGGATAAGCGGACCACCATTGTCAGAATTCTTCGCCCTAGAATCTCTGATCTTTCTTCCCCTATCCGAAAGAGCCCGAACAATCACCGTATGTTGGGGAAGAGCCACCCTTCTCCCGGCCAATCTAGCCGACCTCCGAAGCTCCCCAGTGCCCAATAAACGTCACGTCCGGCCGTGAGCATCAGATCCCTCGCCTGTGTACAACTCCGCACCCGAGTCCGTCTCCCCGATCCGCGCCTGGTCCCAGGAGTCGCTCCCTCAGCCGATGGAATAGCAATACTACCCAACCGAGGACCCCCCGGAATCCATGCTTCGCACCTCGCTGATCCCGTACCACGCCCAAGTCTAAACGAGATATGTGGCTCCGCCAATTTCCTTCCCCGCAAAATCCGTCGCCAAATATGAGAGCACTTGGAAGTCATAAACGCATCACATGGATGACACTTACGAAAATATTTTGATTTAAGAAGCTCCACCCAAAGGCCCTTCCCATTCCTCAACTTCCACCAAAGCTTCATAGAGAAGGCATCTATAGTATCATTCAGGCACTTGATCCCGAGGCCACCTTCGGACCTAGTCCGAGTAACGAACCGCCACGCCAACCAACTCCTCTTAGCCACCCCATCCTTGCTACCCCAGAAGAAAGCCACAAACATCCTCTCAATCGTCCTGAGAACTGCCCAGGGAGGACAACATGCGGCCAAAGTATACATAGGGATAGAGGAAAGTACATTCTTAATAAGGACCAACTTACCCCCAGGAGAAAGAATCTTGTTCTGCCAACCCGTCAGCTTCGAGCGGATTTTATCTAGCAAATAACTAAACATCTCTGCCTTCCTTCTTCTGCATGATAACGGGCAACCCAAATAAGAAAATGGCAAGGTACCGGTACTAAATCCGAAGAGATTAGAAATAGTCCGAGCACGATGCTCACCCAATGGTGTCGTCGTATAAAAGGCCGATTTGGAATAAATAATCTTCTGTCCAGAAACAGCCTCATAGCTATGCAATATTTGCTGGAGAGCACGCAATCCGGCAATATCCTCCGAAGTAAAAATAAGAACATTATCCGCATATGCCAAGTGCGAGATACGCGGTCCCCCAATCGGAGTGTGAAATGAAGATCTCCTATTAGTGTCTTGAAGAAGCTTGAGGTTCCGAGAGAGTACCTCCGCAGCAATAATGAAGAGAGCCGGGGAGAGAGGGTCCCCCTCCGGATCCCTCTAGACGTCGAGAAAAAAGCAGTAGGAGCGCCATTAAGAAGAACCGCATACCGGGTATCCGCCAGGAGACGATAAATAATAACAGAAGGCCTCATTAAAACCAAATCTCCGAAGAACCCTCAGGAGGAAATGCCAATTGACTCTGTCATAGGCCTTCTGCATGTCCAGCTTAATAGCAACATTTCCACCATGGTTAGGTTCCTTTATAGAAGCCACCATATCCTGAGCAATAATGATATTGTCCACAATCTTTCTCCCCTTAACAAAAGCACTTTGCTCAGGAGAAATAATTTTGGGAAGATATTCCCGCAACCTGCAAGCAATGATCTTGGAAATAAATTTGTTACAGAAGTTGCAAAGGCTAATAGGGCGGAAATCAGAAAGGTTTCTCGGGTGCTCGACTTTAGGAATAAGAAATAAAAAGGTATCCAAAACTGATACCGGAAGGCGTGCACCCAAGAAGAACGAACCAACGGCTTCCTCCACGTCAGCAGCAATAATATCCCAACAAACTGAGAAGAATCTCCCAGAAAAGCCATCCGGTCCGGCACCACTAGCCGGGTCCATACCCCAAACAATCTCCAACAACTCCGCTCTATCAGGACAACGAACAAGATCAGAATTGTCCTCCACAGAAATGATGCTAGGAATGCCATCAAGGAAAATGTCCTCATCTGAAATAGGCTCCGCTCTAAACAGCTTCGAGAAGAATAAAGCTGCCTCCGTCGCTACCTCCTCAGTAGACCCAGTTTCTGATCCATCAGCCCGAATAATTTTCTGAATACCCGCCTTTCTTTGCCTGCTCCTGGTGCACTCATGTAAGAAACGAGTATTCTTATCTCCTTCCAGATCCCATCTCAATCTTGCTTTTTGCTTCCAGAAAGACTCCTAAACCTGGACCTTTTGCTTCAATCTGGCAACGGCCTCCATCCAGGAAGCCCTTCCCCTCTTTGAAGGATGAAGCTCATAATCCTGCTCCGCCGCCAAAGCAGCATCCTCGGCCTGACAGACCTCCTGGAAAATGTCTCCGAAAGTAGCTCTGCTTCAACCCGCCAGAACATGCCCCGTTGCCCTCAAGCGCATGCCCAACCGCTCCAGCGCATCATAATGCCAGCATGAATTCCACACCCGACCCACAATCGTAAGAAAGTCCGGATGAGAAGTCCAAAAGTCAAGAAAACGAAAGCCTCTACGCAGAGGGAAAGAAGCTGGCTGACAGGATATCAAAAGAGGAGAATGATCAGATTCTGCCCGATTAAGGTGCTCATAAGAAACCTGGACTCCATCCAGCCAACTACCCGTCACGAGTAGCCTATCAAGACGGGATCCCTGACGATCAAGCCCCATTTGCCCATTCACCCAGGTATAGATGCTACCTCTGAAACCAACATCGGAGAGCCCGGCAGCCAACTGAAAGTCGAGGAAGTCCGTAATGGCCCTCGTGTCAGGAGGTCGCCCACCAAATTTCTCATCTGGAGAAGCAATGATATTGAAGTCCCCGCCCACCGCCTAGGGCAAAGTAATGTCCCGGGCTTGGACGTCCAGAAGGTGCCTTCATAGACTCCTCCCCTGTCGTGTCCCTGCACCATGTACAATCGACAACCGCACCGGAACCGAAAAACAACTCAAAGAAAGCTGCACCGTGATAGCCTGGTCACAGGAGTCAATACAATTGATCCCAAGACCCGACTTACAGAAAATCCAAATATTGCCCTTATCATTGCAAAAGCTATCATCAAAACCCAACCTCAGTTGATAAGAAAGAAGCTTAGAGGATATCACCTTAGGTTCAATAATAGCAAGAACCTGAATAGAGTTGGTCCGACACAAGGACCTGAGACGGGATAAAGTAGCTATGTTCACCGTCCCCCGAACATTCAACATAAAAAATTTAACCATAGACCCTCTGGGGGTCCCGCCTAACCCGGGAAGCATGTGATCGAAAAAGTCTATCCGACTGAGGTGCCATCGACTTCCTCCGCCTACCAGCCACCTTCTTGAATGGAACCATCTTCCAGTCTTCTTCACGTCCCTCGGAGAATGAGGTGGAGGGTCTAACCTTGGGCAGTGAGACCATATCAACACCCGGAGATGGATCATCTCCCCAGACGGATAAAGGACCGTAACCAGTCTCCTTCCATACCACCAAACTACGATCTTCGGAGTCAGAATCAGCCGCTATAACCTCCTGTCCCAGCTGGCTATGAATAATAATAGGAAGATCCGATAAATCGATAGAACCAATACCCCGCTCAGGGCCCATCTGTCCATCCAAGCTAGAGCCTGGAGCGCTACGTCCCTCCATCATGGGCCGCCCGTGATCCGACCATAAAGCCAGCTGGCCCAAAAATGACTCCCCCACGTGCCAGGATAGCAGAACGAAATTCGTGCGATTATCATCTCTCCCGCGCAATCTAGGCTGCGTGGTCCCCGTGCTATCATCACGCCCCTCGACGCGCCTCCACACCTGTCGTGTCCCCTTCCCTTTCTCACGCCTAGACCGTCTCCTCCGATGACCCCTGCTAGTCCTACGGCCCTCCACCGTGTCGTCCTCCTCACGCACTATGCCTGGAGAGCGGCCGTCGGGGATGGACGGTCTATCATAAACTCCCTCGGAAGAAGGCTCCACCCGAGGTCGACCACAAGCACTCTCAACGTGACCATGATGGCCACAAAAAACACAGTAGAGAGGGCTCCGCTCATAGACAACTGGCTGCGAGCGAACACCATGATGGTTTGCTGACGTCCACTTCAACCAAAACCCTGGCTACCCCCGGCTTAGAAAAGGACGTCGTAGCCCGATCAGTACTGAGTGGAGTGCCGAGACCAGATACGATAGAGAGAACCGCATTGGTATCAAACATACAGTGGGGAAGCCCAGGAAAGGCCACCCAGATAGGAACCCGAGGGTCCTCTCTCAGCGGCAAAAAGTCCACCGACGACCTGAATATCATCATCGGAACCCGTCTAACGAACCAACAGTCCTTAGACCGCAGCCGGAGAAAATCACTCTCGACATGAGGTCAAATCAGAACGTGTCGATAATCAATTGCCTTCACGTCAATCAACCCCTGAAACCCTGCGAATCGAAGGCCTTTCTAATAGCCTCAACCGGGAGTCTCCGCCGAGCATACTTGCCAATAAGGTCCAGCCCACACGGCGCCGTGAGGGCCTCCATATCTGACTGGAAAAAAAAAACCACATTCCGTCCCTCGGAAACAATGGCTGGTCGAAAATCCACCCGCGGTACACCACCCGTCGACGCCGACGCGGATCCGCCCACCACCGCAGCGAAGGTCCGCGCCGTGCCACCCGTCCCTCCACTTGCCACCTTTGATGTGGCTGCAACCTCTGCCGGAGGGTCGACATTGCCCGGAAGGCCGGAACCCCCCACCGAAACCACCAACCGTTCTGCGCTGCAGGAAACGCCTCCGGCAGGCCGGACGTTCCCATGGACGACGTCATGTGGCATACTCCTGCCAAGGTGGCCGATAATCCCCGTCGATGAACCTGGGGCAGAACCCCTCCGCCGAATCGCTGGCTGAATTCGTCGGCAGGTCTTCCCCCGGGAAGGCGACCCTGATCCGGCCATGGAGGCCGAAGGCCGCCGCCGTCGAAACAGAAGGTGGGGCGGAGACCCCCGCTGATTCAGCGTCGGCCGAGAGCGCCAGCAGGTCGCCCCCATGGACGGAGACCCCTGCCAGGAGACGGCCAGGGTGGCCAGGGGCCCCCGTCGTCGAACCATCCGGGGGGGCGGAGCCCCCCGCCAAGCCCATCATCCGAGAAATCACCTGCTCGTCTGCTCCGCGAATTTCGGAAACCCTAACGAGCGCTGATGACACACACACACACACACATATATATATATATATATATATATATATATATATATATATATATATATATAGAAAAAAAAATATATATATATATATAGCTATATAGAAAAGTGCAAATGCTCATAATTGATAGGAAAATATGAAATAAACCCAAGGGTTGGTTCCCACAAATCCAAAAACTCCTATACATACTGAAAACTCAGATTTTATAAGTTAAGTAGCTGGAAATCAAATTATCACATTCAAACTCAAAAAAATTCATATTTAAAGAAAACTCATTTTCACACAACGACCCAAAATAAGATATACACCAAATGAATCCACAAAACTCGACATACACGTTGGTCTCGACCCATGTGATGCGCCCGTATTCTCTTGAGTTCGAAATCGTATCCGTGTCGTGTCCA
This sequence comes from Iris pallida, assembly GCA_029216955.1. Classification (NCBI taxonomy): domain Eukaryota; kingdom Viridiplantae; phylum Streptophyta; class Magnoliopsida; order Asparagales; family Iridaceae; genus Iris; species Iris pallida. The sequence goes on from JANAVB010018799.1 coordinate 4,534,490, forward strand.
CAGAACGCGTATCAGAATTTGCCGATAACGCATGACAACTCGCACTTGTGCGTGCGTTCTCGCTCGATTGAGCGTCGCACACACAACGAAAAGCCCCGTGCCTGTGCATGCAGCAGGGGGCTCCTGGGGTAGGTCTAGGACACGGCCACGTAGCAACATGCCGTGCCGAAATAGTGCAGCCCCGCACCTACGTACAGCCTGTTGCGTGCGCGCGTGCCATCGCGCCCTCGTACGCGCTGTTCTGCCTCCGTGGCTCGCTCGTCGGGCCACGCCACGACTCGGGGTTGGTCCTTTGGGTATTCTAGGTATAGGTCGACATGCCCAGGTCATAGAATGAGTCTTTGATGTGTCGTGTGCGCGCACGAAGTCCGTTTCAACGACAAAAATCAGCCTGAATGCACAATGCGGCTGCGCGATGCAGGTCAGATTTCTCCGCGCTCGCTCAACGAGAAGTCATGAAATTTTACGAGCGTGGGGATAGAGGTTTCCCCCACGTGCTCAAGAAATTTTACACGAAAATACGTCCTGTGCATCGAGATACAACGCGTGGACAGCAGGGCACGCACGGCCTCGTACACGGGATTCGTACACGTACGTCCGATGCCTGAAACGCCACTGTAACGTCATCAAAATCAAATTCGTCTTCACAAAAGTTTATCAAAATAATATTATCTAAACATCCATGAAGACAGAATCAAAAAACAATAACTTTATATCCTAAGCAGTATTTCGTCGAACACGTGCCATAAAGGACCGACACGTGTCTGATACCGCCATCAAACAAAGTCAAAATCCAACCAAACTTCGTGGGCAAGTCTAGGGCACCTATATGGATGCAAAAATGAAAGAAATTCCAGAATTACTATGGTATATTAGGGTCTACCTATTGAGTGTGAAAAACTCAATGAACGAAGCCCCTCGGTTGTCGTGTCGGCCGATTTCCCTCAAGAAAAAGCCTCTGCCTCCTTGCTGACAATGCTCCAGCAGATCCTACTCTCCTCAACGAGTACAACGAAGTTCGTTTGGGAAGAAATAGACTTCGGATGAAGGAAATATGAGTTTTGGAGAAGGGGATCTCTTAGGGTTCACTTGTGGAGGCTCGAACTTCACAAATGAATGAAAGAGAGAGGGGTACTGCTGTTGGGCAGCCAGGAATAGGTCTCCTAAGGTTAGGATTTCAGTTGGGACAACTCATACTTAAGTAGAAATGGACCCAAGTCAAAAAGGCTTAAAGGCTAGCATGCAAAAAGGCTAAAGAAATCAATTAAAACCTTAAAAATAAACTCAAGTCTAAAATAAATTCTAAAAATAAAATTAACAATTCTAAGGCATGGTTAGGCTCCTATACAATGTCCACTAAGGTTAGACTAGTTGCTAGTACAACACAAGTCAATATTATTTGCCATTGATTGTAAAAGTACAGAACAATTATCGGAGGACTGAACTTTAGACTCACAATACAAACTCGCTTGTACAAAGAAAGCCTAGGGACGAAAACCTAGGTACAGCAGTCTAAGTACAATTGTTTATTTTAGATTCTGGGGTGTGACGATAGAGGCTCGGGAAGGCGACGGCAGCCCTGCCTTACTCCTTGGACGATCGGTATGCAACCTTGGCTCCTTATAAAAAGATGGTTGGCGTTGACGAAGAAATGCTCTTTTTGCTCCTCTGTTGCTCTCCTGGCTTCTCTCTCCCTCTGTGTATTTTGTCTCTGATTATTGGGGGGGTCTCTCTCTGTATATCTCCTCTCTGACCGTGTATATCCTGCAAGGGAATGCACCCTGCTATTTATAATAGTGGGGGGGCATCATTAGGGTTTGCAATGATTGCCCACTCTCAAAGTGGCGACGGCCTGATAAGTAATCAATCGGGGCCATTAATCTTGATCTGGGCCATTAATGAGGATTATGCCAAATCATGTCAGTCATTAATGTTGATTACAATAAATCTCCATCATGATGATTTGCTGATATCTGCAAATCTGAATGAATCAATTTAATTCATTCTCTTGCCACGTGTCCCAAATCATTGGGATCTGACCCATGATTTGATTACCTTTAGGAAACGTGTTCTATTATCGTTGTTGAGCCGCATGAGGAGGGTTCATATTTGGGCCGCATGAAGGTCGTCATGACTGAGCCACATGAAAGGTTTCATGACCGAGCCGCATGAATAGTCTCTATACTCGAACCGCATGAAGGTTGTCATGACCGAGCCGCATGAATATGTTCATGACCGAGCCGTATGGGAGTCTTCATGGTCGAGCCGTATGAGAGTCTTCATAGCCTAGCCGAATGGGTTTCTTCATGGCCGAGCCGCATGGGGGACCTTTATGGTTGAACCGCATATGTTTTTCTGTACTGGCCGTATGAACTCATCTTATTCTGGCCGCATAAGCTTGCCTCGAAACTTGGTAGACAGCGCCACTTTGAAGATTTTCCTTATTCCCGAGACTTGGCAGACAGCGCCACTCATTATGACAACTTTATGTCAGGTCTGTCGTCTATCAGCTGTCAGTCGTCAGAGCATTAAATGCGTCATTGGGTACAGCTATTTTGAATACCATGTGGCCTTTCTCTCTGAGCCGCATGGAGTTTACTCGAGTTGCCTATGTGTTTGGGCCGCATGGGACTCCTGAGCCGCATGATACTCTTGAACCGCATGAAGCTCTTCTGATTTTGAGCCGCATGAAGCTTCCTGGGTTATGTGTTGCATGAAGAATGTTTCATGACCGAGCCGCATGAAGGACGTCTCATGACCGAGCCGTATAAGGAATGTCTCATGACCGAGCCGCATGAGGAATGTCTCATGACCGAGCCGCAAGAAGGACGTCTCATGACCGAGCCGCATGAGGAATGTCTCGATCAACCTGTGCACTCGCTTTGTGGGCCTGGGTATCCCGAACACACGAGTGCGTAGGTATCATGTTTGCTCCCTGATGTGGGGCTAATAGAAACACTTGCCCTCGATCTTTGTTGGGAGACTCTTGAGAACCACTCTGTCCATTTGCCGCCGGGGGCTGGACATGGGCGGCTCTGTACAACTTTCTATCAGAAGCTCGCTTAGCGGGACGCTCTTGATGGTCAGAGGTTGGGACAGCTGACTGAGCTCGATGAGCCCGCGCTGCCCTAGACTTCTTCGACTTAGCACCCGAAGGTGCGTAATAGGAAGAGTCTAAGTTTGGAAGGAGGGAAGAGAAGTTGGTGCCCTTTTCAAAGGAAGAAAGGGGGCTCTATTTATAGAATGGAGTGAGCCCTTTCTTCTTCTCCTTTCCGATGTGGGACTAAAAGAAATATTTTCCATGCTTCTACAAACATAACTAGAAAATCACAAAAGGCCAAAATGGCTAAAATGACTAAAATACCCTTCTATAAAAAAGTGGATGCTACATTGACTGTTACATAGAATTGTACCCTGACTCGGGTAATCGATAGTGGGTGATATCAGATTGCATATTTTAGAAAAGATGTATTGCCTCGATGAGAAATATTGTTGGATTTGGGAAGGAATATGATTGCATGTTGTGAACTCTCGATATGATAGGCTCTAAGTTAGACCCTTGACCGAATATTAGAAATATTATGCTTGGATAAAGAGCTTACCCGAGTTGGCCCTGATGTTAAGTGATGTGGCCTGGAAGTTAAAGATTATGGCAAGTGAATAAAGTAATAAGTCAATTGAAAGGATGCTAAGTCGGTTTGGGAAATAGAGCTATATCGTAGCTGATCGAATCGCACTAACATAGAAGTTGGCTGAAGTACATATGTTGTAGGGACGCCTAAAATATATATATGGATCCAGCCGAAATGATAGGTTGCGACTGAGATAACATTATGGGAAAAATTTATCGTACTAGCGCAGACTTTGGCTGAAATGTATATGTTTTGGGGACGCCTAAAATATGTGTATGGATCCAAACGAAGTGGCATGTTACGACCAAGATAGAAATATAAGAAAAATGTTGGTGAATCAATGAGAAGTTATAAGTAATTAAAAAAGAGAAAGACAAATCGAATCGTTGATGGATTAAAATGGTACAGTTGGATAGCTATTTTGAGATGACCGGGTATGCTAAAATGAATATTGAATTGAAGCTTAATAAATAACTCGTTGTGACTAAGTGAATCTAGTGGGTGAGTTGTTTCCTTAAGTTTCGAGGATGAAACTTTTTCTGAGTGGTATATTATGTAATGTCCCGCTCCGCGTGAGGCATTTGGTTGGCTTGTTGGATGGGATCAGAATGTTAGACCGGACTTGTGTTGGAGATCAAGAGAGTTGAGACTGATGCAGTCTCTCTGAGCTGGCTAGACGGATTAAGTGTTGGAACATGGCTCGCTGGTGGAGCTACGCTTAGGGGGAATGTGTGCAACCAGAATAAGAAGTCCCTTTTATGCAGGCAAGTGGAACTGTCCTCCTTCCTCCTTATTGCTACATGCCTAATAAATAGAATAACGTGATGCTACAAATTGTCCCTAAATGTCCCATGTTTTAGTTGCTGAGTAATAGAGATGCTTATGCTAGGAATTATTGAACTGTCGAATGAATCACACTCGAACTGCTAATGCGACTTGATGCTTGAAATGAATTGATAACGTCCCTTCGGTTAATATTGCTTAAGCAATGAATACTTGAATAATGAGATGCCTTATGAATGACAGAATAAGAAATGAACTGGCTATGCTATCGACCCAATAAACTGAATGAAATACCCCAATCATGTACATTCTGCATAACTGTTGCTGTTGCATATTTTCTTATAAGCAATGAAAGAAAGAATACTGTCCCTATGATATGAATGAAATGCTGCAGGTACTGTCGAGATGAATGAAATATTATTTGTTCCTCTTAGAAAGGAATGATATGAGAAATGTTGTAGTGAGTGATGCAATGAGAAATAATGAGGCTTGGGATCATTGAGATCACCAAGTGAACAGGTGGTAAAATAGAAAGGATGAGATAATAAACTTTGCCTTTACTTATCTTATTATTTTATCATGCGACTTCGAACACGATCGAGTCGGATACGCATTCGCATGACCATAGATGTACTTGTATACAAGAATTTCCTCGAACAGTACCTACGGCGGGTGGATCGAGTCGGCCTAGGAGGGAATTAGTGATTTAGTAGCACGGTATCAGAAACTTCATTCATGCTCGCAACCTAGTGAGTGGTGAACCGCATACCAATATGAAGTCCTGTATGGCATGTCGACATGGTACACAATCACCAGTGGTCTTGTAGTCATGATGCATGCTAATGAATGTTTTATGCAGACAGAGTAAGTATATCATATTACCATGTATTCTTATGCAGGTACGCAGAGTCGGATATCGGTAAGAAATCACTTAAATGTGATGTATGTAATATATGTTGGTTGAATTGTCTGCTTAATCATGCTAAACAAATAAATGTTATGATGTTGCCTTTAAAAGATAACTCTATGACATGCTCAACATGTTAAATGAAGTATGCTAGAGTGTTGCCTTGCTAAAAGAATACCCATAACATGTTTGGCTAATGTTAACTCAACGACGCTTAAAGGATGCCTCCAAATGTACACTGTCAGGACTTGATAACACCAAGTATGTTTCATTATAGGTGCAGGGATCAAAGTCTTGTTCCTCGGGGACAAAGTCTGAGGACTCTCCCAAGAGCATAAACCTGTCTGGTTGTATAACAACCCTCCCACTACGACGAGATACTATGGGTTGTGGTATAACATTTATGACACGTTGTGCAGTTAATTGTGGTTCCTCCTCTTGTACCGTTGGTATTGAAGTATTATGTGTCTCTCCTCTCAATTATTTTAAAACAACACTACTCATGGATTTATGGTTCATCACATAGTCTTCCTCTATGAATTGGGCATTGGTGCTAACAATGACCATATGATCCTTATGACTATAAAATAGACCTCCATTCGTTCCTCTTAGATAGCCTACAAACAAGCGTACTTCTGTACGAGGTTCCAACTTATCTGCTCTTCCATTCAGCACAAGTGCTGGACTACCCCAAATCCGAACATGTTTCCGACTAGGCTTTCGCCCGGTCTACAGCTCTGTGGGAGTAATAGCTACTGACTTAGAAGGTACCAAGTTCAGAATATAAGCTGCAGTCTCTATGGCATGTCCCCAAAACGAGTCTGTCAAATCTGAATAACTTATCATTGATCTAACCATCTCCATAAAAGTCATATTCCTTCTTTCTGTCACAACCCGCACCCTAGAGTAAGGGCACGAGAAGTGGGTACGTCCAGCCTACGTCGCAGTATCGGCGGTAGAACGCTGTCCTAGGTCAACATCTAACAATATAAAGGTACATGTACAGTATATACTCTCCAAATGGAGGTGACATAGCAGATACAGTCTCAATCACAACTAAGGTAGAGCAAGATAAAAGATAGGTAAAACATAAAATCCAAAAGAGATACAGCAGATAGAAGTCTAAGTGTCTAAGATACACAAACCCAGAAAACATCTCAAAACTCAATACAGTAATCCATAGAATAAACACAACTCAATACAACTGAAATAACTAACTATACAACCTCTATTGTGTCTCCTCTAGGCTAGCAGGCAACCTCCGGGCTATCTGTAAAATTTGTCAACAGGTACAGTCAGGACAAGAGCGAGCACAATACATCTAAACAAGTCATAGCAGAAAAGAAAATATAATTATGCTAGAGAATAAAATACAGGAAACTGAAGAATAGCATAATGTAAGAGAGAGACTAAGTAAATATCTATGATACATAAAAGAGACAGTGCTAGTGATTCAGAGTACAGGATAAACATGTGAATAGGATGGGACTGATTCATGATTACACTACTTGGAATTGATTCATGATTACACTACTTGGAATTGATTCATGATTACACTACTTGAAATTATTCACATGTTCATTTATACTCTCCTATCCCCAATCAATACACAAGGATCTAATCAAGTTACATTAAGATTCATGATTATACTACATTGTCCATAAAGGGTGATTCATGAATTGAATCGTGAAAGCTCGGTGATCATGAGGGTACATGAGTCACTAGCTGATTCCTGAAGATTCATGATAATAGAAGCATGAGATACGTAATGTAAGTGAAACACACGAGACAAAAGTATCCGATGCTCACGAGAGGGATAACATCTCATGAAAGGATCCATATAGTACCAATCTGTGTTACCAACGTGTCAGCATCAAGTACGATAGTCTAAAGCAGGAAATATAATCCTAAACATGATATGAAATGATCAGAGAATGTACTCGCCTGATACCCTGAACAGCTGATATGAAAAGATGGCCAACTGGAGTCACATAGTCCTAGTTATAGCAACACAGGTTATAAAGAGTTCAATTTATATGGTAATTGAAATTATAATACAATCTACATGATTCTAAGTCAATCTAGGTCAAAATTAACTCTTGGTCAACTATAAAGTCAAACTAGGTCAACTCTAGTCAACTATGGTCAAACTAGCTAGGGTTGAGTCAACAATGGTCAACTAGTCTAGGTTAGTCAATTCTAGGTCTAAACAAACTAAGTATATGCAAATCAAGTATCCAAGATAGCTACTAACTCATAGCCTAAGTCACTTGCTAAACCAAGCACAAAACTAAACCATAAGCTAACAAGACACAAACTTTGTCATATAATGTATATATATTATTCACATTCACATATTCATATACATAGATATATATATAGGAAAGCTATATATATAGGCACATACATATATATAGAGAGAGAAAGAGAGGTAAAAGAGTAAGTGAGTATGTGTGTGTTTGGCATGTGTGTGAAAGGATATGTGTTAATGTTCTAAAATTTAGTGATAGGTGGGTGTATGTGACATGGGATACATGATGTCAAAGGGTGTATAAATGCATGTGTGTAAAAGGTTATAGGTTAACTCAGTTTATAGAAATGCATACATACATACTTACATTGTATATATGCATACATATATATCATGTATATTACATTACATGATACATACATGTATACTTGTATTATATTATACTTACATTCATGCATATTAGATACTTGTATTTATATTAACATATTGCAAGTATTCATTTCATTCATGCATCTATGCATTACCTACATGTTTTATACATATGCATACATTGTATATTCTTATCATTTCATACATTAACATAGAGACATACAAACATGCACACATCATATGTTTCATACCTTGCATTACCTTACATATCATGTATATATTATCATTCATTCCTTTCATATATTATATTATCTTTTAAGTTGAATACATCATATATGGATACAATACATTATCTTGCATGCTTGCCTTCATATATTACATTCTATATTACCTATATACATGTATTTTTTCCATTCATTCATGCTTGTATCATATACTCTACATTACCATACATGTTATCATTATATATTGCATTATAATATTTATACATTATGCATTCATATCTATCATTACATATATATATACCTTGCATTCATATCTAGCATTCATTATATACTTTCATGCATATATTGTATATCATTCTTTCATTCATGCATTTATGTATTACTTACATACATTATATTAATTGCATTCCTACATGCTTGCATTCAACCATATATATACATTAATGTAAAGAGGATATATATCATATATATATATCATTTCATTCATCTAACATATCATGCATTACATACTCTATATTTATTTAATATCCATACCACATAGGCTCATAGGTTACACAAAATGCATATATCGTGTAGTCACTCTTCTACTTAAAACTAATATTGTACCAATTGGGCCTTCACTAAATTCTAGGATTAAAGTATGTTGTATTCCTTCGTGTTAGCTTTTCGAAACTTTAAACGAATCGCATTTTCGTTTCCAGAAGCTTCCGGAATCGCAAAAATACCGAAACGCGTTTGTCTTTCGTACAGCTAACACTCAAATAATTTTACAGAAAGTTTCAAAATGAATTTGGCTTATTAAAATATATATTTGGAAATCAAACTTCGATACGGTTCTTTTAAAAAACGGAAGATAAATCGGAGTTCTAAGCTAAAAGTTATGACATTTCTAAGTTGCTCTGGCTACTAAAAACGTGGATAAAAATTATGACAAATTTGGGTTGTTTTGAACAAAAGAAACACATGTAGGCCAAGATACTTGGATACCAACATAACTATCCCAATAAAACTTATTCTAACCATCCTAACTAAGATCAATCCACTCTCTAACCATCTAATCACACACATAAATAAATATATATATATGCACAAACCACACACACCTGCATATATATATATATATAAAGAGACACACCAATCTAAATATAAAATGAATATGATACAATACACTACAAGAAAAATGATCTTTTACAACGTGCAAAACGTGCCGTAAATGATCTTTCACGGCGTACTTTTTGGTGCCGTAAAAGGTCATGCCGTAAATGACCCTATAATTTACGGCGTGCATTCGAGTGTCGTAAATGACCATCTTCCTATTATTTACAACGCGCATCAGAACGCTATAAATGACCATTTACAACGCACATTCGAACGCTGTAAATGAGCCTCTTCAACTTATTACAACGCGCATACGAACGCTGTAAATGACCCTCTACATCTTTTTTACAACACACATTTGAAGATGTAAATGATCATCTCCATCATTTTTACAATGCACATTTGAACGCTGTAATTAAAAGCATAGTAATGGATACTGTAAATACTTTTCCAACAAAATTTTGATTACCATTTAAGACAGTAGGTGTACCGTAAATAACCTTTGATGAATATTAATAAAAATCATTCATACCTAATTGTAGATATCATTTGTAGCATGGACAAATATCATAATTTAGTTTATTATATCAAATCTTTATTCATTAACTAACATCAATTTGAATAGAGAAAATAAAGTACAACATAGCAAAAGAAAGTTATAGAAACTAATCCATTGAATTATCATATTATGTCATATCAAAAGTATTTGGCAACAACAGACCATTCAAGAGTATTTGACAACAAAAGACCATTCAAAAGTATTTGACAACAATAGACCATCCATCCTTAAACAAACACCCACAAACAAATCTCCAACAAAAACAAAAACATGATGATGAAAAAAATTCCATATGCTGCCGAGAAGATGATTTTGCTGCATCACCATTCAATCGATCTAAAGGACTTGGGTAAAGCAAAAGTTGTTGAAGAAAGACCTCAAATATATCTAGGAGAGCTACACACCTGCAAGAACAATAAGATACAAAATTTAAGAGATATCATTAACAAAATTTAAGAGATGAATATTCTCCAAAACGAAATAAGAAAAAAAGGAAATAAAAGAAGAAAAAAAAGCATGCATTTTCAAATTATGATCACTGAGTTTCCTTTCCGAGCACATGCAATACAATGTATCGCATCATAAATTTGTTAGGATTTGTGCCCCCTTCAAACTATCCAAAACCATTCCCTAATATTTGCCTCAAACCACCGTTTTCATGTCCTTCTACATAACTTCTCCTTTTGCAGCCTCTTCCAACTGCAGCTATGTTATTGTCGCAACAAAGAGAATTATTACAAAAAACTACAATATGATATGGTTAAACAAAGACAAATTCGTAAACATACAGATATAGTATGATTTAGCAAATGCTTACCTCCACGGAAAAATTTGTAGAACTTTAATTACTTTATCATATCAGGAATACGATTGACATGCATGCCACAATATTCCAATTTTTTTCTAATCAAATTTGTTGTTTGCAACATTTTTCTTTAATTTGTTATGTCGTCTATAGTCTAACATTAAATCACTCAGTGACCCTCTCAAAAATATTTATTCACCCACCCAGCTTTCTAGGGCCTAAAGAAATGCATGCCAAACTACATAGTAGCAGAGTAAGGTTCTGGAAATTATGTTCTGGCCTTAATAAAAGTGTGGTGTGCAGGTTTGAGGAGGGCAGAGTAAGGTTCTGTTCTGGCTTTTTCATTTATTAGGGTGGTACATTAAAAAATAGTAGCAGAGCAATTTGGTAGAACATAGTTTGGCCTAAAGAAATGCATGCCAAACTATCTAAAACCACCCTAATCATAAAGTGTGGTCATGTGCAGAGTAAGGTCTGTTCTTATATACATATAGGAAAATATTAAATATAAACGATTGTGTATGCTATGTCAGTGTGGTGTGCAGAGTAAGGCTCTCGATTGATTTTATTTTTATCAAACTCACATATTTCCACCTTCTGTGTTATCCATATATCAAATTTGATGTATTTGTAGAAACAAAGGTCCTCTAGCAAACTTTAAATTGAAACAAACTAAAATTGAAAGGAACTGAAACTGACATTCCTCTATGACTCCACAACTGGGTTAACATGAACTGAAATAAAGTAAAACTGGGCATAAACTGAAAGTAAAATTTAGATAAACTAAAGATGAAATAAATGGACTAATCAACATTCAGTTTTAAAAGGAACGCAACAATGGCTCATAATCAAAATAGATGAAAAATGGGTTAGAATATTTATCTCAAATAAAGAAGCTAGACTAATCCAATTTGATATACTTGATGGGCCATGCAATCGTACTTTGTTCAGCACAAGCAAGTTTACTGCATTCGAGAGAATTTCCTAAAAAAATCACATGTTTTGACCAATACATGCAAACAAAGCTGAGCAGAAAATCAAAATCAGACCTAGACAAGGTACTCATCGATTGCTGAGGAGATGCACTACTTCCAAAATAGCTTGGCAGAAGAAGAAGAGGTAGGAGAACAGCAAAATTGGGGATTGAGAGAATTTCTCTCTCAAGGTTTAAAGGAAAAGTAGTGCCAAATTTTATTTGGGAGTAATTAAGCGGGATGTGATTTTTGGTAGCACTACAAGAATTTTTACTTTTTGCAGCGAAATAATTTGTTGCTAAATATCATTAAAGTGTTACTTTCATTGATTACTCAAAAACAAGGTATGATCAAGAAAAGAAAATACTGGATTTAACTTCTGAAGGTAAGGAATCAAATTAGTCAGTCAATGTCATTCAACACAAGTACCAGCTTCAAGAATATGACGGTTTACTAACAGAGGGGATGAATTACCAAAAAGTTCAGGGTATTTAAGCACTTAAAAAATTAGTTCATGGTATTTAAGTGTGAAATCATGATAGTTCAGGATATTTAAGTTAAAATTAGCCCTATTCTACTATGGACCTGAAAGCAGCCAAATCCTAAGAAGCTAACTCTTCTACCATAAAGTCAAGAATCTCAGAGAACGTTAACACATTCTATAAATTCTATTGATGTTGTATTTTGTAGAAACATTTGACAATTGACACATTACAAGTAGATATGTTATCATTAAAGTTAACATCAAGGTTTTAAGTATCATCAAAAATCGATACCAAAATAGCCGAAAAAATAGAAATCGGCTAATTCAAAACCAGCAAACTCCCTGAAAGCGTAAAACCGATACTCTGTGAACCTTTGGTTAATACATGCAATTTCAAGCCTCTAGACAACTATTGGCACCCTTAAGTCGTCAAGAAAAAACTTTTGCAAGAGATGCATGTTCAAGCTTGATGTTTTACAATCTGTGATCTCACTGAGCTATCATTGAACTCCATACTATTGAAACTTAGTTTAGTTCACATGTTTTGTTTTTTACCTCTTCTTTTGCCCATACCCTCTGTGTGCACATAGCCCCATGCTACTTTGAAGTGCCCTTTTTCTCAATCTCATATCAAGTTCAACGAATAAAACTCAAACTTGGAGAAATAGGAATCATGTAACCAGGCAATTGTGAATAAAGCAAACCCAAACTAAAACTGCACAACCACTAACAGGATATATGGACTTGGACTTCTTACCCCAAAAAAATTATGCAGAAGGGATCACATATTTAGATGCCTATATACAGTTGTAGTATCTCACAGGAATTATCAGACATCAAACATCTAGGTTTAGAATCATGTTCACATGTTCTTCATAGAAAAAAAAGGCTTCGTACATTATTTATACTATTTACCTCAGGATGTAGTTCATCAGAAAGTAGTATGCAAGATGACACTTTGTTATTAAGTTAGCAGATATATATATCTTAAGTTTTGTGCCTAGGAAAAGAGGATTCATGCATACATATCTTAGTTCCTGCAGGCATGTCAGTCAAATCATAATTGCAAAAGAATGTGTGCAGGGGGGTCAATTCCGGGTTGCTAATTACTTGGTAAAAAACAAGCATGTCAATGAAGAGGAAAGCCAACAGGCCACCATACAAAAATAAATGACAAGATATCAAGGGAAAGAGGTAGCTCTAGAACACTATAATAAACATATATCTCATAAATAACGCAGTACGGAAGTCCCTATTTTTGTCAAGGAAAACGTACATTGTCTATAGAGCAGCCATTGACTCCAAATCATGGAGAGAGTGCTAAGAAAACAAAGTAATTTAGACTTGCATCGTCTTCTCAAGCTTCATTATATTAAGTTCAACTTCAAAATACTACCCACTACTACTTATTTAAGGCAAAGATGCCTAACCACTCTCAGAAAGAACTGGTAACTCTCCTCATTCTTTGTACTTTGTAGTCTCCAGAAATCTTTGAAATTAGTTGATTTCAAACAAAAGAACGGACCTCAGGTCCTCAACAGATAGCACATGGTCCTCTACTATTCATGTCCATAATCAAATAATATTATTGTTTTCAAGACTTTAGTCCTTGATACTTGCCTAAATTAGTAAATTGCATCTGAAGGATGTCAGTGTACAATCATATATCCCCCAAACAAAAACAAAGGGAGGAACTTCCAAGACAGGATGAATGGTCTCTAAATGCCTCATGGAACAAAAAAGAACATGGGTTTCTTATACAAAATCCTACCAAGCACAAGGCCTACATTCACCTTACATTACTCCTTCCAGAGAAATAGACTACATTGGAAAAGTTGAATAATTTCATTAGAGCGATAGGCCAAGCATTATATAGGGAACTTGAATACAAAATAGAAAAAAGCTACATTGAAAAAGTTAAATTAGATTCTAAGGTAATACCGCCATCACGCTGCAATCTTTCACTTATCTTTTTGGCATCGACAAATACAACGGGATCTAGTTTATCAACTTGATGTTTATTAAATCCCATAAACGACAAAGATTGATTGCTCTTAGATATCTCCTATTCTTTTCTTTTATTTCTAAGAAAAAGTTAAAATACTTAGTCTGAACACCAGATCCGACTGTCCAACCAAAATACTTATTACTGTAATACAACATTGTTTAACAAACTACAAAGTTACATTAAATATCAAAATTCTATATGATAGATATTGCTCTGGCTTCCACCATGGTTATAGGCCTATAATTCACTAACAACATTCAGGTTATGGCTACAGAGGTAATACAGAAGTATACTTAATACAAGAAACAAAGTATTTGACATAGCACAAACGTTGCAGCAAATAAAACTTACACATAGGAGACAAACATAAGGATGTATATTGGAGTCTGAAAAGTAGTTCAGTATCTATGTTGCACAGAACACACAAAATGGTGACCATATCAGTATTGTGTCTGTACCCTTGTCCGTGCTCGTGCAGCATAAGAACTACTTCTGTACCTACTTGAAAATGTTTGTATCCCGTATCTGCATTGTATTTGTATGTGTGTCTGTATTTGTGCGACATAGTTCAGTAGCATCCAGCAAACGACTTTGAGAATGAATGGAACTATTATCCTTTTTCATCATATGACTTGACTTGGGTGCTGAAAAGTTCATAGATTTTAAGATAACCAACTTGGTCAAATGTGTATGTCATGGGAGGGGCCATCAGGTTATATATCAAAGACAGAAAAAGAAATTGTATAAATCCCTAGAGAAATAAACGGACTTGTCATTCTGAAGTTATCATGTTATGGGCTTGGGTACTGCAGAGTGAATGAACTTAGTATGATCAATATGGTCAAATGCATCAGACACAATTTAAAAAATGAACTTAACTTGGCCTTGCTATACTTGCATGAACAAATTGATTCTGAAATAAAAAAGCTAGGAAACAAAGATGCTAACCTACATCTAACTGAACTGGATAAATCTCAAAAGTAAATAGAAACTTTTCACACTAGGAACATACAAAAAATGGTGATAAAGAAATGATAACTATAACGGACTTAGATCATGAACCATTAAATACCACCATTTATGTGTTTCTAGTTGGAAAATTAGAACAATGACATCATCTCTTATACCCACACAGATTTCACTCTTTTAATTAAGATACATTTAGTTTAAAGCACAAAGTCATTAAGAAATAAAGAATGCAAGTACAACAGCACTCAAATAATAGAAAAGAAACCTGAATCAAAACCCTAATTATTCAAAAATTTGAAAGACAAAATATGTAGATTCGCCAAATTTGAAATGATGCATATGAATCAAAATGAACCCAATTATGAAAATTATGGATAGAGAATCGTATCAGAAAATGAAATCAAGAATTATTGTGCTGATGTCAACCGTGTCGTGCCGTCGTCAGGCCCGTCATTCGGCCGTCAGCCTCACCGCACCACTGTAGCAGAGGAGGAGAGAGAGAGAGAGAGAGAGAGAGAGGAGTGGAGCGCTTATGCGGAGGGGGAAGAGATGAGTTTTCGCAAAAACGGAGGGTATCCTAGGATAATAAAGCAATGGTACAGGAACCATGTACCAATGGTTACAGGAACATTTGTCTTTCTAAATTAGACAACTAAAATACAACATAGGCCATCTTACAACATTACTAATGAATTACATCAACAAGATGTTTCCACCTTTTCACCGTCAAAAAAGAATTTTCTTTTGTTTATTCTTCTTTTTTAATACTGCAGAGGGATACCAGCCAAGCTGCTTCAGAATTTGCAGCAAGAAATCAGTTGCCCGGCAACTGAAGGATGAGATGCTG
The DNA here is from genome assembly GCA_029216955.1 of Iris pallida. Classification (NCBI taxonomy): domain Eukaryota; kingdom Viridiplantae; phylum Streptophyta; class Magnoliopsida; order Asparagales; family Iridaceae; genus Iris; species Iris pallida. The sequence continues at coordinate 4,550,400 of JANAVB010018799.1, forward strand.
TCTCATATATGCTTAAGGTTCAAGATAGAGGGACTGAAACAACAAGGGACTGACACTAAGTAGAAACGTGTAGATCCTAAGATCCAGCAGTACTTGGTCTAATTTAGAAAGATAAATCTATTATACTGCACTCTGTACACCAGAATATGATAAACATCCATATAGCAACATCCAGCAGCTAGTGACACTAGAAGCTACAAAGATTCCATGTCCCAAATCTGTACAAAAAATAAAATTAAATAAAAACCACCCTACAAATGTTAGCCAATGTGAAAGCCCAAGGCAGTGTTCCATATATGTACACTTCAATTGAAGATAATTGACTGAAGTCAGTCTTGGCCACGAAACAGAAGTTGTGCCGTTGGCCCTATTTTGTGCGATTAGAGATGAATTTCACAACCTAATATAGATCTAACATTCTTCTTATCAAGATATGATATGCTTCCTTAATTGTCATAAACAAAATATTAAAAAAGAAAAAGGAAACAGTTCCCCTAAATTTTTAAACCGACAAAACCCTAAACCCTAAAATTTGAAAAGTGTAGTAAGAAGAAGTAAAGCAAAGCAAAAAAAAAGGTAATCTTGATAAAAACAGGGACAACTTAACCTTCAAAAGTGTAGCAAAGCAGAGGCAAATTAGCACCTCCTCCCCCTAAATTTCGAAACTGACAAAACCAAAAACCTAGATCCCTAAATTTTGTAAATAATTATGAAAAACAAAACCCAAAGCCCTAAATTTCGAAAGTGAGAAAAAAAAATCTAACCATGAACAAGCCACTTTCGCCCTTCTCCCGATATGCAACATCCACCAGTAGAGTAGGAAAAGTCGAGATGTCGAACGGATCCACAACTCCACAACTGAAATAGGGCTTGGAATCGTTGGAGAATAGCAGTAGGGGGGAAGTTTATTATGTGAAAGGAAAAAGAGGGAATAAAAAAGGGGGGGAAGGAAAACTTTAGAGGGAATCTGAAATTTTTTGTTCAACGGAGGGGGGAAAGTTTGCTGACATATGGAAAAGTTATGGAAGAAAATTTCTTAGGAGGGAAAATTTTAGTTTTCTTTCTTAACCATTAGAAGAGTGTCTTTTAATAACAACTACAACATAGAAAATGGGCTGTAAAAGAATCCTCAATCACAACTTGCACAAAAGCAAGCCGTAAATGAGTCCTCAATTACAACACGCATAAATGCATGTTGTAAATTAGTCTTTAATTACAACGCGCACAGATGCATGCCGTAAATGAGTATTCAATTACGGTACGCTTGTCAAACATGCCGTAAAAAAGGCAAAAAACTACTATTTTACGGCGCACACATTTGCATACCGTAAAAGATTATCATTTACAACGCGCAGCAACTGCACGCCGTAAATTGCACGCTGTAAAAGATTATTTTTCTTGTAGTGATATGATACAAAATGATACTATAAAGAACACATTAGGAACAACTCTCTAAAAATATAAATCTGAGATTAAAACACTAATTAATCATTCCTACAATATATATATATATGCATACAAGTGTCCAAAATAGGGGGTTTTCCAACTAGGACACAACCACAACACAAAGGACACTCCTATGACCTCCAAATGGACACGAAATGGACACAAATGGAGATACAACCATGGGAGTCATTCCTATGGGTTCAAAATATTCCTATATCCATGTAGGGATGGATTAGAGGAGAGATTATACCTTCCAGGAGAGAGATTCAAAGAAAAATCCTTCCGACACGACACCGATACGTAGAGATTCTAAAAGGACACGAACGAGCTCTGAATCCTCCCAAACTTGGCTAGCACCCTCTAACCATGGAGTAGAGAAGAAATAAAGAAGATTTGGTAGAAGAAGGGGTTGATTTGGAGATGAAATCAATGGAGGTTCATCTCTAAATTAATTTGGGGAAGAACAAGAGAGAGAAAGTGGATGAAAACAAATGAATGAAGGAGTGACTCACTCCTTATCCCCCCCATAGGTGGCTGTCCAAAAAGGGTGAGGTGTCCTCTATTTGAATGTCCAAAATGCCCTCTACTAATCTATTTGATTTAAATTAGGAATGGGTTAAAGGTTGAGGTCAATTTAGTCTAGTTTTAAGTCTCTAATTAAACTAAACCTATCCATAAATAATTAGTCTAACCACTAACTAAAATTAATATCATGTGGACTAAAATTAATATCATGTGGGCCATGCCTAACTAGTGTGTGGGTCCCACTAGAGTCAAACTACCCCCCGGGTCCCCGTTTCAAGTCGGATTGAGTTGAAATTCGAACCCGACTCAAATAATCCCCAAACAATATCATAAATAATAAAATAAATTTCAACCCCAAAATAATAACATAAATAATAAAATAAATTTTAAAAATATTCAAAAATGTAAAATGACAAAAATACTCATGTTTCTGAAAACTAGGGGTGACACTTTCTACTACACCATTCTATTGGGATGTTGTAGGTGCAGTCAATTGGGACGCAATCCCAGTTTCTGATAAGTAATGCCTAAACTCTCCAAAAAGGCATTCACCATTACGATCTGAATGTAATGACTTGATACATTTTCCATGACGTTTCGTTGTCTCTGCCTTGTACTCTTTGAATTTCTTAAAGCACTCAGACTTACGACGCATCAAGTAAATGTATCTATACCTTGAATAATCATCAACGAATGTGACAAAATATTCAAAGCAACCTCTAGCCTGGACAGTCATGGGCCCATATAAATTAGAATGAACCAATTCCAACACATCTTTGGCCCTATACCCTTTGCCTTAAAAGGCCTTTTGGTCATTTTACCTTCCAAGCAAGATTCACATACTAGGATTGCCTCCACTTCTAATAAACTCAAAGGTCCATCTGTAACCAATCTTTGAATCCTTTTTAGGTTAATATGGCATAATCGCAAGTGCCAAAGATATGTTTGGTTCATACAAGAAGCTTCTTTTCTCTTATTTAAGTTAAAAGAAGTATTATTCATTTACATTAGTTGCATTGTCGGTGAAATATGATTAATGACATACAAAATATCTACTAATGCACCAGAACAGATAAATTGCTTATTTTTTCTAATAACAATGTTGTCATTAAAATAAACTAAATATTCATCTTTAACCAGCATAGAAACAGAAATCAAATTCCTTCTAACTGATGGTGCATAAAGATAATATTTCAATGTCAAAAACTTATTTCTACCAAAAGATAAATAAAATCTTCTACTGCAACGGTCGCAACTTTCGTATCGTCACCCATGAATAAGCATCATTCTTCATCACTAAGCCGTCTGATTTTCTGCAAACCCTGCAATGAATTGCAGACATAATTAGTGGCTCATGTATCTATATACTAGGTGCCGGTAGATAATACCACTAAACATGTTTCAACTACTAATAAATGAGATATAACTTCTTTGTTCCCTTGTTTGAGAAGTGGGTAATCACTCGTCCAATGTCCTAACCCTTTGTATTTAAAACATTTATCTTTCAGCTTTTTCACAGCGCCTTGAGGTCTCATGCCCTTCTTTGTTGAGTTTGCTTATTTCTAAATATATTTTTTTCTTACCGCCTTTTGGCTTAGAAGTAGACGCCTTTTCAGTGACATAAATATTAGAAGCATTTCAGTAATATAAATATGAGCAATCTGCCAAAAGAGAGTTTCAGCATCCTGTAGCCCTTTCATAAGTTCTGCCAAACTATACAACCTTTTATTTAAGTTGTAGTTAAGGCAAAACGTGTCAAAACTTTTATGCTGAGTCCCGAAAATAATATCAACATGGCTTTCTCCATCAATTTCAACTCCAAGGATCTCAATCTCATTTAAATGACCCATCATCTTGAGAACGTGATCCCTTACTGGCGTACCTTCAGCCATTTTCGTATTCATCAAACACTTCATAGCAAAATGTCTAGCTGCTCTACTCTGATGTCTGAAGAGTTCCTTGAGGTTATACATCATGTCATATACTGTGGCCATGGCCTGATGCTGATATTATAGTACATTTGACATAGATGCCAGAATGTAACACCGTGCCATCTCATCTGCCTTTATCCACTTCTTATAAGCCTCTTTGACTTCTTCATCAGAAATAGCATCAAGCTTAGGTGGACATTCCTTATTGAGTAGATATTTGTACTCTTCAGTAGTTAGGACAATATCCAAGTTACATTTCCAGTCAATGTAATTAGGGCCATTATGTTTGTTTTCTTTAAGAATTACCATAAGTGGACTGAAAGAACCCATTTTTTGAAATCCTAAAAATTATATAATTAACTATTATGTAGGGCAAAAAACTTTTAAAATTAAATAAATATTGATTCCATCAAAACAATAATAAAAATTCAGCAACACCTTAAACACCATAAATTTAGCATGCCATGATGGTGTGGATGCATACAAATTCAATATTTGTCTAAGGAGGTTTTTCCTATTAATTTTATTCTCATGTCAACCTAACTTTATGACAAATAAAATTAATTTGTTGTTCTGGCTTTGGTCCTACAAATAATAGCAGTGACTCCGATGGAGAAGATATCATTATTTGTATCTAAGTGTATACCATTACTTAATACTAAGTCCATTACTTCGTAATGAGTTCCTTCAGATAGAGAAGCGAACACATACTAGGTAACTTTTTATAATTATCCCGAAGGAAGTTTGTACTAGTTATCCATAATTAGACTTGTCAGATATGGATGAAGGCACTAAAGCCAAAATGCAAATATAATTATATTACCTACAAACCAGTAATAGAGACCATGGGATTTATATTAAATAAATTTCCTCTTCCACTTAGTTATTTAACAATGAGAGTTTTTCTACTAGTTGATTCATGTCAATGTTGACCATTATTAATGTGAGCTTAGTTTTAACAAAAAATCCACAAGATAATAAACATGTATAATCGAAAAAAGCAAAATATAGCAATAAAAGAAAAATATCCAACTATTATTGTCATATATCCTGCTTCTTCTTCAACTGTGCTTGGATCCACAATGGTGCGCTACGCAGACCTATTCGGGATTCGAAAATCATCTGACGGCCTCCGGACTGCTAAAAAATAGCATCTCTATCGCACATCAAAAAAAGCTACCACCGCCATCACCGTAGACCGATTATATTTAAAATTACATCAATCCTATGCCTCCCGAAGGTGTTCACACATAATCTTGATTAAGAAATTAAATAAATAAGCATGATCAACCCTCATGATTTTAATTACATCCATGAATAACAAAAACAACAACGACATGTCAGTAGTTTAAAACAACACAAACAAAACATGAATTTGACTATAACAGTTGGATCTAAGATGTCTGTAAAACCGAGTCAGAAAAACTCTACATCTATCGACTATTATTCGACATTGTGTTTTCTTGGTCAACATGGATGCATCAATCGATACGCAGATCCAATACCGGATCTGATACCAATTAATGGAACTAAGGATTCTCAGGACAACGGATTGGTGTACGTATTGATCGATAGAAAATTAACAGATTCAAAATGTGTTCTAACCCTTCGTAGGCAGAAACTAAGGTTCACGCATTATACCTACGATAAGAAGAAGACGACAGTTTCTATCAACCTCGAGCAGTCAGAGAACTAAAGATCTTCTGCACGTATTCTTTTTTTGGGTTGGACATCGTGTGGGTGACGATCTACCAACCTTTTCTTCCCTTGGCTGTCCTTCCTTTCTATCCTTTCGTGGTGAACGAATTAGAGTAATATACTATTCTTAGGATACATATGACGACCAGAGAATAGTGGGTATATATAGGCTATAGCAGGGACCGTCAAGAGAAATTAGGTTTAGGTCTCCTAACGGGTCTAGGTATCCCATGTTCAGCCTGAACACACAACCCAGGCCTGTTAACAAAAGCTTGGTCCACTAAAAAGCTAATTTTGCACTACCTTCCTAATCATAAATTACGTTTATGGGCTCCTTCTTATTATATGCTTGTATATCTCCCCATGTTGAGATATTGAATGTTTGTCAATCAAAATAAGTTATTGACAACTATATTGATCGACTTCTTTTATCCTTCAGTAGTGTCACTCAACTTTATTTGTCATGTCAGATATAATCCACATATAGGGTTTATATGACAATCCTTATGAGTTCCTTAAGGGGATATCATCAACCCGATATATCGGGACATGGATTCCTTTTATAATCAATAGCCCATCATACACATAATGCTATTACCCAATTCATAGAGGTTACTGACTCATTATGAATCTCACTCATTTATGAATTAAAGTAATACACACTATATATACATGTATATTATTATATCCGGATTTAGAGCACAAGAATTTATAATAACAAAGGTATGTTCTCTATGTAGTCAGTACAAAGAGAACAACCTCAAGTGGTCATGTTTAATACACACAAATGCACTAGTATAAACCTATAGTTAAGATAGACTAATGTCAGATTACACTACAACCTTACCAATGGTCTGTCCAAATCTACCTAGGTTGTGAACCATTTATATATTCTACAAGGGACTGATAATATAATCTTTTGTGTGTTACTACACACCATATTATCTACAATATAGAATATCAGATACTTGCATTAACATATAACAAATATAAAATGCCAATATTTGCCCATATGATTCTCATTCAAAAATAATAATAAAAATATAGTTAATACAATAGTGATGCTTTTATTATATAACCCTAACAATAGCGCCTTTCCTTGTGATATATTTTAGGGAGTTTGTTAGGAATAAAATGGCATGGTAGGCCATATATTTAAGGCTGGACTTAAGACTATGAAGAACCATTATTTATGAAAATTTTCATTTGAAGAAGATATAATTCCAAGCTTCACAAGACTAGGTAAATAGCTAAGGTGGGTAGAAACTTCGTGAATATTTCCCCAAGTTATAAGTTAGGTATAGTATGTTATGAAGCCTAACTCTAACCAGTAATCCTAGAAATTAATAGACTAAACCTTGCTACCTTTGGCCTAGGATAGGCTTATATTAGAAATAATAGAGAAATTACTATTTGACCATAGCACCAAGAGGGTTAGTAACCCAAGAGTGTTAGATACAGTAAGAAGATCTAAGTAGAATGGAAGATCATATCCATACATGATAAGACTAACCACGAAATAACCAATAGCAGGTCAAGGTTAGAAGATTGACCCATAGGAGTACCTAGCGCTCTAGTTCAACCTTGACCTTTACCCCAAATAGGTATCAATGGTTCGGTATACTTGTAAGAATTGTATAGCTTGTTGGCAGTCAGAAGGAGTAGAGTATTATTTTTCTTCTATTTTATTGAAGATCTGTCCAATATAGGAATAATATTGAGTTAGTAATATTTTTTTTTCTTATATAGTCGCTAACCAATAGCATCATGACGGTACTTAGGACTCCTTAGAAAGCCTTGATTTCATTCGGCAATACATATGTTTTGTATTCCATATAGGAAGTTGTATCGTCCTTGACATTGAATTTTGTTGTTGTCATCACATAAGTTAGGATAGATCTAGAACTAAGGGTACCTTATTTCTTGATAGGTTGTGTGAACTTAGAATCCCAATAGTAGTAGTATCCCTTAGAAATCATGTTGGATTAGTTTATTTTATATCATGTTTTAAATTTGAGGATAGTATATAAGACCAAGCAGACTGCCAGAAAAACATCTTCAGCAGAAGGACGTCTTGTACCAGACAAAGGAGCTCATGACTTGTCACTTTTTCGGCAAGAAGGGATATGTTCAGAAGGATTGCAAGAAGAAATTAGGACGGTGCCATGGATTATTTCTTATTATTAATATTGTGTATTGTTATATTATTATATATATAATTTCAAGGAAAAAAATTCTAAAGGTGGGTAGGTTGTAAGCCTCCTAGATTTTTAGAGTTATATTTTTTAACTATTTTGTTTAATATAGTTATTAATATATATTTTCTCACTTTTATTCATGATTATAAAATGTACTCTTCCAAAGCTTTGATTTTTAAAGCACAAGAACAATCTCTAGAAACTTCATGAGATTCGACCTAGACAAGTTTATCTTCGATTTGGTATATCATGTACCACTCAAATACGTCTTCTTGTATTCTATTTGCTTCACACGACTCAAAGAAGTTATCTACCGTAAGACTTGTCATAACTTCCAACTTTAATTCCGGACTCGACATCAAGCCAACCTAAACGACCCAATATATTATTTTGACTATTTTTGAGCCTACTACACACATGCCTAGGGTGTCCTACTCAATCGAGGCCCCATGTGCTATTTAAATTCAAATGGCACATAAGACCCCTTATGTAACTTTTAGAGCCCATTTCCAATTCGAGAAATTTTTATCGAGCCTAAACTTGCCCAGCAACTTGTAGAGGACTTATTAGGGTCATCCCCATATAGAGAGGCCCTCCTAAATATTTAATTCAGATTTATGGAGTATTTATTGGGTTAAAACCTAAAAGGGAAACTCTATAAATCCAATTTCCAATATTTGGAAACTTGTATATTCATGTGCCAATCCCTCTTGTATTTGAATTCTAAAATCCACCAAAACTCACCCAAACACACACTAGAACAGCCCATAGCCGACCCCCATAGGAACCCTATATATATGATATACATCGACCCGCAAACCCTTCCTTCACAAACCCTCAACCCGCCCAACTACTGCTACCAAACTGCTGCAGCCATCTCTTTCTTTTGCTGCTGTCCTGACCAATTGTCGACCATTTAAGGGCTGCCACCTCATCTTCGGCATGCCCAAAACCCCCCTCCACCATCCTGAGGCCGACCACCACCTGGAACCACCCCTACATGCCTTAACAGCTGCCAAAAGTTTACCTTACCTTGCTGGCCGAAAATTACAGCATGTATGCCATCTTGGAACTATATTTTCTGCACTTCTAAACATGGAAACTTCGTGGGACCAAAAATGTTGGGTTTTGTTTCTAATACCTTCATACAAAATTTTATGTCAAATTTCTTTCTAGATAGGTCGTGCACACGTTTTATCGAAGTGTGTCCAGAATTGACATTATTCAGTACGAGACAGTTTTGGACGGCATAACTTCACTTTTACCATTGATATCATATATAAAAATGATCTTATTTTGATTATCTACAATTCTTGTTCAATGAGTTTTTTATAATTTTGTTCTTTCAATGCTTGAATCATTCAATCTTTCAAGGACAAAATTCTGCAATAAAATGAACTATCAACATTACCATCTTGTGAGTCCCAAATAATTTTGTATACATCAAATGCTCCATATTATCGATCTTTAACTCATGATCATGAATATTTTTTAATTTAATAATTGTTTATAATTTATTTTAGAATATTAAAGTTATTTTATTTATGGTTATACAAGTTCTAATAACGTTGAATTATAAATGTGGGTACTAGTTTAATCATGAGATGATTTATAAATAATTTTTATGCAATAATAATTATATGATTCATATTTCTAGAATATTATAGATTTATTTCATAATTAATAATATTTTACACATATATTGTATGAGATTTTGTTAGTCCTGGAAGGAATATTATGACTAGTTAGTTAATTAAGACTAGAATATAGATTAACTAACCCTATTGATTATAAATACATGTATGTATATATGGTATGTAGTAGTAATGAAGTCTAGTTATTAATGTTAGTTAGTAATATTATTTATAGGAGTTCGTGAGACCGTGACTGCGGAGGTTGAAGCCAGACCGATACTTTATTCCTTTGCGACGATTCCAGGCAAAATATCGTACCACTGTGATCTTATTTTATTTCATGTTATATATAGACGGGTTGTTGTGTTGGGATTAGATGTGTTAGGAGAGCGTCCAAGTGTGACTTGGGAGTTGTGGATGATGTCGTCGATGACATATAGTGGGTGTGTGGGTGACCTAGCGTGCTAATAGACTTCCTCGTGTTGAAGTTATTTTTCAATGACTTCTATGACTTTTACACGACTCATGACACGACACTTGGAGTAAAAGTTATATTGGTATTAGCGTGCACCTTATACTTGGCCGATACAAGGGGTTCGTTTGGCAGATCATATATGACTAGTTGTGTTAGTTAGAGGACTTGCATGTGAGATACGAGTCATACGGGTTATGGACATGATCTTATACTACTCTTGGATGGGGAAGACTATTAATAGATGTACGGGATTATCCTATCCTCAGCCTCAGTGTTGCCCTTGTGTAGGCTATAGTAGTGGATATTCCATTTTCGTCTAAGGACTAGTCTACGGATTATGAGGGAGAATGCTAGTATATTCGCGATATTAGTTGACGCTAACATCACTCCTTACCTACCTGTGTGATTCCAAAGTAGTCTTCAAGTGGATTACACTTAGATGGATAGTTTACCTTGTCAGTTATATTCATGTTCTGTATATTACTTTTATTGTTCATATTGTGGCTAGTTGTTGTATCTTGTTACGTCCTTCTGAGGACCTGTTGATCTCTCCATGTTGTTGCTAAGCTTATAGTATAGACAAATGGATGGTATGATCTTAGCTACAGGGTTCAGGTATCGCTTGTAGTGTTAGTTTATCATTTATCGTGCTTTACATTTTCTTTCCTGTTATATATTGCTCATTTAGCCTAGTTTTACTATCATGACCCGCACCCGAAATACGGGCACGAGTGTGTGACAGCGCCTATAATGCCTGTGGTTCGTATTACGTATTTTAGAATATGTGTACGTATTTTATCTTGTATTGCATGTCTCCTTGATTGGTTTATTGGGTATTTCATGGCTTGGTTTATTTTGGGTTGGTTCGGCTAGGCTTGGTTTGCCTTGGTTCATCATGAACCAAGGGGAGAACCCTTACCTACCACCACCATCACCAGTTATTAACCCCCAATCCCTCTCTCTCCTCATTAATTCTTCTCCATTGCTCTTCTTCTCCTCCTTTACTCTTCACCTACCAGGAAGAGAGCTAAGGCAAGTGCAGCTTGCTTCATCGAGAAAACTCAGTTTTATTGTTCCATTCTCTTCCTCACAAGATTCTAACACACATTAATACTTGGCATTTTTAATTTCTATGGTTAAATTTGTGTAGATCTTAGTTTATAGTATTTTTGGATTTCTTGGATTTTGATCTACTTAACATTGTTATTCCCAAGTTTTGATTGTCACGACCCGCACCCTAGAGTTAGGGCACGAGACGTAGGTACGTCCATCCTACACCGCAGTGTCGGCGGTAGAACGTTGTCCTAGGTCTCATACATCTAACAGTATAAGGCTAAGCAGTTTATACTCCCCGAATGGGGGTGACATAGCAGAATGTAAACTCAGTCACATCTAAGGTAGAGCATAATGGAAGATAGATAAAACATGAAATCCAAAAGAGATACACAAACCCAGAAAATGTCTCAAATCTCAAATACAGCAATCCATAAGGTAAATACAGCAGATAGAAGTCTAAGTGTCTAAGATACACAAACCCAGAAAATGTCTCAAATCTCAAATACAGTAATCCATAAGGTAAATACAACTTAAGACAACTGAAATAACAATCTAAACAACCTCTAATGTGTCTCCTCTAGGCTAGCAGGCAACCTCCAAGCTATCTGTAAAATTTATCAACAGGTCCAGTCAGGACAGGAGCGAGCACAGTACATCTCAACAATTCATAGCAGGTTAGAAAATATAATCATACAGTAAAGTAAGATACAGGATCTGAAAAAATACAGTATGTAAACAGAGAGAGAACTGTAATAGAAATATCTACTATAAATAGAAAACTAACAGTGGCTAGTGAGTCAGAGTACAATATAGACATATAAATGGCATAGGAGATTCTGGGAACTATACTATGGAGTGATTCTGGGAACTACACTACTTGGATATTATTCACATGTCTACTTCTACTCCCCCGTACCCCCAATCAATACACAAGGATCCAGCCAGGTTATGTTATGATTCTATGCAATGGCCCACAAGGGGTGATACATGGTAGGCCCATAAATGGGTGATTCTGGGAATGCCCATAAATGGGTGATTCAAGGAAGACTCTGTGATCATGAGAGTACATGTCACAAGTGATCAATGAACCGTGTAGCATAATGATACACCATGTAAGTGAAACGTACAGAACATGTAGTATACGATGCTCCCTGAAGGGATAACATCTCAAGAATGGATCCATATAGTACTAATCCGTGTTACCAATGTGACAGCATCAAGTAAAGTAATCTAAAACAGGAAAATAATTCTAACAGGATACAAAATGATCAGAGAATGTACTCGCCTCGATTTGATTGGAGTCGACGTGCGCGACACGAATGTGTCGATACGAGGTAGGTACACTGCTATGCTCTACAGAGGGTCCCAGACGACGACACGGCAGTCCCAATGAGTCCAGAGTAGTCCAAATAGCCTAGTTTGGTATGTAAAAGTCTAAAATCAGGGTTTGGTACACTAATCAAATCAAGAACATAAAATGACTATCATAGACACGATTTATGATTTTAGAAAAAGTATAACTAATTACAGATATTCTATTTAGAAATTTATTATAGATATTAGAAACTATTTTGATATTTATTTTACAAATCATAATATATTTAGATATATGTATATTGAATATAGATAATATTCTAAGTTAAAACTCCCACTTGTCAAGTAGGATTTTAAATGTCAAATCATAATAATAATACTACCATCATATATACTATATATAAACTAACATACATTTATTATAAACTAATATACATTTATTATAAAACTAATAGACATTTTATTATATAAACAATACATATTATATATATAAACCAATACATATTATATATATAACTAATACATATTATATAATAAACTAATATATTATATATAATAAACTGATATATTAATGAACTAATATATTAAATAAATAAGAACGGGGGTTGATCCCTAATTGTACACAGAAATGGGGGTTTCAAAACGGAAGAGCTCACATGGGGTTCCGGCGCGGTTGCGCCTGCGGAGCGGCGCCGGCAGGAGGAAGGCGCCAGGGACGGGTCTCGCTAAGGGGCGGCGGAAGACCGGCGTTGGCCATGGGAACGCGCGGCGGGCGGAGCTGTCCTCCGGATTTGGCGGAGGTGCTGGGTCTGGGTTTGGGTCTCACCGGCGGCACGGCACGGGAAGGATGCGGACGGCACGAGGGCGGCGAGGGCAAGGGATCCGATCGGCGAGGCTCCGGTGAGGTCCACTCTCCCTCTCTCTCTCTCTCTTTGATCAAATTTTTGGTGGAAAAAAATGGCGGTGGTGGTAGTGTTCTGGTGGTGGCGGCGGTGGTTTATGGCGGTGGTGATGGCCGATGGGGGAGAGTGGTGCGGTGGTGGGGATGATGAACAGCGGCAGCGGTGGTTTCAGGAGGAGGCCGGAGGTTTTTCGGTGGTGCCGGCCGAATTGTGGCCGAGGGGGCGGAGGCTGCAATGGCGAGGATGGTGGTGGTTTACAGTGCTGGCGGTGGCGGTGATGGGGTTGGGCCAGTTGGCCGAGGGTGGCTGCCAGGAACGGCAGTGGTGGTGGATCGATGTCGAGGAGTTGTCGGGTTGTCGGGGTGGTAGGGATGACGGCGAGGTGGTGGTGGTGGTCGGAATGGTAGACAGCAAGGGTGGTCAGGACAGGGATGCTGGCGGCTGGGTTAGAAAATTAGGTTTAGGAATTCTAGGTTTTGGGATTGGGTGTAAAAACATTGGAAAGGGAGTCTATTTATAGGATACAAAGGGAACCCTAAGAAAATGTATATGTAATAGAAATATAGGAAAATAGTGGAAAACTAACACACTGACCACTAACTGCTGACCCTAACATTATTTCTATTTGTTGATTAATTAGCACTAAATATATATTAGCTATAATTAATAATTAATTACTAGTTACGGCTAATTAACAAATGGCTAATTACAATTTAGCTGAGATTTTTTTCTAATTAATAAAATAATACTAATATATTTACTTAATTATTTAAATATATTTAACAATCATTTATTTACTAAATAATATATTTTAAATTTTTAAATTTTAATAAACGTTTTCGATATAGAACAATAATTAAAACTTATTGATTCAAGAAAAATGACAGGGAAATTCTAATAGGACAAAATTGCTTAAAATAGTAAACCAAAGCCAACAAGGACCGATAGCAATCACGGTCAAATTTGTTTCCCTAAAAATTAGAATTTGCACGCTCTTCGAGATTTAGAAAATTCGAAGTTTTGAAAAATACGAAATAAAATAAAATAAAGTAAGAATTTTAAGAAATCAATTAACGGAGGTTACAAATCTACCCTCCTTAAAGAAATTTCGTCCTCGAAATTAAAGCTTGGCATGGGAGTTAAAATATGATAGAAATTTTAGGCAGTATGGCAGACACGATCAAAGAACGACGAGTTGGCACGATCAAGATAATCTACTTAAAATTGTTTGGGCACGACTATTGATTTAACACGATAGAATCATAGTATGATTAACATCGTTTAGACACAAATTAGGAATAATTTCAGGTTATTTAGTCATGATCTTAATCACGACTAAGGAAACGAATGGAGAACGAAATTCGAGTATAGAACGATCGGTAGTTAGATTTGATGAAATCAGACTCTAGGTCGTATAAGCACGATCAAGATCCAAGCTTAGTTATGAATGGCGATAACATCATGATTTCGGAATCAAGGTTGTAAAGGCACGGTCAATACGAAAAATGGTGCGATTGGTCATCGCTAGGAATAATGAAACGTTTGGCACGATCAATGACTAAGGATCAAACCACTTGATCACGAACCAAATCGAGGCTTAAAACCTTGGAATCACTAAAATCACTTAGGCATGACGTATGCAGAGTGACAAAAATCAAAACCTCGTCATAAAATTAGAAGGAAATAGCGGCACGGTGACTAGAGGAACGAATTTTAGGCACGAAGGAAAAATTATTTCAGATATGATCACTAAATTTTGTGATAATCAAATCGGGCAGTCGTGATCAAGGACAAAATTTTAAGCACGATCCAGAGGCAAAATTGATACGTATAGTCATGATCTTTAGAATCACGACCCAGGATTTCATAGTCGTCTAGTTATGCCAGGTCATTTAGGCACGAACAATTATGAGAATTTCAGATGATATTAGGAAATCAAATCATGGTCAGAAAATATTTTAGGCACGAGTGCAAAAATCCAAACATGATAAAAATTGAAATTTGACACGATCAAGATAAGGTCAGTCTAATCTTGGTCAAATAGTATTTAAATATGATAAAGAGTATCGTAGTAGCCTAGGCACGATCAAGCATGAAATTCGGTATAATCAAGGATAGTATGAAGATAACTCAGAATTGGAACAGAACTTAGTCGTTTTCTAGAATAATTCAGAGTTTTATGCACGGGTGATATGGGTATCAAAGTTTGATTGCGATCAAAATTAAAATATTGACACGATGAGGAATAAGGCTAATCAATATTTGAATTTAGGTTCGAAAAATTGAAATCGAGATTTTTGAGCACGAGCAACATATGATAGAGATCCAAGTCACGATGGAATTGAAATAAATTGAGTACGGTCAAGGGTCAAGACTATTAGTACGATGAAAGGTACTACTCAAGGAAAATCAAAGTCAACAGTTTAAGGAACGAATGTCAATAGCATTGAAATCCAATCACAATAATATTAAGAAATTTTAGTCGCGATACGATCTAAGTTGATCAATTCTGGGAAATCAAGATTTGGGCAATATGGAGGACAGGTTCATGAAAGTCTGAGCACGAGCATACAAGAATGGAGATTCAGGTCATAATTAAATTTAATTCAATTGAGTACAACCCAAGATATTAATATGATAAGAAAAGATGATCAAGGTCGATTTGGTCATGATTAAGGGAGCTAGGATTCAATGATATTGAAAACCTTTTAGGGAACAAGGAAAGATTTCATAAGAAGTCAAGTTAATCATCTCTCTCTAATACCATCAAGTTTATTATTTGCCAAATCATATTCTTATCTCACAAGTTCCAATATGAAAATCAACCTTCATATGGCTATCATCGAAATTTTATAACCTTCAGTCATCTAAACCTTTACCATGATCACCATAGAAAAAATTCCAAACTTCTAAAATATTTTCCACGAAGCATACCCCTCTTATTTAGGAATCAACACTTATTCATTTAATCAAATTTTTTAATTCTTTCACCTCGTTCTAAATTAGATCCGAAACCTTTAAATCCAGTTTATGAAATCCTTGAACTTGTTTAAATCAAGTCTCGTATTTACTCGACTCTATTACCACTATGTCATACAACTTTATTCTGATTTATAAATCAACCTTCATATTTCTTCAACGTTCACCTTCAATATTATCTTTTTTGAATTCTATAATTTTTCCCAATCATCAAAAATAATTCCTATAGCTTAAAATTCGTGTGTTCTCTCTGTCTCTAGTCACCCCCTTACAATATCTAGTTCAATTTTGCATAATCATTGAATACAATAAAATTCTCTTTTTCATTTCTAAATTTCTATATAACCTCAGAGTAAAAGTTTCCCCAGAATCAATAACCAAGATTTTCTAAGTTCTCAAAACTAGGTTGATCTTGAATATCCTCATTAGTTTTGAAATACATCCTTGAATTATTTATAACCAACTTTCTGTGATTATTTCTAAATTGATAACATTTATCCCTTGATTTTATTTTAACCTTTATCACATCTCCATTTCAAATTTTTCATATTTGACATCCAACATTTTGATTCCTACAACATCGTCATATGATAACCAATTACGTCGTTTTCGAACTAGATGATTTACGTCACTTCCTCAATATTTCTCAGGTAAAAATGATATGAAGATTCAAGAGTTTCAAGGTATATCTGACAGAATCAGATACGAGATAGAGAATTGATGTAATCATGATAGTTATATAAGACAAAGAATGATGGTAATAAAATATTGGCAAGAAGAGAATGATAAAAGAATCTGTTCTGCTTATCTGTTTAAAAGAAGTAACCATTTTGAAATCCAGAGCTAAAATATCAAATCCAAGATAAGGTCTAGTAAAAAATTATCGATTCATTGTATTATGAAGAATTTCATAGCAAAAGTTACACAAAGGTTCATAATAACAGCTAAAGCTACTCCTACTCCTAAGTTAAATAATGAGAAGCAAAATAAAAACAACCAATAATTCTTTTTCTGAAAGACTGAACAAAAGTAGAGAAAACATGTTCAAAAGTTTTTAAGGTACAATCTGATAATCATATGCGTCTATCCAAAATCATGGTACTCTAAATCCTCGTCATACTAGTAAGCAAGGCTACGATAATCACAGAGTCCTCGACTAAGGCACATACCTCTAGAATTGTGGTATTTAACATTTTCGCGATGCCGCTAGCTTGGCTGCGAAAACCTTAAATTCCTACACCCGAGAAATATATCCAAAATCAGACTATATGTCCTCACCATGCTGGCTAATGTGACTATAGAAGACTAGATTCTAAAACTTAGATGACCTAGCCCATATAATTTCATCTTGACAAAAGTTAAATTAAATCAACAATGGATACTCAAAAATCAAATTTACCAACGAACATCAAGATTCAAAAATGAACAAAATCTATCAAATCATATAAATACAAACTCAGATGCCACAGCTAACATCAAGATTCAAAATTCAACAATCATCCATCAAAATAAATAAATATAAACTCAAATTCAATAATAATCCATCAAAATCAAATTCAACAACAGAAAATAAAGATAAATCAAATCAAGGAAAAAGAGTTTTCAAATCGATGTTAAAATAAGATTCTCAAGGGTCGTCCCAGGAATCTCTCAAGGAATCCTAACTGTGATTGAGTACCTTCAAAATATATTCTAATCCTACTGCAGGCTGTAGTAGTATTCTAGTTCGAATACCACTACATAAACTCGACCTGTATGGGCCACCACTAAAAACGTGTTACGATCCGCACCCTAGAGTTAGGGCACGAGACGTGGGTACGTCCAGCCTACGTCGCAGTGTCGGCGGTAGAACGTTGTCCTAGGTCTCATGCATCTAACAGTATAAGACTAAGCAGTTTATACTCCCCGAATGGGTATAACATAGTAGAATGTAAACTCAATCACATCTAAGGTAGAGCATAATCGAAGATAGATAAAACATGAAATCCAAAAGAGATACAGCAGATAGAAGTCTAAGTGTCTAAGATAGACAAACCCAGAAAATGTCTCAAATCTTAAATACAGTAATCCATAAGGTAAATACAACCCAAGACAACTGAAATAACTATCTAAACAACCTCTAATGTGTCTCCTCTAGGCTAGCAGGCAACCTCCAAGCTATCTGTAAAATTTATCAACAGGTCCAGTCAGGACAGGAGCGAGCACATTACATCTCAAAAATTCATAGCAGGTTAGAAAATATAATCATGCAGTAAAGTAAGATACAGGATCTAAAGAAATACAGTATGTAAACAGAGAGAGAACTGTAATAGAAATATCTACTATAAATAGAAAACTAACAGTGGCTAGTGAGTCAGAGTACAATATAGACATGTAAATGGCATAGGAGATTCTGGGAACTATACTATGGAGTGATTCTGGGAACTATACTACTTGGATATTATTCATATGTCTACTTCTACTTCCTCGTACCCCCAATCACTACACAAGGATCCAGCCTGGTTATGTTATGATTCTATGCAATGGCCCATAAGGGGTGATACATGGTAGGCCCATAAATAGGTGATTCTGGGAATGCCCATACATAGGTAATTCTGGGAATGTCCATAAATGGGTGATTCAAGAAAGACTCTGTGATCATGAGAGTACATGTCACAAGTGATCAATGAACCGTGAAGCATAGTAATACACCATGTAAGTGAAACGCACAGAACATGTAGTATACGATGCTCCCTGAGGGGATAACATCTCAAGAATGGATCCATATAGTACTAATCCGTGTTACCAACGTGACAGCATCAAGTAAAGTAATCTAAAGCAGGAAAATAATTCTAACAGGATATGAAATGATCAGAGAATGTACTCGCGTTGATTTGATTGGAGTCAACGTGCACGACACGAACGTGTCGACACGAGGTAGGTACACTGCTATGCTCTACAGAGGGTCCCAGACGACGATACAGCCAGTCCCAATGAGTCCAGAGTAGTCCAATTACCCTAGTTTGGTATGTAAAAGTCGAAAATCAGGGTTTGGTACACTAATCAAATCAAGAATAGAAAATGACTATCATAGACACGATTTATGATTTTAGAAAAAGTAGAACTAATTTCAGAGATTCTATTTAGAAAATTAGTATATATATTAGAAACTATTTTGATATTTATTTTATAAATCATAATATATTTAGATATATGTATATTGAATATAGATAATATTCTAAGTTAAAACTTCCACTTGTTAAGTAGGATTTTAAATGTCAAATCATAATAATAATATAATAATAATAATAATAATACCATCATATATACTATATTAAACTAACATACATTTATTATAAACTAATATACATTTATTATAAAACTAATACACATTCTATTATATAAATAATACATATTATATATATAAACCAATACATATTATATATATAACTAATACATATTATATAGTAAACTAATATATTATATATAATAAACTGATATATTAATAAACTAATATATTAAATAAATAAGAAGGGGGGTTGATCCCTAACTGTACACAGAAATGGGGTTTCAAAACGGGAGAGCTCACATGGGGTTCCGGCGTGGTTGTGCCAGCGGAGCGGCACTGGCAGGAGGAAGGCGCCAGGGGCGGGTCTCGCTAAGGGGCGACGGAAGACCGGCGCTGGCCATGGGGACGCGCGGAGGGCGGTGCTGTCCTCCGGATCTGGCGGAGGCGCTGGGTCTGGGTTTGGGTCTCACCGGCGGCACGGTACGGGGAGGATGCGGGCGGCCCCAGGGCTGCGAGGGCGAGGGATCCGGTCGGCGAGGCTCCGGTGAGGTCCACTCTCCCTCTCTCTCTCTCTATGATCAGATTTTTGGAGGAAAAATGGCGGTAGTGGTAATATTCTGGTGGTGGCGGCGGTGGTTTATGGCGGTGGTGATGGCCGGTGAAGGAGAGTGGAGCGGTAGTGGGGATGATGAACGGCGGCGGCGGTGGTTTCAGGAGGAGGCCGGCGGTTTCTCGGTGGTGCCGACCGAATTGTGGCCGAGGGGGCGGAGGCTGCAATGGCGAGGGTGGTAGTGGTTTGCAGTGGTGGCGGAGATGGGGTTGGGCCAGTTGGCCGGGGGTGGCTGCCAGGAACGGCAGTGGTGGTGGATCGATGTCGAGGAGTTGTCGGGTTGTCGGGGTGGTAGGAATGACGGCGAGGTGGTGGTGGTGGTCAGAATGGTAGGCAGCAAGGGTGGTCGGGACAGGGATGCTGGCGGCTGGGTTAGAAAATTAGGTTTAGGAATTCTAGGTTTTGGGATTGGGTGTAAAAACATTAGGAAGGGAGTCTATTTATAGGATACAAAGGGAACCCTAAAAAAATGTATATGTAATAGAAATATAGGAAAATAGTGGAAAACTAACACACTGACCACTAACTGCTGACCCTAACATTATTTCTATTTGTTGATTAATTAGCTCTAAATATATATTAGCTATAATTAATAATTAATTACTAGTTACGGCTAATTAAGGAAAAGGCTAATTACAATTTAGCCAAGATTTTTTTCTAATTAACAAAATAATACTAATATATTCACTTAATTATTTAAATATATTTAACAATCATTTATTTACTAAACAATAGATTTTAAATTTCAAAATTCAATAAACGTTTTCCATATAGAACAATAATTAAAACTTATTGATTCAAGAAAAATGACAGGGAAGTTCGAATAGGACAAAGCCAACAAGGACGGATAACATTCACGGTCAAATTTGTTTCCCCAAAAATTAGAATTTGTACGCACTTCGAGATTTAGAAAATTTAAAGTTTTAAAAAATACAAAATAAAATAAAATAAGAATTTTAAGAAATCAATTAACGGAGGTTACATTGATGGTTCCATGTGGTAGAGAATCTCGTTTTCCTCCATTTTGACTTAAGGGAGTCTAGATTTAGACTTGGGATGAAGGTTTATGAAGCTTGAAGGAGGGAGTCCATGACTCTTCTTCTCGGATTCAATAAAGAAGAAGAACAGTGCAGTCGCATGGCAGTTCATGGCCGCATAAGCCTTTCCTGGCCGCATGGCTATACTTGACCGTATGGACTTCCATGCGGCAAACTTTCTCAGCCGTATAGACCATCGGCTCTGTGCCAGCCGTATAAGACTCCTTTTAGCAACTGCATGAACACCCGTTCTTTTCAGCCGCATAAATTCCTTCATCTCAATCGCAGAGCAATAATGACAATCTTAGCCGCATGAAGGCAGCATGGCATCCAGCCGCATGAACTTGATTCTTTCGGCCGCATATGACCCATCCCTCGTACAGCCGCATAGGCCTCCTCATGAACATAGCCGCATATGACTGATTCTTCCGAGTCGTATGAGAAGTTCTCCCGCTGCCGCATAAAAACCGACCCATTTTCAGTCGCATAAGGCCGAGACTATTCTTAGCCGCATGGACTTATTGATCCAGCCGCATGATCCCCACTTCACTTTCCAGCCGCATAAGCTCCTGCCCCTTCTAGCCGCATAGACCGGATCTCCTCCGAGCCGCATGAGCCCTTCCATTCTCAGCCGCATGTGTTTGCCCTCCCTATGCCGCATGCACTCCCTTTCCCTCCAGCCATATGGGCTGCTCCCTCCCCAGCCGCATGAAATTACTTCCTGGCCGCATATGCCCGAGCTGCATGGCTCTCCCATAGCCTTGTATTTTATGATTTAATTATTATTAATTAGGCCCATATCTTGTGGCCCTCTGTCACCCCCAGTTTTCAGAAACAGGAGTATTTTTGTCATTTTACATTTTTGAGTATTTTTAAAATTTATTTTATTATTTATGATATTATTTTGGGATTGAAATTTATTTTATTATTTATGATATTGTTTTGGGATTATTTGAGTCGGGTTCGAATTTCAACTCAATCCGACTTGAAACGGGGATCCGGGGGGTAGTTTGACTCTAGTGGGACCCACACACTAGTTAGGCATGGCCCACATGATATTAATTTTAGTCCACATGATATTAATTTTAGTTAGTAGTTAGACTAATTATTTATGGATAGGTTTAGTTTAATTAGAGACTTAAAACTAGACTAAATTGACCTCAACCTTTAACCCATTCCTAATTTAAATCAAATAGATTAGTGGAGGGCATTTTGGACATTCAAATAGGGGACATCTCACCCTTTTTGGGCAGCCACCTATGGGGGGATAAGGAGTGAGTCACTCCTTCATTCATTTGTTTTCATCCACTTTCTCTCTCTTGTTCTTCCCCAAATTAATTTAGAGATGAACCTCCATTGATTTCATCTCCAAATCAACCCTTTCTTCCACCAAATCTTCTTTATTTCTCTTCTACTCCATGGTTAGAGGGTGTTAGCCAAGTTTGGGAGGATTCGGAGCTCGTTCGTGTCCTTTTGGAATCTCTACGTGTCGGTGCCGTATCGGAAGGCTTTTCCTTTGAATCTCTCTTCCGGAAGGTATAATCTCTCCTCAAATCCATCCCTACATGCATATAAAAATATTTTGAACCCATAGGAATGACCCCCATGGTTGTATCTCCATTTGTGTCCATTTTGTGTCCATTTGGAGGTCATAGGAGTGTCATTTGTGTTGTGGTTGTGTCCATGTGGGAAAACCCCAAATTTGGACACACTATGTGTTGTTGTTATGTATGAATGAATTATTACATGTTTAACCTCATATTTTTGTATTGGAGATGTGTTCTATAGTATCTCATATATATATATTAGTGTAGAGAGTGAGTTCTTGATATATTATGTTATATACTTGTGTTTCTTTTGTCTCAAACTACCTAAATTCGTCATAATATTTATCCACGTTTTTAGTAGCAATAGCAACTTAGAAATGTCATAACTTTTAGCTTAAAACTCCGATTTATCTCCCATTTTTTTAAAAGAACCGTATCGAAGTTATCTTTCCAAATATATATTTTAATAAGCCAAATTCGTTATAAAACTTTCTGTAAAATTATTTGAGTGTCAGCTGTACGAAAGACGAACGTGTTTCGATATTTTTGCGATTTCGGGAGCTTCCGGACACGAAAATACGATCCGTTTAAAGTTTTGGAAAGCTAACACAAAGATCTATAACATACTTTAATCCTAGAATTTAGTAAATGCCCAATTGGTACAGTATTGATTTTAAGTAGAAGAGTGACTATACGATATATGCATTTTGTGTAACCTATGAGCCTATGTAGTATGGATATTAAATGAATATAGAGTATGTAATGCATGATATGTTAGATGAATGAAATGATATATATATGATATATATATTCTCTTTATATTAATGTATATATATGGTTGAATGCAAGCATGTAGGAATGCAATTAATATAATTCATATAAACAATACATGAATGAAAGAATGAAATACAATGTATGCATGAAAGTATATAATGAATGCTAGATATGAATGCAAGATATATATATGTAATAATAGATATGAATGCATAATGTATAAATATTGTAATGCAATATATAATGATAATATATATGGTAATGTAGAGTATATGATGCAAGCATGAATGAATGAAGGAAATACATGTATATAGTAATATAGAATGTAATATATGAATGCAAGCATGCAAGATAATGTAATATATGAAAGGAATGAATGATAATATATAACATGATATGCAAGGTATAAAATATATGATATGTGCATGTTTGTATGTCTCTATGTTAATGTATGAAATGATATGAATATACAATGTATGCATATGTATAAACATGTAGGTAATGCATAGATGCATGAATAAAATAAATGTTTGCAATATGTTAATATAAATACAAGTATCTAATATGCATGAATGTAAGTATAATATAATACAAGTATACATGTATGTATCATGTAAATGTAATATACATGATATGTATGTATGCATGTATACAAGGTAAGTATGTATGTATGTATTTCTATAAACTGAGTTAACCTATAATCTTTTGCACATATTCATTCATACACCCTTTGACATCATGTATCCCATGTCACATACACCTACCTATCACTAAATTTTAGAACATTAATATATATCCTTTCACACATGCCAAACACACACATACTCACTTACTCTTTTACCTCTCTTTCTCTCTCTCTCTATATATGTATGTGCCTATATATATAGCTTTCCTATATATATCTATGTATATAAATATGTGAATGTGAATAATATATATACATTATATGACTAAGTTTGTGTGCCTTGTTAGCTTATGGTTTAGTTTTGTGCTTGGTCTAGTAAGTGACTTAGGCTATGAGTTAGTAGCTATCTTGGATACTTGATTTGTATATACTTAGTTTCTTTAGACCTAGAATTGACTAACTATACTAGTTGACCATTGTTGACCCAACCCTAGCTAGTTTGACCACAGTTGACTAGAGTTGACCTAGTTTGACTTTATAGTTGACCAAAGTTGACTTTGACCTAGATTGACTTAGAATCATGTAGATTGTATTATAATTTCAATTACCATATAAATTGAACTCTTTATAACCTATGTTGCTATAACTAGGACTCTGTGACTCCAGTTGGCCATCTTTTCATATCAGCTGTTCAGGGTATCAGGCGAGTACATTCTCTGATCATTTCATATCCTGCTTAGAATTATTTCCTGCAGTAGATTACTTTACTTGTACTGTCACGTTGGTCACACGGATTGGTACTATATGGATCCCTTGTTGAGATGTTATCCTTAGGGAGCATCGGGTACTACATGTTCTGTGCGTTTCACTTATATGGCGTATCACTATGCTTCATTGGTTCTTCGATCACTTGTGACATATACTCTTATGATCACAGAGTCTTCCTGGAATCCTTATCCCATTTATAGATCTACTATGTACCACCCTTCGGGGGCTTATCACCCTTCGGAGGCTTATCACCCTTCGGGGGCTTACCACCCTTCGGGGGCTGTTACATAGAATCATAACATAACCTGGTTGGATCCTTATGTATTGATTGGGGGTACGGGGGAGTAGAAGTGGACATGTGAATAATACACCAGTAGTGTAGCATCAGAATCATTCTATAGTGTAGCATCAGAATCATCCCATGACATTTACATGTCCATGTTGTACTCTGACTCACTAGCCACATGTTAGTTCTTTATTTATAGTAGATATTTCTGTTACAGCTCTCTCTCTCTCTGTTTATATACTGTATTTCTTTTAGTACCTCTATCTTACTTTACTGTATGATTATATTTTCTAACCTGCTATGAACTGTTGAGATGTATTGTGCTCGCTCCTGTCCTGACTAGACCTGTTGATAAATTTTACAGATAGCCTGGGATTGCCTGCTAGCCTAGAGGAGACACAGTAGAGGTTGTTTAGATAGTTTTTCTATTGTCTGGAGTTGTATTATTTTATGGATTACTGTATTTTTTAGGTTTGAGATGTATTTCTGGGTTTGTGTATCTTAGACACTTAGATTTCTCTCTGTTGTACCTCTTTTGGATTTCATGTTTTATCTATCCTTATCATGCTCTACCTTAGATGTGATTGAGTCTGTATCTGCTATGTCACCCCCATTAGGGAGTATAAATTGCTTATCCTTATACTGTTAGATGCATGAGACCTAGGACAGCGTTCTACCGCCGATACTGCAGCGTAGGCTGGGCGTTGTTACGTTCTCGTGTCCTTACTCTAGGGTGCGGGTCGTGACACGTTTTTAGTGGTGGCCCATGCAGGTCGAGTTTGTGTAGTGGTATTCGGACTAGAGTACCACTACAGCCTGCAGTAGGATTATGATATATTTTTGAAGGTACTCAATCACAGCTAGGATCCCTTGAGAGATTCCTGGGACGATCCTTGAGAATCTTGTTTAACTCCGATTTGAAAACTATTTTTCCTTGATTTGATTTATCTTTACTTTCTGTTGTTGAATTTGATTTTGATGTATTATTATTGAATTTGAGTTTGTATTTATTGATTTTGATGAAGATTGTGGAATTTTGAATCTTGATGTTAGCTATAGCATCCGAGTTTGTAGTTATATGATTTGAAGGATTTTGTTCATTTTTGAATTTTGA
This sequence comes from Iris pallida, assembly GCA_029216955.1. NCBI lineage: Eukaryota > Viridiplantae > Streptophyta > Magnoliopsida > Asparagales > Iridaceae > Iris > Iris pallida. Next base: position 4,576,587 of record JANAVB010018799.1, read on the forward strand.
TGTTCGTTGATAAATTTGATTTTTTTTGGTATCAATTGTTGATTTAATTTAATTTTTGGCAAGATGAAATTATATGGGCTAGGTCATCTAAGTTATAGAAATCTTGTCTTCTATAGTCACATTAGCCAGCATGGTGAGGACATATAGTCTGACTTTGGATATATTTCTCGGGTGTGGGAATTTAAGGTTTTCGCAGCCAAGCTAGCGGCATCGCGAAAATTTTAAATACCATGATTCTAGAGGTATGTGCATAAGTCAAGGACTCTGTGATTATCGTAGCCTTGCTTACTAGTATGACGAGGATTTAGAGTACCATGATTTTGGATAGACGCATATGATTATCAGATTGTACCTTAAATATTTTCGAACATGTTTTCTCTACTTTTGTTTCAGTCATTCAAAAAAGAAGAAGGAATTAATATTTGTTTGTTTTGTTTAGTTTCTTATTATTTAACTTAGGAGTAGGTAGTTCTTTTTATAAACCTTGTGTAACTTCTAGCTATAGTTTCTCTTAATACAATGAATCGATAACTTTGCTAGACCTTATCTTGGATTTGATAATTTAGCTCTGGGTTTCAACATGGTTCTTCCTTAAACAGATAAGCAAAACAGATTTTGTCGTTATTTTCTTCTTGCCATTATTCTCGTATTAAATAATAATGATAATAAAACTGTCTTGATTTTGCCAATCACCTGCTTTGCAATTTTGGTAGGAATCTGAATGTTGGTCTTAACGTAGAATTAATTTTTAAATTGGGACATGAGAATATATATATGAATATATATAGTGGAAACTTTCCTGACACTTATGCATGCTACACTTGATTTCCACCTATCTGAATACATATTAATATGTCGTTAATGTTTAAATTTTCAAAACCCCAATATTTTCGATTCTCTGTTTTTCCTAGCTTAACTCGTAATTTAAATATAAAATTTCATGATAATAGTTTTATTTATATCACTGCACATGTATGTTATACATAGGGTTTTGATTCAAAAAAAAATTTGGTTGAATTTTGTATTAAATTTGTCAAATCTGAGACTGTGTGCATATTAACCCTTAATACTGGATTTTTAAATGTTAGTTCAAATTGTTGTTTTTAAATGTAATATTAAGAGCTGTGTACGTTGTTGTATGTAGGGATATAATATTAGGCTTCATATTCTTACATGATAGGTTGTGATAAACATTGAGTTGGTTTTGATGTGCAATTATCCAAAATCCTGAAAACTGAATACATGTTAACATTTTCACATTTGATTTCGAATGCTTAGTTCAATTTCAGATTTAACATGTAATATTGAACTGTATGCGTAGATAAATGTATGGATAGTAAGTTAGGGTTTCTTCTCTATCATGTTAGGATATTGGAAGCATTGAGTTAGTTGTGATGTTTCAAAACCCTAAAATCTGAGACTGCATTATGTTAATATTTTACTGCTTTAAATGTTAGCTTATTTTCAGACTTTGTATGTAAATTCTGAACTAAAACCGGGTTTAAACCTTTCAATACTAAGCTATAACCCTGTACAAGGACACACACACACACTCTAACATAGTATACACTGCCATGTAACCTAACCCTTCCTCTCTATGTTATGATTATATATCCATATAGATATATATAGAGCTTAGGCATACATGTTATAATGTATATAGATATATAACTCAATCTCTAACTCTTTATATATATAGATATGGAAAAAAAAAATATATATATAGATATGGTTAGCCATGCATGTTATGAGTAAATAGGTTGTGCATTGTAGATTGTTTAACCAATATGCCATGAGTAGTGTAACTTGATAGCTATTGTTTTGAAACCCAACTCCTCCTATACTTTCATGTATATTTCACATACACACATGCCTACTATCTAACCATATGAACATGTCAACATACACCCATACACACATGAACCACATGATCTTTACATAATGCTAGCTTTTTCCTCTCTAACACACTTTCTATATATATACATATTGTGATTGGATTTCCATGCAAGTGACTTTCATTCTTTAACTTTTGATTTTGATTTTTCTGAACCCTTTATAGATAATTGTTAGTTACCTTTCTTTATTTTTATGATAAGTACCAGTTTTCACATAGGACGGTAGACTGTCTTACAGTTTTGATAATTTGTTATTCTGTGTCTTTTTCGGTTTAATACCCTAGACTGCTTGTGTGTTTTGATACCTTATGACCGTTTTGGTTTAGCATGACTAGTATACCTAGATGAGACTTTCACTACCACCGTATGCCATGACCCTGTATGTCATCCTTTTAAATCGTATGATTGTTTAAGTTCTGAGACTTTGATTGTGGGGGGTTTGACCTAGAAGGAGCATGGACATTTTAATTTCGAGGACAAAATTTTTTTTAAGGTGGATAGATTTGTCACCCACATTTTTTAGAAACGGGGGTATTTTTGTTATTTTATATTTTTGAATATTTTTAAAATTTATTTTATTATTTATGATATTGTTTTGGGGTTATTTGAGTCGGGTTCGAATTTCAACTCAATCCGACTTGAAACGGGAACCCGGGGGGGTAGTTTGACTCTAGTGGGACCCACACACTAGTTAGGCATAGCCCACATGATATTAATTTTAGTCCACATAATATTAATTTTAGTTAGTAGCTAGACTAATTATTTATGGATAGGTTTAGTTTAATTAGAGACTTAAAACTAAACTAAATTGACCTCAACCTTTAACCCATTCCTAATTTAAATCAAATAGATTAGTGGAGGGCATTTTGGACATTCAAATAGGGGACATCTCACCCTTTTTGGGCAGCCACCTATGGGGGGGATAAGGAGTGAGTCACTTCTTCATTCATTTGTTTTCATCCACTTTCTCTCTCTTGTTCTTCCCCAAATTAATTTAGAGATGAACCTCCATTGATTTCATCTCCAAATCAACCCCTTCTTCCACCAAATCTTCTTTATTTCTCTTCTACTCCATGGTTAGAGGGTGCTAGCCATGTTTGGGAGGATTCGGAGCTCGTTCGTGTCCTTTTGGAATCTCTACGTGTCGGTGCCATATCGGAAGGCTTTTCCTTTGAATCTCTCTCCCGAAAGTTATAATCTCTCCTCAAATCCATCCCTACATGCATATAGAAATATTTTGAACCCATAGGAATGACCCCCATGGTTGTATCTCCAATTGTGTCTGTTTCGTGTCCATTTGGAGGTCATAGGAGTGTCCTTTATGTTGTGGTTGTGTCCATGTAGAAAAACCCCAAATTTGGACACACTATGTGTTGTTGTTATGTATGAATGAATTATTACATGTTTAACCTCATATTTTTGTATTGGAGATGTGTTCTATAGTGTCTCATATATATATTAGTGTAGAGAGTGAGTTCTTGATATATTATATTATATACTTGTGTTTCTTTTGTCTCAAACTACCTAAATTCGTCATAATATTTATCCACGTTTTTAGTAGCAATAGCAACTTAGAAATGTCATAACTTTTAGCTTAAAACTCCGATTTATCTTTCATTTTTTTTTAAAAGAACCGTATCGAAGTTAGCTTTCCAAATATATATTTTAATAAGCCAAATTCTGTAAAATTATTTGAGTGTCAACTGTACGAAAGACGAACACGTTTCGGTATTTTTGCGATTCCGGGAGCTTCCGGACACGAAAATGCGATCCGTTTAAAGTTTTGGAAAGCTAACACAAAGATCTATAACTTACTTTAATCCTAAAATTTAGTGAATGCCCAATTGGTACAGTATTAATTTTAAGTAGAAGAGTGACTATACGATATATGCATTTTGTGTAACCTATGAGCCTATGTAGTATGGAAATTAAATGAATATATAGTATGTAATGCATGACATGTTAGATGAATAAAATGATATATATATATGATATATATTATCTTTATATTAATGTATATATATGGTTGAATGCAAGCATGTAGGAATGCAATTAATATAATGCATATAAGCAATACATGAATGAAAGAATGATACACAATGTATGCATGAAAGTATATAATGAATGCTAGATATGAATACAAGATATATATATATATATAATGATAGATATGAATGCATAATGTATAAATATTGTAATGCAATATATAATAATAATATGTATGGTAATGTAGAGTATATGATGCAAGCATGAATGAATGGAGGAAATACATGTATATAGGTAATATAGAATGTAATATATGAATGCAAGCATGCAAGATAATATAATATATGAAAGGAATGAATGATAATATATAACATGATATGTAAGGTATAAAATATATGATGTGTGCATGTTTGTATGTCTCTATGTTAATGTATGAAATGATATGAATATACAATGTATGCATATGTATAAAACATGTAGGTAATACATAGATGCATGAATGAAATGAATGTTTGCAATATGTTAATATAAATACAAGTATCTAATATGCATAAATGTAAGTATAATATAATACAAGTATACATGTGTGTATCATATAAATGTAATATACATGATATGTATGTATGCATGTATACAAGGTAAGTATGTATGTATGTATTTCTATAAACTGAGTTAACCTATAATCTTTTGCACATATTCATTCATACACCCTTTGACATCAAGTATCCCATGTCACATACACCTACCTATCACTAAATTTTAGAACATTAATACATATCCTTTCACACATGCCAAACACACACATACTCACTTACTCTTTTACCTTTCTTTCTCTCTCTCTATATATATATATGTGCCTATATATATAGCTTTCCTATATATATCTATTTATATAAATATGTGAATGTGAATAATATATATACATTATATGACTAAGTTTGTGTGCCTTGTTAGCTTATGGTTTAGTTTTGTGCTTGGTCTAGTAAGTGACTTAGGCTATGAGTTAGTAGCTATCTTGGATACTTGATTTGTATATACTTAGTTTGTTTAGACCTAGAATTGACTAACTAGACTATTTGACCATTGTTGACCCAACCCTAGCTAGTTTGACCACAGTTGACTAGAGTTGACCTAGTTTGACTTTATAGTTGACCAAAGTTGACTTTGACCTAGATTGACTTAGAATCATGTAGATTGTATTATAATTTCAATTACCATATAAATTGAACTCTTTATAACCTATGTTGCTATAACTAGGACTCTGTGACTCTAGTTGGCCATCTTTTCATATCAGCTGTTCAGGGTATCAGGCGAGTACATTCTCTGATCATTTCATATCCTGCTTAAAATTATTTCCTGCAGTAGATTACTTTACTTGCACTGTAACGTTGGTCACACGGATTGGTACTATATGGATCCCTTCTTGAGATGTTATCCTTAGGGAGCATCGGGTACTACATGTTCTGTGTGTTTTACTTATATGGCGTATCACTATGCTTCATTGGTTCTTCGATCACTTGTGACATATACTCTTATGATCACAGAGTCTTCCTGGAATCCTTATCCCATTTATGGGTCTACTATGTACCACCCTTTGGGGGCTTATCACCCTTCGGGGGCTTATCACCCTTCGGGGGCTGTTACATAGAATCATAACATAACCTGGTTGGATCCTTGTGTATTGATTGGGGGTACGGGGGAGTAGAAGTGGACATGTGAATAATACACCAGTAGTGTAGCATCAGAATCATTCCATAGTGTAGCATCAGAATCATCCCATGCCATTTACATGTCCATGTTGTACTCTGACTCACTAGCCACATGTTCGTTCTTTATTTATAGTAGATATTTCTATTACAGCTCTCTCTCTCTCTCTGTTTACATACTGTATTTCTTTCAGTACCTCTTTCTTACTTTACTGCATGATTATATTTTCTAACCTGCTATGAACTGTTGAGATATATTGTGCTCGCTCCTGTCCTGACTGGACCTGTTGATAAATTTTACAGATAGCCTGGGATTGCCTGCTAGCCTAGAGGAGACACAGTAGAGGTTGTTTAGATAGTTTTTCTATTGTCTGGAGTTGTATTATTTTATGGATTACTGTATTTTTGAGATTTGAGATGTATTTCTGGGTTCGTGTATCTTAGACACTTAGATTTCTCTCTGTTGTTACCTCTTTTGGATTTTATTTTTATCTATCCTTATCATGCTCTACCGTAAATATGATTGAGTCTGTATCTGCTATGTCACCCCCATTCGGGAAGTATAAACTGCTTATCCTTATACTGTTAGATGCATAAGACCTAGGACAGCGTTTTACCGCCGACACTGCGGCGTAGGTTGGGCGTTGTTACGTTCTCATGTCCTTACTCTAGGGTACGGGTCGTGACACCCTCAGTATATTGGGCACATTGATAAATGCTTGTACTATGTTATCTTGTACATGTACTATGAACACGACAGTGACCCGTAGTGGTGCACTCTTGACAAGTAACATGACATATAGTGGTCCGTCGTGGCACACTCCTGACAAGTATACCTGACATGATAACCTGACATGATATTTCTTGATAAGCTGTTGCGACGACAAGTATGAATAACCTGGACACCGTGGGCGATTGTGCTTGTATAAATGAACCAGTCTTGTCTTGTATCATGTTTAGGATGGGACCCCTGAGTACCACGGTCAGGGGTACCTACTATAATCGACTAAGGCTAATAACTAGAATAACATAATAGTCATGAAGAGATTTTCTAGCTACAGGCAATCCTATTACCTGGGCGCGCTTGGGATCTATAGCTTGCCGTCGAGTAGGGCACATTTCCAGCACACTATTATATGTTGCACCCTCCAAGCTTTTTAAGGGTACATACATTTCCTGGACGATGTAGCCACTTAAATTCAACCCCTAATATTCGACCTGGGTAACCTGGATGGTCTGCAGGGCTTATGGCTGTGGAATAATCTCACTGCATCTTGCTAGTAACTAGGCCTGTGATAACCCTAGTTAGTTAAAGTATCAAGCCGTAATTATTGCTTGGCCGTGATTGTTGGATGAGACATAATCAGTCTAGTCATGTCTTGATCACCAAACAAGATTGCTACCTGACCTGATTTCTTATATTATCTTGCCGATAAATGGTGGGAAACCAAGTTCCATTCAATGAAGGGTTACAACCCCGGTCCTTGTTTGGTTTACGGATTGTAACCTGGTTATCTGAATAGCTCCATGGTTATCTTCTCGTATATCATCATAAATTTTTATATTTCCAATTCTTACTATTTATTTATACTCTTGTGCTAATTGCTGGGTTTAGTTCCTAAGTGAAGCTTCCTTTGTGGCACTTGCTCTTTCTGGGATCTGACCCAGCTAGTTTTGTATGGCCAGATTTCGGAGCAGCTCCAGAGGATCTACCGACTTTCCAGGTCGATGGTGACCACCAGGCGTAACCAATGCAACGAGTGGGTTATTTTGGCTCTCCTACTTTATTGTAAAAAATATTCTTTTGAGGCGTTTAGCCGACAAGCATATGTTTAGCTAATTGCACTTTTACTTACTGTCTGCCTACGGGCTGTAACATGATTGACAGATCCTAGGGTTGATCATATATGACTAAACTCTTGCTAGTCCTCACATTTTGTAATGACTAGCTTCATGATCAGCTGAATATGTAATGTTTGGGATGCCTTACTATTGTATATTTGGTGATCTTACATCTTGTAAATATTAATACTTGCTTGTGATTGAGACACTAGGCTTGTTCATAACCTTAAGTGACTGTTGGCTTGTAGTTAAACCCTCATGTATCTAGACAGCCATGACCGTATAGCGGGGTGGGTTGTACTTTAATATACGTAGCTGGCTATGTTTGCCCCCGATCTCCAGTATTCTGGTTCTGGGGCGTGACATAGTTTAAGTGGTGGCCCATGTAGGTCTTGTAAATCAAGATATGTGAGGGTTTACCGAATAGATGTCTCAATCAGTACTCGCCCTTGATCTCTGCTCCTACTCTTTAAATCCTTGGAATCTTGACCTGATCACATGCTTGTATCTTTGATCCGTCATGGTCCTTCCTTATTGTTCCCTATGTCGTCTTCTTCAGCGGCATTGTTTCTGGACCTGCCGATTAGCGAGGTAGAGCACCTTCCGTGGATCAGCAACAACCTGGGGATCAAGTCCAGCATTCAGGAGTGGCCTCCAGAGTCGTGTCTACTGGGGGTCAAGAGCCACCAGTTCAGTCCATTCAGCCTGCAGAGCCTGATGATGGCACTTTGGTGGGTCTCATCAGGACCTTGATAGCTTTCCAAGATCATCGAGGAGATGCCTTGTACCAGACAGTGACAGATGCTCTGACCAGAGAAGGTCATCAGGGTAACAGCTCGGCCAACAGCTTCAAGCGCTTGAACCCTCCATTCTTTGATGGTAGCGAAGATGCTATCGCCGCAGATGCTTGGCTTCAGGACACAGAGGTGATTCTAGAAGCAGCCAGGACCCTAGAGAACGGGAAGGTGGCCGTAGTGTGCCTGCAGTTATTGGATTTGGCCCACAACTGGTGGGCGGTGCAGGTCATTGGATTAGTGGCATCCATTGCTTGGGCAGTATTCAGAGAGAGATTCCAGACCAAGTATTTTGATGCTGTAGCTCGATACGACCTACAGACGAGGTTCACCAATCTGAAGCAGATAGACAGGACGGTCGCAGATATGCGACTGAGTTCTCGAGACTTAGTCAGTTTGCTCCCACCTTGGTGGCAACCGAGTATGATAGAGCCCAGTAGTTTCAGTAGGGGCTCCATCTCGAGATTTTATTGGTCGTAGAACAATTTGAGCATCAGACTTTTGATGCAGTATTGAGAGCAGCCGGGAGGCATGAGTATACCTCCCAGAGGATCGTGGAAAGGACCGGGGGTCGAAAGCGATCCTACGGCCAGATGAATCAGTCTTCAGCACCAGTCCCGGCAGCCAGGGCTTTGACTATTGGAGCTCCGAGGCAGGTGGCCTCAGTAATGTCGGTTCAACATTCAGTCCCGACGTACCCTCAGCAGCAGAAGCAGAAACCCTCTTCCGCAGTAGGATATTTATATTGAGGGAAGCCAAGGCATGTGGTAGCATAATATTACAGGGCGCAGGGTTATGTCTGGCTTGTGGAGCAGCAGATCATAAGGGTGGAGCCTGCCCGAATAGGGGTAGTTCATCATCGTTCAACCTTTCTAGTCCTTCGATGAGAGGACCAGCACCAGTCCAGCAGTAGCAGTATCAGCCTCAGAGGCCCTTGCTCCCTCAGTCCCAGGCATTCCAGCAACAACACCCCCAGTAGTATGCACAAGCCCAAGCCCTGAGTTAGAGCAGGCAGCAAGGATTTCAGTAGAGGGGACCAGCACCCCGAGGACATGGTCAGGCTATGGTGATGACCATGGAGGAAGGATTGGCACCAGGAGATGTAGTGGCAGGTACTATTCTCGTCAACTCCTTTCCAGCTTCAGCTTTATTTGATTATAGTGCATCGCATTCATTTATGTCTACACGATTTGCGACACGGATTGGATTGGAGCCCGAGTCATTATCAGTAAGGCTCAATATACTTACTGGTAACGGACTTGTAGGAGTAGATAGAGTATTTTCCTTGTGTCGGGTTGTAGTTAGCGGTAGAGAATTCCCCGCTAGATTGATATAGTTCTCGATGGCCGATTATGATGTGGTCTTAGGGATGGATTGGTTGAGGAACAAGTATGCTAGAATAGACTGCCACATTGGCAGGGTTATTTTTAGCATCCCAGGTGAGCCAGAGTTTTTTTTTTCTCGAGACGAAGTTGAACCTTCTACTCCAGTATTGCGGATGGCCGTAGCGGCAGTACAGTTACCTCGGATAGTCAAGGAGTTTCCAAATGTTTTCCCAAAAGAGATTCCAGGAATGCCGCCAGAGTGAGAGATCGAGTTCACTATAGACTTGATCCCCGGGATAGCCCCAGTGTCAGAGAGAGTCTACAGGATAGCGCCATCAGAGTTAGAGATATTGTACAAGATGATTGAAGAACTCAGGACCAAGAGATTCATTCATGCAAGTGGATCATCTTGGGGAGCCCCGATGCTTCTTGTGAAAAAGAAGGATGGTACGTCCAGATTATGTGTTGACTATCGTACCTTGAACTCAGTGACAATCAAGAACATATACCCTCTTCCGAGGATAGATGACTTGTTTGATCAACTCAGAGGGGCAGCAGTATTCTCAAAGATCGACTTACGGTCAGGATATCATCAGATCAGAGTCAAAGAGCAGGACATCCCAAAAACAGCTTTCAGATCCCGGTATAGGCATTGGGAGTTCCTTTTATGCCCTTTGGAGTAACCAATGTGTCGACTGTATTCATGGACCTCATGAATCGCATTTTCATGCCTTATTTGGATCAGTTTGTGATCGTATTCCTAGATGATATCCTGGTCTATAGCAAGAGCGAGACGGAGCATGAGAAGCATCTCCGTGTGGTCCTTCAGATTCTCAGAGAGCACCAGTTGTATGCCAAGTTCAGTAAATACGGGTTCTGTCTCGATCGTATTTCATACTTGGGTCATATCATCACCAGAGGAGGAATAGAAGTGGATTCCCAGAGGATCGTGGCCATTGAGTCATAGCCAGTACCCAGTACAGCTGCAGAAGTTCGCAGTTTCCTTGGCTTGGCCGGCTACTACCGGTAATTTATTTCAGACTTTGTTTAAATTTCAGTGCCATTGACCCAGTTGACGCACAAAGATGTGCAGTTTACTTGGACAGCAGAGTGCCAGGATTCTTTTGAGAAGTTGAATCGAGGCTTGATAACGGCTCCTATTCTTACGCTTCCAGATGGGACCGAAGGATTCTCAGTATATTGTGATGCTTCCAGCAGAGGTTTGGGATGTGTTCTGATGCAGCATGGGAAGGTAATAGCTTATGCATCACGACAACTTCGTGATCATAAGAGAAATTACTCGACCTATGACTTAGAGCTGGCAGCAGTAGTATTTGCACTTACATTGTAGAGGCACTACTTGTATGAAGATAGGGTGGAGATTTTCACCAACCACAAGAGCTTGAAGTATGTTTTCACCCAGAAGGATCTTAACATGCGTCAAAGGAGATGGCTAGAGCTTCTTGTGGATTATGATGTCAACTTACAGTATCATCCTGGGAAGGCCAACGTTGTTGCAGATGCATTGAGCAGGAGAGACGGAGTTTATTTCCTAACGATGCAACCAGAGCTGTTAGCAGAACTTCAGAAGATAGGGATAGAAGTTGTTCTCCCTTCTAGTATAGCATTGATGGCCAGTATACAAGTTCAGTCCACTATAGTCAAGAGGATCCGGATGGCGCAATCAGCAGATTCCAAGCTTCAGCGACTCAGAACGGAGTGTGAGGCAGGACGAAGACCAGAGTTATGCATCCATAAAGATGGTACACTTCCATATGGTAAGCGTCTTTGTGTACCCAGTGGAGATATCAGACATGAGATCATGGCAGAGGCCCACAGTTCTCAGTATTCCATTCATCCGGGCAACACAAAGATGTATCGTGTATCCGTCAGCACTTTCGGTAGAATGGCATGAAGCGGAAGATAGCCCAGTTTGTCTTTCGATGTTTGGTTTGCCAACAAGTTAAAGCTGAACATCAGAGGCCAGCTGGACTTCTTCAGCCCTTGTCGATTCCGAAATGGATGTGGGAGCATATGACCATGGATTTCATGACTGGATTACCAAGATCCCCAGCTGGTCGAGATGTTATTTGGGTTATAGTTGACTGGCTCACGAAGGTGGATCACTTTCTCCCGTTCAAAGTTGGTCAGTCGATGCCTCAGCTAACAGAGATGTACCTCAGGCTGATAGTCAGGATACATGGAGTACCCGTCAGTATCACCTCAGATCAAGATTCCAGATTTACTTCGTACTTTTGGTGTAGCATACAGGAGAGTTTGGGAACTCACCTCCAGTTCAGCTCAGCTTATCATCCACCGACTGATGGTCAGTCGGAACGTACAATCCAGACTCTTGAAGATATGTTGCGGTCCTGTACACTCGACTTCGTTAGTTCGTGGGAAGATCACTTGCACCTGACACAATTCTCATACAACAATAGTTTCCAGGCCAATATCCAGATGGCACCGTTCGAGACACTGTATGGTAGGATGTGCAGATACCCGCTAGCCTGGAATGATGTTGGAGAGAGGCAGATGCTCGATCCAAAAATGATTGCCCAGACAGTTGAAGTGGTCAGAAGAGTCAGGGATCACCTTCGAGTTGTCCAAGATCGCCAGCGCCATTGGGCCGATTCTCATCGACGCCCTCTTGAGTTTTCGATTGGCGACCATATATTACTGAGGATTTTGCCTAACCGTAGCATCATTCGTTTCGGCGTACGGGAAAATCTTAGTCCTAGGTATATAGGGTCATTCGATATTCTAGAGAGAGTAGGTGATGTATCCTATCGTCTCGCTCTTTCGCCGTCATTACGTGAGTTGCATGACGTGTTCCATGTATCCCAATTACGACAGTATATCCCGGACCCGAGCCACATCCTAGATCATTCAAAATTGGTTATTGTTACCAACCTTTCATATGAGGAGAGACCTGTGTCTATATCTGATCAAAGAGAGAAGATGTTCAAGAACAAGACTATCAAGTTAGTCCGAGTTGCTTAAGGTCATCACTCTTTGGGAGAGTCAACGTGGGAGCGTAAGGATGATATACGATCGCGATATCCCGACCTGTTTGACTTGTGAGGTATAATGTCTTCCTTATTCCTCATGCCTTCGATTCCTTGCTTGCATGATTGATTGATTGCCAAGTATAGCTTGCATGTGATTAGTATAGCTTGTTCTTTCCCCTCTAGCCTCTTAATTAAATTTCGAGGACGGAATTCTTTTAAGGTGGGTAGAGTTGTAATGCCTGTGGTTCGTATTATGTATTTTGGAATACGTGTACGTATTTTATCTTGTATTACATGTCTCCTTGCTTGGTTTATTGGCTATTTCATGGCTTGGTTTATTTCGGGTTGGTTTGGCTAGGCTTGGTTTGCCTTGGTTCATCATGAACCAAGGGGAGAACCCCTACCTACCACCACCATCACCATTTATTAAACCCTACTCCCTCTTTCTTCTCATTAATTCTTCTCCATTACTCTTCTTCTTCTTCTCCTCTATTACTCTTCACCTAACAGGAAGAGAGCTTAGGCAAGTGCAGCTTGCTTCATGGAGGAAACTCAGTTTTATTGTTCCATTCTCTTCCTCACAAGATTCTAACACACTTTAATACTTGGCTTTTTCAATTTCCATGGTTCAATTTGTGTAGATCTTAGTTTATAGTATTTTTGAATTTCTTGGGTTTTGATCTACTTAACATTGTTATTCCCAAGTTTTGATGGCTCCATGTGGTAGAGAATCTCGTTTTGCCCCATTTTGACTTAAGGGAGTCTGGATTTAGACATAGGATGAAGGATTTATGAAGCTTGAAGGAGGGAGTCCATGACTCTTCTTCTCGGATTCAGTGAAGAATAAGAACAGTGCAGCCGCATAGCAATTCATGGCCGCATAAGCCTTTCCTGGTCGCATGGCTGTACATGACCGCATAGACTTCCATGCGGCAAGCTTTCTCAGTCGCATAAGACTCCTTTTAGCAACCGCATGAACTCCCGTTCTTTTCAGCCGCATATCTTTCATTTCAATCGCAGAGCAATAATGATAATCTTAGCCGCATAAAGGCAGCATGGCATCCAGCCGCATGAACTTGGTTCTTCCGACCGCATATGACCCGTTCCTCGTGCAGCCGCATAGGACTCCTCAAGAACATAGCCGCATATGACTGATTCTTCCGAGCCGCATGAGAAGTTCTCCCGCTGCTGCATAAGACCCGACCCTTTTTCAGCCGTATAAGGCCGAGACTATTCTTAGCCGCATGGACTTACTGATCCAACCGCATGAGCCCCACTTTACTTTCCAACCACATAAGCTCCTGCCCCTTCTAGCCGCATAGACCGGATCTCCTCCGAGCTGTATGAGCCCTTCCATTCTCAGCCGTATGTGCTTGCCCTCCCTAAGCCGCATGCACTCCCTTTTCCTCTAGCCGCATGGGCTGCTCTCTCCCCAGCCGCATGAGATTACTTCCTGGCCGCATATGCCCGAGCTGCATGGCTCTCCCATAGTCTTATATTTTATGATTTAATTATTATTAATTAGGCCCATATCTTGTGGCCCTTAGTGCACCGGCCTTTTGATAAATGCTTGTACTATGTTATCCTGCACATGTACTATGAACACGACAGTGACCCGTAGTGGCGCACTCTTGACAAGTAACGTGACATGATAGTGGCCCGTCGTGGCGCACTCCTGACAAGTATACCTGACATAATAACCTGGTATGATATTTCTTGATAAGCTGTTGCGACGGCAAGTATGAATGAACTGGACACCGTGGGCGATGGTGCTTGTACAAATGAACCAGTCTTGTCTTACATCATGTTTAGGATAGGACCCCAGAGTACCACGGTCAGGTGTACCTACTGAAATCGACTAAGGCTAATAACTAGAATAATACGATAGTCATGAAAAGATTTCCCAGCTACAGGCAATCCCGTTACTTGGGCACGCTTGGGATCTGTAGCCTGCCGTCGAGCAGGGCACATTTCCAGCACACTGTCATGTGTTGCACCCTCCAAGCTACTTAAGGGTACATTCATTTCCTGGACGATGTATCCACTTAAATTCAACCCCTAATATTCGATCTGGGTAACCTGGATGGTCTGCAGGGCTTGTGGCTGTGGAATAATCTCACTCCATCTTGCTAGTAACTAGGCCTGTGATAACCCTAGTTAGTTAAATTATCAAGTCATAATTATTGCTTGGCGGTGATTAGAGGCATAATCAGTCTAGTCTTGTCTTGATCACCGTACAAGATTGCTAACTGATCTGATTTCTTATATTATCTAGCCGATAAATGGTGAGAAACCAAGTTCCGTTCAGATGAAGGGTTACAACCCCGGTCCTTGTTTAGTTTACGGGTTGTAACCTGGTTATTTGAATAGTTCCATGGTTATCTTCTCGTATATCATCCTGAATTTTTATATTTCCAGTTCTTACTATTTATTTATACTTTTGTGCTAATTGCTGGTTTTAGTTCCTAAGTGAAGCTTCCTTTGTGGCACTTACTCTTTCTGGGATCTGATCCAGCTGGTTTTGAATGGCCATATTTCGGAGCAGCTCCAGAGGATCTGCTGACTTTCCAGCCCGATGGTGACCACCAGGCGTAGCCAGGGCAACGAGTGGGTTATTTTTGGCTCTCCCACTTTGCTATAAAAAAATATTCTTTTGAGGCATTTAGCCGACGAGCACATGTTTAGCTCGATTGCACTTTTACTTACTGTCTGCCTACGGGCTGTAACATGATTGACAGATCCTAGGGTTGATCATGTAAGACTAAACTCTTGCTAGTCCTCACATTTTGTAATGACTAGCTTCATGATCAGCTAAATATGTAATGTTTGGGACGCCTTACTATTGTATATTTGGTGATCTTACATCTTGTAGTTATTAATACTTGCTTGTGGTTGAGACACTAGGCTTGTTCATGACCTTAAGTGACTGTTGGCTTATAGTTAAACCCTCATGTATCTAGACAGCCGTGACCGTATAGCGGGATGGGTTGCATTTCAATATACGTAGATGGCTATGTCTGTCCCCGCTTTCCAGTATTCTGGTTCTGGGACGTGACAGCGCCCAGCCTACGCTGCAGCATTGATGGTAAAACGTTTTCTAGGTCTACTATGCTAACTAACCAATACACATATCATAACCTGTCGAGATAGTCATCTCCAAACGGAGGACAGGTAATGGCGGTATTCATACTCAATCATAATACCACAAGGAAGATAAATGGCACAAATAAGATAAAGGCAACATGGTATGAAATATTCAGAGAAAGTCTATTATAAAATAATACAAGTCCAGAAAGTCTAAGAGCCAACACTCTCAAATACAAGTCTAAAACAATAACAGGCCATGAGTCATCAACTGGAGATAAAATCCAATACAGATCTAGACTAACTGAGTCGCTAAATAAGTCTCCTCGGCTGGAACTAGACCCTCCTGAATTTGAGTCTCACGATCTAAGCCTACCATGTCATATGGGCCGTAATAGGTAGGGCAACCATCATCAATGTCGTCTGAAAAATATATCCAGTCAGGATTAGAGCGAGATACAATTCTAATAACAGTTACAATAAATGATAAAGACTATGTAACAGTAAATATAAAAAATATACAAGATAAATAACATGTACATGAATGTAACAGGGCATGTGTAAACTGTAAGTATGTACAAAAGTAGGTGAACAGGATATATCATGTACAAGAGTCAAGAAATAAACTATCTTTGTGTCTAAGTACTAGTTTCAACATGTGATCGACTTAGAAACTTTTACAGGAATATATGGCCTGGTTAATTATACGTCGGTCTATGATTAACACTCACTGGGAAATAGGACATGCATAGGAAGGGTATGATCACATATCTACATTACTACTCCCTACCCCCGACTGATATAGTGGATCCAACCATGGTATGTTACGACACGAAATTCTCGGAGAAGGTCGCGAGCCTTCACAGGAATCGGTGTCTATACAATGCACAAGAACAAGAATATAGATTGCACATGATATACAAAGACAGGAATAACATCTCATGATAGGATCTAGAGAATACCAATACGTGTAACCAATGTGTCAAAAAATAGGAATATCTACACTAAATACAAGAAACATAAAAAACATCATAAACAAAAAATTATCAAAGAATGTATTTGCATGTGGTCCTGAGCAACAAGTATGAAACGGGGCCCAAAGAGGTATTACAAAGACCAACATATGAGATATTAATGTTAATTAGTGTTTAGGTGTGTCAAAAATGGATATCTAAGATAAAACAAGATTTCTAGGTCGAAATTAGGTCATAGAAGTCAAACTAGGTCAATATTAGGTCTCTGTGGTCAAAATAGGTCAAGTTGACTCAATAGTTGACTTTTAGGGTCAACTTGGTCAAATCTGGTCAACCCTAGGTTTCTAGGTCAATAACTTGTCATACCAAGGTAAACTAACATACACTAGACTATACGAGGCTTAACCTATGTAATTACCGATCTAGGATACCTACAAGGTATCTTGCCATACTCTAGTCATTTGTCTATACCTAAACAAATATATACATTTAGCCTACATCTAACTCATGATTTCCCTATACCATACCCCACACATATCTACCTTTACAATTTCCTATGTATACCCAATTTTCTATACATACTTTACACTTATATCAATATCCATGTTCTTATTCATACCTTGTACCCACATATCCACATATCCTTATATACACACATGTATATTCAAGTATCAATACATGTGTACACTAAATGTTATGTATATAGGCACATACATTTATTTATATAGATACACCTATGCAAATCCTTATCTAGTAATTTCCTACTCCACACTTTATCCCACAACTCACATACACAAACACAACACACAAGGGCACATAGCAGTGCACCTAAGGGACAGGAGCACATGTGCACAAGGCCCTGCCCTAACTACTGCCTAAGTGGCAGCCTAATGTTGCCCTACATTTGTGCAGGAAAATAAACTACTGCATTGCCTATGCAGGCCTCACAAGGCCAGGCCAGGCCAGGCCTGTAGGGAAGCCCCTGCCACTTTTCTATCCGTGATACTTGGTATCTCTGATACTAAGCAACCTATTACACACTACTATACCCTAACCCAAACCTAAGCCTTAACCTTCTACTCACTATGCACACTTGTGTGCACAAGTACTTCTTCCACAATATACGGATACTTGTGTGCAACTGCACACAGGAAATATGTACATTTTATAGCCTGTGCACGAAACACTAGACCTGTACAGTCCCTAACTGCACACCAATCACTCCCTATTGCTATCCTAATTCCTCTTAAGCACACACAAGCTACACATAGATTTCTACAAACATACAGGTCTGTACACATCAAACCTGTGTAATTTACTGCTACAAAACCACAACCCAAGCCATCCTATATTCAACCTGTCCAACACAGGTGGTCACCTGCAGCTATTAAGCTATTTCCCCTATATGTACAAACCCAATTGAATCCCCTAATCTACCAATGAACACCCTGTCCCTAGTACAGCCACATATCCCATATTTATACATGAAGAGGATTCACATTAGAACATGGTTCCTGCATGCCTACACTCTGATACTTGATACTCGCACACACTCACCAAACAAGACTGTGCACATGCAAGTCTTTTTGATACAGACACAGGTATCCCTCTACCTGTACACACTGACCTGAATACCCATATATGGACACAAGGCCCATATCACCTATGCATACCACATTAATTGTACAGGTATCCGGCCCATTACCTACTAATACATAGGTTAAGGGGGACACACACATAAAACTGTTACTAACCACTACTCTCTCATAGATAACTGAATAACATACTCTAATTGGTATATCTATTAACTGATAGTCCCATTCCTCAGTTACAAATGCACATACACGCACACATAGATTTTACTGGGACATTTCTACTGACTTGCCCCTTCATACTGCACCTCCTAAACCGTGCCCATTATTGTTGCCTTCATGGCTAACCACCATTGCCTTAGATTTCACCCTGCTTACTCCCCTGTTGTTGACTCTGCTTCCTCCTGACAAATCCCTAAACTTACTTACTAATGCTACCAGCCCATCATTCAGGTGGGTACTCACTCTGGTATCCACAGATATACCAAGGATACATACAAGTATATCCCTCTAAATGGTACCCTGTTGTATTTACTAGCAGACTTGTACCCATACCATGACTTCCCTTCTTAACTAATACACTAATGTTATCCTACAGGTTGCACACAGGTTTAAGATACAGAGGGCAGCCTCCTCCATATCCATACAGTAAACTGAAAGCTACCTTCAGTTCCCAAGTCTGTGGTACACACTTATAGTAGCCTTTGTGCCACTACTTTCACTCACACACATACATATACTCTATGCATATATACATACCTACATATATGTATCCCTATAGGAAATACTCATAACTCCCTATCCAAACACACACAAGTCACCACACATACACAATCCCTGTATATGTATAGCACACACACACACTAACCTATATGTAACACTCACTTACTATCCACTATTATCTATGTTTAGGCACCCCCATATCTATATATAATTACAGGACTAAATATATACACACATAGCCAATGACATATACATATGTATGTCATTTGCACATACAAGCCTATAGGCTCTAATACACACAATGACATAAACATCTACCTATACATGTACACATACCTATATCAAATTCTAATCGTGCGTATCATGAGATACCATGACACAACACCATGTATCCTATTTAGGACACATGCACTCAATCTCGACTCAAAAGGACACAAAAATCCTATGGGGACACGTATTGAACACTTGGTGCACAAGTTTGCGATACGCCTAAGATACCCTACTAAACCTTGTCTGGATCCTACCAAATTTTATAAGAAAGCCTAAAATATATACTACAACATTATTGGGGCATTTAGAAGCTAGTGCCAAGTGGCATGTGTAATTGAACACGTGCACCACAAGTGTAGGAGGCCAAAAAAACCAAATCGACCCCGTGTCCTACCGTATCATGATACGACCTTCACATATCCATTTGTGGACACAAATCTAGACACACACACGAATGAATCTTTACTAATTAGACCTAACAAACCTAATGACAAACACTCGGTGAACCATTCTCGGATTTTTCTAAAAATGGCACAAAAACCATACGTAAAGTCTCTAAATGGGTCCAATGAAGCCCAAGCTTCTCCTCATGGGCAGCCCTAATGCATGGGTGATTTCTACATGACTAATTACACCAATTAGAATCAAGTATAAGGGTTTAACCTCATATTTTATCTACTAGGAGATGGATTCCAAATGCAAAAGCACTAGTGGGCACAATCCTGAATAATGGACACCTACTTCAAGCTTTCCTCCTTCCAATGCTTTCTTCTTGCTAATTCAAGCTCAAGCCTCCTTCAGATGACACTAGGAATGGGTTGGAAATCATTTTGGGAATGGTAGAGGTTGGGTCTTCTTCTCAAATGGAGAAAAAATGAGAGAAGGCAAATTAGGGTTTATGGAGGCTATTAATGAAGGAAATGAGGGGTTTTAAAGGGTATATGGCTAACCACTATTCCACAACCCTAATGCAATGTAAAATATCTAATAAGCCCTCATAATTAGTCATTAAGGTTTATTTTAAGAAGGAATTTAATTAAGGAAAGTTTTATTAACTAAACGAAGGATTTTCTTAATCATTGCTCTCTAATTAAATGGGTGCACCAAGTCTAACTAATGGGTCCACTAATGGTGTTATGACAAGTCTAGTTGGGTCCATCTAGGTTTACTAACAACTAGTCTAACTAGTAGCTAACAACTAGCAACTAACTACAATATATATTTAATTATATGCAACAACACCAATCATAAAAAATAAAATAAAAATACAATCATTACAATTAATATGAAATATAATTATTAAATTGGTATAAGATAGGAAAAGACAAAAATACCCATATTCAAAAATTATGGTAGTTAAAATCCTACCCCTAGAAAATTTTGTCTTCAAAATTTTAGTTGGTTGTACCCTTCTCTAGGTCAAGCCCCAAACAATTAAAGTCTACCAAAATCCTATCTAAAGTTATTCAACATGCAATTCTATGGAATATAAACAAGCATGCATGGTTATAGCCTCTACAGTATCATGTTATTGTACTCCCAACTAGGGTTCACTACTACTCTAGCATGAAAAACATATGCAACCTAAAGGTACTATGAAATCAATCAAGCAATCAATAGCTGGAAGGGAATAAGAAGGAAGAAAGAATAGAACCTAACCTTCTAGCTCATCAACTGTAGTGTTGGTCACCTCGACCGCCATCGCAAATGCCCTGTCCTGATGAGGTATCTCCCTTTGCTGGTGCGGAGCATAATACGATGCCACAGGTGGCCTAGCCAGTGTTCTCAGGGCTGCACCTGCTTCCTGAGCTGCATGGCAAGGGCCCGAAGGGCAATCTCTCATCTGGTGCCCCTCGATGCTGAAATATAGGCACAACCCCAGCCTCTTCCTGTAAACCTCCCAGATATGATGGGCTTCTTATAAAAGTGGCAAGGAGCATGGTGTACCAGTTTTTGCAACTACTATGGCACCCACTAAACTGGTGCCCCAGTCGGAGCCTGAAACTGCTGCTGTAGTGACAAAAAAATGATGCAGAAGCTGGGGACGCTTAGTAGGCCCCGCGATACTAGTAGCCCCCGAAAGGAAGTCATAATCTCTCTTAGACTTCTAGCCCAACTCCCGCTCTACCTTGCATGCCTCGACAAGGATATTCGCGTAGGTCTTATAGAAGGAAGGGATAAGGATTTTGCATCCCAAATCAGTCCCTTCCGGAAGCGACTCACCCTAATCTCCAGGTCTCGAACCATATACTCTACATATCGGCTCAGCCTACCGAACTCCATAGCGTACTCCTTAAATGACATACCTTCCTGTTGGAGGTTCTAAAACTGTCTGGCCTGGTCCAGCCTATCAGTAGGAGAAAAAACTTTGTTTGCCATGAAATAGAAAAGAACAGAACAATTATCGGAGGACCGGACTTTTACTTCATGTTACAAACTCGCTTGTACAAAGAAAGCCTAGGGATGAAAACCTAGGTACAGCAATCTAAGTACAATTATTTATTTTAGATTCTGGGGGGTGACAATAGAGGCTCGGGAAAGCGACGGCAGCTCTGCCTTACTCCTTGGAGATCGGTATGCAGCCTTGGCTCCAGAAGATTGCTTGGCGTTGGAAGAAATGCTCTCTTTGCTTTCTCTGCTTCTCCTCTCCAAGTATTCTGGTGCTCTCTCTATATGTGTACTCTTCTCTGTATCTCTCTGCCTGTGTGTCTCTTCTCTCGTAAGGGAATGGCATCCTGCTATTTATAGGAATGGGATGTGATCATTAGGGTTGCAAATGATTGCTTCTTGGAGATAGCGGCGGCCGGTAGATTGGTCAATCTAGGCCATTCGTTTTGATTGTGACGAATCTGGACCATTAAATATAGATTACGCTAAATCTCATCAGCAATTAATACTGATTGGAATAAATCTTCTTTGTGATGATCTGCTGATGTCTGTGAATAAATTTGATTTATTCTCCTGCCACGCGTCCCAGATTATTAGGATTTGACCCAATCTCTTGATTACAACAAATCTGAAAAATTGATCGGCTTAGGACACGTGTCCTAGGAGCCACTGGAAGAGATCTGATCTACATGAATATTGAGCCACATAAGGTTTGGGCCGCATAAGGTTTGGGCCACATAAGGTTTGGGCCACGTGTCAGGGCTGCTCGGGTAATGGTCACCCCTCGAACCTTCGAACCGCATGGAGATGATCATTGCAAGCCGCATATAGATGCATCTGCCTGAGCCGCATAGAAATGGTCCTCTTGAGCCGCATGGGAAGGCCTCCGTTTGAGCTGCATGAGACTGTTTCGGCCTGAGCTGCATAGGACGGTTTCATTCTGAACCGTATGGGAAGTCTTCGCTCGAGCCGCATATGAACGTCCACGTGGCAAAGCCATGTGGCACTTTATAGATCTCGGGGGATTGTGTCAGAGATCTCTTTCTCTTTCCTAGAAGTTTGTCATTATGACAGAGTCATAATTACTTCCTCGTGTCAGGGCTGTCACTTTTTCAGAGTTGTCAGCCGTCAAAGTAATTAATGCAGCATGAGTTAGAGGGGAGGACTGTTATGCCACGTGTCTCCTGAGCCGCATGGAACATTTCAGACCGCATAGTTCCTGAGCCGTATAGTCTTTCTGTACCGCATGGGCTGTTTGAGCCGCATGAGGTTCCCTGGCCGCATGGGTCATTTTCTTTAACATTTTCCATGCTTCTACAAGACCCCCTTCAAAGTTTTTAATTTGCAAAATTGAAATACTTTGAATAAGAAGCATGGTCGTATTCTTCTGGCCGCATATGCTACGCTGGCCGCATGGATAAATCGGCCGCATGAATGTTTTGGCCGAATGAATGTTTTAGCAGCAGGGGTGTGTCAGCCGCAAAGATAGGTCAGTCGCATGAATTGACTTAGCCGCACAGATAGTTCAGCCGTATAGAACTTTCGGCCACATCATTATTGCCACGTATGGCAATCCTTTGCATTAAGTGCTGTTTGATTTGCTGTCAGCTTTAAAGGCCACTTTTCGGTGCGGGATCCGAGGAGCTTGGCCTCCATTTTTGGTGGCTCATTTTGATAACCGAAGAGTCGGTCTGTGTGTATGCACGGAGATCGAAACGCTTCACTTTTGTTTACAAATATGGATGAGTATGCTCGGGAGAGTTTTTTACTTTCTCCTTCGTCCCACTATTGCTATCTTGCCTTTCTTTCCTCATTTCTCTTCTCCAATCATTGGTCATGGCCCCCAAATCCTCTAAGGTTGCTTCTGCCGCCACGAAGGGCAAGAAGGCAGCTTCTTCGTCAGCTGTTGTGC
The DNA here is from genome assembly GCA_029216955.1 of Iris pallida. Lineage (NCBI taxonomy): Eukaryota > Viridiplantae > Streptophyta > Magnoliopsida > Asparagales > Iridaceae > Iris > Iris pallida. The sequence goes on from JANAVB010018799.1 coordinate 4,600,089, forward strand.
TCGCAGTGCACCCTGATGTCCGTCCTGCCCTTAATGGTAAGGGTTGTATTTGGATTATTTCTGAATCCTAAGCATTTATGGCTCTGTTGCATATTTATGCACAAGCCTTCACCCAAGTTCGAGCATGATAGAGCCGCATATGCTGCGTTACCCTCTCATATCCGAGCCGCATAGACGATGCCTCATATTTGGACCGCATAAGAAGGATTTGAGTTTCTAGATATAAATCACATGGGGTCTCCCTTGAACGGAACCGCATAAGCTTCTGACAGACTGATCCGCATAGCATGTTGCCTGAACTTTTCGGTTTAGAACCGCATATGTCCCATTGATCCGCATGAGCCATTGAACCAATATTATTTGGAATTCCCGATTGCCTTAGGCTGCATAAGGCTGTGTTGCCCGGGCCTCGTAAACTCTCTTGGGGCTGTGTCATCTGGAACTCAATCGAATTTGAGCCATATAGGGCTTCATTTGATTTGAGCCGCATAGGCTCGCAAGAACTGAGCCGCATAGGGCTTCATTTGATCTGAGCCACGTAGGCTCGCAGGAATTTGAGCTTAGTAACCATCTTTTAATCATGTTTCCCTCTCTTTTTTTTCAGTGAACCTCCCGACCAACCCAGCAGGAGAACTTCTTGTAGGTTCGGCTCAGTTCGCCGTGGGCGTGCGGCTTGATGACTTAATCCATCGTATAGTGGATCAGCTTCCCGCTAATGAACCTAGGGAGAGAGTGGCTGCCATTAATAACCAACCTTTCCACTTTCTTTGTTCCATGATGAATTCGGAGAAGCTGGATGGAGAATATCTGAAATCCGCTTTTCTCTTTGGGGATGCCTTTTCCATAAAGAACTCTCGATTGCTGGATGTTTCGGAGCACTGGGATTTTTCTGTAGACAGAGTAGAGATCCATATCCCCGAGATGGAGCGGCATTATCCTCTCTCATGGTTTAATATGGTACCGTTGGACAGGACAATGGTGGGCTCCCTGACTCCCACCCAATCGAGAATGTTTGTGATCAACATCCACTACAACAGGTGCACGGGTTTAGTATGTGCGGGCAAGGAATCAGTGAGTCGGACTGTGATGGGGCTGCTCCCTGGCACTTTTGTAAACATGACTGGCCCTAATTTTACTTTCGCTCTAGCCGATACCTTTCTGAATCACCTCGCTCGCAAGGGGTCTTATCCCGTGGGCAGGTTGTCGCTGCTGAACTGGATCAACCCCATTCCCACATAGGCTAATCTTACCCCATGGATCTTGAGGAAGTATGGGGAGCCTTCGAGAAATTGACCTCTACTATGCCGTCAGGGGTACCAGCTACGGGTTGCCCATTAACAAGCCTTTGTTTATGGCTCTTTTGGAGCTGTATAATCGGCGTACAGGGACTTTCTTTGCCCCCGGAGGAGAGCTGGGGCTTGCCCTCCATGAGATGTACACTGTTTCTAGACAGCCGTGGGGATGTGAAGCTTTTAAAGCATATACACTGACGAACGAAGAATTCGAAGACCTGGATCGACGATTTCCTGGTTTCGTCGCCGTGTACCAAGAACTGTTGTGTCATCATAGCGCCTACCACCAGATGGCCATCAAGAATGAAAATAGCTCAGAAGGGAGCGCCCCTCGTACTACGGCCTGGATTTTGTATCTTTTCAAGTTGCGTCCCTCCGACCGAGTTTCATCTCGAAGTCCTCAAACCCCGGAGGAGGTGAAGGACATGATGTTGAAGGTCAAAAGGTCGAGGTCTACCCGTGACCGATTTGGGAGTCGCACTGACTCCCTCAGTTACTTCCACTATGGTACCCGGGAGATGTCCGATAAAGCGATCTTAGCTGGGTTCTTGATGGTGTGGCTACGCAATTGCGTAGTCTCGAGCGGCACGGGTTCTATGGAAAGGATCAGCCGCCATTTCATTCTTCCTGCTATGAAATTGGTCTTCAAGGTAAGACTGGCGCTCCTCCCGGCCTTGGTGTGTAGCATACACCACGGCCTTCGCACCTTTTCATCCAAAGTCATTGCTCTTAATGCGACAATGGACTTTGAACGGATAGAACTACCATATCACTACCTCATGGGGTGGTTATTAATGCACTACCGGTCGTTGATGAGGCCAGGAACCGGAGAAGATATTACTACTGCCGACGCCTTCATTTTTTAATACCGTCATCAGCCTTGGGAACACGATACTATGCCAGCCTGCCGGAGGGCGTTGGCGAGGGTTGACGGGCCTGAGTTTTTCGTCTCTTTTCCTCAATTTACCCCCAAAAAAGTGAGAGGAGTACATGTCAATGGCGTTGATCCTCCCCAACTTTTATCTGAGAAGATGTTTCTATGGTTACGCAACATCCGCCCTGCGCACCTGGTGTACCGATACCGAAATAACGTATACCTAGAGCCTTATCTGCCCGTAGATTTTCCCGTCAGTTTGGGTATAGTCAATTGTTCCTGGATCGTCCTAGTGCTTGCTTGAGCTTTGAAGGCAGTGTACTCGATGGCGTCCGGGCTTGGCATTATTATAATCTGGTCCATACCCGGGCCAGCTTCTCAGTCCCCAATGCCAGGATGGCAGGGGATATTTTATATATAGCGGCCCTTTATCATGTTGCAGCGAGCAAGCCTCCTATCGATTTTGATATAAATACTAGCTTCATCGCTGGCACTAGTTTGGCTGAGAAGCCAGAGGGGTCCAAGAAGAGGAAGAGGGGGGCAAACAGGGTTCCTGTGCCGGACTCAGAGTCCACTAGGGCGGATAAGGAGGATGACGAACAAGACGCCCATGACTCCTCGCATTCTTCGGACGAAGAAGTTGGGAATCAACCCCCTATCATGCCGGATGAAAGGGCTGCGGGTCAACCGTCTACTTGGTCTGACGAGGGGGTAGAGGATCAACCATCTGCAGTACCTGGCCCTTCGCATAAACGAAGCAGGCACGTGACTACCGCTGATGACCGAACCTATTCCACGAAGCACGCTGCGGTAAGACGTCGCAGGCTGTTTGTTGATGATGTGGACGTTGTTTCTGAGGTGATTTGGGCTTCAGCTGTTTCCTTTCTTCTTCTTTTATGTTATGGCCTAATCATTTGTTTCTTTTGCTCTTTATAGGTGTCAGATGAGCTCGCTCCTCAGTACCCGATTACCGAGGCTGACCCGGTCCTGTCTCATTTAGTCAGTGATGTGTGCACCGCTATCATTGCTGCTGGGGTACTTCCGGTTGCGGTCGATGATTCCCACCTTGCTGGGACCTCAACCCAGGAGGATGGAGGCTTTACCGCGCCCGTCCCTGAGACATCTAAACCCCAACATGATGACTTTGTGGGTGGGGAAACTATGCCGGCTGTGAACGAGCCGTCGCCTCCACGCTCTTCCCCCGGTAATATAAATAAAACCATAGCTCGTGAATAAGCCTATGTATTCCGTCATCTTATCTTTCAGATTATGTCGACTAATGGTTGCTTTGGATGTTCAGGTCCCAACCCTTCATTGCCAGTAATGGATATTGCTGGATCGAACCCTACCGGAGAGGGTCTGACGGAACCTTCCTGTATCATGGGACCTCCGTCTGGGTCGAGCTCGGGGTCCCAGGTAGCAGTGCAGCTGGGACAAGGGACGATGCTCCCTGTGTCCTCCTCTGTGAATGTAGTTTCGGGGGTCAACCTTTCCTTCCTGTCGAGCATCTAGGCTCTTCGGGCGGCGGAAGAAGAGTTAGCCGCCATTCAAGCATCTTTCCGTACGGAATTTACTTCCTTGGTGGCGGGTGCAGTAACTTCTGAAGCTGCTCCTTCGGAACTGTCTGCCACTCTCTCTCTGACGCCGTCCTCTACAGAGGTCTTGGATGACGCGTTACAGGACGTGGTTGCCAGTTTCCATCGCCACCTGAAGAGGGGGATCGAGGCAGAAGTGCAAAGGGGGACTCCCTTTACTCTGGCCCGTCGATGTGCCGGTGGCCAGATTAATATCCTTAAGACACTCCCTGGCGGAGGGGAACTGGCTGCGCTTCTAGAGCCTAAGCTATTAGAAGCTGATCGTCTCGTGGCCCAGTTTCGTTTGTTGCAGCAGACTGATTTACCCGCGGTCATAAATCAAGAGTGCAACTTCCTCATTACCGCGGTGGAGAAGGTGATGGCTGCCCGGGAATCGCTCAAGCCGGCTATATTGAAGGACCGCCGGGATTTGACCCGGTTGTACGATCAGTAGAGCCGTCGGGCTAACGATTGTGCGACTCGGGAAGCGGCTGCCTCTCGCGGGGTAAACGACACCCGGGAACAAATCCTCGAACTCCAGAGAAAGCTGGCCTTCTTGGAGTCCGAGCTGGAAGCTGCTTGTACTGAAAAAGGAATTGCCATCCAGGAAGCTGACAAGCTTAGCAGGGTATTTTTGTCATTTTGGGGTATTTTTAAATTTATTAGAATTAATTAGAATTTATGGGAATTTTTAGAAATTTATTTGGAATTGTTTGACTTGGTTGACTTTTGTCTAGTGTTGACTTTGTAGACCAACCTAGAAACTAACCCTAGTTAGTGGGCCATGGTTAGGTCAATAGACTCTAGTCTAACCTAGCCTAAGACTTGGTTTAGGTCTTGTTTTAGCAAATAGTAATATGAGTCATAAGTCATGACTTGTGGTTTTAGAACCATTGTTAATCTAATCTACATTTAGCCTTGTAGTGACCCAAGGCCCAACCAAATGACAAGACCCCAACCCAATCCCCAAGTGGCCGGCCACCCTTAGCCTAGGGAATCCCACCCTATATAATCCCTCTCAAAACTAGGGTTGCCTCTTTCCATAGGAAGAGCCCTAATTTCAAGGAGGTGAGTTCTTGTCTCCATTAATTCACCATAAATTCATTTTAGGTCCTAAAATCCTCAAATCAGTTGCAATGATTTCTAATGCTGGTATTCTTGCTGCTATTAATGTTTTGGTCCAGCTTGCTATTGATTGGAAGTGATTTGGACATCAAGCAAAGTGTTAGAAAGAGCCCCTCTCCTATTGAAAGTTCAAACTAAGGTAACTTCTCCAAATCTCCATGGAATCCCTGTCAATCTTCATGAATAGGAAGCCCTAAGGGTCCCCCTAGGGTTTGGATAAGATTCGTGACCTGTGTCAGTGGTTTCGTGTCCATTCTGGACACGTATCAGTGCCAGTGGCACTGTGTTCGACGAAATGCCTCAAAGGGCATTTCGATCGATTTATTTCATTGTGTTTGAATAGGAAGGTTAGTTTTGATGTGGTCTTTTGATTCCTGTGTTAGTGTCTTAAGTTCGTGTCGCTTTTGTGTCGTTTTGGTTGCCTGGACACGCGCGTGCACACGGCCGCGCGCAGCTACAGGCATCCCCTGCTACACGGGGTCTGTAGCGGACACGACACGGGGTTTCAGGACACGAAATTCAAGGGAAACCTAGGGGCAATGTCTGTCATGACATTTCTCAAGTTTTATTGGGTTTTATTTGGTGTCGAGGGGGAAATCGACTGAGCAAGTGTCGTGCACTGTGTGTGAGTATGTGCTGAGATTATATTCATGTGTTTAATCGATTTTTAATGGTTTAAAATTTATGTTTTAAGTATTGTTAGATCCTAAACATGATGGTTAATCTCTGTTATACTAGGTTTGCATATCAGTTAGGTTTAATGATTGTGTTTGGCTCGAATTGGGTTCGAATAGGAATTCCTGATACATGTTCTGATACTAAGTCTGAACCTGTCATTCCAGTTTTAAGTTGGATATTGTTTAATGATTTTAAAACATATTGTTGATGTTAATTGTTGAGATTAGACTCTAATTTAGTTCCCCTATATAATTCCCTAGTGTGTGTTCATTTGGTGTGATTTTGGGGTTAATTAATAATCAAATGGGATTTAGAGGAAAACTGGAAAAAGAACTGAGAATGTTTAAACTGATTTTTGATTTGTTTTGCCATGATTAATTCATTACCTTATGTTAGTTGGGTTAGACTAAGTTTAAGTTCAATTTTGAATTAAACCTGAGTTGTTTGGACATAAACTGTTGATGCATGGATTGATTTCCTTCTTTAAATTCCTGAATTGTATGATACATGGACTGATTTCCTGCCTTTCTTTTTTCTGTTACTGAGAACACAGATTTCACATGTTCTTCACTGTCCTTCAAATTGTTTTACACTGTTTTGGACTTAGATTGTCCTTACAGTTTAGTGGTTAGCTGATATTGGGGACTGAATGTTTAAGTCCAGGATTATATCACACACAGGCCCACAATGTTCACTGTCACTTGCTGTTGCATTCTTCACTGCTTGTTCCCTGAAACATACATGAACACCACACATGTTCCCTCCTTCACTGATTTCATGTTTCCTACACACACTGTACACTGCTCACTGCTATACACACACACAGTCTTCTTTCACAGTTGTTTTCCTGCACACACCCACAAGATTTTCCCTTCTTCATAATATAACTAATGTGCTAACTTGGTAGAAATCTGAGATTTTCCAGTTTTACTTGTGTGTGTGGTATTGCCTATTATCATAATTGTTCACTGTCATAATGTAAATCCTGCACTCTTGATAGCCTGTACACACAATTCTTCATTTCATATGCACACACACACTAGAGTTTTTTCCTGTTTGCTAATTCCTGGACACTGCCCTCACTACACACACAAGTCTATTTTGTCCTACCACATTACCATTTTCCTGCACACACCCACAGAATTCTAACACACATTATTGTTTCCTGTCACATAGCCACACATACACACACACACACTCACTCTCTATATACATGTGTAAGTGTCTATTTTGTATATAAACCAATATATGTTTGTAACATATGTATATGTATGTATTTATCCTATATGTAATCTATTATACACATATAGGTATACATATGTCTAGGCAATGTGAATGTATATTATATACATGAATATCTATATATAATGTTAACTCAAATGTATGTATCTATTTATATTGTAAGTTGTGTTCCTATATAAGTTAATAGAGTATTGTGAATAAATAATGTATAGGAATATCTAATTTTGTAAGTGTGATGCTATATTGACCTAGTGATGTGTAGGAGTGTTTAGCTAGACTTGTTTAAGAATAAGGAAGACTAGTTAGCCTAGTTTAGACTAAATTAGACTTGGTGGACCTAGTTGACTTCTAGGGTTGACCAAGTTGACCAAGAGTTGACTTTGGCCTAGATTGACTTAGAATCATATAGAATGCATAGTAGGACTCCATTTTGATATTCTGGACTTGTTGTGACTTGTGCTGTTCTGATTAGGAGCCAGACACCACTCCTTGGACAGTACGTTTCATACCGGACACTCAGTTACAGGCGAGTACATTCTCTGATCATTTTATATCCTGCTTAGAATTATTCCCTGCAGTAGATTACTTTACTTGTACTGTCACGTTGGTCACACGGATTGGTACTATATGGATCTCTATATGCGATGTTATCCCCCTCGGGAGCATCGGGTACATTGTACTTGTACGTTTCACTTACATCATGTACTCCTGTGCTTCTATTTTACATGTGCACTTCTGTGAATCTTGTACTCTCATATTCACGGAGCCCCCATGTATACTATCATGTGCACCCTATATGGGCCCCCATGTGATATCTTGTGCAATAACATAACCTGTATAGATCCTTGTGTATTGATTGGGGTACGGGAGAGTAGAATTGGGCATGTGAATAATACACCAGTAGTTTCTTATCAGAATCTCATCTTTAGTGTCTTATCAGAATCTCCTATGCCATTTACATGTCCATATTGTACTCTGACTCACTAGTCACTGCTAGTTCTTTGTGTATAGTAGATATTTATATTACAGTTCTCTTCCTGTTTATATACCGCATTTCTTCAGTACTCGTATCTTACTTTACTGTATGTTTTTACTTTCTAACCTGCTATGATCTGTTGAGATGTACTGCGCTCGCTCCTGTCCTGACTGGACCTGTTGAAAATATTACAGAGGACGAGGAGGAGGCTTGTCTGGACACCTATTACGGGGCAGCCCTTGATGACACCTGTGAGCTGGACCCTCAGGAGGATCCAGCAGTAGCTGAGGACCTTCCCCCGACTGCCTAGACTAGATAGTTAGGCTTTTATTTATGTAGTTGGATCATGTTCTAGTTAGACTCTTTATGTGGAGATCAGTTGTATATATTCTTTTATCTGAGACTTGTACTGCTGGGATTATCTTAGACTACCGTTTTATCTATTTTATTTCCTTGAGTTCTGTTCATATCGTGCTATATCTTCCTTAGTTGTGATTGAGTTTCTATTGCTATGTTACCCCGTTCGGGGAGTATAAACTGTTTAGAGATAAATTGCTAGATGTTGTAACCTAGGACAGCGTTCTACCGCCGACACTGCGGCGTAGGCTGGGCGTATTCACGTCTCGTGCCCCTACTCTAGGGTTCGGGTCGTGACACGTTTTTAGTGGTAGCCCATGCAGGTCTAGACTAGAAGTGTAGTGGTACTCGAACTAGAGCATCACTGCAGCCTGCTATAGGATAAAGGATATTAATTTTAAGATACTCAATCACTTTAGGAAAATTCCTTTTATTGCCATCTAAATCCTTTTGTTTGCTGATCCTTTGAATTATAATTGTCCGCCTTTGTTATTTCGCTTCTTTCTCAGAAATTGATACTCTTGTTTGTCTATCTTCAGGATGGTAGAGACTCGTTCGCAGCGTGCCGTCCATGAGGATGCTATAGAGGGGACTGCTACCTCTCAGCCAGCACGGCGAGGCCAGGGGACTGCAGCTCTTGCCACCTCAGCTCGTGTTGAGACTTCGGCAGCCGCAGCAGGGGATATGCACCCACCGACTGGGAGGCAGGACCCGGTCTATCCAGAGGATCCTTTCCAGCCACTACCGCCTCCAGGACATGTGGACGCAGCTCAGATGTTCGCTTATTTCCAGCAGTTCATGGACCGGCAGCAGGCTCGGCAGGATAGAGGCATGGAGTTGGCCGTCACGACAGCCGCAGCTCGACCAGTGGTACAGCAGCAGAGGACACCGGAGATCGAGCAGTTTCAGAAGATGAGCCCCAGAGACTTCATAGGGACAGAGGGGATCCTGTATGCCGACGAGTGGATCGAGCATATGGAGGAGATCTTCCGCTTGGCCAGGATTTCGGCAGACCTTCAGATCGAGGCAGCAGCTAGCCGGATGCGAGATCTTGCTCGCACCTGGTATCAGTCGGACCCCAGGGTGGGGATACCAGGGCAGACTTGGGAGCAGTTCAGGGGCTTCTTCAAGAAGAAGTTCTTCCCGGATTCGACAGTCAGAGCCTTGGAGACGCAGTTTGAGAGCTTGGTCCAGGGGAGCCTCTCAGTTGAGGAGTATGCGGGAGAGTTTGGCCATCTCGGCAGGTTTGTTGAGGGGTTGAGCGAGACGGCGAAGGCCCAGAGGTTCCGGAAGGGTCTGGTCAAGGAGGTCAAGTCCCTGACCAAGGGGAACCGAGATGCTACGTTTGAGGAGATCTTGACGGGAGCCCTGCTAGCAGAGGATGATCTTGAGCTTAGGCTCAAGAGAGGGAGAGACCCAGTTGGGGGCAGTAGCAGCAGCGGAGGCCAGGCCAAGAGGCCTCATTTTCAGCACCAGTAGCCGAGGCAGTTTCAGCCGCAGCCGATTCAGCAGAGGCCGGCCCATCAGCAGCAGTTCCAGCATCAGGCACCCAGGCAGACAGTCAGTTGTGCCTTCTGCAAGAAGCCAGGGCATGGATGGAATGAGTACAGGAAGAGGCTCGGGAAGTGCCTTCTTTGCGGAGCAGCAGATCACCAGATGAGGGAGTGCCGCATAGCACGAGCAGCTCCAAGAGGTGGAGCCAGAGCTCCAGTGGGCCAGCAGCGGGGACCAGCCCTGCCGACGCAGCAGCAGAGGTTTGTCCAGCACCAGCAGCAGGCCAGGGGAGGCCAGCAGGGGCGAGCATTCGCCATGGCAGCTGGAGAGGCAGAGGTGACTGGAGAGCTGATTGCAGGTTCGATTCTTCTTGACTCCAGTCCAGCATTTGCATTGTTTGATTCCGGTGCATCGCATAGCTTTATTTCAGTATCTTTTACGATTAGACACGGTATCATAGCTGAATCGTTGCCTAGGACTTACAAGATCACGATCGGGGGTGGTATTATCCTCGTGAGTGATGTTTGTAAGGGTCGGAGAGTAGTTTTGGGGGCCGTGAGTTGGAGGTGAGCCTGCTCGTAATGCCATTGCCGAACTACGATATAGTACTAGGCATGGATTGGTTGAGCAGGCACCACGCCAGCATTGATTGCAGAGGGGGTAGAGTTCTGTTCAGAGCGCCAGGGGAGCCAGGGTTCGAGTATTCCAGATGTCAGGCAGAGCAGAGCAGCGGAGTCTTCTGTGGAGTCTCGGTCGAGGAGCAGACGATTCCACACCCCTTGATAGCAGAGTACATGGACGTTTTCCCGGAGGAGTTACCGGGACTGCCACCAGACAGGGACATTGAGTTCTCGATAGACTTGGTTCCAGGAGCGGAGCCCATTTCTCAGCATGTCTATCGGGTGAACAACAGCGAGCTGGTGGAGCTGAAGAAGCAAGTGGATGAGCTACAGGACAAGGGCTTCATCCGCTCGAGTTCATCGCCATGGGGTGCACCAGTGTTGTTCGTGCCGAAGAAGGATGGGTCAGTACGCATGTGTATTGACTATAGGGCACTCAACAACCTCATGATCAAGAATAGATACCCACTACCGCGGATCGACGATCTGTTTGACCAGTTAAGCGGAGCTCGGATATTTTCCAAGATTGATCTGAGGTCGAGATATCACCAGGTGAAGGTGAAGGGGGAGGATATTCCCAAGACCGCTTTCAGGACGCGGTATGGGCAGTTCGAGTTTTTGGTTATGCCGTTTGGGCTAACCAATGCACCAGCTGTGTTTATGAACCTTATGAACAAGGTGTTCCATCAGTATCTGGATCAGTTTGTGGTAGTGTTCATAGATGATATCTTGATATATTCCAAGACTGAGGAGGAGCACGAGGAGCATCTGCGGATAGTGCTGGAGATTCTCAGGAAGGAGCAGCTTTATGAAAAACTCTCCAAGTGTGAGTTTTTCTTGGACCGGGTGGATTTCTTGGGGCATGTGGTGACTGGAGATGGTATCTCAGTTGACCCCAAAAAGATTGTAGCAGTCGAGGCATGGACAGCGCCGACTTCAGTTGCAGAGATCAAGAGCTTCCTGGGGCTGGCAGGATATTACCGGAGATTTGTGCAGGATTTCTCCCGGATCGCAGAGCCGTTGACACGGTTGACCTGGAAGGATGCTGAGTATGTTTGGTCAGAGGAGTATCAGGCAGCTTTTGATGAGTTGAAGAAGCGGCTGACGACAGCTCCGATTCTGACATTGCCTTCAGGATCAGGTGGATTCACTATTTATAGTGATACTTCAGGGAAGGGGCTGGGTTGTGTGTTGCAGCAGCACGGGAAGGTAATTGCCTATGCTTTCAGGCAATTACGTCCCCATGAGAAGAATTACCCTACCCACGACCTGGAGCTGGCAGCAGTGATTTTTGTTTTGAAGCTGTGGAAGCATTATCTGTACGGTGAGAGGGTAGAGATCTTCACAGATCACAAGAGCCTAAAGTATGTGTTCACTCAGAAGGAGTTGAACATGAGACAGCGCAGATGGTTGGAGTTGATGAAGGACTTCGAGATTGTACTGCAGTATCATCCAGGGAAGGCCAACGTGGTTGCCGATGCCTTGAGCAGGTATCCGACAGCCATGTGTTTGACCATGGATCGGCATTTGCTTGCCGACTTGGAGAGCCTTGGGATTGAGGTGATCGTGCCAGGAGTGCAGATGCAGCTGTGGGGGATGCAGATACAGTCAGACTTGGTGGACAGGATCAAGGCGGCCCAGTTCGAGGATGTGGCTTTTCAGAGTATCAGAGAGAAGATCAGTATAGGAGTGGGGGATCCAGAGATTTCACTTGCAGAGGATGGTGCCCTGAGGCACGGTGCCAGGCTATATGTGCCTAGCGGGGAGCTCAGAGAGCAGATTATGCAGGAGGCCCACAGATCTCAGTACTCTATTCACCCGGGGGCCAACAAGATGTACCGAGATCTGCGGGAGCATGTATAGTGGTCAGGAATGAAGCGGGAGGTGTCCCAGTTCGTAGCTAGGTGCTTGGTCTGTCAGCAGGTCAAGGCAGAGAGACAGAGGCCCGGTGGATTGTTGCAGCCGCTGCCCATTCCCGAGTGGAAATGGGAGCATATCACGATGGACTTCGTATAAGGATTGCCGCGTACTCCAGGAGGGAAAGACGCGATTTGGGTCATCGTGGACAAGTTGACCAAATCGGCCCACTTCTTGCCATTCAAGGTGGGTACGTCTACAGAGAGGCTGGCGGAGATGTATATGCGGCAGATAGTCAGGATCCACGGAGTTCCGGTTAGCATCGTCTCAGATCGGGATAGCCGTTTTACTTCCTATTTCTGGAGGAGTCTGCAGACCAGATTGGGCACTCAGCTCAAGTTTAGTACTGCATACCACCCCCAGACGGACGGACAGTCAGAGCGGACTATTCAGACCCTTGAGGATATGCTGCGGATGTGCGTCCTGGACTTTGGAGGTTCTTGGGAGGATCATCTTCATTTGGTGGAGTTTGCTTATAACAATAGTTTCCAGGCCAACATCGAGATGTCACCTTTCGAGGCTCTATACGGGCTTAGGTGTCGTACACCCTTATCCTGGGATGATGTTGGTGAGCGAGCTTTGTTGGGGCCAGAGATGATTGTGGATGCGGCCGAGAAGGTGAAGCTCATCCGGGACAGACTTCGCGTGGCGCAGGACAGACATCGGTACTGGGCCGATAGCCACCGGAGGCCCTTGGAGTTTGAGGTACAGATTAGAGTAGGATTAGATTAGGTTATTGTTTGTGATTTTTGATTATGTTTGATTTATTTTAATTGAGACCTTGTTTGTGATTAGGTCGGAGACCAGGTTTTCTTGAGGATATCTTCGACTCATGGTACGATACGTTTTGGTGGAGGCGGAAAGCTTAGCCCGCGCTTCATCGGCCCTTTCGTCATCAGCGGGAGAGTCGGTGATGTGGCTTACAGGCTAGACTTGCCGCCTGCACTTGTCGGGGTCCACAACGTATTTCATGTATCACAGTTGAGACGGTACGTGGCTGACCCTAGCCATGTGCTCGATCATTCGGAGATTGAGGTGGGCCCTTCTCTCAGCTATCCAGAGCAGCCTGTGGAGATTCTGGATCGACGGAAGAAGGTCCTGAGGAACCAGGTGATACCGTTGGTACGCGTCGCATGGAGGCATCATTCTCCAGGAGAGTCTACCTGGGAGCGGGAGGATGAGATGCGCGAGCGGTACCCTTATCTTTTTGGACCTTGAGGTATACTTTCTATCCTTCTCATCAGTTGCATTTTGCCTTTCAATTTCGAGGACGAAATTCTTTTAAGGAGGATAGATTTTTCATTACCACATTTCTAGTGTGAGGGTATTTTTGTCATTTTGGGGTATTTTTAAATTTATTAGAATTAATTAGAATTTATGGGAATTTTTAGAAATTTATTTGGAATTGTTTGACTTGGTTGACTTTTGTCTAGTGTTGACTTTGTAGACCAACCTAGAAACTAACCCTAGTTAGTGGGCCATGGTTAGGTCAATAGACTCTAGTCTAACCTAGCCTAAGACTTGGTTTAGGTCTTGTTTTAGCAAATAGTAATAGGAGTCATAAGTCATGACTTGTGGTTTTAGAACCATTGTTAATCTAATCTACATTTAGCCTTGTAGTGGCCCAAGGCCCAACCAAATGACAAGACCCCAACCCAATCCCCAAGTGGCCGGCCACCCTTAGCCTAGGGAATCCCACCCTATATAATCCCTCTCAAAACTAGGGTTGCCTCTTTCCATAGGAAGAGCCCTAATTTCAAGGAGGTGAGTTCTTGTCTCCATTAATTCACCATAAATTCATTTTAGGTCCTAAAATCCTCAAATCAGTTGCAATGATTTCTAATGCTGGTATTCTTGCTGCTATTAATGTTTTGGTCCAGCTTGCTATTGATTGGAAGTGATTTGGACATCAAGCAAAGTGTTAGAAAGAGCCCCTCTCCTATTGAAAGTTCAAACTAAGGTAACTTCTCCAAATCTCCATGGAATCCCTGTCAATCTTCATGAATAGGAAGCCCTAAGGGTCCCCCTAGGGTTTGGATAAGATTCGTGACCTGTGTCAGTGGTTTCGTGTCCATTCTGGACACGTATCAGTGCCAGTGGCACTGTGTTCGACGAAATGCCTCAAAGGGCATTTCGATCATTTTATTTCATTGTGTTTGAATAGGAAGGTTAGTTTTGATGTGGTCTTTTGATTCCTGTGTTAGTGTCTTAAGTTCGTGTCGCTTTTGTGTCGTTTTGGTTGCCTGGACACGCGCGTGCACACGGCCGCGCGCAGCTACAGGCATCCCCTGCTACACGGGGTCTGTAGCGGACACGACACGGGGTTTCAGGACACGAAATTCAAGGGAAACCTAGGGGCAATGTCTGTCATGACATTTCCTAAGTTTCATTGGGTTTCATTTGGGGTCGAGGGGGAAATCGACTGAGCAAGTGTCGTGCACTGTGTGTGAGTATGTGCTGAGATTATATTCATGTATTTAATCGATTTTTAATGGTTTAAAATTTATGTTTTAAGTATTGTTAGATCCTAAACATGATGGTTAATCTCTGTTATACTAGGTTTGCATATCAGTTAGGTTTAATGATTGTGTTTGGCTCGAATTGGGTTCGAACAGGAATTCATGATACATGTTCTGATACTAAGTCTGAACCTGTCATTACAGTTTTAAGTTGGATATTGTTCAATGATTTTAAAACATATTATTGATGTTAATTGTTGAGATTAGACTCTAATTTAGTTCTCCTATATAATTCCCTAGTGTGTGTTCATTTGGTGTGATTTGGGGGTTAATTGATAATCAAATGGGATTTAAAGGAAAACTGGAAAAAGAACTGAGAATGTTTAAACTGATTTTTTATTTGTTTTGCCATGATTAATTCATTACCTTATGTTAGTTGGGTTAGACTAAGTTTAAGTTCAATTTTGAATTAAACCTGAGTTGTTTGGACATAAACTGTTGATACATGGATTGATTTCCTTCTTTAAATTCCTGAATTGTATGATACATGGACTGATTTCCTGCCTTTCCTTTTCCTGTTACTGAGAACACATATTTCACATGTTCTTCACTGTCCTTCAAATTGTTTTACACTGTTTTGGACTAAGATTGTCCTTACAGTTTAGTGGTTAGCTGATATTGGGGACTGAATGTTTAAGTCCAGGATTATATCACACACAGGCCCACAATGCTCACTGTCACTTGTTGTTGCATTCTTCACTGCTTGTTCCCTGAAACATATATGAACACCACACATGTTCCCTCTTTCACTGATTTCATGTTTCCTACACACACTGTACACTGCTCACTACTATACACACACACAGTCTTCTTTCACAGTTGTTTTCCTGCACACACCCACAAGATTTTCCCTTCTTCCTAATATAACTAATGTGCTAACTTGGTAGAAATCTGAGATTTTCCAGTTTTACTTGTGTGTGTGGTATTGCCTATTATCATAATTGTTCACTGTCATAATGTAAATCCTGCACTCTTGATAGCCTGTACACACAATTCTTCATTTCATATACACACACACACTAGAGTTTTTCCCTGTTTGCTAATTCCTGGACACTGCCCTCACTACACACACAAGTCTATTTTGTCCTGCCACATTACCATTTTCCTGCACACACCCACAGAATTCTAACACACATTATTGTTTCCTGTCACATAGCCACACATACACACACACACTCACTCTCTATATACATGTGTAAGTGTCTATTTTGTATATAAACCAATATATGTTTGTAACATATGTATATGTATGTATTTATCCTATATGTAATCTATTATGAACATATAGGTATGCATATGTCAAGGCAATGTGAATGTATATTATATACATGAATATCTATATATAATGTTAACTCAAATGTATGTATCTATTTATATTGTAAGTTGTGTTCCTATATAAGTTAATAGAGTATTGTGAATAAATAATGTATAGGAATATCTAATTTTGTAAGTGTGATGCTAGATTGACCTAGTGATGTGTAGGAGTGTTTAGCTAGACTTGTTTAAGACTAAGGAAGACTAGTTAGCCTAGTTTAGACTAAATTAGACTTGGTGGACCTAGTTGACTTCTAGGGTTGACCAAGTTGACCAAGAGTTGACTTTGGCCTAGATTGACTTAGAATCATATAGAATGCATAGTAGGACTCCATTTTGATATTCTGGACTTGTTGTGACTTGTGCTGTTCTGATTAGGAGCCAGACACCACTCCTTGGACAGTACGTTTCATACCGGACACTCAGTTACAGGCGAGTACATTCTCTGATCATTTCATATCCTGCTTAGAATTATTACCTGCAGTAGATTACTTTACTTGTACTGTCACGTTGGTCACACGGATTCGTACTATATGGATCTCTACATGCGATGTTATCCTCCTCGGGAGCATCGGGTACATTGTGCTTGTGCATTTCACTTACATCATGTACTCCTGTGCTTCTATTTTACATGTACACTCCTGTGAATCTTGTACTCTCATGTTCACGGAGCCCCCATATATACTATCATGTGTACCCTATATGGGCCCCCATGTGATATCTTGTGCAATAACATAACCTGTATAGATCCTTATGTATTGATTGGGGTACGGGGGAGTAGAATTGGGCACGTGAATAATACACCAGTAGTTTCTTATCAGAATCTCATCCTTAGTGTCTTATCAGAATCTTCTATGCCATTTACATGTCCATATTGTACTCTGACTCACTAGTCACTGCTAGTTCTCTATGTATAGTAGATATTTACATTACAGTTCTCTTCCTGTTTACATACCGCATTTCTTCAGTACTCGTATCTTACTTTACTGCATGTTTTTACTTTCTAACCTGCTATGATCTGTTGAGATGTACTGTGCTCGCTCCTGTCCTGACTGGACCTGTTGAAAATATTACAGAGGACGAGGAGGAGGCTTGTCTGGACACCTATTACGGGGCAGCCCTTGATGACACCTGTGAGCTGGACCCTCAGGAGGATCCAGCAGTAGCTGAGGACCTTCCCTGGACTGCCTAGACTAGATAGTTAGGCTTTTATTTATGTAGTTGGATCATGTTCTAGTTAGACTCTTTATGTGGAGATCAGTTATATATATTCTTTTATCTGAGACTTGTACTGCTGGGATTATCTTAGACTACTGTTTTATCTATTTCATTTCCTTGAGTTCTGTTCATATCGTGCTATATCTTCCTTAGTTGTGATTGAGTTTCTATTGCTATGTTACCCCGTTCGGGGAGTATAAACTGTTTAGAGATAAATTGCTAGATGTTGTAACCTAGGACAGCGTTCTACCGCCGACACTGCGGCGTAGGCTGGGCGTATTCACGTCTCGTGCCCCTACTCTAGGGTACGGGTCGTGACAACAGATAATAGGTCGAAAGGGGATCATCATACTTACTCAGAGGTAATGAGGACATGGCAAGTATGAAGGTTTCTTCGACGGAGCCTTCTCATTCAGAGGTAATGAGGACATGACAGGAGTGGGCTCAATGAAGGAGGGTACATAGAACGACTCAGAGGTAATGAGGACATGAAAGTTCTATGTAAGGGGTGATTTGTTTTTGGCGGAAGTGGAACGACTCAAAGGTAATGAGGACATGGCCGTTTTAGAAATTTGTGGATCGATTACCTTTTTTGTACACTGGGAGTGCGGGTATTAGATCATGAGGGAGGATCTCCTTCAAGAAGAAAGTTCAGAAGTATGATCATACATGACTTGCTACCTGACAGGGTGACCGAGATGTGAGTTCAGAGGTACCAGCGGGTATATGACTCGAGAATCTGGAGAATGGTGAGCGTGAATTCAGCGGTACCAGCGGGTACATGACTCAAAAATTTAGAAAACTATGAGGGTGAGTTCAGTGGTACCAGCAGGTACGTGACTCAATAATCTGGAGAATGTTGTTTAGACATAATATTTCTTTAGGAACTTGTTGTTGACGGGCAACATGAGCAAGTCTCCATTTTGCTTAGCGAGGCGGTAAGCACCGTTGGAGAACACGGCCTCGATGATAAATGGACCTTCCCATTTTGGCTGGAACTTGCCGGCGGTCTTGTGAGTCATGACCATTGGCCTCCGGACTGCCAGAACAAGATCGCCCACTTGGAATGTTCTGATTTTGACCTTCTTGTTGAAGGTTCCTGAGATGCGTGCTTGGTATAGCTCGATCCTTTGCTGAGCTAGGAGGCACTTTTCATCTAAGGCCTCCAACTCTTGTAGTCGACGCCGGTAGTTGTCATTCGTCGTCAATTGATAAGTGAGGGCGACGCAGAGTGAGGGTATTTGAGTTTCTAATGGAAGAACTGTCTCACTCCCGTATACTAGAGAGAATGGTGTGTTCCTGATAGCTATTCGGACTGTAGTACGGTACGCCCATAAACACTCGCCGAGCTTCTTGTTTCAGTCGCGTTTGTTGGAGGAGACAAACTTCTTGAGGAGTTTGATGATTGTTTTGTTGAATGCCTCTGCCAACCCGTTCGCTGCCGGGTTGTACGGTGTCGAAGCAATATTCTGAATATGGTGCTTATCGCAAAACCGATAGAAAGAGTGGCTTGCAAACTGCGGACCATTATCATAGATGATCCTTCGGGGCAGTCCAAAGCGGTAGATGGCGTAATACTTAAGGAAGCTGATCACGTTTGAAGTCTTGACTTCTGCGAGTGGGACAGCTTCCGCCCATTTGGAGAAGTAATCAGTGATCGCAAGTATGAAGCGATGTCCTTGGACCAATGATATCCATGCCCCATGCTTCGAATGGCCAGGACGCCACTGTCGGATGTAGAAATTCGGATGTTGGTGAATGAAGTCCGCATGGACTTGGCAGGCTTTGCATTTTCTTGTATAGTCTATCGCATCTGCCACCATTGTGGGCTAGTAGTAGCCCATTCGGCGGAGGCGGTCTTGCAATTTAGGGCCAGGCTGATGGGCCCCGCAGACACCGTCATGAGCTTCTCGTACGGCTTCTTTGGCTTCTGCGTTTGACAGACACTGAAGTAGTAATCCGTCGTAGGAACGACGATACAACATTTTTGTCTCCATATCGTAGAAGAATCTGAGAGAACGTCGTTTGATGGAAGTGGCTTCCTTTCGGTTCTCGGGCAGGATGTCGTAGACGACGAAGTCGATGAATGGTTGTCTCTAGTCTGGGGCATCATCGATCGTCTGGGCGGACTAACTCGCCATGAATTGCACATTGTTCTTAGGACAGACCAGTTCGTGGCCTATCATATCTACTGATTGGCGATCATAGTTCGGAACTGCTAGGGAAGCGGCAAGACCAACTAGGGCATCAGCTTCGATATTTCGGAGTCTAGGGACATGTTCGATGAAGAACCCCTCGAATGACGAGATGATGTCAATCGCTACTTGGTGATAAGGGATCATGTCTTCGTGGCGGACCTCGTATGAGCCTCGGATCTGATTGACGATTAGTTAGGAATCGCCGTATGCTTCAAGGTATTCTACCCCCAGCTCTCTTGCAAGTTGAAGGCCAATGACCAGAGCGTTGTACTCGGCCACATTGTTAGAGCAGGGTTCTGTGAGGGAATAAGCGTGGTTAATCACCAATCCGGAAGGGAAGACCAGCACTACCCCGACTCCGACGATGATGTTGCCTTTAGGTCCGGTCCTCGAAGCACCGTCGAAGAACATTCGCCATATATCGTCGTGAGAGATTGCATGCGAGTCAGCGACCTCATCTGAGATCTCTTCATATATTCTGGAGGATTCCGAGCCTGGGTAGGCTGCTAAGAAGTCTGCCAGGGCTTGACCTTTGACTGCCTTTTATGGGACGAAGATCATATGATAAGGGGATAGCAATATTGCCCATGTAGCAAGGCGAGAGCTGAGTGCCCCTGGTTTAGTCATGAGGACCCTGAGAGGGTTGACTTGTGAGATCACATGTATCGTTTGTCCGGTGACATAGTGCCGCATTTTCTGAATGGCAAACACCAGGGCAAGGCATTCCTTCTCCACAGCGGTGTATCGGTGCTCTGGCCCAATCATCATTCGGCTGAGGTAATATATGGCTTGCTCATGGCCTGCGTCGTTGTTTTGTGCCAGCAGAGCCCCGAGGGAATGTTCCATTGCTCGTACATAGAGCAGAAATGGTTTTCCAGAAACCGGGGCCACCAGGACTGGAGGGTTTGACAAATATTCTTTGATGCTGTCGAAGGCGCGCTGGCATTCTTCATCCCATACGAATGATACGCCTTTCTTTATGAGATGGGTGAATGGTCGACATCGCCCGGAGAGGTTGGAAATGAACTTCCTGATGTAAGCTAGCCTCCCTTGAAGGCCTCTGAGTTCGCGGAGATTTCTCGGAGGACCCATCTCCATGATTGCTTTCGTCTTCTCAGGATCTGCATGGATACCCTATGCAGTGATGATGAAGCCCAAGAACTTCCCGCTGGATACACCCAGAAAGGACTTCGTAGGGTTCATTTTCAAATTGTGCACTCGCATTAGGTCGAATACCGTCCTTAGATCCTGCAGTTGGTCTTCCTTGCAGCGACTCTTAAAGGTGATGTCGTCAACATAGCACTCTACGGTCTTGCATAAGTGGTCTCTGAAGGTGGTGCTCATGGCTCTTTGATATGTGGCACCGGTATTCTTCAAACCGAAAGGCATGACTGTGTAGCAGTACGTGCCAATTGGTGTTCGGAATGATGTATGCTTTTCGTCGTCAGGAGATATTTTGATTTGGTTATACCCGGAGAAGCCATCCATGAATGACATACGTTCGAAGCCGCAGGTATTGTCGATCATGATGTCTGTGATAGGAAGAGGGAATTCATCTTTGGGGCACGCCTCGTTCAGATTGCGGAAGTCGATGCAGATTCGAATCTTCCCATTCTTCTTGAGGATGGGCACTATATTGGTGACCCAATCGAGATGTTGCTCCTCACGAATGGAGCCGCTGGCTATCAGTTTGTTGACTTCGGCTTCGATCGCGTCCATGATGCCTGGGCAGAAGCGTCGCTGTTGTTGCTTGACTGGCTTTGCATCCGGCCGAATGTTGAGTTTGTGAAGAGCAATGTCTAGAATTAACCCAGGCATGTCTTCATAGCTCCAGGCGAACACATCAATGTATTCTCTGACAAGTTCGAGCAGCGACTCCCGCTCTTCGTCTACTAGGCTTTTACTGACGAAAATTGGTTTTGGAGAAGATTCGCTGCCGAGATCAGCCTGTATGACTTCATCTTCAGTAGGAGGTTCTCTTAGTTTTAACCGTTTTTCCCATTGTGCATCCAATTGCTGGGCCACGACTCTAGCTCGAGGATCTCGGGGATGTCTTCGTCTTCTTTGTAAGCGTCGACGAATGCCATGTTGACTGACAAGACTTGTCTGAACACGTCTGCGATGCTGGTATCCGAGTCAGAAGTTGGTGACCCGGTTGAATGTGACTGTCAGTCGTATTCTTCATCTGAACTCTCAGGGGTCGTAGTAGGCGTTACATACCCTAACCCGCCTCGAGTTTTGCTATAGTAGTCCCGCGGTTTGCCAGCCGGGACTGGCGGCTTCAAAGATAATCGTCGCCCAATGCCGTAGTTCAAACCTGGCGTCGTCTCCAGATCATACCCCTGTTTCTGCATGAGATATTTGGATTGGGGGCTATAAAGGTACAGAGGCAGTCTTCCGGCATCTGACCCGAGGTCGGCTTTCTCTATGGTAAAGGGATGCGGGTCGTCCTTCCGGCCGAAGATGATTGGATGGTCCCCTCCCTCGATTATTCGGTACGCGTCTTCTACTGGAGTAAGTTGGATCACGGTGTACACATTTGTCACCTTTGTGTGTAGGTGAGTGCCTATACCGTGTTCCATAGCATACATTGTACATAGCTTATTGAGCTCGGTGTAGTTCAAAGATAACCCTTTATTGATGAAGTAAGGTATCTTTTCTAGGAGAATTACATCATCCGCGGAAGGAACGTCAGTGTGGGCAGCCACATACTTGGCTAGCTCCAGTTCCTCTTCGGCTACCCCTGTGTAAATGAAGACTGAGAGGATGCCCTGGGCAACTTGATTGTCAGAGGTTCAGTTGATGGAGCATAGGGTGGAGTTGTTGGCAGACTAGCGACCCCTAGTTTGGCACTTGATGTGGAGCGAGGAGTGGCTGGTTCGCTAGAAGTGTCAGATCATGCATCAGGGTGACGACCCTTCTTGGGAAGGCGTATCGTCAGTGGCCTATCGGAGGGATTGAGCTTCTCCGTTTGGGGTTGACCGACTCTCGGCAGTCTGATTGTCAGTGGCCCCGTTGTGGGTCTCGGCACTTGGTCGGACCTTGGCAGCCGGATTATCATCTGCTCCTCCTGCGTCGAGAGGCTGATCGCGTCCTTCCGCAGAGTGGCAGTAAGGGGTGCAGATATGCCCGGTTTGCGAGCTTGGAGGTGGATCGTCAGAGGTTCTTCTGATCCTGTAGTTGTCTCGGTATGAGCTTGTACATCTCCTTCATTAAGGTGCCTCTTTGTCTTTTCGTATAGGCAGGAGTCTGAGTAGTAGGATTCGACCCCTTTGAAGGGATCGATATCAGCAAATTATGTCCTCACGAAGCCGTGTTTGTCGATATATTTGAAGCACTGGTGTAGCGTGAAAGGCACGATTATGTAATCGTGTATCCATGGGCGCCCTAAGAGGATATTGTAAGAAGTGTCTGCATCTATGACGTAGCAGGTGACTTCGGATTGGAGATCGCCAATCTGACACTTCAGACGAATCTTTCCGATTGGGTAGCTCCTGCCCGAATTGAAACCTCTAATGGCGGTGCTTGTGGGTGTCAGGCGATGCATTGGGATACGGAGATGATGTAGCAGACCCTTCGGGATGATGCTTATGGAAGAGCCAGGATCTATGTGCATTCGATCCACCTTCACATCGTCGATGTATCCCGTGTAGTATAGCGGGCGATCATGTAGGTTGGTTTTGATGAGCATGTCCTGCAGAGTGAAGACAATGTTGGGCATTGCTCCCGTACAGGTGCTGTCTTGGAGATCTGTTGGCGGGTTTTCTTCCGTGAGGTTGACCTGAGCCAGGTACGCGTCGGCATTTTGGAGTGCATCGCTCAAAGCTGCACGAACATCCTTTGAAAGTCTCAGGAGTTCGTATAATGACAACTTGGCCGGTGTGTTGGCCAACTGCGCTAATATGTCAAAGTTGTAGGGCTTCTCCAGCCCCTGTAATGCCTCTTTTCGGAGGGATTTGTCAAAACGAGTCTCCCTTGGCCTAGGCTTGTCGGTCGTCGGAGGCTGAGCCGGTCCCGGAGCGTCGGTTGTAGTGGGCTGATGATCTTCAACCGAGTTGTCAGCCACGGGTTGGGATTGTGCCCCCGACCGAGTGACGACGGCTGTAGCTTCTTCGATGTCGGCCGAGATTGTGTGGCAGGTCCTGACTTTTCCACTTTTCTTCTTGTAGGTGGAAGATGGTGTGGGCCGAGTCACTTCTGATACCAAGTCTGGATGGATCCACATGACCTCCCCTCGTGATGTGGTGAGGGGTACTAGACCAGCAGCATGATCTCGGGGAGGTAGAAGATTGGTAATCTCCATTGTCGCCAGAGGGATGGGGACCACCCTGTCTTGAGTTTCCGCTGGAGGGAAGCTGTCGAATTGTACCGACACCATATTGGCTGCCACCGTTACCTCTTCGAAATCGATGGCCAAAGCGTTCGAATCGATGAGATTTTGGATGTACCGTTTTAGCTGATAGCAGTCGTGTGTAGCATGGTGGAAGTAGCGATGATAATGGCAGTACTTTGGGTTCTCCATCTCTGCCGGCCGCGGTTCCCGTCTTGGTGGAGGAAGCTGAATTCTGTCCCCTTGTATGAGCATGTCCAAGATGGGCTTGACGTGACCGTCTTCGAAGGAGTATGTGATCTGCGGCCATTGTTTGTCTGTTGGCTTTGGCTCAGGTTTTTGTGTCATGTCGGCCACCATAGCCTGCTTGTCCCTGCTGTCTCGATTGTTGGAGGAATTACCCCCATTGTCGTTGTTGGTGTTAGGACGTTTGCCCTTGTTCTCTCCGTCCGAGATGTGCAACCCCAATTGGCGAGCCTTCTTTAGTCGTTCTTCGGCGCTTGTGGTATAAACCCCCTAAAATTTTCTACTTTTATTTATCTTTATTAAATAGAAATAATTGGGATTTTTTTATTTATTTATTTCTTAGAAGTGGTAAAATTTATTTTAGCCTTATAAAGTGAGTAGAAATTTTATCCTTTTTTTTTGATATTATGTGCGGGTTATTTTATACAAAATATTATAGGTTCCAAATACTCTAGAAACTATTATGATTTTGTTTTTAAAATTTCAAAAATATATTTCTTAGGAGCTTATTAAGTATTTAAATGATTTATGCTATTTTAGAAATAGTGGTAGTATATATATTTCATGGACTTTCATTTTTATTACCTTTTTATATATTGATAATTTATAAAGTGTTTTAGGAAGTTGTTTAGATTTTAGGAGTGTTAATAGGAATTTTATTGGGTGATTCTGAAAGTGCATAGGTGTGCATATACGTATTTATATATTACATACATACATATTTATAATAGAGAATAGATATATATATACATATATATATATATAATATATATATATATATATATATATATATATATATATATATATATATATATATATATATATAAATTTATATATATTGGATTCTATATATTAAGTATATATTGAATTCTATATATATATAGTATATATTGGATTTCCTGTAAAAAAAAAATGCACTGGACAGCACTGTTCATCGAACAGTGCTGTGCCCAACCCGCTGAAACCCCATTGCAACTTGAGTCATTGCAGGAAGATACCAATGCTGCTAAAACCCGACCCCCATGTGCTTCACCCCCCATGTACTAGCTTGTACATTTATTATTAATACCATTGTGCTGTGCTTTTCCCTCCCTCAAACCGAGAATCCCAAGGCCAGACCCCCATGTGCTTCTAAGACCCCCGGCCCCATGTGCTTCACCCCCATGTACTAGCTTGTACATATGATTTTAATACCACAATGTTTGTGCTCAACCCGTGAAGCCCATGGTAACAACCCGATCCCATAGTATTTAACATCAGCCGACCCTTTTAACCAAAAACCTAAACTCCTCCGCATCCAACCCCCTCTCGTGCACAGCCCTCTCCATCCTAGAGGTGATCCCCGACCCCCAGGCGACCCTCCTCGCCGCCGTCGAACGCCCCAATCGCCGGAGTTCGCCGGGAAACTCAGTGAGAACACGGAAGTCCCGTTTCGAAGCACAGAATAGGTACCCACTTCACCGTTTAAATTCTTCGTTCATAGTTGACGTTTTTCGAAATCGTGAGTAGCATTGGAGAGCCTATATGACCCTTTAGACATCCCACCTAGTTGTACCCTGTGCTACCAAACCATTTGGTCGAAAAACCGATTCAAAAAAAAATACGAGAAAAACTGTTTTCTAGACAGTTTGAGCACAGCCCAACTACCCCTGTTCGATATCAAATCCTGATCAATCCAGCAGAGGGTTTTGGTAATTTCTGAACAAAAATTAGAGAACACATATAGATCTTTAATTACCTTCTTGTAGTTTAAATTCTCATGCACTGTAGGCGATTATTTCTGAACCCAAAGATCGGGAAAAACCAGTTTTTAAAATAGTAAAAATTTAACAAAATCAACCGATACGGCGTGCGCCCTGACAAACCGGGCGACATGGTCGTGCACTATACACATCAAAAGGCGCGTATAGATGTTGCCGACGTGTGGGAACTGACGGAACTCGATTTCGTTGTGTGTGCACGACGAAATCAGTACGTATCCGTCGAGATACCCCCGTATCGATGTTTTGCAAACTTGACCATAACTTTGTGCACGTTCGTCGTATAGAGATGAAACTTGCGCCATCAGGACTGTATCATTTTTCTGGTCCTGTATGCCAAGTTTGGTCCGATTCTGAGGTCAAATTGGAACGTCTTTTTAGCGGGCCCGCGACCCACTCAAACGGGCGATTTTGTGCACGGCACATCGGAATCCAAAACCGGACATACCGTTGAGTTGCTCTCCTCAAACTGAATCTGTAGACATGTACTTTGACAACTTTAGAGACCATAGACTTTGGCACGCATTTCGGTGCAAAACGGGTCCAACGACGGACATCGTTTTGACCCGAAATTACGATTTTGCTCCTGTTCTAGAATTGGACTTTTGGACAGGTGTTTCCTAGGTATTTCTTTTATGCCAAATCTGTTCGTGATGTTTATTTCAGCATCCGAGGTCGTTCGTAAAAGTTGGCTTTCGTTGCTTCACTGTTCTGACGATTTGAGTCATCGGACGTCGCCATTCTGCACACTACCTCCAGGCAAGATACCTTGCCACCAACTATTTATTTATTTTAGCTCATATTTCATGCATTATTCATTATTTTCTTTATGCAAAATAAACTGTGATACATGGCTTACCTGTTAGAACTTACTGTTCATTTATATTCCTGCTATGTATTATTTTTCTTACACATTAAACATAGATTTAAGGGACCACCTTTGTGTGTTGCATTCATGGCCTTGACACGTTGTACCACGAATTTGTGTCACATATAGAACATGGACATGCGTGACTGGCTGGCCACCGGTGCGTATAAGCCGTGCGATAGGAATAACCGCTAATAGAGGTTGCATGCTAGTTTGACTTAGCGGTTATAGAGGTTCAATGTTGTGGATACAACATAGTAGGCATTGGGCGGGGAGGACAATTCCTTAGTGTATGGGCTTCGATGCACATTCTCTTTTGTAACCCGTGAGCTCCGCCGGAGACGCGGGTCAGATTACCCATGATTACTGACGGCCACTGGCGATTCTGCGGAACGTCATGCTCTTACTGATGGGGCCTCTGGTGCCCAAGAGGGGACCATGCCGATCCTATTTAGCCAGGGCCCATGTGCAGAAAGGATTGTTCTTAACTACATTTCACTTAGAACGGTTAGGCACCTTTATCCGTTAGGTACGAGTACTTTTGGTTTGGATACTTGTATCTGACCGTGGCTTGGAACAATAACTTGTTGCGGATTAGTTCGTCACATCTTGTCCTTGTTTGGTTGTAGGTGTTACTTACTACTTTGATGAGAAGGTATTGAACCTTGTTGGGGTCCGGATACCATATTGGATTCATGGCATGGAAAGATACGTCACCGTGAATTAGTTTACCATCTCCTGTCCTTGTTTGGTTGGGGGGATGGTACGCTCGTTCAGTAGGTGTGTATTGGACTATGTTATGATCTGATTTTACTTATTCTTATTGAGCAGTATTTATTCAGTTTATATGGCATGTTCTTTTTGTATCTTGTTATGTCCCTCTGAGGACCTGGTGATCTTTCCAGGTATAGGTGTGCAGGACTTTCCGCAGGAGTATGGCTCCGGTGTAGACTCATCCTTCACGCTCGAGCGAGTAGTACCTTCTGATTATAGCTGTCCCTATTGGGTCGAAGTGCCTATTTAGTCATCATTTCTGATTCTATTTATCTTAGCGGTTGGACTCTATTTCCCTTCAGTTTATTCTAGTACCGGTAGTGGATTTGTCTCCGCCCGGTCAACAGTTACATTTTGACATTTACTTTGATTCGTGAGTTATCATTTTCTTTATATTTATTGTGGATGAGATATAGCTTTTACCTGTGACTGTTTGTTATTATTATTCACAATACAGCTTATGTGTATATTCGATATTTCCATATATTGGAGTATATCTCGTATATATGCAGCTGGCATGCTTCGTTCCTACTCCTACGTATTTTGGGACTGGGGTGTTACACATTTTTGTGGTGGCCCATGCAGGTCCAGATAAATTGTTTGGTTACTTTACCGTACCAAGCAAGCCTGCGTATAGGATTAGAAAATTTAGGATCTCATCCACATATATGACACTCTATCTCGCTTTCATTTCGAACTCCCAACTGCCTAACTTGGTTCCTTCTTGTTAAATTATTCTTCCGTAAATCCTTACCCCTCTTTCATGCGTACTAGGTCGTCATGTTCCACCATTCAATCATACTACTAGTTCAACTCCTATAAGTTGGGTAGGAAGCCTCACAACCTAACTTCCTTGACTTTAACCAAGGCCTTAGACAAGAAGACAGTAGGACGACTGCATAGGCACGAATATCGGACACGACTTAGATTCTTAAGTAGCTTAAGCTATTTATATGTTCTTCATCATTATCTTGCGTATTTGTAATTGGACTACCTTGACTAATGTTGCTATTATAGCCTAGTTTTGCGAGCTTACTCTCTCATCGAGCTTGTTCAGGACATATGTTTTATTGTGGGCGCCCACGGATACATTGTCTTATCAGAACTGGTGTATTATAGTCTGATCAACCATAGTGCATTTGGTTCGCCTTTCGTATGATTTTATGCGGATTGAGTTATGGTTAGCTTAACATATTCGCCCTATAGGATCTTATCCACGTGTTATTGACATTTTGAATTCTTTATTACACTCTCTTTCTGTTGCTTGACTCAAAACCTATCTGAATCTATTCTAACATTGGCCTTATCTTTGTGCCAGTAATATGACTCTACACAGCGGACACATCTCGACCCTAGCCATCATCTCAGGTGATGCAACTTCCCAGGAAGGACAGGTTTCCCCAATGACCCCGGTAACTCCGTATCAGCTAGAGCCACAACAGAATACCACGAACCCATCGACGGTGCAGCAGGAAGCTCAAGTGCCCCCAGTCAGCCAGGTTGAGCAAACTACTGCAGTACCACCAGGAGAGACTGTACCATCCCCTTTTTCTCAGCAGTTTTCACCACAGCCCGGACCCCAACTGCCTCCACTTCCGAATGATGTAGACCCGACCACCCAGTTTATGTATACTATGCTACAATCTCAGTGGCAACAAATGGAAATGATGAGGCAGAGTATGATGACCTACTTAGCTAGATCTCCACCACCAGCCTCGGTACCAGATGCAACTCCAGCTCCACAACCATATCTGGGCTCCATTGCAGACTTCATAGACATGGTCCCTAAGAAATTTAAGGGTACCGAGGGTCCCTTAGAAGTTTCCGCATAGCTTATCAGCACCGAAAAATATTTGAAAGCATCCCAGTTGCCAGCACATGATTGGTTGACAGCAGTAGACTTACTCTTAGAAGATAATGCTCACCACTGGTGGAAGGCTGAAGAAAGACGATTGGGCACCGGGATCACGTAGAAGGAATTTTATGACCTCTTCTATGAGAGATTCTTCCCCATCCATGTTCGAGATGCTCTCTATGACCAGTTCCTTCATCTGAGGCAGGGAAACATGTCGGTAGATGAGTACGATGCAGAGTTCAGTCGTTTGAGTAGATTTGGTGTGGCATTAATTCCTACAGAGCTGGAGAAGGCAAGGAGATTCCACCAGGGGCTCATACCAGAACTTAAGACTTTCACTACTACCCAGTCTCGAGTCTCTCATGCAGCTGTCTTGGTGGAAGCACGTACCCAGGAGCTTCTTCGCAAGGAACAACAGGCACAGAGGTGCCCCACACCAGTAGCTGCACCAGTTAGGGCGACTCAAGGTGGACCAACTAGGAGCCCTATAGGACAGTACCAGCAGAGGCCCACACCCTATCAGAAGCCCACCTACAACTACTGTGGGAAAAAGGGCCACATTCGAGATGGATGTCGGATTCGTCTCGGCTTATGCTTGAGGTGCGGATCGGAACAACACAAGCTTATCCATTGCCCCGAGCCGTCGAAGCAAGGGCAAGCTTTTACCATGGCTGTGATAAACCCCCTGTTTTCCATAAATAAATTCACTTTATTTATTGTGTATCTGGGAAAATTACAACTGTAAGAATCCGATATAGAAGACGGTCGCTTTATCCCTTGGACTATGCGAAGAAGAAAAGCTCTCAAAATTTTGACAGTAAGTTAGATAACTATGTATCTGTACAATGAATGAGAAAAAGAACTCTATTTATAGAGTCAAAAATAACTGAAAAGATAACTGTCTTCACAACCTGTGCCTAGTTGAAAATCACGCAGGATTTAACATACGCAAGGTTGTGAGCAGTTACTGGACGTGGCCTGTAACTGTTGGACACATGGCAATCATGCATGAGTCGTGTGCAAGTTACAGGACACGCGGGCGAGAGATCAGTGGCATGGCTGCTACGTACTCCAATTTGATGAAATCCACGCAGACTTGTTGAAGACGAAATCCACGCAGACTTGGGTCAGAAAGCTTCAAAATCTACGCAAACTTGGGGCAAGAAGCTTCAGAATCCACGCAGGCTTGGGGCAAAAAGCTTCAAAATCCACGCAGACTTGGGGCAGAAAGCTTCAAAATCCACGCAGACGTGGGGCATGAAACTTCAGAATCCACGCAAACTTGAGACAAAAAGCTCAAAATACACGCAGACTTGAGGAAGGAACATATAAGTTCAAAATACACGCAGGCTTGAGCCAGAAGGCTCAAAATATACGCAAGATTGAGACAGAACTGCCAGCTGTCTTGATTCGAAGTGCCTCGACTGACACAAAATCTCTGACAGTGATTGCCTTTGTCAGTCGCATTAAATGACAAGAAGCTCTTTTGGTACGCCAACTTGGTGAAGACTGAGTCTTGCTGAAGAAGATTTCAAAAGTCACGCAATAGTCGGCTGTGATCTCTCGAATTCTGTGCATACGTGGCATACGAGAAGACATTCTTCGACTGTCGTGCTGTCAGTCATAATGACACTCTGACAAAATGATGAGCTGTCTCTCAGCGTGATTTTTAAATATTGTCCTGATCAACTCAGCGTGACTTTTGGACCTTGTCCTGATCAACTCAGCGTGACTTTCATTTTTAAGGCCTACAAAACCCCCTTCAAAGTTTTCGAAAGTTGAAAAAGACTTTCAAAATTTCGAAATACTTTGAAAATAGAACATTCAAATGAACTTATTAAATGTCATGATGACTCTTTATTTTTCGAGACTGATTGAATCTAATTTATGGTGGAATATGAACCGCCGGCGAGCTCTTTTATATAAACGGAGAGAAAATTCAGCTTTGATATTCATCTTACGTCAACATGACTCCGAAGGAAGAAGCTGAAGAAGAAACAAGAAAGTTGGGTATCTGTGCCCATGGCGACCCTACTCTCGAGGGTAAGGAACCAGAGCCTTTAGTTTTCGAGTTCAAAGATGACCCTACACAACTAGCCAAGAACTTTCTGAGCCACTTTGGTCTGGACGGCTCGTCTTCTTCCAATGGGCGCAGCCTCGCAGAGCAGCGTGAAACGCTCAATGTTCTGTTACATCGTATGGGAGTCACTAGCGTAGAGGATTTGGGTGTCAAGCTCAGTCGCTTCACAAAATAGAGCGTGTCTTTTCATGATTCTGTTTTCTTTTTCTTTTTTTTTAAAAAAATGTTGCACTTCTTTTCCTATGTAAGGTCATCAGTGCCTCTTTGTCTTTGCTTTGAAAAATGTGGTACAACTTTGTGCTGAAAACTAGTTTTACTTCGAATAGCATGCATTAATGAAGAACATTAAGTGACACTCTTTGAATGTTTCAAATATGGTGCTATTTTCTAAAGTATACGTGACACTCATTCCGTAGTTATGAGCACTTTTTACTCGGATCTTTCCAAAGAATAGGCTTGCACTTCGACCCTATTTAAATGGATAGGTGAGTTTCACACATACTCATCTCTTTATTCTTCTTCTTCTTCTCTAAGAATGATCTTTTTGCAAGATTTCATTCTCAACAGGAAAGCAATGCTTTCTAATGTTCTATTTCTGTGCACTATATCAGACATTGGTTTGCCAGTCCTTAGCACCAAACTCGATGGTAAGTCCAACATAGTATGCGTACCACTTTTACTGTTGAAGATGAGTTTTCTTGTTTCTGACTGAACAGGGTGCACCTGTCTTTGTTTGGCCAAATACACGCCTAATGATAATGACATTTCTATTAGTTGATCTTCTTTTTCCTTGCTGTTTTCTGCAGGAGCTCGACTGAAAATTTTCTTCAGAACTGGCATTGGTGATTTGGATGCTGTGGAGAATATTCTTCTGACACCTACATCAGGGAGCTCATACGCGTTTGACGCATAAATCAGACAACTCAGAACTCTTCGTGGGATAGAAGGGTCTTCCACGGATGGTAGGAAGAGCCTTTATATACGGAGAGTTGGATGGTGGAGTCAACTCTACCCCGAGAAATCGGGTAGTAGAGTTCCTTTCACGGCAGAACTAGGAATTGTATTCCAATGTTGGATACATTCCTATCTCCTTTGAGAGGTCGCTCCCAATCCACCAATTGTGTTGGAAGCAACACGCCTTCATGCTTCCCTACTCTGTGGTTCTCCTCTCGTCTGAGAGATAAGACCAGAGTTTGATTCCTGCTGGACAATCAGGAATTGCCACCAACAACAAATCCGTCAGAGAAGATCAAAGGAGAAATAGATTTCCATTGGATTATTGTTGTGTACATAGAATGAAAATCCAAAATTGTAATAGATTTTCATTATATTTTGTAAAAAAGTTTAAGAAAATATAATAGACTTTTTATGATGAAATGAAAGTGGAAATGAAAATTCTTCTATGCTCAATGATTTGTATTTGAATGAATTGTGGACATGATAAACTTTTCTGATTTAGAGTACATAATACTATCAGAGGTAATATGGACGTGATAATATGTAGGAACTCAAAAGAGAATAGATTGATTTCTATGCAGAGGTCAAGAATAGAAAATGACAAATGAGCAGGTAGATTCGGCATTTATCCAGAGGTTATGAAAATGTGATAAATAATGAATCCCTTCTTTTTGAATAAATTGATAGAAGATTATGAACGGACGAATCGTCAGATGAATGTAATAAATGAACGAATGAACCGTCGGATGAATGTAATAAATGAACGGATGAACCGTCAAGCATTAATGAACGTGTGAACCGTCGGATGAATGTGACGCTTCATTATTTGAGGAACTTCTGTCTATAAATATAGCAGAAATCTGACAAGAACAAACACTTCTACAACACAACATAAAAATGTCGTCTGAAGAAGCATCCAAGAAGGTTGAAATCGTCCCGAAGATTCAGAAGGGTACTGGAGAACGCCCTGTCGATCCAGTTCAACCGAAGGAAGTAGAAGCAGGCGAAGGTTCGTCTGCACCCAAGCCACCAAGGGACATTCTGGACTTCCTGCTCGAACCAGGAAGGACTGAAGAAGAAGAAGCCATGAGGATGGCCGCTTGCAAGTTCCTCGTGGGTTCCAGCAAGGAGGTTCTCGGCTCTTTTGCTGACCGCGTTTTCGAGAAGAACGGCAGTGGCCCGTGTCCAAATGTAGAGAAGGATGATAGTGATCTTCCTTAAAATCATGTACTATCATTCATGATTAAAATAAAATAAAAATTTTATTTCTGAACATGAACTTGTCTAATGATTTACAAGCATTTACATTTATACATAATACTTTTTAAGGAATTTGCCATTAATAGGCATCATAACTTTTCGACCATCAAGTTCTGAGAGTTGATAAGCTCCATTTGAGAAAACTCTGCTCACGACATAGGGACCTTCCCACTTTGCGTCAAATTTGCCTTTGCTCATATGAGTCATAGTCATAGAACGTCTGACTGTTAGAACAAGTTCTCCTTTTTGATATGCTCGAACTCTGACTTTCTTGTTAAAAGCTCTTGAAATTCTAGCTTGATAGAATTCAATATTCTGTTGAGCAGATAATCGCTTTTCATCCAGAGCTTCTAATTCCTGAAGTCGAAGACGATCATTATTCCCGGCAGTGAGTTCATTAGCGATTGCTGTCCTTAAAGAAGGAATTTGAATCTCTAATGGAAGAACAGCTTCGCAACCATACACCAGAGAGAAAGGTGTACATTTAGTAGCATTACGAACTGTAGTACGGTAAGCCCACAAGCATTCGCCAAGTTTCTCACTCCAATTACGTTTGTTAGTAGAGACAAACTTCTTTAATAGTTTGATGATGGTCTTATTGAAAGCTTCTGCTAATCCGTTAGCTGCCGGATTATATGCGGTAGAAGGCACATTATTGATCCGATGATCGTCACAGAATCGAGTAAACTTCTGACTGACGAACTGTGGTCTGTTATCATGAATAATGCGTCGAGGAACACCAAATCTGTAGATGATGTGGTGTTTGATAAAGCTGATAACATTGGACGTCTTAACTTCAGATAAAGGAATGGCTTCGGCCCATTTGGAGAAATAATCGGTTATTGCGAGAATAAACCGATGACCTTTTGATGAAGGCAGATTGATCGGACCAATAACGTCCATGCCCCAAGCTTCGAAGGGCCATAATGCTGCTGTCGGATGTAGAAATTCTGAGGGTTGATGAATAAAATTTGCATGGATTTGACAAGCTTTACACTTCTTTGCATATTCGATGGCATCTGATACCATAGTGGGCCAATAATAACCCATACGTCGAATACGGTCTTGAAGTTTTGGTCCAGGCTGATGTGCTCCACAAACTCCATCATGTGCTTCACGAATAATTTGTTGAGCTTTATCACTGGCAACACATCGAAGAAGTAGACCATCATAAGCTCGACGATATAAGGTTTTTGTAGTATGATTGTAATAGAATCTGAGTGACCGTCGTCTGATAGATGCTGCCTCACTCGGATTATCTGGAAGAATATCATATAATACGAAGTCTAAGAAAGGAAGTCTCCAATCTTTATCCGTATTCTGAGTCTCAGCTGAATTACTGAAGATGAATTCTATGCTAGAATCAGATGAAGATGATAAAGATTTACTACTAAATCCAAATCCTCTTGTTGTGTTGACGTCATGAGACATTGATTCTTCAATGTCAACTGGAAGTCCTAGAGTCAGGTTGTTTTCGAGATGAAATAATTTTCGATTGCGAACAACAATCATTTGCTGACGTCTGATTGGAATATCTAACACCGCCGCAAGATTAGCAAGAGCATCAGCTTCTGTGTTACATGCTCGCCTAACATGCTCAATGAAGAACTCTTCAAATGAAGAAGCCATAGATATAGCCGATCTATGATAAGGAACCAAATCTTGATGGTGAACTTCATAAGTGCCCCTTATCTGATTGACAATGAGTTTAGAGTCTCCGTACGCCTCCAAATATTGAATATTCAGATGTTTAGCGAGTTGAAGACCAATAAGCAGTGCATTGTACTCAGCTACATTGTTTGAACATGGTTTATCGAGAGAATAAGCTCTTTGGATAGCAAGGCCTTCTGGCGACACAAGAATGATTCCAACTCCAGCGACAATGTCACCATTAGGACCTATTCTTGAAGCTCCATCAAAGAATAGACGCCAAGTAGGATCTTCTCCAGCAACTTGGTTTGAATCTAGGACTTCATCTGGGATTTCATCATAGAGTTTTGAATTTTCCGGAATTGAATGAGCAGCCAGAAAATCAGCTAAAGCTTGTCCTTTAACTGATTTCTGAGGAATATAATGTATATCATATTGAGCAAGTAAGATTCCCCAGTTAGCCAATGGAGAATTCAAAACACTGGGTTTTTTCATCATAACCGTATAGGATTGATCCTGGAGATGACATAAATAGTCTGGCCAATGATATAATGTCGTGTCTTTTGGACAGCGAACATCAAGGCTAGACATTCTTTTTCGACCGGTGAATAACGGGGTTCAGCTCCGGTCATAGTACGACTGAGATAGTAAATGGCTTGTTCATGACCATTTTTATTCTTTTGAGCAAGCAATGCACCCAATGAATGACTCATTGCTCGGGTATATAGGAGGAACGGTATTCCTGAGACGGGAGGTACCAATACTGGAGGGCTCATCAGATACTATTTTATATCATCGAATGCTTTCTGGCATTCATCATTCCAGACAAAAGAAACACCTTTCTTCATAAGTTTATTGAATGGTCTGCAGCGTCCTGAAAGATTACAGATGAATCTCCTGATATAAGCGATCCTTCCTTGAAATCCTCGTAGCTCTTTTAAGGTGCGTGGAGGACGCATTTCTTGGATGGCTTTGATCTTATCGGGATCCACGTGTATACCTTTAGAGGTAATAACGAAGCCGAGAAATTTACCACTAGAGACGCCTAAGAAGGACTTAGTAGGGTTCATCTTTAATTGATGCTTATGCATTAGATCAAATATAGTCTTCAAATCTTGGATATGATCCTCCTTTTGTCGACTTTTAACTACAATATCATCAACATAGCATTCGATTGTTTTCCACAAATGTTCACGGAATATAGTGCTCATAGCTCGTTGATAAGTTGCTCCTGCATTCTTGAGACCGAATGGCATCACTGTATAACAGTATGTACCGATTGGCGTTCTGAAAGAAGTGTGTTTCTCGTCATCTGGAAACATCTTGATCTGATTGTACCCAGAATACCCGTCCATGAATGACATCCGTTCAAATCCACAGGTATTATCGATCATGACTGTAGAAGCATGGAAAATATCAGAATAATGGTCCATGCGGCTCCGGATACGAAGCCCATGCGGCTCATATGGGAGCTGTCTTATACAGTTCAAAGGAAGACTCTCCGTCTCATGCGGCTCGAGAGTGTATGCGGTTCAGCAGGAATATGCTGCTCGTTCGATGCCACGTATCCCCCTGTGATCCTTCCCTGCAGCTGGCCCTTTGAATAGTGGCCTCATTTAATGCCCTGACACGATTTGACGACTGTGGCGGCTCTGGCATAAAGTGTCATAATGGCTCTGCCATAATGACAGACCCTTCGGGAAAAGAAGAAGATCTCTGACCCGATCCGTCAGAAATCCCAGATTGCCACGTGGCAAGTCTCATGCGGCTTCAATGGAGAACAGCTTTATACGGTTCACTGAGAAGTCACCCTATATGACCAGCAGAAATCAGCCATATGCGGCCCACCGAGAGCCCAGTCCCTGCGGCTCAACACAACGCTGTCTTATGCGGCTCGCAGAGACTATGCATATGCGGCTCATTGAGAGTTCATCCCCTGCGGCTCAATAAAGCACTGTCCCATGCGGCACATGAAGATTATCTCCCTGCGGTTCAAGTCTTGCCTATCCCATGCGGCTCTGGCAGGACCCACAATTAAAACACGTGGCATCAGATCAATCAACGATTTAACCGAATCTCAACAAATATATCTGATATCATCATCATAATTACTGAGATCAAGGCATATCATTTATCATCAAGCCAATGGGACACGTGACGAGCAATCGGGCATTGGTATAATCAATCATGAAGATTTAAAGCAATCAACATTAATTGCTCACAAGATTCGGTGCTATCCTCATTAATGGCCGAGATTTATTGTAATCAGGACCAAGGGTTCAGATAGATTGAAGGAGCGCCGACATTCCAAAACAATGATCATTAGCAAACCCTAATGATCATACCCTACTCTTATAAATAGCCAGCATCATTTCTTTGCACAAGGACCGGCAACAAAAGAATAAAAAATATACAGAGTCAAAGAGAGAATACACAGAGAGAGAGAGAAGCCAGGAGAGCAACAGAGGAGCAAAAAGAGCACTTCTTCGTCAACGCCAACCATCTTTTCACAAAGAGCCAAGGCTGCATACCGATCGTTCAAGGAGTAAGGAAGGGCTGCCGTCGCCTTCCCGAGCCTCTATCGTCACCCCCAGAATCTAAAATAAACAATTGTACTTAGATTGTTGTACCTAGGTTTTCGTCCCTAGGCTTTCTTTGTACAAGCGAGTTTGTATTGTGAGTCTAAGTTCAGTCCTCCGATAATTGTTCTGTACTTTTACAATCAATGGCAAATACGATGGCGACTCTGCTGGGGACTAACTTCTCCACGGCTGAGGAGTTGGTGACGCAATCGGATGCAGCCAAACTTGGCTCCACGCAACAAAAGATGGTCGTCCGCTTCGACCAACAGGCGTTTGAAGAGATGCTCTCCGAAGGAAGCGCTGGCCCGGTCCAGAAGCGCACCCGTACGACAAAGGCTCGCAGAGAGTGGAGGCCAAAATCATTTGCTCCTCCCCAAGCCCCCGACGGTGTACCCTCTGTTGCTCAAGACGGTGAGAAGAACTCTTCTGCGGCCCCACTTCAGACCGTAGACAACTCTGCTGTCTCCAAGTCCGGCAGAAGAAAACACTATGATGCTGGACTTACAGAGACAAAGAGGAACTCTACGCGAACTAAGCCGCATAGGGGTGCTAGCCGAGTGAAAAAGGCTCATGCGACCACATCCGCTAGCCGCAGGGACAAAGCTCATGCGGCCACAGTCGCTGGCCGCATGAAGAAGAATCATGCGGTCACTTCTGGCAACCGTATAGTTTATGCAGCTACAGTCGCCAATCACATAGATGAAACACATGAGGCTACAGGAGGCAGCCGCTTGCAGAGAACCCATGCGGCCACTATTGCCAACCGCATGCGGCCAGCCTGCACGGTCGTGACTCCTAACCGCCCAAAAACAACTCATCCGACAGCAGAAAATGACCGCATGCAGACAGCCTGCACGGTACCCAACTCTGGCAGCATAGCGTCCGTTCCACGCTTCTCTCGATCGGTCTTCGACCGTCTCTCATACGGTCCCGACCCTGATGATTCTCTGTATGATAAGCCAGATTATGTGGCATTAAACTTGGACTCCTCCTATTACGCACCTACAAGTGCTAGAAGGAGGAAGTCTAGGGCAGCGCGGGCTCATCGAGCCCAGTCAGCTGTCCCAACCCCTGACTATCGGAGCGTCCCGTTGACTATCACACGGGCCTCGGATGGAAAGTTGTATACAACCACTCAAGTCCAGCCCCCCGCGGCAAACAGACAGAGTGGTTCCCCTGACCTGCGGGAGACGATCCTCCACAAACGCAAGGAAAGAGAAGGAGTGTCGGTGTGCAAAGAGTCCTCGCTTGGACATCGTTGTACCCAAATCATCGTCAATTGCTGCTGCAACAACGCGGCAATGACGGAAGCTCGGCCATCCGCCTTCCAAAGGCTACAGCACCCGAACTCAGAAGATGAGGCACCTCTTGTTGTCTCCTACAATTCTGCTCAAAAAGTTCCCGCCGAAGAGCGGAGGAAGAAAACGAGCATCTCCAGCCCGAAGATATCAACCATTACAACTAAGAAACTGTCGTCTAAACGGTTTCCCTCCACTGGTGTATTCCAACACACCCGTTCAAAGACGAAATTTACCTCGATGGAAAATTCATCATCCACATCGCTGGGGGTTGAAGGAGCTGGGGGTAACACTCCTCCGAACATCCGCAACAATCCGATGTTCCAAGGAACCGAGTCCGCACAAACAACTCTTCCATCAGGAGTAACGGACGCTGATGCCCCCGAGGACATCCGTAACTCTCAAGACAAGGCAAGCTCTGAAGCTGGGAATACCGTTCCCTCCGAGTCCGAGCCCGAAGAGAACATTCCCACCTATCCCGATGACTTCTCGGTGCATGGGTACGACTCAGAGGGCACATCCTCCACCGTTCCTTCCATCACTCCTCACGTAAGAACGGTGTTCATGACGGACAGCGATCAAGGTGGTTCCAGTGATCGCCAGCGCATCGACAGTCTCGAAGCCATATTACTTGCTTTGGTCAAGTCTGTAGACGAGATTAAAGCGGCCCTGCCCACTTTACAAGGAGGAGCGCCTGGTCAAACAAACACGGGCCCCGCGGTCAATATAGATTCGAACTCAGCGGTACCAAACCCGGGCAATAATCCTCCCGAAATAACAGCCCCTGCCGCGACAGATGAGACCCGAGAAGTAAGAAGAGAGGTCCAAGAGCTCCGTGCCATGTTTCATGCCCGAGAAAACGCTCAAGATCTCAGAATACGGCAACCATATCCTGCTGAGTGGAGGGATGTTCCATTCCCACCAAGATATAAGCCGTTCAACATCAACCCGTATGATGGCAAAACCTCAGCAAGTCGATACATCACTTACTTTGAGGTCACCACCAACCATCTGCCCCATGAAGATGCGATCCTCACATGATTATTCATTGGAGCATTGGAAGGAGTCACCTTTGATTGGTACCGCAATCTACCGGACAACTGCATCCATTCCTTCGCCGGCTTCAAGCGCATGTTCTTGGAACGATTCTATGAAGTAGGATAAGATATCACTATGTCCACTCTTATGGACGTCGTCCAAGGGGAGAAGGAGCTAACAAGGAACTACATCGAGCGGTTCCGCCAGACCGCCATGAAGCTGCCTTCCGAAAATTCGGATTCTTCTTTGATCGAAATCTGCCAAAAGAGACTGCTTCCAACGATCAGTCTCTGGATGGGCGAGAGTCAATTCAAAGATTGGAAGGCGTTCATCATCAGCGCCACAAGCGCTGAAGAACGACTGAAGAAGGCCCGCCAACTGGGGTTGCACATCTCAGAAGGAGAAAACAAGGGCAAGCGTCTCAACAACGATAATGGGGGTAACCCCTCCAACAATCGGAACAGCAAGGGAAAACAGGCTATGGTGGCCGATACGGCCCAGAAGCCCGAGCCACAGCCAGCAGACAAGCAATGGCCTCAGATCACTTACTCTTTCGAAGACGGCCACGTCAAGCCTATCTCAGACATGCTTATACAAGGAGGTAGAATTCAGCTTCCTCCACCAAGACGGGAGCCTCGGCCGGCTGATTTGGAGAACCCGAAGTTCTGCCATTACCACCGTTATGTACACCACGCTACACATGACTGCTACCAACTAAAACGGTAC
This sequence comes from Iris pallida, assembly GCA_029216955.1. NCBI lineage: Eukaryota > Viridiplantae > Streptophyta > Magnoliopsida > Asparagales > Iridaceae > Iris > Iris pallida. The sequence goes on from JANAVB010018799.1 coordinate 4,640,911, forward strand.
ATCCAAAGCCTCATCGATTCGAACGCTCTGGCCATCGACTTCGAAGAGGTAACTGTAGCAGCCAATATGGTGTCCGTATAATTCGGCAACTTCCCTCCAACGGAGACCTAAGACGGGGTAATTCCCGTCCCTCTCGCGACAATAGAGATTCCCAATCTTCCTCCGCCCCGAGAACAAGCTGCTGGTCTAGTACCTCTCACCACCTCAAGAGGAGAGGTCATGTGGGTCCATCCAGACTTGGTGTCAGAAGTAACTCGGCCCACACCATCTTCCACCAACAAAAAGAGTAGAAAAATCAAGACCTGCCGCACAATTTCAGCAGGCAACGAGGAAGCTACAGCCGTCGTCACGTGGTCCGGAGCGCAATCCCAACCTGTGGTTGATAGTCCAGCTGAAAATCATCAACCCACTGCAACTGATGCTCTGGGACCGGCTCAGCCTTCGACGACCGACAAGCCTAGGCCGAAGGAGACTCGCTTCGACAAATCTCTCCGAAAGGACGCAGCCCAAGGGCTAGAGAGGCCCTACAACTTTGACATCTTAGCACAATTGGCTAACACTCCGGCCAAATTGTCATTATATGAACTCCTGAGGCTCTCCAAAGACATTCCTATTGCATTGAGCGAAGCACTCCAAAATGCCGATGCCTATCTCGCTCAATCTAACCTCACTGGGGAGAACTCAACCATGGATCTCCAAGATAGTGCCTGCACGGGAGCAATGCCCAACATCGTCTTCACTCCGCAGGACATGCTCATTAAAACCAACCTACATGATCGCCCGCTATACTACACGGGATACATCGGCGATGTGAAGGTGGATCGGATGCATATTGATCCCGGCTCTTCCATAAGCATCATCCCAAAAGGTCTGCTACATCATCTCCGCATCCCAATGCATCGCCTAACACCTACAAGCACCGCCATCAGCGGTTTCAATTCGGGCAGAAGCTACCCTATCGGAAAGATTCGTCTGAAGTGTCAGATTGGCGATCTCCAATCCGAGGTCACCTGCTACGTCATAGATGCAGACACTTCTTACAACATCCTCTTGGGGCGCCTATAGATACACGATTATATGATCGTGCCTTCCACGCTACACCAGTACTTCAAATATGTCGACAAATACGGCTTCGTAAAGGCAGAATTTGCTGACATCGATCCCTTCAAAGGGGTCGAATCTTACTACTCGGACTCCTGTTTATACGAAAAGTCGAAGAGGCACCTGGATGAAGGAGACGCACAAGCTCATACTGAGACAGCCACGGGATCAGAAGGACCCCTGACGATCCACCTCCAAGCTCGCAAACCGGGCAAGTCTGCACCCCTCACCGCCACTCTGCGGAAGGACGCGATTAGCCTCTCGGCGCAAGAGGAGCAGATGACAATCCGGCTGCCAGATCCGGCCAAGTGCCGAGACCCACAACGGAGCTACTAACAATCAGGTTACCAAGAGTCAGTCAACCACAAACAGGGAAGCTCAACCCCTCGGACAGGCCATTGACAATACGCCTTCCCAAGAAAGGTTGTCGCCTCGATGCAAGGTCTGACACTTCCAGCGAACCAGCCACTCCTCGCTCCACATCGAATGCCAAACTGGGGGTCGCCAGTCTGCCAACTACCCCACGCTCTGCTCCATCAACTGGACTACTGATAACCAAGCTTCCTAGCTCGTCCTCTCAGTCTTCGTTCACACAGGGGGTAGTCGAAGAGGAACCGGAACTAGCCAAGTATGTGGCCGCCCACACTAATGTCCCCTCTGCTGATGATGTAATCCCCCTAGAAAAGATACCTTACTTCATCAATAAAGGGTTATCTTTGAACTACATCGAGCTCAATAAGCTATGTACGATGTATGCTATGGAACACGGCATAGGCGCTCACCTACACACACAGGTGACAAATGTGTACACCGCAATCCAGCTTACTCCAGTAGAAGACGCCTACCGAATACACAAGGGAGGGGATCATCCAGTCATCTTCGGCCGGACGAACAACCCTCATCCCCGTACCATAGAAGAAGACGACCTCGGGTCAGATGTCGGGAGACTGCCTCTGTATCTCTATAGCCCTCAATTCAAATATCTCATGCAGAAATAGGGGTATGATCTAGAGACTACACCAGGATTGAACTATGACACTGGGCGACGATTACCTTTGAAGCCGCCAGCCCCGGCGGGCAAACCATGGAACTACTATAACAAAACTCGATGCGGGTTAGGGTATGTAACGCCTACTACGACCCCAGAAAGTTCAGATGAAGAGTGCGACTGGCAGTCGCATTCAACCGGATCGCCAACTTCCGACTCAGATACCAGCATCGGAGATGTGTTAGTCATGTCAGTCAACATGACGTTCGCCGACGCTTACGAGGAAGACGAAGACGTCCCTGAAATCCTTGAGCTAGAGCCATGGGCCCAGCAATTAGACGCGCAATGGGAAAAGCGATTCGAACTGAGAGAACCTCCTACTGAAGATAAGGTCATACAAGTGGATCTCGGCAGCGAACTTCTCCAAATCCGATCTTCATCAGTGAAAGCCTAACCAACGAAGAACGGGAGTCGCTGTTAGAACTTATCAGGGAGTACATTGATGTGTTCGCCTGGAGCTATGAAGACATGCCAGGGTTAAATCCTGACATCGTTCTTCATAAACTCAATATTCGGCCAGATGCGAAGCCAGTCAAACAATAACAGCGACACATCCGCCCAAGCATCATGGACGCGATCGAAGCTGAAGTCAACAAACTAATAGCCAGCGGCTTCATTCGTGAGGAGCAACATCCCGATTGGGTCGCCAACATAGTACCTGTCCTCAAGAAGAATGGGAAAATTCGAATCTGCATCGACTTCCCTAATCTGAACGAGGCATGCCACAAAGATGAATTCCCCCTTCCTATCACAGACATCATGATCGACAATACCTGCGGCTTTGAGCGCATGTCATTCATGGATGGCTTCTCGGGATACAACCAAATCAAGATGTCTCCCGACGACGAAAAGCATACATCATTCCGAACACCGATTGGCACGTACTGCTACACAGTCATGCCTTTCGGTTTAAAGAATGCTGGCGCCACATATCAAAGAGCTATGAGCATCATCTTCAGAGACCACTTACGCAAGACGGTGGAGTGCTATGTTGATGATATAGCCGTCAAGAGCCGTAGCAAAGGAGACCATCTGCAGGATCTAAGGACGGTATTCGACCTAATACGGACGCATAATTTGAAGATGAACCCCACGAAGTCCTTCCTGGGCGTATCTAGCGGGAAGTTCTTAGGCTTCATCATCACTGCAAAGGGTATCCATGTAGACCCCGAGAAGACAAAAGCAATCATGGAGATGGGTCCCCCGAGAAATCTCTGCGAACTCAGAGGCCTTCAGGGAAGGCTAGCTTACATCAGAAGGTTCATTTTCAACCTCTCCGGGCGATGTCGGCTATTTACGCACCTCATGAAGAAAGGAGTCTCATTCGTATGGGACGAAGAATGCCAGCGTGCTTTCGATAGCATCAAAGAATATCTGTCAAATCCTCCGGTCTTGGTAGCCCCAGTCCCTGGAAAACCATTTCTGCTCTATGTACGAGCAATGGAACACTCCCTCGGTGCTCTGCTGGTACAGAATAACGATGCAGGCCATGAACAGGCCATATATTACCTCAGCCGAATGATGATTGGACCAGAGTACCGATACACCGCTGTGGAGAAGGAATGCCTCGCTCTGGTGTTCGCCATTCAGAAAATGTGGCACTATGTCATCGGACAAACGATACATGTGATCTCACGAGTTAACCCTCTCAGGGTCCTCATGACTAAACCAGGGGCACTCAGCTCTCGCCTCGCTACATGGGCAATACTGTTGTCCCCTTATCATATGATCTTCGTCCCCCAAAAGGCAGTCAAAGGTCAACCCCTGGCAGATTTCTTGGCAGCCTACCCAGGCTCGGAGTCCTCCAGGATATACGAAGAGATTCCAGATGAGGTCGCCGACTCGCATACAACCTTCCACGAAAATATATGGCGAATGTTCTTCGACGGCGCTTCGAGGACCGGACCTAAAGGCAATATAGTCGTCGGAGTCGGAGTAGTACTAATCTCTCCTTCCGGATTGGTGATTAACCGCGCTTATTCCCTCACTGAACCCTGTTCTAACAATGTGGCCGAGTACAACGCTCTGGTAATTGGCCTCCAACTTGCAAGAGAGCTGGGGGTAGAATACCTTGAAGCATACGGCGATTCCCAACTAATCGTCAATCAGATCCGGGGTTCGTACGAGGTATGCCATGAAGACATGATCCCTTATCATCAAATAGCGATCAATATCATCTCGGCATTTGAGGGGTTCTTCATCGAGCACGTCCCCAGACTCCGAAATATTGAAGCCGATGCCCTAGCTGGTCTCGCCGCTTCCCTAGCAGTTCCGAATTATGATCGGCAATCAGTGGAAGTGATAGGCCATGAACTGGTCTGTCCCAAAAATAATGTGCAATTCGTCGCAAGTTATTCCGCACAGACGATCGATGATGCCCCAGATTGGAGACAACCATTCATCGACTTCGTCGTCTACGATATCCTGCCTGAGAACCCAAAGGAAGCTACTTCCATCAGAAGGCGTTCCCTCAGATTCTTCTACGATACAGAGACGAAAATGCTGTATCGCCGCTCCTACGACGGATTACTGCTTCGGTGTCTGTCAAACGCAGAAGCCAAAGAAGCCGTACGAGAAGCCCATGACGGTGTTTGCGGGGCCCACCAGCCCGGCCCGAAACTACAAGACCGCCTTCGTCGAATGGGCTACTATTGGCCCACAATGGTGGCAGACGCGATAGATTATGCTAGAAAGTGCAAAGCTTGCCAAGTCCACGCGGACTTCATCCACCAACCCTCCGAACTTTTACATCCGACAGTGGCATCCTGGCCATTCGAAGCATAGGGAATGGATATCATTGGTCCAATCACCCCACATTCCTCCCGAGGACATCGCTTCATACTTGCGATCACTGATTACTTCTCTAAATGGACGGAAGCTGTCCCACTCGCAGAAGTCAAGACTTCAAACGTGATCAGCTTCCTTAAACACCACGTCATCTACCGCTTTGGACTGCCCCAAAGGATCATCCATGATAATGGTCCGCAGTTTACAAGCCACGCATTCAATCGGTTTTGCGAAAAGTACCGTATTCAGAATATCGCATCGACGCCGTACAATCCGACAGCAAATGGGTTAGCAGAGGCGTTCAATAAAACAATCATCAAACTCCTTAAGAAGTTTGTCTCCTCCAACAAACGTGACTGGAACGACAAGCTCGGCGAGTGCTTATGGGCTTATCGCACCACGGTCCGAACAGCCACCGGAAATATACCATTCTCCCTGGTATACGGAAGTGAGGCAGTCCTCCCCTTGGAGACACAGATCCCCTCACTACGTGTCGCCCTCACACACCAATTAACAACCGATGATAACTACCGACGTCGACTGCAAGAGTTAGAGGCCTTAGATGAAAAGCGCCTCCTAGCTCAGCAAAGGATCGAGCTATACCAAGCACGCATCTCAGGAGCCTTCAACAAGAAGGTCAAAATCAGAACATTCCAGGTAGGCGATCTCGTCTTGGCAGTCCGGAGGCCAATGGTCATGACTCACAAGACCACCGGCAAATTCCAGCCAAAGTGGGAGGGCCCATTTATCATTGAGACGGACTCTCCAACGGTGCTTACCGCCTTGCAAAGCAAAACGGAGACTTGCTCATGCTGCCCATCAACGGCAAGTTCCTGACGAAATATTATGTCTAAACGACATTTGCTACAAGTTCATCGAGTCATATACCCGCTGGTACCACTGAACTCACACCCTCAGTATTTCAGATTATCGAGTCATGTACCGACTGGTACCACTGAACTCACACCCACAACATTTCAAGATTATCGAGTCATGTACCTGCTGGTGCCCCTGAACTCACCCCTACATCCCCTTTAGATTATCGAGTCATGTACCCGCTGGTGCCGCTGGACTCCCACTTTCTCAATATGTTAATTTACCGAGTTATGTACCCGCTGGTGCCTCTGAACTCACATTTCGGTCACTCTTTCAGATAGTAAGTCACGTATGATTATACCTCTGAACTTGCTTCCCTGGAAGAGATCCTCCCTTATGATCCAATACACGCACTCCCAGTGCACAAAAAGGGTAATCGATCCACAAATTTCCGAAAACGGACATGTCCTCATTACCTCTGAATCGTTTTCACTTCCACCAAAAAACAAACCGCCCCTCACATAGAACCTCCACGTTCTCCTACCTCTGAATCGTTCTATGTACTCCCTCTTCATTGAGCCCACTCCTGTCATGTCATCATTACCTCTGAGTGGGAAGGCTCCCTCGAAGAACCCTTCATGCTTGCCATGTCCACATTACCTCTGAGCAAGTATGTCGGTCTCCTTTCGACCTATTATCTGTACCCACAACCGGAGTACGACAAGGATAATAGGTCCACAAATGTCCGCTGTTGACCACGAATATCTCTCGTAAAACCTCCCCTGCCATGTCCTCACTACCTCTGAGTAGGAAGGTTCCACGGTAAAACCCTCATGCTTGCCATGTCCTCATGACCTCTGAGCAAATATGTTGGTTTTTCTTTTACCCTATTATCTGTACCCCGAACCAGGGTACGCCAAGGATATACGTCCACAAATATTCATTTGCTAAGCTTCTTAGCATAAATCCACTACCCCACCATGCCCCGGGAGCCCAGCTGCTCTACGGCATTCCTTTTTTTGTTAAGCACCGAGAACATCCATGACCACTTCGCCACGGCTGTTCCGGACATCCTGTCCAAACTTGTTATCCGTACCTAAAACCAAGGTACGCTTAGGATAACAGGTCCATAAATAAATCCCCCAGCAAGTCCAAATTCCACAGATGCCACAAGTACAAGAAAGAGATGATGAGTTAAAACGGGCTCATTTATTCAAAATTTAATGTACTACATCATTTGGGGATCACACCCCTTACAGAAAAAAAAAGAAAAGAAGAAAAGAACGTAAAAGAAAACAGACGGCTGATCACTGCTCTGGGGGACATAACGCCCTGAGACGGTCTGTCAGCAAAGCAACCGACCGCTCAAACCTCTGAGAGGCTCGACGCTCTGCCTCGTGGGTCAGCACTGCCTCATCCTCCAGATAAGCGTGAGCCTGCCAGTTATCCTCAAATTTTTTAAAGGCCCGCTCCAGGTTATTGGAAGATCGAAAAACCTTCTCGACCTCCCGAACGATCGACTCCTGCTCCGCCTGAGCAGCCTCCAGCTCTGACTCTAAGAAGTCCAGTTGCCTCTGGAGCCCAAGAATCCGCGCCTTCGTATCAGCAATTCCACAAGAAGCAGACTCTTCTCGAGCACGGCAAGCCTGACTCCTACGACCCAGCTGGTCATACGAAGCGGAGAACTTATCAAGGTCCCCCCGTACAACTGGCCCAGCAGTATCTCGGGCCAGCTTAATCCGATCCCGTGCAGCAATGAGGAAGCCATGCTCCCGCTCGATCGTAGCAGGCACGCCCGCCTGTCGTATCGCCAGTAGCTGGGTCACAAGCTGATCAGCTTCCGTCAGCTTAGGCTCCAGCAGTGCAGCCAGTCCCACCCCGCCAGGAAGGGATTTCAAGGTCGCAATTTGACCCCGGACGCACTGAAGAGATAGAGAAAATGGGGTCCCCCGTCCTATGGCAGCGTCTACGTCCCTTGTCAAATGACGATAGAAGCTGTCTACCACGTCCTGCGTTGCCTCGTTCAGAGTCTCCGTGGAGGCCGGTGTCAACGGGAGCGTGGCTGGCAGCACCGAAGAAGACGCAACAGAATCCGCCGCTCCTGCTACGAGAGAAACCAGCTCCGTACGAAAGGACGCTTGAACAGCGGCCAACTCCTCTTCGGCAGCCTGTAAAACTTAAAAACTTGGCAGGGTCGAGAGGTCGGCCTCCGGAGCCGTATAATCTGCAGAGGATGAGGCGGAGACCATCGCCAACCCCATTCCCATCGGCCCAGAGCTGGCAGGAGGCTCCTCGACGTGAGACGGCAAAGGAGAGGAAACGCTCCTACCTTCCGTATCACGGCAGACCGAACCTTCCCCAAGAACATCCACGACGGGAAGTAAAGGGTCAGGACCTGCAGGGCCAAGGCAACCATGAATCGATTTGACCCGGAGGATATGTTGATAGAGCAAATAAGCCCCCTCACTAGTCAATATCTGGCTTATCTTACCAGTTGAGGAGTGTGGAGGCCGAGGTTCGCTTACAGCCACCGCAGCCTCTTCACCAACAGTTCCCGAGTCAGGTATAACAGACTCCTCCCCCTTGCGTCCTCGGGATGGGATGCACCGAGATCAACGGCACCTTGTTGAAGATCAGCGGTCTCGGAGACGGGTCCGAGGGAACCTTCGTCACCCTGGGCCGAGACCTCAGCAACCTCGGAGCTTCCAGCCGCCGCTGAGAGAGCCCCCGCAGAAAGGACCGCAGCACACATGTCACTAATCAAAGCAGTAAGGGCCGAATCAGCGTCAGGGGTGGTAGACGATTCAGGAGAGGTCGGCTCATCGGACGCCTACAAAGAAAAGTGATTAAGTCATATCCCCAAGAGAAAAGAAACTACAACAAAGAGATGGCTATGACTTGGTCTTACCTCCAGAGTAGCGTCTGTAACTTCACCCTTCTCGGTGATAAGTAATCCACGACACCTAATAGCGGCCCTCTTCACGAAAAAGGTTGCTCTACTGTCAGTAGACTCGGGTCTGACCCGTTTACGCGAGGGACCAGACACGGCTGAAAGTTGTTCTTCTATCACTACTCCCTCTTGCGTAGTAAACAACAGATCCTCCATCGGTTCATCGGGTGTGGGAAGCGGTTGATCCGCTACTTCTTCACCCCCACCAGAGAGGGAACCTTCGCTGTCATCATCATCCTCGTCTTCAGCCGACTCGGAAGGTTCTGATTCAGGGAGGGGGACCTGGAGCGCCAGTTGCTTTCTAACCTTAGCCCCTTTGGGCTTCTCCTCTAAACCGGTACCCACGATAAAACTGGTACTTGGATCAAAGTTAACAGGAGGCTTGTTCGCCATAACGTGATATAAAGCAGCCACGTACAAAATTTTCTTCGGCGCCTTAGCATCGGGAACTGAGAAGCTGGCCCGAGTATGATAAGCGTCGTAATAATTCCACGCTCGAACGCCGTCAAGAATGCTGCCTTCAAAACCCAAAGAAGGGTTGGGACAATCAAGGAACAACTGGCTATAACCAAACTGGCGGGAAAACCTGCTAGGTAGGTAAGGTTCCAAGTATACATTATCTCGGTTGCGATAAACCAGATGTACGGGGCGAATATTGCGCAACCAAGCAAGCATATTCGAAGATAGAAAATGAGAAGGTCCAGTACCATCAAGGTGTACCTTCCTCACTTCCGCATCAGAAAAAGGAGGAACAGACACAAAGAGGTCACACCCATCCACTCTCGCCAGCACCCTCCGACAAGCTGGCATAGTGTTGTATTCCTAAGACCGGTGATGGCATTTGAAGAGGAAAGCATCTTCGGCTATAGCATCTTCCGCTATCCCAGGTCCCAGCAAAGACTTGTAGTGCATCGCCAACCACCCCATCAGGTAGTGGAAAGGCAGTTCTACGCGCTCAAAATCCAAAGTCTTCTTGCGAGCAATAACCTTGGACGAGAATGTCCACAGACCATGGTATATGCTGCACACCATAGCATGAAGGAGGGCCAATCTAACTCCAAATACTAGTTTAACGGTAGGGAGGATGAAATGACGACCAATCCTCTCGATAGAACCCGCTCCTCCCGAGACTACGCAGTTCCGTAGCCATATCATCAAAAATCCAGCCAGAAGCGCCTTCTCCGACATCTGTATGGTCCCGTAGTAAAAATAACTAAGAGAGTCAGCTTGACTCCCGAATATATCGCTCTTGGATCGTGACTTCTTGACACTTGACATCTGATCCCTTACCTCTGCATGCGTTCGAGGGGCTCGGGGAGTAACTTCGCCAGAAGGATCAACTCTAAAAAGATAATTAATCTAGGATGTGGTATGGGGAGCGGTCCCCTCGGAGCTATCTGTCGTTTTTATAGCCATCTGATGACAAGCACTATGGTGGCACAACAACTCCCGATACACCGCAACAGAACCCGGGAGTTGCCTGTCCAAGGCCTCGAACTCCTCATTCGACGGGGTATACACCTCGAAAGGCTCATTCCCCCATAGAAGTTTAGAGACAGTATACATCTCGTGAAGAGCAAGCCCCAGCTCCCCTACTGGTGCAAAGAATGTCCCCGTTCGTCGGCTATACATCTCCAAGAGCGCTACGAACAGTGGTTTATTAATGGGAAGCCCGTGACAAGTGCCCCGAATGGCATGGTAAAGCCCCACCTTCCGCAAGAATGTTCCATAGGTCTGCAAAACCCAAGTAGTCAACTGGGCCCACGTAGAGGTAGGGTTTATCCAGTTCGGCAGTGCCAGCCTACCAACAGGATAAGACTTCTTGCGAACGAGCCGATTCAGGAAAGTATCAGCTTGAGTAAGTGTGAAGTTGGGACCGTATACATTCATAAAAGAGCCCGGGGCCAGACCCATCATATACCGGAGGACGGAATCCTTACCCGCATACGCTGACCGCATGTTCGGATTATAATGGATGTTGCCTATCAACATCCCTGATTGAGTAGGAGTTAAGTTACACACCATCTTTCTGTCCAGCAACACCATATTGAACCATGACAAAGGATAATGACGTTCCATGAGAGGAATATGGATTGTCACCCCGTCCAAAGAGAAATCCCAGTTCTCGGAAATCTCTAAAACTCGGGGATTCTTGATGATTAAAGCATCTCCAAAAAGGAACAAAGGCTTCAGGTATTTCCCATCCAGCTTCCCAGTATTCATCATGGAACGGAGGTAATGGAGGGTCTGATTCTCAATGGCCTTCAACCTCTCCGAAGGCTCATCAGTAGGGAATTGATTCAACACATGCTTAATTAAGTCATCAAGACGCACGCCCAGGGCGAATTGATTTGAACCCACTATAAGCTCCCCAGCAGGATTTACGGGCAGACTCACTGGAGAAAGACAAAAGAAACGAGGTTAGAAGATAGTCAAAGAAAACAGAAGCATTGGAAAGATCATTTGAGTCTATGCGGCTCGGGTCGTCACAGTTACATGCGGCTCAGCATTAGATACGTCCATACGGTTCTGTGCACCGTAGCCGCATGTGCCTCCGAGTTAGTCGAGTCCATGCAACTCAAATTCAGACAAGCTTATAGACCCATGCGGTTCAAATTAAGCACGCCTACGAAACCAGACCCATGCGAGCTGACTCGGATACAAGAAAGCGAGCCTATGCGGTTCGAAAGGGAGCGACGCTTATGCGACCCAAATCGAAAATGCATATGCGGCTCAGATCGAGTATAAACAAGCTCATGCGACCCCAATGGGGGAAGTTCTTATGCGGTCACATCGATAAGCCTCGTACATACGGCTTGTGCATAAAGTATGCAGCAGAGCCATGGCAACAGTTAGGGTTTTCAAACGACCCTTACCAGCAATGGGCGGGTGGACGTCAGGGTGAAAAGCAGGCGCGTCAGTCGACGGAGGAGCCGCTAAGTTTGCCGCCGCAGTCGATAAAGACGCGGCCTTCTTGCCCTTCGCAGCCGCAGAGGATGATGCGGCCTTCTTGCCCGCAGCAGCAGCAGCCTTCTTGGGAGCCATTGTCGATCGATGAAGGGAGAAGACGAAGAGCAAAGTCTGCAACAGGGGATTTGAGCAAAGAAAGAAGGTAAAGAAACCCAAGGAGATTAAAAGACTCTTATTTATAGGTGAAAGAAACCCATAAAACGAACAAATGTCTCGGATGACGCCTCGGATTACGCGCCGCTTCAAAAAATAAAGGCAAAAACGCTTCGGTCAAGGCATAACCGACCCTTGGGATCCTCCCCCAAAAGACGGCGTTAAATCAAAACGAATCAAGAGCATTTAATAAAGATTTGCACACGTAGTCAGGACACGTGGCAAAGAGCCTATACGGACAGATGAATCTATGCGGCTGGGATACTTATGCGGCATGAACGGGACCATGCTTCTTATTCAAAGTGTTTCAATTTTGCAAATTGAAAACTTTGAAGGGGGACCTGTAGAAGCATGGAAAATATCAGAATAATGGTCCATGCGGCTCCGGATACGAAGCCCATGCGGCTCCGGATACGAAGCCCATGCGGCTCATATAGGAGCTGTCTTATACAGTTCAAAGGAAGACTCTCCGTCTCATGCGGCTCGAGAGTGTATGCAGTTCAGCAGGAATATGCGGCTCGTTCGATGCCACGTGTCCCCCTGTGATCCTTCCCTGCAGCTGGCCCTTTGAATAGTGGCCTCATTTAATGCCCTGACACGATTTGACGACTGTGGCGGCTCTGGCATAAAGTGTCATAATGGCTCTGCCATAATGACAGACCCTTCGGGAAAAGAAGAAGATCTCTGACCCGATCCGTCAGAAATCTCAGATTGCCACGTGGCAAGTCTCATGCGGCTTCAGTGGAGAATAGCTTCATACGGTTCTCTGAGAAGTCACCCTATATGACCAGCAGAAATCAGCCATATGCGGCCCACCGAGAGCCCAGTCCCTGCGGCTCAATACAACGCTGTCTTATGCGGCTCGTAGAGACTATGCATATGCGGCTCATTGAGAGTTCATCTCCTGCGGCTCAATAAAGCACTGTCCCATGCGGCTCATGAAGATTATCTCCCTGCGGTTCAAGTCTTCCCTATCCCATGCGGCTCTGGCAGGACCCACAATTAAAACACGTGGCATCGGATCAATCAACGATTTAATCGAATCTCAACAAATATATCTGATATCATCATCATAATTACTGAGATCAAGGCATATCATTTATCATCAAGCCAATGGGACACGTGGCGAGTAATCGGGCAATGGTATAATCAATCATGAAGATTTAAAGCAATCAACATTAATTGCTCACAAGATTCGGTGCTATCCTCATTAATGGCCGAGATTTATTGTAATCAGGACCAAGGGTTCAGATAGATTGAAGGAGCGCCGACATTCCAAAACAATGATCATTAGCAAACCCTAATGATCATACCCCACTCTTATAAATAGCCAGCATCATTTCTTTGCACAAGGACCGGCAACAAAAGAATAAAAAATATACAGAGTCAGAGAGAGAATACACAGAGAGAGAGAGAAGCCAGGAGAGCAACAGAGGAGCAAAAAGAGCACTTCTTCGTCAACGCCAACCATCTTTTCACAAAGAGCCAAGGCTGCATACCGATCGTCCAAGGAGTAAGGCAGGGCTGCCGTCGCCTTCCCGAGCCTCTATCGTCACCCCCCAGAATCTAAAATAAACAATTGTACTTAGATTACTGTACCTAGGTTTTCGTCCCTAGGCTTTCTTTGTACAAGTGAGTTTGTATTGTGAGTCTAAGTTCAGTCCTCCGATAATTGTTCTGTACTTTTACAATCAATGGCAAATAATGACATCAGTGATTGGTAGAGGGAATTCGTCTTTAGGACATGCCGCATTGAGATCGCGGAAGTCTATGCAAACTCTGACCTTGCCAGTCTTTTTAAGAACAGGAACTATATTAGCCACCCAATCGGGATGTTGTTCCTCTCGAATAAACCCAAAGGCCATGAGTTTATTGACTTCAGCTTCAATTGCATCCATAATGTCTGGACGAAATCGTCGCTGTTGTTGTTTAACCGGTTTAGCATTCGGCAAAATATCGAGTTTATGAGTTGCGATTTGTGGATCAAGTCCTGGCATATCTTCATAACTCTAAGCGAAGACATCGATGTAGTCACGAATAAGTTTAATCATGTCTTGCTTATCAGTTTCTGAAAGACTTTCACTGATGAATATTGGTTTGGGAGATCCCTCTTCACCAACATCTATTTGAACAAGTTTGTCTTCAGTCGGAGGTTCTTTTTGCTCGAATCGGAACTCCCATTGATTATCTAACCTTTGGGCCCATTGTTCTGATTCAGGTGAGATTTTAAAATCTTCTTCGTTTTCATCACTTTCTTCAGAGCGGTCAATGGAGACCATGTTGGAAGACAGAATGTTGCAGTAGAAGTCACCGATACTCATATCGGAATCCCAAGAGGTAGTACTAGAAGAATCAGATCTCTTATCTTTGTCCGATTCGGGATCTTCATGGATAGTATTGATAAAAGGAATAGGAGCAATATAGCCCAATCCGCATTTTGTCCTCCCATATTTCAGAGGAGGAATTCGAACAGGCATTTTTCTTCCTTTACCACTGTTGAGGCCAGTTATGAAGTCATAGCCATATTTTTAATGATGTCTTTAGATTGCTAACTATAACGACGTAGTTGTAATCTTCCAGTATCATCGTTTTTATCATCGTCTTCTAAATCAGAAGGATTTTAGGGCCCTTTGTAAAAGAATATTGGAATGTCTCCTGGCTTTCTGCTGGGAACTAGAAAGTATGAAGATTGTACTGGTTCTAGGGATACATCTGTATGAACAGTCTGTACAACACCAATTGTTATTATGCTCAAGTCATCTAACAAATGTAAATAACTATGAACATAATTATACACATCAGCATACTGCAAAGATGGAGGCTTTTCATTAAATTTAAAAGCAGCAATATTTACATTGGGAGAAGGCTGAGCCTTAGAGATCTTAGCCAAATCAATGACTAAAGGGGGAGAAGAAGAACGAAAAGAAGCTTTGTTTCGATTAAGATCGATAACAAATGGCTCAGAAGAGGTGAGCTCCCTTGAAGCCTGAGATGGAAGAGTAGTCCACCCTCCAACTGGGATTTATCCTGTTTCACATGTGAAGATACAGGAACTGTAGTACGCCCACTGACAGGAATGATCAGTGTATCTTGAGTAGACGACTGAGGTAATGGAGAAATCCGTCCACTCACTAGAATGATGAAAGAACCTTCTCCAGAGGGTTTGGAAGATTGTTGCTGAGTAGTTCGACCTTTAACAGGGATTATTAAAGTCTCACTTTGTGAATCCTCTTTCTCCATAGCTTGTATCACCCTTGTATATTCTTCTTTGTACATCCGGGAATCATTGAAATAAGCTTCAACCCCATGGAAAGGATTTATGTCAGCCACTTCCTTTTGTACTCTTCCATTGCTGTCAATGTATTTGAAACACTGATGAAGAGTAGAAGGCACCACATTATTTTCATGAAGAAAGGGCCTCCCCAGAAGAAGATTATAGTATCCCACAATCTCGATCACATAGAAAGTGACTTTGGATCTGAAATCGCCTATCTGAAGTTTCAGATGAATCTTTTCCAAGGGCTCGCTCCTGCTTTGATTGAATCCCAGGATAGTAGTAACCGTCTTGGAAAGCTTGTGAAGAGGAATTTTTAGCTCATCCAATAAACTCTTTGGCATTATGCTTATAGCAGACCCTGGATCAATGAGGATACGATCTATCTTCATTGTATCGATATAACCGGTGTAGTAGAGAGGCCGATCATGTCGATTATCTTCCAATAGCATGTCGTCTTGTGTAAAGGTAATATTTGGGATAATCTCCAATACACTGTTACAATGTAAGCAAGTGACAGGTTCTACTTCTGGCTTCTTTAATTGTGCAAGACAAGAGTCTGCCTGAAGAAGTGCTTCACTTAACGTCTCCCGAGTCTCTTTGGAAAGACGTAGAAGTTCAAAGAGTGACATTCTAGCTGGAGTGTTAGCAAGTTGAGCTAAAATGTCGAAGTTATAAGGCTTCTGAAGTCCAAAAGGAGGGGACTTCTTGATTGGTTTATCAAACCGAGCCTGTTGCTTGCCTTTCTCAAGAGCTGTAGGCTTAGAAGGAGCAGGTTCAACCGGTGCAGTTGAAGGAACAGGTGCAGTGGATGATTCTTCTTCAGGAGGAACATTAGGAGCATCTTTATCAGCAGGAGGGATATCAGGAGTATCCTCAAGATTCTTGGAGTAATCCTTTAGATAAGATTTCTCTGTTCGAGTAGCACCAGCAAGTGCTTCTTCTTTGTCTTTCGGCTCTATGTCAAGAGTAGATCCAAGAGAAGTCATATGACATGACTTAATCTTTCCAGTCTTCTTGGACTTTCGAGAAGTAGTCTTTTGAAGAGGAGGAGATTCAAAGTATGCCACTAGATCAGGATGAATCCACATAATTTCTCCTGTTTCTATAGTGATTGGTACTAATCCTTCAGCCTGTAGAGGAGGAATATTCACTATTTCAAGAGTTGCCTTGGGAATAGGAACGATCCCACTTTCCAGGAGTTGAGGAGGGAAATCTCCGAATTGCATAGAGACGACGTTGGAGGTGACGGTTTTCTCTTTTGGAGTAAGAGAGATAGCTCCAGATTTAATCATTTCTTGGATCTTTCCTTTCAGTACATAACATGTACGAATTGTGTGACCCAATATTCTGTGGTATGGACAGTATTTAGGATGATCCGTCTTACCAGCTTCATCAGATTTCTTGATTTCAGGTAATTGTCTTTTATTACCTTTCAGCAGACATTCAAAGATACCAAGGACATCATCGTCATCAAAAGAGTATTCTTCTTTGGGGCGTGGTGCTCTTGGTTGTTGAGTTGTAGAAGTAGGAGGAGTTTGAACAGTCGATGCATCTTTGCTCTGAAGATTAACTTCAAGGGTTTCTTTTTCCTTGCGAGTATTGGATTTAGCATTATTGTTGGTACCTTGACCTGTTTCTTTGGGAGTCATCTGCACTCCTAAACCTTTGAAGGTTTCAGCACTAATTTCTGCGGCTTTGGCACTAACTATGAAGGAAGGCCAGTCTTGAAATTGAGTAGATCCTGTCCACATGCTGATGATTGGCAACAAATTTGATTTGCATGTGTCGATGGTGACAGCATCAGGAGTTCCAAGAGGCATCTTCAGATCTTCTCTTCGAAACCGTTCAATGAAATCCTCTGTAGTTTCATTATTTTTCTGCTTGATTCTAATAAGAGCAGACATAGTCATGTCATTGAGCCCTTCATAGAACCGTTCAAAAAATATTTGTTTGAAACCGGCAAATAAGGTAATACACCCATCTGGGAGACTTCTATACCATTCATAAGCCGTTCCCTTGAGATATCCAACAAACACCCGAGTAAGGAGGGCGTCGCTTGGTTGCAACTGGTCAGTCATCACTTCAAAGTGATTAATAAACTGACTTGAAGAAGTGGTTCCATCATAAAATGAGATAGTAGGAGGCTTGTATTTAGGAGGATACGATACTTGCTTCCATTCTATCGGATAAGGTTGCTTGATGCCTAACCTTTGTAAACTATCTTTCTGTTTGAATGCCTCAAATTGTGTTTTGAGATTCCTCAACTCTTCACTAACGACTCCGGATGATTGTGGAGTTGTAGCTTGTAGAGAATAGTTGGGAGGAGAAACAGCATTATAAGCACTACCCCCAGCTCCAGAGAGACTAGGATTTGGTTGAGCTTGTCCAGGGATAGTAGATTGTACTACTGGAGGAACTTGTACTGGACTTACACCAGTGTCAATTGGTATGGCATCTGGTACAGTCTGTTAATTTTGCAACTGAGCTGTCATGAGTTCATACATCGACTTCATAGTATCAGCCATAGACTTCATTTGCTGTTCCAAAGAAGCAATTCTTTGTTCTTGAGGAGTCAGGGAAGAAGAAGGTTCATCAGTATTCCCATCAACCACATAAGTCGTGACTGTATGAGGGATTATTGATAAACTGGTGGATGTTGTTTATTCTGAATCATTGCTTTATACATCAAAATCAATTATAGGAGAACTACTCCTAGTAAGAAGAGGTGGGAAGTTGGATTCTCCTAGAAATTCAGATTCATCTTCAGAAATCAAAGTCCTTTGACTAGAGGCCAGGACTCTTGCTCTGGTGCCTCTATATACTCCATCTGGACTATCAGCTCTACCTCCAGTATCCCGAGAGGTCATGTTGACAGAAGCAAACAGAGGCTCATCTTCATCAGGCATAGGTTCACACTGAATTCGATTGAAGACAGATTGTCGTTTTGTTTGACATTTGCATTGCATTGTGACTCTCGGCTGGAAGTCACATTCATGATCAACATAGTCCTGAACCATTGATTGACATCTGCATTGAATTATGACTCTTGGCTGGAAGTCACATTCAGCATGATCCATTGTCATAGAATTATTCCTTCTCTTCTGCTGAAGGTGTTCTCGTAAATCTGTCTGTGACAACTGAGGTACATCAGAGAACACTCTTCGTGTATTTTTAGGAATATATTTCCGGTTTTTGGGTTTTGATGGCTCTTGATTATATAAGGAGTGATTAATATGAGCCACATAATTTTTAGCATATTCTGCATCCGGATCTTTTATTTTCATTTCCGATTGGTGTGGTTTCTTAACACCAGAAGTGCTTTCCAAACGGGTTTGATTAAGTTTTGTTCTTAGATCAGTTGGAGGTAACACATTGGTTTTTGAAACTTGGAGTTTTCCTTCCATTGATCTGGATATTTGCAGAGAAGGAAGAGTTGAACCACCCCCTTGATTAGGAGTTGGTAATAGACCCTCTTTTCTAGACAGATTCTGTGCCCAATTCAAAAAAGTCGTAGAAGAAGACATTAAGAAATGTTTCTTCTTAGACTTGTTCAAGTTTTGAGACATAGCATGTCCAGAAGGAAGAGTAGTCAAAAGACCATCTCCTTTTCTTTGACGAACAAAATTATCAGTCAAAGCTGTTCCTGAAGTAAAAACCACAGGAGCAGAAGAAACAACTAAAGACTTATTTCTTTTTGAAGGGACTTTATGTAGAGGAGTTCTAGCAAGACCACCCCCAGTTCTAGTAGAACTTGGCACAGAAGAAGAAACAGCTAAAGAGCTATTCTTCTTAGATGATGTATATGGAATACATGCTGAAACAGGCTTGGTTAAAGAACCAGTGCTGTTAGCGTGACTTTTGATTTTAGAAATACACGCTGGAACAGATTTGGCTAAGGAGCCAGTGCTGTCAGCGTGACTTTTGGGATTGAAATTACACGCTGGAACAGACTTGGCTAAGGAGCCAGTACTGTCAGCGTGACTTTTGGAATTAAGATTACACGCTGGAACAGACTTGGCTAAGGAGCCAGTACTGTCAGCATGACTTTTGAATGCTGGATTGCACGCTGGAACAGACTTGGCTAAGGAGCCAGTACTGTCAGCATGACTTTTGAACGCTGTCGTCTTTGAGCGCACAAGAGTGTGCGTGCTTGTAGTAGAGTCTTTGCCAGTGTTAGAAGTAGACACTGTGGCAGAGACTTCACCATTGGCTACCAACTGATTCTTAGGGACATAGACAGAGCGTCCCTTCAACTTGGCAGTGGTGATGGAGGCTGAAGTGGGTTTACCACCCTTAGCCCGCTGCATTTCTTCGTAGGCGAGTTGATCGAATTGGATCGATATCACCTTCTTCGTCGAGCCGACTGACGAAGTGTCGCATTGAGTTGTTGCCATCTCAGAAGAGGAGATGGTTTTCCCCAGCAGAGTCGCCAATTTATTTTCCATAAATAAATTTACTTTATTTATTGTGTATCTGGGAAAATTACAACTGTAAGAATCCGATCTAGAAGACGATCGCTCTATCCCTTGGACTATGCGAAGAAGAAAAGCTCTCAAAATTTTAACAGTAAGTTAGATAACTATGTATCTGTACAATGAATGAGAAAAAGAACTCTATTTATAGAGTCAAAAATAACTGAAAAGATAACTGTCTTCACAACCTGTGCCTAGTTTAAAATCACGCAGGATTTAACATACACAAGGTTGTGAGCAGTTACTGGACGTGGCCTGTAACTGTTGGACACATGGCAATCATGCATGAGTCGTGTGCAAGTTACAGGACACGCGGGCGAGAGATCAGTGGCATGGCTGCCACGTACTCCAATTTGATGAAATCCACGCAGACTTGTTGAAGACGAAATCCACGCAGACTTGGGTCAGAAAGCTTCAAAATCCACGCAAACTTGGGGCAAGAAGCTTCAGAATCCATGCAGGCTTGGGGCAAAAAGCTTCAAAATTCATGCAGACTTGGGACAGAAAGCTTCAAAATCCACGCAGACGTGGGGCATGAAACTTCAGAATCTACGCAAACTTGAGACAAAAAGCTCAAAATACACGCAGACTTGAGGAAGGAACATATAAGTTCAAAATACACGCAGGCTTGAGCCAGAAGGCTCAAAATATACGCAAGATTGAGGCAGAACTGCCAGCTGTCTTGATTCGACGTGCCTCGACTGACACAAAATCTCTGACAGTGATTGCCTTTGTCAGTCGCATTAAATGACAAGAAGCTCTTTAGGTACGCCAACTTGGTGAAGACTGAGTCTTGCTGAAGAAGATTTCAAAAGTCACGCAATAGTCGGCTGTGATCTCTCGAATTTCGTGCATACGTGGCATACGAGAAGATATTCTTCGACTGTCGTGCTGTCAGTCATAATGACACTCTGACAAAATGATGAGCTGTCTCTCAGCGTGATTTTTAAATATTGTCCTGATCAACTCAGCGTGACTTTTGGACATTGTCCTTATCAACTCAGCGTGACTTTCATTTTTAAGGCCTACACCCCCGTCCTGAGATTAGAGATCTGGCAGGTATTATCCTACTTATACCCTTAATCTTTAATTAGTCATGGCTTAGCATTGAGCAATACATTCAGTAACTTAGGCAACATGCATGAGCACTATCTTTGGTACCATTAGAAATATCATGACTACAGCAAGCTTATAAATAGAACTCTTAGCATCTTCGTTAGAAATCTTGAAGGGCGTGCCTTAAAAACCTGTGCCTCCGTCAACAACACTCGTATTCCTTAGAGGTAAGGAAATCACCCAATCTCTACGCATATCGTTTCGATACCTTACCGTGACTTTGATATTTGAAGCACAACATTAGCCATTTTCTTCCAACGACCTTCACTTACATGAACTAGACGAGCCTCCCTACACGCATGACATACCTGTTCCACCAAAACACATCATTATGTGCTTCATTTCAATTACACCACCTGTATAACCCGATTTCTTAGAAAGAACCATAGTCATCCATTTTTCATCCCCTTTGATGTTTAACCATGCAATATCGAGCCATTCCATCAGACGAACTGAATATCCATGATTCATGCAAGACCAAAAATCCTTTGTCATGTAGAATATGGTGCCAGTTTACAATCCTTGTATAAATAACTCCTCCATCTTTTCAAAAACCGGGTTATGAATTGGTTAGCTGCTCTTCCTTCGTATTCAGCCCACTATATATTTTATTAAGATTATTGTCATGTTTTTAGATGAGGTTGATTTTAATTTCGAGGACGAAATTTTTATAAGTTGGGTAGGATGTAAACCCCCTAAAATTTTCTACTTTTATTTATCTTTATTAAATAGAAATAATTGGGATTTTTTATTTATTTATTTCTTAGAAGTGGTAAAATTTATTTTAGCCTTATAAAGTGAGTAGAAATTTTATCCTATTTTTTTGATATTATGTGCGGGTTATTTTATACAAAATATTATAGGTTCCAAATACTCTAGAAACTATTATGATTTTGTTTTTAAAATTTCGAAAATATATTTCTTAGGAGCTTATTAAGTATTTAAATGATTTATGCTATTTTAGAAATAGTGGTAGTATATATATTTCATGGACTTTCGTTTTTATTACCTTTTTATATATTGATAATTTATAAAATGTTTTAGGAAGTTGTTTAGATTTTAGGAGTGTTAATAGGAATTTTATTGGGTGATTCTGAAAGTACATAGGTGTGTATATACGTATACATATATTACATACATACATATTTATAATAGAGAATAGATATATATATACATATATATATATAAATTTATATATATTGGATTCTATATATATTCAATATATATTAAATTCTATATATATATATAGTATATATTGGATTTCCTGTAAAAAAAAAAAATTGCACTGGACAGCACTGTTCATCGAACAGTGCTGTGCCCAACCCGCTGAAACCCTATTGCAACTTGAGTCATTGCAGCAAGATACCAATACTGCTAAAACCCGACCCCCATGTGCTTCACCCCCCATGTACTAGCTTGTACATTTATTATTAATACCATTGTGCTGTGCTTTCCCCCCCCCCCCCCTCAAACCGAGAATCCCAAGGCCAGACCCCCATGTGCTTCTAAGACCCCCGGCCCCATGTGCTTCACCCCCATGTACTAGCTTGTACATATGATTTTAATACCATAATGTTTGTGCTCAACCTGTGAAGCCCATGGGAACAACCCGATCATATAGTATTTAACATCAGCCGACCCTTTTAACCAAAAACCTAAACTCCTCCGCATCCAACCCCCTCTCGTGCACAGCCCTCTCCATCCTAGAGATGATCCCCGACCCCCAGGCGACCCTCCTCGCCGCCGTCGACCGCCCCAATCGCCGGAGTTCGCCGGGAAACTCAGTGAGAACTCTGAAGTCCCGTTTCGAAGCACAGAAGAGGTACACACTTCATCGTTTAAATTCTTCGTTCATAGTTGACGTTTTTCGAAACCGCGAGTAGCATTGGAGAGCCTATATGACCCTCTAGACATCCCACCTAGTTGTACCCTGTGCTACCAAACCATTTGGTCGAAAAACCGATTCGAAAAAAACACGAGAAAAACTGTTTTTTGGACAGTTTAAGCACAGCCCAACTACCCCTGTTCGATGTCAAATCCTGATCAATCCAGCAGAGGGTTTTGGTAATTCCTGAACAAAAATTAGAGAACACATATAGATCTTTAATTACCTTCTTGTAGTTTAAATTCTCATGCACTGTAGGCGATTATTTCTGAACCTAAAGATCGGGAAAAACCAGTTTTTAAAATAGAAAAAATTTAACAAAATCAACCGATACGGCGTGTGCTCCGACAAATCGGGCGATGTGGTCGCGCACTATATGCATCGAAAGGCGCGTATGGATGTTGCCGACGTGTGGAAACTGACGGAACTCGATTTCGTTGTGTGTGCGCGACGAAATCAGTGCGTATCCGTCGAGATACCCCCGTATCGATGTTTTGCAAACTTGACCATAACTTTGTGCACGTTCGTCGTATCGAGATGAAACTTGTTCCATCAGGACTGTATCATTTTTCTGGTCCTGTATGCCAAGTTTGGTCCGATTCTGAGAAGGTCAAATCGGAACGCCTTTTTAGCGGGCCCGCGACCCACTCAAACGGGCAATTTTGTGCACGGCTCATCGGAATCCAAAACCGGACATAATGTTGAATTACTCTCCTCAAACTGAATCCGTAGACATATACTTTGACGACTTTAGAGACCATAGACTTTGGCACGCGTTTCGGTGCAAAACGGGTCCAACGGCGGACATCGTTTTGACCCGAAATTACGATTTTGCTCCTGTTCCAGAATTGGACTTTTGGACAGGCATTTCCTAGGTATTTCTTTTATGCCAAATCTGTTCGTGATGTTTATTTCAGCATCCCAGGTCATTCGTAAAAGTTGGCTTTCGTTGCTTCACAGTTCTGACGATTTGAATCATCGGACGTCGCCATTCTGCACACTACCTCCAGGCAAGATACCTTGCCACCAACTATTTATTTATTTTAGCTCATATTTCATGCATTATTTATTATTTTCTTTATGCAAAATAAACTGTGATACATGGCTTACCTGTTAGAACTTACTGTTCATTTATATTCCTGCTATGTATTATTTTTCTTACACATTAAACCTAGATTTAAGGGACCACCTTTGTGTGTTGCATTCATGGCCTTGACATGTTGTACCACGAATTTGTGTGTCACATGTAGAACACGTACATGCGTGACTGGCTGGCTACCAGTGCGTATAAGCCGTGCGATAGGAACCCGCTAATAGAGGTTGCATGCTAGTTTGACTTAGCGGTTATAGAGGTTCACTGTTGTGGATACAACATAGTAGGCATTGGGCGGGGAGGACAATTCCTTAGCGTATGGGCTTCGATGCACATTCCCTTTTGTAACCCGTGAGCTTCGCCGGAGACGCGGGTCAGATTACCCATGATTACTGACGGCCACTGGCAATTCTGCGGAATGTCATGCTCTTACTGATGGGGCCTCTGGTGCCCAAGAGGGGACCATGTCGATCCTATTTAGCCAGGGCCCGTGCGCAGAAAGGATTGTTCTTAACTACATTTCACTTAGAACGGTTAGGCACCTTTATCCGTTAGGTACGAGTACTTTTGGTTTGGGTACTTGTATCTGACCGTGGCTTGGAACAATAACTTGTCGCGGATTAGTTCGTCACATCTTGTCCTTGTTTGGTTGTAGGTGTGACTTACTGCTTCGATGAGAAGGTATTGAACCTTGTTGGGGTCCGGATACCATATTGGATTCATGGCATGGAAAGATACGTCACCGTGAATTAGTTTACAATCTCCTGTCCTTGTTTGGTTGGAGGGATGGTACGCTCGTTCAGTAGGTGTGTATTGGACCATGTTATGATCTGATTTTACTTATTCTTATTGAGCAGTATTTATTCAGTTTATGTGGCATGTTCTTTTTGTATCTTGTTATGTCCCTCTGAGGACCTGGTGATCTCTCCAGGTATAGGTGTGCAGGACTTTTCATAGGAGTATGGCTCCAGTGTAGACTCATCCTTCACGCTCGAGCGAGTAGTACCTTCGGATCACAGCTGTCCCTATTGGGTCGAGGAGCCTATTTAGTCATCATTTTTTATTCTATTTATCTTAGCGGTTGGACTCTATTTCCCTTCAGTTTATTCTAGTACCGGTAGTGGATTTGTCTCCGCCCGGTCAACAGTTACATTTTGACATTTACTTTGATTCGTGAGTTATCATTTTCTTTATATTTACTGTGGATGAGATATAGCTTTTACCTGTGACTGTTTGTTATTATTATTCACAATACAGCTTATGTGTATATTCGATATTTTTATATATTGGAGTATATCTCGTATATATGCAGCTGGCATGCTTCGTTCCTACTCCTACGTATTTTGGGACTGGGGCGTTACATGTGGCACTGATGATGAACGTCTTCCAATCCTTGAATTAACTTTCGCCCATCCAGAGACTGATTGTCGGGAGGAGTCTCTTTTGGCAAATCTCGATCAAGGAGGAATCTGGATTTCCAGAGGGTAGCTTCATGGCGGTCTGGCAGAACCGCTCGATGTAGTTTCTTGTGAGCTCTTTTTCCCCTTGGACGACGTCCATGAGGGTGGACATGGTGATGTCCAGCCCTACTTCGTAGAATCTCTCCAAGAACATGCGCTTGAAGCCGACGAAGGAGTGGATGCAGTTGTCCGACAAGTTATGATACCAGTCGAAGGCGACTACTTCCAATGCCCCGATGAATAATCGTGTGAGAATGGCATCGTCATGGGGCAGATGGTCGGTGGTGACTTCGAAGTAGGTGATGTACCGACTTGCCGAGGTCTTGCCATCATAAGGATTGATATTGAACGGCTTGTATCTTGGTGGAAATGGAACATCCCTCCATGCAGCAGGGTATGGTTGCCGTATTCTGAGGTCTTGAGAGTTTTCTCGAGCGTGGAACATGGCTCGGAGCTCCTGGACCTCTCTTCTTGCTTCCCTGGCATCATCTGCAGCGGTGGGAGCCGTTATTTCGGGAGGATTGTTGCACGGGTTCGGTGCCGCTGAGTTCGAGTCCGCATTGACCGCGGGACCCGTGCTTGTTTGGCCAGGTGTTCCTCCTTGCAGAGTTGGAAGAGTCGCCTTGATTTCATCTACAGACTTGACCAAGGCCTGTAGTATGGCCTCCAGAGTGTCGATGCGCTGGCGATCACTGGAACCACTTTGATTGATGTCCGTCATAAACACCGTCCTTATATGATGAGAAACGGAAGGGACGGTGGAGGACGTATCCTCCGAGTCATACCCATGTACCGAGAAGTCATCGGGATATGTAGGAATATTCTCTTCTGGTTCGGACTCGGAGGGAATAGTACCCCCGGCTTCAGAGCTTGCTTCATCTTGAGAGTCATGGACGTCCTCGGGGACGCCGGCCTCGGCTGTATCTGATAGGAGAGTTGTTTCCTCGGACTCGTCTTCTTGGAATATCGGATTGTCGTGGATGTTCGGAGGAGTGCTACCCCCAGTTCCAGCGACCCCCAGTGATGTGGATGATGAATCTCCCATTGTAGCAGATTTCGTCTTTGAACGGGTGCCTTGGAAAACTCCAGTAGTGGACAACCGTTTAGACGACAGTTTCTTAGCTGTAGTGGTTGATATCTTTGGGCTGGAGATGGTTGTCTTTCTCCCTCTCCCCTCGACGGGGATTTTCTGAGTAGAATTACAGGAGACAACAGGAGGTGCCTCATCCCCGGAGCTTGGATGTTGTAGTCTTTGGAAGACGGATGACCGATCTTCTTTCACTGTCGCGTTGTTGCAACAGCAGTTGACGATGATCTGGGTGCAGTGACGTCCATGTGAGGACTCTTTGCACACCGAGGCCCCTTCTTTTTCCTTGCGTTTGCGGAGGATGGTCTCACGCAAGTCAGATGGGTCCGGATCGACCATATTTGTTCCCTGGATTTCGGAAGACTTTTGGGAACTTCTCTGTCCGTTTGTCGCCGGGGGCTGGACTCGAGTGGTTCTGTACAACTTTCTGTCAGAGGCCTGCGTAATAGTACACAGGACGCTCGGATGGTCAGAGGTCGGGTCAACAGACCGAGCTTACCAAGCTCGTGCTGCCTTAGACTTCTTTACTCTAGTACGTAAGGGCACATAGTAGGAAGAGTCTAAGCGGTGCTGGAGAGAATCAGACATGTCTTCTTGGGAGCACAAGAGATTAGGACCATAGGAGAGGCGGTCGATGACAGAGCCACGTGGAGTAGGCATCATGTGGCTGGAATCAGCAGTCCTCATGCGGCTGGAAGTCGTAGCTGCATGGGTTTTATCCATGCGGCTGGAAACCCTGGCCGCACGAGTATTCTCCATTCGGCTGAAAATCCCAACCGCATGAGTATCATCCATGCAACTGGAATTCCTGGCCGCATGAGTGTTATGCATCTGGATAGCGGTTTCAGCCGCATGAGGGACATTCATGCGGCTGGCCAGCTTGGCCGCATGAGTCTTCACTTTGCGGATTGTCCCCTTGTTCGGTTTCTTTCTGGAGCCCATAGAGTCGCTCTTTGCCCCTGTAAGTCCAGCATCGTAGTGCTTTCCTCTGCCGGACTTGGGGACAGCAGAGTATTTTATGGCTTGAAGTGGGGCCGCGCGAGAGTCGCCTTCACCGTCTTGGGTAGCATCGAGGACTTGGGAAGAAGCAAATGATTTTGGCCTCCACTCGTTGCGAGCCTTCGTTGTGCGGGTGCACTTCTGGACCCGGCCAGCGCTACTTTCGGAGAGCATTTCTTCGAACGCCTGTTGGTCGAAGCGGACGACCATCTTCTGTTGTGCGAAGCCAAGTTTGGCTGCATCCGTTTACGTCACCAACTCCTCGGCCGTGGAGAAGTTTGTCCCCAGCAGAGTCGCCATCGTGTTTGCCATGAAATATAAAAGAACAGAACAATTATCGGAGGACCGAACTTTTACTTCACGTTACAAACTCGCTTGTACAAAGAAAGCCTAGGGACGAAAACCTAGGTACAGCAATCTAAGTACAATTGTTTATTTTAGATTCTGGGGGTGACAATAGAGGCTCGGAAAAGCGACGGCAGCTCTGCCTTACTCCTTGGGCGATCGATATGCAGCCTTGGCTCCAGAAGATTACTTGGCGTTGGAAGAAATGCTCTCTTTGCTTTCTCTGCTTCTCCTCTCCAAGTATTCTGGTGCTCTCTCTCTCTCTATATGTGTACTCTTCTCTGTATCTCTCTGCCTGTGTGTCTCTTCTCTTGCAGGGGAATGGCACCCTGCTATTTATAGGAATGGGATGTGATCATTAGGGTTGCAAATGATTGCTTCTTGGAGATGGCGGCAGCCTGTAGATTGGTCAATCTAGGCCATTCATTTTGATTGTGACGAATCTGGACCATTAAATATAGATTACACCAAATCTCATCAGCAATTAATATTGATTGGAATAAATCTTTTTTGTGATGATCTGCTGATGTCTGCGAATAAATTTGATTTATTCTCCTGCCACGTGTCCCAGATTATTGGGATTTGACCCAATCTCTTGATTGCAACAAATCTGGGAAATTGGTCGGCTTAGGATACGTGTCCTAGGAGCCACTGGGAGAGATCTGACCCGCATGAATATTGAGCCGCATAAGGTTTGGGCCGTATAAGGTTTGGGCCACATAAGGTTTGGGCCACGTGTCAGGGCTGCTCGGGTAATGGTCACCCCTCGAACCTTCGAACCGCATGGAGATGATCATTGCGAGCCGCATATAGATGCATCTGCCTGAGCCGCATGGAAATGGTCCTCTTGAGCCGCATGGGAAGGCCTCCGCTTGAGCCGCATGAGACTGTTTCGGCCTGAGCCGCATAGGACGGTTTCATTTTGAACCGCATGGGAAGTCTTCGCTCGAGCCGCATATGAACGTCCACGTGGCAAAGCCACGTGGCACTTTATAGATCTCGGGGGATTGTGTCAGAGATCTCTTTCTCTTCCCTAGAAGTTTGTCATTATGACAGAGTCATAATTACTTCCTCGTGTCAGGGCTATCACTTTTTCAGAGTTGTCAGCCGTCAAAGTAATTAATACAGCATGGGTTAGAGGGGAGGACTGTTATGCCATGTGTCTTCTGAGCCGCATGGAATATTTCAGACCGCATAGTTCCTGAGCCGCATAGTCTTTCTGTGCCGTATGGGCTGTTTGAGCCGCATGAGGTTCCCTGGCCGCATGGGTCATTTTCTTTAATATTTTCCATGCTTCTACAAACTTCTTCTTGAAGAGGTCCTTAAATTCGACCCAAGTATGACCCTCTCCAGCAAGAGCTAGCTCATTCCTGAACCTGGTGCAAGCGATATCAAGTAGCTGCAGCCCTACTGCTTCAACCATCAAGTCATCAGCAATACGGGACATCCTTATAAGTCGCTCGATATCCTCAGGCCAGTCGTCAGTATAGATGATGCCCTCCGTCCCACTGAAGGCTTGGGGTGCCAGTTTCTTAAAATTCTGGATATTACCCGGCCTAAGCTGGGCATCCTGCTGCTGGGCCGGATCTCCCCGCTCTAATGCTATTAGAGCGAGTTGGTGGGCACTTTCTATGCCCTATCACATCGTGTCCGACTGTCTCTGGTGCGCCTCGGACTGGACCCTCTGCGCCTCTAGCATCTCCCTGAACAGGGTAAACATCTGCCCTATATTAGTAGGCACTAGAGGTGGAGAAGAAATATCTCCTGGAACAGATGGAGGAGTCTACTGCATTGGAAGAGAAAGAACTCCAATGACAACCCTGGTTGTGGCCCCCTGCATTGGAGTAGGAGCACCCACAACTACCTCAGAGTGTCCGCTACACCGAAGAGGAGCACCCATGTCACGCCTCTGATCCAGAATACTGGAGAGCAGGTGACAGACACAGCTAGCTACGTACATTAAAGTGCAACCCACCTCGCAATACGGTTATGACTATCTAGATGCATGAGGGTTTATGTACAAGCCAACAGTCTCGTATGGTCAAGAACAAGCCTAGTGTCTCAATCTCAAGCAAGGAAATAAATGTTACAAGATATTAGATCATCAGATATATAAGGTAAGGCATCCAAACATTACATATTCAGATGATCATTAAGCTAGTCATATAAAATGTGAAGACTAGCAAGAGTTAAGTCATATATGATCAACCCTAGGATTTGTCAATCACGTTACAGCCCTTAGGCAGACATGAATAAAGTTTCAACACAAGCTAACACATGCTCGACGGCTAAATGCCTCAAAAGCATAATTTACAATAGAGCGGCGGAATTACATTTAGTGTTCACCATCTAGCTGGAAGGCAGGTAGATCCTCGGGTGCTTCTCCAAAATCTGGCCATACAAAACTAGCTGGATTAAACCCCAGAAAGAGCAAGTGCCACAAGGGAGGCTCCACTTAGGAACTAAAACCAACATATAATAAAAGAAGAACTGATAAAAGAACATAGTTAAATAACATGAAAGACTGAGTTAACATAAAATGTTAGCTTGTAGTAGGAGAAACAAGAGATGGAATATAGTTCCCGTGTTAATCATGAAACAATTCATTCAAGAACGGCCAATCAAGTCCTACGGCTTGCTATTGTTAGCTAACTAGGGCTATCACATGCTTAGTTACAAACAAGATGCAATGAGATATTTCCGCAGTCACAAGCCCTACAGACTATCCAGGTTATCCAGGCGAGGGTTACAAGAGTTATCAAGATTTACAAGAGTAATAAGATTACGGGTGTACTTTAGTACTTAAGATTCAAGAAGTGTAACACATGACAGTATGCTGGAAATGTGCCCTACTCGTCGGCAGGCTACAAGTCCACAGGTGTGACCGGGATAAAGGGATTGCTTGTAACTGGGAAACCCCTCTAGATGAACTACGTGATCAATCTAGTCATTAACTTAGTCAAATTCATTATGAATCCCTGACCGTGGTAACCAGGAATCCTTGACCTAGATATGATGCAAAACAGAACAGGTAGCTTGTACAGGCATATCAACCACGAAGTCAAGGCAAGAGTTTACACTAGCAACACAGGAATAGTCGTCGTAACAGCAATCAAGATTATACATGTCATGTCAAGTTTACTTGTCACTGGTCATGAGTACTTGTCAGGACTGCACCTTGACAGGCCACTATCAAGAATTATCAAGACAGGCCATATATCATACCGAGTTCATGTCAAGTCAAGTCTAGTCAAATCTTATCAAGCTTATGTTCTATCATGCTTATGATCAAGTAAGTTTATCATTCTCAACAAGTATTAAGTTAGGTCATCACAAAACAAGTCAAGTACAGGGTACATACAAGATTCACAATATTACATTACTCTAAGGACCACATAGAACAATCATCGAAATATATAACAAGAAAATCATGGTAAGAAAAGGCGCATGGGTCAATGACGCTAGGTGGCAAATGGTGCCAGGGGACAAGTGGCGCAAGGGGGGGCAAATGGTGCCGGAGGGGAAATGGTGCCCGGGAGACAAGTGGAGCCATGGGACAAGTGGCGCCAGGGGACAAATGGTGCAAGGGGACAAGTGGCGCCAGGGGACAAATGGTGCCACGGGACAAGTGGCGCCAGGGGGGTCAATGGCAAATGGTGTCGAGGGACAAGTGGGGTCAGGAGGCAAGTGGCGCCAGAGGGCAAATGGTGCCAGAGGGCAAGTGGCGCCAGAGGGCAAATGGTGCCAGAGGACAAGTGGCGTCAGGGGCAAATGGTGCCAGGAGCGCACGACTGGATAGCGTAGCGCTAAGGAGCACCAGCTGAAAGGTACGGCGCTAAAGAGCACGTGCAACCGAGATGGCTCGGTACTAATGAGCGCGCACACACACTATTTATCTTCCCCAACCAGCACCAAAAGTTGGTTGAACACATGGACTCCAAAGGCCATAACTCCCTCAAAATAAGTTAAAACTGAGACTTCCAAGGGTCTAAATTGTGTAGAATTAAATTTCCCACAACATAGAACTATTAGATCTCAAAAATAAAAAGTTAAAGAGATCAAAACCAAGAAAAACCAAAAAAGCTATAACTTAGATCTACAAGAATTCATCCATCAAAACCAAAAATGTCAAGTTCTAAAGAGACTTAGAATCAAGTAGAGAAGAGAATGGAACAATTAAACTTGAGATCCATCATGAAGCAAGTTGCACTTGCCTAGGGTTTCTTTGTAGGTGGGGAGGAGTAAATGAAGAAGAAGAGTTAATGAGAAGTAAATGAGAAGAGAGAGAAAGAGTTTGATATAAATATCAAACCAAGCCATCTCCACCCAACCTCAAACGAAACCAAGTCAAGTTAACATGCCATGATGAACAAAGGTGAACCAAACCAAACCAAACCAAATCAAGACTAAACGAAGACTAGGCTAAATAAGACAAGTCAAAACATGGGTCACATAATAAATGTCAAAAATTCGTATACGTACACTAAAAATACGTATAACAGAAAACAGGAGTGACAACCCCCGAAGGTAGATGCTGGCACTCCAACCCCAGGAGAAGTAAGTAGGGCAGGATCATAGGACGTCGCAGATCTCTCTGAAGTTGTCGGTTCCAAATGCTGCGAACTAGTCTTAGGCAGCATCCTAAAGACTGGTCGAAAGAAGGAAGTCAATATGACACAAGATAGAATATATTCAAGGAAGGATAGTTTTAATTTAAAGAATTAAATATCAAGGAAAAGGCAGTTGAAAGAATCAACAGATTAAAAGTTTCTCCTAATTATAATTGAGTATCCTTGGCTCATAGCCTATCATATACATATACGTAGGCTCGTAATAGCACTCTAAGTCGAGCACCACTATGACATCGCACTAATTAGGACTTCTCGACCTGCATAGGCCACCACTAAAAATGTGTCACGACCTGCACCCGGTAAGGGGCACAAGTGCGTGACAGCGTCCAGCCTACGCCGTAGCATCGACGGTAGAATGTTGTCTAGGTCTATTATGCTAAGTAGCCAATACTCATATCATAACCTGTCGAGATAGTCATCTCTAGACGGAAGACAAGTAATGGCAGTATTTATACTCAATCACAATACTATAAGGAAGATAAATGGCACGAATAAGATAAAGGCAACATGATATAAAATATCCAGAGAGTCTAACATAAAATAATACAAAGTCCAGAAGTCTAAGAGCCAACAATCTCAAATACAAGTCTAAAATAATAACAGGCCATGAGTCATCAACTAGAGATCAAATCCAGTACAAATCTAGCCTAACTGAGTCGCTAAATAAGTCTCATCGGCTGTAACTAGACCCTCCTGGACCAGCATCTCACGATCTACGTCTACCATGTCATGTGGGTCGTAATAGGTAGGGCAACCGTCATCAATGTCGTCTAAAAAATATATCTAGTCAGGATTGGAGCAAGATACATTTCTTATAATAGTTACAGTAAATAATAAAGATTGTGTAACGGTAAACAGAGAGAATATACAAGATAAATAACATGTACAGAAATATAATAGGGTAAAAGTAAACTGTAAGTAAGTACAAGAGCAGGTGAATAAGATATATCATATACAAGAGACAAAAAATAAACTATCAATATGAGTGAGTACTATTAACATGTGATCGGCTTGGGAATTTGTACAAGAATATATGGCATGTTTAGTCATACTTGCAGTATATGATTAACAATCACAAGGAAACATGATATGCATAGGAAGGGTATGATCACATATTTACACTACTAATCCCTACCCCCGATTGATGCAGTGTATCCAACCATGGTACGTTACGACACAAAATTCTCTGAGAAGGTCGCGAGCCTTCGCATGAATCGATGTCTATACAATGCACAATAACAAGAACAGGGATTGCACAAGATACACCAAGATAGGAATAACATCTCATGACGGGATCTAAACAATAACAATTCGTGTAACTAATGTGTCTAGAAATCAGGATATCTATAATAAATACAAGAAACATAGAAAATATCATAAACAGAAAATTATCAGAGAATATACTCGCATGTGGTCCTGAGCAACAAGTGAGAGTCGGGACCCAAAGTAGTATTACAAAGACCTAAATATGAGATATCAATGTTAATTAGTGTTTTAGTGTGTCAAATATGGATATCTAAGATGAAACATGATTTCTAGGTCGAAATTAAGTCATAGAAGTCAAACTAGGTCAATACTAGGTCTCGATGGTCAAATTAGGTCAAGTTGACTTAATAGTTGACTTTTAGGGTCAACTAGTCAACTTGGTCAAATCTGGTCAACCCTAGGTTTCTAAGTTAATACCTTGTCATACCAAGGTAAACTAACATACACTAGGCTATACTAGGCTTAACCTATGTAATCACCTATCTAGGATACCTACCGGGTATCTTGCCATACTCTAGTCATATGTCTATACCTAGACAAATATATACATTTAGCCTATAGCTAGCTCATGATTTCCCTATACTATACCCATACATATCTACCTATACAATTTCCTATGTATTCCCAATTTTGTATACACACTTTACCCTTATATCAATATACATGTTCTTACTCATACCTTGTACACACATATCCTCATAACCTTATATACACACTTGTATATTCAAGTATCAGTACATGTGTACATTAAATGTTATGTATATAGCACATACATTTATTTATATAAATACACCTATGCAAATCCTTATCCAATAATTTTCTACTCCATACTTCATCCTACAACTCACACACACAAACGCAACACATAAGGGCACGTAGCAGTGCATCTAAAGGACAGGTGCACATGTACACAAGTCCCTGCCCTCGTTGCTGCCTAAGTGGCAGCCTACTATTGCCCTGCATTTGTGCAGGAAAATACTCTACTGCATTGCCTATACCGGCCTCACAAGGCCAGGCCAAGCCTTCAGAGAAGCCTTTGCCACTCTCATATCCCTAATACTTAGTATCTCTGATACTAAGCAACCTATTACACACTCTTATACCCTAACCAGAACCCAAGCCCTAACCCTCCATTCACTATGCACACTTGTGTGCACAGGTACTACTCCCATAATATACTGATACCTGTGTTCATTTATACACAAGAAATATGTATATAGCCTGTGCACAGAACTGGACCAGTATTGTCCTTACCTGTACACCAATCACACCTTATTGCTATCCTAATTCCTCCTAAGCACACACAAGATACACATAGATTTCTACAAAGACACAGGTCTGTACACGTCTGACCTGTGTAATTTACTACTGCAAAACCATAACCCGAGCCATCCTATATTGAACCTGTCCAGCATAGGTGGTCTTCTGCAGCTATTAAGCTATTTCCCCTACATGTACAAACCAATTGAATCCCCTAATCTACCAGTGAAGACCCTGTCCCTAGTACACCCCCATATTTGCACACATAGAGGATTGATATTAGAATATGGTTCCTGCACGCCTACACTCTGATATTTAATACTCGTACACACTCACCAAACAAGACCATGCACAGGCAAGTATTGTTGATACAGACACAGGTATCCCTCTACCTATACACATTCTCCTGGATACCCATATGTGGACACAAGGCCCATACACTCACCTATGCACACCACATTAATTGCACAGGTATCCTACCCATTACCTACTGATACATAGCTTAAGGAGGACACACACACACAAAACTGTTACTAACACACTACTCTCTCACAGATAACTGAATCACATACTCTAAGTGGTATATCTATTAACTGATAGTCCCATTACTGGGTTATAAATACACATACACGCACACAAATAGATTTTACTAGAACATTCCTACTGACTTGCCCCTTCCTACTGTACCTCCTAAACTGTGCCCATTGGTGTTGCCATCATGGCTAACCACCATTGCCTTATATTTTTTTCTTGTCTACTATGCTGCTTTTGACTGACTCCGCTTTCTCCTGACAGATCCCCAAACTTACTTACTGATGCTACCAGCCTATCGTTTAGGTGGGTACACACTCTCGTATCCACTAATATACCAAGGATACACGCAAGTGTATCCCTCTAAATGGTACGATGCTGTAGTTGCTAGCAGACGTGCACTCATACCATAACCTCCCATTTTAACTGATATACTAATGTTATCCTACAGGCTGTACCCAGGTTTAAGATACACAGACGACAGCCTCCTCCAGATCCATATAGTAAACTGAAAGCTACCTTCATTTTCCAAGTATGTGGTACACACCTGCAGTAGCCTTTGTGCCACCACTTTCACTCACATACATACATATATTCTATGCATATATACATACCTACATATATATATTCCTATAAGCAATACTCACAACTCCCTATCCTAACACACACGAGTCACCACACATACACAATCCTATGTATATATATAAGCGCACACACACACTAATCTATATACAACACTCACTCACTATCCACTATTATGTATCTATGGGCACCCCCATACATATATATAATTATAGGACTAAATATATACACACATAGCCAATGACACATACACATGTATGCCATTTGCACATACAAGGTTGTAGGCTCTAATGCACACTATGACATACACATCTACCTATACATGTACACATACCTATATCAAATTCTAACCTGCGTATCATGAGATACCATGATGCAACACCACATATCATATTTAGGATACATGCACTCAATCTCGACTCAAAAAGGACACAAAAATCCTTATGGGAACACGTATCGAACACTTGGTGCACAAGTTTGCGATACGCCTAAGATACCCTACTAAACCTTTTCTGAATCCTACCAAATTTTACAGACAAATCTAAAATATATACTATAACATAATTAGGGCATTTCTAAGCTAGTGTCATGTATAATTGGACATGTGTACCACAAGTGTAGTAGGCCAAAAAAATCCAAATTGATCTCGTGTCCTACCGTATCATAACACGACCTACACGTATCCATTTGTAGACACAAATACATATGATTAAATCTACACTAACTAGACCTAACAAACCTAATGATAAACACTTGGTGTACCATTCTCCAATTTTTCCAAAAATGGCTCAAAAATGCTATGTAAAAGTCTTTAAATAGGTCCAACGAAGCCCAAGCTTCTCCACATAGGTAGCCATAATGCATGGATGGTTTCTAAATGACTAATTACACCAATTAGAATCAATTACAAGGGTTTAATCTTAGATTTTACCTATTAGGAGATGGATTCCCAATGCAAAGGCACTATTAAGCACAATCCTCAAGAATGGATACCTCCTTCAATCTTTCCTCCTTCCAATGCTTTCTCCTTGATAATCCAAGCTCAAGCCTCCTTGAGATGACACTAGAAATGGGTTAGAAATCAATTTGGGAATGGTAGAGGTTGGGTCTTCTTTCCAAATGGAGAGAAAATTGAGAAGAGGCAAATTAGGGTTTGTGGAGGCTATTAATGAATGAAATGAGGGGATTTTATAGGGTATATGACTAGCCACTATTCTCTAACCCTAATGCAATTTAAAATGCCTAATAAGCCCTCACAATTAGTCATGAAGGTTTATTTTAGGAACGGATTTAATTAAAAAATATTTTATTAACTAAATAAAGGATTTTTTTTCTTAATTAATGCTCTCTAATTAAATGGGTACACCAAGACTAACTAATGGGTTCACTAATGGTGTCATGACAAGTTTAGTTGGGTCCATCTAGGTTTACTAATAACTAGTATAACTAGTAGCTAACAACTAGCAACTGTCTACATCTATATTTAATTATATACAATAATACAAATCGTGGAAAAATTAAAAAAATACAATCATTACAATTAATATAAAATATAATTATTAAATTGGTACAAGATAGGAAAAGAAAAAAGTAATATTCCTATTCTAGAAATGTGGTAGTTACATTTACTAGACCTCTATTATTTTTTAGGTCCATTCCAAACATATATGCTAATGGGCTACAGACCATCACATATATTGTTTGTTCTTGATTTTGTTCATTATTATGGATTGAGACATAGTTAAGATATAGAATAGTAAGCATATGTTAGTATATTATTCAGCGTAATACGATTAGGATAAGTCCATTAAATTGAGAATACTTATTCTAGCCGTACAGTTGGCATGCTCATGTCATGGGTTCCTATATATTTTGAAACTGGGGCGTGACAACTGCAGACTTCTATTTTGATCTCGATCTTCGTACCGAATCAACGTCTATGGACTATCTCTATATTGGACTTATCAAGGAATTATTGGGATGTTATATTCTTCGTCGGAATCATAATATCTCTTGGACCATTTATGCATTTTAGCTTTTGATATGTTCCCTGTCGACACGTTCGTGTCGTTCATGTCGACAACAACCAACTTACGCAAGTACTCTACACTAATGTTGTTGATTTCTAGATATTTGCTATAAATAATTTTGTAGTTAGCATAACATGCTTTTGTGACACAATTTGCTTACACCTAGTAATCTATGATAATGTTTTATGACTTTATGACTATTCCATGTCGTGATTTAATTTCGTGAGTACTAGTCTGGCATGAGAAATATTCTAGTAGACATGTGGGCTACCCATAACTATCCATGCTCTAGCGTTCCTAAGAACAGGTGCACCTACATCGTGTCGGATCTTACCACCTCAGCGTCCACATGTAGAAAATGGTATTTCAATCCTTTAGAATGAATGTATTTTAAATTCGTTATCTCATGCCAATGTTTAGCCATATTTTAGTCTTATTTAATATGTTTCGCCATTTACATGTCACTATTTGTTAGTTAGTTATTTATCATTATTTCTTAGCTAGTTACTTGTCATTATTTATTATTTACTTGCATATTCCTATATTCTTCCATATCTTACTTTTATAACTAGCACATGTATTCAGAGTTAATATTTGGCTATGGCTAACATATGTGTAAGATGTACTTGCTCTAATTTTGACTGGATCTGTTGTCATATTAGGTAACGACGAGGATTTGTAATCTACTTTCTATGGACCACCGGACGAGGCCATAGGAAACTTTGTTATAGACATCAATACGGACACCGAGGCCATCCCAGAAGGGGTATGACTATCTTAGTTTAATTTCTAGTACTTTGCATTTCCTAGTTTGATTTCCCATTAGTTGCTATCAGATTTGTTTTTGAAAAACTCTCTCAATGTTTTGTTACTAATTTGTGGATCAAACTCTTGGACTCCTTTATTATTCATGGATATTGCTTATAAATTTGGTTACCACTTTATGCTATTTTTATTTAGTTCTATGATTGAGTAGTTTTTAAACTTAATAATGTGTTACCGCCAACACTGGGATGTAGGCTAGGCGTGTATCACTAACTCATACTCGGTTATCTGGGAGCGGGTCGTGACATATTTTAATGATGGTTCATGCAGGTCCAACTTAATGGTACCTAGGAATAGTATACTATTAAGAGCCTGCGAGACTAGGACTATGAAACTCAATCACAGATTAGGAATTTTCTAAATTTGACTATTGAATATCCATGATTTTCCTTTTGAAATTATTTGTCCTCCTTAGAACTTATCATTTTCTTTCTCTCTCCAAAATGGCCAAAGGAAAGAAAGTTACGTTTCTATGGGATCGTCTTCCTCTCGCACCAACAATCCAGAGTGGACATATGCCAATCCTTATTTCCTATATCAGGGGACTAACCCTACTACTGATGAGATATACATGAGAGGAGCGTAACTCTTTGAACTACTTCAAGGGATGATTGATGCCCAGAGGGTCCAAGCTGAGCCCAGCATGAATAGAATGCTTTCATGAAGGAATAAATGCAGAATGCTCAGTTGATGGCGTTAGACACAATAAACAAGGTGACTAACCAAGGGCCCTCTTGTAGCATCTACTACCAAAACTTCTACTTTGATTAAATAATACTAGGGATTCTTTTGTGGAAATTTGAGTTTTTCTATAGTAATGGTATGAACCTAAGTCTATAGGAGCGATATATTAATATTTGGTTATATAATGGTCTCTACGGTACTAGATAGCCCGAATAGGTTATTTTAGCTTTTTGTATTTCCTAGAAATTTTGATAATTTTAGATAATTTTTACTATAGTATTATTATTATTTTGAAAGGCTTCTAGATTTTTGTGAGGGCACACAAGCTTATTTTAGAGGCCAGATAGTTTACCAGGGTTGTAGAAGGTCAAAAATATATTTTCTATAATGTTTGGTATTTTATGGAATTTTTAGATAATTAAATTATAGGAAAAACCTATTTTCTAGGGCTTCTAGAATTTATTGTGCAATCCTAAGACCAATAGTTGACCCTAAATATTTTTCTAGGGTTCATTATGTTATTTTATATTTTTATAATTTTTTTGGCTATTTTTAGTATTTATTATAATTTTCTGTAAGCAAAACTGCTTTAAAAACTAATTTCTGGTTATTATAAAATCCTATTTCCAAAAATATAATCTAGTCAGTCGGCCTGGCCTACTAACCATTCACTGTGCAATCAGTAGCAATGCCCACCAGTCAGTGGCTCGGCCCTGCGGGTAGATACTGATCCAGGTCTCTGAGCATGAGTGGGAGCCAAGCCACTCCAAATAGGAGTTAGGCTCGGACTGAGCGAGCCGGCTTGACCCTGACCGTTTGATTCAAGTAGGGGGCCACTGGATAGAAGCCACGTGGCCCCTTTGAGTCACGGCTCACTGCCATTTATCTCTCTATATATAATATATTATGACCTAGAATTTCCGAGCCGCATTATTAGAAATTCAGGAGAGAAAGAGGTGTTGATCTTGGTGTTCTTCAAATTCCCGAAGCAATTGCTGCCAACCCCGACGTGCTTTTCGCAAGACATTTTTTTGGAAGCGTATCGAGATTTGGTTTCTAAATATCTATCTTATTTTTATAGATTATGAACCTAAATTTCTGGAAAATTCATGGAGTGACGGTTGTCTAAAATTTGACACATTTTGGTGTTTTCGAAATCATTTGAAGTTTCGGAAATCTAACACAGAGACCTACGACATATAACTTTTTTAGAAATTAGTTCACTCATCTAATACTTTAATTATTTCGTAGAACTTAGTTTTGTTGACAAGTCATCGATTTGGTCATAGTTAGCCATAATAGCGATATCTTTTGACCAAAGCATGATTTTAGGGCACGGACGATTCCAGTACACTCATGGTGCTGAAATCTACCAGGGTGCACACTCAAGTCATAGAGTTTGTATCGTTTGACTACTTAGTCATCGATGTGCCTCGATTTGCGTGCCACGGTTCCCGAATTGGAAACTATGGCTTTTCAGGCCAAAAAACTTGTGTTTAGTATTTATTTCAGAATTATATTAGATTAAATTAGCTTTTTGGATGATTTATTCTAGAATTTAATAGAATTGGTTATATTAAACCATTACCCACTTTCTAGGGTTTTTTTAGTGGAATTTTCATAATCTAACTTATGATTATTTATGTGACGGGGTAGATCGGACGACGTCGTGAGTCACGACGTCATCCTTTTTCGAGCAAGGCAAGTATCACTATGACCTATGTTGTCTTTATTTCATATTGTATCTTGTTCTTTTCCATAAACTGTTAGTCTTATCGTTTCTATTACTGTGCATGAGAGTTATATTTGTTCTCATGGTCATCCATGTTCACTTACTATTTTTGCTCAATGTTCAATGTTTAAATTGTTAAGTTTAAAGATAATGTTTAAAGTGGTCATGTTTAATTGTGAGGGAGTCGGAAGGGGAAATACAACTATTATGCATGTGGTCTACGCAATGTACAAGTTTTCTCAATGTCAATGTTAGTAGCAGTTGTTATACTTCATGTACCGACTGTCGGATGTCCTAACCCATCCACATGTGGAACACTTGAATTCTAAAATACATAGTACACGTGATTTGATTTGGGTTGACATATTGCCCAGTGGTTTGACTTATATTCATCGTTCTCTCATATTGTCTTTGTGTCTTAGTTATACCTTCAATTGTTCCAAGTCATAATTGTACTCTCAAATTGTTTTTCAAGATATAGTGGTCTCTTTTGGTATCATCTTATATTCATTCTTCCCTTATTGCTATTCTGTGTGCTTGTATATTATATTGTTTAATGTAGTTTATGGTTATCTTGCTCCAATCCTGACTGGATAACTATTTTTTAGCTTTCGACGACGTAGTTTTCCCCGAGATTTATGGGCGTATCTTGGTGACACTGACGTTACCAATGTGCCGGTTGCTTCTACTGATACGGAGTAGCATAATTCTTCCTTATGCTCTTTTGTACTATTCTTAGCTAGTGAGCTTAGAGGACTTTAGTTTAGTTTTTTTATGGTTATTTTTAGCGGGTTTATTCCCAAGACTATTTTCAGTTGTAGTGGATTTTTTTTAAATTATTTATTAAGACTTTAAGTTTAATTTCTTTGTCTTGACTTAGTTCTGGATGATATATGTGGACTGTGTACTTGTATGGATAATGCTTATTATAGACAGCGTACAACCGTCGATGCTGCGGCGTAGGCTGGGCTTGTATACGTACTCGTATCCCAAAAGCGGGTGTGGGTTTTGACAATTTTTTATGGTGGCCTATGTAAGTCAGGTTTCGCATAAGGTTGCGAACTCACTGTTAGTACTTCAACTTAGTAGTACTAGCTGTGAGCCTGCAAATAGAATTGAAGATAGGATTTAGAATAACTTCTAGGAGAGTTATATCATCCACAAATAGGATTCCCAACCAAATGAGTCTTCCATCATCATATCTCTTATGCATCCTGCTTGATTCAGTCTGTGATTTCTTTGATATATTTTTATCTATCGTTCTAACGACGTTATTTACGTTCCTTTTATTTAGAAATGGTTGATACAAGGCATAGTGTGATCCGTAGGAGTAAGAGAGTAAGCTTAATTGGTTATATGTTATAGATTTAATTTCCTTTAGATTTTTCCGACCATTATCTCTATGATTTAGCCTAAGAGTTATCATTAGATTGCTATAGGAGTTGTATATTATATTATACTACTAGAGACGTTTGATTTTTTAGGAAAAAAATATTTTAAGCGGGGTAGGTTGTAGCATCCGCTACCGAAACTTCTATTTTGATTAAATAATACTAGGGATTCTTTTGTAGAAATTTGAGTTTTTCGATCGTAATGGTATGAACCTAAGTCTATAGGAGTGATATACTAACATTTTGTTATATAATTGTCTCTATGGTACTAGATAAACAGAATAGGTTATTTTAGATATTTTTGTATTTTCTAAAAATTTTGATAATTTTGCCAATAGTACTATTATTATTTTGAAGGGCTTTTAGATTTTTGTGAGGCACACGAGCTTATTTTAGAGGCCAAATAGTTTACTAGGGTTCTAGATGGTCAAAATTATATTTTCTATAATTTTTGGTATTTTATAGAATTTTTAGATAATTAAATTATAGGAAAAACCTATTTTCTAGGGCTTCTAGAATTTATTGTGTAAGCCTTAGACCAATAG
Organism: Iris pallida; assembly: GCA_029216955.1. Classification (NCBI taxonomy): domain Eukaryota; kingdom Viridiplantae; phylum Streptophyta; class Magnoliopsida; order Asparagales; family Iridaceae; genus Iris; species Iris pallida. Next base: position 4,683,947 of record JANAVB010018799.1, read on the forward strand.
TTGACCCCAAATATTTTTTTAGGGTTTATTATGTTATTTAATATTTTCTAGAATTTCTCCAGATTTTTTTGGCTATTTTTAGTATTTATTATTATTTCTATAAGCAAAACTGCTTTAAAAACTATTTTTTGGTTATTATAAAACCCTATTTCCAAAAATATAATCCTGTCAGCCGGCCTGGCCCACTGGCCATTCACTGCATAATCAGTAGTAGGGTCCACCAGTCAGTGGCCCGGCCCTGTGGGTAGATACTGACCCAGGTCTCCTAGCCTAAGTGGAGCCAAGCCAATCCAAATAGGATTCAGGCTCAGACTAAGCCGAGCCGGCTTGACCCTGACGGTTTGATTCAAGCGGGGGGGGGGTGGATAGAAGCCACATGGCCCCTTTGAGCCGCGGCTCGCTGCCCTTTCTCTCTATACATATAGTATATTATAACCTAGAATTTCCCAGCCGCATTATTAGAAATTCAGGAAAGAGAGAGGTGTTGATCTTAGTGTTTTTTCCCAAAGCAATTTTCACCAACCCCGACGTACTTTTGGTGCGCCATTTTTTTTGTTAAAAGTGTATCGTGCTTAGGTTTCTAAATATCTATTTAATTTCATAAATTATGAACCTGAATTTCTAAAAAAATTTGTGGAGTGCCAGTTGTCCAAAATTTGACATGTTTCGGTATTTTTGAGATTTCGGGAGAACCAGGAATCAGAATCATGAATCGTTTGAAGTCTCATAAAGCTAACACAGAGATCTACGACCTATTTTCCTAGAAATTAATTTGTTCATCTCATATTTTAATTAATTTATAGAACTTAGTTTTATCGACAAATCATCGATTTGGTCACGGTTAGCCATAATGGCGATATCTTTTGACCAAAGCGTGATTTTGGGACAGGATCGATTCTCGTGCACATGTGGCACTGAAATCTAGTAGGTTAAACACTCAAGTCATAGAATTTGTATTATTTGACTACTTAGTCATCGATGTGCCTCGATTTGCGTGCCACGGTTCCCGAATTAGAAATTGTGACTTTTTCGGGCCAAAAAACTTGTGTTTAATATTTATTTCAGAACTATATTAGATTAAATTAGGTTTTTAGATGATTTATTCTAGATATTAATAGAATTAGTTATATTAAACTATTATCCACTTTCTAGGATTTTTAGAGTGGGATTTTCATAATCGAAATTATGATTATTTATGTGACAGGGTAGATCGAACGACGTCGTGAGTCACGACTTCATCCTTTTCTGAGCAAGGCAAGTATCACTTTGACCTATGTTGCCTTTATTTTATGCTGCATGTTGTTCTTTTCCTTAATCTGTTAGTCTTATCGTTTCTATTACTATGTACGAGAGTTATATTTATTCTCATGGTCATCCATGTTCACTTATTGTTTTCGTTCAATGTTCAATTTTAAATGTTTAAGTTTAAAGCTGATGTTTAATGTGATCATGTTTAATTGTGAGGGAGTCGAGAGGGGGAATACAACTACCATGCATGTGGTCTACACATTGTACAAGTTTTCTCAATGTTAATGTTAGTAGCAGTCGTTGCACTTCACGTACCGACTGTCGGATGTCCTAATCCATCCACATGTAGAACACTTGTATTCTAAAACACACAGTACATGTGATTTGAATCGTGTTAACAATTGTCCAGTGGTTTGTCTTATATTCGTTGTTCTCTTATATTATCTTTGTGTCTTAGTTATACCTTCAACGCTCCAAGTCATAATTGTACTCTCAAATTGTTTTCCAAGATATTTTGGTCTCTTTTTGTATCATGTTATATTCATCCTTTCCTTATTATTATTTTGCGTGCTTCTATATTATATTATGTAATGTAGTTTATGGTGATCTTGCTCCAATCCTAACTGGATAACTATTTTTCAGCTTTAGACCACGTGGTTTGCCCCGAAGTTTATGGTGCGTATCTTGGTGACACTTGTCACGACCCGTACCCAGTGTAGGGGCACGAGAAGTGGGTACGTCCTACCTACACCGCAGTATCGGTGGTAGAACGGTGTTCTAGGTCACTATCTAAATAACAACTCATACAATTATATAATGTACTTGTCAAAATCTCAGCTCCGAACGGAGGACAAGTATAGATATAACAAAATCTCAATCACAGTCTAAGCACGATATGATAACGCAGTAGTTTATAACTAAGACTAGATAACAACAACAAAACCAAATACTAAATAATAATATTCTCAAACAATCTCAAAACAAAATAATATCTCAACTTATTACAATTCAAGTTCTAAAACAAGAAAACTAAACCAAGTCTACTAGCTAGTCTCCCGATCACTCTTGAGTGTCGGGGCCAAAGGTAGCTAAGCCATCTCCTGCTCCAAGACAAGTAGGGCAAATGTCCTCAGGACAATTATCTGTAATATTTTTAACAGGTCCGGTCAGGACATGAACGAGCACAACTCATCTAGAAAACCCAAGTAAATGACAGAGAACTATAAAGTAGTTATAGACAATTTTATTGATGACCATGGTAGTTTATATTCAGGTGATGGTATAGAGAAACAGTTATGATACAAGAAAAGTAAGGTAACTAAAATAAGAGAAGAATCATGGCAATAAAGACTGTAAAATAAAATTTTAGCTAAACGAGAGTAACATGATAAGTCCAGACAATAAATGTAAGTCAAGTGTAAATCCAATGTAAATCCAGTAAGAGACGAATCTAATACAAGATGAATCCAGTACGAGATGATTCTAGTCAGTGATCAAGAATCCAGGTGAGACGAGCTATATTCTAACAGTATGTTTTAAAATACCGAGATCGACATGTAAACGGCTGTAGGTATCAGGCACATCACTCACTGATCAGGCAAGGGATGGCTATGCTTCCAGTAGATTCCAGTTTGGAGATTGCAAATTTGGGGTATGTCTACATGTCTTACTCAATATTTCTCCGCCCCGCAATACAAGTAAATCCAGAATTGGACACGAGAATTAAGATGAGTCCAGTCAAACATGATGATACCAGCAATGATTCCAGTAATAGAGGCAAGACAAGATGGTATGTGTGCCACATAGATGAATCTAGAAATATCTATACGTATTGTAATAGAGAATCATATAGAACTGAAATACAGTAATTGACAAGTAAATAAGAGAACTATAAGAGAATATACTCGCCGGACACTCTGAAAAAAGTAGTATAATATCAGATGTCTGCACCAGAGTCACAATGTCCTAAATAGTGCAGTATGGGTTATAATGTGTTTAAAATAAGGTAAATGAAGTTTACAATACAATCTACATGATTTCTAGGTCAATCTAGGTTAAAGTCAACTCTTGGTCAACTCTGGGTCAAACCAAGTCAACATCTAGTCAAACTTGGTCAACAACAAGGCTATCTTGGTCAACTGGTCAAACTTAGGCTATCAAGGGTCAATTTGGTTAATGGTCAACTATTGGTCAACTTTAGGGTTGGTCAACTAAGTCAATCTTAGTCAACTAAGTCAAATTAGCCTATTAGGTTCAATACCAAGTCATTCTAGGTCATTCTATGGTTTACCTTACCTTTCTATGATACCTTAGGAACCAAGGTATTACATAGCCTACGGTGTTACATGCCTGATATCTATATACTCATCTACATTGCTATATATATCATAACTTATATATGAGCTATATATATAGATATACCATTATGCATATACATATATACATACATATCTACCTAGCTATATATGTGGCATATCATACAAATATATATACATATCTCATATATGGAGACACTCAAATGGGCACTCTTTATTACACTCTAATGTTGTCACATTACCCCTCACTCACTCTAGATGGCTAGGACACTAGGATACTAACAATTTAACCTCTCTATCTAGGATACTCACAAATCTTAATATTCTAACAAGCTAATATCTGTACTACACTAACCCTCACACACATGCTCACACATGGCACACTTTTCCTGTTGTTGCCAAGGGCAGCAGCACCTTAACCTGTTGCTACTTCGACTCCTTGGCTAACCCTCACTCATACTAACTGCCCTTACTCTTTATCTAACACCTATCTATATAATGTATCCACATACTTATATCCATATATACATTGTGAGACAAACAAGTTCACCATTACCCTCACATTGTGCACACAAGGGAACATAAATCTCTGTGAACTTATCTCCTTGTCAAGCACAGGAGGCAAATGTGCATAAGTCCTCTAACCCTCTCTACCAACCTATCTAACGAATATGTACCCATAATTAGATACAACCTATATGTATTTACATATCATACTTCCCTTTTCATCACATTTCAGTCTATTGACTGATACACCATCTTCCTCATAACCCCAATCAGTTTTTACAATTAACATAATATCCCTGTCATATGTATCAGTCAAATCCAAAGAACCCAAATTCCAAACCTAAACTAAAAAATAGTCAAAACCGAGAACTGAAATTGTTCATATGGCTACTCAATTCAAAACCAACCTCAGGAAAACTAAAACCCAACATCAACTCTTCATTCGAACAACAAATTCCAAATCTCAGGAATCAACAATCTAATTTAAATCCTAATTCTCAGGAAAACCCGAACTCAAAAACAGTTTTTCAAAGTATAAGTGACTGGTTCCCATTTCGAATCCCAGTTTAAACCCAAATTCAAAATAAAAACCCAAAATATAATATGGACAATATTGTATAGAGGTTGGGGCATAACCCACGTGTCCTAAGGAAGCCGAACGTGTCCAATAAACAGGACATGAAGTGTCCAAAATCAAAATGGAATAGTATCAGAAAACTGTCCAAAACATTCCTCGTACATGTGTGTCGGGTCATCGTGGACTCGACACAGAGCTCGAAGTGTGTCAAGCTTGTGCACACATATAGAGGGGATATAGGGCTAGGTTCGTGTCACTCTGCACAGTGTCTAGGTTATGTCGTGTCCTTGTTTGAGTCGCGTATCAGTGCCGAGTTTCGTGTGCGTGCACAGTAAGCACGAGACAGTGCAGTGTCAGTGCGCGGTCAATTTATATGCGTACACTGAACGAGGACCCATGAAATTTCATGGACATGATGTCAGTGGGTGCCCCCACGTATCCATGAAGTTTCATGGCACATGGTGCTGTGTCGTGTCCGCTAGGACACTCGAATAGCAGGGAAGACGCACGATGTGCCGTACAGCATCCCCGTGTCCATTTTGGACATGAAAACCCCACAAAATTTGACTCAGTCGACTAGGGTTATGATATACACCTAAATAGCTACAAACCTATGTAATTAGTTTTGAAAATTAATAAAATAATTTCCTATGTGGTATTTCACCAAACACTTATTTAAAAATATCGATACGTGTCTGATACAGACACGAAATGGAAACGAATTCCTACCAAACTTGGGCTACACCTAGGGTAAGCCTAAATAAATGCATCTATGGAAAGAAACTGAAATTTAAATAGGTTTTATGGCATTTACCTATTGAGAGGAAATCTCAATGAAAAATAAGAAAGGGAAGGTGTTCTTCTTCAAATGCAATAGTCGATTTACTTTGAATCATTGCTAGCTAGCCTCTCTTAGCATCCTCTACTGTTGGGGATGATGATGCAATTTATTTGACTCAATTTGGTGGAGAAATGAAAAAATGGTGAAGGCTTGGGGAAGAAGAAAGTTAGGGTTCTTTATAGAGATGAAAAAGAGGCAAGAATTTTGGGAGATGTGATTAAATAAGGGAAGGAGGCTATGATGGCTATTGTAAAGGCTAGGGTTAGGATTTTAGATGAGTGGCTAAGGTTTCTCCACCAATTTCTAGCTCATCTAAGGGCTCACATTGAAAGTAGGTTCTCTACACAAATATCTAACTAAAATATCTACCCATAAATATCTAGATATTAATCTAACTTAGCCATTAAGTCTCTAATCCTCTAACTAATCCTCCATGAACATCATTAGCATATAGGTTAGGTCAAAACTAGGTTAGTCTCTAATAAAATAATTAGCACTATAATAATCAACCAAAATTAATTTTCATCAAATAAGTCAAAAATAACCAAAATACCCCTAGGCTAAAAAGTCACAAATAATTATCCTAATCACATGGCTACACCTCCTTGGCCATGGTTAGTCTCTAGGTCATGCAGTCTCTAGGATTTCACTAGCAACACATCAAAATCACAAGTCATGACTTAAAACAGTTTTAAATTTATTAAAATTACCAAAATTCATAATATGATATAAATATTAATAAATAAATGATTATAATTACAAAAGTTTAAAATTACCCTTATTTGGAAAATTGGGTGTTACAAGTCTACCCCCAGAAGAATTTCGTCCTCGAAATTAAGATGGTCGTACTCCTTCTAGGTTAAACCCCCAACAATCAAGGTCAATTAAACTATATCTAAAACATGCAAATTGTGGTCCTACTAGTCATGATATTATGGTCTTGATCAGGGTCACTAAAGTATCTATCACAGCACAAAACATCCTGACAGGTACTAATGGAATCACACAACAAGATGGAAAGAAGAACAGGAAAGACAAACCTGCTAACCCGTCACCCGTAGCGTAGGTCCACTCGACAATCAGCGCAAAAGCCCTGCCACTCTGGGGTATATCCCTCTGATGGTGTGGGGCACGGTACTGCACTACAGGTGGCCTAGCTCCCTTTATCTAATCCATGATACTCAAGTAACATCCACACTGATATTCTATTCCATTATAGTAGGGCACCATCTATATGGTATCTATTCTGAAATATGATAATCATACCCGTCTATCCAGAACCATATTACCAGAATCCTCGTTACGCCAGTAAGTACAACAGCAATTATCCATAGAGTCCACAACTAAGGCACATACCTCTAGAATTATGGTATTCAAAATTTTCGCTTTGCCGCTAGCTTGGCTGCAAAAACTTTAAATTCCCACACCCGAGAAATACATCCAAAATCAGACTCTATCTCATCGCCAAACCAGCTAATATGGCTGTAGAAGACTCTAGATTCCATGACTGAGGAAACCTAGCCTATAATGTTATCTTGGTAGAAAATCAAGTCAATAATGAATACCAAGAATCAAATTCAACGATGAACAAGGAAGTAGACAGAAAATATCGGAATCGAATTTCGAGATAGTTTATAATGAGATTCTTAAGGGTCATCCCAGGAATCTTCTTAAGTAGTCCTAACTTTGATTGAGTAACCTCTCTGCTAAAGCCTATTCCTTAGTTCCTATTGCAAGAGCGCAGCAGTACAACTAATCGGTACACTACCACGACATCGCACTAATGCGACTCTCGACCTGCATGGGCCACCACTAAAAACATGTCACGACCCGCACCCAGCATAGGGGTACGAGAAGTGGGTAAGTCCAGCCTACGCCGCAGTGTCGACAGTAGAACGCTGTTCTAGGTCACTATCTAAACAACAACTCATGCAATTATATAATGTACCTGTCAAAATCTCAACTCCAAACGGAGGACAAGTATAGATATAATGAAATCTCAATCACAGTCTAAGCATAATTTGATAACACAGAAGTTTATAACCAAGACTAAATAACGACAACAAAACCAACTACTAAATAATAATATTCTCAAACAATCTCAAAACAAAATAATATCTCAACTTATTACAATTCAAGTTCTAAAACATGAAAACTAAACCAAGTCTACTAGCTAGTCTTCCGATCACTCCTGAGTGTCGGGGCCAAAAGTAGCTAAGCCATCTCCTTCTCCAAGGCAAGTAGGGCAAATGTCCTCATGGCAATCATCTGTAATATTTTCAACAGGTCCAGTTAGGACAGGAATGAACAAAACTCATCTAGAAAACCCAAGTAAATAATAGAGAACTATAAAGCAGTTATAGACAGTTTTATTGACGAATATGGTAGTTTATATTCAGGTGGTGGTATAGAGAAACAGTTAAGATACAAGGAAAGTAAGGTAACTAAAACAAGAGAAGAATAATGGCAATGAAGACTGTAAAATAAGATTCTAACTGAACTAGAGTAATATGATAAGTCCAGACAGTAAATTAAGACCAGTGTAAATGTAATATAAATCCAGTACGAGACGAATATAATACAAGATAAATCTAGTACAAGATAATTCTAGTCAGTGATCAAGAATCCAGGTGAGACCAGCTATATTCAAACAGTGTGTTTTAAAATACCGAGATCGACATGTAAACGGCTGTAGATTTAGGTACATCACTCACTGATCAGACGAGGGATGGCTATTCTTCCAGTAGATTACATATTTAGAGAATGTCTACATGTCTTACTCAATATTTTCCTGCCCCATAATACAAGTGAATCCAGAACTTGACACGAGAATTGAGGTGAGTCCAGCCAAACATGATAATACCAGCAATAATTCCAGAATAATTCCAGTAATAGAGGCCAGACAAGATGGTATGTGTATCGCATACATAAATCCAGAAATATCCATATGTGTTGAAATATAGAATCATATAGAATTAACTAGAACTAAAGTACAGTAATTGACAAGTAAATGAGAGAACTAATAGATAATGTACTCGTCGGACACTCTGAAAAGAGTAGTGTAATATCAGATGTCTGTACCGGAGTCACAATATTCTAAATAGAGTAGTATGGGTTATAATATGTTTAAAATAAGGTAAATAAATTTTACAATACAATCTACATGATTTTTAGGTCAATTTAGGTCAAAGTCAACTTTTGGTCAACTCTGGGTCAAACCAAGTCAACATCAAGTCAAACTAGCTCAACAACAAGGCTATCTTGGTCAATTGGTCAAACTTAGGTTATCAAGGGTCAATTTGGTCAATGGTCAACTATTGGTCAACTTTATGGTTGGTCAACAAAGTCAATCTTAGTCAACTAAGTCAAATTAGCCTATTAGGTTCAATACCAAGTCATTTTAGGTCATTCTATGGTTTACCTTACCTTTCTAGGATACCTTAGGAACCAAGGTATTACATAGCCTATGGTATTACATGCCACATATCTATATACTCATCTACATAGCTATATATATCATAACATATATATGAGCTATATATATAGATATACCATTATGCATATACATATATACATACATATCTACCTAGCTATATATGTGGCATATCATACAAATATATATACACATCTCATATATGGAGACACTCAAATGGGCACTCTCTATTACACTCAAATGTTGTCACGTTACCCCTCACTCACTCTAGATGGCTAGGACACCAGGATACTAACAATTTAACCTCACTATCTAGGATACTCACAAATCTTTATATTCTAACAAGCTAATATCTGTACTATACTAACCCTCACACACATGCTCACACATGGCACACTTTTTCTGCTGTTGCCAAGGGCAGTAGCACCTTAACCTGCTGCTACTTCTACTCCTTGGCTAACCCTCACTCATACTAATTGCCCTCACTCTCTATCTAATACCTATCTATATAATGTATCCACATACTTATATCCATATATACATAGTGAGACAAAACATTTCACCATTACCCTCATATTGTGCACACAAGGGAACAATACATCTCTGTGAACATATCTCCTTGTCAAGCACAGGAGAAAAATGTGCACAAGTCCTCTAACCCTCTATACCAACCTATCTAACGAACATGTACCCACAATTAGATACAACCTATATGTATTTACATATCATACTTCCTTTTTCATCACATTTCAGTCTATTGACTGATACACTATCTTCCTCATAACCCCAATCAGTTTTATAATTAACATAAAATCCTTGTTATATGTATTAATCAAATCCAAAGAACCCAAATTCTAAACCCAAATTCAAAAACTGTCAAAATCGAGAACTAAAATTGTTCATATGGCTACCCAATTCAAAACCAACCTCAGAAAAACTAAAACCCAACATCAACTATTCATTCGAACAACATATTCTAAATCTCAGGAATCAACAATGTAATTTAAATCCTAATTCTCAGGAAAACCCAAACTCAAAAACAGTTTGTCAAAGTATCTGTGACTGGTTCCCATTTCGAATCCCAGTTCAAACCCAAATTAAAAATGAAAACCCAAAATATAATATGTAAAATAGTGTATAGAGGTTGGGGCATACCCTACGTGTCCTAAGGAAGCCAAACGTGTCCAATAAATAGGACACGAAGTATCTAAAATTGAAATGGAACAGTATCAGAAAACTGTCCAAAACATTCCTCGTGCATACGTGTCGGGTCATCGTGGACTCGACACAGAGCTCGAATAGTATCAAGCTCGTGCACACGTGTAGAAGGGATATAGGGTTAGGTTCGTGTCATCCTGCACAGTGTCTAGGTTGTGTCGTGTCCTTGTTTGAGTCGCGTACCAGTATCGAGTTTTATGTGCGTGCACAGCGAGCACGAGACAGTGCAGTGTCAGTGCACGATCAATTTCTATGCGCACACTGAATGAGGACCCATGAAACTTCATGGACATGATGTCAGTGGGTGCCCCCACGTGTCCATAAAGTTTTATGGCACATGGTGTCGTGTCGTGTCCGCCAGGACACTCGAACAGCAGGAGAGCCGCACGCAGTATCGTGCAGCATCCCCGTGTCCATTTTGGACATAAAAATCCCACAAAATTTGACTCAATCAACTAGGGTTATGATATACACCTAACCAGCTACAAACCTATGTAATTAGTTTTGAAAATTACTAAAATAATTTCCTATGTGGCATTTCACCAAAACACTTATTTAAAAACACTGATACGTGTCCGATACGAATACGAAATGGACACGAATTCCTACCAAACTTAGACTACACCTAGGGGAACCCTAAATGAATGCATCTATGGAAAGAAACAGAAATTTAAATAGGTTTTATGGCATTTACCTATTGAGAGGAAATCTCAATAAAAAATGAGAAAGAGAAGGTGTTCTTCTTCAAATGCAATGGTCGATTTACTTCAAATCCTTGCCAGCTAGCCTCCCTTAGCATCCACTACTGTTGGGGATGATGATACAATTGATTTGACTCAATTTAGAATCAATTTGGTGGAGAAATAAAGAAATGGTGAAGGTTTGGGGAAGAACAAAGTTAGGGTTCTTTGTAGAGATGAAAAAGAGGCAAGAATTTTGGGAGATGCAATTAAATAAGGGAAGGAGGCTATGATGGCTGTTGTAAAGGCTAGGGTTAAGGTTTTAGATGAGTGGCTAAGGTTTCTCCACCAATTTCTATCTCTTCTAAGGGCTCACATTGAAAGTAGGTTCTCTACACAAATATCTAACTAAAATATCTACCCATAAATATCTAAATATTAATCTAACTTAGCCATTAAGTCTCTAACCCTCTAACTAAGCCTCCATGAATATCATTAACATCTAGGTTAGGTCAAAACTAGGTTAGTCTCTAATAAAATAATTAGCACTATAATAATCAACCAAAATTAATTTTCATCAAATAAGTCAAAAATAACCAAAATACCCCTAGGCTAAAAAGTCACAAATAATTATCCTAATCACATGGCTGGGCCTCCTTGGCCATGATTAGTCTCTAGATCATGCAGTCTCTAGGGTTTCACTAGCAGCACATCAAAATCACAAGTCATGACTTAAAACAGTTTTAAATTAATTAAAAACCTCCAAAATTCATAATGTGATATAAATATCAATAAATAAATGATTATAATTACAAAAGTTTAAAATTACCCTCTTTTGGAAAATCGGGTGTTACAACACTGGCGTTACCAATATGTCGGTTGCTCCTACTGATGCGGAGTAGCATATTTCTTTCTTATGCTCTTTTGTACTATTCTTAGCTAGTGAACTTAGAGGACTTTAGTTTAGTTGTTTTTCTAGTTATTTTTAGCGGGTTTGTTTCCGAGACTATCTTGAGTTATAGTAGATATTTTTAATTATTTATTGAGACTTTAAGTATAATTTTTTTGTCTTGACTTTGTTATGGATGATATATGTGGATTGTGTACTTGTATGGATAATGCTTATCATAGACAGCGTACTACCGTCGATGCTACGACGTAGGCTGGGCTTGGACACGTACTCGTATCCCAAAAGCGGGTGCAGGTCGTGACAAGTTTTTATGGTGGCCCATACAGGCCAGGTTTCGCATAAGGTTGCAAACTCATGGTTAGTACTTCCACTTAGAAGTACTAGTTGTGATCCTGCAAATAGAAGAAGATAGGATTTAGAATAACTTCTATGAGAGTTATATCATCCACAAATAGGATTCCAAGACCAATGAGTCTTCCATCATCATATCTCTTATACATCTTGCTTGATTTCGTCCGTGATTTCTTTGATATATTTTTATCTACCATTCTAACCACGTCATTTACGTTCCTTTTATTTAGTAATGGTTGATACAAGGCGTAGTGTGATCAGTAGGAGTAAGAGGGTAAGCTTAGTTGGTTATATGTTATTGATTTATTTTCCTTTATATTTTTCCAACTATTATCTTTATGATTTAGCCTAAGTGTTACCATTAGATTGCTTATAGGAGTATATTATACTATAATATTAGTGATGTTTGATTTTTTAGGACAAAAATATTTTAAGGAGGGTAGGTTGTTGCACCCGCTACCAAAACTTCTATTTTAATTAAATAATACTTAGGGATTCTTTTGTAGATATTTGAGTTTTTCGATCGTAATGTATGAACCTAAGTCTATAGGAGCGAAATACTAATATGGTCTCTATGGTACTAGATAGCCCGAATAGGTTATTTTAGCTATTTTTTATTTTTTTGGAAATTTTGATAATTTTAGATAATTTTTACTATAGTATTATTATTATTATTTCGAAAGGATTTTAGATTTTTGTGAGGATACATGAGCTTATTTTAAAGGCCATATAGTTTACTAGGGTTCTAGAAGGTTAAAAATATATTTTCTATAATTTTTGGTATTTTATGGAATTTTTAGATAATTAAATTATAGGAAAAACCTATTTTCTAGGGCTTCTGGAATTTACTGCGCAAGCCTAAGACCAATAGTTGACCCCAAATATCTTTTAGGGTTCACTATGTTATTTTATATTTTCTAGAATTTTTCCAGAATTTTGTGGCTATTTTTAGTATTTATTATGATTTTCTGTAAGCAAAACTGCTTTTAAAACTATTTTTGGTTATTATAAAACCATATTTCCAAATATATTATCCAGTCAGTCGCCCTGGCCCACTGGCCATTCACTTGTGAAGGGTTCTAGAAGTTTTCATATGAAGTCCTTGCAACTTCTACAAATGTGAGCTTTGATTCGAAGTACTCGACCAACTTCAATTGTGAAGAGTCTTTTTTCAATCAAATCTCTGATTACAATCGCTCTGAAGCTTCTAGACCGTACCGCACTGGCAAATCGACTAGAGGATTGTAACTGGCTTGGGATTTTAAAAATAAAGCTTAGAACTCTTTGGAATAGAACAGTAGGCTTTAGAGAGAAGAGATGAAAGTGAATTGGTGTGTTGAAATGATCAAAATCCTTCTCTATTTATAGTTTTTCCAAAGGCAGAACTCTAGCAGAATTTGGACAGAACTCTATGAGAAAATCTCGTAAAAATCTGTAACTACAATGAGACCAAGTTTTCAAACGTTTAAAACACAACGGCCACTAACCGAACTTTGGCCGAACTCGTGCCGAACTTTGGACGAGTTCTGTCATGGTTTAGTCAAGGTTTTTGCAAATTAATGTCACCCCCATTTTTTGTTCTACGTATTTTCAGTATACGTATACGAAATCCTGACATGTATTTTTATTTTATGCCTGGCAAGCTAATTTCAGTTTAATCTTGATTAGGTTTATCATAGCATGTAATGGTTTAACTTGGTTTATTTTTGGGATGTCTTAGTTTATTTCTTGGTTCATCATGATAAACCACCACCATCCCCCTTTATAACCCACCTAACTTCTCTCTCTCCTCCACTTTCTCATTAACTTCTTCTTCCTTCTCCATTAAACCCACCACCAACCAAGAACACCCCTTAGGCAAGTGCAACTTGCTTCCACAAGAGAGCCCATTTTTATTGTTCCATTAGCTTCTCCTCATGTTTCTAAGACACATTAGAACTTGCCATTTTCCATTTTGAGGCTTTAAATTTTGTAGATCTAGAATTAGTTATTTTCGGATTTGGTGGTTTTGATCTATCAAACTTCTTTGTTTTCAAGTTTTGATGGTTCCATGTTGTGTGGAATTTTATTCTACCCAATTTTGACCTTTGAAAAGTTGGATTTGGACTTGTTTTGACCAAGTTATGAATATTTGAAGCTTGGGTTCAAAACATGAAGTTCTTGCTGGTTGGAGAAGACAGTGAGCAGTGTGCAGAGCTTTTTAGCTTACGCCACTGAGCTGCGCGCGCTCTTTAGCGCAGCGTACGCAGACTTGAGTACGCTGCCTGTTGGCAGCGTGTCTATTTCGTACGCAGACTTGACTGGGTATGCAGACTTGATTTCGTACGCAGACTTGACTAGGTACGCAGACTTGATTTCGTACGCAGACTTGACTGGGTACGCAGACTTGATTTCGTACTCAGACTTGACTGGGTACGCAGGCAGACTTGATTTCGTACGCAGACTTGACTGGGTACGCAGGCAGACTTGATTTCGTACGTGGACTTGACTGGGTACGCGTGACCTGAGCGTACGACTACCCCTTGTCCCCCCTTGGTGTTTTATGTCCCCCATGTTCCCCTTTTATGATCTTGCACCCAATTCTATATCCCTATGCCTTTTGAGGTAGACTCGACATGAACCCGATATGATCTTGACATTATTTATGAATGTAATCTGAACATGGCTTAGTGATGGAATTGCATGACCAGTGACCCGTTATGGTGCACTCACATAAACACGGCATGGCTTTATGACCTTACAGGATAACTCTTGATAGTAACCCGCCGTGGTGCACTCTTGACAAGTAATTTAACATGATAATTCTTGACGGTGGCCCGTTGTGACGCACCCTTGCCTTGATAAGTAATCTTGATAAGTAACCCGACATGATAGCCGTGATACGCTGTCGCGACGGCCCACCTGACATGCTAAGTGAATTCTTGACACCGTGGGTGATTTTATTGAATATGCTTGTGTAAGCAACCAGTCTTGTCTCACATCATGTCTAGGACATGTATCCCTGGTTACCACGGTCAGGGATTTATACCGAATCTGACTAGGTTAATGACTAGATTGATCAAGTAGAGCATATAGAGAGGTATTCCGGCTACAAGCAATCCCGTTATCTGGGTACCTTCCTTGATGGACTTGTAGCCTGCCGACGAGTGGGGCACATTTCCAGCTCACTGCTATGTGGGGCACTACATGAAATGATTACCATGCACACCGTCATGTGTTGCATCCAAGTCACCTAACAAGGCATGATAACTCTAAGCTTGAACCTTGCGTCTGGATAACCTGGATAGTCTGCAGGGCTTGTGGCCGTAGGCGTACCTCAGTGCATCTTGCTAGTAACTAAGCTTGTGATAACCCTAGTTAGTTAAGTATCAAGCCGTACTCTTTGCTTGGCCGTGAATGATGGATGGAGTCCTATCTTGTTTAGTCTTGCCTAGATCCAGTACATGGATAACTCTGGACATGCTTGTTTTATGCTTTACTTTATTGATAATTGGTTCGAGGCTAAGTTCTGTTCAGGTGAAGGGTTACAACCCCGGTCCTTGTTTGGTTCACGGGTTGTAACTTGGGTACCGGAATAGTCCTTTAGTTATCTTATCGTTTATCTTCCTGTTCTCTTTAACTCATGTCTTATGATTATTTCACTTGTGACTTATATGCTGACATGCTGATTTTAGTTCTTAAGTGAAGCCTCCTTTGTGGCACTTGCTCTTTCTGGGGTCTGATCCAGCTGGTTTTGTATGGCCAGATTTCGGAGCAGCTACCGAGGATCTTCCAACCTTCCTGCCAGATGGTGAACACTAGAAGGAATCCCGACAACGAGTGGATTTTATTTTGCTCTCCCACTCCCTTGTAAAAATATTCTTTTGAGGCGTTTAGCCGTCGAGCAAGTGTTAGCTCGTTTGCAACTTTATTTACTGTCTGCCTACGGGCTGTAGCATGATTGGCAAATCCTAGGGTTGATCATGTATGACTTAAACTCTTGCTAGTCTTCGTATTTTGTATGACTAGCTTCATGATCATCTAAATATGTAATGTATGGGATGCCTTACTTTGTATGTCTGATGATCTACCATCTTGTTATATCTACTTGTTGCTTGAGATTGAGACACTAGGCTTGTTATTGACCTTAAGAGACTGATGGCTTGTAGTAAACCCTCATGCATCTAGACAGCCGTGACCGTATATCGAGGTGGTTTCTATTTCAATATACGTAGCTGGCTATGTCTGCCCCCGCTCTCCAGTATTCTGGTTCTGGGGCGTGACAATTAATTTTTGGTCTTTTTGAAATTTTTTTAAGCAGTTAGGAGCTTTTTGTCAATAGGGGCTGTTTTTCAAAACATGGGATATTTTTGAAAATATTTTTAGGCTAGCCTATTTGCCAGTACGACTCGGTGAACAATGTATTCCTAGACTGAATAAAAATAAAAATTACATTGCATAAAGGAAATACAGACTCGAGTGGCAAACACAGCTTCGATCTTGAACAGATCGAATAGCTATGTTAGGGTTATATACTAAAAGCATCATTTTTTTAGTAATCTTATTTCCTTAAATTTTTGAATGAGAATCATATGGGCAAATGTTTGCATGTTGTATTTGTTGCAAGTGTTAGTACAAATGCCTGATATTCTATATTGTAGATAATATGGTGTGTGGTGTCACACAGAAGATCATATTATCAGTTCCCTATGGAGTATATAAATAATTCACAACCTAGATGGACTTGGACAATCTATTGGAAAGGTTGTAGTGTAATCTGATATTAGTCTATCTTGACTATAGGTTTACACTAGTACACTTTGTGTGTATTGAATAGGACCACTTGAGGTTGTTCTCTTTGTACTGACTACATAAGAGAACAAACACATCTGTTATTATGGATGCTTGTGCTCTTAACCCGGATATAATAACGGACATGTATATGCAGTGTGCATTATTTTGACTCATAAAAGAGTGAGATTCATTACGGATCAACAACCTCTATGAATTGGGTAATAACATTGTATATATAATGGGTTGTTGATTATAAATGGAATCCATGTCCCGATACATCGGGTTGATGATGTCCCCTTAAGGAGCTCATAAGGATTGTCATGTAAACCCTGCAGGTGGATTATATCCGACATGACAAATAAAGTTGAGCGGTACTACTTAAGGATAAAAGATGTCGAATCAATATAGTTGTCAGTAACTTAATTTGATCGACGGACATACGATATCTTAACATGGGGAGCCAAACGAGCATATAATAAAAGGAGCCCACAAACATAATTTGGGATTAGGGAGGTAGTGCAACAATAGCTCATTAGTGGACCGAGCTATTGTTAATGGGTCTGGATTGTGTGTTCGGGCTGAACACGGGATATCCAGATCCGTTAGGAGGCCTAACCCTAATTTCTCCTCATGGTCCCTGTCGTAGCATATATATATCCTCTATTCTCTGGCCTCCATATTACTGATCAAAAATCTAAAACTTTCTCTAAATTCGTGATTCACGTAAGGAGAGAAAGAGAGGGCTGCCAAGAAGAAGAAAAGGTTGGGAGATCGTCGTCCACACGACATCCAACTCGAAGAAGAATACGTACAGAAGATCTTGGGGTCGTCCGCTCGAGATTGCCAGAAATTACTTGTCTCCTTTCCGTCGCAGGTATAATTCGTGAACCCTAGTTTTCGTATATTAAGGGTTAGAACACGTATTAGATCTGTTTAACTTTCTATCGATCAATACGCATACCAAAAGAAGGATCCTGGGAATCCCCAGTTCCATCAATTGGTATCATAGCCACTTTGGATCTACGTATTGATTGATACGTCTATGTTGTCCAATAAAACCTGCGCTGTGTAATAGTTGATAGATGTAGATCTATTTTAACTCGGTTTTGCAGGCATCTTAGATCCAACTATTATAGTCTAATGCATGTTTTTTATTATGTTGTTTAAACTACGGACATGCATGGATGTTGTTGTTGCTGTAGATGTAATTAAAATCACGAGGGTTGATCGTGCTTATTATTTTAATTTTGCAATCTAGATTATGTGTGAACTCCTTCGGGAGGCATAGGATTGATGTAATTTTAATTATTTTTGATCAATCGTGATGGCGGTGGTGGCTGTTTCTGATGTCGGATGAGATGCTGGTTTTAAGCAGTCCAGAGGCAGACAGATGATTTTCGATGAAGGAATCGACAGCCAAAACCTTAAAAAAATCGAAGAGCTGCCCCGAACCCCAAGACCTGACCGGGCAGGTCGAACCCCGAATAGATCTGCGCAGCACCAGATTTTGGATTCGGATAGTTGAGGACGGAGCAGCAAAGATGACCATAATAGTTGGATATTTTCTCTTATTTTTGTCCTTTTGCTTTTTCTGATTATGCATGTTTATTATTGTGTGGTTGTTTTTTTAAAAAACCAAGCCTACATTAATAATGGACAACATGGACATAATATCAACTAGTAGAAAAACCCTCATTGTTAAATAACTAAGTGGGAGAGGATATTTATTTAGTTTAAATCCTATGGTCTCCATTACTGGTTTATAGGTGATGTAATTATACTTGCGTGTTGGCTATAGTGCTTTCCTCCATATCGGATGAGTATAATTATGGATCACCAGTACAAACTTCCTTAGGGATAATTGTAGAAAGTTTCCTAGTATGTGTTCACTTCTCCATCTGAAGGAACTTATTACACGGTAATGGACTTAGTATTAAGTAATGGTATACACTTAGATACAAATAATGGTATCCTCCCCATCGGAGTCACTGCTATTATTTGTATGACCAGAGCAAGACCAGCATATTAATTTTATTTGTCATAAAGTTATATTGACATGATAGTAAAATTAATAAGAAAAACCTACTTGAACAAAGTTGAATTTGTATACGTCCACACTATCGTGGCATGCTAAATTCATGATGTTCAAGGTGTTGGTAAATTTTTTATTATTTTTTTAGGGAATCAATATTTAGTTAATTCAAAAAGTTTTTTTGCCCCACATAATTTTATTTATGTGATTCTCAGGATTTCAAAAATAGGTTCTTTCAGTCCACTTATGGTGATTCTTAAAGAAAACAAACTTACTGGACCTAATTATATTGACTGGAAACGTAATTTGGATATTGTTCTGACTGCTGAGGAGTACAAATATGTACTTATTGAGGAATGCCCACCTAAGCCTGATGCTAACTCTGATGAAGAGGTCAAAGAGGCTTATAAGAAGTGGAAAAAGGCAGATGAGATGGCGCATTGTTACATTCTGGCATCTATGTCAAATGTACTGCAACATCAGCATCAGGCCATGGCCACTGCTTATGACATGATGTATAACCTCAAGGAACTCTTCGGACATCAGAGTAGAGCAGCTAGACAGTTTGTTATGAAATGTTTGATGAATACAAAAATGTCTGAGGCTACACCAGTAAGGGATCATGTTCTCAAGATGATGGGTCATCTGAATGAGATGGAGATCCTTGGAGCTGAAATCGATGGGGAATCCCAGGTCGATATCATTCTCGGGACTCTGCCTAAAAGTTTTGACAATTTTTGCCTTAATTACAACATGAACAAGAGGTTGTATAGTTTGGCAGAACTTGTAAAAGAGCTACAGGATGCTGAATCTCTCTTTAGGCAGAGTGGTCATATTTTTGTTTCTGAAAAGGCTTCTACTTCTAAGCCAAAAGGCGGTAAAAAGAAGAATAACATTCAGAAACAGGCAAACTCAGCAAAGAAGGGCATGGGACCTCAAGGCACGGTGAAAAAGCCGAAAGGCAAATGTTTCAAGTGCAAAGGGTCAGGACATTGGAAGACTGATTGTCCACTTCTCAAACAAGGGAACAAAGAAGGCATATCTCATTTACTAGTAGTTGAAACATGTTTTAGCGGTGTTATCTACCGGCACCTGGTGTGTAGATACAGGAGCCACTAATCATGTCTGCAATACATTGCAGGGGTTCCAGGAAACCAGACGGCTCAGTGATGGAGAGATATGCTTGTTCATGGGTAATGCTACAAAAGTATCGGTCGTTGCATTAGGAGATGTTACTTTATCTTTTGGTAGAAATAAGTCTTTGACATTGAGAGATTGTCTTTATGCACCTTCACTTAGAAGGAATTTAGTTTCTGTTTCTATGTTAGTAAGGATGGATATTCAGTTTATTTTAATGACAATATTGCTAAGAATAAACATTTTATCTGCTCTGGTGCATTGGTTGATAATTTGTATGTCATTAATCCTATTTCGCCCATAATACAACTTATGGAAATGAATAATATGTCATCTAACTTAAATAAGAGAAAAGAACCTTCTTGTACGAACCAAACATATCTTTGGCACTTGCGATTGGGGCATATTAACCTAAGAAGGATTCAAAGACTGGTTGAAGATGGACCTTTGAGTTCATTGGAAGTGGAGGTACTACCAGTCTGTGAATCCTGCTTGAAAGGTAAAATAACCAAAAGGCCTTTTACGGCAAAGGGGTATAGGGCCAAAGATTTGTTGGAATTTGTTCATTTTGATTTGTGTGGGCCCATGACTATCCAAGCTAGAGGTGGCTTTGAATATTTTGTCACATTTATTGACGATTATTCAAGGTATGGATACATTTATTTGATGCGCCGTAAGTCTGAATGCTTTGAGAAATTCAAAGAGTACAAGGCTGAAACGGAGAAACGTCATGGAAAATGTATCAAGTCTTTACGATAAGATCGTGGTGGCGAGTACCTCTTTGGAGAGTTTAGGGATTATTTATCAGAGGCTGGGATTGCATCCCAATTGACTGCACCTGGAACGTCCTAGCAGAATGGTGTAGCCGAAAGAAGGAATAGAACTCTTATGGAGATGGTTAGATCAATGATGAGTTATTCGAATTTGCCAGATTCATTTTGGGGATATGTCTTAGAGATTGCAGCATATATTTTGAACTTGGTTCCTTCTAAGTCAGTACCTCATACACCCACAGAGCTGTGGATTGGACGTAAGCCTAGTCCGAAACATGTTCGCATTTGGGGTAGTCCAGCACATGTGCTGAATGGGAAAGCAGATAAGTTGGAATCTCGTACAGAAGTACGCTTGTTTGTAGGCTATCCAAGAGGAACGAAAGGAGGTTTATTTTATAGTCCTAAGGATCAGAAGGTCATTGTTAGCACTAATGCCCGATTCTTAGAGGAAGACTATGTGATGAACCATAAACCCTTAAGTAGAGTTGTTCTAGAAGAACTGAGACGTGAGACACCAAGTACTTCAGTACCAACAGTACAAGATGATGAACCACAAATAACTGCACAACGTGTCACAAATGTTACACCACAATCGATAGTGCCTTGTCGTAGTGGGAGGGTTGTGATACAACCTGATAGATATATGTTCTTGGGAGAGTCGTCAGACTTCGTCCCTGAAGAACAAGATTATGATCCATGTACCCACAATGAAGCACTCCAAAATAAAGATGAAGAGTCTTGGCAAAAAGCAATGATATCTGAAATAGAATCTATGGATTCTAATCAGGTCTGGGAGCTTGTAGAACCACCCGTTGGTGTAAAATCCATTGGATGCAAGTGGGTCTATAAGAGAAAAAGAGGATCAGATGGTAAGGTTGAAACATTTAAAGCTCGGCTTGTAGCAAAAGGTTTTACTCAAAGAGAGGGTATCGATTATGAGGAAGCCTTTTCTCCTGTAGCCATGCTTAAGTCTATCCAGATTCTTTTATCTATTGCAGCTCATCTCGATTATGAGATTTGGCAAATGGATGTCAAGACAGCTTTCCTTAATGGAAGTCTTGAGGAAGACATCTATATGAAGCAACCAGACAGGTTCATTGAAAAGGGCCAGGAGCATCTTGTTTGTAAGCTCAAGAAGTCCATTTATGGACTTAAGCAAGCTTCCAGATCTTGGAACATATGTTTTGATCAGGTGATAAAATCCTATGGATTTGATCAATGTCAGGATGAATCATGTGTATACAGAAAGTGTGACAAAAATGTGGTGGTGTTCCTAGTACTTTATGTGGATGACATCTTGCTCATTGGAAACAATGTGAAGGTGTTATCTGTTGTAAGGGTATGGTTATCCAAACAGTTTGATATGAAGGAATTGGGAGAAGTAGGTCACATCCTTGGGATCAAAGTTCTACGAGATCGCAAGAAAAGGATGTTGGGCTTATTCCAAGCTTCCTATACTAATACTGTACTAACTCATTTTAGTATGCAAAATTCTAAGAAAGGTTTCTTACCTTTTAGACATGGAATTGCTTTATCAAAGGAGCAGTGTCCGAGGACACCTAAAGAGATAGAGAACATGAAGGCAGTTCTTTATGCTTCAGCAGTAGGAAGCTTAATGTATGCAATGCTATGTACGAGACCAGACATCTGCTTTGTCGTAGGCAAGGTCAGCAGATATCAGTCTAACCCATGACAAGAGCACTGGACTGCCGTAAAGCATATTTTAAAGTACCTGAAAAGGACTAAAGAGTATATGCTAGTTTACCAGGCAGATAGTTTAGTTCCCTTGGGGTATACAGACTCAGATTTTCAGTCATATAGGGATTCCAAGAAATCTACCTTAGGTTATGTGTTTACTTTGGGAGGTGGAGCCATTGTGTGGAGGAGTATCAAGCAAAAATGTATTCTTGATTCCAACATGGAAGTCGAGTATGTGGCAGCCTCTGAGGCAGCCAAAGGAGCGGTTTGGCTCAGAAACTTTCTGTTAGACTTGGATGTGGTACCTAGTTTGCCTAAGTCTATTACACTTTATTGTGATAATAGTGGTACAGTTGCAAACTCGAAGGAACCACGAGCCCATAAGACTGGCAAACACATTGAGCGCAAGTACCACCTGATACAAGATTTCGTAAAGAAAGAAAAAGTTGTTGTGATCAAGATAGCATCAGCCGACAACCTAGCTGATCCCTTTACAAAGAGCTTACCAGCTAAGGCTTTCGATAGTCATGTTGAGGGAATAGGAGTCAGATGTGTAGCAGCATGACTTTAAGTATAAGTGGGTGATTTGTAACAGTATACTGAAAAGCAATGCTTTGAGTATAAGTGGGAGATTGTTAGGATTATATACTAAAAGCATCACTTTTTTAATAACCTTATTTTCTTAAATTTTTGAATGAGAATCATATGGGCAAATGTTTGCATATTATATTTGTTGCAAGTGTTAATACAAATGTCTGATATTCTATATTATAGATAATATGGTGTGTGGTGTCACGCAGAAGATCATATTATCAGTTCCCGATGGAGTATATAAATAGTTCACAACCTAGATGGACTTGGACAATCTATTGGAAAGGTTGTAGTGTATCTGGTATTAGTCTATCTTGACTATAGGTTTACACTAGTACACTTTGTGTGTATTGAACAGGACCACTTGAGGTTATTTTCTTTGTACTGACTACATAAGAGAACAAACACCTCTGTTATTATGGATGCTTATGCTCTTAACCCGGATATAATAACGGACATGTATATGTAGTGTGCATTATTTTGACTCATAAAAGAGTGAGATTCATTATGGATCAACAACCTCTATGAATTGGGTAATAACATTGTATGTATGATGGGTTGTTGATTATAAATGGAATCCATGTCCCGATACATCGGGTTGATGATGTCCCCTTAAGGAGCTCATAAGGATTGTCATGTAAACCCTGCACATGGATTATATCCGGTACTACTTAAGGATAAAAGATGTCGAATCAATATAGTTGTCAGTAACTTAATTTGATCGATGGACATATGATATCTTAACATGGGCAGCCAAACGAGCATATAATAAAAGGAGCCCACAAATATAATTTAGGATTAGGGAGGTAGTGCAACAATAGCTCATTAGTGGACCGAGCTATTGTTAATGGGCCTGGATTGTATGTTCGGGCTGAACACGGGATATCCAGATCCGTTAGGAGGCCTAACCCTAATTTCTCCTCATGGTCCCTGTCGTAGCCTATATATACTCTATTCTCTAGCCGCCATATTACTGATCAAAAATTTGAAACTTTCTCTAAATTCGTGATTCACGTAAGGAGAGAAAGAGAGGGCTGCCAAAGAGAAAAAAAGTTGGGAGATCGTTGCCCACATGACGTCCAACTCGAGGAAGGAATACGTGCAGAAGATCTAGGGGTCGTCCGTTCGAGATTGCCAGGAATTACTTGTCTCCTTTCCGTCGCAGGTATAATTCGTGAGCCCTAGTTTCTGCCTATGAAGTGTTAGAACACGTATTAGATCTGTTTAACTTTCTATCGATCAATACGCACACCAAAGGAAGGGTCCTGGGAATCCCCAGTTCCATCAGATGCTTGATGGCCAAAAGTGATGAGAGTCAACTATGGCACATGAGATTCGGTCATGCAAACATGGACACAATTTCAAGACTATCCACAAAGGAGCTAGTACAAGGCTTACCGGACATTTCTTTCAAGAAGGATACGGTATGTAGCGAATGTAAAAAGAACAAAGCTACCTGATCCGCTTTTAAGTCCAAAAACGTTATAAGTACTACTAGACCTCTACAATTACTGCATATGGATTTATTTGGACCTAATAGAATTGCTAGCCTAGGTGGTAAGTTATATGCATTTGTAATAGTAGATGATTTCTCTAGATACACGTGGGTGTATTTTCTTGCACGCAAAAATGATGCATTATCAGAATTCGTCACCTTTTGTAAAAAGGTTCAAAACGAAAAAGGGTTCATGATCACTCACATTCGAAGTGATCATGGCGGCAAATTTGAGAATGTAGAGTTCAAGCAATTTTGTGACACACACGGTTATTTGCATGAGTTCTCTTGCCCTAGGACTCCACAACAAAATAGACTTGTGGAACGTAAGAACAGGACTCTATCCAAAATGGCTAGAGTAATGTTAAATCAGTTTAGTCTACTAAATACCTATGGGCTGAAGTTGTAAGTACAGCGTGCTATGTTCTCAATAGGGTTCTAATTCGACCTATATCAAAAAAGACTCCTTATGAATTATGGTTTGATATAACTCCCTTTGTTTCTTATTTCAAAGTATTTGGTTGTAAATGCTTTATTCTTAATACTAAAGATAAATTGGGAAAATTTGACGAAAAGGCCGATGAAGGTATATTTTTAGGTTATGCGGCAAAATGCAAAGGGTACAGAGTCTTCAACAAGAGAACCATGATCGTCGAAGAATCTATAAATGTTAAATTTGACGAACTCAATCAACATTCTGTCGATGATGATGATGAAGACATTAGTACACCTAGTACTGCTCCTACAGATCCTTCACACAAAACACCAGCTGAGTCTCCAAGCAAATCGCGTACAGAACCAGAAGTCGGAACCAGCAATCCAGAGGATATGCCAAAAGAAATAAGATTTTTGGCAGACCATCCAAAGGACTTGGTAATTGGTGAGATTACCAAGGGTGTACGTACTCATTCCTCTAGTAAAGATATAGCTTCCTGTTTTGCATTTATTTTATAGCTTGAACCCAAAAATATTGAAGAAGCATGTAGTGATAATTTTTGGTTAGATGCTATGCAAGAGAAATTGAACCAATTTGAACGAAATCAAGTTTGGGAACTAGTTCCTAAGCCCATTGATCATTCGGTCATTGGCACCCGCTCGGTATTCCGAAATAAACTGAATGAGAATGGCTTAGTGACTCATAACAAGGCTCGACTCGTAGCTCAAGGATACAATCAGGAAGAAGGTATCGACCACGATGAACTTATGCCCCAATTACGAGATTAGAGTCCATTCGTATGTTATGTGCATTTGCATATTTTTATAATTTTAAGTTATTTCAAATGGATGTTAAAAGTGTATTTTTGAATAGTTTTATAAAAGAAGAAGTTTATGTAGCTCAACCTTCAGGTTTTACTGATTTCAAAAATCCTGATTATGTTTTCAAGTTAAAGAAGGCATTATACGGTTTGAAATAAGACCCTCGTGCTTGGTACGATCATCTAAGTTCTTTTCTACTTGACAACGACTTTTTAAAAGGGAAGGTTGATACTACACTGTTTATAAAGTCTTCTAATAGCAATCTTCTTTTGATTCAAATTTATGTAGATGATATTATTTTTGGATCTACTGATGAATCTCTTTGTCAAAAAATTTTAAAGTGTATGCAGAATAAGTTTGAGATGAGCTTGATGGGCGAGCTGAAATTCTTTTTCGTACTGTAAATCAAACAAACCAACAACGGGACGTTCATAAATCAAGCCAAGTACACAAAAGATTTATTAAAAAAGTTCGATCTGAAAGCAGTCAAACCACTTGCCACTCCGATAGCAACTTCAACCAAGCTTGATATTGATGAACAACGAAAACCTGTCGACATACGTAAGTATCGAGGTATGATTGGTAGTTTACTTTACTTAACTTCTAGTCGACCTGCTATAATGTTTAGTGTTTGCTTGTGTACACATTTTCAAGCCAATCCTAAGGAATCACATATGTGCGCAGTTAAGCGTATATTTTGATACCTTAAAGGCACATCTTATGTCGGCTTATGGTATCCCAAAATCACGTCATTTGACCTAACCAGTTATTCGAATGCTGATTTTGCTAGATGCAAAGTAAATTGAAAAAGTACCAACGGTACATGTCATTTCCTAGGCAAAGCTTTAGTTTCTTCGTTTAGAGAGAAACAAAATTTTGTTACATTATCAACAAATGAGGCTGAGTATATCACTGCAGGACATTGTTGTGCACAAATTTTATGGATGAAACAAACCTTAGAAGACTTTGGCTTACTATAAACACACATACCCATTTTCTGTGACAACACTAGCACTATCAATTTGACTAAGAATCCAGTATGTCACTCTTTCACAAAACATATCGAGATTCGACATCATTTTCTTAGAGATCATCAACAAAATGAAGATATAAACCTTGTATACATAGAAACAGAGAATCAATTAGCTGACATCTTCACAAAACCTCTAGCGGAAGATCGTTTCAATTATTTACGTCGGAAATTACGAATTTTGGATGTAAATAATATTAATTAATTTTGTTTATAAAATTATTTTTCAATACTCAAAAACTATTTTTGAGACAAGCCTACAAAGGGTCTGTCTGTCACCACGACTACGGTCGAAGCGAAGCGATATTTAATTGTTCCTAGTGAACTCCCGTTAGCTTGGACAGTACCCCTACAGCTAATCTAAAACAGTCACTGTGTAACAAAATTTAATTTATAAAATAATATTAATTATATTAATTGAAATTTAAAATTACTAAACTTATAATTAAATAATTGAAAGGAGTTGATGAAAAGGATGTGGCCCACAATTTTTTTAAAAAAATTATCAAAAGAATCCCAGACGAATTCGGCTCGAGTTCGGTCCGAGTTCTGTTGGTGGTATATCTTTTTAAGTCAAAACCCGAGGCCCCCTCCTATTCATCTCTTCCAAACTCCTCTCTCAGCGACATCAGCCGCCCGAAAGCTTTTCTAAACCCTAGAAAATCTCCAATCCATTGCTCTTAATCCACTTGGAGACCTCTATCCAAATTTTGGATTTGTGCGGAGAATTCCTTTCTCTACAACATACTCATTTTCTGGAAGGTATAACTCTCTCCTTCCACCTCCTTCAATTTTATTAATTTATATTCATATTTGGAAGAAATGCCTAAGGAATTCACTCCTTCCAAGAGGAAGAAGACCAATGCCAGTGAAGAGGCATCGTCTTCGAATCCACCAGCGGATTCACTATTTTCCCTGGTCCAATCGGTCGACGGTGCATACAATGAGTTTTATTTTTAAACTCATGATCAATCATTACTATGGTATGGTGATTTTATCATGCAAAACATGTGCACTGGCGTCCCGATTAATTGGACAGTGTTTCCTGACCACCGTCCTTACTTTGAGGCATTAGGGTTACACCGACTTATCACCGAAAAATTCCCTATAGCTACTAATGCCATTAGATTATTTTACTAAAACTTTGTGTTAGACACTTTTGATGTTAAGACTCATGTCAGAGGTATTAACATCGAGTTCAATGATGTCTTGTTAGCGAAAATCCTTGGTGTTCCTAACGAAGGTGCCTCGCTCGATGATATCACTAATTTCGATTTTCCCGATGGCACAACTCTTCTCAACTTCAAGAACGATCTTTGTGCACCTGCATGTGTTCGTTCTGGAAAGTTCAAGGCTGCAAACTTGAACTTGTTTAACTATGACTTACATTGCTTCATCTATTTCACTATTCTTCCAAAATTTACTTCAAAAGTTAATGTTACAAATTTTGAACTATCTGTCCTCTACCACATCATCAAGGAAATTCCATTTTCGATTCCCAAGAATATTATCCAAATGATGGTACGATGTCGCAAGATCGAAATCTCTCTTATGCGATGTTCATTCCTCGCATCTTTCAGCATTTTGACAACGATCTGTCTACTTGTGCTCTGGACCCTGAGCCCAAGTATCTCTAACTGTCCCATCGCAGCACAGCCGCTCCTCCTGCTCCTCCTTCTATACCTGCTCTACCTCCTCAGGCATACCCTATGTCTTTTGAGGGTATCCATCAGCACCTTTCTGATCTCCGGACATTCATCACTGACACATCCAAGGAATGCGAATTCTGTGATGTGACTCGGTTTCAGGAACTAGCCAACTCCTTCACTGATCTCCGATTTGCTCAGACTAGACATTATGCCAGTTCTCTTTCCCGAGATCCAGCTTTCTCCGGTTACCGCTATGAGAATGAGGCGGTACATACTCTCTTCCAGCCCGGTAACACTTATGATTGGTACCGTGGTTCGGGTGCTACTCCGTACACCTCTGGAGCTGGTTCATCCGGATATGGTGGACATGCTAGCACTGCAGATGATGATGATGAGGATTTGTTATCTAGACGTACTTTATTTTGTCTAGATGATCACTTTTTGAGACTTTGATTATGTCTTTGTTACTTAAAAATGCTCCGATATTCCAAGATACCATTAGTACTCTATCTTTTTTAGTTTATTTTTGCACTGAGATTGTGTTTGTCTGAGATGATATTCTGTGAACATGTTTTATGCTTTCTTTAGCATATTTTTATTCAGTTTAGCACTTATTCTATATTTCTCATAGCACTATCTCTTTATGCTTCAATATTTACTGCCTGTAAAATATAAACTGCTTGTGAAATGTTGTTTTTCTATTGATTATGTTTATATTTCTTCAACGATCGTTACTTATGCATATATTGTGGGGGAGCTTCTCTCTTTGCAATTATTTTGCTAAGTGACAACCGGGGAGAAATAGGATCTAACATCTATTGCAGGATACAGGAACATTTTTTTCCAGGATACAGTATAATTTATAATTTTGATCATCTTTCAAATCTTATCGATCAAAGATGTTATATCAGTCAAGGTTTGTCAATTATCAAAATGAGGAGTTTGTTGGCCCATTGGTCATAGTCAAACCTGATTTTAATAATTGATCAAATTGTGTCTCGGTATAAGGGCTACTTAAAGAAGTTTTGGACTCTTGGACACTGCCAGAGAATTGCTAAATATTGATTCCCCATTTTTGAAATCCTGAGAATCACATAAATAAAATTATGTAGGGCAAAAAAAAATTTTAATTAACTAAATATTGATTTCCTTAAAACAATAATAAGAAATTCACCAACACCTTGAACACTATGAATTTAGCATGCCACGATAGTGTAGACGTATACAAATTCAACTTTGTTCAAGTAGGTTTTTCTTATTAATTTTACTATTGTAGAAGCATGGAAAATATTAAAGAAAATGACCCATGCGGCCAGGGAACCCCATGCGGCCCAGACAGTCTATGCGGCACAGAAGGACTATGCGGCTCAGGAACTATACGGTCTGAAATATTTTATGCGGCTCAGAAAACACGTGGCGGAACAGCGCTCCCCTTTGACCCATGCTGCATTAATTACTGTGACGGCTGACAATCCTGAAAAAGTGACAGCTCTGATACAAAAGAAGTAATTATGACTCTGACATAATGACAAACTTCTAGGGAAGAGAAAGAGATCTCTGACACAATCCCTCGAGATCTATAAAGTGCCACATGGCTTTGCCACGTGGACGTTCATATGCGGCTCGAGCGAAGACTTCCCATGCGGTTCAGAATGAAACCGTCCTATGCGGCTCAGGCCGAAACAGTCTCATGCAGCTCAAGCGGAGGCCTTCCCATGCGGCTCAAGAGGACCATTTCCATAAGGCTCAGGCAGATGCATCTATATGCGGCTCGCAATGATCATCTCCATGCGGTTCGAAGGTTCGAGGGGTAACCATTACCCGAGCAGCCCTGACACGTGGCACAAACCTTATGTGGCACAAACCTTATGCGGCCCAAACCTTATGTGGCCCAAACCTTATGCGGCCCAAACCTTATGCGGCTCAATATTCATGCGGTTC
This sequence comes from Iris pallida, assembly GCA_029216955.1. NCBI lineage: Eukaryota > Viridiplantae > Streptophyta > Magnoliopsida > Asparagales > Iridaceae > Iris > Iris pallida. Next base: position 4,714,403 of record JANAVB010018799.1, read on the forward strand.
AGATCTCTCCCAGTGGCTCCTAGGACACGTGTCCTAAGCCAATCAATTTCCCAGATTTGTTGCAATCAAGAGATTGGGTCAAATCCCAATGATCTGGGACACGTGGCAGGAGAATAAATCAAATTTATTTGCAGACAACAGCAGATCATCACAAAGAAGATTTATTCCAATCAGTATTAATTGCTGATGAGATTTGGTGTAATCTATATTTAATGGTCCAGATTCGTCACAATCAAAACGAATGACCTAGATTGACCAATCTACAGGCCGGCACCATCTCCAAGAAGCAATCATTTGCAACCCTAATGATCACATCCCATTCCTATAAATAGCAGGGTGCCATTCTCCGGCGAGAGAAGAGACACATAGGCAGAGAGATACAGAGAAGAGTACACATATAGAGAGAGAGCACTAGAATACTTGGAGAGGAGAAGCAGAGAAAGCAAAGAGAGCATTTCTTCCAACGCCAAGCAATCTTCTGGAGCCAAGGCTGCATACCGATCGTCCAAGGAGTAAGGCAGAGCTGCCGTCGCTTTCCCGAGCCTCTATTGTCATCCCCCAGAATCTAAAATAAACAATTGTACTTAGATTACTGTACCTAGGTTTTCGTCCCTAGGCTTTCTTTGTACAAGTGAGTTTGTAACGTGAAGTAAAAGTTCGGTCCTCCGATAATTGTTCTGTTATTTTATATTTCATGGCAAACACGATGGCGATTCTGCTGGGGACAAACTTTTCCACGGCTGAAGAGTTGGTGACACAGTCGGATGCAGCCAAGCTTGGCTCCACGCAACAGAAGATGGTCGTCTGTTTCGACCAACAGGCATTCGAAGAGATGCTCTCTGAAGGAAGTGCTGGCCCGATCCAGAAGCGAACCCGCACAAAAAAAGCTCGCTGAGAGTGGAGGCCGAAGTCATTCGCTCCTCCACAAGCTCTAGACGGGATACTCTCTGCTGCCCAAGATGGCGAGGGCGATTCTCATGCGGCTCCACTTCAAGCCATAAAGAACTCTGCTGTTTCCAAGTCCGACAAAGGAAAACACTACAATGCCGGACTTGCAGGGGCAAAGAGTGACTTTGTACATCCCAAGAAGAAGCCGAACACTCCTGCCAACCACATGCAGGAGGCTTCTGAGGGTGGATCCACCAGCCGCATGAAGAAAAGCCATGCGGCCAGATCATCCAGCCGCATAAAGAAGAATCATGCGGCTGATACTCCCAGCCGCATGAAGAAGGCATATGCGGCTACGCCTGCCAACCGTATACAGACCACCGAAGATAGCCGCATGATGCCTACTCCACGCGGTTCCATCTTCGACCGCCTCTCTTATGGTCCCGATCTCTTGTGCTCCCAAGAAGACATGCCTGACTCTCTCCAGTATCACTTAGACGCTTCCTACTATGTGTCCTTACGCACTAGAGCAAAAAAGTTTAAGGCAGCACGAGCCTGGCGAGTTCGATCCGCTGATCTGACCTCCGACCATCCGAGCGTCCCGCATACCGTTATGCGGGCCTTAGATGGGAAGTTGTACAGAACTGCTCGAGTCTAGCCCCCGGCGGCGGACGGACAGAGAGGTTCGTAAAAGTCTCCCAAAATTCCGAGAGCAGAGATGGTCGATCCCGACCCATCTAACTTGCGTGAGGCTATCCTCCACAAACGTAAGGAAAGAGAAGACGCATCGGGGTGCAAAAAGTCCTCTCACGGACGCCACTGCACTCAAGTCATCGTCAACTGCTGCTGCAACAGTGCGACGATGCAAGAAGATCGGCAGTCCGTATTTTAAAGACAGCGACAGCCATCTTCAGAAGACGAGGCACTTCCCGTCGTATCTTGTAACTCTGCTCGGAAAGTCCCCACTGATGGAAGGAGGAAGAAGACAAATGTTCCCAGCCCAAAAATCTTAACCACTGTGACTAAAAGACTGTCGTCTAAACGGGTGCCCACCACCGGAGTTTTCCAAGGCACTCGCTCTAAGACGAAATCTGCTACAGCGGGAGACTCGTCGTCCATAACGCAGGGGGTTGCTGGGGCTGGAGGTAGCACCCCTCCGAGCCTCCACAGCAATCCAATGTTCCAAGAAGTTGAGCCAGGGGAGACAACTCTCCCATCGGATACAGCAAACCTCGACGTCCCCGACGACATCCACAACTCCCAAGACGAGGCGAACTCGGAGGCTGGGGGTACTGTTCCTTCCGAGTCTGAATCAGAAGGGAACATACCCACATACCCCTATGACTTCTCACTACAGGGATACGATTCGGAGGGCGCTTCCTCCACCGCTCCGTCTATCTCCCCTCATTAGAAGACGGTATTCATGACAGACAGCAACCAAGGTGGCTCCAGTGATCGCCAGCGCATCGACAGTCTTGAAGCCATACTACTTGCTTTGGTCAAGTCTGTAGATGAGATTAAAGCGGCCCTTCTAACTCTGCAAGGAGGGACGCCTGGCCAAACAAGCGCGGGTCCTGAGATCAATATGGACTCGAATTCGGTGGCACCAAACCCGGGCAACAATCCTCCGGAAACAACGGCCCCCACCGCCGTGGATGAGGCCCGCGAAGCAAGAAGAGAGGTCCAGGAGCTCCGAGCCATGTTTTACGCTCGAGAGAATTCTCAAGACCTCAGAATACGGCAACCATACCCTGCTGCATGGAGGGATGTTCCATTTCCACCAAGATACAAGCCGTTCAATATCAATCCTTATGATGGCAAGACCTCGGCAAGTCGGTAAATTACCTACTTCGAAGTCACCGCCGACCATCTGCCCCATGACGATGCCATTCTCATACGATTATTCATCGGGGCATTGGAAGGAGTCGCCTTCGACTGGTATCGCAACTTGTCGGACAACAGCATCCACTCCTTCGCCGGCTTCAAGCGCATGTTCTTGGAGAGATTCTACGAAGTAGGGCAGGACATCACCATGTCCACCCTCATGGACGTCGTCCAAGGGAAAAAAGAGCTCACAAGGAACTACATCGAGCGGTTCCGCCAGACCGCCATGAAGCTACCCTCTGGAAATCTAGATTCTTTCTTGATCGAGATTTGCCAAAAGAGACTCCTCCCGACAATTAGTCTCTGGATGGGCGAAAGTCAATTCAAGGATTGGAAGACGTTCATCATCAGTGCCACAAGCGCCGAAGAATGACTAAAGAAGGCTCGCCAACTGGGATTGCATATCTCGTAAGGAGAAAACAAGGGCAAGCGTCCCAACAACGATAATGGGGGTAGCCCCTCCAATAATCGGGATAGCAAAGGAAAGCAGGCTATGGTGGCCGATACAGCACAAAAACCTGAGCCAATGTCCGTAGACAAACAATGGTCACAAATTACTTACTCCTTCGAAGACGGTCACGTCAAGCCCATCTTGGACATGCTCATACAAGGGGACAGAATTCAGCTTCCTCCACCAAGACGGGAACCGCGGCCGACAGAGATGGAGAACCCAAAGTACTGCCATTATCATCGCTATGTCCATCATGCTACACACGACTGCTACCAGCTGAAACGGTACATCCAAAACCTCATCGATTCGAACGCTTTGGCCATTGATTTCGAAGAGGTAACGGTGGCAGCCAATATGGTGTCGGTTCAATTCGGCAGCTTCCCTCCAACGGAAACTCAAGACGGGGTAGTTCCCATCCCTCTGGCGATAATAGAGATTACCAATCTCCCACCTCCCCGAGATCAGGCTGCTGGTCTAGTATCCCTCACCACATCACGAGGGAAGGTCATGTGGATCCATCCAGACTTGGTATCAGAAGTGACTCGGCCCATACCATCTTCCACCTACAAGAAGAAAAGTGGAAAAGCCAGGACCTGCCAAACGATCTCGGCAGATATCGAAGAAGCTACAGCCGTCATCACCCGGTCGGGGGCACAATCCCAACCCGTGGTTGACAACTCGGCTGAAGATCATCAGCCCACTACAACCGACGCTCCGGGACCGGCTCAGCCTCTAACGACCGACAAGCCTAGGCCAAGGAAGACTCGTTTTGATAAATCCCTCCGAAAAGAGGCATCACAGGGGCTGGAGAAGCCCTACAACTTCGACATATTAGCGCAGTTGGCCAACACACCGGCCAAGTTGTCATTATACGAACTCCTGAGACTCTCCAAGGATGTTCGTGCAGCTTTGAGCGATGCACTCTAAAATGTCGACGCGTACCTGACTCAGGTCAACCTCACGGTAGAAAACCCGCCTACAGATCTCCAAGACAGCGCCTGTACGGAAGCAATGCCCAACATTGTCTTCACTCCGCAGGACATGCTCATTAAAACCAACCTACATGATCGCCCGCTATACTACACGGGATACATCGGCGACATGAAGGTGGATCGGATGCACATAGATCCTGGCTCTTCCATAAGCATCATCCCGAAGGGTCTGCTACATCATCTCCGTATCCCAATGCATCGCCTGACACCCACAAGCACCGCCATTAGCGGTTTCAATTCGGGCAGGAGCTACCCAATCGGGAAGATTCGTATGAAGTGTCAGATTGGCGATCTCCAATTCGAAGTCACCTTCTACGTCATAGATGCAGACACTTCTTACAACATCCTCTTGGGGCGCCCATGGATACACGATTACATAATCGTGCCTTCCACGCTACACCAGTGCTTCAAATATGTCGACAAACACGGCTTCGTGAGGGCAGAATTTGCTGATATCGATCCCTTCAAAGGGGTCGAATCCTACTACTCAGACTCCTGTCTATACGAAAAGTTAAAGAGGCACCTTGATGAAGGAGATGTACAAGCTCATACCAAGACAGCTACAGGATCAGAAGAACCCCTGACGATCCACCTCCAAGCTCGCAAACCAGGCAGATCCGTACCCCTTACTGCCACTCTACGAAAGGACGCGATCAGCCTCTCAGCGCAGGAGGAGCAGATGATAATCCGGCTGCCAAGGTCCGGCCAAGTGCCGAGACCCACAACGGGGCCACTGACAATCAGAATGCCTAGAGTCGGTCAACCCCAACCGGAGAAGCTCAATCCCTCCGATAGGCCACTGACGATACGCCTTCCCAAGAAGGGTCGTCACCCCGATGCAAGATCTGACACTTCTAGCAAACCAGCCACTCCTCGCTCCATATCAAGTGCCAAACTGGGGGTCGCTAGTCTGCCAACAACTCCATGCTCTGCTCCATCAGCTGAACCTCTGACAATCAAGCTGCCCAGGGCGTCCTCTCAGTCTTTATTTACACAGGGGGTAGCCGAAGAGGAACCAGAGCTAGCCAAGTATGTGGCTGCCCACACTGACGTTTCCTCCGCGGATGATGTAATCCCCTAGAAAAGATACCTTACTTCATCAGTAAAGGGTTATCTTTGAACTACACCGAGCTCAATAAGCTACGTACAATGTATGCTATAGAATACGGTATAGGCACTCACCTACACACACAGGTGACAAATGTGTATACCGCGATCCAGCTTACTCCAGTAGAAGATACGTACCGAATAATCGAGGGAGGGGACCATCCAATCATCTTCGGCCGGAAGGACGACCCGCATCCCTTCACCATAGAGGAAGCCGACCTCGGGTCAGATGCCGGAAGACTGACTCTGTATCTTTATAGCCTCCAATCCAAATATCTCATGCAGAAACAGGGGTATGATCTGGAGACGACGCCGGGTTTGAACTACGGCACTGGGCGACGATTACCTTTGAAGCCGCCAGTCCCGGCGGGCAAACTACGGGACTACTATAGCAAAACTCGATGCGGGTTAGGGTATGTAATGCCTACTACGACCCCTGAGAGTTCATATAAAGAATGCGACTGGCAGTCACATTCAACCGGGTCACCAACTTCTGACTCGGATACCAGCATCGGAGACGTATTCAGACAAGTCTTGTCAGTCAACATGGCATTCGCCGACGCTTACGAAGAAGACGAAGATATCCCCGAGATCCTCGAGCTAGAGCCGTGGGCCCAGCAATTGGATGCACAATGGGAAAAATGGTTCGAACTGAGAGAACCTCCTACTGAAGATGAAGTCATACAGGTTGACCTCGGCAGCAAATCTTCTCCAAAACCATTTTTTGTCAGTAAAAGCCTTGCAGACGAAGAGTGGGAGTCGCTGCTAGAACTTGTCAGAGAATACATTGATGTGTTTGCCTGGAGCTATGAAAATATGCCAGGGTTAAATCCCGATATTGCTCTTCATAAAATAAACATTTGGCCGGATGCGAAGCCAGTCAAGCGACAACATCGACGCTTCTGCCCAGGCATCATGGACACGATCGAAGCCGAAGTCAACAAATTGATAGCCAGCGGCTTCATTCGTGAGGAGCAACATACCGATTGGGTCACCAATATAGTGCCCGTCCTCAAGAAGAATAGGAAGATTCGAATCTGCATCGACTTCCGCAATCTGAACGAGGCGTGCCCCAAAGATAAATTTTCCCTTCCTATCACAAGACATCATGATCGATAAATACCTACGGCTTCGAACGTATGTCATTCATGGATGGCTTCTCGGGGTACAACCAAATCAAAATGTCTCCTGACGACGAAAAGCATACATCATTCCGAACACCAATTGGCACGTACTGCTACACATTCATGCCTTTCGGTTTGAAGAATGCTGGCGCCACATATCAAAGAGCTATAAGCACCATCTTCAGAGACCACTTACGCAAGACAGTGGAGTGCTATATTGACGACATCGCCGTTAAGAGTCGCTGCAAGGAAGACCATCTGCAGGATCTAAGGACGGTATTCGACCTAATGCGAGCGCACAATTTGAAAATAAACCCTACAAAGTCTTTTCTGGGAGTATCCAGCGGGAAGTTCCTGGGCTTCATCATCACTGCACAGGGTATCCATGTAGACCGTGAGAAGACGAAAGCAATCATGGAGATGGGTCCTCCGAGAAATCTCCGCGAACTCAGAGGCCTTCAAGGGAGGCTAGCTTACATCAGGAGGTTCATTTCCAACCTCTCCGGGCAATGTCGACCATTCACCCATCTCATGAAGAAAGGCGTCTCATTCGTATGGGATGAAGAATGCCAGCGCGCCTTCGACAGCATCAAAGAATATTGTCGAACCCTCCAGTCCTGGTGGCCCCGATTTCTGGAAAACCATTCCTGCTCTATGTACGAGCAATAGAACATTCCCTCGGGGCTCTGCTGGCACAAAACAATGACGCAGGCTATGAGCAAGCCATATATTACCTCAGCCGAATGATGATTGGGCCAGAGCACCGATACACCGTTGTGGAGAAGGAATGCCTTGCCCTGGTGTTCGCCATTCAGAAAATGCGGTACTATGTCACCGGACAAATGATACATGTGATCTCACGAGTCAACCCTCTCAGGGTCCTCATGACTAAACCAGGGGCACTCAGCTCTCGTCTCGCTACATGGGCAGTATTGTTGTCCCCTTATCATATGATCTTCGTCCCATAAAAGGCAGTCAAAGGTCAAGCCCTAGCAGACTTCTTAGCAGCCCACCCAGGCTCGGAGTCCTCCAGAATATATGAAGAGATCCCAGATGAGGTCGACGACTCGCATGCGACCTTTCACGATGATATATGGCGAATGTTCTTTGACGGTGCTTCGAGGACCGGACCTAAAGGCAACATCATCGTCGGAGTCGGGGTAGTATTGGTCTCCCCTTCTGGATTGGTGATTAACCGCGCTTATTCCCTCACAGAACCCTGCTCTAAAAATATGGCCGAGTACAACGCTCTGGTCATTGGCCTCCAACTTGCAAGAGAGCTGGAGGTAGAATACCTTGAAGCATACGGCGATTCCCAACTAATCGTCAATCAGATCCGGGGCTCATACGAGGTCCGCCACGAAGACATGATCCCTTATCACCAAATAGCGATTGACATCATCTCGTCGTTCGAGGGGTTCTTCATCGAACATGTCCCCAGACTCCGAAATATCGAAGCTAATGCCCTAGCTGGTCTTGCCGCTTCCCTAGCAGTTCCGAACTATGATCGCCAATCAGTAGATGTGATAGGCCACGAACTGGTCTATCCCAAGAACAATGTGCAATTCGTGGCGAGTTATTCCGCCCAGACGATCGATGGTGCCCCAGACTGGAGACAACCAATCATCGACTTCGTCGTCTACGACATCCTGCCCGAGAACCCAAAGGAAGCCACTTCCATCAGACGGCGTTCTCTCAGATTCTTCTACGATATAGAGATGAAAATGCTGTATTGCCGCTCCTACGACGGATTACTGCTTCGGTGTCTGTCAAACGCAGAAGCCAAAGAAGCCGTACGAGAAGCTCATGATGGTGTCTGCAGGGCCCATCAGCCTGGCCCTAAATTGCAAGGCTGCCTCCGTCGAATGGGCTACTACTGGCCCACAATGGTGGCAGATGCGATAGACTATGCAAGAAAATGCAAAGCCTGTCAAGTCCACGCAGACTTCATTCACCAACCATCCGAATTTCTACATCCGACAGTGGCGTCCTGGCCATTCGAAGCATGGGGAATGGATATCATTGGTCCAATCACCCCACATTCCTTCCGAGGACATCGCTTCATACTTGCGATCACTGATTACTTCTCCAAATGGGCGAAAGCTGTCCCACTCGCAGAAGTCAGACTTCAAACATGATCAGCTTCCTTAAGCATCACGTCATCTACCGCTTTGGACTGCCCCAAAGGATCATCAATGATAATGGTCCACAGTTTGTAAGCCATGCTTTCTATTGGTTTTACGATAAGCACCGTATTCAGAATATAGCTTCGACACCATACAACCCGACAGCAAACGGGTTGGCAGAGGCATTCAACAAAACAATCATCAAACTCCTCAAGAAGTTTGTCTCCTCCAACAAATACGACTGGAACGAAAAGCTCGACGAGTGTTTATAGGCGTACCGTACTACAGTCCGAACAGCTACCGGGAATACACCATTCTCTCTAGTATACGGGAGTGAGGCAGTTCTCCCATTAGAGACTCAAATACCCTCACTCCGCGTCGCCCTCACTTATCAATTGACGACGGATGACAATTACTGACGTCGACTACAAGAGTTGGAGGCCTTAGATGAAAAGCGCCTCCTAGCTCAGCAAAGGATCGAGCTATACCAAGCACGCATCTCAGGAGCCTTCAACAAGAAGCTCAAAATCAGAACATTCCAAGTGGGCGATCTTGTTCTGGTAGTTCGGAGGCCAATGGTCATGACTCACAAGACCGCCGACAAGTTCCAGCCAAAATGGGAAGGTCCATTTGTCATCGAGGCCATGTTCTCCAACGGTGCTTACCGCCTCGCTAAGCAAAATGGAGACTTGCTCATGTTGTCTGTCAACGTCAAGTTCCTGAAGAAATATTATGTCTAAACACCATTCTCCAGATTATTAAGTCACGTACCCGCTGGTACCACTGAACTCACCCTCATAGTTTTCCATATTTTCGAGTCATGTACCCGCTGGTACCGCTGAATTCATGCTCACCATTCTCCAGATTCTCGAGTCATGTACCCGCTGGTACCTCTAAACTAACATCTCGGTCACTCTTTCAGGTAGCAAGTCATGTATGATCATACCTCTGAACTTTCTTCTTGAAGGAGATCCTCCCTCATGATCTAATACCCGCACTCCCAGTGCACAAAAAAGGGTAATCGATCCACAAATTTCTAAAACGGCCATGTCCTCATTACCTCTGAGTCGTTCCACTTCCGCCAAAAACAAATCACCCCTTACATAGAACTTTCATGTCCTCATTACCTCTGAGTCGTTCTATGTAGCCTCCTTCATTGAGCCCACTCCTGTCATGTCCTCATTACCTCTGAATGGGAAGGCTCCGTCGAAGAAATCTTCATACTTGCCATGTCCTTATTACCTCTGAGTAAGTATGATGATCCCCTTTCGACCTATTATCTGTACCCACAATCAGAGTACGCCAAGGGTAATAGGTCCACAAATGTCCTCTGTTGACCACAAATGTCCTCTGTTGACCACAAATGTCCTCGGTTGACCACAAATGTCATCTGTTGACCACAAATGTCCTCTGTTGACCACAAATATCCTCTGTTGACCATAAATGTCCTCTGTTGACCACAAATGTCCTCTGTTGACCACCAATATCCTCCGTCGAGTTCACTCCTGCCATGTCCTCATTACCTCTGAGTAGGAAGACTCTACGTTTAAAAAACTTTCCTAATTGCCATGTCCTCATTACCTCTGAGAAAGTATGTCGATTCCCCTTCATCTTATTATCCGTATCCTAAACCAGGGTACGCCAAGGATAATAGGCCCACAAATATCCTCAACTAAGTTTCTTAGCACAAATCAACCATCTCATCATCCCCAGGAGCCCAGCTGCTCTACGGCATTCCTTTTCCCAATACCAAGAGCACCCATGACCACCTTGCCATGGCTGCTTCAGGTATCCTGACCAAAACTTGTTATCTGTACCTAAAACCAAGGTATGCCATGGGTAACAGGTCCATAAATATATCCCCTATGCGGGGGAGAACATCACCGCAATATCGCAAGTACAACAAACAAACACAAATGAAGGATAGAAGGGAAAGTACTCTTTATTTGAAGGAAGAAAAGATTATTACATATTTCGGGACCACGTCCCTTTCAAAAAAGGAAAAGAAAAGAAGAAACAAAAGAAAAGCCGACTACATTTCAGCATTACTCAATTCTAGGAGGCGGTTTCTCACTGAGGTGGTCCCCCGCTCAATCCGTTGCCGAGCCCGACGCTCGGCCTCCTGGAATAACCGCTCCTCATTGTCCAAGCCCAAGAGCGCCTGGCAGTCGTCTTCCAATTTCTTCAGGGCAGTCTCCAGGTCAGTCGAAGCTTGATTAACCCTGTTAGTCTCCTGAACAATTAGCCCCCTGTCATTTCGGGCAGCCTCAAGTTCAGACTCCAAGAAAGTCAACTTCTTCTGAAGCGTAAGGATCCGCTCCCGCGTCTCAGTAATCTCACGAGAGATAGACTCCTCCCGAGTCGTGACGTTTTCATTCGCGTAACTCAATTGATCATACCGATCAGATAAGTCGCTGAGATCCTTCAGTATGGCCGGCCTGGTCTTATCCCGAGCAGCTCTGGTCCTCTCTATAACAGCGATAAGGGAACCCCGCTCCTCGTTTATAACAGCAGACAGATCAGCCTGCCGCAATACCCGATGCTCGGCCACCAGCTGATCAGTCTCCAACAATTTCGCCTCCAGAAGTGCAGCCATCCCTGCATCACCAGGAAGATTCCTAAGGATATTAATTTGACCCTGGGCGCATTGTCGGGCCAAGGTGAAGGAGGTCCCTCTTTCTACAGCAGCCTCGATTCCCCTCTTCAAATGACGATGAAAACTGGCAACCACGTCCTGTAACGCGTCATCCAAAACTTCTACAGAGGATGGCATCAGAGGAAGCGTGGACGGCAACATTGGAGAAGTAACGTTAGATCTTGCCACTAGGGGAACAGAGTCTGAGTAGAAAGATACGTGAATGGCGACTAACTCGTCTTCCGCCGTCCGGAGAGCCTGGACACTCGGTAGAGCAGAAAGGTCCATTCTCGGGGCCGCTGGAGCAGAGGATGACACAAGGACCATCGTTCCCTGCCCCGACTGCCCCGATACCTGGCCCGCTAAACTCGAGCCCCCAGAAGGCCCATCAAGACGAACCGGAAGGTGAGGGGATACACCCCTCTCCACCAGTGCCCCTTCGGCTGGGTTTGTCTCAATAATGTCCATCCTCGGCACTGGAGAGGTAAGACCTGTAAGCCCAGAATGACAATCAATCGACGTGACCCAAAGGACGTGATGATAGAGCAGATAGGCTTCCTCACAGGTTAAGATTTGGCTAATCTTCCCAGGGGAGGAGCATGAAGGCTGCAGCTCATCCACAGCTGGCATGGTCCTCTCACCCGCGATCTCCGAGTGAAACTCAGCCGCGTCCTCTGTCCCCGCCACCTCGAAGGGGGATACAGATTGATCTGCGTCACCTTGAAGAGGAACAGGCTCACGGAAGTCCCCATCATCCTGGGTCACCACCTCGCCATCTTGAAACTCTTCTTCTTCCCCTGACACCTAAAAGAGGGAACGAAGACGATTAGAATTGAAGCTAGAAGGAAATAAGAAAGAAAGAATCGAGAGCGGTTTGGTTACCTCTGACGCAGGGTTGACTTCTTCTCCACATTTTTTATGGCTAGCGGGCGGTGCCTAGTCGCAACCAGCTTCCGGGATCGAGAAACACCGCCAACAGGAGAAACTTGCCTGCTATGTTTCGGAGTAGGACCAGGCACAACGAGTGATTGATCCCCCAACATCTCATCTGACAAAATAGGCGGTCGATCCACCTCTACGTCTGTCACTGGAAGGATAGAGTCATCTCTGTCATGCTCGTTTCCTTCATCACCCTCGACAGCGAAATCCAAATCTGGCACTTCGACTCTAGTCTTTCTTTTCTTGGCCCCTTGAGATCCTTCCTCCAGACCGGTACCAACAATAAAATTGGTACCTGGGTTAAACCGACCGGGGGTTTGTTCACCATAACATGATACAAAGTTGCCATGTACAAGATCTCCACTGACGCCTTAATGGCAGGGACCGAGAAAATGGTACGGGTATGGAATGTATCATAGTATTACCAAGTCCTGATACCATCAAGAAGGCTACCTTTAAAACCCAGACAGGAGCTGGGGTTGTTTAGGCAAAGCTGGATGTATCCAAACTGCCGGGCAAACCTGCTGGGCAGATAAGGCTCCAGAAAAACTGTATTGCGGTTACGATACACCAGATGTGCGGGGCGGATGTTTCGCAGCCACAGGAGCATCTGGCCATCCAGAAGCTGAGGAGGCACAATACCGTCAAGATGTACAGCCTCTATGTCCTTCGCAGCAAAGCGAGGGACGGATACAAAAATATGATACATATCTGCCCTCGCCAAGGCCGTCCGGCAAGCCTGCATGGTCTCACACTCCCATGGCTCATCACGGTAACGGAAGATAAATGCGTCATCGTCAGTTACACCGTCTTCGGAGCCCGGTCTCATTAAAGACGGATAATGCATCAACAGCCACCCCATCAAATAGTGATATGGCAACTCGGTGCGTTCAAAATCCTTGGTCACGTCACGAGCGATGACCTTAGATGTGAAGGTGTGAAGTCCACGATGGATGCTGCATACCATGGCCGGGAGGAGAGCTAGCTTGATTCGTAAAACTAACTTCACCGCCGGAAGGATAAAGTTACGACTGATTCTCTCAATAGAACCAGCCCCTCCGGAGACTACACAATTTCGCAGCCATATAATCAAAAACCCCACCAGGAGCGCCTTCTCTGACATCTCATGGGTATCCTGGTAAAAGTAACCAAAAGCGTCAGTCTTGCTCCCGAATTTGTCACTGGTAGTGGCCACTCTCTTAGCCGACGACACCAAGACCTTAACCGCTTCCCGAGATCGAGGGCGACGAGAGGTAACTTGACCTGAGGCAACTGTCGGAAAGAGATAGTGCACCCAGTCCTTGGTGTGGGGAGCATTCCCTTCCGAGTTACTATCCTTTCGGGTTATCTGATGACATGTGCTATAATGGCACAATATCTCTTGGTAAAGAGCCACGAAGCCAGGATACCGTCGTTCCAAATCTTCGAGTTCCTCATTAGTGGGAGTATATGCTTCAAAAGCTTCGTCCCCCCAAGGAAGCTTGGAGACCGCGTGCATTTCATGGAGCGCGAGTCCCATCTCCCCCACAGGTGTGTAAAAGGTTCCCGTACGGCAATTATACATCTCCAGCAGAGACATGAACAGCTTCTTGTTTATGGACAAGCCATGACTGGTGCCTCAGATAGCGTGGTAAAGGCCAATCTCACACAAAAAGGCCTCATACTTCTGCAAGATCCACGTAGACAGATTGGTCCACGAGGGAATAGGATGTACCCAACCAGGGAACATCAACCAGCCAACGGGATAGGAGCCCTTCCGAGCAAGTTGATTTATAAAAGTATCGGCGGTAGAAAATATGAAGTTAGGGCCCGCCACATTCAAGAAAGAACCTGGGACCAATCCCGTCACAGAACAGCTAGTATGCACCTTGTCGGCAGTCACGGACTTCAGATTGTTATTATAATAGATGTTCCCCACGAACATCCCACTTCTGGTAGGGGTTAAAGTCTCCTCCATCTTCCGGTCCAATGGGAGCATATTGAACCAAGATAATGGGAAGTGTCGCTCCATCTGGGGGATACAGATCGCCATCCGGTTAGAGACAAAACTCCAATTCTCTGACACCTCCAGAACATGACTGTTCTCCACGGTCAAGACGTCTCCAAAAAAGAACGCAGGCTTCAAATACTCCCCTTCAAATTTCCCGGAGTTCATCATAGCATTAAGGAAATAGAAAGACTGATTCTTGATGGCATTTAGTTTAGCCGAGGGTTCGTCACTTGGCAGTTGATCCGCCATATGCTGAACAATATGGTCATACCTATAACCCAGGGCAGCTTGGGCACTACCCACCAGGAGTTTTCCAGCAGCATTTACTGGCAAATTCACTGAAAAGAAGATAGAAAAAGGGTAAGTTAAAAAGATGGATAAAAAAAGAATGGTTGGGGGCTTTCAAGTCCCATGCGGCTCGGGAGAGCACCCATGCGGCTCTAATTTAACAAAGCTCATGCGGCTCAAGCTCAAGAAAACACTTATGCGGCTCGGTTCAGTGAAAGTCCATGCGGCTCAGCGTCGCTTATGCGGTTTCGTCAGTAAAGCGCATATGCGGACACAATGGATATTCTTATACGGCTTGCAGCTCAGCCATAGGATGAATATGCGGCTCGTAAAGGCTCGTGCATAAAGTATGCGACGTAGCCATAGCGGTTAGGGTTCTTCAACTCATAACAATCTCCTTACCAACAATGGGGGGTGAACGTCAGGATGAACATTGGGGACGATGACCGGTGGAAGAGCGGTCGCAGTCGAAGCAGCCTTGTCCTTCGACGAAGATGCTGCTTTCTTCGCTGCAACAGTTTTCTTAGGAGCCATCTGCTGAAATCGAAGAGGGAGATGAAGATCGGGACAGGGAAGATTTGCAGTAAGAGAAAAAATAAAGAAGTTCTCTCTCTCAAACCTCTCTTATTTATAGGAAAGAGAGAAGGGGAAGACACGTGGACTAGTAACCGCCTCGTAGAAGATGCAACCGACTCCCCGGATTTCATCTCCAAGATTCACCCAAGGCATAGTATCCAAAAAAAAAAGATTTAATGAGCCAACCCTTGGGATTCCCCCTAAAGACGGCGTTAACGAATTCGAGGCAATCAAAGGCCCGCGTACGTGGCAAAGAGCTATGCGGCTGACACGCCCCTGCTGCTGAAACATTCATTCGGCCAAAACATTCATGCGGCCGAGTTATCCATGCGGCCAGCGTAGCATATGCGGCCAGAAGAATACGACAATGCTTCTTATTCAAAGTATTTCAATTTTGCAAATTGAAAACTTTGAAGGGGGTCTTGTAGAAGCATGGAAAATATTAAAGAAAATGACCCATGCGGCCAGGAAACCCCATGCGGCCCAGACAGTCTATGCGGCACATAAGGACTATGCGGCTCAGGAACTATACGGTCTGAAATATTACAAGCGGCTCAGAAAACATGTGGCGGAACAGCTCTCCCCTTCGACCCATGCTGCATTAATTTCTGTGACGGCTGACAATCCTGAAAAAGTGACAGCTCTGATACAAAAGAAGTAATTATGACTCTATCATAATGACAAACTTCTAGGGAAGAGAAAGAGATCTCTGACACAATCCTCCGAGATCTATAAAGTGTCACGTGGCTTTGCCACGTGGACGTTCATATGCGGCTCGAGCGAAGACTTCCCATGCGGTTCAGAATGAAACCGTCCTATGCGGCTCAGGCCAAAACAGTCTCATACGGCTCAAGCGGAGGCCTTCCCATGCGGCTCAAGAAGACCATTTCCATGCGGCTCAGGCAGATGCATCTATATGAGGCTCGTAATGATCATCTCCATGCGGTTCGAAGGTTCGAGGGGTGACCATTACCCGAGCAGCCCTGACACGTGGCCCAAACCTTATGTGGCCCAAACCTTATGCGGCCCAAACCTTATGCGGCTTAATATTCATACGGTTCAGATCTCTCCCAGTGGCTCCTAGGACACGTGTCCTAAGCCGATCAATTTTCCAGATTTATTGCAATCAAGAGATTGGGTCAAATCCCAATAATCTGGGACACGTGGCAGGAGAATAAATCAAATTTATTCGCAGTCATCAGCAGATCATCACAAAAAAGATTTATTCCAATCATTATTAATTGCTGATGAGATTTGGTGTAATCTATATTTAATGGTCCAGATTCGTCACAATCAAAACGAATGGCCTAGATTGACCAATCTACAGGCCGCCGCCATCTCCAAGAAGCAATCATTTGCAACCCTAACGATCACATCCCATTCCTATAAATAGCAGGGTGCCATTCCCCTGCGAGAGAAGAGACACACAGGCAGAGAGATACAGAGATGAGTACACATATAGAGAGAGAGCACCAGAATACTTGGAGAGGAGAAGCAGAGAAAGCAAAGAGAGCATTTCTTCCAACGCCAAGCAATCTTCTGGAGCCAAGGCTGTATACCGATCGTCCAAGGAGTAAGACAGAGCTGTCGTCGCTTTCTCGAGCCTCTATTGTCACCCCCTAGAGTCTAAAATAAACAATTATACTTAGATTGCTGTACCTAGGTTTTCATCCCTAGGCTTTCTTTGTACAAGCGAGTTTGTAACGTGAAGTAAAAGTCCGGTCCTCCGATAATTGTTCTGTTCTTTTATATTTTATGGCAAACAACTATCATATCAACATAACTTTATGACAAATAAAATTAAAATGTTGGTCTTGCTCTGGTCATACAAATAATAGCAGTGACTCCGATGGGGAGGATACCATTATTTGTATCTAAGTGTATACCATTACTTAATACTAAGTCCATTACCTTGTAATGTGTTCCTTTAGATGGAGAAGTGAACACATACTAGGTAACTTTCTACAATTATCCCTAAGAAAGTTTGTACTGGTGATCCATAATTATACTCATCCGATATAGAGGAAGGTACTAAAGCCAATGTGCAAGTATAATTACATCACCTACAAACCAGTAATGGAGACCATAGAATTTATACTAAATAAATATCCTCTCCCACTTAGTTATTTAACAATAAAAGTTTTTCTACTAGTTGATATTATGTCCATGTTGTCCATTATTAATGTAGGCTTAGTTTTTCAAAAAAAAATCACACATAATAAACATGCATAATCAGAAAAAGCAAAATAACAAAAATAAGAGAAAATATCCAACTATTATGGTCATCTTTGCTGCTCCATCATGAACTATCTGAATCCAAAATCTGGCGATGCGCAGATCTATTCGGGGTTCGACCTGCCCGATCAGGTCACGGGGTTCGAAAATCATCGAAAATCAGAAAATCATCTGTCTACCTCTGGACTGCTTAAAACCAGCATCTCGTCCGGCGTCAGAAATAGCCACCACCGCCATCACGATTGATCAAAAATAATTAAAATTACATCAATCCTATGCCTCCCGAAGGAGTTTACACATAATCTAGATTGAAAAATTAAAATAATCAGCACGATCAACCCTCGTGATTTTAATTACATCTACGAGATGTCCGTGGTTTAAACAACACAATCAAAAACATGTATTGGACCATAATAGTTTGATCTAAGATGCCTGCAAAACCGAGTTAGAACAGATCTACATCTACCGACTATTACACAGCGCAGGTTTTATTGGACAACATGGACGTATCAATCAATACATAGATCCAATGTGGCTCTGATACCAATTGATGGAACTGGGGATTCCCTGGAGCCTTCCTTTGGTGTGCGTATTGATCGATAGAAAGTTAAACAGATCTAATACGTGTTCTAACCCTTCATAAGCGGAAACTAGGGTTCACGAATTATACCTGCGACGGAAAAAAGACAAGTAATTCCTGGCAATCTCGAGCGAACGACCCCAAGATCTTCTGCACGTATTCCTTCCTCGAGTTGGACGTCGTACGGGCGACGATCTCCCAACCTTTTTTTCTCCTTGGCAGCCCTCTCTTTCTCTCCTTACGTGAATCACGAATTTAGAAAAAGTTTCAGATTTCTAATCAGTAATCTAGCGGCCAGAGAATAGGGGATATATATAGGCTACGGCAGGAACCATGAGAAAAAATTAGGGTTAGGCCTCCTAACGGATCTGGATATCCCGTGTTCAGCTCGAACACACAATCTAGGCCCATTAACAATAGCTCGGTCCACTAATAAGCTATTTGTTGCACTACCTCCCTAATCCCAAATTATTTTTGTGGGCTCCTTTTATTATATGCTCGTTTGGCTCGCCATGTTAAGATATCGTATGTCCGTCGAATCAAATTAAGTTACTGACAACTATATTGATTCGACATCTTTTATCCTTAAGTAGTATCGCTCAACTTTATTTGTCATGTCGGATATAATCTACCTGCAGGGTTTATATGACAATCCTTATGAGCTCCTAAAGGGGACATCATCAACCCGATGTATCGGGCCATGGACTCTATTTATAATCAACAGTCCATCATACATACAATGTTATTACCCAATTCATAGAGGTTGTTGATCCATAATGAATCTCACTCTTTTATGAGTCAAAGTAATAAACACTGCATATACATGTCTGTTATTATATCCGGATTAAGAGCACAAGCATCCATAATAACAGAGGTGTTTGTTCTCTTATGTAGTCAGTACAAAGAGAACAACCTCAAGTGGTCATGTTCAATACACACAAAGTGTACTAGTGTAAACCTATAGTCAAGATAGACTAATACCAGATTACACTACAATCTTTCCAATAGATTATCCAAGTCCATCTAGGTAGTGAACTATTTATATACTCCATAGGGAACTGATAATATGATCTTCTATGTGACACCATACACCATATTATCTACAATATAGAATATCATACATTTGCATTCACACTTGCAACAAATACAATATGCAAACATTTGTCCATATGATTCTCATTCAAAATTTTAGAAAATAAGGTTACTAAAAAAGTGATGCTTTTGGTATATAACCCTAACAGCATCTACCTGCTTTGTTAGCATCTTCTGACAGATAGAAAATATATATATTGTCTTCCCTGATACCTTTAAAGATAGTACTACCAGTTGAGCTATCAACTATAGTACATTTGTCTTTGACAAAGTTAATGCCATAACCGTGATCAGCTAAATGACTTATGCTGAGCAGATTATGTGTTAACTCGGTAACTAGACAGACATCTTTAATCACAGGGTAGGGGCCTTACCAATATCAATTATGTACCCTTTCAAATTATTAACGAAGGAGACATATCCTTCTTTCTTCTTCGACAGTGTTGCGAATAATGAAGCATCACCGGTCATATGTCGTGAGCAACTGCTGTCGATGATCCATTTGCTTCTAGCATGTGAAGGGCATTTCACCTACAAAAGAATTTGCAGATGAAAACTTTGGTACCCGTTTCTTGCAGGGTCCTGGAGTGTTAGTTTTTGGTATCCATGCATAGATTTTCATATCAACAAGCTTTATAACTCTACATGAAGAAGAAATATGACCAATGGTGCCACAATGGTGACATCTAGCATGCTGAGTGTTAAAAGCAGAGTGTTGTGCATTATTGGTAGGTCTAGGTTTTCTAGTGTAAAAGAATGCATGCCTATTTGTCTTCTTGGACAATAGTTTGGTTTGGTTAGGTCTGACAGTGTTGGGTTTGATCGTGTCCCGATGATTTGGTAAGTGACACGTGTTAGGGTAGGAAGCAAAAACTTTAGGCTGTTTTCTATCCTAATTTCCAACTTTTTGGAGGTGTCATATAACAAGCTATATTTAGCAGTGAGTGCATCATTTCTAATAGTAGCTTGCTGGAGACTTTTCTTCTCTTTGAGTAGGCCTTTCTCTAATTGGGCAATGGTCTTGTCCTGTCACGCCCCAGAACCAGAATACTGGAGAGCGGGGGCAGACACAGCCAGCTACGTATATTAAAATGGAAACCACCTCGATATACGGTCACGGCTGTCTAGAAATATGAGGGTTTACTACAAGCCAACGGTCTCTTATGGTCAAGCCTATTGTCTCAATCTCAAGCAAGTAATATAATTACAAGATGTTTGACCACCAAATATACAATAAAAGGCGTCCCAAATATTACATATCAGCTGATCATGAAGCTAGTCGTACAAAATGCTAGGACTAGTAAGAGTTAAGTCATACATGATCAACCCTAGGATTTGTTAATCATGTTTACAGCCCGTAGGCAGACAGTAAGTAAAGTGCATCGAGCTAACAGGTGCTCGTCGGCTAAACGCCTCAAAAGAATAGTTTTACAATAGAGTGAGCAAAACAAAATAGAAAATCCACTCGTAGCCCGGGTTCCTTCTAGTCGCCACCATCGGGCTGGAAGCTTGGTAGATCCTCGGGAGCTGCTCCGAAATCTGGCCACAAAAAACCAGCTGGGTCAACCCCAGAAAGAGCAAGTGCCACAAGGGGGCCACGAAATAAGAACAAAAGCCAGCATTCAGCACAAGAAAATATAACATTAAAACTAGAATTTATGAAAACATGTCAGGAAGATATACGACGAGATAACCATGGAACTATTCCGATAGCCAGGTTACAACCCGTAAACCAAACAAGGACCGGGGTTGTAACCCTTCATCTGAACAGAACTTGGTTTTCCATCATTTATCGGCAAGATAATAATACAAGAAATCGAGACAGGAAGCAATCTTGTACTGAATCAAAACATGGTTAGACTAGTTATACCTCATTCAATCAATCGCGGCCAAACAGATACTACGGCTTACTACTTTAACTAACTAGGGTTATCACAGGCCTAATTACTAACAAGATGCAGTGAGATTGTTCCACAGCCACAAGCCCTGCAGACCATCTAGGTTACCCAGGACGAAAGATTAGTGTTGAATTCAGGTGGGTACATCGCCCGGGGACAAATGTACCCTTAGGTGACTTAGAGGGTGCAACACGCGACGGTGTGCTGGAAATGTGCCCTACTCGACGGCAGGCTACAGATCCTAAGAGCGCCCAGGTAACGAGATTGCCCGTAGCTGTGTCATCTCTTCATGACTAATGTGTTATTCTAGTTATTAACCTTAATCCATTTTAGTAGGTACTCCTGACCGTGGTACTCAGGAGTTCCATCCTAGACATGATGCAAGATAGGACAAGTGGATTTAACAAGCAAGCAAGAAAGAACCACCCACGGTGTCAAGGCAAGTCAAGTTAAGTTATCAAGATAAATCATGTCAGGGTACTTGTCAGGAGTGCGCCACCACGGGCCACAATCATGTCAGGTTGGTCATATCAGGAGTGCACCACCACGGGTCACTATCGTGTTATGCAAGTTCCTTGTCATACCATGCCATGTGCAATAGTCATTCCAAACACATTAAGTAAAATCAAGTTCATGACAAAAGACGTAAGGATATAAAATGGGCATAAAATATCTAATAAAATATCAAAAGACAGGGTTATAAAAGAGCCAAGCTTAAAGAAATAAAACTAAAACTCCAAGAGCCAATGGGTTAAGCAAGGGATCAAGGGGCAGCATACGTGCAAAAAGTACGCACGCTAGGGAGAGCAGCTGCGTGAAAGTCACGCACACAAGGCTCGCTCAAGTCTGCGTACCAAGGCACACTCAAGGGGAGCAGCATACGTAAAAGTCACGCATGCTCAAGGGGAGTAGCTGCGTGAAAGTCACGCACGCTCAAGGGAGCTGCTGCGTGAAAAGTCACGCACGCTCAAGGGAGCTGCTGCGTGAAAAGTCACGCACGCTCAAAGAAGCAGCTGCGTGAAAAGTCACGCACGCTCAAGGAAGCAGCTGCGTGAAAAGTCACGCACGCTCAAGGAAGAAGCTGCATGAAAAGTCACGCACGTTCAAGGAAGCAGCTGCGTGAAAAGTCACGCACGCTCAAGGAAGCAGCTGCATGAAAAGTCACGCACGCTCAAGGAGACACACTTCCAACAGAAAACGTACTCAAGTCTGCGTACGCACGCTAAAGAGCGCACGCAGCTCAGTGTGCGTGAGTTAAACAGCTCTGCACACTGCTCACTGTCTCCTCCAAACAGCAAGTACACCATAGATGAACCCAAAGCTTCAAAGCATCATAACTTGGCCATCCGAACTCCAAATCCAGATTTCCAAAGTTCCAACTTGGGTAGAATTGAATGCTCTTCCACTTGGAAACACCAAAACCCATGAAAATCCAACTTAAAGAGATCAAACCATGCAAAATCCGAAAATGAAAATAACTTAGATCTATCACAATGGAGGCCCCAAATCACAAAAACCCAAGTTCTAATGTTGATCACAATATCCTAATCTATCAAATGGACAAAGAAAAGAGGGTTCTCATGTAGTGGCAAGATGCACTTGTCTAGGGTTAGGAGAGTTGTGGAGAAAGGAGAAAAAGAAGAAGAAGAAGGAAATTAATGGTGGAAGTTATGAGGAGAGAGAGAGGTAGGTGGGGATATAAAGAGGGGGAGTTATGGTGGGTTGACGGGGTAGCATAAGCTAAGGTGATCCAAAACCTATAAACCAAATCAAACCGAACCAACCCAATAAAACTGAGCCATGCCAAAAACCCAAAATATGAGAACTATCGAAATTACACCAGTTGAAAAAAATAAAATACATGCCAAGATCCAGATACGAGTATAAATACGAAATAAAGAAATACGAGAAATGAGGGTGACATGTCCTTCTCTTCGGATAGTCTTTAGGTCTCATGTAATAACAACTTAACAGAAGAAAGCTCACCTTCCTCACTAGAATAATTACTACTTCTAACCTCATCTAGTAGGTCGGTAAGCCTTCCTATTTTACCTTTGTACTCTTTGAGTACCTTCTTAGAGGTCTAGTATTTACTACGCAGTCGTCTGTAATCCCCTAAGAGGTCAGTAAAGGCTTCTTCTAATTGCTCAAAGGTAAAATCATTATAAGTATCAAATAGGGGGTTAGTGGTTACCTGATCGTACGCCATCAAGCATACGTTTGCAACGTCATCTAATTGCTCGTCTTCTGAGTCGCTAGCTTCACTTTCATGCCATATGATGGTATTGGCATATCTTCAGGATGTAACTTCTTCAGGTAGCCCTTGTCATTTTTGTTGTTCTTCCTGGTTGATGATGATGTTATTAGACAATCTTTCCTTATGTGTCCTTTATTCTTACAGCCATAGCAAATAGGATCTTCATCGTTGTTGTTGTTGTTGCTGTTGTTGTCCTTTGTTATTCAGTTGAACCTCATGAACTTCTTAAATTTTCTTACTATAAGAGCTTGATCTTCAGTGTCAGAGTCACTGTCATCGGAATCATCTTCTACAGTTCTTCTATATTGAGCCTTGAAAGCGGTCGACTTCTCTGACTTCTCCTTTGGTGTAGCATCTTCAAAGTCTTGAAGTTTCAGTTCGTGAGTGAGTAGCTTACCCATGAGTGTTTTAATAGACATGGTTGTGAGGTCGTTCCCTTCAATGATTGTTGTAGCCTTTGGTATCCAGTTCTTTATGAGAGCTCACAACAGTTTACGTATGTTTTTATGGTTGCTGCACTCCTTGCCTAATGATGACAGAGGATTTATAATATCCAGGAATCTCGTAAACATCTGGGTGACAGATTCGTTTGGCTTCATCTTGAACGCCTCATACTCCAAAATAAATCTGTTAATCTTTGACTTCTTGACTTGTGTTGTTCCTTCGTGGGTTACTTCGAGAAGTTTACATACTATATTTGATGTTGTGCATGTAGACACCCTGTTAAATTCAGTCATGAGCACAAAATAAAGCGTTAATAGCACGTGCGTCTAGACTGGGCTTTTTCTTTTCATCCTCAGTATATTTATCATGTGGTTTTTTCAACCAAAACATCTTCAACAAGAATACGATGAGGCTTTTTGTAGCCATCAACAACTATAGACCATAAGTCAAAATCTAGAGATTTCAAGAAGAAACTCATCCATATTTTCTAATAGGTATAATTTGTACTGTCAAACAGAGGAGGTCTGTTTGTGGCTTGCTCTTCACTTGTGAATTTTACCGTTGCCATGTGATGTGTTGTGATCTATGTAACAGTTAAGAAAGACAAAATTATAACTGCAATGTTACCTTGCTTTACTTGTGTAACCCGTTCTGATACCAATTGTAGGAACGAATTTATAAAGCACAATAATCTAGAGGGGGTGAATAGAGTAGGCAGCAGAATATAGCTAATTTAAAAGTTAGCAGCAAAATCACAGAGATAATATATATCACAAATAAATAATATAAAAGCAGATATTAGAAAGCAAATGCAAGGACGGCAATGTATACTAGTTACTCTCTTGTGAGGACTAGTCCAGTCGGAAAAACTCTAATTTCCAATTGAATCCACTATTGGAATAAACCGCAAGTTTTCATACGAAGTCCTTGCAACTTCTACAAATGCGAGCTTTGATACGAAGTACTCGACCAACTTCAATTGTGAAGAGTCTTTCTTCAATCAAGCCTCTAATTACAATCGCTCTGAAGCTTCTAGACCGTACCGTACTGGCAAATCGACTAGAGTATTGTAACTGGCTTGGGATTTGAAAGATAAAGCTTAGAACTCTTTGGAATAGAACAGTAGGCTTTAGAGAGAAGAGATGAAAGTGAATTGGTGTGTTAAAATGATCAAAATCCTTCTCTATTTATAGTTTTTCCAAAGGTAGTACTCTGGCAGAATTCGGACAGAATTTGGACAGAACTCTATGAGAAGATCTCGTAAAAATCCATAACTGCAGGGAGACCAAGTTTTCAAACATTCAAAACACAACAGCCACAAACCGAACTCTGGCCGAACTCTGACCGAGTTCTGTCAGGGTTTAATCAGGGTTTTTGCAAATTAATTTTTGGTCTTTTTGAAATTTTTTTAAGTAGTTATGAGCTTTTTGTAAATAGGGGCTATTTTTCGAAACATGGGATATTTTTGAAAATATTTTTAGGGTAGCCTATTTGTCAATACGACTCGGTGTACAATGCATTCCTAGACTCAATAAAAAATAAAAATTACATTGCATAAATAAAATACAGACTCGAGTGGAAAACATAGTTTCGGTCTTGAACAGATCGGATAGCTATTCTCTGGCAGTGTCCAAGAGTCCAAAACTTCTTTAAGTGGCCATTATATCGAGACAGAGTTTAATCAATTATTAAAATCAGGTTTGACCATGACCAATGGGCCAACACTTTTCGTACGCCATTTTTTTGTTGGAAGAGTATCGAGGTTAGGTTTCTAAATATCTATTTTATTTTCATAAACTATGAATCTAAATTTCTGTAAAATTCGTGGATTGCCGGTTGTCCAAAATTTGACACGTTTCGGTGTTTTCAAGATTTCGGGAGAACCACGAATCAGAATCATAAATCGTTTGAAATTTCGAAAAGCTAACACAGAGATCTACGATATATAATTTTTTTAGAATTAATTCGTTCATCTAATATTTTAATTAATTTGTATAACTTATTTTTGCCGATAAATCATCGATTTGGTCACGGTTAGCCATAATAGCGATATCTTTTAACCAAAGCGTGATTTTGGGGCACAGTCGATTCCAGTGCACTCGTGGCACTAAAATCCACTAGAGTGCATACTCAAGTCATAGAGTTTGTATAGTTTGACTATTTAGTCGTCGATGCACCTCGATTTACGTGTCACGGTTTTTGAATCGGAAACTGTGACTTTTTCGGGCCAAAAAACTTGTGTTTAATATTTATTTTAGAATTATATTAGATTAAATTAGGTTTTTAGATGATTTATTCCAGAATTTAATGGAATTAGTTATATTAAACCATTAGCCACTTTCTAAGATTTTTAGAGTGGGATTTTCATAATCTAACTTATGATTATTTATGTGACAGGTAGATCGGACGACATCGTGAGTTGCGACTTCCTCCTTTTTCGAGAAAGGCAAGTATCACTATAACCTATGTTGCCTTTATTTTATGTTGCGTGTTGTTTTTTTCCCTTAAATTGTTAGTCTTATCGTTTTTATTACTGTGCACGAGAGTTATATTTATTCTCGTGGTCATCCATGATCACTTACTGCTTTCGTTCAATGTTCAATATTTAAATATTTAAGTTTAAAGCTAATGTTTAAAGTGATCATGTTTAATTGTGAGGGAGTCGGGAGGGGGAATACAACTAGTATGCATGTAGTCTACGCAATGTACAAGTTTTTCTAATGTCAATATTAGTAGCAGCCGTTGCACTTCACGTACCGACTGTCGGATGTCCTAACCTGTCCACATGTAGAACACTTGTATTCTAAAACACACAGTACATGTGATTTGATTCTTTGACATATTGTCCAGTGGTTTGACTTATATTCGTCGATCTCTCATATTGTCTTTGTGTCTTCATTATACCTTCAACTGCTCCAAGTCATAATTGTACTCTTAAATTGTTTTCCAAGATATTGTGGTCTCTTTTGGTATCATGTTATATTTATCCTTTCCTTATTGCTATTCTGTGTGCTTGTATATTATATTGTGTAATGTAGTTTATGGTGATCTTGCTCCAATCCTGACTGGATAACTATTTTTCAGCTTTAGAGGACATGGTTTGCCCTAAGGTTTATGGTGGGTATCGTGGTGACACTAACGTTACCAATGTGTCGGTTGCTTCTACTTTAGTTTTGTTATTTTTTATAGTTATTTTTAGCGGGTTTGTTCCTGGGACTATCTTGAGTTGTAGTGATTTTTTTAATTATTTATTGAGACTTTAAGTTTAATTTCTTTTTCTTGACTTAGTTGTGCATGATATATGTGGACTGTGTACTTGTATGGATAATGCTTATCATAGACAGCATACTACCGCTGTTGCTGAGGCGTAGGCTGGGCTTGGATACCTACTCATATCCCAAAAGCGAGTGCAGTTCGTGACACCTCTCCACCATAAGAGGGGAGTATCTTAGACTTCAAAAAAATTAGTCCTCGAGAATTCAAGGACACTGAAGGAATATTATATGTTGATGAATGGTTGGAGGACAAAGAAAAATTTTTGAGGGTTTTTTATTTCCTAATAAACTCAAGATTGAAGCCACTGGACTCCAACTTTATGACTAGCTCGAACTTGGTTCAAGAATGAATCGAGGCTAGTTTACCTAATCTCACTTGGGAGGGTTTCAAGGTGCAATTCAAGAGAAAAAATTTCCCAAACGTTGCAAGAGAGACTTGAAATCAATAAGCAATTCAAGAAGAAAATTTTCCCAAACCTCGAGTAAATGGATGTATATGGGTAATTATCGACAAATTGGCTCAATCAGCCCACTTTATTCCCCCTTCAATATTGGGCTATCTATTGAGAAGCTGGCAAAGTTATACATAAAGCAGACTGTTAGAATCCATGAGTCCCAGTAAGCATAGTTTCTGACAGAGATATCATATTTACATCACACTTTTGGAAGAGCTTACAAGATAATTTGGGAACACAGTTGAAGTTCAGTACTCCTTATCATCCTCAGACTGATGGACAATAAGAGAGAACAATTCAAACACTTGAAGACACGTTGAGGACTTGTACTATTGATTTCGGTGGATTGTAGGAAGATTGTATTCATTTGGTAGAATTCTCATATAATAATAGCTATCAAGCCAGCATCAAAATGTCCCTGTTCGAGGGTTATATGGTAGAAAGTGTCATACCCTACTGTCTTAGGATGTTGTTGGAGAAAGACCACTATTGGGACCAGAAATGGTAGTTGAGAAAGTAAAATTGATCAGAAAAAGGCTTCGTGTGGCACAAGATAAGTAGAATCATTGGGTTGATAGTCACAAGAGACCACTAGAGTTTGAGGTAAGATCATTCTAATTTGAGGGTTAAAATTGTTTTAATTATAGTCATGATAGATTATGTCTTTTATTTATGTTGGAGAATTGGTGTTCTTGAGGATATCTCCGACACATGGCACGATACGATTTGGTAGAGCCAGAAAGCTTAGCTCCAGATTCATTGGACCATTTGAAGTCATCTAGCGAATTGGCATAGTAGCATACCGGCTTGCCCTACCGCCTACACCGAAGGGAGTACACAACGTATTCTATGTTTAGCAACTGAGACATTACGTCCCTGGCCCAAGTCATATGACAGACCATTCGGAGGTCGAGGTGGGACCAAGCCTTACCTATTAAGAGAAAATAGTAGAGATCATAGATCGCCAAGAGAAGGTATTGTGCAACCAGACTATTCCTCTAGTCCAAAGAGCTTAGAATCATCAATCTCTAGGTGAGTCGACCTGGGAGCATGATAACGAGATGAGATAGCGTTTTCCTTATCTTTTTAAGTGTTGTACTTTTTGAATCATAAATTTTCTTTTAATTTCTATAATTTATTCTGAAAAGTAAATGATTAAAGAAAAGATTCTTTTGTGTTATAGGGCAGTGCATGCCTGCTGCAAAAGGCCAAGCCAAGTCGAGGC
The DNA here is from genome assembly GCA_029216955.1 of Iris pallida. Taxonomy (NCBI): domain Eukaryota; kingdom Viridiplantae; phylum Streptophyta; class Magnoliopsida; order Asparagales; family Iridaceae; genus Iris; species Iris pallida. Next base: position 4,742,864 of record JANAVB010018799.1, read on the forward strand.
ATGCCAACTGCTAACTGCGTAATCAACCTCAGGTAAGTTCAGAACTCTAAGCATCAAAACTCAAACCCAAACTACCAAACCTCAATATATTTCATCATCCAACCCAACATCTAAGTCAAATAAACCTCACCTATCACTCTAAACCAAATCAGTCCAAATCTCAGGAACTTAGGAATCCCAAACCTCACATCAAACCAGTCTCAGGAATTGTGAAATTGATATCCCTCTCAAGTATCAATCATTCAGTATCTACATATCCCCAACTCAGGAAATTAACTGCATATATCTCAGGTTCATATTATAACCTCACTCACACACATATGTCTCAAATACTCAAATCAATACCAAGGTATTCAACATCAAACCAACCTCGGGAAAACTAAATCCCAACTCAGGTATTCGAATATCAAATCAACATATAAATATATGTAAACTTCTTAGCATACATGAGATCAACTACACCTTAGATTCATTTCAAAATTCCCAGGTTCACATTTCAAATCAAATCTAAATCTCTGGTTTCACTTAAACCTCAATTTCAGTTATACAATAAACATCACACTCAGGTTTTCAAAAGTCCATTCTCAACATCAATATGCATCTCAGTTTAACATGTTACTATTCTCAGGTATTCACATTAAAACTCAGTTACATATATAAAACCAATTTCCCTTTTTTCGAAATCATATTAACCCAATTTCAGTTTAAAAGTCGAACTCTAATATCAGTATATTCCAAAATCCACTTTCCAGTTATATTGAATCAATTCTCAGTCTCCATATATCATCCCCTATTCTCAGTTTTTCACATTAAATCCTATTATCAGATTTCAAGTCGATGTATCAGACCTTGCAAAATTTGTATAAAATCGAACCCAATCAACGTGTCAGAGGTGTGTCAGGTGTGTATGCATGCTCGTGTACATGTAAGGGAGTGTCCTCGTGTCCAACAAACACACACAAAGTGTCCAAAAACCGAAAAGCATAGTGTCAGAAACTGTGAGGATAATCCTCGTGCTGAGGTATCGATCACAAAAGGACACGACACATGATACAAGGAGCCTCGTGCTCGTATCTAGGGTTAGGTCTGGTATAGGTCTTCGTGTCTAATAGACTGATACGTGTCCAATTGTGTTGTGTCGTGAGATACAAAGGCGTATCAGTCATAAAAACCAACAGTGCACAGACAGTGTAAAATACGTGCGCGCGCGATAACTCCCTCGACACGACACGAAGTTTCATGAAACATGAGGGGGGTCCTGACAGTATCTGACCCTACCCTCGTGCCAAGTGGCACGAGTCCACGTGGCAAAAAGAGGGAGAAAATAGGGGGTGGTAGCAGGACACGTGTGCGCATCTTGTGTTGCAGTTTGTGTCTGATTTTGAACACGAACATAACTCAAAACATGCTCAGTGCTAGGGTTTCATGATTAACACATGAACAGCTACAATCCTATTCAAATAGATTTCAAAAATATGAACAAAACCCCCTTTGTGGCATTTCGTCAAACACATAAGTAATGACACTGATACGTGTTTGATACAGACACCAAACTAATTCTAATTCCTACCAAACTTCACCTACAGCTAGGGGACACCTAGATGGATGCATCTATGGAAAGAAATCAGGATTTAGAGGTAATTTGAAGGGACTACATATAGAGAGCCAATCTCAATAAAAAAAAGTCCCAAATTGTGAAGTTTCCTTCCTCAAGCAATGTCCAAATGAGCTCTCCTCCTTGCAAGCAAGCCTCCTTCAATCTCTATTCCAGATTTAGAACCAATTGCAAAAGATTGGGATCAATTTGGTAGAGAAATGGTGAGAAATGATGAAAGGGGAAAGAAATTAGGGTTTCCTAAAGGAAAATTTCTAAAAGAGGGAAGTGGTCATGAAGAGAGACTTTATAGGAGAAAAATTAGGTCATAAGTGGCTGTGGTGGCTGGCCAAATGAAGAGCTAGGGTTAGGGTTTCTCATGGTGGGCTTTGGGCCAAGATTGTTAGCTAGCTAGCTCAACTCCTTAGCCATAAGTCCAAATGCAAAACTCTCCCAATCCTCTCATGAAACCTAGCCACACTCAAGTCAACTAAGACCAACTTAAGTTAGATTAGGGTCCCACACCATGCTAACTAAGTCACCAAAGTTAAAGTCAAACTCTAGGCTAGTCTCTAAAGTCACAACTAGCAAAAGTCAAAATCACAACACCAATGCAATAAATAATAAATAATTCACAAAAATCAAAATGACCAAAATAACCTTAGGTAAAAATATAGAAATAAATCACCCTAATCACATGGTTAGGCTCTAGGTCAAGTAGTCTCTAGGGTTACACTAGCAGAACACTAAAATCTCAATCTACAGATTTAAATAGTTTTAAAAGAATCAAAAATTACCAAAAATCATAACATGATTTAAATCTCATTATTAAAAGACTAAAATTACAAAACTTCAAAATTATCCTCATTTTAGAAAAGTGGGTGTTACAAGTCTACCCTCCTTAGAAGAATTTTGTCCTCAAAATTAAGAGTAGTCGTACTCCTTCTAGGTCAAACCCCCAACAATCAAAGTCGAAGTTTCTACCTAGCAGCACACAAGGTCAACAAGTAAAATATTTGTAGTAGGCTTAAAGTAGGTCATGCTCATACTTTGGGTCGTCAAGTTTAGGTCGAAATGGTGTCTCTAACTCGTGTCAGAATAAAAGTGACTCCGTGGGAAAAATCAAGAATGGGTCTTGTGTCATGAAAGTCATGCGATAAAAATGAAGTACAAGATGGTGTGTCCAAGTGAGACACGAAGGTCGTGGGTGTAGGGTGTCCTGCCTAGATCATGTATGTAAATTGGTTTTGAGAAAACAACTAGTCTTGTGCACCTAAATTAAAAGTCATGACAATGTGCATATGATAATCATAATTAAAGTGGGAATGGTTAAATGGCCTAAATTGGACCAAAAGCTGCGATACAAAAGTAGTTCAAGGGAACAAGTTTGAGTGCGACATAATACATCAAAGTGAAGATAATCTTGTCTACTACAAACTTATGAAGGAAGTTTCCAAAGATTTACATATCTAACGTTCCAGAAATTAAAGTCACAGAAAGAATATTCGTCTACCTAGAATACTCTCTCTATGGTTCCCATCTAGCCATTCTAGTCATACTACAGCAAAAAACAATCACAAGGTATCAAAACATACAAACAATATAGGGTGTATCAATTATCTTAAAAGAGATACTAAGGTCTAGGCTGGAAATCTGGGTACTTCTGAGGCTCTAGGTGGAACTGGATACTACTCCCTCAAGATCTCAGCCTGAACTCTATGTGTCTCCAACACATCCCGGAGAAGTCCGATTATCTGAGCTCCATCAGAAAACAACCCTCCCGAGAATATGGTATGGGGTACCACTATAGGAGGCAGACGAAGACTCTCAGTCTCAGGCGAAGCTACAGCTACACTCAAGGACAGGCTCTGGTCATTGGTGCCCTACTGGAAAGGATAAAAAAAATCATCATGGCTGTAAGGCAGACTAACATCCTATATGAAAACTGGTAGGTATTATAAATAACAGAGAAATCATCTACAATGGGTTACTATTCTAATACTAATGCTAACTATCATCTTTAGGGTACAGACACTCTACAAGTCATCATATCATTATACTATGAAAGAACTACATATAAAGTCTATAAAAACTAAAATATCCCTACTCTTAAGTTATTTGATGATGGAATACAATTTTATAACAACAGAAGGGTACGATAGAGATTAGGGGTGAACATTCGGTTTATTCGGTTTAAACCGAACCGAATTAGCCAAAACCGAATAAACCGAAATTCTAAAAATGCAAAACCGAAACCGAACCGAATTAGCTAAAACCGAAACCGAACCGAACCGAATAATAAATTCGGTTTATTCGGTTTGTTCGGTTAGAATTAATGTGTCGGACCCAATGTTGGGATCGTGGTTAAATTATACTAAAAATTATAATTTTGATACACATATTTGTTGAATTTCAAAATTATGCACAAAGTTGGGCTAGTTGTTAAATTATCAATGTTAGAATTGAAAACACATACATAGAATTATTATTTTCAATATATACATTTTCTTAAATTGAGAATATTTACATATTTGTATAATTCTTATTCGGTTTTCGGTTTGGACCGAAACCGAAACCTAAAACCGAAACCGAAACCGAATAAGAAATTATTGTATTTTGAAAACCGAAACCGAACCGAATATTTTTGAAATCGAACCGAATCTCTTATTCGGTTCAGTTTTCGGTCCAAAACCGAATAATGCTCACCCCTAATAGAGATGATATGTTTAAAAAAACCTTCTTAAGATACAATCTGATAATCATATGCATCTGTCATAAATCATGTTACTCATAATTCTCGTCATGCCAGTAAGCAAGGATGCGATAAACGATCAATTCCATAACTGGGGTATGCACCTCTATAATCATGTCGTCTAAAATTCTTGCTATGCCGACTAGTATACCTGCAAGAAATTCCAAATCTCATAACCAAAATATGTACAACCGAAGTCAGGTCTCTACGTTTCTGCCACGTCGGCTAATATGGCTGCGATAAACTCCAGGTTCCATAATCAAGTAGATGTTTTACCATCCCTGTTATTTTTGTCAACATATGTTATTAGAAGATACAGTAACTCAGGCCATTAAAATTCATCTCGATAGAAAAAATCAAAATCAACAATGATCCATCAAAATCAAATTCAACAACAAAGAGTAAGGATGAATAAAACAAAGGAAGGGATTTCAAATTGAAGTTTAAATAATATTCTTAAGGGTCGTCCCAGGAATCTCTCTAGGATTTCTAACTGTGATTGAGTATCCTCTCATTCTAATACCTTACTTCCTATATTCTATCGCAGGCTCGTAGCAGTATAACTAAGTCATTGCGCTACTACAATATCGCAATAATGCGACTCTCGACCTGCATGGGCCACCACTAAAAATGTGTCACGATCCGCACCTAGTGCAGGGGTGTGAGAAGTGAGTACGTCCAGCCTACGCCGCAGTATTGGCGATAAAACATTGTTCTAGGTCACTATCTAATCAACAACTCATGCAATTATATAATGTACCTGTCATAATCTCAACTCCAAATGGAGGACAAGTATAAGACATGATATAACTTAATCATAGTCTAAGCACGATAAGATAATGCATGAGTCTAATAACTATATGAAACTCAAGCAACTTAAATAAACTTCTAAACAACATCTCAAACAATCTCAAATACAACTCAATCTCCACTTATTATAAATAAGTTCTAAAAGTAAAACTCTGGTGGTAACAGCTTTATTATGCCAAGTCCAGATGTTCCCCGTTCGCTCCAAGCCCTGAAGGCCCGACTGAAGAAGACACCTCTGGAAATCATACAGGATCGAATCTGGGACAGTTCTGCCACCCACCTTCTCCCTTCTGTGAAAGATAGCGTTGAAGTCATCCATCAAGAGCAGCAGAAGATGCAGTGAGTCAGCAGTAGTAGCCACTTTAGCTATATCCCACCAAAGGCCCTCCCGATGTCGCCTTTCATTGTGGCCATAGACCACCCCTAGCAAGAACCTGAAACCATCTTTATTGGAAAGGGAGATGGCTATCAGCTGCTCCGACATCAAGACCATATCCCCATCTCAGCTGTTACTATTCCATCTGACCCAGATCATAGCCATGTCACACAGTACTGTAGAAGTATAAAAAATCTCAGCTGAAGACATCCCTTCGCCAAAGCGCAGAAGATGCAAAAGGCTGAGTCTCAGTGCTAAAAAGACAAAACAGAGCATATAAAAAGAAGTCCATTTATTGTCATGTCTACCAAAGTCTAGTACAAACACATCAAGATCATACATAAGGGACTAACTATGTTCTTCTACAAAGGATCTAGTACAGATTCGACAGAAGCCTAGAGGGATCTACAAGGGATGCAGTCTTCATCGAAGCACAGCCTTCCTTCTTCTCGATACACACGCTGGAGGATTGACCTCCACCGAAGCATGTTCTGATATTATTGCAGGTGCAGCCTCTCAGAAGCATATCAGTAACTCAGCACTTTGAAGAAGCCTGGGCCTTCAAGCCAGAGGCGCAGCCACCTGCCTGCGCCAACCTCAGAAACAGAAAGGTGGTAGGCCCCCTCCCCTTCTTTTATTTCAGAAGCCAGTACCTTCACTCCAGAAGCGCAGCTACCTGCCTACGCCAATCTTAGACACGTAAGGCTGTCATATCCTTCCCTTCGCAGCTACTTACATGCGTCTGTATGAGGCACGGGATGGTGATATGCTCACACCACCTCCATTCCCATGGCGCATTCGTCTGCTCCGGATCAGAAGCTTAAGTCACTTCTCTACAAAAGACTTAGGAACTTCCATCGTAAATAATGTAAGTCAACCTGTCGCTCCAAAAGCACAGTAACCTCGCCAACCTGAAGCACAAGTCTACTTGTCGTCTACAGCACAGTGACTCGGGTAGCCTAAAATACAGCTTCATAAGTTGCTCTATATGCACAGAAGTCTTATCGTCATTCGAAGCCAAGTCCACTCATCGCCTGAAAGCATAAAGGTTCCGTTGTCTCCAGAAGCACGGTCTACTTGTCACCCCAGAAGTACGGCAACACTTAGTCCCCACCAGAGGCACAGAAAGCTTGGGTCCACCCCAATTGGTTTGTTTAAACCACCACTTATAGAGAAGACTGGGATTAAATCATGATTGATATCATATCAGATTGATTTAAATCTTAGATGAGGATCAATTAGACTCCAAATCTAGGATGAAATCCTAAGATTTACTTGGTTATATCCGAGCAAACAAATCAGCATGCGCCATGTGTCACCTCCTTCAGTTATGTTTATAACCACTAGAGATCTCGTTTGAGGGGAATCTTGATGTCCGCCACGTGTCAGCGCCGCAGAAGCCCGTACCGTACAATAATGGCAGATTCTTTCATATCTCATGAACCCTAATACATATCATATATGTGCTCGATTCTCTATAAATAGAAGGAGTTCTTCTTCCACCAAGAAGGTAATAAAAAGAGAGAGAAAACATTGACAATCGACAATCTTCGAAGGAGCAGCGATCTCTATCCACGAAGAGTTGACCACCCTCATTCACCTATCAACCAAAGAACCAACCAACCATCTTCAAGGGATCTTCTCATCTAGATAGCCTCTTGATCGGTGATCCCAGAGTTCCATCAAAGGCACCAGAGAGCCATAGCAAGGTTGATTCGTCGTCAGATCATCAACGAAGTAAAGGAGCCTCTGCAGTGCTCGATCTCTATCGTCACACTTTTTCAGAAACTCCTTCTCCATATACTTAGAATATCATGTTTAGGACTTCTTTCTTTGTACACATACACCTTATACGTTCAATAAAGCAAAAAGTTCGTTCAATCTTTTGTTACGTCAAACAAAATGGCGACTCTGTTGGGGACTACCTTCTCCTCCAACGAAAAGGCAGTGATACAATCTGATGACAACTTGCTGGGAGCTTCTCAAGACATGCTGGTCGTATGCTTCGACCAGCAGGCTTTTGAAGATCCCCTCTTTGATGAAAAGTTGAAGACTTCGAAGCGATTCGTACAGCCAAAGAAGACTCGACGTGTCTGGAGGCCTAAGGCAGCTATAGCCAGCAGCACGATGACGGGAACTACGTCTTAGGACCCCCTCAATGTTAAGGCCACAAAGAAGATCCCGGCTGCTATAGCCTTATCCCCTCATCTGATTTCTATCCCGGGAAAGCATGGCGAACAATATGGTGGTTCCATGGTTGAACTGACGAAGGAACGATGCCCGAGAAAGCGCACATCAGTCTAACCCCTCACGACGGAAGTATCACTGGTAAGAAGATCTGTCTTCGTCAGAATCGCTTTTCCTTCAGGTAAACCTTCGGCGGACTCTGAATACTACTCGCCCGCTGGAAATAGTAGGAAGAGATCCCATGTGGCTTCCGCTTCATATTATAAGCGTACGACACTAGCGGCAGACCAGAGGCCCGTGTTGACAGAAACACACACAGCAGACGAAAAGCTATACAAGACTGGCTTTCGTACTCCGACGCCTCAACCAGTCGAATCTCCCTTCCAATGGGGTACTCCTGTGCGTAAGTCAAGCCAGGGTATGCCCCACGGAGAGGGAGCCACGCGAGCAGCATTCCCGCATGAGCGACAAGAGGCTTCCATGCTAGACCCGCTCTGATCGTGCTTACATGTAGCTTCCCTGCATGTACAATAGGAGTGCTAAGACAGAAGTGTTTGCCATGAAATATAAAAGATCAAAACAATTATCGGAGGACTGGACTTTTACTTCACGTTACAAACTTGCTTGTACAAAGAAAGCCTAGGGATGAAAGCCTAGGTACAGCAGTCTAAGTATAATTGTTTATTTTAGATTCTGGGGGGTGACGATAGAGGCTCGGAAAAGCTACGACAGCTCTGCCTTACTCGTTGGATGATCGGTATGCAGCCTTGGCTCCAGAAGATTGCTTGGCCTTGAAGAAATGCTCTCTTTGCTCTCTCTCTACTTTTTTTCTTCAAGTATTCCCGTGCTCTCTCTGATCTCGAAAAGGGGTCCTCTTGCAAGGGAATGGCACCTTGCTATTTACAAGAAGGGAATGCAATCATTAGGGTTTGCAATGATTGCCCCTTAGAGTGGCGGTGGCCTGTTGATTGATCAATCTGGGCTATTAATCTTGAGTATGATGAATCTGGGCCATTTAGTGTAGATTGCACCAAATCCTATCGGTAATTAATGCTGATTGGAATAAATCTCCATGATGATAATTTGCTGATGTCTGCGAATCTGAATGAATAAATTTAATTCATTCTCCTGCTACGTATTCCAGATTATTGGGATTTGACCCAATCTTCGATTACAGTAAATCTGGGAAATTGATTGGCTTTATGACACATGTCCTGGGAGTCACTGAGCCGTATAAGGATTGGGCCGTATAAAGTTTGAGCCGCATAAGCCTGGCCACGTGTCAGGGCAGCTTGGGGAGTGGCCCCCGAATCTTTGAACCATATGATAATCTGGACCACATAACGGATAGTGAGCCGCATAGAGATGGTCCTCTTGAGCCGCATAGGGCTGTTTCGATCTGGGTCGCATAGGACAACTTTGGCCTGAGCCACATGAAGAATATCCGCTCAAGCCGTATATGACTGTCCACGTGTCTAGGTTGCATGGTATTTTCTGGATCTCGAGGGGTTGTACCAGAAATTTTCTTTGATTTCCTAGGATTCTGTCATTATGACAGAGTCATAATTGCCTCTTTGTGTCAGGCCTGTCGTTTCGTCAGATCGGTCAGCCGTCAAAGTAATTAATACAGTATAGGGCAGAGGGGAGAACTGTTTTGCATGCCACGTATCTTCTCTTCTGAGCCGCATGGAACGTCTTGAGCCGCATAGTCCCTGGTGCCGCATGAATCTTTGAGCCGCATGGGCTATCTGAGCCGCATGGGATTCCCTGGCTGCATGGATCTTTCTCCATTATTTTCTATGCTTCTACAAGACCCCCTTCAAAGTTTTCAATTTGCAAAATTGAAATACTTTGAATAAGAAGTATGGCTGTGTGCAAGCTCTTCTAGCCGCATATGAGGTCCTGGCCGCATAGATGTCTTGGCCGCATGGAAGCGTCAGCCGTATGAACTTTCGAGCCGCGGAGTTGTTTCAGCCGCATGGCCATTTGAACCGCATGAGCTCTTTGCCACGTCATTATGCCATGCATACAAATCTTTTCGGGGCAGAATTCCAAGAGTTTCTAGTCTTTAATTAGCTAGTTTGTCTCGATAGCCGAAGAGTCGACTACGTTGTACGAGGCGTCGGTCTGTGGTCCTCCTTTCTCTATAAATTGAAGGGTATTTGGACGGACTTCTCTCTTAGACTCTTCTTGACTAAGATTCCTGTCTTGTTTTCTTCCTCTGACCGGCAGACAACAATGGCACCTAGGGCTTCCAAGGCTGTGAAGAAGGCTGTGGCGAAGAGTAAGAAATCGGCTTCGTCTTCGACTGCCGCGCCCCCCGTTCGTCTTGACGTTCATGTTACCATCGAAGGTAAGGACTTTGTAGAAGATTGGGTACTTTGAAATCCTAACAGAGGCTGCTCTGCTGCATGCTTCATGTACAATCCTTTGATGCGAGATTTTCAAATTATATGGTCCGTATATACGTCCCATGAGCGAGCCGCATGGGGGTATATCCCATGTCCGAGCCGCATAAAAGTTGTCTTTAAACGGACCGCATGAACATTTCTGAATATCATGATTTTCATCTTTGGTTCTTGCAGTGTCTTCACCGAATGCTGAGATTGCAGTGACAGAGGAGCCGTCGCCTCCTGTCATCGATCAGGGGTCTTCCTCTGTTAAGGAGGAGGCGATAAAAGAAGAACCGGTGCCTGAGAGGGATGACATCCTCCCAACTATCGAGACTGCTGAGGGTGGCAGTGCTGGGAATTCTGATCCTCCTATTCTGGACGAGGATCTTCTTCAATTGCATCCTTCATATGTAAGGTGGTTGAGGGAGTGGTATACGCGCTTCTACAACTAGGGTTTAGAGGTTTCTCGTATATGTCTATCTGTAGTCTTTGTTTTGTTTTGCTTTTCTTCTTGTCTGCATGAAAAACTTTTTTTGACTTGCTTGTAGTCGTGTGGATGTAACCGATTTCTGAATGAATGGAGTATATTTGCTTCACTCTTTTGCCTTGTAATAATCATCTTATTGGGACATTTTGCATGGACCCATTGCCCCTAACGTACCCTGGTTTTGGATACGGGCAACAAGTTAAAAGGAACGAACATACTTACTCAGCGGTACTAAGGATATGGTGAGCATGAGAGTTTCTTTGATGGGGCCTTCCTGCTCAGAGGTAATGAGGACATGGCAGGAGTGGGCTCAATAGAGGGGGGTACATAGAATGACTCAGAGGTAATGAGGACATGGAAGTTCTATGTAGAGGGTGATTTGTTTTTGGCGGAAGTGAAACGACTCAGAGGTAATGAGGACATGGCCGTTTTGGTAATTTGTGGATCGATTACCCTTTTTGTGCACTGGGAGTACGGGTATTAGATCATGAGGAAGGATCTCTTCCAGGAAGAAAGTTCAGAGGTATGATCATACATGACTTTCTATCTGAAAGAGTGATCGGGATGTGAGTTCAGAGGCACCAGCGGGTACATGACTCGATATTGTGAAAGTGTGAGTTCAGTGGCACCAGCGGGTACATGACTCGATAATCTGGGATGTTGTGGATGTGAGTTCAGCGGCACGAGAGGGTACATGACTCAAAAATCTGGAGAATGGTGAGTGTGAGTTCAGCGGTACCAGCGGGTACGTGACTCGAAAATCTGGAAATTGTGAGGGTGAGTTCAGCGGTACCAGCGGGCACATGACTCAATGATCTGGAAAATTGTGAGGGTGAGTTCAGCGGTACCAGTAGGCACATGACTCCATGATCTGGAAAATGTCGTTTAGACATAATATTTCTTCAGGAACTTGTCGTTGACGGGCAACATGAGCAAATCTCCATTCTGTTTTACGAGGCGAAAAGCACCGTTGGAGAATAAAGCCTCGATGATAAATGGGCCTTCCCATTTTGGCTGGAACTTGCCGGCGGTCTTGTGAGTCATGACCATCGGTCTCCGAACCGCCAGAACGAGATCGCCCACTTGGAATGTTCTGATCTTGACCTTCTTGTTGAAGGCTCCGGAGATGCGTGCTTGGTATAGTTCAATCCTTTGCTGAGCTAGGAGGCGCTTTTCATCTAAAGCCTCCAACTCTTGTAGTCGACGTCGGTAGTTATCATCCGTCGTCAATTGATAAGTGATGGCGACGCGGAGTGAGGGTATTTGAGTCTCTAATGGGAGAACTGCCTCACTCCCGTACACCAGGGAGAAGGGTGTGTTCCCGGTAGCTGTTCGGACTGTAGTACGGTACGTCCATAAACATTCACCGAGCTTCTCGTTCCAGTCGCGTTTGTTGGAAGAGATAAACTTCTTGAGGAGTTTGATGATTGTTTTGTTGAATGCCTCTGCCAACCCGTTCGCTGCTGGGTTGTATGGTGTCGAAGCAAAATTCTGGATGCGGTGCTGATCGCAAAATCGATAGAAGACATGGCTTACAAACTGCGGACCATTGTCATGGATGATCCTTCGGGGCAGTCCAAAGCGATAGATGACGTGATGCTTGAGGAAGCTGATCACGTTCGAAGTTTTGACTTCTGCAAGCGGGACAGCTTCCGCCCATTTGGAAAAGTAATCTGTGATCGCAAGTATGAAGCTATGTCCACGGGAGGAAGGTGGAGTAATTGGACCGATGATATCAATTCCCCATGCTTCGAAGGGCCAGGATGCCACTGTCGGATGTAGAAATTCGGATGGCTGGTGAATGAAGTCCACGTAGACTTGGCAGGCTTTGTACCTTCTTGCATAGTCTATCGCATTCGCTACCATCATGGGCCAGTAGTAGCCCATTCGGCAAAGACGGTCTTGCAATTTAGGGCCAGGCTGATGGGCCCTACAGACACCGTCATGAGCTTCTCGTACGGCTTCTTTGGCTTCTACGTTCGACAGACACCGAAGCAATACTCCATCATAGGATCGGCGATACAGCATTTTCGTCTCTGTATCGTACAAGAATCTGAGGGAACGCCGTCTGATGGAGGTGGCTTCCTTTGGGTTCTCGGGCAGGATATCGTAGATGACGAAGTCGATGAATGGTTGTCTCCAATCTGGGGCATCATCAATCGCCTGAGCGAAATAGCTTGCCACGAATTGAACGTTGTTCTTGGGGCAGACCAGTTCGTGGCCTATCATATCTACCGATTGATGAGTATGATTTGGCACTGCTAGGGAAGCGTCCAGGCCGGCTAAGGCATCGGCTTCGATATTTCGGAGTCTGGGAACGTGCTCGATGAAGAACCCCTCGAACGACGAGATGATGTTGATTGTTATTTGGTGATAGGGGATCATGTCTTCGTGGCGAACTTCGTATGAGCCCCGGATCTGATTGACGATTAACTGAGAATCGCCGTATGCTTCAAGATATTCTACCCCCAGCTCCTTTGCAAGTTGGAGGCTAATGACCAGAGCGTTGTACTCGGTCGCATTGTTAGAGCAGGGTTCCGTGAGGGAGTAAGCGCGGTTAATCACCAATCCGGAAGGGGAGACTAGCACCACCCCAACTCCGACGACGATATTGCCCTTGGGTCCAGTTCTCGAAGCACCGTCGAAGAACATTCGCCATATATCATTGTGAGAGGTTGTATACGAGTCGGCGACCTCATCTAGGATTTTTTCATATATTCTGGATGACTTCGAGCCCGGGTGGGCTGCCAAAAAGTCCGCCAGGGCTTGACCTTTGACAGCCTTTTGTGGGACGAAGATCATATGATAAGGGTACAGCAATATTGCCCATGTAGCGAGGCGAGAGCTGAGTGCCCCTGGTTTAGTCATGAGGACCCTGAGAGGGTTGACTTGTGAGATCACATGTATCATTTGTCCGGTGACATAGTGCCGCGTCTTCTGAATGGCGAACACCAGGGCGAGGCATTCCTTCTCCACAGCGGTGTACCGGTGCTCTGGCCCAATCATCATTCAACTGAGGTAATATATGGCTTGCTCATGGCCTGCATCATTGTTTTGTGCCAGCAGAGCCCTGAGGGAATGCTCCATTGCTCGTACGTAGAGCAGGAATGGTTTTCCAGTAACCGGGGCCACCAGGACTGGAGGGTTTGACAAATCTTCTTTGATGCTGTCGAAGGCCCGCTGACATTCTTCGTCCCATATGAACGAGACGCCTTTTTTCATGAGGTGGGTGAATGGTCGACATCGTCCGGAGAGGTTAGAAATGAACCTCCTAATGTAAGCTAGCCTCCCTTGAAGGCCTCTGAGTTCGCGGAGATTTTTCGGGGGACCCATCTCCATAATTGCCTTTGTCTTCTCAGGATCTACATGGATATCCTGGGCGGTGATGATGAAACCCAAGAACTTCTCGCTGGATTCGCCCAGAAAGGACTTCGTAGGGTTCATTTTCAAATTGTGCGCTCGCATCAGGTCGAATACCGTTCTCAGATCCTGTAGATGGTCTTCCTTACAGCGACTCTTGACGACGATGTCATCAACATAGCACTCCACCGTCTTGCATAAGTGGTCTCTGAAGATGATACTCATAGCTCTTTGATATGTGGTGCCAGCATTCCTCAAACCGAAAGGCATGACAGTGTAGCAGTATGTGCCAATCGGTGTTCGGAATGACGTATGCTTTTCATCGTTATGAGACATTTTGAATTGGTTGTACCCCGAGAAGCCATCCACGAATGACATACGTTCAAAGCCGCAGGTATTGTCAATCATGATGTCCGTGATAGGGAGGGGGAATTCATCTTTGGGGCATGCCTCGTTCAGATTACGGAAGTCGATGCAGATTCGAATCTTCCCATTCTTCTTGAAGACTGGTACTATGTTGGCGACCCAATTCGGATGTTGCTCCTCACGAATGAAGCTGCTGGCTATTAGTTTGTTGACTTCGGCCTCGATCGCATCTATGATGCTCGGGCGGAAGCGTCGCTGTTGTTGTTTGACTGGCTTTGCATCTGGCCGAATATTGAGCTTGTGAAGAGCAATATCGGGATTTAACCCCGGTATGTCTTCATAGCTCCAGGCGAACACATCAATATATTCTTTGACAAGTTCCAGCAGCGATTCTCGCTCTTCGTCTGTTAGGCTTTTACTGACGAAGATCGATTTTGGAGAAGATTCGCTGCCGAGATCCACTTGTATGACCTCATCTTCAGTAGGAGGTTCTCTCTGTTCGAACCGCTTTTTCCATTGTACATCCAGCTGTTGGGCCCACGGCTCTAGCTCGAAGATTTCAGGGATGTCTTCGTCTTCTTCATAAGCGTCGGCGAATGCCATGTTGACTGACAGGACTTGTCTGAATATGTCTCCGATGCTGGTATCCGAGTCAAAAGTTGGTAACCCGGTTGAATGTGACTGCCAGTCACATTCTTCATCTGAACTCTCAGGGGTCGTCGTGGGTGTTACATACCCTAATCCACACCGAGTCTTGCTATAGTAGTCCCGTGGTTTGCCTGCCGGGACCGGTGGCTTCAAAGGTAATCGTCGTCCAGTACCGTAGTTCAAGTCTGGCGTCGTCTCCAGATCATACCCCTACTTCTGCATGAGGTATTTGGATTGGGGGCTATAAAGATACAGAGGCAGTCTTCCGGCATCTGATCCAAGGTTGACTTCTTCTATGGTGAAGGGATACGAATCGTCCTTCCGGCCGAAGATGATTGGATGGTCCCCTCCCTCGATTATGCGGTAAGCGTCTTCCACTGGAGTAAGCTGGATTGCAGTGTACACATTTGTCACATGTGTGTGTAGGTGAGTGCCTATACCGTGTTCCATAGCATACATCATATAAAGCTTATTAAGCTTGAGGTAATTCAAAGATAACCTTTTATTGATGAAGTAAGGTATCTTTTCTAGGGGGATTACATCATCTGCAGAGGGAATATCAGTATGGGCAGCCACATACTTGGCTAGCTCCGGTTCCTCTTCAGCTACCCCCTGTATAAATGAAGATTGAGAGGACGACCTGGACAGCTTGATCGTCAGGGGTTCAGCTGGTGGAGCAGAACGTGGAGTTGTTGGCAGACTGGCGACCCCCAGTTTGGTGCTCGATGCCAGGCGGGGAGTGGTTGGTTCGCTAGAAGTTCCAGGCCTTGCATCGGGGTGACGACCCTTCTTGGGAAGGCGTATCGTCATTGGCTTGTCGGAGGGATTGAGTTTCTCTGTTTGTGGCTGGCCGACTCTCGGCAGCCTGATTGTTAGTAGCTCCGTTGTGGGTCTTGGCACTTGGCCAGACCTTGGCAGCCGGATTATCATTTGCTCTTCTTGTGCCGAGAGGCTGATTGCGCCCTTACGCAGAGTGGCTGTAAGGGGTACGGACTTGCCAGGTTTACGAGCCTGGAGGTGGATCGTCAGAGGTTCTTCTGATCCTGCAACTGTCTCGGTACGAGCTTGCATATCTCCTTCATCAAGGTGCCTCTTCGACTTTTCGTATAGGCAGGAGTCTGAGTAGTAGGATTCGACCCCTTTGAAGGGATCGATGTCGGCGAATTCCGTCCTCACGAAGCCGTGTTTATCGACATACTTGAAGCACTGGTGTAGCGTGGAAGGTATGATCATATAATCGTGTATCCAAGGGTGCCCCAAGAGGATGTTGTAAGAAGTGTCTGCATCTATGACGTAACAGGTGACTTCTGATTGGAGATCGCCAATTTGATACTTCAGACGGATCTTCCCAATTGGATAGCTCCTGCCCGAATTAAAACCGCTGATGGCGGTGCTTGTAGGCATCAAGTGATGCATTGGGATACGGAGATGATATAGCAGACCCTTCAGGATAATGCTTATGGAAGAGCCAGGATCAATGTACATCTGATCCATCTTTACGTCGCTGATGTATCCAGTGTAGTATAGCGGGCGATCGTGCAGGTTAGTTTTGATGAGCATGTCCTGCGGAGTGAAGACAATGTTCGGCATCGCTCCCGTACAGGCACTGTCTTGGAGATCTATAGGCGGGTTCTCTCCCGTGAGATTGACCTGAGCCAGGTATGTGTCGGCATTTTGGAGTGCATCGCTCAAAGCCGCACGAACATCCTTGGAGAGTCTCAGAAGCTCGTATAATGATAACTAGGCCGGTATTGTGGCCAATTGCGCTAAGATATCGAAGTTGTAGGGCTTCTCCAGCCCTTGTGATGCCTCTTTTCGGAGGGATTTGTCAAAGCGAGTCTCCCTCGGCCTAGGCTTGTCGGTCGTCGGAGGCTGAGCCGGTCCCGGAGCATCATTTGTAGCGGGCTGATGATCTTCAGTCGGGTTGTCAGCCACAGGTTTGGATTATGCTCCAGACCGCGTGACTACGACTGCAGCTTCTTCGATATCTGCCGAGATTGTGCGGCAGGTCCTGACTTTTCTACTCTTCTTCTTGCAAATGGAAGATGGTGTGGGCTGAGTCATTTCTGATACAAAGTCTGTATGGACCCACATGACCTCCCCTCGTGATGTGGTGAGGGGCACTAAACCAGCAGCCTGATCTCGGGGCGATGAAAGATTAGCAATCTCTATTGTCGCCAAAGGGATGGGGACCACACCGTTTTGAGTTTCCGTCGGAGGGAAGCTGCCAAATTGTACTGACACCATATTGGCTGCGACTGTTACCTCTTCGAAATTGATGGCCAGAGCGTTCGAATCGATGAGATTTTGGATGTACCGTTTTAGTTGGTAGCAGTCGTGTGTGGCATGGTGGACGTAGCGGTGGTAATGGCAGTACTTTGGGTTCTCCATGTCTGCCGATCGAGGTTCCCGTCTTGGTGGAGGAAGCTGAATTCTGTCTCCTTGTATGAGCATGTCTAAGATGGGCTTGACGTGACCGTCTTCGAAGGAGTAAGTGATTTACGGCCATTGTTTGTCTGCCGGCTTTGGCTCAGGTTTCTGCGCTGTATTGGCCACCATAGCCTGCTTGCCCCTGCTGTCCCGGTTGTTGGAGGGGCTACCCCCATTGTCGTTGTTTAGACGCTTGCCCTTATTCTCTCCGTCCGAGATATGCAGTCCCAATTGGCGAGCCTTCTTCAATCGTTCTTCGGCGCTTGTGGCACTGATGATGAACGTCTTCCAATCCTTGAATTAACTTTCGCCCATCCAGATACTGATTGTTGGGAGCAAACTCTTTTGGCAAATATCGATCAAGGAGGAATCGGGATTTCCAGATGGCAGCTTCATTGTGGTTTGGCAAAATCGCTCGATATAGTTTCTTGTCAGCTCTTTCTTTCTTTGGACGACGTCCATGAGGGTGGACATTGTGATGTCCTGCCCTACTTCATAGAATCTCTCCAAGAACATGTGCTTGAAGCCGACGAAGGAGTGGATGCATTTGTCTGGCAGGTTGCGGTACCAGTCGAAGGCGACCCCTTCCAATGCCCCGATGAATAATCGTGTGAGAATAGCATCGTCATGGGGCAGATGGTCGGTGGTGACCTCGAAGTAGGTGATGTACCAACTTGCTGAGGTCTTGCCATCATAAGGATTGATATTGAATGTCTTATATCTTGGTGGAAATGGAACGTCCCTCCAGGAAGCAGGGTACGGTTGTCGTATTCTGAGGTCTTGAGAGTTTTTTCGAGCGTGAAACATGGCTCGGAGCTCTTGGACCTCTCTTTTCGCTTTGCGGGCCTCGTCCACGGCGGTGGGGGCCGTTGTTTCAGGAGGATCGTTGCCCGGGTTTGGTGCCGCCGAATTCGAGTCCGCATTGACCGCGGGACCCGCACTGGTTTGGCCAGGCGTCCCTCCTTGCAGAGTTGGAAGGGCCACTTTAATCTCGTCTACAGACTTGACCAAAGCAAGCAATATGGCTTCGAGACTGTCGATGCGTTGGCGATCACTGGAACCTCCTTGGCTGCTGTCTGTCATGAATACCGTCTTTACGTGAGGAGAGATGGACGGAGCGGTGGAGGAAGCGCCCTCCGAATCGTACCCCTGTAGTAAGAAGTCATCGGGGTATGTGGGTATGTTCTCTTCTGGTTCAGACTCGGAAGGAACAGTACCCCCAGTCTCCGAGTTTATCTCGTCTTGGGAGTTATGGATGTCCTCGGGGACGTCGGGGTTTGCTGCATCTGATAGGAGAGTTGTCTCCCCTGGCTTGTTTTCTTGGAACATCGGATTGTTGTGGAGGCTCGGAGGGGTGCTACTCCCAGTCCCAGCAACCCCCTGCGCTGTGGACGACGAATCTCCCACTGTAGCAGATTTCGTCTTAGAACGAGTACCTTAGAAAACTTCGGTGGTGGGCATCTGTTTAGACGACAGTCTTTTAGTCGCAGTGGTTGAGATCTTCGGGCTGGGAACATTTGTCTTCTTCCCTCTTCGATCAGCGGGGACTTTCTGAGCGGAGTTGCAGGAGACGACGGGAAGTACCTCGTCTTCTGAAGATGGCTGTTGCAGTCTTTGAAAGACGGACTGCCGGTCTTCTCGCACCGTCGCATTATTGCAGCAACAGTTGACGATGACTTGGGTGCAGTGACGTCCGTGGGAGGACTTTTTGCACCCCGATGCGTCTTCTTTTTTCTTGCGTTTATGGAGCATGGCCTCACGCAAGTCAGACTGGTCTGGATCGACCATGCTTGCTTCCTGGATTTTGGGAGACTTTTGTGCACTTCTCTGTCCGTTTGCCACCGGGGGCTGGACTCGAGTGGTTCTGTACAACTTCCCATCTGAGGCCCGTATAACGGTATGCGGGACGCTCAGATGATCAGCGACAGGATCAGAGGACCGAGCGTGCCAAGCTCGCGCTGCCCTAGACTTCTTCGCTCTAGTGCGTAAAGGCGCATAGTAGGAAGAGTCTAGGTAATGCTGGAGAGAGTCAGACATATCTTCTTTGGAGCACAAGAGATCAGGACCACAAGACAGGCGGTCGAAGACAGAGCCGCGCGGGGTAGGTGTCATGCTGCCATCCTCAACAATCTTCATACGGCTGGCAGACGTAGCCGCATAGGCTTTCTTCATGCGGCTGGGAGTGTCAGCCACATGAGTTTTCTTCATACGGCTGGATGATCTGGCCGCATAGACTTTCTTCATGCGGCTGGCAGATTCACCCGCATGAGCCTCCTGTATGTGGTTGGCAGTTTTGGCCACAGAAGTGTTCGGCTTCTTTTTGGGGCGCATAGAGTCACTCTTTGTCCCTGCAAGTCCAGCATCATAGTGCTTTCCTCTGTCGAACTTGGGGACAGCAGAGTTCTCTGCGGCTCGAAGTGGAGCCGTATGAGAGTCGCATTCGCCGTATTGGGTAGCACAGAGTACCCCGTCCAGATCTTGTGGAGGAGCAAATAATTTTGGCCTCCACTCGCAGCGAGCTTTCTTTGTGCGGGTTCGCTTCTGGATCGGGCCGGCACTTACTTCAGAGAGCATCTCTTCAAACGTCTTTTGGTCAAAACGGACGACCATCTTCTGTTACGTGGAGCCAAGCTTGGCTGTATCCGACTGCGTCACCAACTCTTCAGCCGTAGAGAAGTTTGTCCCCAGCAGAGTCGCCATCGTGTTTGCCATAAAATATAAAAGAGCAGAACAATTATCGAAGGACTGGACTTTTACTTCACGTTACAAACTCGCTTGTACAAAGAAAGCCTAGGGACGAAAGTCTAGGTACAGCAGTCTAAGTACAATTGTTTATTTTAGATTCTGGGGGGTGACGATAGAGGCTCGGGAAAGCTACGGCAGCTCTGCCTTACTCCTTGGACGATCGGTATGCAGCCTTGGCTCCAAAAGATTGCTTGGCATTGAAGAAATGCTCTCTTTGCTCTCTCTCTGCTTTTTCTCTCCAAGTATTCTCGTGATCTCTCTGATCTCGAAAAGGGGTCCTCTTGCAAGGGAATGGCACCTTGCTATTTATAAGAAGGGAATGCAATCATTAGGGTTTACAATGATTGCCCCTTAGAGTGGCGACGGCCTGTTGATTGATCAATCTGGGCCATTAATCTTGAGTGTGATGAATCTGGGCCATTTAGTGTAGATTGCACCAAATCCTATCAATAATTAATGCTGACTGGAATAAATCTCCATGATGATGATTTGCTGATATCTGCGAATCTGAATGAATAAATTTAATTAATTCTCCTGCCACGTGTCCCAGATTATTGGAATTTGACCCAATCTTCGATTGCAGTAAATCTGTGTAATTGATTGGCTTTATGACACGTGTCCTGGGAGTCACTGAGCCGCATAAGGATTGGGCCGTATAAAGTTTGAGCCGCATAAGCCTGGCCACGTCCGGACAGCTTGGAGAGTGGCCCCGAATCTTCGAACCACATGATAATCTGGACCACATAACGGATAGTGAGCTGATGGAGATGGTCCTCTTGAGCCGCATAGGGCTGTTTCGATCTGGGCCGCATAGGGCAACTTCGGCCTGAGCCGCATAGGGAATCTCCGCTCGAGCCGCATATGACTGTCCACGTGTCTAGGCTGCGTGGTGTTTTCTGGATCTCGGGGGGTTGTGCCAGAGATTTTCTTTGATTTCCTAGGATTCTGTCATTATGACAGAGTCATAATTGCCTCTTTGTGTCAGGCCTGTCGTTTCGTCAGAGCGGTCAGCCGTCAAAGTAATTAATACAGTATAGGGCAGAGGGGAGAACTGTTTTGCATGCCACATGTCTTCTCTTCTGAGCCTCATGGAACGTCTTGAGCCGCATAGTCCCTGGTGCCGCATGAATCTTTGAGCCGCATGGGGTTTCCTGGCCGCACGGATCTTTCTTCATTATTTTCCATGCTTCTACAAGAAGACCCAACCCTCTCCCAAGCGGAAGTAGAATCTGTGGGCAAAACGTGCCTAAATCAAGACACTCTTGTACCCAGATTACCATCAACTGTCGTTGTCAGCAGACGGCTGCGCCATCGCCGAGCAGACGTTCAGTCCTCCAGAGACTCTACTCCATGCCGACTCTGTCACGTCATGCTCCCATATGAGCGATCGTCCTCGCTAAGGTATGATGCCGCACAAGCCTAGATTGAGCTCGTGCAAGGCAGGTTCCATAACGGCCGATTACAGCAGCTGCGACGTGGTCGTCGCACAGAAGTTCGAAGCAGAGACATTGAATAATAGCAGCAGAAATTTAGAACAAAACACAAGCCATTCAAAATATGCATTTATTGATATTGAAACAAGGATTACAATAGGACGCAAGGCCAAGATTACAATCACTCAAGCTCACTCTTCTTACATTACAAGTCACTCAGCTCTCTCTCATCTCTTAATACATTTCTCGAGCCACGGATGCTTCAGATAGGCGACATCCATACATTATGTCCCGTATAAGTCCTGACTCCATGCGGTCGCATGTCTCGAATCGCCAAGGAACTCCGTGCCTTGACGCATCCAAGCGAACTCCGCGCTACGAGCTTCTACCTGTGCCTGCATATGAAAACTGTATGGGTGTCAATACTCAACTGTACTGGTGGTGTGAGCTCCTCGCCTACCCATACAAAATTGATACGTTAATTTACTTTTGTGCAACATTGTCCCTTCTTTTTAATTGTCTTTCTAGTCTTGCCTTAGGATCGGTTTTAGGGCAGATGTCTTGGCTTATTTTGTGTCTCAAGACCATCCCGTGCTTGCAACAACATTAACCTATCATGTCGTGCTTGTCTTTCGGCACATAATCAGAGACGCGACTACACGATAGTACATAATTATCACGTGACCGTGCTACAAGTCCATTGTGCCATGCCTCGCAAACTCAGTGTGACTTAACGATATTGCCACCTCACGGCCCTTGCTACTTTAATCACCAACTGACCCAATCAAGACTTGTGGACTAAGTGTCACTCGACCGACTTTGCCTTGCGGCGATTCCTGACTTGAACTCGCAACGACTCAAATCTAACTTGTGTAACTCTATGCCAACAACTTAGGACTCGACACCATATCCCTTGCCGAAGCACGGTGTCTACGTTGCAGCCAAATCTTAGGCCCAAATATTGTCTTCCAAAATGTATATACATTCAACTCGACACATTTCAAAAGGCATACACGCGGTTAGCCGCTATATGTCGACTCATCTATATGAAAGGTCACTAGCACCACAAGCTATCCTGGACGTATAGTTTTGTTAATCGGGGTCCTTTCAACGCAAGTAGCTAGCTCCATTGTAAGTCCCCGCTTAACCTGTGCTATTATCCTCGCACGACTATACCATGTTTCCTTCTAGGTCGAGTCGGTCCCGTGGCCCCGGGTTGTCGCTCGAGGAACCATCGTCCTTTGTCAATAAGTTGTCCATGACCATGCAAGACATGACTCGAGCTGACCTCTCACACAGTCATCCTTCTTCCAGTGTTACAATCTCTTTTAAGACCAAGTTCAAGACTTCTATCCTTGAGACCCCCTCAACGACCCACGGTCATGAGCCTTTTTCCTTGATGCCCTATCCTTTTTACTCAACTTAGGAACGACTATTTGATAGCCCCTTTTTCCATAACTCACTTTGAATCAACCGTGGCTCATGCCTTAAAGACTAAGTCTGCACAGTGTGCCTTAAACCAACTTGTGTTCTACCGATACTACCGTCCAAGTCATACTTTTATATGACGGGCCTTGAGATCGTGGGACTAAATAACTTGAGAACCGTAGAAAGAGCACGACATTGCTTGCTATGACTGCGATAGCCCAGCATTACTTTACCTAACTTAATCGAGCCTACAACTTAACATGTGGGACGAGCAAAGGCTACGCCAAGCCTAGCATCGTGGAAGCGTGTATGCTTTATCGAGCATTTACGCGGGTGACGCCTATGACTTAGGCTAATTCATAGTTTTGTGTCGAAGACCAACTTTCCTTCTCCCAAGCCACAGGATGAAGGACCGAGTGTCATTTTTAAAGCACGCCGTGCACCAACTCTAAGCCGACCATTGGACCTTTCCATATTCTAACTCAATTTGACTCGACTTGGAATTATTCCCTTAGCTATGTGGATTCGTTTCTTTTATTATCAAGCCTACTTGTGCATTTGAAAACTTTCGTTTTATTAGTACGAAGGCCAAGATGAGGCAAGTTCACCGAAGCCACCCACCTGAGCGAGGGGTGTGGGCCTTCGAGTCGTCATTGCATGGCTAAGTACGAACGTCGTTGGCATTTCAATTCCTTCGATTGACTGAGCAGGACGGGACACTAAAGACTCCACGCCAGAGGCTTAACAGGTGGTCGGTCAGCCATAGAGAAGACGAGCCCCGCATCGCCACATGCTATGCGGTACAGGGTTCCAGAGATTTCAAGAAGCCCTCACAGAATCCTTCTATATCGGTTGCTAAACCGAAGAGGAGGTCAGAGAATAGTAAATCTAAGGTACCCGATGCAGGTGTGTTCCAAGGCACTCGATCCAAATCTGTATTGGGTGTCTTGTCAAAAATTGGGGGTAGCCAGCCTCCTACCATGTACGACAACCCAGTGTTCCAATCTGACGAGGCGCAATATGACACGAATGTCTCCATTGGCGCAGGTCACTAGACCGGGGATAGCAACCATACTGATTCCAAAGAAGATCACAATGTTACAGTATATCCTCAAGGCAACGAGACTCAGGCGTCTGATCCATAAAGGGAAGGATCCACGGCTCCCTCGAGTCACCCTCACGCTCGGTCTGTGTTCATGGCCGATGGCAATGAGGAAGACAACAACGAAGCTCTCAGACGTATCGAAGTCCTCGAGACGAAGTTGGATATACTGACGGACACCATGAATACCCTTTCCTCGGTCATAATCGACCTCAAGAGTAGTGTGGCCCCCGCTGCCTCTACACCTGCGTATGATCCACCAACCAATGACGAATCCAGCAGGTTGCCTACTGCCAATCAGACAGGACCATCCTCGTCTACCCCATCGGCTACAGGCTCCGCAATGCCGACCAAGATACAGCAGGCCATCAAGGAGTTGTATGCTTGTCGTGATGCCAAAGAGAAGCAAGCAACGCTCTGGGAGATGGGGATCCGGCTGCCATACCCTGCCAAGTGGGACAACGTCGTCCATCCTCCCAAATATAATCTGCAGACGCTTACACCTTATAAAGGAAAGGGGTCTCCCGACAATACTTGAGGTACTTTGCCTCAATAACGGGGCACCTGCCAAAGGATGACGCCCTCATGTCCAACATATTCATAGGAGCCCTGCAGGGGGTAGCCAATGAGTGGTTCTGCAGTCTTTCGGGCGACTGTATCTCATTATTTGAAGACCTGGAGACTCGGGTCGTAGACCGATTCTACGAAGGAGGTATGGATATAACCATGTCGACCCTCATGGAAATTGTCCAGAGGAAGAAAGAGCTTGTACGTGCATACATCGAGCGCTTCCGCCAGGCAGCCCTCAGATTACCACCGGGCATGCACGAGCCCATGCTTATGGACTCCTACCGCAAGAACATGCTACCCGCTATAAAATTGTGGCACAGTGCTCCCTGCACGAAGTGGACGCCTTTTATTACAAAGACGGATGTCGCACAAAGGAAAGCCCAGGACACGTAACTCCTGGGGCTACACTTTCCTGCGCCCGAAGACAAGGGGAGATGCTCGTCCAGCAACAACCCTAAAGACGGAAAAGGTAAGCAAGCCATAACCATCAACATCTCCAAAGGTTCAGCAGCTACGAATCCCAAGTCTCGAAAGTGCAGAGGCCGAGGGAGACTTACTCCTTCAATGACGAGGATACGCTGGAGCTCTTCGAGATGCTTACGAAGAGTGGAAAACTCTCCATCCCGGCACCTAGGCGTCTTGATAAAGTAGGAAAAGTGGACCATCCCAAGTATTGCCATTATCACCAGTACGTCCATCACTCAACACAGGACTGCTATGTGTTAAAGGGGTAAATTCAGTGCCTCATTAACGCCAATGTCATATCGTTGGATTAGGAAGAGAAGACCGTCACAACCAACATGGTTACTCTCCAGTTCGGGAGTTTTCCAGCCACAAAGGTACAAGGCAGCGTCATCCCTATTCCAAAGGCGACGATGGAGGTAGTCAACCTTCTGCCAGCATGGAGCAATACCCAAGGGCTCGTCCCGTTCTCCATGCCTCAAGACGGAGTCATGAGGGTCCATCCGGACCAGGCTCACGACACGATGAACAAATAATCATCGTAAATCTCTCGGGAAACATTTCATGACCTCGTTCTGAAATGTTGTCCTAAGACGTCTCTACCATGTACTCTCTACATCTGAGTAGTCACCTCCTCCACAATAGGTGTAAGCTGTCATAATCTTTAGAAAATATTTTACGTCCATATTACCTCTGAAGTGTTATTCTACATCGTGTCTACCATGTTCATATTACTTCTGAGTAGTCACACCGTTATGATAAACCCAAAGTTGTTATAACTCCCTAAGAAAAAAATAGTCATGTCCATATTACCTCTGAACTATTATTCTAGGAAGAAGGATGCTTGCCATGTCCATATAACCTCTGAGCAACGCCCCTTTTCCTCGACGATTCCCCACTATCGTCATCTATAGAACCCTTCACGTCCATATTACCTCTGAGTCGTTCTATACCCCAGAAGAGTCTATCCTTACCATGTCTATATCACCTCTGAGTAAGGAAAGTGTCTCTAGCAAAAACTCTCATGTTTGCCATGTCCACTTAACCTCTGAGCAAACACCTTATCCCCAGGGGAATTATCCCCCTTGAGAGAATTCTCGCCCCTGTACAGGATCTATACCGTAAAGAGGGACAAAACAGAAAAGGAAAACAGAAACTCCATATACAAAGAAGGCAATATTTTCTATTACAAAATATGCATATGATGCCTCACAAGTTGAAGGACAAAAAGAAGTAGAAAATCAAAACTGGGAAGACTAGTCCTGAAGGTCTTCTAGCCGGTTTATCAGATGAGCCATCCACTGTACAATCCATGTACGGGCCCTCCTGTCAGCCTCCTAGCGTCTGGCAGTCTCGTCTTCGACAAGGGTCCAAGCCTGACACGCAAGAGCCAATTCGGCCTGACGGACGCCGATATTCGCCCTCTCTTGAGTCAGAGCCTCCGAACGTTGGTAAAGGACTTCTCCCTGGTCATCTGATTCCTTTAGGTCACCCTCAGCAAGTGCCAGGACATCCATCAACCTTCGAAATATTTATACCCTACGGTGGCCTCGTGGCCATTCGAAGCCTGGGAAATGGATATCGTGGGGCCAGTCAGCCCCCCATCCTCCAAAGGACACCGGTTCATCCTCATCATTACGGATTATTTCTCCAAATAGGCAAAAGCAGTACCATTAGTAGAGGTGAAGACTTCCAACATGATCAGTTTCATCAAATATCACGTCATTTACCGCTTCGGAGTTCCCAGAAGGATCATTCACAATAACGATCCTCAGTTCGTAAGCCACGCATTCCACCGGTTCTGTGACAAAAGTCGAATTCAAAATATGGCATCAACAGCTTACAACCAGACAGCTAATGGATTGGCCGAGGCATTCAACAAAACCATTGTCAAACTCCTCAAAAAGGTCGTTTCCTCCAACAAACGCGACTGGAATAAGAAGTTAGACGAATGTCTATGGGCCTACTATATGACTGTTCGTACACCTATAGGCAGTACACCATTCTCCTTGGTCTATGGAAGCGAAGTTGTCCTCCCCTTAGAGATTTAAATCCCGTCCTTACGGGTAGCCATCACTAATCAGTTAACCGTCGAAGACAATCAGCGCAGGCGGTTACAAGGAGTTAGAAGCGTTGGATGAAAAGCGCTTACTTGTGCAGCAAAGGATTGAGCTTTTCCAAGCTCGCATCTCTGGGGCCTTCAACAAAAAGGTCCACAAAAGATCCTACCAGGCGGGCGACCTCGTCTTGGCAGTACAAGACCGATGGTGATGACCCACAGGATGGCTGGGAAGTTCGAATCCAAGTCAGAAAGATCGTTCATCATAGAAACGGTTTACTCCAACGGTGCTTATCGGCTAGCTAATCCTAATGGGAACTTGCTAATGATGTCCATCAACGGCAAGTTCCTAAAGAAGTATTACGCTGAAGATAGAACCAGCATAGGCACCCACACCCCCTGAAAAGGGTGCCCATGAGTTCTGGTAAGGGGATCTCTCATTCTCACTCATGTATATTCTCTCAAGTAGATGAAGCACTTCACGTCCATATTACCTCTGGAATGCTCCTCTACACCTGGAAGATGTGACTAACATGTCAACATTACCTATGAGTAGTCGTTCTTCTCGTATCAGTTTTATAATTATCCCGGCGGCCTAGAAAATAGTTCACGTCCATATTACCTCTGGATTGTTGTTTTATACCCCGGCAAAGATCAAGCCTACCACGTCCAGATTACCTCTGGTCAGGCAAATCCATTATAAAGATTCCCTATTTATTCTAGAGACAAAAGTAAAGGGAACAAGAAAGCTTCTACATATAAAAATATGTGGCTACAAAGACCTATTACAGACTCTTCATAGTTACATACATAGAAGCAAAAAAGAGCTGAAATTGTGGTACAAGCTCTCAATAGTGCGAGCGAGGTGGTGACAGAGCCAATCATTTCCTGGTAAAGCAAGCCACCGCCCGAAGCTACTACTGGTCCGAGCCGGAGATGAAGACCAGCACAGGACTCCCCTATCTCTCCAGCTGGCCGGAGAGAGCAACCACAGCAGCAGGCCTTACCATTCCTCGGTCGGCATGGTAACCAATGCGAATTCAGAAAGCAAGGATTCGAGACACCATTGACACCCACGACATCTAGGATGTAGGACGTCTCGAGATCCAGTAGTAGTTCTACTACAGCTTCTTTGGATGAAAAGATTTGCCACCGATGGTCGTCTCAAGCAAACTCTAGGATCATCAGGAGCCGAACATCGGGAAAGCAAGGCCATTGTTGAAGCAGTTGAGTCTTCTCTTGAAGGAGGATAGTCCTTTATGTAGGTTGTTTGCGTGGTCCAAGAATGAGCCAGACATCGGTCAGAAGGAAGCTTACAAGTTAAGCTAAAGCTCCACTCCATGTCAGATGACAGTACTGCGAGTGACCGAAGGAACGTGACTCTGAACCTCCTCTGCTAAAAAGATTCGCGATCCCGACAAAGATGCAAGAGGCTCCAATATCAAGAATCCATCAGGAGCCCATGCTCTGAAATGATGACTCGGGACAATTAATGCTAAGAGCTAGGCGTGACACCAGCCATCGCCCAGCTCGTACAGTCCTGACGTGTGTTCATGCTTCTGTTCAAAGTATACTGAGCTTGACTCAAGTTCGGGACACTTTGAAGGGGGTCTTGTAGAAGCATGAAAAATCTCAGCTGAATGTATCCCTTCGCCAAAGCACAGAAGATGCAAAAGACTGAGGCTCGGTTCTAAAAAGACAAAACAGAGAATATGGAGAGAAGTCCCTTTATTGTCATGTCTACCAAAGTCTAGTACAGACACAACAAAACCATACATAAGGGACTAATTCTGTTCTTCTACAAAGGATCTAGTACAGATTCGATAAAAGCCTAGAGGGATCTACAAGGGATGCAGTCTTCATCAAAGCACAGCCTTCCTTATTATAGATACACACGCTAGAGGATTGACCTCCACCGAAGCATGTTCTGATATTCTTATAGGCACAGCCTCTCAGAAGAATATCAGTAACTCAGCACTTTGAAAAAGCCTGAGCCTTCAAGCTAGAGGCGCAGCCACCTGCCTACGCCAACCTCAGAAACAAGATGGTGGTAGGCCTCCCTCCCCTTCTTTTATTTCAGAAGCCAGTGTCTTCACTCCAGAAGCGCAGCTACCTGCCTACACCAATCTCAGACACGCAAGGGTGTCATATCCTTCCCTTTGCAGCCAACACCTTCACTGTTCAGAGGCGCAGCTACTTACCTGCATCCGCATGAGGTGTATGATGGGGATATGCTCATACCACCTCCATTCCTACGGTGTAGTCATCTGCTCTGGATCAGAAGCTTAAGTCACTTCTCTACAAGAGACTTGGGAACTTCTATCGCAACCAATGTAAGTCAATATGTCGCTCCAAAAGCACAGTAACCTAGCCAACCTGAAGCACAAGCCTACTTGTCGCCTACAGCACAGTGACTCCGGTAGCCCAAAATACAGCTTCATAAGTTGCTCTATACACGCAAAAGTCTCGCCGTCATTCGAAGCCAAGTCCACTCGTCGCCTGAAAGCACAAAGGTTCCGTCGACTCCAGAAGCACGGTCTATTCGTCGCCCCAGAAGCACAGCAGCACTTAGTCCTCACCAGAGGCACAGAAAGTGTGGGTCTACCCCAATTAGTTTTTTAAACCGCCTCTTGTAGAGAAGATTGGGACTAAATCATGATTGATATCATATCATATTGATTTAAATCTTAGATAATGATCAATTAGACTCCAAATCTAGGATAAAATCTTAAGATTTACTCGGTTGTATCCGAGCAAGCAAATCGGCACGCGCCATGTCTTACCTCCTTCGATTATGTTTATAATCGCCAGAGATCTCGTTTGAGGGGAGTCTTGATGTTCGCCATGTATCAACACCGTAGAAGCCTGCACCGTGCAATGACGGCAGATTCTTTCATATCTCAGGAACCCTAATACACATCGCATATGTGCACGGTTTTCTATAATTAGAAGGAGTTCTTCTTCCACCAAGAAGGCAATAAAAAGAGAGGGAACATTGAGAATCGACAATCTTCGAAGGAGCAACGATCTCTATCCACGAAGAGTCGACCACCCTCATCTACCTATCAACCAAAGAACCAACCAACCATCTTCAAGGGATCTTCTCATCCAGACAGCCTCTTGATCGGTGACCCCAGAGTCCCTTCAAAGGCGTCAGAGAGCCATAGCAAGGTTGATTCGTCATCAGATCGTCAACGGAGTAAAGAAGCTGCTGCAGCGCTCGATCTCCATCGTCATACTTTTCCAAAAATCTCTTCTTCCTGTACTTAGAATATCATGTTTAGGACTTCCTTCTTTGTACATGGATACCTTATACGTTCAATAAAGCAAAAGGTTCGTTCAACCTTTTGTTACATCGAACAAGCGCCAGATTGTGAAGTTGGGCCCAATAGGGGGGAGTCCGTCGGAATAGTATCTTCTCTCCTTTAATCTTAGTCTCCAGTAATACAGAGATGTCTGTAGGCCTCAAAAATGAAAGTCACGCTGAGTTGATCAGGACAGAGTCAAAAGTCACGCTCAGTTGATCAGGACAATATTTACAAATCACGCTGGGGAGACAGTTCATCATTTGTCAGAGAGTAATTATGTCTGACAGTACAACAGTCGAAGAATGTCTCTTCGTATGCCACGTATACACAGAATTCGAGAGATCATCGCCGTCTATTGCGTGATTTTTAAAATCTTCTTCAGCAAGACTCAGCCTTCGTCGAGTTGGCGTACCAAAAGGGTTTCTTGTCATTTAATGCGACTGACAAAGCAATCACTGTCAGAGATTTTGTGTCAGTCAAGACACGCCGAATTAAGACAGCTGGCAGTTCTATCTCAAGTCTGCGTGTATTTGTGATCTTCATCTCAAGTTTGCGTGGATTCTGAAGTTTTCTTCCTCAAGTTTGCGTGGATTTTGAAGTTCTTTGCCTCGAAGTCTGCGTGGATCCTGAAGCTTCCTGCCCCAAGTTTGCGTAGATTTTGAAGCTTTCTACACCGAGTTCGCGTGGATTTCGTCTTCAACAAGTCTGCATAGATTTCATCAAATTGGAGTACGTGGCAGCCATGCCACTGATCTCTCACCTGCGTGTCCTGTAACTTGCACACGACTCATGCATGATTGCCATGTGTCCAACAGTTATAGGCCACGTCCAGTAACTGCTCACAGCCTTGCGTATGTTAAATCCTGCGTGATTTTTAACTAGGCATAGGCTATGAAGACAGTTATCTTTTCAGTTATTATTCTTGACTCTATAAATAGAGTTCTTTTGCTCATTCATTGTACAGATACATTGATATCTACTGTCAAAATTTTGAGAGCTTTTCTTCTTCGCATAGTCCAAGGGATAAAGCGATCGTCTTCTAGATCGGATTCCTACAGTTGTAATTTTCCCAGAAACACAACAAATAAAGAGAATTTCTTTATGGAAAACAAATTGGCGACTCTGCTGGGGAAAACCATCTCCTCTTCTGAGATGGTAACAACTCAATGCGACACTTCGTCAATCGACTCGACGAAGAAGGTGATGACGATCAAATTCGATCAACTCGCCTATGAAGAAATGCAGCGGGCTAAGAGTGGTAAGCCCACTACAGCCTCCATCATCACTGCCAAGTCGAAAGGACACTCTGTCTATGTCTCTAAGAATCAGTTAGCAGTCAATGGTGAAGTCTCTGCCACAGTGTCTACTCCTAACACTGGCAAGAACTCCACTGCAAGCACGCACACTCTTGTGCGCTCGAAGATGACAGTAACCAAAAGTCACGCTGACAGTACTGGCTCATTAGCCAAATCTGTTCTAGCGTGCAAATTTAACTCTAAAAGTTACGCTGACAGTACTGGCTCCTTAGCCAAATCTGTTCCAGCATGCAAATTCAACTCTAAAAGTCACGCTGACAGTACTGGCTCCTTAGCCAAATCTGTTCCAGCGTACAAATTCAACTCTAAAAGTCACGCTGACAGTACTGGCTCCTTAGCCAAATCTGTTCCAGTGTGCAATCCCACATTCAACAGTCACACTGACAGTACTGGCTCCTTAGCCAAATCTGTTCCAGCGTATAATTCTAAAATTAAAAGTCACGCTAACAGTACTGGTTCCTTAGCCAAATCTGTTTCAGCGTGTATTTTATCAGAGAAGAACAACTCCTTAGTTATCTCTTCTTCTTTACCGAGTTCTACTAGAACTGGGGGTGGTCTTCCACACAAAGTCCCTTCGAAAAGGAATAACTCTTTAGTTGTTTCTTCTGCTCCTGTAGTTTTTACTTCAGGAACAGCTTTGACTGATACTTTTGTTAGTCAAAGGAAAGGAGATGGTCTTTTAACTACTCTTCCTTCTGGACATTCTATGTCTCAAAATCTGAATGAGTCTAAGAAGAAACATTCCTTAATGTCTTCTTCTTTGATTTCTTCAAATTGGGTACAGAATCTGTCCATTAAAGAGGGTCTGTTACCAACTCCTAATCAAGGAGTGGTTCAACTCTTCCTTCTCTGCAAATATCCAGATCAATGGAAGGAAAACTCCATGTTTCCAAAATTAATGTGTTACCTTCCACTGATTTAAGAACAAAACTCAGCACTTCTGGTGTTAAGAAACCATACCAATTGGATATGAAGATAAAAGATCCAGATGCAGAGTATGCAAGAAATTATGTGGCTCACATTAATCACTCTTTGTATAATCAAGAGCCATCAAGACCCAAGAACAGGAAGTATACTCCTCAATCTTCACAAACAGATTTACGGGAATATATTCAACAGAAGAGAAGGAGTAATTCTATATCAAAGGAACATGCTGAATGTGACTTCTATCCAAGAGTCATAATTCAGTGCAGATGTCAATCAACGGTTCAAGACCATGGTGATCATGAATGTGACTTCCAGCCAAGAGTCACAATGCAATGCAGATGTCAAAATAAACGACAGTCTGTCTTCAATAGGATTCAGTATGAACCTATGCCTGATGAAGATGAGCCTTTGTTTGCCTCTGTCAATATGACTTCTCGGGACACCGGGGGTAGAGTTGATAGTCCAGATGGAGTATATAGAAACACCAGAGCAAGAGTCCTGGCTTCTAGTCAAAGAAATTTGATCCCTGAAATTGATTCTGAATTTCTTGGAGAATCTAACTTCCCACCTCTTCCTACTGGGGGTAATTCTCCTATAATTGACTTTGATACACGAAGCAATGATTCAGAGTATACAACATCTACTAGTTCATCAATAATCCCTCATACAGTCACGACTTACATGGTTGATAGGAATACTGATGAACCTTCTTCTTCCTTGACTCCTCAAGATCAAAGAATTGCTTCTTTGGAACAGCAAATGAAGTCTATGACTGACACAATGAAGTCGATGTATGAACTCATGACAGCTCAGTTGCAAAATCGACAGACTGTATCAGATGCCATACCAGTTGATACTGATATAAGTCCAGTACAAGTTCCTCCAGTAGTACAATCCAATACTCCTGGACCAGCTCAACCAAATCCTAGTCTCTCTGGAGCTGGGGGTAGTGCTTACAATGTTGTTCCTCCTCCCAACTATTCTCTACAAGCCACAACTCCACAATCTTCGGGAGTTGTCTCTGAAGAATTGAAGAATCTCAAAACTCAATTTGAGGCATTCAAACAGAAGGATGGTTTACAAAGGTTAGGCATCAAGCAGCCTTATCCGATAGAATGGAAGCAAGTATTATATCCTCCTAAATACAAGCCTCCTACTATCTCATTCTATGATGGAACCACTTCTCCAAGTCAGTTTATTAATCACTTTGAAGTGATGACTGATCAACTGCAACCAAGTGATGTCCTCCTTACTCGGGTATTTATTGGATGTCTCAAGGGAACGGCTTATGAATGGTATAGGAGTCTCCCAGATGGGAGCATTACCTCATTTGCTGGTTTCAAACAGATATTTCTTGAAAGGTTCTATGAAGGGCTTAATGACATGACTATGTCTGCTCTTATTAGAATCAAGCAGAAAAATAATGAATCTACAGAGGAATACATTGAACGGTTTCAAAGAGAAGCTCTGAAGATGCCTCTTGGAACTCCTGATGCTGTCACCATTGACACGTGTAAATCAAACTTGTTGCCAATCATCAGTATGTGGACAGGGTCCACTCAATTTCAAGATTGGCCTTCCTTCATAGTCAGTGCCAAAGCTGCAAAAATCAGTGCTGAAACCTTCAAAGGTTTAGGAGTGCAGATGACTCCTAAAGAAACAGGACAAGGTGCTAACAATAAAAATAATGCTCGCAAAGGAAAAGAAACTCTTGAAGTTAATCTTCAGAGCAAAGATGCATCAAATGTTCAAACTCCTGCCTCTATAACTCAACAATCAAGAACACCTCGCCCCAAAGAAGAATATTTTTTTGATGACGACGATGTCCTTGGTATCTTTGAATGTCTGCTGAAAGGTAATAAAATACAATTACCTGAGATCAAGAAACCTGATGAAGTTGGTAAGACAGATCATCCTAAATACTGTCCATACCACAGAATGCTGGGTCACACAATTCGTACATGTTATGTACTGAAAGGAAAGATCCAAGAAATGATTAAGTCTGGAGCTATCTCTCTTACTCCAAAAGAGAAGACTGTCACTTCTAATGTCGTCTCTATGCAATTTGGAGACTTCCCTCCTCAATTTCTTGAAAGCGGAATTGTTCCTATTCCCAAGGCAACTCTTGAAATAGTAAATATTCCTCCTCCACAGTCTGAAGGATTAGCACCAATCACTTTGGAGACTGGAGAAATCATGTGGATTCATCCTGATCTAATAACAGACTTTGAATCTCCTTCTCCTCAAAAGATTTCTTCTCGAAAGTCCAAGAAGGCTGGAAAGATCAAGTCATGTCATATGACTTCTCTGGGGTCTACCTCTGACACAGAGCCAAAAGACAAAGAAGAAGCACTTGTTAGTGCTACTTGAACGGGGAAACCTTACCTAAAGGATTATTCTAAAAATCCTGAAGATCCTACTGATATCCTTTCAGCTGCTAAAGATGCTCCTAATGTTCCTCCTGAAGAAGAATCATCTACTGCACCTGTTCCTTCAACTACACCAGTTGAACCTGTTCCTCCCAAACTCACAACTCTTGAGAAAGGCAAGCAACAAGCTCAGTTTGATAAACCAATCAAGAAGTCTCTTCCTCTTGGACTTCAGAAGCCTTACAACTTCGACATTTTGGCTCAACTTGCTAATACTCCAGCTAGAATGTCCCTCTTTGAACTTCTACGTCTTTCTAAAGAAACTCGGGAGACGTTAAGTGAAGCACTTCTACAAGCTGACTCTTGTCTTGCACAATTGAAGAAGCCAGATGCGGAACCTGCCACTTGCTTACATTACAATAGTGTACTGGAGATTATCCCAAATATCACCTTTACACAAGACGACATGCTACTGGAGGATAATCGACATGACCGACCTCTCTACTACACTGGTTATATTGATACGATGAAGATAGATCGTATCCTCATTGACCCAGGGTCTGTTATAAGCATAATGCCAAAGAGTTTGTTGGATGAACTAAAAATCCCTCTTCACAAGCTCTCCAAGACGGTTACTACTATCTTGGGATTCAATCAAAGCCGAAGCGAGCCTTTGGGAAAGATTCATCTGAAGCTTCAGATAGGCGATTTCAGATCTAAAGTCACTTTCTATGTGATCGAGATCGCGGGATCCTATAATCTTCTTCTGGGGAGGCCCTTTCTTCATGAAAATAATGTGGTGCCCTCTACTCTTCATCAATGTTTTAAATACATTGATAGCAATGGAAGAGTACAAAAAGAAGTTGCTGATATAAATCCCTTCCATGGGGTTGAAGCTTATTTCAACGATTCCCGAATGTACAAAGAAGAGTATACAAGGATCATACAAGCTATGGAGAAAGAAGATGCACAAAGTGAGACTTTAATAATCCCTGTTAAAGGTCGAACTACTCAGCAACAATCTCCTAAACCTTCTGGAGAAGATTCTTTCATCATTCCAGTGAGTGGACGGATCTCTCCGTTACCTCAGTCATCTACTCAAAATACACTGATCATTCCTATCAGTGAGCGTACTACAGTTCCTGTATCTTCACAAGATACTCTGCTAATTCTAGTTGGAGGGCGGACTACTCTTCCTACTCAAACTTCAAGGGAGCTCACCTCTTCTGAGCCATTTGTTATCGATCTTAATCGAAACAAAGCTTCTTCTTCTTCTCCCCCTTTAGTCATTGACTTGGCTAAAATCTCTAAGGCTCAGCCTTCTCCCAATGTAAATATTGCTGCTTTTACATTTAATAAAAAGTCTCCACCTTTGCAGTACGTTGATGTGTGTAATTATGTTCATAGTTATTTACATCTGTTAGATGACTTGAACACAATAACCATAGGAGTTGTACAGACTGTTCATACAGATGTATCTCTAGAACCTGTACAATCTTCGTACTTTCTAGTTCCCAGCAGAAAGCCAGGAGACATTCCAATATTCTTCTACAAAGGGCCTCAAAATCCTTCTGATCTTGAAGATGATGACAAAAATGATGATACTGGAAGATTACAACTACGTCGTTATAGTCAGCAATCTAGAGACATCATCAAAAATATGGGCTATGACTTCAGGACTGGCCTCAATGATGGAAAAGGAAGAAAAATACCTGTCCGGATTCCTCCTTTGAAATATGGAAGGACGAAATGCGGATTGGGTTATACTGCTCCTACTCCTTTCATCAATATTATCCATGAAGATCCCGAGTCTGACGAAGATAAGAGATCTGATTCTTCTAGTACCACTTCTTGGGATTCCGATACGAGTATCGGTGACTTCTACTGCAACATTTTGTCTTCCAACATGGTTTTCATTGACCATTCTGAAGAAAGTGATGAAGACGAAGAAGAGTTTGAAATCTCACCTGAATCAGAACAGTGGGCCCAAAGATTAGATAATCAATGGGAGTTCCGTTTCGAGCAAAAAGAACCTCCGACTGAAGATAAACTTGTTCAAATAGATGTTGGTGAAGAGGGATCTCCCAAACCAATATTCATCAGTGAAAGTCTTTCAGAAACTGATAAGAAAGACATGATCAAACTCATTCGTGATTACATCGATGTCTTTGCTTGGAGTTATGAAGATATGCCAGGGCTTGATCCTCAAATTGTAACTCACAAGCTCAATATCTTGCCGAATGCTAAATCGGTCAAACAACAACAGCGACGATTTCGTCCAGACATCATGGATGCAATTGAAGCTGAAGTCAATAAACTCATTACCTCTGGGTTTATTAGAGAGGAACAACATCCCGATTGGGTGGCTAATATTGTTCCTGTTCTTAAAAAGACTGGCAAGATCAGAGTATGCATAGACTTCCGCGATCTCAATGCGGCATGTCCTAAAGACGAATTCCCTCTACCAATCACTGATGTCATGGTTGATAATACCTGTGGATTTGAACGAATGTCATTCATGGACGGGTATTCTGGGTACAATCAGATCAAAATGTTTCCAGAGGACGAGAAGCACACTTCTTTCAGAACGCCGATTGGTACATACTGTTATACAGTTATGCCATTCGGTCTCAAGAATGCAGGAGCAACTTATCAACGAGCTATGAGCACTATATTCTGTGAACATTTACGAAAAACAGTCGAATGCTATGTCGATGATATTGCAGTCAAAAGTCGACAAAAGGAGGATCATATCCAAGATTTGAAGACTATATTTGATCTAATGCGTAAGCATCAATTAAAGATGAACCCTACTAAGTCCTTCTTAGGCGTCTCTAGTGGTAAATTTCTCGGCTTCGTCATTACCTCTAAAGGTATACACGTGGATCCCGAGAAGATCAAAGCCATCCAAGAGATGCGTCCTCCACGCACCTTAAAAGAGCTACGAGGATTTCAAGGAAGAATCGCTTATATCAGGAGATTCATCTCTAATTTATCAGGACGCTGCAGACCATTCAACAAACTTGAAGAAAGGTGTCTCTTTTGTCTGGAATAATGAATGTCAGAAAGCATTCGATGATATAAAACAATATCTAATGAGCCCTCCAGTATTGGTACCTCCCGTCTCAGGAATATCGTTCTTCCTCTATACTCGAGCAATGAGTCATTCATTGGGTGCATTACTCGCTCAAAAGAATCAAAATGGCCATGAACAAGCCATTTATTATCTCAGCCGTACTATGACCGGAGCTGAACCTCGATATTCACCGGTTGAAAAAGAATGTCTAGCCTTGATATTTGTTGTCCAAAAGACACGTCATTATATCATTGGCCAGACTATTCATGTCATCTCCAGGATCAATCCTATACGGATCATGATGAAGAAACCCAGTGTTTTGAATTCTCGATTGGCTAACTGGGGAATCCTACTTGCTCAGTATGACATGCACTATATTCCTCAGAAATCAGTCAAAGGACAAGCTTTAGCTGATTTTCTGGCTGCTCACTCAATTCCAGAAAATTCAAAACTCTATGATGAAATCCTAGATGAAGTCCTAGATTCAAATCAAATTACTGAAGAAGATCCTACTTGGCGTCTATTCTTTGATGGAGCATCAAGAATTGGTCCTAATGGCGATATTGTCGCTGGAGTTGGAATTGTTCTTGTATCGCCAGAAGGTCTTGCTATCCAAAGAGCTTATTCTCTCGATTAGCCGTGTTCAAACAATGTAGCTGAGTACAACGCATTACTTATTGGTCTTCAACTCGCTAAACATCTGAATATTCAACATTTGGAGGCGTATGGAGACTCTAAACTCATTGTCAATCAGATCAGGGGTACTTATGAAGTTCGCCATCAAGATCTGGTTCCTTATCATAAAATAGCTATATCTATGGCTTCTTCGTTTGAAGAATTCTTCATTGAACATGTTAGGCGAGCATGTAACACAGAAGCTGATGCCCTTGCTAATCTTGCAGCGGTGCTGGCTATTCCAATCAGACGGCAACAAATGATTGTTGTTCGTAATCGAGAATTATTTCATCTTGAAAATAACTTGACTCTAGGACTTCCAGTTGACATTGAAGAATCAACATCTCATGACGTCAACACAACAAGAGGATTTGGATTCAGTCGTAAATCGATGTCATCTTCATCCGATTCCAGCATGGAATTTATCTTCAGTAACTCGACTGAGAATCAGAATAAGGATAAAGATTGGAGACTTCCTTTCTTAGATCTCGTATTATATAATATTCTTTCGGATGATCCGAGTGAGGCAGCATCTATCAGACGACGATCACTCAGATTCTACTACAATCATACAACAAAGACCTTATATCGTCGAGCTTATGATGGTTTACTCCTTCGATGTGTTGCCGGTGACGAGGCTCAACAAATTATTCGCGAAGCACATGATGGAATTTGTGGAGCACATCAGCCAGGACCAAAACTTCAAGACCGTATTCGACGTATAGGTTATTATTGGCCCACCATGGTATCTGACGCCATCGAATATGCAAAGAAGTGTAAAGCTTGTCAAATCCATGCAGATTTTATTCATCAACCCTCGGAGTTCTTACATCCGACGGCAGCATCATGGCCCTTCGAAGCTTGGGGCATGGACATTGTCGGCCCGATCAATCCACCGTCATCTAAAGGTCATCGGTTCATTCTCGCAATAACCGATTACTTCTCCAAATGGGCCGAAGCCATTCCTTTATCTGAAGTTAAGACGTCTAATGTCATCAGCTTTATTAAGCACCACGTCATCTACAGATTTGGTGTTCCTCGACGCATTGTTCATGATAACGGACCACAGTTCGTTAGCCAGAAATTTACTCGATTCTGTGACGATCACCGGATCAATAATGTGGCTTCTACCGCATATAATCCAGCAGCTAACGGATTAGCAGAAGCTTTCAACAAGACTATCATCAAACTCCTAAAGAAGTTTGTCTCTACTAACAAACGTAATTGGAGTGAAAAGTTCGGGGAATGTTTGTGGGCTTATCGCACTACAGTTCGTAATGCTACCAAATGTACACCTTTCTCTCTGGTGTATAGTTGCGAAACTGTTCTTCCATTAGAGATTCAAATTCCTTCTTTAAGGATAGCAATCGCTAATGAACTCACTGCTGAAAATAACGATCGTCTTCGACTTCAGGAATTAGAAGCTCTGGATGAAAAGCGATTATCTGCTCAACAGAATATTGAATTCTATCAAGCTAGAATTTCAAGAGCTTTTAATAAAAAAGTCAGAGTTCGATCATATCAAAAAGGAGAACTTGTTCTAACAGTCAGACGTCCTATGACTATGACTCATATGAGTAAGGGCAAATTTGACGCAAAGTGGGAAGGTCCCTATATTGTGAGCAAAGTTTTCTTAAATTGAGCTTATCAACTCTCAGAATTGGATGGTCGAAAAGTTTTGATGCCTATTAATGGCAAATTCCTTAAAAAGTACTATGTATAAATGTAAATACTTGCAATCATCAGACAAATTCATGTTTAAAAATAAAATTTTTATTTTATTTTCATGAATGATGATACATGATATTAAGGAAGATCACTATTATCCTTCTCTACTTTTGGACGTGGGCCACTACCGTCCTTCTCGAAGACGTGATCAGCAAAAGAGCCGAGAACCTCCTTGCTAGAACCCACGAGGAATTTGCAAGCGGCCATCCTCATGGCTTCCTCTTCTTCAGTCCTTCCTGGTTCGAGCAGAAAATCCAGAATGTCCCTTGGTGGCTTGGGTGCAGACGAACCTTCGCCTGCTTCCGTCTTCTTCGTTTTGACTGGACCAGCAGGGCGTTCTTCAGTGCCTTTCTGAACCTTTGAGGCTATCTCAGTCTTCTTGGATGCTTCTCCAGATGACATTTTTATGTTGAGGAGTAGAAGTATTCGTTCTCGCCAGATTTCTGCTATATTTATAGGCAGAAGTTCCTCATTCATCCGACGTTTCACATATTCATTAATGCTTAATGGTTCATCCATTCATTTCTCACATTCATCAGACGGTTCGCCTGTTCATTAATACTTGACGGTTCATCCGTTCATTTATTACATTCACTCGATAGTTCATCTGTTCATCATTTCCTAACGGTTCATCCGTTCATAATCTTCTATCAATTTTATTAAGTGGGGATTCGTTATTTATCATGTTTTCATAACCTCTGAATCAATTCCGAATCTACTTACTCATTTGTCATGTTTTGACCTCTGCATAGAAATCAATCTATTTTCTTTTGAGTTCCTATATATTATCACGTCCATAATACCTCTGATAATATCATATACTCTAAAACAGAAAAGATGATTTTATTATCTATCATGTCCATAATTCATCCACAAATACAAATTATTGAGCATAGAAGAATTGTCATTTCCATTCTCATTTCACCATAAAAAGTCTATTACATTTTCTTAGACTTTCTTACAAATCATAATAGAAATCTATTATAATTTTGGATTTTCATTCTATACCACAACGATAACCTAAAAGAGATCTATCTTCTTCTTTGGATCTTCTCCGTCGGACCTTCTCCGTCAGGTTCGTTGTTGGTTGCAGTTCCTGACTGTCTGGGTCCCAGTCACGACCAGATCAGCAGGAATCAAACTCTGGTCTTCTCTCTCAGACGAGAGGAGAACCACAGAGTGTGGCAGCCCGAAGTCGTGGTGCTGCCAATACAACTGGTGGATTAGGAGCGACCTTTCAGAGGAGACAGGAATGTATCCAACCTTGGGATACAATTCCTAGTTCTCCCGCGAAAGGAACTCTACTACCCGATTTCTCGGTAGTAGAGTTGACTCCACCATCCAACTCTCGTGTATAAAGGCTCTTCCTACCATCTAAGGAAGACCCTTCTATCCCACG
The DNA here is from genome assembly GCA_029216955.1 of Iris pallida. NCBI lineage: Eukaryota > Viridiplantae > Streptophyta > Magnoliopsida > Asparagales > Iridaceae > Iris > Iris pallida. The sequence goes on from JANAVB010018799.1 coordinate 4,784,864, forward strand.
AAGAGTTCTGAGTTGTCTGATTTACGCGTCAAAAGCGTATGAGCTCCCTGATGTAGATGTCAGCAGGATATTCTCCACAGCATCCACATCCCCAATGCCAGTTCTGAAGAAAATTTTCAGCCAAGTTTCTGCAGAAAGATCAACAGAAATCATTCAGTGTGCATTTATCAAACAGAGACAGGCGTGTATTGTTCAAATCAGAAACAAGAAACAGAAAGCCTATCTTCAACAGCAAAAATAGTAAACGTATTACACTGACTTACCTTCAAGTTTGGTGCTAAGGATCGGCAAACTCATGTTTGATACAGTGCGCAGAAGTCGAACATTAGAAGACATTGCTTTCCTGTTTGAGAGTGAAATCTCCTAAAAATTTCATTCTCAGAGAAGGAGAAGAGAAATGGGAGATGAGTATCTGTGAAACTCTTCTATCTATTTAAAGGGCAAAGTACAAGTCTATTCTTGAAAAAGATCCGCATAAATAGCGCTCGTAAACCGTGGAATGAGTATCACGTGTGCTTTGGAAGACAGTGCAGCATTAGAAACAGTCAAAGGGTGCTAATTAATATTCTTCATTAATGCACGCAGATCAAACACAGAAGTTGTACTTTATTCTTCAAAGGCACTGATGGCCTTACAAAAGACAAAACAAAAAGAGTGCAACAAAATCACAAAAGACACGCTCTATTTTCCAGAGCGACTGAGCTTGGTGCCTAGTTCTTCTACGCTCCTAACTCCCAGACGGTGCAACAGAGCCTTAAACACTTCACGCTGCTCTATGAGGCTGCGCCCATCAGAAGAGGACGAGCCATCCAAGCCAAAATAACTCAAGAAATTCTTGGCTAGTTGCAAGGGATCATCTTTGAGCTCGAAGACAAGGGGCTCTGGCTCTTCACCCCCAAAAGTGGGGTCACCATGAGAATAAAAGCCCAACTTGCGTGCTTCTTCCTCAGCTTTCTCCTTTGGTGTCATGTTGACGTAAGATGAAGATTAAAAATGAATCTTCACCCTGTTTATATAACAGAGCTCGCCGGCGGTTCATATTCCACCATAAACTGGATGCAATCAGTCTCAGAAAATGAAGAGTCATCATGACATTTAATAAGTTCATTTGGATATTTTCAAAGAACTTCGAAGTCTTTCCGACTTTCAAAAATATCCTTTTGAAGTCATCTCAGCGTGACTGATTTCATTTTATCATCTTATTTTCAAAGTATTTCGAAAATTTTGAAGTCTTTTCAATTTTTCGAAAACTTTGAAGGGGGTCTTGTAGGCTTCAAAAATGAAAGTCACGCTGAGTTGATCAGGACAGAGTCAAAAGTCACGCTCAGTTGATCAGGACAATATTTACAAATCACGCTGGGGAGACAGCTCATCATTTGTCAGAGAGTAATTATGTCTAACAGCACAACAGTCGAAGAATGTCTCTTCGTATGCCACGTATACACAGAATTCGAGAGATCATCGCCGTCTATTGCGTGATTTTCGAAATCTTCTTCAGCAAGACTCAGCCTTCGTCGAGTTGGCGTACCAAAAGGGTTTCTTGTCATTTAATGCGACTGACAAAGCAATCACTGTCAGAGATTTTGTGTCAGTCGAGACACGCCGAATCAAGACAGCTGGCAGTTCTATCTCAAGTCTGCGTGTATTTGTGATCTTTATCTCAAGTTTGCATGGATTCTGAAGTTTTCTTCCTCAAGTTTGCGTGGATTTTGAAGTTCTTTGCCTCGAAGTCTGCGTGGATCCTGAAGCTTCCTGCCCCAAGTTTGCGTGGATTTTGAAGCTTTCTACACCGAGTTCGCGTGGATTTCGTCTTCAACAAGTCTGCGTGGATTTCATCAAATTGGAGTACGTGGCAGCCATGCCACTGATCTCTCGCCTGCGTGTCCTGTAACTTGCACACGACTCATGCATGATTGCCATGTGTCCAACAGTTACAGGCCACGTCCAGTAACTGCTCACAGCCTTGCGTATGTTAAATCCTGCATGATTTTTAACTAGGCATAGGCTGTGAAGACAGTTATCTTTTCAGTTATTATTCTTGACTCTATAAATAGAGTTCTTTTGCTCATTCATTGTACAGATACATTGATATCTACTGTCAAAATTTTGAGAGCTTTTCTTCTTCGCATAGTCCAAGGGATAAAGCGATCGTCTTCTAGATCGGATTCCTACAGTTGTAATTTTCCCAGAAACACAACAAATAAAGAGAATTTCTTTATGGAAAACAATGTCGTACTTCTCTCTGCGTAGGACCTCACAAATCTCTCTCCATCTCCCAAAGTAGCATGTACCCCTGACATTCCAGGAGATTACCGCCATTAATTATTAAGATGGTGGGTCCCATGAGTACCTTCTGGACCAGTACCCGGGGATGGTACCACGTCCGTCAACGCCATGTTCTCCTCCAACCCAGGAGTGGTGGGATGTTGTTTCGTTGTTTGAGAGATCATCAGGGCCCAAGCCGGATTGTTCACACAAAGCGGCTCACCTGGCCATGTGACCGGCCCTCCTCCCGGGGGTGCCCGTCGCATAGGGGCCAGCATGTCTCTTCCTGCTATACACTCTCTCTTCGAAAGTGCCTCCATCTCCTTTATGCTCTCGTCCCGATGCCGACATGCCTCTGGTAACCATACTCCTCTGAGCGGTGAAAGTGATCATAGCCCCACTGGGGTGTACCGGCTGAGGCGGGATAGTCACCATCGCCCCACTGGTGTGCATTGTCTGAGGTTAGATAATTGGACTCATTCTACTGACATCCTTCATCAGTCGGTGCCCCTCCTGCAGGGCCCCCTCGGCTCTCTCATCCCCGCTAGCAGTCTCTATCACACTGGATGTTCCAGGTTCGTCAGCTGGCTCTGGTGGAGTCACTGTCTTCTGTCCTCCGGTAGAGCAAGTACTCTCGAGGTGCCCGAAACAGACACAATGTGGACAGGTGTGTGGAACCCATTCTTACTCAATTTTCTGGATTAGAACCTCTCCAGACGGAACTTCATACTCTAATAAGCTCGGGAGCTCTCCATCGGCCCTGATCTCTACGAACATTCGAGCATACATCAACCTCGACAGAAAGGTTGTAGCATCATCAGCCTTGATCGGTTTTTCCACAAAGCTGGCGAGCCTCATGAGCAAGGGGATACTCCAATACCTGACTGGAAACTCCGGGAAGTGGATCCAAACAGGTATAGCATTAAGGACTTCCTTCTCACACCGCAGTTCTGGAGTCCACTTTTTTAGAATGATCAGCCTGCCATCAAACGTCTAAGGCCCTCCCTGGAAAATCCTGGTGACGTCCTCTGCCAGACCAAACTTCACATAGTAGAAGCCATTCTCTCTGGCAAATTTCTCTATGCTTACTTTAGGTTGCCAAACACGTGCCGCATACGCACGAATTTGCCCATAGAAGGGCTTGTTCCCCAGCACGTACAGGACCAACATGTTCTCCCAGAAAGCTGTTACCTTCGCTATCTCCTCCGTAGCGAACGAGGCTCGAAAGCCACTCCCTACCTTCTTATGTGGCACGTACACTATAGAGACTGGACATTTCGGTCCAACTGGTTTACATATGTCATCCCAGGACTTCCCTACAGGGCGAGAAGACATCCCCTGAGACCATGTGGCGGCACTAGGTGGGGAGGACCCTATGCCCTGGCCCCCTAAGTCGACAGCTTTTCCTTTCCCTTTTTCCGTCGTCGACGCTTTGGGATGCCATCCAACCGTTCTCCCACCACCACTATTCCCCATCTGGGAGGGTCCCCAGGGCCATACGATGTCTTTCGCATCCCCGAACCATCGCCCGTTCTCCTGTCATAGGTGTAGCGCGCCTTTAGGTGGGGCAACGCACCACCCTCCTGCCATGGGGCGTCTTCCGCGTCCCCGAACTATCGCTCGTAACCGTCGTCCAGCCACTGTTCTCTATTTCTCCACCCTGAGATCCAGACAAGGATCCAGGTTGAAAACACTAGTGATTCCCCTGTCGCCGCCAGCGCCATCGCTGCCACCGTCGCCGCCCGCTGCACCGACCAGCGTCGGCCTCGGCTACCTCGCGCTTGCGTTCGCACCCGCGTGCGCTGCTCCAGGTCCCGTGCCATCTTTTTCGCCGCCAACACCATCGTCGTTGGAGCCGTCCTTGGCCGGCCTGCCCCCGGCCAGGCCGCCGCTGGCCGACCCACCTTCACCGGCAGCGGCGAGGTCCCAAGTGAGGGGCCCCTAGGGTTTGCCAATGCCCGATCGCCCGAGTCGCCCATATATATATATATATATATATAATATACCACATCAAACAAAACATATTTGCGCAAATAGTTTCATTCTCCCGGCTATGATACTGGGGAAGAGTCTTATTCTTCTCCTCTTGACCCAGCCTTGGGTTAGTTTTCCCAATCTAGATCATTTAACTTCTAGTGGTTTCAGCAGAGGGTGGTAGAGTGAGAAAAAGATAAGTCAGACGAGGATGAATGAATTCTCTTGAGTTGTCCTTGTATATAATTTTGAACCTTGCTTCATTGGTAAGGGGGGAAAAAGGTCAAATGGATTATAATATTGATTTTCTTTAGGCTTTTTAAACGATTTTCTGTAGCCGGTGTCGGCACTGCAAGGCTTGCTCACCTTCGATTTGACGAACTTTGGTTCTGAATGTAAATTGGTAAACTTAGTTCTATCAGGTGGCCTGGATTTTTAGATTATGGGAAATAAATTTGACAATGTTGCTTTCTACCTAAAGATACTTGTAAAACTATACGTCAAATCCAATGTAATAAGTCAAAAGTTCAATCAGTCAACGAGGAAATGGTGGTTGCCAGAAAGACCAAACAACTATCAGAAATATCACCCATCGAAGATGTTACCCATTTAGTTGATAGCGGTATCGTGTCTCCATTGAATATTCTTTTGTGGCGTGGTAGCAGTAGTAGGTCAATTCATGTCCAAATATACCACCAACAATATGATATTTTGGTGGTGTTTTGCCTTAGAGACTAAAAAGATAGTCCCACGTTGCTCACACTAAATAGATTGTATCTCTATATAAAGCTTTGCTTGTGTTGAGAGATGCACATGAGGTATGGAGAGGCACATGGGTGTCATATGGGGGTATTTTTCTAGTGGAAAGAAGGCTAACTCCACAAAGAAGTATTTATGCTTTTTGTCATGCTCGTGGAATTATTTCCTATGGAGCTAAGCCACGAAGGGGCTTAGCGACTCGGACTCGGGCTCAAGGGCGCAAAGTGGCGCTTTGTTGGCGCACTTTGTACTTTGTACGTCTCGCTCGTCTTATGCGCGAGTCGCATAGGCTAGGCGCATGAACGAGGCGCATGGACAGGCATGGGCGAAGGCGCGGGTGCAGGCACGAACAGGAGTGGGGCAGGCGCGGGCTAGGCGCAGCTCGACGTGGCCTCGTGTTGTGCCTCAGTGCGTCAGCGCGCTTGCGCTGCTGAGCGCGTGCACGGGCTGCTGCTCAATTGCACGCGCCGCTGGGCGCACGTGCATCTGTGCTACTATTAGGCGCTGGTTGGAAGGTTTGGGCGGTTATGGAAAGATTGATTCAAATTACATATCCAAAATTTGTGGGATTTTAAAATTGATTCAGTTAAATCTTTCCATGATTCGTTCATATCTTCACGCAATCAGTGTACGGCTAGGATTAGAGTTAGGGTTTCAGCCCAACTCTATAAATACTGACTCCATGCCTTCTTTGACGACTTACTCAGAAATTAAGAGACGAAGAGAGTGGAGAGGCCGCTGCCGTTGGGGTCCACAGAGTTCTGCGAGTTCGTCAGGAGGTGACAGCGAGCGTTCCAGAAGTTCTCATTTGAACTTGCTGGTTCCTGAAAACAGATCGCAGTAGGACGAATCTTGCTTTGAGCAATGGTGATCTTCATCACCCCAGCAGAGTTGTGTATTCTTCTTCCTCCGTCTTCAAGACAGAGACTTCAGGATCTTCTTGAGAAGCAATTCTCGAAGTTCCTCATATACAGTGTATGACCAAAATTCGTTTTGGAGAATCAATCTGTTCACTCACGTTCTTCCATCTGAGATCTATTTCTGGAATAACATATTTTGTTATTCTAGGTTTATAATTTTCTTTTTTAACAAGAGTGATATCAACTTTCCCCGAGCTATTTATCCATGATATCTTTTATATGTAACCTTTAATTTTCTACACATTTGATTTAGTTGTATTATAAAAACCTAAAGATGGTTTGGATTATCTTGATCCTAGCTCTCTAAAAAACATGAGAAACTGAGCTCCATAAAATATGCGTTGATCGTTTTTGGCATCTAGAGTTCCTATGTGCACAATCTGAAAGTAACATAATGCATTGTAAGGAATCTCCAAGAGGCAACTCTATGGAAACTATAGAATTTGCCTAAAGAATGATTTCTTAAGAATGCAGCCTTTCACCATAGCGGCGGTAAGAATCACACTATTTTCATTTTGCCTGCATGTTCAGCCGCTAAATGAACAAATTGCAGTCATGTCTATAAACATTCCAACCTAGTCTCACTGACATCCACCGTACTATTTCATGTGACAGAATGTAAATTTACTAAATGACTCCATAACATGATGTATTAACAAGCAATTCCCATTGTAGTACATCTAAAATATCATAACAGAGGAAATGTCCTACTTCCTACAAAAAGTGAGTTCTGAAGATTATATTACAATCAAAAAGAACTGGAGCAACCATTCGTGCGTTGATATTCATAGGTGATCTTCACCACGGAGCAGCTACGGCGTCATTATACTGCTGGGTAGCAGAAACAATGGCTTCTTCGGCAGCTTGCGCAGCTCTTTGCAAATTAAGAATCTCGAACTCACAGTTTTCCATGTCTGGAATAATAGATGCTCGTTTCAGGCGCATGAGGTTGAGGTGTTCTTCCCAGTCCGATATAACTTCATCGAGCAATGAACTTAGAATCCTGTTTCTCTCTTTCTCAACACCTCTCTCCACTAATTGTGCTTCCAGTTCAATCCTCTCTCTCTCTGATTGTATTAACTTCTCTTTTATCTCTAGCAACTTACCAAGGCGGGCCTGTAAGAATTGAACACTGAACCCGTTTGATTCTAAGTAGTCAAGTGCCTTCAACTTATCTTCATATATTTTAGGAGAATTAACCACACCTATCTCTCTTATTGCAGAGACCAAATCAGCGTACGCCACCATCAAACCAATAGCCATGCCTTCACGTAACTCCATAACATACTGCTCCAATTGTCGGAAATGTGGTTGTTGTAGCATTATGTGGAATGCTCCATTTGACTCTATTTGCTCCCACAATGTAGACTTCTTCGAAAACGGGAGTACAATCTTGTCTAATGATGGCTCACTAGGGTTGGGGCCGATCATAGTCTCACTGTCCATAGCAATAGTCCTCTCAGACGACAAGAAACCAGGAACTAACTCATTGCCATTAAGAAGAATGTTTTCCAGAGGAGATGATACAAGGGCCTGGTCCTCTCTTTCAGCCCCGTCAAGCTCAAAGGCACATACTTGCATTTCTTTAACCTCATTGCTGAAAAGTCTTCGAAGTGAGTTTGACGACCGTTGGGTAGTAGAGGAGAGCAATTTTGCAAGTCGAATGGGCTCCATCTGAGGGGTTAAATAACCATCTTCTAAGAAGTTTACTTGCTTTTCGTTCCAATGCTTGCTTAAATCAGCTTTAAAGGTTTCTGTAAGAGGTCAGGGGATCAGATTAATTAATTAAAGTACAAGAATAGTAAGTATTGATCATGGTTAAAACATACTTTCACTAATAACAATCAGAGGGTTTACGCTCTCAGGCTCTTCATCATGTTGGCATGGTGGTGGAACATCGGGAGAAGAGCATTCAGTTACTTCATGCTCCCGTGGCAGTACAACATTGGGGGAGATGTTAACAGAAAGTGCTTTGTCGGCTATTCCAATCACATTGCCTCTGCCTTCCCCAGAAGCAAGTTCAATTCTCTCTTCCTCCTGTCTTGTTTCCATACCTGATCCTTTTCATAAAGATAACAGTGTTCTATGTGAAAAGAAATAAATTAACAGTATTGAAGAGGGCTAATTACGCAATGAAAGTAAAATGACACGACTTACCTTCTATAGAAGCATGCATATTAACAATCTTTGTTTCTTGATTCTTGTCTTTGTTCCTTTCGGTCGTCTCTTCCTCTTCCTGTTGTCTTGGATCCTAAGAAAAGGGAGAAATGGATGAAAAGAATTTGAATCATAATATCCCGAATACTATCACTATGAGTGGTAGAAGGAGCATGTCTTACAACGTCAATAGGCTTCTTTCCCCAGAAGGCAAGCTTTTTTCTTCGTCTTTTAGTGTTTTCTTTAAAACTACGGAGACGTTTGCAGTTTCCCCAGCCTGCAATCGAAGTAAAGTCACTGGGATCATGTCCAAATGGTAAAAGGCTGGAACACATGTTGAGTTGACATTTTAATGCTCTACTCTTGCTATTGCAAGAAGAGTCCACATTGATCAAGGAATCAGCGGTCTCATTCCCCATGGGTGCGCATTCTCCATGACTTGAAGGAATCCTCTCCGGAGTCCCTAGGGGATGCTGTGTGTCTGCCAAAGCTGGAATGGCCATTATAACGGGATTTTCAGAATAGGAACTTTTCCCAGCCATGGCTTCAGTTTGAAAACTACATCCCCTCAGCATGCTGTTGGCCAACTGACAATGCTGTCCTAATAATTTTTGTTTCTTCAGATTTTTTGGAGCATGTAGCGACTCAGTCTGGCACTCAGAGTTTGAGCCATCAGCCTCCTTTCGTTTCGACATCACCAAATTGAATTTGTTAGGAACTTCAGTGCTTTCTTCACTTGAAGTCAATTCTAAAACTGGAAGGCTCTTGCCACTATGGGATTTTCGTCCACGACCAGCTGACTTGATTCCTTTTGAAGTCTGTGAATCGACTTGCTTACCCTGAAAAGTATAACCAGAGGACCAAAGGACATGAAGGACCTATACAGAAGTATAACAGGATGCAATTCACTGACATGTTAGTGATGCACTCATACATAACGTTCCTCAAGAAAAGAGTACACTTAGTCAACAATACCATCATCAAATCTAAACTCAAGTGAAAATTAATTCTCTTCTTGCTGAAGGTACCTACAGTACTGCTATTCTCAACTATCTGAGAATGGAGTGAGAAAAACAAAGAGCATGGAATGTTATCTGCTATTTCTGTGTCCATTAGATTGTACGATTATGGATTAGTCATGAAGACTGACAAATGTTTACAGGAAAAAGTAAACATGTTAAAAGATACCGGAATGCACGAAAAGTGTCCTTGTTCAAAATTTATTAAAAGATCTGTACTCAAAACTTAGTCTTATAGAAATATAAAATTACAAAAATTACATCATAGAACTTACTGATGATGAACAGTTAATTTCAGGAACTAAAGAGTCACAATATTTGAGTAAAATTTGAACGAAAGAAGAAACGGAAAAGGCAACAAAGACAATATTGTGAATACCAAAATATAATTTGGTTTGGTAAATCTCTACTCCACGACCTGAAGAACTTTATTTACTTAATAGGGTCATAAGGCAGAACTTACAAATATCCGAATCAACTTTGTGGTTGCAACTTTAGAACTTCATCCTAATATGTACGTGTCTACAATGTAACCGGAAGAGTCTCCTCTCCTTTGCTTAAGCTCGACTGCTCCTTTATAGTGCTACTTTATGTACTAAGCTTCTAGCTATATTTCAAAGTTGGTATCAAGCTTCTAGCTATATCTCAAAGTTGGCTGTCTATGGTTTTACTTGAATAGGTGAGCTTAGGTGGGTTGTACTATTAACAATAGGAATCCAATAGTTGTTGACCATTCCGATCTATCCTGTAGGAACGATATATATGGAAGTTTAGCAAAGCTAACTACAATAGGAATCCAGCTCCTATATGAGTTCTAGTTGCTTTAGGAATGGTAATTGAAGCTTGGATGGAGTTGAATATCAAATCTAGTAGGAGTGTAGCTCTAGATACGGACTCCTCCCCCGAAACCTAATAGGAAAAAATTAGGACACGAACAATTTTGATTACAAGACATAAACTTAACAATTTCCATCTTGGCTTGTATTCAAGTAGCCTTCTACAAAAATAACTTAATGTCTTGATCCTATAGTTGTACCTCCATGAAACTTGTCATGACCCCTCGTCTGGGGTTGAGTAAAATCTTCAACATTGTAGCTGTACTTCTATGATACCTGTCACAACCCATCACCCGGGGTTAAGTCTTCAATACCGTTTTTCTACCTCCATTCCCCTGTCCGCCTGGGATTGAGTAAAATTTTCAATACTGTAGTGTCTTATAAATACAAGACATTCCAACAATTTCCACCAAGGCTTGTATTTTGTATATAGCCTTCTTGGAAAGTAAATTGATATCTTGAACTTGTAGTTGTACCTCCATGGTACCTGTCACAATGACTGAGTAACATCTTTAATACTGTAGAACTTATGAAGTCCAAGAATGATTTGAACTTCCTTGTAGGGATTGATTTTTCCAACATCTCTTCAGATTTCTTTGCTTTTTCCAGCAATGCCTTTGGTCTATAGTTCCTGTAGAAAAAATATATATGGAAGCTTTACAAAGCACTATAACAGGAATTCAGCTCCTATATGAAATCTAGTTGTTTTAAGAATGGTAATTGAAGCTTGAACGGAGAACAAATTGGGACATAATACAAGACATTAACTTAAAGATCTCCACCTTGGTTTGTATTCCGAGTAGCCTTTTATAAACTTAACCTAATGTCTTGGAGCCTGTAGTTGCACCCCCATGGTACCTGCATAACTCATCGCATGGGGTTGAGCATAATCTTCAACACTCTAGTTTTACATCTATGGTACCTGTCACAACCACGCGCCTAGGGTTGAGTAAGTCTTCAATACCACATCTGTACCTCCATGGTACTTGTCACAACTCCTCACCTCAGATTGCGTAAATTCTTCAATATTGAAGGGATTACTTAATACAAGATATTCCAACAATACACAAAATCATCCTAATGACTTTTCTTCAGGAAATGCAATTTGTGCATAATTGTCCCTCACGGCAATAAAATCAAAGGCAAAAGTAAAATGCACCATACAATTTGCTACAACTAAATAAAGCCTACTTTATACTATGCAAAAATGGCTTTACTTTGTGGAATAGTTTTTCCTAAATGTGAAAAAAAAAAAAAAACATTCTCCTGCTTGAGCAAATGATGAACAAGTAAATTAACGGATGGAGAGTAAAAAGAAAATACAAACTAAATCTACTATAAGCATTTTGATACCTGGGAGAAATGTAGCCAAATTCCTCCTGTCCAGGAACAGCGGCACCTGATTGAACTTTGATCAAGATCCACTTCCTCTCCCTTGGAATTAACAACATACCTCGGCCCAGGAAGAATCTTCAAGACTGTTGCAGCATACCACCCGTCCCCACGGTATGCCTCCACTTCATCCAGTACATTGAACTTTTTGGACTTTGATGTAGGTGGAGGTCTAATATACTGCAAGTCAACAATTTCCTTTAGAAGTGTTCCACTGTTACCATCCTCACCATCTATTCTAAGATTCTCATACTCCACATACAAATTTTTCTTCCCTATGACCTTCAAAACAGTCCCAACAAACCAAGCTGCCCCATAGTTCTCATTGTCCCGGCTTACTTCAACTGGTGCTCCCACATCGAACATCCCATCTGCTCCTCCCTGTAACAGAACTTTCATCAGATGAAACCATAAAGGTGACATAAGATTCATGTACCTGAGCATAAGCAAGACAGGTTTAATAGTTAGGGGCAGGGTACGGCTTTATGTGACTGTTCATTCCAGCAATGTAACAAGAGGGGCGGATTTCACGAAGTACTTTTAGTAGAAATAACATGTAATATCATATGTAAAGAAATATAACTAAAAGAAAATGACATGTAACAACCAGGATGGATTTCTAGGGTGTCGTGCTAGGCAACGGTAAGGCTTGATACTTGGCATCTGGAGGATGCACGCTCGAGTTACAGAAACAGCCTCTCCAGTATGTAGGAGTAAGGCTACGTACATCTTGACCCTCCCACGACCATGTAAGTGGGAGCCCCATGGCTCTGGAATTCCTTTTTTAAGAGAAATATAAACTATAATAGCCAAAGTATTGTAGGACCGATATACTATGCAATATATACTCTAGGGGGGGTGAATAGAGTGTGCAGCGAAATATTAACAATTAAAACAAAGTCACTACTACATCACTATCGTGTCACAGTGGCTACGTCACAGTTATATAAAAGTAGTAAATAAGAGAGACAGAGAGCAAACGCAAACACAGCGATATATCCTGCTCTTCCTCTTGTGAGGACTAATCCGGCCTGGAGGACTCTTTCTCCGAGTTGAAATCCATTATTGGAAACACCAGCTTTAATCCGAAGTGCTTGTCGACTTCTTACAACACCGAGCTTTAATCCGAAGTGCTCGACCGTCTTCAATTGTGAAGTGTGAACTTCTTGATTAAGCCTCTAAATACAACTCTCTGAAACTTCTAGACCATATCGTACTGGCAAGTAAACTAGAGGTTGTAAAACAGGCTTAGGATTTGAAAATGAAAGATTTGAATAGCTGATGAAGCTTATAGAAGAGAAGATAGAAAGTGAATGAGTGAATTGAAATGGAAATCTCTTCTCTATACGCACTTCACTTTCAAACCTGCTTTGAACCTATTTAACTTAAAATCCCCGTATGCAAACTCTCCCTTCATCCAACATTCTAGAAGGTCTCCTTCAATTACAAGCAAGATGAGGTCGGTCATCCCGTCCTTTGATGGGCTTATGTAAGTCGAGCAAACCATGGACTGAATCTTTGAGATAAGAGCACTTCTTGGAGCACATGGCGCCATGTACCACAGAACCGAACCAAGCTAAGTTGGTCACATACGGATTTAGGGGACGAACATATTCATGGTGGGATAATGTTAGAATCCCCCATATATCCTAGCGAGAGATACTCGTGGACCTGTAGGAGAAGACACGACGGATGATTCCAGCCCAGTTTGTGCCCACACAATTGTGCAAGTCCTTTTCCATCATTCCTGGAGATGCACCCAAGAAGATCTATCACCGACTTCCAAAAGTTCGACCGTAACTCAAGCACCCAACTCTGTTCAACCGTAACTCAAGTACCCAACTCTTATCTATTTGGAAAACGAGTACGATGATAAAGACCAAGAGGATGTTTCCCTCTTGTCATTGATAGAGTCGACCAACCAAGGCGTCTATTTTGGCTAGCATAATTATCTTTCACCGAACGATATTTTGGCGTGCCAACTTCATAAAATCCGTACCATCGCCACATATGTCACGACGCCATTCTCCATCTAAGAATATTTCTGGCGTCAACTCCGACATATCCTCCTCTATTTTTCTTCTACGTTTGTAGCGTTTGATATTAGTACTTAATCCAGGACCAATCGCGAAGATCAAACCCTACAAACATGAATAGAGGCGAATTCGAGTTGATACATAAAACAGTATGGATGGAGATGGCGAGGTGCCCCAGGGCCGGCCCTGGCCCAGGGCGGCCAGGGCGACCGCCCAGGGCCCCATGAAATTTGGGGGCCCAAAAAAATTAATTTAAATGTATATATATATTAGTAATCTTATATTGAAAATAGAACTAATATATAATATGATCCTCTTTTGTCATAAAACATTTGTGGTGTAGTGGTAGTTTGTTATACTTGTACACAAGAGGTCCTAGGTTCTAGCCTTGGCTGTGTCATTTTTTTTAGTTCAATTTTTTTATATTATATATGGGTCCCATTTTAAAAATTTGCCTAGGGCCCCCATTAACTCAGGGCCGGCCCTGAGGTGCCCGATATAGTATCGGTATGGATTTGATCCACAGTGACACCTTATCCAACAAGGCAATAATGTTTTGATGACTTCACCAACAATCCTCGTCCCTACCTAAGATTGTAGCGACATATCCCCGCATCATAGTTTTTATTGGAGGAAAAGGAAATGCAGATTTAGCTAAATTGCACAAGGTTCTAAACAACAGTAGACGGGTGCACATCATAGAGGGTCCGCCTACCGTCTAGGTACTTGATACATTTTGGACCTTTTTTATTATTTTACCACTATTTTTTGGTATAATATGTATATTTTAAGGGTGTTTTATGCATAATTAAGATGTAGAACAAAGAGTTATGAAGTTTTAGTTTTGTAAAAGTGAACCATATGTCCATAATGCTTACAAACTATTTTGCCAAAATATCTAGTCAGGTATTGCTCCCACTTGGTGCCCGCCTACGCTGCCTCACCTCCGCCTACGTTGCCTCGTCTCCGCCTATACCGCCAAACCTCCGCTGGCCACCTACTCCACCGCCAACGGCAAAAGCGGTGCGAAGAACGGCCACCTAGTTCCTAGGCGCCGCCTAGACGACCGCCATTTAGAACATCGTGCACAACCAATTCCACCTTCCGCTACCCAAGTGAGCAAAACCTACAACACTTTCACCAGGCTTCCTCCTCCCACCTCCAGCTATCCCAGTATAAAACCCACTCTAGTTTCACCGAACTTCTCCCTATCCAAACAACCCATAAATGAGCCTTTCATGTTTAAAGGTGAGCATCTCCATGTCCTGTGTGAATGTCTTTCATCATTTTTTTACATCAATCCATTTTGCTAGACGAGCAAGAAATACGACGTTACAAAGCGCTATTTCCTTCACTTGTGACTATATTTGTCCACTGCCCGTTTAAGATCTTAGCTTCTCTTCCCATGCCCATATTTCATTTCTCTTCCCGTTCTCCAACCACCCGAGCTAGTGAACACATCCTCTCACTAGGCAAGCCACAGCCAGTTGGTGACATTTTCGACCATAGACAAATGGCATTACCTAGTAATCGTCCAAAAAATTCAGATTGTGTACTATTTCTGACATTCAATTTTGTTTCATTGTGCATATAGAATTTCCAAAAAAAACCATAGATAGCTTGAGAAATGCTAAAAGCACACAAATGCTAATTTAAAATAGAAAATACCTTAACCTTCAAAATTCAGTAGTTTACTACCCGTACTATATTTATGTGCATTTTGCTACCTTAAATTATTTTTTCTATAACTAAAGTGTGATGAGAGGTTCATGGCAATAAATTGCACATAAAAATTAGGATTATTTAGTTTTGGGGTCCCGCATAATATTCGAAATTTATGTTTATGTCTCCATATTGTCCAAAAGAGAGTTTGGGTCTCGTCTTCAACGTTTACTTGGGCTGACCATCCAAAATGGAGACCTAAACGCAAATTTCAAATATCTTACGATACCCTAAAACTAAATACAAATTTTGAATATTATGGATACCTAAACAACAAGATCTAACTGTGAGCCTAAGTCAACCGTCAGGATGAAACCCAAACCCTCCTTTTGACAATATGGAGACCTAAACCCAAATTTTGAATATTATACGAGACCCTACAACTAAACAAACCATAAAAATTATACATCAGCAACATGCATGCAAAAGTGTGAAAGTTGAAGGCATTCAAAGTGCCGGTGAGGACATGAAATCAAAGCAATCCGAGAAGAAGAAGAAGAAGCACTGCTATATATACCTGCTGATCTTGAAGAGAGAGCCATCTCCCCCTGACCCACTGCATCTGCTCCCTCAGCTCCGAGGCCCTGAACATGAACTCTTCCCTCGAGCTCGGGAAGCAGACCGTGTACTCGTCCCTTCCTCCACCCGGCAGCCCGGACACCACGCCGGCCCACCACCCGTCGTTGTGGAACGCCTCGACCAGGTGGTGCAGCCCGTAGTCCTTGTTCGGCCCGGGAAGCGGCGGCCGGGGCCGGACCATGGAGAAGCGGACCGTCTCCTCGAGCGGAGCCGGAGGGTCATCGCCGTCCGGGGAGACGAGGGTGGTGTAGGCGACGGCGTAGGTTCGGGACTTGGAGAGGGATTTGGTTACTGTGGCCTCGAACCAGGAGCCATGGAAGCCGTCCTCGTTGGACCGGACCTCCACCTCCGATCCGACCGGGAGGCCGGACCGGCGGCTTTTCGGCGAGGGGTTGGGTTTTCTTGGCATTTGTTAGGGTTTGGAGGAGAAGAAGGGGTCGGGAGCAGTTTACATTGGCGGGAGAGAGAAGGACATGACGTTGATAGTTGGTGATAGAAGTGGCACTGAACCGTCATATCACGTGACCAGAGGGAGCTGAGCTGAGAGTGGAGACTTTAAAGTTGGGGGATGTTCAAGATGCATTTGCTCAGTACGGCGAGCAAGTGACAAAAAGATGAACGAGTAAAAGGGAAATTTTCATAGAGAGCATAATATATTTTCTCTAAATTGCGGAGAAAGTATAAAAAATTTCAAAATTCTAAAAAAAACACAAAAATGTTCTTCCAATAAACGTTCTGTATTAAAAAAAAAAAGGCTTAATTGCACTTTGATACCTTCAACTATTTCTATTTTTCAACTTGATACCCTAAATTTTTTTTTGTAACAAGTTGATACCCGAAAAAAATTTTGGACGAAAATAGCCATGGTCAAACTTAAAATTTACCTCTCCCACTCCCTTTCCCGTTTCCGATCCCCCTCCCCCTTCCGGCTAAGAGCTTGCTGGGCAACCTACTATCGGGGTACCCATGCCGTGATAGTAGTGACTGCCGTGATAATAGTGACTGACAGCACTGACCGAGCTCGGATCTCCATCATGAAGGATCTTCAGGTTGCTCCAACATGGAGACCTGGAGCACTCTGTGGTGCTTGTATTTGCCAACAAGCAGGACCTCAAGGATGCTATGTCACCTGCTGAGATCACTTACGCCCTCTCCTACATAGCATCAAGACCCATGACTGGCACATCCAAGCATGTTGTGCTATTACAGGCGAAGGACTCTACGATGGCTTGGGATGGATAGCTCAGAAAGTAGGTTGGAAGCCAAATGCCGCATGATTTAGAATCGGGAGGGCATCGGGTTGGCCGGAGGGGGGGCAGGAGGGAGGGGGGGCTGGAGCTGTGCGGGAGGAGAGGGTGGCCGGAATGGGGGAGGGGGGAGAGGGGAGAAGTGGAGACGGAAGGAATAAGGACATTTTCGGAATTTTTAAAATTTTAGGTATGAAGTTGAAAAAATATAATAGTTGAGGTATTAAGTTGTTGAGTAAAAAAGTTTAGGGTATCAAGTTAAAAAATCGGAATAGTTGAGGGTATTAAAGTGCAATTAAGCCTAAAAAAAATTCCAAGACACCTTTCGGAGAGGGGTTTTTTTTTTGTTTAAGCAAAATTCTTTAACAAGTTTCCTAACGTCGTTACACCGTTTAACTTGAACCAAAACGGAAAAAAATGTAAAATACCCTTTCGAATGGCATTCTCCAAAGAAAAAAAAGACCTTTCGTTGGGTGTTGTCATCTGACGTGGAACCCTGCAGGAGAGCCATGTTGGCTTGGTTGGCATTGGGATTCGAGGTTGCGAATCAATTGGGGAGAGAGGGGGGCAGCTTTACAGGGGGTTGGGGGTCAGTGTGGCAGCCTCTGACTGTTATGTTGGGGGAGGGGGTTAAGTCATTTGACTGAAAAGGGGTCGTGGTTGGGGATCAATCTTTGGCTGAAAAATGTATGTGTGCGGGACGAGTGTGTGGGTGTGTAAGGAGGGGAGAGATTGAACGTGTATAAGGATGGAATCTACCAGAGGAGGAGGGCACATGTCATGCCTCGGTACCAAAATACTAAGACGGACATGGCCAGCTATCCCGTATAAGGTACGAAGATGTCATATGGCGACTACAGTTGTTAAGATATTAGGGGGTGCATGCTACAATTAACTATCATATGGTCTCACAGAACATCTATGTCTCAATCTGTCACGACCCGCACCCGCTTTTCGGATACGAGACGTGTCCAAGCCAGCCTACGCCGCAGAGTCGGCGGTAGAACGCTGTCAAGCCCGCAAGAAATAATGCTCAAATACAACATTTGCTGCTCATTCACAATTCTAAATTTATTACAACATTTACATGATTTATAATTAAAGAAAATGCAAGATTTACAATTAATAAAATTGATACAATTGCTTTCTATTTCTAGGTCGATCTCAGCATACCCAAGCCTCCCCAAGTGCTAAGAGTGAATCGCGGCTAAACCTGAAAAATATTGGTTATCCAGTCAGGATTGGAACAAGTACACAAACCGACGGCAGTGCAAAACACAATAGAATTATCAAGACATGAAAATAGCATATGAGAAATGAAAACTGTAAGATAAAGTGATGTCATAGCACGATAGAGAAATAAACAAGGAAAAGCTAATAAAAGACATCTATCTAAGTGGTGTGAAATATCCTTTCGCCATGTGGACGGCTAGGGGGTAAAATCCGGCATACTGCACGTGTCGTGTGCAGCAGCTATCGTTCAAGAATAGACATATTGGGAAATTTCTGGGTAGTCCACATGTATACTAAGATATTTCCCCTCCCGACAACTCCGTGTGACGAACGTGTCAACAAGCAGCAAGATATATGTAAAGACATGAAATGAAAAGACTACTATGAATCGAAAAGCAATCAGAAAGTGCACTTGCCTGAGGTCCTTAGCTGGAGAAACCAATACTTTACCACACGATGAGCCACAATCAAGCAAACACATATAGAAGTCTCCGGATGCTGAAATAAATAGTACCAACGTTCTCAGAATAGTCAAATTAGCTAGGATTGCCTGTCCTTAAGTCCAATTCTGGACACAGGGGCAAAACGGTAATTTTGGGCAAAAACGATGTCCGCCGTTGGACCCGCTTTGCACCGAAAAGCGTGCCAGAGTCAACGGTCTCTAAAGTCGTCAAACTACATGTCTACGGATCCAGTTTTCCGATACGAACCCAACCGTATGTCCAAAGTTGGATTCCGGCGGGCCGTGCACAAAATCGCCCGTTAAGTGGAACCGTGGGGCCCGCAAAACGGTAATTTTGTCAAAGGTCTCAGAATCGGACCAAACTTGGCATACAGGACCAGAAAAACGATACGGTTCTGTTGGCACAAGTTTCGTCTCGATCTGACGAACGTGCACAAAGTAATTGAGAAATTTGCAACGTGCACGTTACGGCGAATTTCGACGGATACGCATCAAATTCGTCGCGCACACGCGACCAATTTGAATTCCGTCAAAGCCCACACGACCACGAAGCTGTTACGCAGCTTTCGATCCTTTCGGTACGCGACCACGTCGTCCCGATTGGCGTGACGCACGTCGTGTGGATGATTTTCTGATTTTTGAAAACAGGTTTTTGTTGAACTTTGAGAGTTGATTTCTTCGCACACAGTTGATGAAAATCGAAACTACAAATTAGGTTAGGAAGCCCTACATGTTGTCTAAAAAGGTGTTTAAATAGATTCCTAAAATTTCTATTATTCTGTTCTAGAATCCTTTTCCAAAACAGGTGATTGGACTGTAATCGTCCTGTTTCTGGACAAGTTTTTCTATCGACTTTACGTCGATTTCCTGGGTCGATCGCGCGTCTACAACGAATTCCCTTTGAAGGGTATTGAAGAGGGTTATAATGGCTCTTAGGACTAGTTTACGAAATACAAAACGATGAAGTGTAGTGGAAGAACTTTACCCGCGAAGTTGGGTGGACAGGGCGATTGCTGCTGCTGTCGTTGCTGATGGGTTGTGCGCGCTCGCGCGCGCTGTTCGCTGCGACCAGGCCGGCCGGCGACGTGCGACGGCGCGCGCTCGGTGGGGGGGGGGGCCCGGTCGTGGTGGTGGCGCTCGTGATTAGGGTTTACTCCGAAATCTCTCTATATATGATTATATGCGTGCGGGTCTGTTGCCGTACGGAAAAATGTGAGTATGGCTCGGTTTGGGAGCCTTCAGTTCCGTGGGGAGTTATGGCCCTGTGGGCTGTTTGCCTCCTTATGGGCTCGGGTTTTGCTGGGTTTGGGATGAATTTGATGAGTTGCCTTTATCAATGAAGAATATGGTTACTCTTCATATTCTGGTATGCTTAATGCTATTGTTAAGGGATTGTTGGAGAATGGTGAAGTAAACAAAGCTATGGGGTTTCTTTTAGAAATGGCATAAAAGTAACTTTATCCTTTTTCTTTGCTTTTATATTTATTATATAATTACATATACAAATACTCATATTTATACATATACATATATGTATTATATATATACACATGCATGTATATAAATTCCCATATATATACATATCATTATGTACATATATAGTCATATATATAATTCCTATACATATACGTATATCCATATATGTATATATACTCATATAACAAAATTAATATCTATATACAAATACACACATATTTCCTTATACATTTATATATATACATACCAATTTGAAGTAATATTTCATATTTAGCAAATAGATTCAAACATACAAATTATCAAATATTCCATAATTAATTTAGACAATACTTTAAGTCATCAGGGTAATATAAATTATAAATTTAAAACTTAAATTGGTACTGATTATTTCTTTTAAACGTATAAATAATACAATCAATTAATTTTAAATGATATAAACATTCAAACCTTAATCGACTAATTCGGTATCAAAATATTTTTAGTTTTATAGATCAAGGCTAAATTCATCTACTGTAATAATAAACTAAATGATTATTTATAAAATCGAATAATCACCATTTAAATCAATTACATAATGAATAAATATTTTTAAAAAAAAATCGGGAAGGGAAGCTACAAATCTACCCACCTTAAAATTAATTTCGTCCTCGAAATTCTATATCATAATTATTTCTAAAAATTCAAAAGAAGTATACCATTTCATTAATCTCTTCGATTTTTTTTTTTCCCCTCAAAACAGTTTATATCCTCCTCCTAACCATTTTGTAACTACAAACCTCCGAGGACTTCTACCCACCTTTGGTCACACTACTCCCTCAACTCTTTGTCACTACAGTTTTATAATCATCCAACTACTTGCTAAAATTTCTACAGATAGATACGTACTGCTTATGGCCTCTATAATCCTTCTCCTACCTATCAAATAACTCAAAATATAACAGACAACCAATTTACACAAGTAGCTACGAAATATTGGTAAATTCTAATAAGTAAGACCATTCGTCGCTCCGAAGTAGAAGGGACAGGAGGATAAGGAAAATCGAGAGCAATTATGGAGTTTAAAGAGCGGAGAGACTATACAATAATACAGATGGAAAGAGTATTTATGAACCTATAGTCTTATTCGCTAAATTGGGCTACTCTAGTCCAGTCACTTGCTAAGTTCCTCGGAGAGTCTTATAATCCGTGCAATACAAAAGTCTCGTTCTTGAAATTCTAATTCAAACAAGGATCCATATTGGAACAGAATCTGAAAAATCAAGACTGTGGTCTTAATGGGTTCTCTATCTAGACATCAGTCGTTGGTTGGATATTGGGTTTCAATCTACATTGACTGGACAAGATCCCAAGTAAAGCTATTTCTACTAGATTAGGGTATTCTAGAATAGGTTACTACCCAAGAGATTGGGCTAGTTGCTAGTCAGGTTGGTTAGCTAGGTCCCTAAAGCTCAAAATGCGCTTTCCGTGGCTTTGTGTTTAAGGAGCACATGAGGCCTCAATTGGGTGGCACACTAGTGGTATATGCGTAGTGGGCTTCGGGTAGACCACAACTATATATTGGGTCGAAAGAATTGAGTCGGGGCTAAGGTTCTAATGGGAGTCGGAAAGTATACCGGTACTATGGTAAGAGTTATAGTTAGTCCTTTTTACCTGGAAGTCGTATTACGAAAATAGAGTACAAGGGGACGGGTTTGAGTGGGACATGATTTACCTAGCTGAATGTGGACTCGTCTAAAGCTTACATATAAAATTTGTTGGAAGGTAACAACTAATCTCGTGCTCCAAATATTAATGTCACGGTCGGGGACACAAAATGATCTAAATGAAAAGTGGGAGTCCACGGGCACTAATAATCATCCTAGTAGAAATTATTCTAGTCACTCGGTAGTCTTGGTATATCCTAAAATTTTAGAAGGCTTACAGTCTACCCACCTTAGTGGCTAGGATATGGTGGCAAGGTTCCTGTCATAGGGCTGGCCGATGGTAACTACACTGGCATATACAACTATCATAGTCATGGGGATGTTCTGTATCTATCTATTACGAGCTTTCGTCTTTCCAATCAGCGAAAGACAAAAATAATAACGAGTTCAAAAGAGATGTCACTGAACACAATTACATGATTCAAGAGCGAATGATTAATTCAAGAGGAATTGTCAAAGCAATCGCGGATGAGACCCTAGAGACATCTACATCTCAATCCACGTAAGAAAATTAGATGAAAAGCGAACCAATTGCATCATGGTTGATCAGACCGTAATACAATGATTCTGATTAGACAATATGTTAGCTAGACATATGCCTTGGATCAAGCTCGATAAAATAGTAAGCTTGCAAAGCTAGGCTGTAATAGCAGCGTTGGTCAAGATAGTCAAAATATAAGTAGGCAAGATTTTTGGAAAGGGGCATGAGTAATTTTGAGTCTTGAGATAATCAAATCCTTATCTGGTATTCTTGTCTATACAGTCTTCCTACAATCTTACTATCCTTAAAGTCTTGGTCAACCACAACATAGTTTTAGCAATGCTCTATAACCCATGATCCTCAAAATGGTTTCATTTCTATGGATTGTGCATCGCCAGTGCGCTGCTGGCTGCAGTGAACCCACGCTATCCACTCTCAACAATTGGCGACAGTGCGCTGCTGTCTAATCATCGCAGTCATAAAATTATTCTAACTATATTTCTAAGAACTTCAAGGGGCTGCTAGAAGTCCAAACAGGTTGACTAAAAGTAAAGTGTAGGTACTTGTCCTATCAGTCACAATACTTAAAATAAAATATGGAGAAAATATCTAAGGACGAAAGTAATACAAACATTCTAGTATCTATACATTTCAATGGTTGTGGGAAAATCATGAATCAATCTACCTTAAGATTTGTGTATGAATAACAGGTTCAGAAACTATAATCTAACTTCTTACAGCAAAAGAGAATTCAAAATAGACAATTCTATATGATTTATATTTATTAAAGCAACAAAATTTAAACAGTTTATCAAAATTAACGCCAAAATTTTCGGCAAGTCTAACATACCAAACGAATAGTACATCTACCTTGGATCACATTATTGTACCAAAAAGAAATAGTGTGCTATAAAGATCTGGCAAGCAATCTAAATTCAACCACTCTATATCCAATTTGCATGGCCTATCAGACAATCTTAACTACCCAATTATCAAATTAAAGAGGGACTCCTATTCCTAGTCATTCTCTTAAATCATTTTAATCCTAATTGTGAATGAGCAATTCTTGGTTGCAGGCTCGCAATAGTACGACTAACGTACCATCACGAGTTCGCAATCTCTTGCGAAGACTGACCTGCATGGGCCACCACAAAAACTTGTCACGACCCGCACCCACTTTTCGGATACGAGACGTGTCCAAGCCAGCCTACGCCGCAGAGTCGGCGGTAGAACGCTGTCAAGCCCGCAAGAAATAATGCTCAAATACAACATTTGCTGCTCATTCACAATTCTAAATTTATTACAACATTTACATGATTTATAATTAAAGAAAATGCAAGATTTACAATTAATAAAATTGATACAATTGCTTTCTATTTCTAGGTCGATCTCAGCATACCCAAGCCTCCCCAAGTGCTAAGAGTGAATCGCGGCTAAACCTAAAAATATTGGTTATCCAGTCAGGATTGGAACAAGTACACAAACCGACGGCAGTGCAAAACACAATAGAATTATCAAGACATGAAAATAGCATATGAGAAATGAAAACTGTAAGATAAAGTGATGTCATAGCACGATAGAGAAATAAACAAGGAAAAGCTAATAAAAGACATCTATCTAAGTGGTGTGAAATATCCTTTCGCCATGTGGACGGCTAGGGGGTAAAATCCGGCATACTGCACGTGTCGTGTGCAGCAGCTATCGTTCAAGAATAGACATATTGGGAAATTTCTGGGTAGTCCACATGTATACTAAGATATTTTCCCTCCCGACAACTCCGTGTGACGAACGTGTCAACAAGCAGCAAGATATATGTAAAGACATGAAATGAAAAGACTACTATGAATCGAAAAGCAATCAGAAAGTGCACTTGCCTGAGGTCCTTAGCTGGAGAAACCAATACTTTACCACACGATGAGCCACAATCAAGCAAACACATATAGAAGTCTCCGGATGCTGAAATAAATAGTACCAACGTTCTCAGAATAGTCAAATTAGCTAGGATTGCCTGTCCTTAAGTCCAATTCTGGACACAGGGGCAAAACGGTAATTTTGGGCAAAAACGATGTCCGCCGTTGGACCCGCTTTGCACCGAAAAGCGTGCCAGAGTCAACGGTCTCTAAAGTCGTCAAACTACATGTTTACGGATCCAGTTTTCCGATACGAACCCAACCGTATGTCCAAAGTTGGATTCCGGCGGGCCGTGCACAAAATCGCCCGTTAAGTGGAACCGTGGGGCCCGCAAAACGGTAATTTTGTCAAAGGTCTCAGAATCGGACCAAACTTGGCATACAGGACCAGAAAAACGATACGGTTCTGTTGGCACAAGTTTCGTCTCGATCTGACGAACGTGCACAAAGTAATTGAGAAATTTGCAACGTGCACGTTACGGCGAATTTCGACGGATACGCATCAAATTCGTCGCGCACACGCGACCAATTTGAATTCCGTCAAAGCCCACACGACCACGAAGCTGTTACGCAGCTTTCGATCCTTTCGGTATGCGACCACGTCGTCCCGATTGGCGTGACGCACGTCGTGTGGATGATTTTCTGATTTTTGAAAACAGGTTTTTGTTGAACTTTGAGAGTTGATTTCTTCGCACACAGTTGATGAAAATCGAAACTACAAATTAGGTTAGGAAGCCCTACATGTTGTCTAAAAAGGTGTTTAAATAGATTCCTAAAATTTCTATTATTCTGTTCTAGAATCCTTTTCCAAAACAGGTGATTGGACTGTAATCGTCCTGTTTCTGGACAAGTTTTTCTATCGACTTTACGTCGATTTCCTGGGTCGATCGCGCGTCTACAACGAATTCCCTTTGAAGGGTATTGAAGAGGGTTATAATGGCTCTTAGGACTAGTTTACGAAATACAAAACGATGAAGTGTAGTGGAAGAACTTTACCCGCGAAGTTGGGTGGACAGGGCGATTGCTGCTGCTGTCGTTGCTGATGGGTTGTGCGCGCTCGCGCGCGCTGTTCGCTGCGACCAGGCCGGCCGGCGACGTGCGACGGCGCGCGCTCGGTGGGGGGGGGGGCCCGGTCGTGGTGGTGGCGCTCGTGATTAGGGTTTACTCCGAAATCTCTCTATATATGATTATATGCGTGCGGGTCTGTTGCCGTGCGGAAAAATGTGAGTATGGCTCGGTTTGGGAGCCTTCAGTTCCGTGGGGAGTTATGGCCCTGTGGGCTGTTTGCCTCCTTATGGGCTCGGGTTTTGCTGGGTTTGGGATGAATTTGATGAGTTGCCTTTATCAATGAAGAATATGGTTACTCTTCATATTCTGGTATGCTTAATGCTATTGTTAAGGGATTGTTGGAGAATGGTGAAGTAAACAAAGCTATGGGGTTTCTTTTAGAAATGGCATAAAAGTAACTTTATCCTTTTTCTTTGCTTTTATATTTATTATATAATTACATATACAAATACTCATATTTATACATATACATATATGTATTATATATATACACATGCATGTATATAAATTCCCATATATACATATCATTATGTACATATATAGTCATATATATAATTCCTATACATATACGTATATCCATATATGTATATATACTCATATAACAAAATTAATATCTATATACAAATACACACATATTTCCTTATACATTTATATATATACATACCAATTTGAAGTAATATTTCATATTTAGCAAATAGATTCAAACATACAAATTATCAAATATTCCATAATTAATTTAGACAATACTTTAAGTCATCAGGGTAATATAAATTATAAATTTAAAACTTAAATTGGTACTGATTATTTCTTTTAAACGTATAAATAATACAATCAATTAATTTTAAATGATATAAACATTCAAACCTTAATCGACTAATTCGGTATCAAAATATTTTTAGTTTTATAGATCAAGGCTAAATTCATCTACTGTAATAATAAACTAAATGATTATTTATAAAATCGAATAATCACCATTTAAATCAATTACATAATGAATAAATATTTTTTAAAAAAAAATCGGGAAGGGAAGCTACACAATCAATTAAAGCAAGAAGCAGTAATCAGTGAACATATAAGACCAAACAGTAAGGTGTCCCCGACGCTTCATCAAAATGATTCATGAGACTAGCCCTACAGAATGATAAGCAAGTTCAGAGAGTCAATAGTACATAACCATAGTCAGCTACAGTTTGATTAATTGCAATTATGTAAGAAAATTAAATGTCCAAAACATCCGGCTAAACAGGTGTCGTGGCTAAACGGGTCACGTCTTGATCCCGCGGGATCGTTCGTCCTCGCTTTGATATCTGCGGAACCGATTATCCTCGCTTGGACGTGATGACATACAAGCCTAAGTTGTACTTGTACGAGGCTTGTACAATAACAAGATAGACAAGGTAGACAACAGCACAACGAAACATTTAAGCAGTGTCACGCCCCATGTTACGTCCCAGAACCAGAATACTGGCAGGTGGGGACGGACAAGGCCAGCTATGGGATACCAAAGTATGCCAGTACTCTAAAATCATGTATAAGCTGTTAAGACATGGGGGTTACTTCTACAAGCCAACAGTCGATCCTAGATCAAGCAATCCTAGGTATCTCAATCACAGGCAATTATACAAAGTACAAGGAGTATGATTATCAGATATACAATAGTAAAGCGTCACAAACCATTTATACATGGATGATCATGAAACTAGTCATACCAAAATAGAGAACTAGCAAGAGTAATAGTCATACATGATAAGCTCTAGCTATAGTCTAGAATGCGCACATCATATTTTGGCCCGTAGGCTAAATGTTAAGATCAAAAAATACGAGCTAAATACGTGTTCGGAGGCTAAATGCCACAAAAGAATAATGTACATATCAAGTGGGAGAATGATAAGAAACCCACTCAGGTACTCTGGTGCTTCGGATGGTCACCATCGAGTAGATAGTACGGAAGATCCCTTGGGCTCCTCTATCAGATCTGGCAAACAAAACCAGTGGGGTCAGACCCCAAATAGCAAGTACCACAAAGGAAGCCAAACTATGGACTAAAACCAGCAATAACTAACATATCAACGGTTAGAGATACAAATAAGTAGATGTGGATTCGAGACTCGTGCACTACCAATGCACTTATCCCGAGAGCATGTTGACTTAGCATAGGGATCACGTAAAGCTTGTGAGATAACTGAACATGTGAGCATGTGAGAACTATATAGAACGACAATGATAGAATGACTTAGGAATTATTTCGGAAGTCAAGTTACAACCCGTAAACCAAACAAGGACCGGGGTTGTAACCCTTCTCCTGAACAGAACTTAATCTCCAATCAATGTTTAGCATAAGATCATGCAAAACATGTGAGTACTGAATAGGACGACAAATAATAAGATAACTTGGGAGCTATTCCGGAAGCCAAGTTACAACTCGTAAACCATACAAGGATCGGTATTGTAGCCTCCGATCATTCATCGACAAAAGTAAAGCATAAACAATAATGTACTGAAATAAACATATGGACACTGTCTAGACAAAACTAAACTGGACTGGACTACATCCATCAATCACGACCAAACAATGAGTACAGCTTGATACTTTAACTAACTAGGGTTATCACAATCCTAATTACTAACAAGATGTAATAAAATATTCCAGCAGTCACAAGTCCTGCAGACTATCCGAGTTATCCTTCCACAGGTTGAGAGAGTTGTATTAGGTGACTTAGGGTGCAACACATGACAGCGTACTGGAAATGCGCCCTACTCGTCGGCAGGCTACAAGTCTAATTAAAGCGTCCAGATAACGGGATTACATGTGACTGGAAAATCTCTTTATGAGCTACTTGATCAATCTAGTCATTATCCTAGTTAGATTCAGTATGAATCCCTAACCGTGGTAATCAAAAATCCATATCCTAGACATGATGCAAGACGAGACATGTAGCTTGTGCACGCATACACAGAGAACTTAACTGCGGTGTCCAAAAGAGTTACATTAGCAAGGAGAAATAGTCGTTGTAACAACATCTTGATTAAGCATGTCATGTTTAGGTTTACTTATCATGTAAATAGTACTTGTCAAGAGTGCGCCTCTACAGGCCACTATCATATAAGCAAGGAAAGACATGTTCAAGAGTGTACCACGACGGGTCACTATCTAGTATAAACAGAGAAGTAATGTGTAACATAAGTGCACCACAACGGATCACTATCATGTAAAACAAAGAAAAGACATAAATCATGAGTGTACCCTGACGGGCCACAATCATGCTAAGCAAAGAAGAGAAATGGCAACAAATATAGCACGTAAGTAAGAACTTGTCCAAAAGGAGGTATCATGGCATGGAAGAGGGAATAAATAAAAGTAATTACTTGGCATAGATCAAATATTAAATATGTGCTAGTATCAAGTGTAACAAGGGTATACAATCATTCTCTAACTGTACAAAATCATCTAATCATGTTAAGAAAATTCATTTTCGTTAAAGAAAATATCATATTCGGCCAAGTACAGAAAACATGCCAGAAGATCAAAACTAAGATTTAAATTAACAGCCGCATACGAACTCCAATAAGGTGAACTAAGAAAATTATGAAGCCACGACAAATGTCTACAAGCTTTGTGTCCAAGCATTTTTTCAAGACTAACAGCTGAATAGCTCAAATGGGCAAAACAGTCAAAACAGTCATTCGTGCTAGGGCCAGCCAGCACGGACCAGGGTGGCACATGGCCAAGAAGACGCCAAGGCCAGGAAGGGTGCCAAGGTCAGATGGTGTCTCATGGATAGCATGCGCCCAAGGTCGACATGCTCCAAGGAGAGCATGCGCAAAGGATATCATGCACTAGGAATGGCATGCGCCCAAGACTATGCGCCCAAGGGCATGCGCCTAGGACTAAACGTATCATGGAGAGCATGTACTAGGAAAGGCATACGCTCAGGGGTACATGTGCCCATATGATGGAGACAAGGTGCACTGGAAGACAAGCCTGGAGACTAGCCTCCATGGCTAAGTGGGCGCATACCAAGAGCTATGCGCCCAAGCAGAATGAAACAAAATCAGACACATATCAGAGACTATACGCCCAGGCAGGGAAAAAGTCTTGGGCGCATATCAAGAGCTATGCGCCCGAGCTGAAGAAAGCAGGGTGCCTTGGGCGCATATATAGGGCTATGCGCCCAAGCTGAAGAGCCATGTGCGGATGTAAATGACCATACGCCCAAGCTGAAGGAAATAAGGTGCTTTGGGCGCATATATAGGGTTATGCGCCCAAAAGAAAGGCTGCTGTGGGCGCATAAAAAGAGCTATGCGCCCAGTACTGTTCTTCTCCAGGCCGAGAGCATGAGTTCAGGGAACCCATGAACTAAAAGTGGCCTAACTTACTCAAATAAATCGAAATCCGAATTTTCAAGGGTCTAAATTGGGTAGAACGAAATTCTCTACAACATGAAACAATTAAAACTTAAAAATAACAAAGTTTGATAGATCAAAACCCAAGAATTTTGAAAGTAAAGTAAACTTAGATCTATAAGAAATTATCCACCAAAATAGAAAATGCTAAGTACTAAAGAGGCTTATGATCATGTAAGAAAAAGTTTAGAACAAACAAAATAACATTTGTCTAACATTTGACAAGATGTACTTGCCTTAGGTTGGAGGAAAAAATGAAAAGGAAGAAGATGAAGAGAAATAAAATAATGGAGGAGAGAGAGAGAGAAGTTTGGGTTTTATACAAAACTATCTCATCGTAAACCAACTAAATCAAACCAAGTCAAACCAAGTTGAACCAAACCAAGTTAAACCAAGTACAAGATTAAACCAAAGTAAGGCTAAGAAAG